>JADLSH010000333.1:0-1261250 GCA_016169945.1 Trachythela sp. YZ-2020
GATTATCCATAAAATGCCGTGGTACTTCTGGTGCAGTGATGGATTGTTGGCCATTCTTTTTAGGAGGTGCTAATCTTTTCTCCGCCATTGATTTGTTGTTCGGAAGACCTTCGCAAGGAAGAGATAATTCATAGTGACTATTGACCAGGTTGGACTGATTGGCTTCCATTTGACTCCAGCGCCTCTCTTGTCTTCTCTGCGACATTGCTTTGACGGTTTCCACTTTTCTTGTTCATTTTTTACTCCATCTCACAGAATTTGTTGAATTGGAGAAGTTAACTCAGAATCAGCTTGAACCTCTGATGACAGTACGAGTACAGTGACCATTTCTTCCTTAATGGGCCATTCATGGTCCAACCAAGCAGGAGTTCTGATGGCATACTGGACCGCCATTCTCACTTTCGCTAATCTTTAGGAGCTTTAGGAACATCGTTGCCAATCAAGATATCAACATTGGCTTCAACTTGAGGTAGATTCACTCCTCCAAGGTACGGCCATCTATCAACATCGCTCTGGGATGGTATGTCTTCTTTTACCACAGGAAGCTTTGCTCTAGAAAACACCGTCGGTAGCTCAATCACGTTTTGTCCTTGACTGTCGCTAACTTCCAGACTAACCATAGAACTTCTACTCTTAACGTTCTCGTTATCCATTGTCGTCCACGACCGGATAAGACTGTCTTCCTCTTCCACTGATGTCAGAGTTCGGTTAATGAATTCCAACTTTGAACCTCCTGAAGATACAAATGAGAAAGGTAAGAAAGTATTTTTAACGTTTAAATTGCAAAAAGGAAGAAACATATTATCGGTCGATATTCGCTACTCGAAGGAGTGACAGGAGGGAGACTACGAGGGCACACGTTTATTTATAAACTTCAAGAAAGACTTTTAATGTAAACATACCTCTTTGGTATGACAGTACAAAGAGTATTAAGGCTCTAAATATTCAAGCGTATAAAGTGTAATACAAACATAAATGTGAATGCCATTTTCAATTATTCAATATTAAATTGACAAAACTTTAGAATACCCAGCAACTGATCATATCTATGACTTTAGTATCATCAGAAAAATCTTCAAATTTTAAAGTACTGATATGTTGACTGATATAATGAGAAATTTAAAGTACTTATATGTTATAATGTATGTTGCCTGACTTGCCTCACCCTAAGTCCCTAACCATCTAGTATGTGTACAACACTACAACCTAGTTTGCTGTGATATAAATTTCAAGAAGGAATAATATATATATTCGGAGTGGCTGGGTGTACGTGTTCTAAAGTTAACGCTAAAAATTCAGCATTCTACTCAAACTCAACAGTACAATGAAATCAATTTTTCGACTTTCGACCCTCGGCCTCAACATTCGACCTTCCACCCTCGACTTCTGACCCTCGACAAAAACACAAACTTGAAAAACAGTCCATCTATTTATCCAACACTGATTGACTTAAATAGATCTGACTATGTCTGACACACCCAAGTTGATTTGCAACACCTCTATTTATATCTACTCTATTTTCGCTTCAATGAAGTAAACTCGCAACGCGCTGATAATTTATTTGCTACTTTTGGGATTTTGTCTGATGTCAAAAACGAAAAATAATAAATCTGGAGGAACAAGGACACATTGCTCAGCCTGTAACTGCAGCAACAGCAAAGCATCCAGGCCAGACCTGAGTTTTTTTCGATTTCCCAAGGATCCCAAAAGGTAATGTCCCATACTGTATCCAAAGGCAACTTACCAGTGAAATAACAATGCTAGAAATACAACTTTTTCAACTGATGTGGAGGATTAAAAAAGTAACGAAAAAATAAATTCCTATCTATGATTTTAGATCAAAAGAGTGGGTTATTTCGTGTCGGCGTCAGGACTTATTAAACAAAAGTTCTTCGTATTTGTACACGAATTGCAGACTATGTGCCAGTCATTTCGAAGATTGTACGTTTGTGAACGTGACGAAAAAAACCCGGCTGAATGACCAAGCGAAACCAACAGTTTTTAATGTCCCAAATCCACCGCCAAAAGCACAGGAGGCCCAGGCCAGGGAAGGAAACATTGAGACCAAAATAGCCGTACAACTCTCAAAACAACGATGCTTTAATCAAAGAACTTAAATTCGCTCTAAAATATGTGAGGGAATGACAAAATTTGGCAAATATATATCCGCGTGCCTGGTTTGCTGTTAAAAAATCGGAAGTCGTTGAACAACTCAAAATACACTCAAACTTGATTGGACGACGAATATCAACAAAAATTTAAAAGTTGTCCAATCAGGTTTGAGTGTATTTTGAGTTGTTCAACGACTTCCGATCATGTAGGGTAATCAGTGTTATTTGCAAGTCCACTTATGTTATAAGCAAATTGAATGATATACATTTTATATGCTTTCACTTTTAGAGTCCCAAGTGCAAGTTGACAAGGCAAGCGATAAAACCAACCCAGATACACCCAGGAAAAAGAAGCTGAAACATGCTTGTAAGCTAAAAGTTCGGAGTTGAGAAAACTTAGGAAAAAACTAGGTAGAAAGAAGAACAAAAACGAGATTTCCCTAGAAGATGCCCTTGCAAAATTGCCAGACCATATGTCGAGTTTTATAAGAGAGCAGATAAAACTACACTGGAAAGAAACACGAGACGTTATTCTCCTGAGATGAAGACTTTGGCTCTCATTATACCATGCTAGCAGCAAAGCTTACAGTGTGTTGTCTAAGGTATTTATTTACCATCCAAAACATCTCTTGAGGCATATATTTCACGAATACCAACCAGTGCTGGCATATCTCAAGGGATCTTAAAGGCAATTGAGCAAAGGTTATCCACATGAGTGATATGGAAAAGCTTTGTACTCCTTTGCATAGATGAGATGGCCCTTAAAACCATCTGTGCTACAACATCCCAGCAGACATGATTGTTGGCTTGGAAGACTTTGGTGAGTGGCTATCGAAGTAATGAGATTGCAAACTCTGCCTTAGTTCTGTTGGCACGAAGCATTTCTGTGAAATGGAAACAACCCATTGTTATGTATTGGTCAATGGCTCATGTTCTACGGATAATTTAGATAGCATTATCAAGGAAGCTATTGAGAAGCTTGATGTAATTGGTTTGAGGGTTGTGGTTGTTATGTCTGATATGGGTTCAAATTTCTACAGTTGGGCTATTAATCACTTGGGGATTACACCGGAAAAACCATGGTTCACACATAACAACAAAATCTATTTCCTTATGTTTGATCCTCCTCACATTCTTAAGTGCGTAAGAAATAATTTCTTGAAGTACACATTTAAGTTTGGTAATCTTGTTGCTTCTTGGAAAGATATAGATATATTTTATGCCAAAGATAAGTCTCTCACTATCAGATCTGCACCTAAACTAACAAACAAGCACATACGTCGTAACAATTTTGCAAAAATGAAAGTTAAGTATGCAACACAAGTATTAAGCCACACAGTTGCAGCTTCAATTTGTACATACGTCAGTTTAGGGTTCTTGGCACCATCTGCCATGGGAACAGCCCAATTTGTTTCAAAATTTGATTATTTGTTTGATAGTGTCGACAGTTCCACATTACATTCACCTAAGGAGCTTAAGAGGGCCAACTCAGGTCAGTGACAACTCAGGTCATGTAAATTATTTCAAGGAGGCCATAACTTTTATACAAAGTTTGCAAGTATATGATGGCCTTAAAAACTTACAGGTAGAATTAAGTGTCTGAAGGGGTGGCTCATTACCCTAAATGCTATTCTCTTAATCTGGGATGATCTGAAGAAAAACCATGATTTCAAGTTTCTATTTACCAGAAGATTAAATACAGACCCAATAGAAAATTTCTTTGGGACCATTTGCCAACAGGGAGGGAATAGTGATAACCCTACACCAACTCAGTTCACTAGGGCATTTAGAAAACTTCTCTTCAGTTCTCTTCTCACTTCTACTTCTGGTAACTGTGCTGAGGATTTGGATTCCATCCTTTCCCAGTTTTCCAACAAGTCCAATGCTTCTGCACTTATAAGGCCACACCCTCAGCCACAAACATTGGTCATTGGCGAGACTGATTACAGAGAGCAGAATGTCAGCAACTGTATCATTCAAGAAAATGCTGTCGCATATGTCGCTGGATATATCCTGAATGTGATGTGTAAAGAAACTCTGAAGTCAGATGCTTTGGATTCCACCAGTACATTGTTCATCTACTTCAAGAACTACAAAGAGAACAGTTCTGAAGGAGGACTACATGTGCCATCGCAGCCTTTTCTTGACTACATGTTGTGCCTGGAAGATAGCTTTGTGAAAACCTTTTCTGTTTTCACAAAGTCCACAAAGATTGGTGATCAGCTGCTGAAGACACTTAAGCACATTCCGATCCCATTTGAGGACTGTCCATCATTCCCTTTGGAATATATGCTCAAGTTTTTCCTGAGGATGCGCATTTTTTACACAATCAAATTTGCCAACAGGGAACTTGCGGCTCCCAGAAAGAAAAGCAGAAAATATATCAAAGTCACACACCTGTGAACTTGTTAACCTTGTGTTGCATAATTGGTGAACCAGGCTATAATATATATACTAAATATAATATTGCAATTTTTAGGGTTAACTTTAGAACACGTACACCCAGCCACTCCGAATATATATATTATTCCTTCTTGAAATTTATATCACAGCAAACTAGATTGTAGTGTTGTACACATACTAGATGGTTAGGGACTTAGGGTGAGGCAAGTCAGGCAACATACATTATATCATATAAGTACTTTAAATTTCTCATTATATCAGTCAACATATCAGTAAACTCATATCTCCACAAACAGGGAGAACAGGTCAAATTTAAAAGCGTACCCACACAAGATGTGAGGGTTATGCCAGCAACGCCGGTATCTTAAAAATCTAAATGCAATGAGACTGATAAGTCAAATCAGCATTGTGAAATATAAAACATAATTCTTACCTGTTTATTAATAATGGCTTATATGACATTAATAATTATTGACATATTCAACCAGTGGTGTTCACTTTATAACAGACTGAATGCGACTGATTCGAACTGCAAACATGGGTAGTTTATAAACTCTCTGCAATTATTTGCTTAATCATCCAGCCCTCTAGAAGTATTTTGGGTATTTCCTTTGTATGACAGCACTTATATTTCCACCACCTGCTTATCAATTATAATAACCAACTTATCTCCCCAATGTCTGAGACGGAAGGCATAAAATTCCTATTAGCAAGCAAAAATTTATTTTTCTTCTTTATGTATTTTACCACCATTTTCTGCTGTTTTATCATATATTTTTTACTTCATCTGTAGATGCTTTAAGCATAGAATCTAAACCAAGCATACCAAGTGTTACATGTTTTTTTCATAACTTTGAAAAATATTGCCAAGGCTTGTTTCATAAATGTATATGGGATCGTGACTCATTCAAATAGACTGATCTGATATCATATACCAATGATACCATGCTTTTTTACATTCATAGTTTATAAAACACATTTTAGAGACAAACGTATATATATAGGAAAAATATGTATGAAAGGATAAGGATAATTATGTCACGCAGCAATGTGTATCAAAATATGTGAACAACCATGATGAGCATCTTAGGACTTATTATGAAATGAGAGAAAACAAATTAGAGGAATATGGTAGAACATATTTTAAAAAATATACAGGTTTTCTATTTATTAAAACCAAACATGGAGTTGTTGATTATTGTGATGAAGTCTGTGGATTATTTTTAGATGGATCTGTGGATCACTGTTTTTTACAGCTTTTTATGTTTACAATAAAATAGAAAAAGTAAATTTTATGTTAGATGATTCTGAGCTTGTAGACGATGTTGATGATTTATATGAAACATGGTATCTATTATTTAAAGATTCATCGCTAGCATATGTGTACACTAGTCTCCTTCGCAGACGTTCTTATAGCTTCAACCCTCGCTTTGAAAGCAGTCGTCAGTTGTATTTTGGTCAAAATTTCACCTAAACAGAATTAATGAAATAAATATATGTCCAGGATGATAAAAACGCCATTACCAGGAATATAAAGCTGCTTAGTGATATTATATAATCGGGGAATGGAAAGGGGGAATCGGGGAACGGGAAATGGAACAGGGGAATCTTTGAAAGGGGGAATTTTAAAAGGGGAATCTTTAATCTCTTACGTGTGTGGTGTTATTTTTTTTTGCATTTTTGCACAGGACTCAGTGCTGAAATACTCTTGTGCTGAAATTACATATGCACTATTAGCATCTCACACACAAAAATCCCACCCACATCACTGTCTAAATATTTTAAAATATCTTCAACATGCATCCAATAGCCCTATTATTGATTTTTGTGATTGATTTTTGTGAAAGAATCATTGAAACAATTTCGTCATTCGATCTGAGCTTTCATTTTATGGCAATCAGCTACACATTTGCGCTACTCCCAGAACCGAAAATGATAAACATTAATTACCCTACCTACACGCAAAGTTACCCTACCTACATTACAAAACGCACAATTTCTATAGGTAATCATATGATAGCGAGTACCAGAATGGACCTTTTTAATAAGTCTGCCTTGATGTAGTTATGGATAAATACGGCCATTTGGCCAATCGGGCAGCACACCAAATGGCCGTGCTGGGTTTTCCTTTATTTGCAAACTATGTCACAAAGCAGACGTATTGAAAATACCTATTATACTCGCAATCATATTGTACTTGTTTATTATATTCATGAAAAATAATTCGTCTGGTAACCTCTATCCTTCAAGAACATCCCATGACAGGAACAAAAACACAGATGGAAGAACACATGTTTATTATTTGGTCACACACAAACTGGAATACTGTATTTCAAATGTGCCTAACTGTTACTGAGATGTGCTTATCTAAACATTAAAAATAAACAAGAACAGGAACCTGAACCAAAACAAAATTGTCAAATACCAACCCTTTCTTAATATCGTAAAACTTCATATGTGTCAACACTTATCAATATAACCTT
Source organism: Trachythela sp. YZ-2020 (assembly GCA_016169945.1). Taxonomy (NCBI): domain Eukaryota; kingdom Metazoa; phylum Cnidaria; class Anthozoa; order Malacalcyonacea; family Clavulariidae; genus Trachythela; species Trachythela sp. YZ-2020. The sequence goes on from JADLSH010000333.1 coordinate 6,998, forward strand.
TTCCAAAAAAAATTACATATAATATATTTTGGGACACCGAATAATATTTATAATACACTGTAAATTCAAGTTTGACCAAAGAACGACTCGTTTGGAGTCGTTATGACTTTTGGTTGGTCGTTTTGACTCCGTCAAGACGGCAACGGCTATTAATACAATGTAACTCATGACAGTAAACACTGTCAGTTTACAATGCATTTCAAGTTGCGAAAGTGCTATGCTTAAAATTGGTTAATGCCTAATGTATGTATTGGCAGACGTATGCTGAACGTGTACAGCGTGAAACACTGTGTTACAACAATTGTAACTGTTTGATCATATAGTTAGTAATAAATGTACATAAAGGTCTCTATCCTAGCATTTACCACTCTTCTATCTGCAGATTCAAAACAATCTATACATGCATATACTTGCATCTCAAGCATGGTTATATCGATTAACCCAGCCAAACTCGGCATTGAGTCTTTGAATGTGCTCGGCACAAAAATGAGACTCAAACTCTGGAGGTACGATAAGACCATTGTTGCGAAAGTTGGGGTATCTTGCTCGGATGCATGCAGCAATAAGGTGGAAGTGCACGTTCTGTGGTTCGTTTGAGAACTGAACTTGCCCGGTGTGTGGATGTCTATATTGATGTATGTCACAACACACGACAATCAAAACGTCTGGTACAGCTTGTGGAGGATTCTTGATCTCTCTGTGGCAACCATAACATCGACATACCTGTGTCCCCATCAACCATTTGACTGTGAATGACAAGGGACATGGCAGAGTCGCAGAAGGCATTTGAAATGCATGATTGGTTGGCGCAACTTGAGTGGTTCCAGAAATCGCAGAAGGCGTTTGAAGGGCTAAATTCTGTTGAGTCACTGGAGAGATTCCAAGTATCGCTGAAGGTATTTGAAATGCATTTTGTTGAAGAACGTTAGCGGTTCCATGAAACGGCGAAGGTATTTGAACCATTGGATTTTGTTGAGAAAATTGGGCGGTACCAGGAACGTAGTTTGTACATGGAGTGACTCTTTGCGTGCAATGACGACTTTCTTGTCGCCCATGCCACTCTCGAGATACACTTCCAGTTTGGACATAATTTGTTCTTGGGACAACTTGCTCCACGTTTTGTCGTCCACAGCTAAATGCTGGAATTCTGGTCGAATCTCGTAACATAGCACGGTCTTCGTTGCGGTATTGCCTGTCGATAATGTTCTCCATTTCGTGGATGAACTTGTGAGAACTTCTTCTTGTCAAACGTCAAATAATGCTTGATCATGAAATTGGCTGCCTCTCCATCATTATTTGTATACTCTTTAGGATGGTTACCTAGGCCAGCTTCTATTCTTACAGGCTTCAACATCGACTCTTTGACATCACTCGCCCACAGAATAGATTAGTTAAAAATTTATACCGGATTTAAAATTGGTTACACAAGAAGAATGAAAGAAGAATTATGCATTTGTTTTTTGAAAATGGGTTCTCTTTTCAAGTTCCCCTTGATCAATGTTCTCTTACACATTCATGAAATGTAATTATTTATCCTGTTTATTTTATTTGGTATTTTATTTATTTTGTTTTATTTATTTATTTTAATAATTATCATCAGACTACAGTTAGATATAGAACTACAGTGTTGATGTTAGTTGAATACTTGCATTATTGCAGGCATTATATTTTACTTGCCTTTTCTTTTTGAAACCATTCGTAGAATGTGCTGGAAGCTTTCTTAGCTGTACGACCATTTGCTTTTTCTCTTGCATTGCATTCCATTCACTTTGTAGAGCCATTAATTTGTTGTCGAACTCTTCTTTACTGTTGCAATCAATTGTGAATAACCATGTTTAGTATAATTTCAGCAGTAAATAATGCCTTTCAAGTGTTTTGATTGGTTGGCTGAGCAGTGAATCTGAGGCATTATTTACTAGCTGGAGTAGTAAATAATGCTTTCTTTTCAGAATGGCTTCCCAAAGTCGTTTTGTAGTGACTTCTCTCCATGAAATTAAAGAAATAAAGGATAATGCAATCACAAAATAAGCAACAAAATATGGAGTTACGCTTTTTAAAGTAAGATGTCTTTTTGCAATTAATTTATTAACAATCTGTTTGACAAATTTAAAACTTACGACTGACAAGCAAAGAGTGACAAATTACACTTTCCAAGGACGTTCATTCACATTTATTAATTAAACACGAGCATGACAACAATTAACTTGTCTTAAACGTTTTAAATTGTTTGATTTTTATCCTGCATGATCTTAAAACCTCGACTTTGTCTCAGTGAATATTCACCGATAATCACCTCGACTTCAGTAAATAATTGTTAATTATTAAATTTAATTTAAAAAAAATGGCTCTAGAGATTTTTTTAAACTCATTTAAATGTTGCATTATATACTACTTGATAACCGAGTGAGAGAGGTCTGTACTGGAAAAATATCAGACCGCGGTCTTGACAGTACAGACCGAGCGATAGCGAGGTCCGTACTTAAAAGACCAAGGTCTGATATTTTTCCAGTACAGACCGAACTAACGAGGTTATTAACTCTTTCTGGTCGGTGCACTTTAATTATGTTGTCGCAAGAGCACTTTGAGTACGACTTCCTTTGCAAAATATTTACCCCCTGGCAATGAAATTAATACCATTGGAATCTTTACAAAATAAGCTTTTTAACAGTGGGCTATTTTGCCGACCTAAACATTACAGAATCAAAAATACTAAAAGTTTAATCCCAAACATACCTCCAGTCATACTGCAGTTCAACTCAAACAATCTTTAATATCTTCTTTATAAGACCATTTTACCACAGACTTCTAATGGTCGAAATTTACCTTTTTATCTGTTCATTTATTATGTAAAACCTTGCTTCGATACAGCAAGTAGAATTATTTATTTATTTATTTTATTTATTTTTCGGTTATTTTCCAGCATGCACGTGCTTGTCAGTCCCGACAAAAATATCTTATATAGGGTATTGTACCCTGGGGAATTCATTCCGGCCACTTGGGCGCCAAAGATACAAGTGCTCAAAGTCATCAACCTTTGGCAGTTGATATTCGAAGCTGCCATTCAGAAAGAGTTAAGGGATTTATTATATGGCATAAAGCTGCTGCGTATAAAGACTATAAACGAACACGAGTTGTCGAGTTGTACCATGCAATCAGACAGCCTGCAGACTTCAAATTTCTGATGAATTTTATTTGTCGAAGTAATAATAAACAAAGAATACCTACAACGACAACTTTTCAAGAATATATACACTATATATCAACTTATAAAAACAAAATGCTATATATTGCTCTTTAGGAACTTATATAATTGAAATACCAAGAAAAACAAATGGCAAGCAAAACCCCCAAATGAGCAAGCAAACAATCTAACATGAAAGTCAGACTATTAACGTTTATGTAATGAAACGTTACCCAAGTCACTTAATTAAATAGTCAACACAAAGTCAATCATCATCCATCATCATCACAGGGCCATTGTATATTTGAAACGAGCAGTCTTGTATGTTTGCACTTGCGAACATGTTCTTACTAGTTTTACTTGTAGCATTTGTACAAGACTGCGTTGAATCCAATTCAGGCGTTGTGGTTGTTGTAGTGTTCAAAAGAGCTTCAAAAGAGGCTTTAATATGAATCTCATTAGTTTATATACATAGTGTTACGTCATTAGTTATTGTTAATATTAGGTAATAGGTTATATTAATTAGATACCATTACATCTCCCTTTTCATCGAGATGAGTAATAAACATAATGTCAACGACAAACTAGTTCTTTTGCTAATCTTGAATACTATAGTCACTTCGAATATCAGTTACTCTAGTACAAGGTTCTCTATAGCTTTTAAAGATAATGTTTTTATTCTCTTTGGTCTGGTATTTATGTTCATTTCTGATGATGGGTTTTCCTGTTCAACTTGTTTCTTATCAGTTACATCAACTATGGTTTTATTTGGAATGCTACATAGCTGTACTCGATTTCGAGTATCAACCAGATATGATCTTGGTTTCTTGGATGGTCTGATCACTGTTCCCGTGCAGTCCATGTCTGTAATATAAACTGGTGTTCCTGCTGTTAATGGTTTCAATAATTGAGCTCTGTGGCAATTATCAAAGTTATTTTTCTGCTTTGATCTACATTCTTCTTCCTTTTCCTTAAAGCATAGGCGGATTTTCTGGGGGGGTTGCACCCCCCAAAAAGTTTTCACCTAGAGAAATTTCCCCAATTTTGCACGTTCTTTCTCCTTTTTAAAGATATTTTTCACCGTCTTTACTGCTCGTTCCGCTTCTCCGTTTGCCTCAGGATATCGAGGACTGCTGGTACTATGTTCGAATCCCCATTCTGCCAACTGGGCGAATTTGTTGCTGTGATATTGGGGTCCACTGTCGGAACGTAATTCGTCCGTAATACCGTGCCTGGCGAAGATAGTTTTTAAGGCTTGAATAATCTTCGTTGAGCTGGTATCTTTGGTTAATGCCAGTTCAGTTAGAAAAAGCAAAGCTTGAAGTGAGATCATTTGAAACAAGCCCAAAGTCCCCAAGTGTTGCCGGTGTTGGAGCTAAGTTACCGAAGCTCGTCATTAACAAATTTCAAGGTACATATTTAGATTGGGTGTGATTTTGGAATCAATTTGAGACTTAAATTGATAAGACTACTATAACACCGGTTGCCAAACTTTCCTACTTGAGAGAATTACTCATACCCAGTGCCCGGGTGTTGATTGAAGGTCTACCATTCTCATCCAAAGGTTATGAGAGAGCAAAAACAATCATAAGCACCAAATATGGTCAAACAAGCGAAGTGGTAAATGCACACATACAGTGTATTATTGGGTTACCCAGAGTACAGGTAGCAGACCCTGCCAAAGTGTATAAATTTTATGAGACACTTGCTAGTCATGTGCAAACAATGGAAACATTGGGAAAACTCAAAGAGATTAGGGGGTTTGTTCGGGCCACTCTAGAGAAATTACCTGCAATAAGACCTGATCTAGTTCGTGTTGATGACGAATTGCAACAATGGGGATTCCCACAACTGCTAGAATCTCTAAGGAAGTGGTGTGATCACAATCCGGCGCAGACAAGTGAGCGTAGTAGTCGGGGTGATGGTCATAATCGTGGACATGGTCATTCCTACCAAGCTTCTCTTCACCAAGCTTGAGTTTGTGTTTATTGTGATGCTCCAGATCACAAAGCAATGGAGTGTGAGAAAGTTCCAGATGTGAGAGAGCGAAGAAAAATCCTGAGTGAAAAGCAACTCTGCTTTAATTGTACGGGCTCGAGGCACCAAGCAAAGACTGCAAGAGCAAATACAACTGTCAAAAGTGTGGTGGTCAACATCATACTTCCATTTGTGTCCAGAACCATGGGAAAGAGCAAATGCTGGTGGCAACAGGTGAATCTACTGTTATCTATCATGTAGTAGTGATCTCTGTAGATAGGATAAAATGTAGAGCACTCCTGGACTCTGGTTCAGGCAGTTTGTATGCCTCATCATCATTGATCGAGAATCTGAACAAGAAACCAACCCGTACTGAACACAAGCATATTAAGATGATGGTCTGTTCGACAACCCAAAAGGTCCACAGTTATAAGGTGAACATCTCGAGTGTGGATGAGAATTTTGAAATGTCAACAAAGTGGATAAAAGTGTGCTACTTACAATCCCAAACCCTGGTTATGAAGAGCTGTTGAAGAGATACAATCATTTGGAACAAGTGGTCATAAATGACAATGACACTAAGCAAGAACTGCCAATTCATGTCATATTGGGAGCAAGCGATTATTCGAGAGTCAAACCCGAAACAAAGCCAAAGATTGGCCAATCACTTCAGCCAATAGCCGAGTTTACAAGACTTGGTTGGACGGTGATGTCTGCAGGAACTGAGTTTGCAGGTGCTCATTCGGGCTGAGGACAGAGATGTACTAAGGTTCCACTGGATCCAGAACAAAGACCCCAGGGATATCGAAGTTCTACAATTCACACGAGCACTGTTTGGTTTAGTCCAATCCCCTTTCCTTCTGGCTGCAACACTGAAGCAACATTTGAAGGCGCTGAGAGAGAGGTATCCGCAAGAGATTGATGAGCTTGAGAAATGTCTGTACGTAGACAACATCATCAGTGGGGGATGCACATCTGACGAAGTCCTGAACTTAAAGCAAACAACTATATTGGTGTTTGAGGAAGCTAAGTTTGAGCTTCATAAGTGGCACTTCAATGAGCCACAACTGGAGAGCACAGACAATGAGAAAGATCGTGCTGGTGACAATCTACCAAGCTATGCCAAACAGCAGTTGGGAGTTAACAGTGGTGAAACAAAGTTGCTAGGACTCTCGTGGAACAAACCCGATGATACCCTTGCTGTTGCGTTTCCGAAGAAACCAGTTGAGATAACGAAGAGAGAGATTCTACGATTCCTTGCATCAGTTTATGATCCACTTGGAATTATATCGCCGGTGACCCTACTAAGGCAAATTCATCTTTCGCGAAGTTTGTGATCAAAATCTTCCGTGGGATGAGAAGATATCAGATAACCTCGGGCAACAATGGCCAAAGTTCCTGAAATACCTTCCCGAGAAGTTCCAGTTTGCAAGAAGTATCCCGAGATACCGAGAGCCATTGAATGAAGTGGAGTTATACACGTTTGGAGACGCAAGTGGTTCTGGAGCTTCTGCCGTAGTGTACATAGTCGTTAAGCAACCTTCGGGAGGAAGTAGGGGGTTGATAGCATTGAAATCGCGATTGGCCAATAATAATCTCACGATCCCTAGGCTGGAGCTCGTGTCGGCGCATATGGCAGCAAACTTAGCTGCCAATGTACGAACTGCACTCGAAGGTTACAAAGTGAGCGCAGTTTACGGATGGTTAGATAGCCTAGTCGCCCTCCATTGGATCAGGAGGAGGAACATATAAACAATTTGTATTCAATGGGCAAAGCATACATTTTGCTTTGTGCATGCAGTCTATTGAGGGCAATCCACCTAGAGCTGCTAACAGACCAAACAACTGAGGGATTCATCCGTTGTGGGGGAGACCTTCTACCATCTACTCAGATAACGGGAAAAGTTTCGTAGCCACGACAAAATGGAAACGTACGTCGAAGACAATGTTCAACTCCCGATTTTGACACCGAACCTGATGATGTACGGGCAGTTAAACGTTTTACCAGAAACAGAAGTAGATTCCATCGAAGAAACCGAACTGCAAAAGAGGGCGAGACACTTACGTCGTTGTAAGGACGTTTTGTGGTCGCAGTTTGTAGTTGAAAGTTGGTGATGTGGTTCTCATGCAAAGCGAGCTGCGAAATCGAGGTAAATGAAATATCGGAGTCGTCGTGACGCTCATCAAAGGAAGAGACAGGGAGATTCAGGGAGCGAGATTGAGAGCGGGAAAATCGTATATGGAACAGGCAGTTCAACTATTATGTCCAAAGGAGCTGAGCTGTGATATCGAGAAGAATCAAGGACAATTGAAAGGTTTAGATCCTGAATCGAAGGAATTCACACCCAAACGAGCTGCGGCAGTGATTGCGAAGGAACGTATTCGAGATGTGTTAGCTGGAGAAGCTGCTGATGTGTGAACTTGAACACTGTATCATGGAACTGTAGTGTAGGACAATTGCTTTTCAATTTTAAGGGTTTATTTGCTTTAATACGGTAAATCAAATAGGGGGAGAGTGTCGGGGATATTTTCAGCATAATTAAGGCTTACGTAATGTTATGCAATGTTTATGTAAAATCGGGACATGATTGGAGAGCGCTCGGGAGAGAGGAAACAAGGGATGAAAACAGTGAACACATGTGAGGGTTTGCGAGCTATATTATTGTAAATATCTGGTTTAAATTAAAGTGATACGATATAAAAACATTCGCGACAGTACCAATGGTTTGTGGGTCAGTTTCTATTGTTATTTCCTCGGTTGTTGTCATTGATCTTGAGATAAATTAAACAGGTTTCCAGGTGCCTGGTTCTTCTTGTAGAACTACCGTTCCTAGGCCATATGAAGATGCGTCAGGTTAGAATCGGCGCTGATGTCAGCGCTTTCTTGGTTTTGTCAAAAGCGTCTTGTTGTGGAGGTCCCCATGTCCATGAGGTGTTCTTGACTAACAGCTCTCGGATAGGTTTGGTCATGACCGCGAGATTGGTGGTAAATTTGCTGAATTGGTTTATCATTCCAAGGAAGGAACATACTTCATGTACGTTGGTTGGTGGTGGCATTTTGAGAATTGCTTGTATTTTCTCTGGGTCGTGTTTAATGCCATCAGATCCCACGATCTTACCTAAGAATTTCACGCTAGAGACATTGAAAACACACTTTTCAGCATTGAGCATGACATTGGCATTGCTGAGTGGTTGGAGAACCACTTCCAATCTTTGGTTGTGTTCCTCTTGTGTTGTACCATACACTAGAACATAATCAATGTTGCATTCAACGCCATCCAAACCTTCGAGAATTTGGGACATGCACTTCTGAAACTTTTCAGAGCCTGAGCTTATTCCAAAGGGAAGAACGTTGAAACAATACCGCCCCCAAGGTGTAATAAAAGTTGTTAGAGGTTTTGATCTTTCTGACAGTTTAATTTGCCAAAACCCTGAGTTGGCGTCTAATCTTGAGAAGTATCAAGCACCAGCAAGGTTTGCAAAAGTTTTTTCGGTTGTTGGTAGCAGATGGTTTTCGCGTTGCACATACTGGTTGAGCTTTGCGAGATCTACGCATACTCGAACTTTTCCATTGCTTTTTGGTGTTACAACCATCGGAGCACACCATTCGGTTGGATATTCAACTCAAGATATTACTTTGTTATGTTCCATTCTTTGTAATTCTCTTTCCGTTTCTTTTCGGAGTGGAATCGGAACTTGTTGTGGCACCTTGATTGCAAAAGGAGTTGCGTTTTGTGTGATTTTGATGTCGTACTCTTGGTTTTTAATTTGTCCAAGATCGGTCTTTAATACTTTCTCTTGTTTCAATGCTGTTTAGGGCATCAATTTACTCAACGTTAACACGATTGAGTAAATTCAGATTTTGGGCTGCTTGTCTTCCTAGTAGTGATCTTTCTAGTCCTTTGACGACAAATATTTCTTCTGTTATTGTCTTGTCTTTGTGTTGCAGCTGTGACATGAATGTTCCTATACAGTTTATTTTGTAGGACTTTACTAGTCGACTTGAAATGAGGGTGTAGATTTCGTTGTTGACATACGCTTAACGGTATCACTGTGACGTCAGCGCCGCTGTCAATTTTGAATATGATGTTAGTTTCATTTACTTTGATGTCTGCCATTCACGGTTTACTGCTAGAATTGCTAGAATTGCCAACAGTGTCTAGGTGTATAACTTCCCCCAAAAAGTAGAAATCCTCTTCTGACGAATTTTCCTCTTTAATCTCTTGGTGGGAAATTAATTCGTTTACTTCTTGCTTGCGGGAATTGTTGGCTAGTTTGGCTTCGACATGCTTTTGCCCAATGTCCCTTTTTTGAACAATTATGACATATTGATTCACTTGCTGGCCACGATTACCTGGAGTGCGCTGTTCCGAGACAACGTGTGCATTTTGGCTAGTAAAATTTGCTGTGTTTACTTTCATTAAAATTTTTCTCACGCGAGTCACTACTCGTCCTCTGATGCGACTGTTGTTGTTTTCTATTCTTAGAGATGTTGTCAATATTACGATCGCTACTTCCGGTAGATTTTTGTCTGTGAATAACACTTCGTTGCTTCTTAATTTCCTCATTTTGTCTTGCTTGCGACATAGCTTTCTCTAATGTTAGATCTGGATCTAGTTGTAGCTTTTCGGATAGTCTTTTATTTTGCAGTCCAACTATGATGCGATCTCGTATTAGTTGATCTTTTAGTACGCCAAATTCGGTGATGAAGCTTTCTATGGGTTCGTTTTCGTGTTGAACTCGGATGTTGAATTTCGCTCTTTTTAAAATCACTTCATCGCCAAACGAAACGTGATTTTCGAAAGAGCGAAATTCAACATCCGATTTGTTAATCTCCTCTTCGCTGAGCTCAGGTGCATTAATGCCTGGCTCCAATTGGAGAGGAGTGAGAAAATAGATAAAAACACATTAAAATTAATAAAAAAATAACGATATGACTTTCATTTTTGGTGGATATGTTGAACATCAATTGCCGAAACGTTTTACCTATCTGGTCTCCATGGAAACCTATCACGTGACTAGATATAGGCTATGATAACGGGAATTAAGTATACGTCTTTATACACGGCTTGTCGACGCACTAAACATTCACGGATAGCTACAAAAATACTACTACAATACCTGTAGGTATTCTACTACAATGCTGTAATTAGAAACTTGAACATTATATTACTGATAAGAAAATATTTCTGCCAATGTAACAACGACTCTCGCGACGGCGATATAACTTGCAGGAAAATGACCTTTTTAGGTTAATAATTCCACAGTTCTAATTGCTGGACTAAAGTTAGGTATGCCTTTAACATAATCTGCGCGTTAACAAGTTACGTTAAAGTTGTTTAATGCGTCGACAAATCCATCGTGTTTTTTGCATGTGATGAAGAATTCAGATCGCCATTTTTGTAGGCGAGCCTTCCAAAACTATTTGCACGGTACAGCGGAGAAGCCCAAAAATCACCAGTTGTCATGACAATAGCGTCCAAAAGAATGTAAAAACAATATGGTGGACCAGATACGACTTAAACGCAACGTCTACAACTTCACACAGGCCTTATAAGACAAATTTATAAAACTATGTTTGCAGAATGTCAAAATCTTATCTTTCATTTGTTATTAAGTATGACGTACATCCGCATAGCTAAAATTTAGGCGCAAAAAATTCAAATCACACAAAGCTTTAGCTTAAACGAAATCGATCGAAATTGACCGAGCGTTCTATTTACTATTACGAGAGCGATTATTATAATTATGGTGTTTAGTTTTATTCATCCCTCGACATGTGGCTTTGCCAGAGGTGTTGCGTGGGAAATTTCGAAAAAATTGACACAGAATGGAAATATGGTGACAGTGATTCTCGGTCGCAGCAGAAGCAATCTTGTAAGATTGAAGCTCGATTTAACCGCTTCAATACCGTCTTCGAATCACATCTTCAAAAGTTTGTTGATGGAGTCACCGTAAGATGCACAAACGCAACCAGTATACAGCAACTTTCAACATCGAAAGCTGGAAAGGTTTATCAGTGGCGCAGCAAGGACAGCATATCTTTGAAAACTGCCGAGCCTGTCAAGATCGTTTTGTAGCTGTGCAAACTCTATTCCCAGTAAAGTCGAAGGGGTTTATTGGTAGCACTCGCCCTTCTGTCTCGTCATTAACAAACGATGCAATTGATCAATGTATGGCTGAGCAAACAAGTTCCACAAAAAGTTCTAGACGTCAAGCCGTAGAGAGTGCCTGTGCAGTGTACAACAGGATTAATCCGTCCTTCGAAAGTGTTTGGGACATGCCTTTATCTGCTGCCTTGGTGAACGTCAGGGAACTAAACATAGAAGGTAAAAAGTCAAAGAGTGATAGACGAAAAGAGCGTAGGAGTCTTTATAAGAAGTCAAAGAAGACAATAGAGGCTGAGTGGACTAAGACAGATATTGTAAGGTAAAATAATATTGATTATCAAACAATTTATATTAACTATTAATAATAATATTAATTATAATTGTCTTTATAATCATAAAATGTCCTACATCATAAAATCATAATTATAAATTCAGCGATAATATTAATGGACAATAAATTCATTGGACCTTAGATGTTATGGAAACAGACAATCCCTGGCAGCAAGACAGAGAGAAAGACTGGCAATGTGTTTCGAAAATTTTGAGGAGGCGAAACTGAGACACCAGGAACAAGGTAGTTCATAATATTTATATTTTAAGTTAAATTTTATTTGTAGAAATATGTTTATCAGGGCCCCTAAGGATAACAGTGATTTTCACTGATTGGGTTACCCTGTCTAATAAAGATTTTTACATTACATTACAAGGAGATCAACGCCAGAACTTGACTGAAAATAACAAGAAAAGTCCTGTTGGTAATTTCACCGATATGGAATGGGACCATCAAGCCTTATCAGAGGAGGTGAAAAATTATCCTGATGATAAAATTGTCAATTGGTCAGAACTAGCAGGGCGGTATCAAATCAAGAACAAGAATGGTCAACTGGCAAAGAATGGTGGGCAGATTGTTCAGGAGTACTTGAAGTCCAAGGGGGGTGGATGTGACAAAATTTAAGAAGCGAAGCAGCTCAGATGATGGAGGTCGAATCAGGAAAAAGATGAAGCGAAGTGTTGGTGGAGAAATAACAGTGCCATGTCCAGTGACAAATACTAAGTTGAAGGAGAAGTTGAGCGAAAAAATATTGTCGGGAGAATACAATGTTGGGGAACTTATTGTACCTCGACAAGTAAGTTTTGTTCAAGCTGTGGGTTAAGGGAATTATGAACTAAGGGAAATGGTGGATATTCTAATTATGATTTAGTGTATATATTCTTAACCTTGCAGGTCTTGCCCAGACAAAAACAAAATCAAATAATGTACTTTTTACCAGCGCCCTGCACTAGAGTAAAAAACTCAATATATATGTCAGATATACCGGCTTTGTTGAATTAAGTACAATTGCAATTTTAAAAGCAGTGAAATTCCTGCATGTACTTGACAAGCCCTAATTAGTTAAACTTCAAGAGGTGCACAATAAATTGTTGAAAGAAAAAATTTCAGAACATTTTCTCAGAAAATTCCTGAATTTTCCCGGAAAATACCTGCTGGGCAAGGCCTGAATACAAAATTTAAAATAATAAAATAATTTTATTACTGCATAGTTACCTTATTAGCTACTGTCCAATTGTAATATAACTTTCCTTTTCTGTAGTATGAAAAGTTTGTCCTAGACGACAATGGCTCCATTGTAAAGACCGACTTCTTTGTTGAAGGTCGCAAATGCCCATTGGAAGAAATCAGAGAACGCAAGCTAGAAGAATTGAAGCATTACATGAGGGTACATTCAAATGACAATCTGGAAACACTGTCAGAGGAAGAAATAGTGGACAGGCTGACCACTTTAAATGAGATGGTAGACTATGAAAATGTTGATGAAATGAGAAAACGGCTTAGGGAAATCGAAACAACATGACATCTCATGATCTGGCACGATTTATCAACAATGGCAAATCATTCCCATCTTGTTTTCATGGTGACCTGGTTGTACGATCCTGCCTTTTTTTATACGGACAGTGAATACGAACAGTTGACCGGAAAAAGCATTAGTGTACAGGCCAACATTGAATCACCTAGTGTCTACATAGTTGCAAGATCTTCATCAACTGATAAAGAGCAATTGAGCTATGTAGAAACTAGGCTAGAACGTCTAAACGATTTGTCACACCCAGTCACAACCGAATCAATGACAAAATGCGATTTTTCCATGGAGATACCCCCGCCCGTCAGTATGAGTGTGGCCAACAGAAAGGTGGAAATTGTTATTGTGCTATCCGTGGTGCAGGAGCCAATCGTGTGTATGAAATGGACTACTCTTTTCGCTGCTCACATATGTCCCTAGCAGATAGGCAAGATCTTGTACTACAAGGTCCATATGGAAAGAAATATTCTCTCCAGCAGGTCAATAAACCTTTTCAAGGTCTAAGCAAGGATGAGTTAACCAAGGAGTTATCTGCTAGAGGCATATATGAGGGCAATACAAAAGAGGAACTTCAGAACTTACTGAAAGATGAGCTGCATGGTGTACAACGGGTTCCTGCTCTACTGTATCCCAGTCCTGAACTTCCTCTTGATGCGATAAACTGTGGCGAATACGAGATATTGGGTTTTGAACCACTCCATGACATCAGCCACCACATTGAGAACATCCTGACTGAGCTTCCATCACACCTTCCTAAAAATGAAGCTTCTGAATTGAATGCTCTTATTGAATTATGCATAGGGGGAAAAGAAACAAAAAGGGCCTTTGATTATCGATGTGCTCTGGTTCTGATTTCAAATCAGATCAGAGACAAGATAAATTCACGGGCTCAATTGTTGCTTGATACCCTTGTCGAAATTCAAGAAATAGCATACAACTCAGAAGCTCAAAGAACCCCAAGATCAGTCCTTCGCTTCCATAACCTCACCTGGTACCATGCAATATTGTGTCGGACAGTTATCGGGTTTAAACCAAAAAAGTTAACTGTACGCAAGTTTTACGGGACATACTTCCATAACATCACATCACATGCCCCAATCCAAAACCGACTTATTAGTGGTCGATCTGCTAATACCGAGGAACAAGAAAGAATTTTTAACGCAATCACAAACATTACCCATACTACATCTTCATTTCATGCAGACCATATAATTGGAAACATCCTTGTTCGCCTTCAAGCAGAGAAACATTTGTCATCAAACCACCATGCTTCATCTGTCGAAAAGCAACAAGCTCAAGTTTCTAAATTGGCCTCGTCATTACCAAGTTTCCCCAACACTGTTGAACCATCCTTCATCTTGGCAGGCACATCTGGAAAGGATCAGTGATTTCCTTTTAGTTGGCAAAGGTGTATGGTGGAATGAATGTGACAATGGTGATATTCATTTCTTTGACACAAAAGGAAGTCCTGAATCATTGGAAAAAGGCCCTTTGCTCCACCATTTAAGTCTGAGGAATCTTACTTAAAAAATTGTTGGCTAAAATGTGTGGAGCAAAGGTCTGATTTACCAATCTTCAGATTGCAAATTGAAGATACCAATGGAAATATGGTTGTTCATCATATTGACAGTGCATCAGGTGACCAAATTATGCCTAGTGTGGAAGTGGTCAGTGTGAATTTACCTAATGTAGTTGTTGATGGTGCTAATGCTGTGGTTACATGTGGAGATGTGGTTGTTGACAATAGTTATGTTGTGTTTGCTGGTAGTGAAGGTGGAGTTTTGGGTGACTCAAATGTTTCATTTGATAAGACTGTTTCAGATGATCACAAGTTTGAAGATGCTACAGTCACTGAAAACACAATTTGTACCTCTGAAGAAAACCTGGGTCAGGATGTAACACATGCTGTAAGGAACCCAGGTACTGTAATCAAGTTATTATATAGTACTGTATGATGTCACAATTAAAATGAGACTCAGAGACTGTACAAGGTATTAAAAAAGTTGTACATACCAAGAGAAACTATAAACTTGTCTTGCTTTGTTTTGACAGAAATATTGCCAGGTACTTGCACAAACATCCCCGGTAATGCTGATGTCTGCCAAATGAAGCACAGACGAGCACTGCTGCGTATCCTTGGTCCAACTGACGAGGTTTGATACGGCGAGGAAACAAGTGAAAGACTGTCCTGGAGATCCTTTTTATCGCAAACAGTATTCCAAGCTATCCGCTGTGATGGAAACGAGGATTTCACGCGCCGAGGGAGGCTTCAAACAACAGCTGAAGTCGTGGGAACAGCAACAGTTGACCAAAGCTGGCGTGGTTTCAACGACGAAAGATATGCTAGCGGATCCCTCAGCGAAACTCTTGGTTGATAAATTGAAATACTGTAAAGCGTTGGCGAAGGAATGGCAAAGAGAAAAATATATTTGACGCATGATGATGTCCATCTCAAGAACCAAACAAAACGGCTTTCCACCAAATACACGAAAGAATGCAAATGAAAACTCGATAGTATCACATTATAAATCCAACCACAGTTGTACAATATGTCCTATTTCTTGTTTTGAAAATCAGAAAATTTAAACAAGCGCTGATTAGCAGTTAAAAATGTTTGATCCATGAGAATTTTAGCACATTTATAGGACTGCCGAACGCTCAAACTCAAATATAGCAAACCAACGAACTCTATCAGTCAAAAGAAACCATCAGTCAAAAGAAGAAATTGTATATGCTTAGTTTTGTGTTGCATTTCGCGATTTAGCGGGAAAGTTTATAAATTTGTGATCCTGTTGTCAGCTGCCCTTGGCTTATTAAACTACAAATTCTTCTGCCCATAGTGTACAAATAAGTATACTTTGTACTTATATTTTCAAGTAATATATCATGTTTAGAATGGGAAAGGCAGACAACTGTGCTGCAGAATTGCAGAAAAGAAGAAAAATGAGAAATGATCGAAAGAAACACGTTGACGCCAACAATGTGCATAATGAAGTGCGCAGTCGGGTCCGAAACTCTGTCCGTGAACAGAAGCTGGTCGCAGAAAATTACTGCGCGAAATGGAGGAGAATATGCAAGGAAACTAAATTTCGTAGACAACAGCATATTAAGCAGGTAATTGAACAAATAATTAAACATTTGTACATATTAATTTGACATAGTGCGCTTAATGGATATGCCTATGCCCTGGGTGGTATTAATAATCTTGAATGGACAAGTCAGCTTAGTACTACAGTATGACCAGGAAATCAAAATATTCCCCAATGTAGCAGTGTTGCATGCTCCCCCCCTGACTGCCACTGCCCTGAGTACAATGGTGCCCCCACCCTTTTGAGATGTTTCTGCAGCCAATTGGCCCTATTTGGCAATGTATCCTATCATGTATTAAAAGTTATCAACTTTACTTTTACTTTAGTGAAATACAAACAAAAATATCAAAACAAATTACAGTATATTAAATAAATATGTTCCTATATGTTACAATTAGGTATTGCATTAAAAACATTTAATTCAATTAATTAAAAATTAAAATGATAGCTGATTTTAGTATTCACAACTCTGTTTTCTGAAACCTTTTGCAGATTGCAATGAATGTCGCTGCTGAAAAGTCTACAAATTCAGTTACAGATGTCAACAACATATGTCCAAATGAGTTAACACAACTGGATGAGAATACATGTATTGGCTCTGGCACATTTGGAGAATGTGTTTTAAAGTTGTACAAACGGTTCAATTTAGTGGTTTTAGAAAAGCAGCTTTCAACATCAAATTTAAAAGCTGTAATTAATGAAGCTAAGTGTATGAACATACTAACACATCCAAATATTCCACAATTGTTAGGTGTCCAAACTACATGTAAACCATATGCCTTAATCATGGAGTTCATTGGTGAAGATATGAAGTCATCGACAGTCCATCAGTTGCTTGAAGAGACTAACCCAAAAGAATCGCCACTCCTTACACCTGAATGGATTTTAGTTTGTGTGGACATTGTGGAAGCAGTCAACCATATCCATTCCAAAGGTTATTTGCATTGCGACCTCAAAACCAACAATGTCTTGGTACTGAAAAAAAAGGGTTTGTTATTGACTTTGGAAAAGTTTGTCTTACAACCAAGCCAACTGCAAAGAAGTACACTTCCTTCTATCATTACATAGCCCCTGAGGTATTGCGAGGACAACCAGTTAGCCCATCAAGTGATGTATTTTCTCTTGGGGTCATTATTTCCACAATTGCCAAAACTCTTGGAAACAAAGCCCTGTACTCAGTGGGGAAGCAGTGCAAGGATACCAAGCCACAAGTTCGACCATCTCTCCAAACATTGATAACATTGCTACAAGGAATGATTGAAAAAGATAATAATTAATATGGGTAAAACATAATTATTCCCTTAATAATTAAGTATAAATCTAAATATCAGTGCAATATATATTGGTTAAATTTTGATTAATTTGTTAAATCAGCAGGTTGTAAAGACCTAGATTCCTTCGGCAGCCAGTGGAAACTGTGTAAGAGTATAAATAGCATGTAATTACACATTAGAATAATAAATTAAACTAGATTTTATACTGTGAGTAGTTGAAACATATGTTGTCAAGACTTGGAGTCTTTAGTCAGCAGGTTGTCAAAACCTAGAGTCTTTCGGCGGCCATTAAAAACTGTTTTACAGTATGAATATATATTAAAATTATATGTGTACTGTAACTATAAAATTAAACTATTTAAACTACAGTACTTATGTTGCCAAGACACCAGCCACCAGGTTTTAGTGCCATACTTTGCTATGAGCAAAGCAAAGGGAATATTCACATGTAATTTAGAATAGTAGTGTAAAAATAAACTTTTTATAACTTTGTACCATTAATCACATTTTTAACATAAAATAATACTGTAAAGCTTTGAACCATTGGGACAATTAAGTAATTGCATAATGTGTATGTATGGCATAGAATACGACAAGACTTTATCAAAAAACAGTTATATTTGGTCATTGATGTAAATATGCAGCATAAATATTAGTACCAAATTAGACAGAACTTTCTTACAATTTTCATTTGTATATAAAATGTGACAAGTAAATAAAATTGTTAAAAATGTTGCTGGGGCAAACCAAATAGTTATGGTTTGCTGCCAGTATATTGTGTTTACTTTCATTTTTTACCCAGACACAAAGTACCATACACAATCTATTGTCAAGCGGTGACTTTTAATAAATAATACAATTTGCTACTTGAGTACATCACTACATCATACATGACCTCATGGCTCATACTGTAATAGCAACTGTATTTTTATATTGAATTTATTTACTAAAATTGATAATTGGTTGCATTTTGCTATATATTTTACAGTGACGTTTCTGTTATTTTCATACATATAATTGAAAAAATACGAACCTTTTATCATATAAACAAGAAAAACGGATATTTTCCTCATATTTCGAGATCAGTTTGTTTCGTTCACTCATGCTGGAAGCCATTTTGTTTTGATGACGTGCCCAAATTCTGACGTAAAGGAGGAACGCGTGCGTGAAAAGTTAGGCCTGTTTCAAACGTCGCATTTCGCATGTGTCGAATACAATTGTTTGTATTATCTGCATGCAAAATTCGACGTCTGAAACGATTAAATTAGACGTTTTTAATTGCGGTCGAATTTTGATTGAATTCGACCCGACCGGTCGCATTATGCGACATGAATGCGAGCTAAATGCGACGTGGTTTCAGACGTCGCATTTTGCATGTGTCGAATTCAATTCGGCATGGGTGGTGCTCGCGAAAAAAGTCTGGAACGAGGTAAAATGAGAGACGTCATGTAGTGTTATTGAAATGTCATAGTGTCACATTTTCCCGCGTGTTTGTGGGGAAAATTAAAAATGGCGAACGAAGAAAATAAAGAACCCGAATGCAACAAAGAATCTTACTGTATAGCTTGCGGGGAGACAACCAAATATGTTTGTATCCAGTGTACAACTTCTGTATGTAACCATTGCTCAACTTTTGAACAAGATGAAGAGAGCAAGGGCTGGGCTGCTGGAAAAGCCGTCGGATACTGCTTGGATTGTACGATAATTATATCTGCCAATGTCAAATATGGTGATGAAAACCAGGACGAGAACAAGGAACCAAACGGGCAGAATAATGCAAGCCAAAGTGCAACAAACAGCAAAAGAAATATCAATGCTGCGCCTACAGTCAGGTTAGATCTCAAGCCATAATTATTTATAAAATTATTACAAATCTTGCATCAGTCTGCAAACCCTATTATAAATAGCTTTAATACGAGTACAGACGAGTATTTCTGTCATATTGGTTATTAATTATTAGTATATCTCGTCAAGATGTCATGTATACAGTTTGCTGATAATTAAATAAATGGATTTTGGTACAAAAATTGAGCACCTTTTGTGTTTTTATATAGCAAACAAGGAGGCACTAGTTGTCCAGATCTTTCAACTCAAGAGAATGAGGATGGAAAAAGTTCCCCAAAAGTCAAAACAAAGAGAGAGAAAAGAAAACCTGGAAGGAAAGCAATGTGGAGTACTGATACTGTCAATGACTTGGTGGACATCGTAACAAGTGATGAATACTACCAAAGAAAGCTTATATTTACCAACACCAAGAATCAAAATAATGGTGTAATTTATGGCAAAATATTACACAAGCTACAGGAGAGAGCAAATGAAGGAGGAGAAATTATTGCATTTGACATTCAACAGCTAAGAACAAAATTCAAACGATGTATTAGCGATTGTAAACAGGCGGCTATGAAGATAAAAACTGCCACAGGAATCCATCGCTTTCAAGATGAGAAAGGATATGGCAAATGGTTTGACATGCTTTTCCCACTTGTTAAAACAAGAGATTCCTGCCAACCAGATTTGGCAGTAGAACCTTCTGCAATTCACGATATTAGTGAGGAAGAGGACATGGCTAAGACATTTGAAGATTTTGTTCCTGTCAAGAAAATTAAACTAACAAAGAAAAACAATGTAGCTGAAGCTGTTCAATTGTTCAAGAAAGTGGTGGAACAAGATCCAGCAAAAGACCTAATTACTTTTATGCGGGAAGAAGCTGAAAAAGAGCTTGATTTGGTTGAATTAATGTTAAAGCATAACAACAGTAACCAAGTTAATGTCAATCCTCCTCATGGTCAACCAGCTACACTACCTACAGCTGTCCAAGGCAATAATACATGGAATCCCCAGTATATTAGTTTTCAGTGTGCAGATAACCCTATGTACAACATACCAGCAATGAATCAAGCACCACATTTTTTTAATCCACCTGATACAAGCATGTATGGAAATTGCTTCAGTGGTCAAAGTAGTGGAACAAATTTTCAGAATTAACTATTATAACATCCATGGGATTATTATGTAATTCTGAAAGAACTGTCTTGACTTGTTTAAAACATTTGGTTCACATTTTTTGCAGTTATACGTCAGGATACTTTGTTTAACATTTGTAACATTTTATTGAGGTTAAATCATTCTTTTTGTTTAAGATATAATTGAGAGACATGAAAATATATAATTATTTACATGTACGTCATCATAAATGTTACAGAATCTGTTTTGAATATTACTTGAACATAATATAAAGCTATTTCATTTGTTCTAGCTTGTCAGTTAATAGTATCAACATGTATAACAGGGGTTTCAAACAATCATTAAATGTTTAGTTTTTGCATCCAAATTTCAATACCTTTTTTGTGAAGCTCCAAAATCCTACTCTGTTCTTAGTTTGAGAGATAATTATATTTCCAATATGTAATACAGTACTAGTGAGTACTGTAGTTGAAATGTATACAAATATGTTGAGTTCCAAGGGCATGGGGTGGGGTGGGGTTGAACACCCCTAAATTTTCCTTCAGTTAACCCTCTCAGAAAGTATTTAACCCCACTAGAATTTTGCTTCACCCCCCCCCCCATTTTTTCAACTGCATGCACCCCTTGTTTAGTTCTCTTATTCGACTTGTTCATACTTGTGATAAAACAACAAACTTAACATATTTGGCCAGACTTCTTTTCTTCCCAAAGCTTTTCCATCAATGCATCTCGAATCTTTTCTGCCTGAGATGATGAATCTTGTACCTTCCTACAGTTTCGCATTTGCAGTATTTCCCGAATTTGTTCTCTCATTCACGTTCAGATAAATAGTAAGATCCAACTTCTTTGGCATTGTATCACCCAAAGTTAGGCAGATATTGTGGAGCACCATACAGGCCAGTGCAAATGTACGAACATCTGTACTGCTACTTTCACACTTTCTGAGTAACACACGCCACCTTCCTTTTAACTGACCATAGGCTCCTTATGTGACCATCCGGGCACGACTTAAACGGTAATTGAAGTACCTCTGTTTAGGTGACAGAACTGCATCTGTGTAAGGTTTCATCAACCATGTTGTGAGTGGGAATGCAGAATCACCAACAATCAAGGGAGGAACTGTTTGGCTGCCAACTTTCTTTCCCACTGAAGGTAGACCATCGCCTTCTTTAATATTCGACCAAAGCTCTGTTGATTGAAAAATAATGGAGTCATGGGAATTCCCAGGAAAACCACAGCTCCCCCAAATAAATCGGTAGTGCGAGTCAACCAATGCCATGAGCACAATCGAATAGAAATTTTTAAAGTTGTGGTATTCCTTGCAAGCTTCCAGTCCTCCTGGAGGGCATTTAAGCGGGATGTGACAGCCATCGATTGCTGCCCAACAGCAAGGGAATTGCCACATTTCTTCCATATCCAAGATCTTGTTGCGAAACATACTTTCTGATTTTGGCATGTATTTGTTAATGCTATCTTCCCATAATAATTCAACAATGGCTTCACATACTTCTGTAGTGACAGTAGCAACTGTTGACAATCCAAGACCACATAGTTCTGCTATTGTGTAGTAGTATGTTCCACGGCCAAGTCGATAGAGGCAGATAGCTAGTCGCAAAGCTGGTTCCACAGGCTCTTCTACCACAGTTTTTCTTTCCAAAACAGGACGTATGCGCTCGAGAATGTAATTAAATGTGCTTCTGGAAACTCTGAAAGTTTTTTTAAATCGCGCATCAGAGTACGTTTCCCACACGATATTCCACCATCCTTGGTTTCGTAGAAGTCTCCGACAGGAACGCTTAACAGGAGCAGCTGCGTTTCTGCTAGACAGCAGCAGAAGTACCAATACAAAAGATATCTTAAGTATCTGCGATCTCCGATTAACTAAAACGTGCAATGCTGATTCAATCGTCTTTCTCCTTTGTCTTGCTCTAGAAATTATAGTACTTAAAATCACATTTGAACGATTTGAAATTGGCGCCATATTGCGCCATACTGTGTGTATTTTAAAGCGAAGTACCGCTGATCACAAGGAACCAATTATGTGCGCATTTTTCAATTATCTGCATGCAAAATTCGACGTTTGAAACAAACGTCGAATTTAATTGAATTCGCTCGAATCAAATGCGTATTGTATTCGACACATGCGAAATGCGACGTTTGAAACAGGCCTTAGCCTTGGTAAAGCGGAGCCAAGCATTAATGCACCTGAGAGGCCAAACAATGTAATTATATTGTCTGCCTCATCGCCCATAGTATATATAAGTGCGTTGACTTGTTTGTCTTCCTCTTTCTTGTCAAGTTACATGGCGATTCTAAATTGCTCGAAACGGCGAATCCATCGGGTCCATTCCAAGGATTTAAAGCTAAACTTTGATGGCTGGTGTGACTTGATACATTGTAAAACTTCGCATGTAATTCCCTTCGTTGACTGTGTCTGCTTCTGCCATATTATTTTTGTTTTATCACTTATGTATAAATCCCAGCGCTGCTACCATGTAGTGTTGCTTCAAAAGAGGCTTTAATATGAATCTCATTGGTTTATATACATAGTGTTACACCATTAGTTATTGTTAATATTAGGTAATAGTTAATATTAATTAGATACCATTACAGTCGTAATTGTGGAACTAGAAGCAAAACACGGCTGCACTCCTATTATTTGCTTGGCTTCGCGCTTTGAACTGTCAAAGGAAGCAGTGTTGATGACATTTGTTGACTTGTACTTGCGGTTTTGTAGCAATGCAAACTGTCGATGCTTTTGTGCCCGCTCAATTGGGCCACAAATGTTTCTGATATGTTGGCATCCAAAACTTGTGATATACATGTTTTCCTCACTGAGTGGTTTGTCAATTTCTTGCCTTTTGGCTGGAGTCCGGATTTCGAAGCAGCAGTAGAAAGAAACTTGTCAATTTCATTTTTCCCCAAGGGCGATCTCATGTACCATGGGTCATTCGACTGTCTATAGTGTCTCACATCCAAATAAAACGGCGAGTCTTCCGAGTTCATTTCGGCCAGACAATGGCTCTTGAACAGTTGATAGTATCTCACAGGGCATCTGTCTCTGTTCGTAGCGGCAAATGCTTTGGGTTGAAATGCTCGTTGATGCTCACGCTCTTTGCCTGTTCGGGTTTTTGTTCCTCTTTCCGTCAAGAATACTAGTACTTCGTCTCCAGTCGAAGATTTTCGCTGCCAATGCTCCTTAGGTATCGCTCAAAAGTGTTCATATCCGAAGTAGTTTTATTTCTAGTGTTTACACTTTTCTGATTTACGATAAAGGCTTTAATTTGCCCTTGACTGCTGCTCGGGCTGCTCGCCGACATAATGCTGGGAAATTCACTATTTTTTTCAAGTTCGTCGGGATAGTAAAATTCATCTGGGTCATGCTCGTTTTCATCCATCACTTTTTTGTATAAGAACAAATGAGGGTTGTTTCGAGCTAAAGCCCTTCGTCAGGAGAAATTAGTAGACAGATAAACACATTACATCAGCTTTTATAGCAAGCTGTCACATGAACAAAATATTAACCAATGAAAATAAAGTAGTCATAACAATCATAACAAAATAGAATTAATATGTAAAGATATAGGCTGTGTGCAGGCTTCGGCCCGATTATGGGGCCGAAGGCCTGAGCACAGGCGTTACACTTATCAAAGCGCTATAAATGTCGTACAAGGGAAGGGAAGAGGGGATATAGAGGAAAGTATATAAGAAGTATTTAAGAGAAGAGAATGAGCTAGA
This sequence comes from Trachythela sp. YZ-2020, assembly GCA_016169945.1. NCBI lineage: Eukaryota > Metazoa > Cnidaria > Anthozoa > Malacalcyonacea > Clavulariidae > Trachythela > Trachythela sp. YZ-2020. Next base: position 31,190 of record JADLSH010000333.1, read on the forward strand.
TGAAGGAGAAGCGCTCATTGATACCATCAGGCTGAATGGTGCCAAGTTTAAAAATGAGACGCTTTTCTTGCTTCCGACGTGTATCATTGCCACCAATAATGGGATGAATGGCACATATTTTCATATCAGAAAAGGAGTGGTTGGCACTGTTGAAGTGCCTGGCAACAGGTTTGTTGTGCACATTGTTCTTAACATCATGCAAGTGCTCAGCAAACCTATCTCCCCTAAACTTTTTTGTATAGCTTTCTTTTGGAATTCTATCTTTTCAAGGTGCGAAAAAATTATGAAAGTGAGACTGTTATCATGACAACAGTCTATTACTTGCAGGATTATTGAATGGCAGCAAACCAATCAGCACATGCCATTTCAGCACAGGAGACCCGTGCCATATAATAAACTTGTATAAAACATTCCATTGAATAATAAATGGGGGTAACCGGCTGGTTTTTTTAGTAAAATACTTTTAAAACCAAAATGTCAAACATATTGAAATGTCATTGTTGCCATAGCAATGACAGTGACATAATTTTTATGAATAATTTCCAACTCTACAAATGTTGTTTTATCATAGGTTTTATATTAGTTACACAATTTCTGTCTCCTAACAACAATCTTGAAAATATTTGGATCCAAATCAGACATATTCCTGAGTAAGGTTTGTCGTGACCTCTTCTGGCAATCTAACCAAATTATCTCATGAGAAACAGTCTGTCGTCTCAACTTCTTGCAGGAACACGTCACCTATACCCATCGCCAAAAATACACAGGCGTTGGTTCCATCATTTTCAGGAATAAGTTGTTCGGCGGCAGCTGAACTTTCTCCTACAATTGCCCTTTGCATCATGAAGCTGGAGTGCATGTTCCAAATCAGCTACCTCAAGTGCATTATTCTGGCTGAAGTTAAGGTTTTTGACAATGAAGGATGCTTTCAGGATCGTCGATGCACACCATATGAAAAACCTCCGATGCTGTTGGTAGCGATGTTGGCACAAAATTTGCACATAGATGGAAAATTTCTTCTAACTGCCACCATTCCGTTACTCGCAAGACCTCATATTTCGGGTCATGCTTAGGAAGCTGCTGTTGCTGCATGCGTACCACAGTGTACCGAGGGACCAAATATCTGCCATTTTTTAGATCCTCCTGCTTTCACTGGTTAATCGGCTTGTATGCATCTCAGGTGACATATAAATGGGTGTGCCGAGACATATTTCATTCACTTTCGACATTCGTTTGGGCACCTAAAGACCTCCTTAGCCCAAAGTCTGTCACTTTGCAAACAATTGGACACTGTGCATATAATTCTGCAATGGACGTTTCATCTTTATCACAGTAGTGCTGATTGGAACTAGGATGTTCTTAGTTTCAAATTAAACAGTATCTTTAAGGCATACCAGCAAACATCAGCAAACGATTAAAAGTTGAACTTGCAGTCCATAAAATAGTAAAAGTCTTCCAGATGTCTCGACTCCAAACGGACTGAAGTCAAACTCAGCGTACTCCATCATTAAGCCATATGGATTGTCAGATAAACCAAGAAATATGCTGGTATATTCGCATTCGCACTCTGCCTATTTTAAGAAGCGACGTTTGGTGTCAGAAGATTTACCCTTCATTTTCTTGACAACAACCTTTCGTGTTTCATCTACATAGTTGGCTGAATACACAGTACCAAAATTACCACTACCAAGTTCCTGCTAATTTTCTAACAAACTCCAATCAAAAGAAGCCAATCCACTATCGAAGCCAATCGCTTAAATAAGTTAAAATATGAACAAATTTCTTGATTACGACGACAACAGTGATTCTTTTACTTGGGGTGGAACACCGAACAATATGAAATGCTTCGTAAAATTCTGTTCTGGAAATCGATGAAGCAAATGGAGATGGCGAACTCAAAGAATACAAGAAGCACAGCGCTGTTTCATACAAATTGAAGGATCACTCAATAAGATTTATATGACAACTGGTACACTTATGTTGTTTGGTTCTAATCAATCCATATTGTTGGAAAAACTTCACAAAGTTCGTGAAGAAAATAAAAATTTTCAACCCCACCCTTCTTCTCCGATAACGCAACCCAATGGCGGTAATAACAACAAAAGCCTTGCTGATCATGAAGCCGTGCATTCTTCAGATGCTACAAATACATCCATTCATGATAACGAAGCTCCGTTATTGGTCATTCTGATGATCCAGGTGAAGCTAATTCGATTCCAACAATTGATATTTGTAACAAAACTTTGACTAACTCGAGCACTAGTAATACCCAGGGCCGTCCTCAGAAAATTTTTCAGGGGGGGTGTAAGGTCCTTTCAACCGACTACCAAAACGAACTTGTACCGACTACAGCCCGTAGTTTGCGCTCATTTCTCAGTCGGGACCGTTTCCCAATAATTCTTTCTTTAGTTCCATACTATATTCAATAATTCATACCTTTTTTCCAGACTATAAACGTTTATAATGCTATTTAACCACTTCAAACTTTTTAAAAACAAATATTTCGTTTTTCTAATCCTGGTTATGCAGGCACAATTTCCGTTTTATGTGTTAGTAATCAAAAATTTTTTTTTGTGCCGACTCAAATCGTACTTCTGCCGACTGAATCTCCAAATATTATTTCACACCCCCCCAAACCCCCCCGTAGGGACGGCCCTGGTAATACCGAATGTGATCACAGTGTGATTTTGAAGGAACTGTCCTCAGTAAAAGCCGAAGTCAAAGTGCTTCTGTTGCAGATAAACCTCCGGCTAACAACGAGAACCAATGCGACAACAATGACAACAGTAAAAAGCAATAAAAGAATAAAAGAAGCAAAAATACACAAACCAAAATCACAAAAAGAGGAAATTCCAGTTGGAAATTGGTCGTAGCAGAGAAAATTGTGAAGATCTGTGAACAAATAGAACAACGATCTCCAAAAACTACTGTGGCAGTATCAGAACGAACAGCATGACATGATTCAAGAGAACTTGATGAAAAGCGTAAAGAAGTTAATACAATAATTAACTCATTCGCTAAATTCACTAAATTGAGAAATTGGAGAGTAATTTCGCATGCTAATATCGACATGCAATGCTTAAACAATAGAAAATTGCATCTTAATTTGCGTGGAACAAAGACTACTTAACTAATCTACATTGAGATAGAGGTAGAAGTGATGACGTTATGACTGACAAACACAATGATCTCCCACAGGTAAGAGGTTTTAAAATAGTCTCTCTAAATATAACCAGTTTACCTTTACACATAGATGAATTTCGAACATGGCTTACGAATATGGATCAAGGAATACTTAATGCTGTCATTTATATTGACCTAGCGAAAGCATTCAATACTGTAAGCCATGATATATTACTTGAGAAACTCCATATTTACTGGGTAGATACTATAAGCTTATCCTGGTTTCAGTCCTATTTACAAAATCGCAAACAAAAATGTTTTGTGAATGGCGCTCTATCCAGTGAACGCACACTTAAATGTGGTGTACCTCAATGGTCAATTTTAGGACCATTACTTTTCTTATATATATTAATGATCTTCCTCAGTGTTCGCAACATTCTACAGCTTGAATGTACGCTGACGACACTAACATAACTACAATGGCAACATCTATTTGAGAAATAGTAACATTTGCTAACAAAGACCTAAACAATATTAGTGACTGGCTAAAAGCAAACAAACTCAGCCTTAATGTGACCAAAACCGAATATATGTTTATTGGATCAGACCATAATCTCGACAAGATAAGAGACATACCATCACTGTTTCTTGAAAACAAACCTATAAATAGGGTTAAAGCAACAAAATCCTTGGGGGTACATATTGACGAAAGACTAACATGGCACAAACACATTAAAAATATTTGCAAAAAAAAGTAGGTGCTGAAAAGTCTTGCTGAAATGCGAGAAACACATAAGTTAGTTATAATGTATAAGGTATTAAATAAAATGGCATAGGTGATTCCTATGCATGAAGGAATCAATAATTATGCCTAATATTACCAAAGCCTCAAACAGAATATTTAAAGAAAGGGTTTTGCATTCTCCGGAGCAAAAATGTGGAATAGTTTACCTGAAAATTTGAAGTGCAGCGATAGCTTGAGCAAGTTTAAGGTGGCTCCCTACAGTTCTGTAAAACTATGTGTACTTTTCAGTAACTTTCGCTTTCAACGACATTTTTATTAGATACACTTATGACAGGGCAAAATGAACATTTCCACGAATGTAAAGAGGTCTTGGGCTGTCCATTAATGGACAAACAGGAATAGTGACATCAAAATTTGAAGGGTACTCAGGTAGCTTAACTCTTTCTGGTCGGTCGCATTTTAATTATGTTGTCGCAAGTTGTCGCAAGAGCACTTTGAGTACGATCTCCTTTGCAAAATATTTACCCCCTGGCAATGAAATTAACACCATTGGAATCCTTACAAAATAAGCTTTTTAACAGTGGGCTATTTTGCCGACTAAACATTACAGAATCAAAAATACTAAAAGTTTAATCCCAAACATACCTCCAGTCATACTTCAGTTCAAATCAAACAATCTTTAAGAGGAGTTTTTTAGTAAATCGAGAAACTTGCGCTCAAAAATACCGTGATCCTTTGCGCGAAAATGAAGGAATTTGCTGCGTTTTGCACAATGGCGGGTGTAATGTTGAGTTCGATGAGTTGGCGTCTAAATTTTTGGGCGAAAACTGCTCATATTTAAAAAGAAATACTTCTGATGAAGTCTTCATAACACTATTAGTATGTCCGAAGTTTGTACAAGGTTTCCACAGTGATTAACGAATGAAACAGGTTCTTTCAATCCGTGAAGGAGTGATGTTGTACAACAGAAGACTCCCAGGTATGACAACTTTTCCTACTCTGTTTTTACATTATACTATCTTATTTCATATCAAATTTCTTTTAAAAATACAGTATTTGACTAGAATATGTAGCTCTGTTAAACTAGTCACGTCTCTGTAACTTGATGATCTATCAGCGTTCATTTACCTTTCGAAAGTATTTTGTTTTGGTTTCTTATCATTGTCTTATGGATTCCATGATTGTTTTATTCATTTTCACATAATATTTTGTAATAAACCTTAGTTATTTTCTTATATTTACTGAACTATGGTTCTCTCAGTACTGTCTAATGAAAATTGACACTTCCTACAAGTGTGATTGAATTAATATTTTCAATATTCTATAATTGTAATTTCAATGACATTTGGCTCATTGGTTACTGACTTCTACTTAACTAAAAGTCTATAAAAATCCAAATTTCTAGTAAGATATGTGTCCTCCAGTTGTAAGCTCAAAAATTCATTAAGTTAAGGTACTCAAGTTTAAAACTACAGATTTTGAAGGAAATCCAAAGGGAGGTCCTCTTGGATATTTTTGTATTTTTGACTTCAGGTCTTCTAATTTGTTACCATTTAACAAGAAATGATATATCTTGTCATTTTTGCTCTAAAATAGCAAAATTTATTGTTACCATTCGAAATAGATGCACATTAGCTTACAACGATCCTAATAGTGGCACTAAAATTGGAAATATAACTGGAAAAAATATTAGCTGAGAAATATTGATATTCTTGTCATGTAATATAGATTCATAATTGCAAAATGAGCCTAAATGGGTTGTGTTGGGTATTCTAATCTGCTAAATATTCTATATAACTATCACGCGCAGGCTAAACTTCTTGTTAATGTAAGATTTAGATATAATACTTCAAAATGAGTTTGCTTTGAAAAAAATCGAAGGGGTGGTCCTCGGAGGAATTTGCCAATTTTCATTGGCATTCCTTATTTCTTTGCATGATAATCTATTAAGGTGGCTCAATGCTGTTTGTTAATCTAGTGCTAGGAAATGTGTATTTGGACTGAAAATCTGTGAATAAGCATTTTTTATTATGTCAAAAAGTTATCCAACAGTTATCATAGTGTTAGTGCATGTTCGAAATTGAATAGAAGGTTGCTATGGCAACAACAATAAGGAGTTGACTATTAATTGATATTTTTACAAAATACCACGATGTCTACAAAACAGTAACACTGTACATGGAAAATTATATAATAATCACCCATCAATTTGCAATGTGACCCTGTTTGTTATTATACTACTATTCCGAATAGCAATCTGAGATCATATTAACACAAGAAATTCATGCTTAGCTGTAAAATTGTTTTCATAGCACCACAGTATGCAGCATACCTATAGGCCTACTGTATACCCACTTTAAAAATTAGACTACTCTGAGATATACACATGCATGCCATGAGTCTATTCCTGAAAGTCTTTCAGTAATCATTATAGATGAACTTTTTTCTTTAGGACAATTAAATCAGCTTACCCCCCACCCCCACACACAGTCCAGATTATATTTTGCAGTGCAAATTCACCAATGTGATTCCTGACAGAATTGATTTAAATTGTTTTCCGGGTTGAACCTGCAAGTTGTCTTGCATATTTATCATACTATTATTCTCTTTAGGTGTTTGAAATTTCATCCTACAAAGCAGAAGTGATGTGTGAAGAGCTTTATCTATCAACAGTGGTACCACAACTAAGCTGCTACAAATTACTCTTTGTTTATATAAAAAATCAGATTGGTAGCCTTTAAGAGATTATCTTAGTTTATTGAAAAAGACCATTTCTGTAATAATACTATTTGTTATAATAAATTACAGTTGTTGAGAGTTAGGTGCAATATGGAATCTCACTTGACCATAAAGATTAACTATTACTAAATGAGGAAATATTGATGCATGTTTAGCCAGTGCTTGATTTTATTAATGAAACATATCACTTGTGTAAATTGAAATAAACATACAAATATTTGTAAGCATTGTTTAGTTTGTTGGCATTCTATGAAAAGTAGCATCAGAACTCAGCAAGATGGGAGGCATGGGAGTACACTGTATAACAGCTACTTTATATCATTTCCAGGTGAAATTTTCAAAGCCTACTTTGCTTAGTCAAAATAACAGGAAATTTAATAGGAAAATCTAGAGTTCATGGTGCTATGGTGATAGTACTTAAAGACAGTTTAGAACTAATCTCTAAGCAGTGTGCTGCAGATTACCCTGGGTGCCAGTTGTTTTCAGGTTTTTTAACTGCAGATCGAACTTCGTCAAAAGTCAAAACTAAGTAAAATTTTACAAAGTATTAAACGTTAAACACTAAGGAGTTAAACGAAATTTTCCACATTTCTATTCACTACTTTCATGATATGCAACGAAAACCAAATTTCCATACATTGGCAGCCCTTTTAGAGCCATATCATTACCCACATATTTCAATGTTTCATGTTTGCCCACAACGAACAGCACTAGAAAAACGCAATTACGCATGAATGCGTGATCGCCATTCTTTTGGAACTAACCGATTAAAAACAACACAGAATATATCCAGTGTCCCTATATTGTAATACTCTTTCTTGTTGACATCCTCAAATTGTATTTACATCAATATTTGCAGTCTTTTACAACTATAAATTCGAAGGCAAACACTCATCTCACACATCTTGTGATTTCCACATTGATTTCCATAGCAACCGGACAATTACGTAATGTAAAAACAAAAGCCTGGTTACTAAGTTTTGAGCGTTTTTGACAAAAAATACGCGAGTTTCTAAAAAATCTCCTCTTAATATCTTTTAATATCTTTAATATCTTGAAAGACTTCTAATGGTCGAAAATTTAGCTTTTTATCTGTTTCTTTATGCTGTAAAACGTGCCTTCGATAGGGCTTTTAGAAATATTTATTTTGAATTTTTTTTATTTATCGGGAATTTTCCAGCATGCACGCGCTTGTCGTAGTTTGACTATATATGGTTTGCCCACGCGCTTCAGTCCCGACAAAAAGATATTATATAGGGTATTGTACCCTGGGGAATTCATTCCGGCCACTTAAAAAACCATAGCAACAGTCTTTGTTTGTGTTTGGGCCTTTTCCGGTTGTTTTTGTCTGAAATTCCGGTTTGACCCGTACGCTACATTTCAAATTTCGCCGTAACTTTGTTAATTTTTATTGTGTTTCTTTGAAAGTTGGTCAGTATGTACTGTTTTTAAAGCTCTATAAAACGGTGTATTAGCGAAGATCACACAGATTTTAAAACAGAAGTTATAATCGACCAAAGGTACTGAATATATAATTAGTTTACGATAATAATAAATATCAGATTACAAAGGTGTTAAAACTCACGGAGATCTGTAAAACAATGTATTTAGCGATTTGTTTGGATTTAGTCAAGAACAGGTGTGTTTGCTGAATCGATTGGTGATCGATTGGTGGTATTTTCGTCCGTTTTGGGTGAGGGGCGCCAAAGATACAAGCGCTCAAAATCATCATGCGTTGGCGGATGATATTCGACGCTGCCGTTTAGAAAGAGTTAATGCGTGGGTCACATTTCAGCCAAGGCCAAAATATGAGTATACCAAGTTGTGGGTGATTTTCGATGTGAAAATTTAGTCAATATAATGCCATTATGACCTGGATTTCGACCTGGAGAATTTTTTTATCATTTTTATTTTTCCTTATCTGCCTTCGGAAATATATAGCCTGAAATGTCAATAAACACTGGTAAAAATGAAATCCATTTCTCTGGAACATAGAATCGATTTCCCCCACTGCTGAATTGGTTTAATGTGAAAGATATGGTGTTGAACTATACCAATTCAACTTGCCTGGTTGTCTATGTAGTTTATTGCGGTAAATATTTTGTGTTCTATTTGAAATTATTCGGCAACTGCGCATATTTACATGAATAATACTACATTATACATGTTAATGTACGCAGCGCAAGTTAGAACTATAAGGTTTTTGATGTGCTTAATCTATCTAGCCTAAAATTAATGTATTTGTAGACATGTGAACAAGAAAGCTAAACACCATTTCTTTCGCCACGCCGTATATTATTTACGACCAGCGGGGGTCCGCATTGTTGGTTATATATATTCAGTTGCGCAATGATACAAGTGAGATGATTTATTGTTGTATTTTATGTTTATATAGTTGGTAGTTTCAGGACTTATTCATTTCAGATATTGAAGAGGAATGTCTCTCTGATATTGGGGGTTATTGGAAAGCAGCATGAAAATCGCAAGGCTCATTATTTCAATTTTCATCCAAGAAGAGACTCCTAACATCTGATTACATATGAATTAAGCCTCAGTAGTAATAGCAATAACACTGAATAAGTGTCCCAAAGTCCATTAGGAAAGAAATAAGGCATACAAAGTCAAAACGGACTCCAAACGCATTCTAATAATTTCTCCTTTCATTGACTAGGAGTATTTAATCAACTATCTGCTGCATAGCCGCATACAAAACAGACAATTTTATCCAGTCCGAGTTGGATATATCAGCAAAATCTTTAATGAGATAATACTTTAAGACAAAAGATATAAAAATGATGTATTTTTGCTAAATTTGCTTTGTTTACAACGTTGGCATGTTAGCCACACATTTCGACTGCCCTGGGTCGGGGAAAAAGTTGGCCCATGCATTAACTCACCTGAATAGTTTACAGATAAGTTTTCGACATATTTTGGAATTTCGATTACAGAGGATAGTAGATAAGAAAGGTGAAATAGTACATGTTCGAAGGATCTAGATGATTAATTAATTAATTATTGTTGTTCATACAGCGGTTTCTAAGAAGTAAAAAAGTTTCACTAGAAAAAGTTCCGGGATCTGTACACGATTTAATCTCAGCTGGAAGTGAGTTGAATAATGTGGCAGCACAGTCCTGAAAGGTGTTCGATATTAGTGGGATAGTCAAGTTAATTGTGCTGCTAGAACGCAAAGTTCTTGTATGATTAACGCGTTCTAAGTGCAGTGACTTAGGCCAGGTGCTACTATAAAGGGCTTTGTGGGTACTCTTCAGGAGATGCCAGTCTCTACGCTCCCGCATTGGTAGCCAGCCAAGTTTAATGATAGTATCTATACTATTAGTGTAACGACCGGTTACAAAACTGGCAGCAGAGTACTGTATGCGCTGTAATCGCTTTAGAAGATGTTCCGTCAAAGGGTAAAAGACGATATCGTGTATTATGAAAGAGTGTATTATTCATTTCTATTTCGCTAGAGGCCAGATTTCGAGCTGCGCAGTGGTTGTAGAGGGTGGAATCATCAGCGTATATTGGCCGCACTTGGTTGTTGATGGTATGTTATCTATTAGGTCAGAAACATATAGGTTAAAGATCATTGGTGCCAAAATTGGCTGATTTGCTACTAGATTGCTTGTCGTCTACTTGCACAAATTGTTTTCGCTCAGATAAATAACTAAGTAGCCACTTTAAAAAGGTTTTCGAAAATCCTAGCTTATTGAACTTGTGGATCGTTGTTTTGAAACACATAGTGTCAAACGCTTTGCTGAAGTCAGCGAAGACCATGAGAGTAACTTCTCCTTTTTTCATTGCTCGTAGGATATCGTCCCTTATACCCAGCAGAGCTGTGGTGGTTGAGTGACCTCGGCGAAAACTTGAGACATGATCATGAAGGAGAGAAGCTTTCTCAACGAAGTCTGACATCTGAGCAGCCACAAGCTTTCGAAGACTTTGGATAGCACAGGAAGTATTGATTATAGGACGAAATTGGTCACATATGGTTGGGTTGTCGACCTTGGGGATTGGCGATACTCTTGCTGTCTTCCATGATCTTGGGAAATAAGAGATCCTGATGCAGTTGTTGATAATAATTCGGTGAATGACACGCCAAACTTCTCGCGGTTTGTTGGAAGAGAGCGCCTTTTCTATGAAGGCCTTTCGTGCAGATCGTATGGCATATTTTAACTTATTCCTAACTAGGCGAAAAGCAAACCAAATAGAATCATCGGTGTCAGGTTTGTGTGCTTCAGTTCTTAACCTATTCCTCTCTTTCTGTAGATCTTGTATCTGTGATGACTTCATCCATGGGGCTGGAGGACGCGATATTCGGGTACGACGTAGGGGCGCATGTTTTTCTAGACACTCTGTAAAAATTTTATTCAACATATCCACCTGATCATCAGGATCATCGGAATAGGCGTTCACGGACAGTGGTAATAAGGAAAAGTCTTCAATAAAGGATGCTTCATCCAACTGTTTGGTGTCTCTGATGAACTTATATCGTGCCTGAAATCGAGGTACACGGACGTTCACACATGCGTAGTGACCATCGTGATCACTGATAATAGAGCAAGGTATTAAACCAGTGTCTGTGACTCTCTGTGGGTAGTTGGTAATCAAATGGTCGATCAGTGTCTTAGAAGATCTGGTTACACGGGTTGGTTGAGTAATTAGCTGCTGGAGGCCAAATACGTCTAAGATATTCTGATACTGCTTTGTAAGGTTGTCATTTGGCTTGAGCATATCAATGTTTGTATCTCCAGTAAGAATCAGCATGCCATCCCAGCTAACTGTGAGATGCCTGAGGAGGGCTTCAAAGCTTTCCATCCATCTGGTGGAATTTAGGATAAGATTCGATCTATAGATTACTCCAACGAGAGCTTTGCTGTGTTTATTTCTTCCAGGCAACTCGAGCCATAGGTGCTCCAGTTCCGGAAAAAGGTTTTCGATATCACCTCGTCTTTTATACTTGATTGTTTCTTTAACATAAGCACCACAACCGCCCCCTTTTATAGTCTCACGGTTACGAAACTCTGTGGTGTATCCTGGAATAGTAACATATTCCGTTAATAACGGGTTATCTTTTAACCATGTTTCGCTAAGAGTAATGATGTCAAGAGGGTAACTGTTGACAGTCAATAGGAATTCATTAAAGGTCGAAGCTATTGATCGAGTGTTTAGGTGCATTACTTTTAAATGTGTTGGTTTGCTTTGAAGCGTAAGCGCGATATCGGAAGGGTCTTGGAATCTGGGTGGATCTGAGAAGTTCTGGGAATCTTGGGATAACAGTAGGTCATTCTCAGCTGGTATCTCGTCAGTTGAGCACTTATAGAAAGGTAGATGAGACATCAGACAACCAGAACAATACCAGTCTTTGACCATTAACTGATTTTCTTTTAATTGCTTTTTCATTTTTGACAATTCCAGATCTGCACATTTCACGTGAAATTGATCATACATAACATACCTCACACACCGCGCTGTATTGGTTTTTCCTTACTGTTTTTTCGCATTTTTGGCACTTGGACTTGGGAGGCTTTGTTGTATTTGTGCACGGGCCAGGGTTTGTAGCAATATCTCCGCCACATAGCAGAAGTTGGCGTGTTGCACTCGAGTTTGCGTAATAAGAACTCGGCCGAGCAGATCTTTTAATTTTACGATGCGGGAACTGTTTTTCATTGATGATTACAGGAGTCCAGTTGATTTTAATTGAAGAGTGTTTTTGTCTATAGAATGGTAATTTCAGCAGTGGTGATCTATCAAGCATGTCAAATATGCCATTTGTTATGCAAATTATCTTCCAGTGTTTATGAGACAAAGTTAAATATAAGATAAATTTGGACTCTCCAAGGCACAAATTATCCAAATTTGAACAATTTTCAGGTTTGTAAACTTTCTGAGAGCAAAGTATAGGTTTCAGGAAGCCACAACTATCGATTTGTACTAGTTGCACTGTTGGCAACGGCCAAGGACACGCGTAGATCCCAGAGCTTGAACTCGAGTTGTAAACAAAGTTGAATCCCGTATCGGCGTTTTAAATACTAATTTCTCCTGGTAAAAGCAAACTTCTGTACACACAGAGTTTTGCTTTAGTGAGGCAAAGCTGTCCACTTGTACTTGATAGAGTGTCAATGACAGCCATAAACAAACGAAAACAATGGAGCCCAAAATTAGACGTGCTAGGGCGGCCATGATTAACTAGGTTATGTCATTATTTATCCAATGTATGTATTCAATATTATCTATACTGATACAGCCCCCGTTTCTCCAACATTTGCTTAATTACTAAGTATCGTGCCAAAATGTTTTGTATTTTGTCCGGTGCTGAATTGTGTCGAGCTAAAATATTTTATACTGTATCCAATCTTTGTTGAATTTTGTTCAGTCAATGTTTGAAACCATACTCTCACATTGTATATCAGTCTGCCAATGGAAGTGTATTTAACGATTTACCTGATTGTCTAACGAACTACAGTAGGACTCGCATCTGTTGTGATTGTTGTATATGTTTGCACTGACCTATATCAAGGCTAGCCTGTATTATTAAATGTCTATCGCTGTAGTCTGTAATTATAAACACAAACGCATTTGACTAAAATTACTTTATTCATTAAGAAACTATTGTATATATATTTTTATATTTTAGTGATAACTGTTAGAAACATATTCGGCTTTTGAATGGAACTAACAATAAAAATGTACTTTGCAATTTGTCAAGCACGGAAATTTTTAAAGTTCTGACTTCTAGAATGGCTTATGAGACCTGTTATCATTGGGAATGATATGTTATTTTTAATAAATATCGAACACAGGAATTTGATATCAGTCCGACACAAACAGCTGCAACTTGCTGCTACGCTAAACCAAAGGCTAAAGAATTGAACTGAACAGTGCGGTAAAATCTTGTTGAAATTATAAGAATACTCTCTGATAGTATTCAATAAGTATCGATGGAATAAAATAGCCATACTTTTTCCGGTCAGACAGTACAATATTTTGTGCACTATATTATTGTACTGGCTGTATTAAACCTATATTTGACTTCACACGACATAGCCATAGGCAGCGGCGATAATCAAGCAAATGCGGGCAAAGGGTCTAAATCAGTATAACTAAGCAAAGAACAATTGGGTATAGATAATATTGATCGCATTACCACGAAAAATCTTTAAAATAGCATAAATAGCATATTTCTTTCTTCTACTTTGAATATCTTTGATGTTGTTTACCTCGTATGTTGCAAAAACCGGAAGCGTCAGGACTTTTCCACGTTCGCCCATTGGCTGACCAATTTAGGAACAATTCCGATAGCCAATCAGAGCAAAGAAGTCTGTCTCATAGCAGCAGAATTGTCGGTAATCGTTTGAAGTTAAACTACCGCGATTTCGCGGGAAGGAGGCTTAGAAATATCATATTTTTTCACTCAAAATTTAAGATTTCGACTTGGCAACACCTCAAACCTTATTCCCTACATCTACCTGAGTATGAATATGGTTCTTGCCAGCTTCTAACATAAAATTGCCATCAAAATCTTTAGGAACATATTTTGAACTCTGGCCGGCACTATTTTTCACCCCTTTTTGAATTGTACTTCATTTTTTTCATTTGCAGCAGCATTATTGTTTGTCAGTGTCTGTGGCTGTAACTGTCCTCTCTTACACCACAGCACATTGTACACTTTGTGTCATCATTTATACTGTTTATTCTTTCTCTAAAGTGCACATGGGATGAGTCATTTCCTGAGCGTTAATTATCTTAGAAACTAGTTCCTCAGAAAGTATAGCTTTAGTTTTAGACTTTTTAAACTTCAGTCCAAATAAGTGATAAAGAAAATGAAGTTCATTCTTTGTCATTTTCTTAAAAGTATCCTTGCCCATAACTGACATAGCTTTTAGGGTATAGAATGATACATTCTTTTTGTTGGATGTGTCATTAAGCATTTGAGGAACATTGAGATCATTCTTACGGTTAGCAGCTTTGCTCTTCTTTTCTTGTACTTTTTTCCTGTGCTCTTTTTGCTTCTCATAACTCATATCTCCTTTGATAACCTTCACATATTCTTTACATCTCATGTTGAGGTATCTCTTCATGAGCTCACTGGGCTTGAATAGCTCCTTTCACATAAATGCCATCACCATTTTCTGTTGTTGGGGTGCTTGACATTAGCTTGTTAAATGCAGAAATCACCTGTGGATATTTTCTAACTTGCTCACAAGCAACCTTGCATGCATTCCACCTGTGCTTTTGAAATGCATCAATGGTAAAGTGACGTTTACAAGATGTTTCGACAGCCAGTGTGTATTCATAAAAATCATCTGAGACATTGGTTAACCGCCCTCTGTTATGTGATTGCATATACTGTAAACTTGCTTTGTGCCTGGATTCTTCCTCCAATTTGCTCTGAGGTTGAGTAAAGGTCTGGAAAATAAAATGCAGCACTTAATTAAGTAGGGCTGATCAGACTGTATTATTATGATACAAAATTTAATCAACTAACCCGGGATATCTACAGTACATTCTGGAGATATGACCATGTAACATTAATTAATAATCACCTTCAGGACAGATTTTATCTGTTCTTCTTTGTGCAGTCTATTTACCACTTTCTTTTTCTTTGAGCCCTGATTTTTGGTAAGATAACAGTTGCATGAAGAAATTTCTTTCCTGATTGTCCATCCTGCTAAGTATCTGCAATTAAATAGTGTGATAGTTAATTATGTTTATAGAACACATTGTAGTGTTTGATAGATTATTTAATTAAAAAAGAAATCAAACAAACTTCAACATTTCAAAACAAGGGCGGATTTTAATTTTTTTAACAGGAGGGGTGGAAGAATTTTTAGTGGGGTGCAAGCGGTTGAAAAAGTTTTGTTAATTAAAGACTTTTAAACCAAATTCTTGGGGGGGGGGGTTAACCCCCCTAACCCCCCCAGAAAATCCGCCCCCGTTTCAAAATCTATTGTATGTGTATATACCTGATCTTGCCTCGACACTCTTTAGTGTAAACATGTACATTTGGCTGGATATATTCAAGAGGGTTTTGATTGCTTTCATCAATGTTTTCATTCTTAGACTCATTGTATGTGGATTCTATTAATAGACAGAAACAATTAATGCTATCAACCTTCAACGTTGAAGGTTGATAGCATTACTGTTAAGAATTGTGCAGATACAGAATCTACTAATTGATTTTATTACTAAAGTTGTCTGGCAGAATAAAAATAGTCAAGGGGGTCAATCCTGGGGGGGGGCCCCCAGCCTCAGATTTGGTTGGGGGATTTATCATTGACCCCAACCAACATCATATTTTTGTTTTTTTTTTTTTTTTAAGACAGACACACACATGAACATATTGTGCTTCATGCTCCTCATGGACATAATTGATCACTGCAGTGATGTATAAACTTGTTCACATTTGTTTTTATTTCCGCACAACGATTAGTTTCATTGATCAACTGACATCGTTTTGATTAAAATTATTTATCTTTAAAAAAGATTGTTCATCAATCTCAGTTAAATCATATATGATTTCTGACTTTGATTACATTATTGAAAAAGGATTTAAGAATTTATTTTTTTCTTTAAGTGCCTCAAAATGCAGGGAATGCCGTTTCAGAGAGTCAAAATTCCAAAAAAAAGGGGGTACATATCCCAGGACTCCCTTACAAGACAATCACCTACCTATAAATGCTGCATGTAATTCAATTCAAAAGTCTTTTTATTAGATCAAAAGATAAAAATACATATCTTATGTTACAAGTAAATATTAAGAATACATTAGTAAAGTTTACATCATATGAATAGGTTATATAAAAATTAATCTATTTGAAAACGACAATTTAAAACGTTCCGTATTCACTCTTGGATACTGACTAAACTCTGTCCTCAGAGAGTAGCTTGTGGATTTTATTCTTGGTATCAAGTCGACTATGGCACTCTTCTGATTTACAGAAGCCTTAAATATATTTCTGTCGTGTATTTCTAAAAGATATCTAATATTTACAGGTTCTGATATATACTTTCGCTTAAAACATCTGTCAAGAAACTGTTGTAGAGTACTGCGTTCAGCTGGAGAAGAACCGTAAACGGACAGGCCAAACGTTATAGTAGATATTACTAAGGTCTTAAATAGATAATCTATCTCACATTGGCTATAGCCTTCTGCCCCGAGTGTTCGTATAACGTACAAGCATTTGTTTGCTTTGACCAATTTACCTCGCACATGATTGGTAAACTTGAGATTGTCTTGAAAAGTAATGCCTAAAATGGGAAGTTCCTTGCATTGAGGTATATTATAAACATTGTCGGGTTGATCATTATATCCCTTCTTCTGGATGATAAGCTCTTCACATTTACCAGGGTTACAAGTCATAAAATTATCGTCAGACCAGCTCAGGAATTGTCCAACTGTATCTGTTGATATATCAGGACCGTCACTCAAAACTGGCACTATTATATTTTAATCGTCCGCATATTTAAAAAGAGCATTCCCGCCGTCTATGTCCACCTCTAAATCATTTAGGAAAATATTAAAAAGGTAGGGGCCACTTACGCTCCCCTGTGTTGTACCCTTATTAACATCCATCCATTCTCCACAAAAATCGTTACAAACGACTCTTTGCTTTCTATTCTTTAGACAATTTAAATACCAATTTATGATATAAGGGTTGAGTGGCACATTTTTTAACTTTTCCGAAAGGAGTGAATGTTTCACGGAGTCGAAGGCCTTGCTAAAATCCATAGAAAACAGTCTAACTGCTTTGCAGTCTGCTCTATCTAAGAAGCTAAGTACTTTGTTCTGAATAGTCAACAGAGCGTTTGTACAACTTCCCCCCTGCCTGCACGCAAATTGCGTTGGGGATAAAATTTCCTCAATTGTCGACTTGACCTGACTATTATAAACGAGCTTTTCGAAGGTCCTCGCAATTACAGGTGTAATATTTATTCCACGAAAGTCACCATCTTCCTTTGGTAAATCAACCTTTGCCAAGTATGTGATGAAAGGGACAAATTCCAGACGTTAGTTATAACTTCGGTTAGAATTTCCGCATGATCATTCCAAACCCAATAGGGAATATAATCGGGACCTGTTGCTGTCCTCTTTATTCTTTTCAAGGCATTCCATACCTGCTGTTCCGTGAAGCTAGGAATATCTATTTCATCACCAATAATTGAGAGCATCGGTTCGACATAACTATCATCGTGGCAGAGTTTGCCAAAGTAGCGATTTAATCTTGTAAGTGATGTATTATCTAAAGTAACTCTTGATGACGATGCATTTCGCTGAGAAATATCATTCGTCTTTCTCCACCAAGTTCTACTTCCCACCAAGGCCCTAAAATTTCTTCTGTTTAGACAAATGACATCAGAAATCCTTTTGTTAATTAAATTGAGTCTATCCTTTTGCGACCGAGCAATTCTGGATTTAGCTTTTAGCAAAGATTTCATTAAAGGACTCATACCGTAAGGATCCCGTGAGGAAATTGAGACTGTTTTTGTGGGCATACATTTATTCATATGATCCATGATCTTACGTTCAAGACAATTCACAGCGTCATTTACATTCGTGGACTGCGATACATCCTCCCAATCTTCTTCTGCTAAAGCTTTGTGGAAATCTTCCTTTCGATGCTTTCTACAATCCCAAACTTCAACCTTTCGGCGCATAGGTTTTAGTTTCGTTCCTGCTGGTAAAATAACCCCTAAGTGGTCGGTTTTAGTTAACATATGGAAAGGATAACATTTTGAGAATAAATCTATTCTATTTGTAAGGCAGTTATCCAAACATGCGTTACCCCTTGTTGAAAAGTTGACCATTGCATCCCATCCTGATAGTTCCTCAAGGACTGGATATTTGTCCAGAACGTCGTCAGAAATACTTATCAAATAATCCAATAAGTCGCTCTCCAGATAATTGTGCCTAGCCAGGTGATAAAGGCCAATAATCCAATAAGTCACTCTCCAGATAATTGTGCCTAGGCAGGTGATAAAGGCCATATATCAACATGCGATTTCCTGTAGGTAACAGAAGTGTGACACCAATAAGTTCATACAAACTGGATCGATAAATATCAATAACTTTTAAGTTGTTCCGAACATATATTGCTACCCCTCCTTTTGCTCTCATATCGCGTCCTTCCCAACTTCTATCTCTTCTAAATATTGAATAATTGTGAATGGTCACCACAGCATCTGGCATTTCAGGTTTCAGGCGACTCTCGCTCACCACACATACATCTATATCGTTATTGACCAAGTCTGCCTCCAGTGCAACTACAGCTCGTACTCAATTTTTTGTTTTTGCCAAACTACATATATTGATGAACATAAACTTAGGAACAGCAAAACCAGACTCTCTCGAAGGAACCTTTCTTGTGGGGCTTCGGTGGCAAAGTGGTTAGCGCACTTGCCTTTCACCTCTAAGGCCGCTGGTTCAAGTCTCAGTGAGAACTTTCTCAATGCGACTTGAACCAAGTCGTCAAGTGAAAAGAGTAAAGTCAATGCTCTGCCGAAAGTCGTGGGTTTTCTCCGGGTACTCCGGTTTCCTCCCACAGGGAAAGTTGACAGGGTGGGTTAGGTAAAAGGGCCCACAGTAATTGGCATATGCTGTTGTGGTGACCCTTCCCTAGTTGGTGAAGCTAAATAAATAAATAAATTAAATTAATAGGTACCAAGTTACTTCGTCTCTTTGAGTTAATGTTTGGGGTATTATTAGAGGGGTACTAACAGGAATAGCTAAGTTCTTTTTCTTGTCATCCCATGAACAAATTCTAGGTAATTCAACCAGTCTTTCTGATTTTGTTGTGGTTGATGGTTGGGCTGGAAATTTTGATAGGACTGGAAATTCTGATGAGGTTGATGATTCTGATAGGACCGGTAATTTTGATTGTATCGAAGGTTTGGGTAAGGGGGGTGATTTGGGCCGATGATTTAAACGGCGCCGTCGAAAATTTGTCAGGTGAGCGGAATGGAGTGATGTCTGATGATTCCCTTGATGCTTGGGTTTTGCATAATAGCCATGCCTGTATCGCTTCGGGTAAACCTTCTTCTTATTGGGAAGCTTACTTTGTTTATATTTGATGATGGTAATAACTCAATTAGTGGCAAGTTTCCCAAACACATAGGTAGCGTCGTTTTGGATTTACATTGTCTAATTGGTTGACCTTGTGGTTTACCTTCTACGGTATTGCAGTTTGATTTAGAATTCTCACATTGATAATCACGAACACTATTAGAATTGTTACTGACTTTACTCTGTAGTTTATCACTTCGATGCCCATGCAATAGACAAAACTGTTCATCATGTAGAACAACTGATTTATTACAGGGGTTTTCACTGATTTCGTTTTGTTTACTAATTGTATGAGTATTTGATTGTTCTCTGTTCGCGATGGTTGACCGCTCATCTGTTATATTTTGTATATTTTGCATGTTAATCATTTGACTATGAATTTGCTCATTCGATTTACTGTTCTGGTATATATTATTGGAGAGTCTCGACTCCATTATTACGGCATCTAACTTCACACCTTCAAGTTCAATAGATAATTCGTTACACTTCCTCATTTTTTCGCCGATATCCCTAGCAGAAATCGACTGGGCATTTGAACCATACGCATTCTTTCCTAACATACAATTTCCACAGGAAACCAGGGCTTCCTTTATCAATCTACTTATAGAATTGTAAACATTGTTTGTTAAATCAAACAGACGTTCAATTTTCTTGAGAGCATCTCTCAATTCTGCAGACAAATGATCACAATTCTGGTTTTGTGTTTGAGAGACACAATCCCGTGTTATAAGACTATTATTACTTTGATCGATTTCGATGCACTGCTTCTGTCCGTTGGTCTGGCTAACATCGGAAGGCTGGCAAACACTATTTACTTCAGTTATTGAGTCAGAATTATGGGAACTGACCCCGTCATAGACATTAGTTATCGAAGTTGTGCATACCTTTAAGTGGTCTTGAAATTCGTCAAGTGTGCTTGACATACACGCCTTAATCAAGCATTCCTTTACCAAATTGCCAGCCTTTCCACGGAATTGTAAAGAACCCAATTTTCCAGGATACCATGTGCATGATAAGTCAAAGTTAAAGCTATCAAACTTTTTTGAATTGCCCCCTGGCGACGACCATTTACCTAGCTGGGCAAAAGCATATTCGATACATTTCTTCAGCGATTCATGATCAGCCGACCATCTAATTCGTTCGCCATCGTAAATATCATTTCGGAAGTTTTATATCTGTAAATTTCTTTCACATCCCAAACGGTGGTCATTATATTTTCATAGGAGTCAGAGCTCATACAAACAGGACCCGCAGCCATGATGAATAATCGAAATATTTCAACCAGTCTTGCCATAACAGACCTCTGGGTTAAATTTAGCTTGCCATTTACAACAGAAACTGCTGATGATGTCAGTACTTCTATCCATCTGTGTTCCAAATCCTCTGATATTTTCAATAGATGGAGGGATTGTGCATGACCAACACAGTTCTTCTTTGACACAACAAGTACTTCATCTGTCTTTGGCATTATCATTTTGTCGTGTTCTCTCTAACAATTATGGTTATCCCATTTTCGAAACGTACAAGCGGATAATTGTGTACAAACCCTTCAATAATTTCAATTGAACCATTTACAAGTTCGAAGTTGGGGGAGTTTTGTATAAGCATGACTGGTGCACCAACTTTTAACCATAATGTTTTTGGTGCTGGACATTTCTTGTCCATAATATTCTTCAATTGTCCTCCATCTATCGCGTTAAAAACATGTTTTCCAGGTAATAAATCCAACATCTTGTTGTTTTCTCGTAATGCAAAAAGCTTCAGAATTCGCTCTCCCTTACTCCATTCGACAGGTCGGGTTAAGTAATTTAGTACGTTCGTTGCATGACTTGAAAGACTTCCACCTTGGCGAATCTCGTTTAAAAAAATTCACGAATTTAGAGTCCGACAATCGGCACAGAAATCAAAACATCTTGCCCACATGGATGATTGGAAACAAAAGTCTGGTTTTTGGGCATTTTTATAAACGTATTTGATAAAAATCAGAAAAAATGAGTTGAATTGCGCCAAACGGTGAGATGGTATCTTTCACCCGTCGTGCTATGAACTTGAGTTTTTTGGAATAGATCCAAACTTAATAGTGACACTTCATCGACCACAAGAAACTTGCATTTTATCCAACAGGCACAGGCTTCTTCGCTAGCCAAAACTTTATCGAAAAGTTGGTACCTGGTTCCATTTCCCAAGCCAACACCTGCCCAAGATTGGATAGTTTGTCCGCCAATGTTTTTGGCCGCTATACCAGTCGGAGCAGTTACGCCAACTGCTTCTTGTCCCAATTCTTTACCTGCATGTTCTATGATCTTCTTTAAAACAAAGGACTTTCCCATTCCGCCTTGGCCAGTTAGAAATAAACTAAATCCATTTGAATATAACTTGAATATTTTGTTTTGTTCGTCCGTGAGACTCATATTTCTACATGTTGAATTACCATATATTCAACTTGGCGCGCGTTATATTTCCCGCAAAAATTCAAATATTTCAAAATAAAAATATAGTTTCCAGGCCAGACTGAGCGGCATCTGACGTAATCACTGACGTTCATTGCATCTCGCTTGTTACAATTTGATTATATCACGTGGTACAAATTTTGAAAGCTGATTGGTTATCGTAGGTAATTGTTCCTACCCTCTCATTTTTCCCTCCGTTTTCAACCCGTTTCCTATTATTTATTTATTAATTTTCGGGGGGGAGAGAAAAATAATATTTTATGTAATATTAAACATGGCGTCATTTATAAATTGTAATGAAGTCAAGAAGGAATGTAAGAGAAAGATTATTGTTTAGAAGGTACGGTGATTTAAGTTATGCACAATTAAAGTAGGATGGATATTTTATGTAAATTTATATTGCTCTCAACAAATGGCACTTGTCCTATAGCCCGTGGTTTATATTAGGAAAGACATGCAGTGGCAGGGAACAGTAACAGGATGATAATCCCAATTGACAACTGATGCCTTTAACTATGCTATGTATTAAATAAATGTAAAAATATATAATATGAAGTAGTAAAAGGTGTGAAATATTCAGACAGTAAATATTGTGTTCAAAAATAACCATTTACAAGTGGAAACTATTGTCATGGTGGACTGTGTGATGGAAGTAAACCTATGTAATGGTCTAAGAGCCTAGTTTAAGAGATTTAAAGTCCATAGGAAGGCTGTTCCATGAAAGGTGAAGGTGATAAATAGCTGATAATTAAAACCACATTCCCAATTAGGCACCAAATACTATAAGAATAGTGAACTTGTGTGAGTATTAAATATAAGAAGTACCAAGTTATATTGAAGATTTTTCCAAATGAAATGCTATTAAAGTGTATATGTCTTATGTACTAAATGGTAATCAACTATATTATCAGTGCCATTGGAAAAGGAACGTTTCATTTTGGAATTGGGCGTTGCCCTTAATCTAGTATGCATGTGTGATTACTGTGGTTTCAAAATGATTTTAGATAAAATTAACACAATATTATGATATGCACCACCCAGTTTAAAGATGTGGTCTGCTAAAAGTTAAGTGAATCTGGATACAGAAGTCTTATCTTTAGATATTACACATGCACTAGCTTATTATCACAGAACTTTTAGATGACTGTTAACTTCAAAATTTAGTAATTGTTGGAACCTTATGTATTTCTTGCCGTTTGTACATACAAATGTCGCTGTTCAGTGGTCTAAAGCAATCTTTGGAAAGGAACAATTGCATTTTTAACACAACACATTCCTTTTGATGACTTGCCTTTCATTCACTCATTCGGTGTGGAGGTTATTCTTCTGTTTTACGGCCAAGTTCCCATCAAGTGGAGAGAAAATTAATTGTGGTTAAAGTCCCTTAGTGTAGATGAACACAACCGTATAATACTCGTGACAGGTGCAAGGGACCGTAAACATCCAAATATTGTCGGATATAAAGGTGTAAATCAATATGTAATACTTTTGGAATATGTTATATTCCATTTTGCGCTGTTTCATCTGGACTTGAAAGTGAATTTCTACAATCACTTTCAAAAGTTGTTGGGACACCTGCAGTTTTAGAGCATAGGTCAATCTGTACACTTGTGATACACGTTGGTCTCCCTTCCCTCCCCCCCCTCCCCAATCAATGTTGGTTTCCCAATTGTAAGACCATACCCCGTCAAATATGATATTTTGGACACAACATTGAATAGGGGACGGGGGGATCGACGTTTGTCAATATAAGAGGTATTTGGGACATCTGTCCCAACACATTTGAAAAGGATTGTATGTCAGTTTGACAAAACGGACTGTGCCAACATTGACAAGAACATGTTTTATCTTGCAGCTTCCAGGTCTTGATAACTGGTTTGGCTTGATTACACCATGTAACGTATCTAGAAGATCCCCTCATTAGCCATTTCTTGTCGGAACCCATCAGGCTAGTCCTTTTCCGTCAGCATTCCTTTTCTCCCAAACATTAAAAGACACGCCACATACTTGAATACACTCAAGGTCTGGCAGATGTTTGCGTGTCCTATCCTTTGGTTGTTGGTGGTTGTAAAATTGTCTTTAGTTGTCCCATTCTAGAGATTCACTAACTAAACTCTTTGTCAGGATGTCTACAATTTTTTATAAAATTAAAATAAAATTGATGAAGGGGGAAAATGCAGGACGGCATGCTCAACTCTGCCTTACACAGTGTTTCATAACTGCCTTTTCAGTGCACTTTTAAATGCTTGACAATTCATACAGATATATAAATGGAGCAAAAACTTTATTGTGAAATTGGGATAAAACATGCACTCAAGAGTCTTTCAAAGACCTCAAACAGTACTCATTCTTCGGACCCGAATCCAAATTGCACTCCAAACCATACTATTACCCATACAAATCAACAAACGAAAACAATACCTGGCCATAGGCGTAGGCAGCAAGTTCAAGTTGGAGGGATGGCACTTTGTCTCAAGGGCACCTTTTCTATTGTTTTAGCAGTAAAAAGGGGAAGCACTTGGGGGTCACATGCCCCCTGTACCTGGCTACCAGCTACATTTAATTTAGTTTGTTTTGATTTACAGTTTCTAGTTCCAAATCATAGCATCAAATCCCATTCGTTTGAGTAAAACATGTGCTATTACTTTGTTTGTATATACGATAGAGCACGTGTAAGGAATAGTGATTAACTGGCAGGGGAAAACAAGGGCCTGTCTCCATAGCAACATGAAGAAGAGTTCCCGGATATAAAACATGGCTCGAACGTAATTTTGAGTGATTTTTATAGTTTTTCCTGGTTTTTCTAAAAGTATATGTTTATGTAAAATATAAAACAAACGAAACTCCAATTGTGAGTGTATTGTGTATTTACTCTACGTGCATAGTGTAACATTTGGAGGTCCCATGGAGATGTAAAATGAATTAATATTACGAAATGAAGGTGAATATAGAATCAGACACAAAGAATAAGTGCTGGAATTTGATGCCCAAGTATTGTCCTTGAGTCTGAATGAACTGACCGAGTTGTGTGAAGCAGCCTCGTACCCAGGTGTTTTTAAGGAAAAAACATTGTATAGAGATCAGTGGCTAAGCGGAGTGAGCCGCAAGGGTGCTTGGGGGAGGTTGCGACGAAGGAAGCACCTGGCAGAAAATGTATTAAAGATGGTGGCAGAGATTTTTAAATCAATGAATGCAAATGAGAAAATGTTGCAATTGTCATCGCAAACTGAAAGATTTATACACAGTGTTGTATGTTCAGGAAATATTTTGTGTCCAAATGATGAATGCACTGTGTATTTTAGTGTATTTTCATATATTTTTTTAATATGTATAAGATAATAAAACCAATGCAATACTGATAATTTGTACTTTCCTGCCAGTGTCCTGGCTAATTCTGTGTCCTCATTATCTAATGTAATCTCAACTCCCATCTGAATATCATTAATTTGGTTTTCTAAAAACAAAATTTCTGTTTTATGCTCACTGACTTATTCCAGCACTATATCTATAGACCATCGATCATTTCTCATACTCAAATTGTAATGAATTCATGCTATGTTTAAAACATTTTAGGGCTACTCCTATTTGAGGGCAGGACTCTGTGCTTTGTCTTTCAAATCCGTATTTCAATGACCAACGTAGCCTGTGTAGCAGACGGTTGGGAAACTAGAGACGGGGAAAATACCTGTCTGCGGTCCAGCGACCATATTTGTGTGCTGACCCCCTGTGTATTTGCATAATAATTAGATAATTTTCCCGCGGAATCAACATGGCTGCTGCGTTCACAGAAGCACAGTGGAATGTAGCATTTGAAGACGTCAAAAAATCAGTTTAAATTTGCGAACATTCTACCAGAACACAGAGGAGGGTGGACAGCTGTCACATGATATTTTTCGACCAATGAGGAGACACTATTTTCTCAGCGCTCGCAAGAAGCAAGTGGACTGTGAAATTTGCATTGGTCTCATAAATACGGAAATATTCCGCTTTGTTATTCAAATTTGCAATTAAATTCGATGCACACCCGTTAAATGAATATTAATCTTCTCCCAAGCGAAGAATTTTGGAAGGTAAACGTCGTTTTGTACTATATTTTTATATTTAAAGCAGGCACTTATGCGTCACGTGGAAATACGAGGCTGTTCCAACTATCAACTTTTGAAATAGAAAATATCGAATTTCCATGGTTCGATTTCGCTAATTTTCGCATAATGTGATAGATTAAAGCCTAACCTTTCGTTTTAACTGCCCCCCCTATCCCCCCAACTCACCGTTTTCGAGATATTCGCTGCTGAATTTTTAATACGATTTTGCACTTTCTAAAAATAACTATCTCCAACTTTTGAAGTTTCCCTTATCATTTGCATTTTATTAAAATATTTTAAACTTTTTGTAATATCAATGAATTATATGTTTAAATGTATATGCTTGATCAGTTTTTTATGGATATTTTAGAAATTATGAAACGTGTTTTTGTTTGTTTTCATCATTGAAGTTAGTTGTGTCTTCGCGACATGTTGACTAAAGTCTGCGTCTGTTTACAATTTTCAAACCAAAGTATCTAGAATTTCCATGGTTCGATTTTCGTAATTTTTGTATAATGATGAAGACAAATGTATAAACTTTGAATCTGCTGGAATGATCCCGGTGATCCCCTGGCAGTTTTCGAGATATTAGACATCGAAGTGATCATAGTCATTCGACGTTTGCCAAAATGGCATCTAATAGTTTAGGAAGATATTGAGCCACCAAAAGCTTGTTTTTCCCAATGAATCTTGAAACTTCTTTAATAGAAAGAGCGTTATTCTTTAGAGCAAGCGTTAAAGTACTTTTGAATGAATTTTAGGAGATTTAGGAGTTATTTGCGTGTTGTTTAGAGATTTTATATCTGGACTAGTGTCTGGCTCTGTCTGCAATTTTGTTGTTTGATGGCCTGCTCGACTCGCAAATATCGAATATTTTGTCATTGTTATTCAAATTTTTTTCTGGAATGCATCCATGCTATTTCAATAACTATTGATCTACCTATGTGAGCAGTATTTTGTAAGGTAAACGTTATTTTGATCTTTTTTGTAGGCTGTACGTCGTCATATTTTATTAATCCATCAACAATCTTTGAAGTTGAACACCTCGAATTGCTTCGTTTTTTCTGAAGAAGTGGACTTTACTGTTTAAAATAAGTGCTGAGTTTTAGAAGAAAATGTTAGAAGTAAAATTTGTTGTTTATTTACAGATTTGTATTTTGGGTTGAATTATATCATTGTATTGTTAATTTGCCTTCTTGGCTCTGCCTTCTTGGTGAATATTTGCTTTCTTTAATATTTCTTTATATATGTAGAGAATATGCATGTGCTATGTATTTTCAATAAAAATGGAACTGTATATTACTGTAAAGTTTGTTTTGTCTACATTTCACCCGTAATTTCTGTTGCAAAAAAGTATATAGAAGTTCTTTGACAACCTCAACATGCGGGTTTTCAGTAGTCACAATGTGCTATTGGGATAAATAAATAACTAAATACATATTAAAAGTCGAATCCTTTGTGCCAGCAGAATCAATCGGGCCAATAAATATTTAGTTAACTGTCTGTACTGCACTCCTCACTAGTTGCACAATGTACATTACAAATACAGACGATCACTCGCAGCCTTTGAGATTTCTGCACAAATAAATCCTCAGAGAGACTCAAAGAGCCTTGTTATACCTCCATTACAAAACACTAAACACATCCATAATGATGGCATTGAGTCTCTGTAACAATAGCGTCTATTTTCGCAGAATTTGCTATGGCCAGAGATGTTGACTTCACGGCAGTCAACGCATAAATGAGGCCGCACGTGGAAACATACGCTCATTACCCATGATGCTTTGCGGCCTGCTGTCCACCCTCCTCTGACCAGAACAAGAAGAATCAATCAGAGAATTTTTCAAGGAGAAAAATATCTTTGTAAATTTGCCCACAGGTTATGGGAAATTGCTAATTTTTCAGTGTCTTCCAATTGTGTACGACTTTTTTCATGTGAAGCCTTGTGGATCAAGTATTATTGTTGTCATTTCGCCTTTGTGATCGCTGATGGATGACCAAGTTTCATATCTGAATAGTCTCTGTATTCCAGCGATAGCCATCACAAACGAAGATGATCCAGAAATCATCCAGCAAGTTTTAAATGGCTATTACATCGTTGTGTTTGGCTCACCTGAATGCCTATTGTCAACCTCTACTTGGAGAGGAATATTTATGTCTGAAAGTTTAAAGGAAATGATAATAGGAGTTGCTATTGACGAGGCACACTGCATAACATAATGGTATGTTTATAAACTATTCCTTCAATATTATATTAACAATAATAATGAAGCAACTTCAAGTTGGGGGGGGGCACTTTGTCTTAAGGGCACCTCTTCTATTAGAAATGGGGCTCTTTTCCATTGTTTTAGGTGGAGCAAAGGGCACTTTGAAGAACACTTGGGGGGGGGGGGCACATGCCCCCTGTGCCCCCCAGTTCCTACGCCACTGGTTACTGATTTATTATAAAGCAGTATGGATATAGTTTTTCGAAGAAGCCTTCCACCCCTTTTCTTCCCCATATTTTACCTTGGTCATAGGTTAATTATTTTAGGAATGGGAAAATGCTTTACTCCATCAGTGAAGGAACATGTCTTGGAGAATATGGGCAAAGATGATGGCCATATTCGAATACTGATATCTACTGTGGTATTTGGTATGGGTGTTAACTGCAAGGTGGTGAGAAGAATTGTACATTTCGGTCCTTCAAAATCTGTCGAACTGTACATCCAAGAATGTGGTCGGGCTGGGAGGGATGGTTTACCAAGTACATGTGTGCTTCTATTCAATGGTCTGTTGTCCGCCCATTGTGAGAAAGATATGAAGCAGTATTTTCAAATTGAAGAATGTCGGTGAAAGTGGTTAATGCATCATTTTGGTGTAATTGTTTTAAAAATAAATATAAAATCTTCACAGACAAAACAACAAACTCGCTTCGTCTCCGACTTAAACTAATGCTAACCTGTTAAACCGGTACTTCTTCTCTGTATTTACACCCTCCGATCCTAGTAATGACCAATCTTTCACCATTGCTACTCTAGACGATTCGATTTCCCTGACTACCATCTCAGACCTCACTCTAGCTGACGAAGAAGTCTGCCTCGTGCTTAGAGCTCTTGACGAAGACAAAGCTACTGGTCCTGATAAAATCCCAGCGTCATTGCTTAAAAACTGCGCAGCCAACATCAGTCCATCTTTATGTGAACTTTTCAACAAGAGCTTGACTTCTTGTAAACTGCCTTCGGAGTGGAAACTATCCAACATCAGTCCAATTCCAAAAAATAGTCCTTACCATGAAGTCACTAACTACAGACCAATATCGCTCTTATCTTTAATCTCGAAAGTCTTTGAACGTTGCATCTACAATAGACCACGTCTCAGACCAACTTTATGAACTACAACATGGTTTCCTGAGAGGTAAATCAACTACCTCTCAGTTGTTGCATGTTCTCCACGAGATCCACAGCGTACTTGAGAAGAAAGGCCAAGTTGACACCATTTACCTCGACTTTGCAAAAGCCTTTGATAAAGTTAGTCATGACCTCCTGCTGGTGAAGCTCCACAACTTTGGTATTAGAGGAAATCTTTTTGTTGGTTCAAGGATTATCTTTCTGGCGATTCCAGAGGGTCACTGTACTTGGTGTGACATCTCAACCTCTTCCAGTACTTTCTGGAGTTCCTCAGGGGTCAATTCTTGGACCACTTCTCTTTCTTATCTTTGTTAATGATCTTCCTGAGTCTGTCTCGCAAGATACTACCGTAGCAATGTTTGCTGATGACACCAAATGCCACCGACCTATTCAAACTGTCGAAGATAATGAAATTATGCAATCGGATCTGAATAGCATTGCCAATTGGTGTAATGACTGGAGAATGGACATCAATCAAACCAAGTGTGGAGTATTGCATACTACAAGAAGTCATCAACCGATCATGACACAGTACACACTATCCAGTACTCCAGTCAAACAATCCGTCAGCCAGAAAGATGTTGGCATGACTATCACCAGTGATCTCAAATGGAATAGGCAGGTGCTGGAGATGTCGGCAAAAGCTAACAAAATGCTAGGTTTTGTGAAGCGAACGGCATTCGACATTTGTAACCAAAGAATTCGCAAGGTGCTCTATCTGACCATGGTTCAAAGTCAGCTGGCTTACAGTAGTCAAGTATGGGCACCACAGTCGGTCAAAAACATCTTGATCATCGAACGTATACAACGACGTGCTACAAAATTTATATTATCATTGCCACACCAAACAGATATATCGTACAAAGTTAGATTGCAGACCATCAGTATTATTCCTATATGTTACTGGCACGAGTACTTAGATATGGTGTATCTTTTTAAGTGCATCATAAATAACTCCGACAGTAACATATCCACCAAGGTCCCGGTACAAGAAACAAGAAATGTTAATGCGACCAATGGTACCACACTAAATGTAGCGAAGTGCCGAACTGTTAGTTTCAAAAACAGCTATTATATCAGAGCTGCCAACGTATGGAACACGCTTCCTTGCACCATTAGAGACACCACCAAATCTCTTATTTCATTCATTTGTCGTCTGTTTGTTTGTCAGTTTGTTGACTAGTTTGTCCTAATGTTTGTCTCACTTCTCAATGTTTATTGTACAATTATTTCAACTGTTTTGGAACCCCGTTATTGGAGAACTTCTTCTCTGTGTGGTAATTCCAGCCATCCTGTTTAAGTGCATTTTTTAAAAGTTCTATATGTATATCTTTATTTCTCAATGGCAAAACTTGTAAAATAAAAATAAATAAAATAAAGTATCTTGATTAAATATCCAGTATCATTGTGTTAAAAAGAGTAGCATGGATGTTTAATTTGCTAATGAATAGATGTTGCTGTAAATTATGTCATACTATATGAAAGCGATGCTATGAGGGAAGTTTTTGCACCTCCCTTAGCCTCGCTTTCATGTAGTACAATGTAATTTACAGTAACATCCATTATTGACTGACATAATCTACAAATCTCTATGCAGAAAATTATGAACCCTTTTAATGTGCAATATGACAAACATGCACAATTCTCTCTGCCGAGGAATTTTACCCCCTATACTAATAACCCCTGTGCTAGTAACATACC
Source organism: Trachythela sp. YZ-2020 (assembly GCA_016169945.1). Lineage (NCBI taxonomy): Eukaryota > Metazoa > Cnidaria > Anthozoa > Malacalcyonacea > Clavulariidae > Trachythela > Trachythela sp. YZ-2020. The sequence goes on from JADLSH010000333.1 coordinate 62,485, forward strand.
TTGTGGTTCATTTTGCATAGCAGGGTCGGCCATCTGTAATGTAAAAGATAAAATTAATCGTGTAATTGACCTTTTCGGCACTAAAAACATGTGTAGCGCCACATGACAAAAAATGTAAACAAACACCATGAGTTCGGACATTTGTACAAGCTCGTATTATATGTTCGAACAACAGCTTGCACGCGATCGCGCTACAAAGTTTTAAAATAAAAGCATTTTGGGAATCTTGGTCAAATTTTCAGCCATTACTAGTAAACAATGAAAAGTGGTTTCGAAGCCATGGATTTAAAAACGATGACTGTCATGGAAATAAAGAAATATTTAGTTGAACGTGGAGTTAGCTTAAATGGCTATATAAGTCTATATAGAAATCGCGTTTTCAGTTCAAAAATTGGGATTGCCGACTTTCGAAAGCTTGATGGGCAACAACTCGAGCGAAGAAAGACGTGATGGCAAATTAATAATTTATCGACTCGGCGGACTCGCCGCCATTCGGACTATACGATATATTCAATCACTTGATTTGCCAATCGACCAACTAACGACAAACAAGGCCTTGCCGCATACAAGTCTTTCGATGACTACAGACTGTTTGAAGAGGAGTATCATGTAGAATCGTTGTTAACAATCACGCTAAAGAATGAAGGTCTACATGCATGTGGTCATTATGGTGTTGTTTGCGTGGTGGAAATCTGTCGCGCGTTTCTCTCACATCAATGTCAATATTTTGCGCATAAGTGTGTTTTCTTTTTCTTTTTGATGAGATGGTAACTTTTCTTTCTCTATCACCAACTCTCGGACTTCGCATGGTTGCGTGCTTGAGGTCGGCTTCTTTAACCACAAACAGGGACCGCTTGTTGCGCTATTATTGGCACGAGTATTTAAAAGTTCTTCGAGTGAATACATTGCTGCAGATATGTGCTTACATCCACCGTCACGACCACCTTTACATATACACTTGGCATTTAGAATGCTGCCTCTGTTTGTGCCTTTTCCCTCCACGATGAAATACAGGTCGTAAAAGTCTCTCCCGTCATCGGTTTTAGTCTTCATGGCTGGTCTCACTTTCCCAACATAAACATGTAGACCTTCATTCTTAGCGTGATTGTTAACTACATACCCCTCTTCAGACAGTCTGTAGTCATGGAAAGACTCAGTTGTATATATGAGGCAAGGCCTTGTTTGTCGTAGTTGGTCGATTGGCAACTCAAGTGATTGAATATATCGTATAGTCCTAACGGCGGCGAGTCGATAAAGTTGTTCACGACTTTCATTTTGAATGGGTTAAATTTCCATATCATGAATGATTAATTTTCCATCACGTCTTTCTTCGCTTTCAAAAGTCGGCAATCCCATTTCTTGAACTGAAAACACGATTTCTATTAATACTGGTTTGTTATAGTCATTTACGCTAACTCCACGTTCAACTAAATATTTATTTATTTCCATGATAGTCATCGTTTTAAAATCCAGGCTTCGAAACCACTTTTCATTGTTTACTAGTAATGGTTGAAAATTTGACCAAGATTCCCAAAATGCTTTTATTTTAAAACTTTATAGCGCGATTGCGTGCAAGCTGTTGTTCGAACATATAATACGAGCTTGTACAAATGTCCGAACTCATGGTGTTTGTTTACATTTTTTGTCACGTGGCGCTACACGTGTTTTTTAGTGCCGAAAAGGTCAATTAGATTATGCTTGCATATCTGAACTTACCTAGGACATTCTGGATAAGTTTAACAGTAAGTCCTTTCTTATTTAAGTGAAATTATTGATTATGATTCGCATAATATTTCAATGGGTATTGCGTGCATTGTACATTTTGCTTTTATCTATACGACAGGTGTGAAATGTGGTGTGCTGTTGCAAAATCTGTTAGGTTAATCTGTTTAGATGATTTTATATTTGCTAATCGTTCATAGGTGATGGGTTCAATAACACAAGAGCCACATATGTGGTTCCTGGAGTTCTCTGTTTTGCCAATATTTATCCAGGCTTTAGATAAAGTAAGTCCTTGACTTTTGTGAATCGTTATTGCCCATGCTAATCTCAGGGGAAGCTGTTGCCTCTCATGCAGACCACCAGCTAACTGTGCTGAAACAGTAACTGGGCATATTGGCACACAAGACAAAAGTGTCTCACTAATCGACGGGCCTCTGTAATTATCAAATTTAACAATAACAATTACAGGTCAGGTGGCTGATGATTATTCTGATATATAAAATGTATGACAGTCCCTGTTGCACTATTGCAAAGGCCCACTGCTGGCCATAAATTTATTGTGAGCATTACTTTTGCACCTTTAGCAAAAAAAAGTAATGGTTGAAGACCTGAAAAGTCATCAGCAGAAAGTTTCTTTGCAGTAGGAGATGAATGCCTATCACAATCATCATGCATATCACAATCTGCAACATCCTGATAATGCTTTTGACATGGATGAATTCTTGGTCTTACCCATAAAGCATTGTCTGGTGGATTTGGGTTAACTGTGGAAAGCAACCAGTCAACATACTTACAAGCTGTTTCAGCAGCTTTGTTACCAACAATAATATCATTGTCCAGCTCAGATGTGTTTTTATCTTTGTTCTCATCTTTGTATTTGTGAGCTAAGTATCCTTTAAGAGCAGTCTATGGAATGCCATTTGTGACAATATATTATTCTTATGCATATTAATAAGAAAATTTATAGTTGTATTGGAAACCATTTATATATATATTTAATATGTTTGTAAAAAAATATATGTAATGTAAAAAATATATGTATTGTAAAAAAAACACACATATACTGTAATTGAAAAAAAAATATTTATCAGGATATAATAATGCAAATGTATCTGGAAAAAATATATAAATGTATTGAAAATATTTTTATAAATACGTTTGAAAGCCAGCGGTTGTCGTTGCAAATCAAAACTTATTTCCGCTTCCGGTCTATTTCCCGCGAATTACAGGGAAAAACATGGCTGCCAATGGGGAAGAAATGCCAGCTCGTCGAGAAGAGCAAAATCTAGAAGTGATATTCTGGAGTGCAGAATGAACTGCGACACAAATTTTATGCAAAATTGCCAGCCCTACCTCCAGTACTACTATTTCTGATACGAATGCAGTAAGGTACTGTAGCATGGTGTGAATAGATAGACTACCTGAAAAATACAAAGAGAACTTCAACGTTTCATATTGCATTATTTTTGTTAATACAACAGCTTAAAAGAAAGGAAATAGTTACCTTATTAATCCCACCCATCAATAGTTTGCTAGAATATAAACAATGTTGATTAGTGTAGATGGCTGAACACACTACTGTCATGCATGGTGGTAAAAACTTTTTCGTTTTCTATTTTCTGCAAATGACTTTAAAAGTTAAAAATTGCTAACAATTTTTGCAAAACTTTTAACATATTTTTTCAATCAGGTAAAGAAAATATTGAAATTTTCCCAATAAATGGGTATTTTTAATGGTGTTAATCTGTTGATGAAACTGGCAATTGTCATGCTACTGAACTTTTTCACCTTAATACAATCAGTGGGATGCACTACCAGTTAAAATACTGTACAATTTAAACCACTGGAAAATAGACCTACACACTTGGTCAATAAAAAATTACATTACACAATTAGTTTAAACAACTGCTATATTTCAGTTGGAAATACCCAGTAGGTTTATACTAAAATCAATTTATAAATAGCTAATAAATATGCAAAAACACAAGTGCATGACATACATGTAATGATTAACATGACATTTGTGCACTGTCACTTTGAACATTAATCTTTTAATTTTTTCTTTTAAAAAATTATTATATTCATTTCATTGAGATAAGTTTGTTTTCCAAAGTTCTAGTAAAGTATAATAAACAAAATAAGGCACAATAGTACAACACAGGTACTTTATTATCCTGTAATGTGTCAGTTGGTGATCTTAATTAAAATTGTAATGCCATGTGTGACACAAATTCACCACTCCAGTAAAAGTTTTCAAATGAATTTCCTACTACCATGTATTGCCCATACAGTGTGTACCCCATACCTACCTGTACCCAGAGTGGGGGATTCCAAATGACAAGACATGCATTATTTTTAACTGTTTTTGTTAGCTTTAAGATAATGATGGGTGTTGGCAGTGAATTAGTGGCACCTAATCTGTGTGAGGGTCAGGAACTTAGTGGAGATGTACTGAATAAAGTGTTCACACAGAGAACAGTCTGGCTTCTTCCAGAAGAAGATATCAATGATGATTCAAGCGATGTTGAAGACAGTATTAAGGTGTGTTGATTTTATGTTGACCATGTATTGTTGACCATGTATTTGTAGCATTTAATTTTTGAACATATAATAACTTTTCATTAACAAGTAGTAAGTATGTCCCTTTGTTAGCTCCTGCCGCATCACACCCCATCTACATGTGAATCTGAAGGCCAAAATGATCACTTCAATGCGGAGGTAATTTTATTTAATTATAGTGATCTAAAATTATTCCAAATTTGCTAAACATTGACAAAAAAAGGTTCCTGCAGTGTAATCAATCATGCGTCTTTAAATTTGTTTTATTGGTTTTACTAGCATCTTCCTCATTCAAGTCAACCAGACAACACTTGTGTAATCATTGAGGGACATCAAGACACTTATTCCAAAGTAACTATAAGAGTGTGATTAAATATGTTTTAAAAAATAACCATTCTACCTTGGTAATGGTATACCCCATATTTTACAATATAAATTAAAGGGGAACTCCCCCCCCCCCTCTCATGACAAGATCTTGACAAGATGCTCAACCTGGGCCAGCCCCAATGTTGCCCCAAGTTAACAGTCTTCACTCCATCACCCACTATTATGGTCACAGGAAATCAAGTTTAATTGAGGAGCCTAACATACACATATAGCAACATTTTATGAGGAAGGACCCCTGATAAACTAAAAGGCCCTGTAAATTTTTTGTCCCAGATTGAAAATTCCTAGAAGCCCTGCCTTGGTAACTATGTTTTCTCCTAGAGCCAAGTAGTAGTTCCAACCATAGACAAATTAAAAGAGATGTTCCCAGATTTGTGTGATGAAATGCTTCACAAAGCAATGAAACAGTCGGACATGAACCATGCAGTAGATTTTATCATGTCTGCAGGCACAGAATAAACCAGAAGGTTCACTCTAATACTAAAGACTAGTCACGCTTTTTCACGCTTGCTACACTTGTTTAGGGATCTGAAACGAGCGCGGGCTGAGCATTTTAATAGGAAATAGTATAGGAGTGAACTGGTACGAGGTTGCATTACACTTGTTTAGCTCGAGGACAGATTTTCGCCGAGTGAACCTTCTGGTTAATTCTTATTCTGTGCTGCAGGTAAGGATTTCATTTTTGCAATATTTTGTGTCAGCGTGCATATGATTTGCTATACACAGACAGTTTAGTCAATTACTTTTTTATTACTTCAAGTAGCTGTAGGTTCAACTAGGTCGAGTCCAAAACACTGTATAAACACTGTTCTATTTCTCAACGCTTTCTGTGTTTTGTGGTTCTCACGATTATTTTAATGTATGTCTTGTTCTCACGATTATTATAATGTATGTCTTGCTCTTCATTGTCAGAATCACATGAGGATATTGATGATGACATTATTTTAATTACTGGTATTAATGGTTGTGCAAGCGTGGAACCTGATGAAAGGTTTTCTGACTTTTTAAAAGTAAAACGTGATTCTGAACATGTTCAATCATTGGATATGAAAAGAGATGGGGTACTGTTGCAATGCATACGGTTGCTGAAACAAAAAAGATTCAATTTAACGGCAGTAAATGGCAGGAGACGACCATGCTGTGGATTTGAGAAAAGTACTCCAGTTAATTAAAGGGGGTTATTTACTACCTGCTGCAAAAATCAATGTTTATTTTGATAACAGCAAGCCTTTACCTGATGCTGATTGTTGTTTCAATAAACTCATTTTGCCAAGTGGTCATTCCAGCTACAACACCTTCAGAAAGCCACTATCAGGGGCAATTTCGTGCCAGTATCAGGGCACAGGACGCATGTGAATTCAGAAACAAATTGTTTCGTTCGTTGTTGCTACTAAGAAAGTTACAGACAATGTTGCACATAGTTTGTTTGCATGCTAATTACTGACCATATAGATATACTGTACCAACCATGTGAACTTATGGATTTGTCCAAAAAGTATCTAAGGATTTTAAATATACACAAGTTTATACTTTTATAGTTGATATTATAAAAGTAAATAATATCAGAAATCTAAATGCTTACCATTATTGGCATTGTGAGAAATATACTTTGTTTCGCCAGATAAAAATTATTGGAAGGTCATATGGTTGAGAAATGTATATAATGTGGTCATGTGTTTGATATTTTTGTTAAAATTACCATCACTGTTTAAGTGGATATTGGAATCTAGTTGTTTTGTTTTTGCTCACTGATGAAAGATGGAGTAAATAAAGTTTAATTTGACATTTTTGTTAAACATGGTCCACACTTTTGCTTTATCAATTCAGAATGACTTTATATACACAGGCTTATGCATTGGATATAGCTATAATAAAAGGTAGTTTAAATTATGAGAATGAGTTTTGAATGCGACTTTATGCGTCTGAATGGTAAGGTCCGTGACATAAAGTTGCCCCCCTCAAATTATTGTTTCAAAATTACACAATTCATGTATTCACAGAGCAAAACTCAGTAACCATTTTACAGCTGCAAGATAAAGATTTATCCCATGATTTCCATCTTCAAGAAGTGGTACAACAGCTTGGCATAGTTGTTCAAGTTGTTCGTTAGTAAGGTTTACATTCGTCTCAGTTATCTGGACATCGTTATTCGTATCAACTTCAATAAACTCACCATCTTCCACACCATAGTTATCCAAATCCTGTGTGTCATCGAAAGCACTCTCAATGGCACAATACCTTGAGTTGACAGCTGCACACATTCCAGAATACCACAGTTGTCTTGGGGATCTATTCCCTTCAGTTCTCATAGGGTGGTTGTTCCAACTTTGTGACAATTCAGTTAAGGTTTGATTTATGCTGGGCAAGAAGACATAGTGAAGAGCAAACAGATGCGATTCTGCCAATATATCTAGTGCTTGACATTGTTCAAGGTAGTAGAAGATGTTTCGATAATAAGTCACCATATTCTTCTTCACTTCAAGCCATAGGTGTTCAATACGTTGGTTGTGAACACTGCACCCTGTTATCATTCGGACCACGTTCGGGATGATTGATCATGAATGCAGCAACTCCAACATTTTCAGTGCCAAAATCTGACCTGACTCGAGAGGGTAGACCAAATGCTTGAACTGCTTCTTCAAACAGTGATGTGACAGTATCTGCCCTGTTGTTAGTTGAACTCTTGAGGTATACAATACATCTACTGAACCCATCAATGCCACCATGCACAACTATTCTCCATCTTATTAGTTTATGGTGCCCATCAATGTGCCTAAGATTGTAATACAGTACATCACATTACTATTAAAGAATACACGTAACATTCAAATTAGGTACTGTTACTTGCTCCCTACAGTAGTTAAGAAAAAATCTTATAAATTTGGATCTTTAATAAAAAAACTCACCATAATGCATTTGGGCATGGAACATTATAAACTCGCCTCACTATTGAACGACTTCGTCTCATTGCTCGACTTATTGGGTCTACAGAACGTATGGCATCCCGTACAAGCAAACGTTGCACGTGAATACCCCTGCTTCTCAAAGAACCTATGACATATGTCTCCCCAACAGAAGGTGTGACAGCTAAAATATCTTGTACAGCATTTGTGAGATGCTCATCTGAGATGTCTGAGTAGGTGTCAGCGACAGGGAGTCCATACTCGTGGCAACGCCTCAAAAGTGTCCTGTAACTGTGTTCCAATTTAAGTGTATGCCATGCAGTAGATTGATGGATTCTGGAGGGATATCATATTGTGGTCGACCCGCTCTTCCTGACAGCTCGGTGGGACATGAGAAACCACATTCTGCCCTGTAGTCTCTTTGCAAGAAGCATGCCTCTTTGTACTGGTTTGATAGATCGGCCAGAATGTTGTAAATTACTAATAAACGTCGATTGATTTCGTCGTCACAACCAGAATTTATACAGTGCTCAGTAATGGCTCCAATAATATTTACCTTGTCGCTGAGTCGCAGTTCAAAATTCTCCAAAACGTTGATGTCATTGAAGCGGATATGTCGTTCAGCTTCGCGAACAAATGAAGGATTACTCTCCATGAACTCCTCAACATCGATATTCTCTGCCGCCATGTTAATCTACTGATTACAATGCGCATGCTCTATTATGAGTTTATGACAACCGCTGGCTTTCAAACGTATTTATAAAAATATTTTCAATACATTTATTTATTATATGGCAAGTGCTTGTTTTGGTGAATCTCGCAATCTGATTGGTCGCTGACGAGGCAGGATTTTCCCGTATTGCCCACGGGCAATACGGTATTCTTATTGCCCTGCGACGACTTGAACACATTTCAAACCAATAAAAGCATTAAAAAATCCTTAAAAATAATTTAAAACAATGAAAAATAAACGGAAAATACGGAAAAGGGATAACTACAAGGGATAAAATCAAGTTTTGTTGGCTCAAGTCGAAATATTAAGGTAAATTTTACGATGTTTTTTAACTAAACAATCAAGAATATTTTTGTTTTTCGAACATGCAAAGTTGTTTTTGTCCTTGATCCGATAGCTCAATATCACTATATTTTCTATTAATTTTATATTTTATTCTATAAATGGTACTGTAGAGTAGTTTTACTAAGCTAAGATTAGATAAATTTGTAAAAAACTAAGACAAATTCGTATCATTGAAATTATTTTGACATTTGAAAATGACCGGCTTTGAGTTTCGGACTTTGTACTTTGCCCTCGCGTGACCAATTTTTGGCAAAATGAATTGTTTTTTGTTGTCTGAAATGCCATATAATAAACAACTTACTTCGACTGTTTGGTCGTAAAATATCAAGCCTCGGTCTTGCTGTATTGACCTCGCTATCGCTCGGTCAATGCAGCAAGACCTCAGCTTGATATTTTACCGTACAGACCTCACGCTCAGTTAGTAAGTAGTATATATTTTTTCCAAATACTTGTAATATTTTCAATACATATATATTTTCCAGATACATTTGCATTATTATATCCTGATAAATATATTTTTTCAATTACAGTATATGTGTGTTTTTTTACAATACATATATTTTTTTACAAACATATTTTTGGATACATGTATATATATATATATATATATATTTGAAATATGTATATAAATGGTTTCCAATACAACTATATATTTTCTTAATATGTATAAGAATAATATATTGTCACATATGGCATTCCATAGCTGTCTTGGTGAGAGGGTCATTCTCAGGGTCATTGTTTAGTTTAGCAATGCCATGGCAATGTATGCTTCCTCTTGCCTGGTATTAAAATCTATACCAGTGCCACTTGGCATCAAGTGTTTTGTACAACCAGTGTTTGATAAAGCTTTCTACTCTTTGTGTAAAAAACCAATCCACTAAAATTTCTTCACTTGTACCATTTTCATTTCCTAATAGCCTATGCAACTCTGGCCAATGCATATCAGCGGAAGAAAATGTAAAGAAAAATGTAGTTGTTCCAACAGTTGTTACAATGGCTTTGAGATCTTCTCTCACCTTATACCAGTAAGCATTTGAGCCAGCAATATTTGCTACATATCGAGATATCTTAGAAATAAATGCATTGCTGTTATCACCTGCTGCCATTTCACGCAGTTCATCTATTGTCAAGTGAGCCTGGATTTTGCTTAAGAAACATTCCACTTTGTTGCAAGGTTCGTTTTCTTGAGATTGAGTGACACTTTGTACAGTTTCACTAGCCTTTTTTGTTTCATTTTGCTCTGCCACTTTGTCAAGCCGAAGCCTTTTGGCATTAACAGCTTCCTTCGATCGCCGTTCTTTTGCATAAACTCTCTTTTTCTCAAGCATTTATTTTATTTTACTATCTGTCTGATTACCCGAACTTGTATTTGGTAAAGTGGAAACATAATGTTCATTGTTTATATAACCTAGAAATACAATTTTTTGCCTCTGGTGTGAACTAATTGGGTTTACAATGGTTGCATTAGCATTTGGACTGGAATCACTAATATGAATAGTGCAGCTTAAAGCATTTGCTACTGTTTGAATAATGATATGGTCGCACCATGTTCCAGGTTGTGACATTTCTTGAATATAATTTTCCCATGAAATATTTGCAAGACTTTCAATATACAACTCAGGATTATGCATTAAATGTGTAATGCCTGCACTACGAATATCAAGATGGCAATTAGGATTATTATAAAGACCATGTCCTAAGGATGCAAAAAAAGCAGTCACCGGGTGAACTTCCACAATCATATGGCACTCGACCTATTAAAGCTAACTTACTTTCCAAAACATTGCAAGGAATATTGCTGTTATTATTTGCTGAGTACATACCACCACGTAATTTAGACTTAGAGGACTTGTCTCTGACTAACGTTATAACCGAGTAATTTATCAAAGCATCAGAAGCTTCATTGGTACCACATGTGCCATTTTTGGTAATCAACCATGGCGAGGGATGTTCATGAAAATTAAAGCTGAAGTCATGATCAGTGTAACTTTGCTCTGCTTGCCTACTTTTACTGACTACAATCGTGGACAAAACCTGTTAATAAAACTTACAGATATGTATAATTTTGGTTCTTTTAGAATTAATTAATATGTTTTATATGCTATAACCCCCTTCCCCCCGAACAATGTTGGGTTTAGTTCGTATATAATGTGAAGGCAATATATCCAACATTGAATGGGGGAAAGGGGGTCAGAAAGTTGTATAAAATTTATTGAATACAATTTAATTATGATTTCGATATATTTTATTAACAGTTTTGTCCACGATTGTCTGTAAATTGTTAGGCAATCAAGCGCACGTTCATTTCGCAAACTCTGGTGTTTTGCATGCATGTATAGTAATGAATGGCACAAGATAAGTAGATATACCCTTCAGGCGACAAACCTAGGCGATTTTATTATGGTATTCAAAATTACTACGGATATATGGGTTTTATGTTACAATGTGACAAGGAGGAGTTGTTATTTTTACATATAATGTGTTATCGCCGCTCTGGGAAAACATGGAATACACAATGGAAAAGGATAAGGCTGATAATGTGTTCTGATTCAGCAAATGAAACTGATGTTGCTACAGAAATAAATATCTCGGTAAACAAATCGGTGACGTTGAAAGAGTTAGATTCTAGAAGTATTAGGAGAGTTTATCTGATAACTTATAGCCAAACCGACCTGATTAAATTTCCCACGCGGCGTTAATTTGCTGACGCGGTTCTCGCTTTGTTCACTGGTGTATCTGCGACCATTGAACAGAGGTGTTGTAGCCAGGAAGAACACCAGTCGTCTGCTGGAAAGCATTATCACATGGCCATCAAATTTAACAAAAATCAACAGTGGATTTCAAGTAAGAGATACTTGGTCAGGAACAATGGTATATCGGTCCACTATTCTGCTGTCCATAACAATTATTATAGTGCATGGAAATATACAACGAAACAGGACAAATATGCTCTCTAAAGTGAAGGTCATCCTGACCTTTCAAATGCCACAAAACCCCCAGAAGACTACCCAGGCAACCAAGAAGCGAAGACTGAGAGCAAAGAAAGCGGTAAATTACACGCGTGACATGCTGGAAGGCGAATGTAGCGATGAGGATGACTAGAATGGCAAGGGAGGCAAAAAACGCAAGCGTCTCACAGCTTTCGAGATATCCGAGATAATTGTTGAGAAGGGGATTAGGTCGAGAGAGGAACTTTTGATTTTTGCTAAAGAGCAAAAAGATGAAGGGAAGAAAGATATCGCGGAGTTTATTGTCAATCGCGGGTCGAAAGTTGTTGCAGATGTTCTGAATACAGCTTGGGAAATGGAATGTGCTAAGGAAAGAAGGGCTCATAGGGAGAAGCCGAGAATTGAATTGCTAAACGAGGCTCGGGAAGGTTGTTGAGTTGAGGGCTGTCATGGACTTTGGTTACAATTAGCAAAGGATGTGCTTGAGAATAATGGGATTATTCTCAGGTCATTTCAACAAGCCGTAATAGATCTGTTGACAAAAGGACGGGGGAAGTACCGTAATATTATGATTATCGGGCCTGCCAATTGCGGGAAAACCTTTATCCTCAACCCTATCACGAAAATATTTACAACATTTTCAAATCCTGCATCAAGTTTGTTTGCTTGGATTGATGCTGAGAAGGCGGAATGTCTGTTTTTAAACGATTTCCGGTGGTCGCAAGCCATTATCCCTTGGCACGATTTATTGCTGTTGTTAGAAGGGCAATTAGTCCATCTACCTGCACCGAAGACGCACTATGCGAAAGATATATGTTTCGCAGGTAATACCCCAATTTTCGCAACTGGCAAGAACCCCATATGTTACGTGAAGAATGGGTGCATTGATGACCGTGAGACAGAGATGATGGCTGTTCGATGGAAAATATTCCGCTTCAACTACCAAATTGTCGAAGCACAACAAAAGGACCTTGATTCGTGTTCAAAGTGCTTTGCTGACCTTATCCTTAGCCGATAAGATAATAATTATGTCACTGTACATAATTGCTTGGTATTAAACAGTGAATAGTTTTAGATTTTGAATAGTGAAATGAACATATTCGGACTAATATTATAATATATAGTTTTGTAGGTTTGTTACTATATGTTTGAAATAGACAGCATGACGTAGCCGTAGCGTGTAGCTCGCCAACGGTTAACCACGACGGTTAACCACTGGCTAAACTGGATTAGAGACAAAAAATAATACTCAGATGTATTTTACTTTTTCAATATTGGCTTGTGTGCTTAATGTTTCAACATACAATGTGAATTAGGTACCTTGGTTAACCGTCGTAAAATAGCTGGTTTGGAGTGATAACATTACGCATTGTGCTATACTCTGTTAGCAATACATTCTAAGGCTATGGGAATGTTAATGTTGAAGGCAAACTTTCAATATTAAGCGTAAATTCAATTGTACAAGGCATGGTTAACCGTGGTTAACCGTGAAGCGTGACACACAAGAATTATGACTGTATTATGACTGTCCCGTTTAAACGATTCAAACTTGTCTTACTAGGCCAGTAACTATACTATATTTGTAGAACATACTTTCCTATTTAACATACACTTTAATATGTTCTTTGACATATAATTATTATATATAGCTTTAGGTAATAAAAAATAAATGACAATTGGGGACAATATAATCTAAATTGATTATTGAGCACGGCATATTATTGAAGTGATATCATGTTACAGGCAATACGTAATTGTACTCAATATCTGATTCTGTTTCCTTTCTTATATATAATAATTTCGATGCGCTTACTCATGCTTTCTATGATTTTGTCAATTTGATTCTTATCAAAATTAATTATCGTAGATTTAACTCGTGCTGAATATTCTGAAAAGGTCTCCTTCTTTATATTTCGTACAATTGCATCATTGTTCAGTTGTCGTTTTATGAGGTGGAATAGATTCTCGATGGGGTTTATATGTGGGCTACGTGGAGGTATTGACAGTAATTTCGCACGTATTGATTTCATTGCCATTCTTGACGCTGCACTATTTTGACTCGGATCCCTGTCTTGCAACCAGAGACGAGAGCGACCTTTTTTGGCCTTTTTAAACATTCCGCGAAATTCTCTTAACACAAGATTTTTAAAATACTGCCCGTCTAACTTGTCATACTGGTCACACAGCACAACTCCTGCTTCGTGGCGTATTTCAACCATCATTTTGACAAACCTCCCACCAGATCCTTCGTGACTGCCCTTGGCTGTGCATCCTCTATCCAGGCCTTCATTCGCCTTCTCCAGATCCGGCCCTTTGGTGCCTTAGCCTCGTCCGCTGGATTTGTTTTGTGTGTAAAACTTACTCCGTCCAGATAAAATGCTTCGTCCAAACATCAGTACCAAACTCCTTTCTCATGTTTTTTTCAAATTTATATCGCTAAAGAATATCAGTCTTACTCAATACACCCTTTTTTCGCGCTTGCAGATAATGGTATCCATTCTTATTCAAAAAACGGCGTACTGTACGGGGACAAATATCGTTACGGTTTATTCCTGAACTGAGAAGTAATTTCTTAGACGTAAAATTGCTATTGTCTTCCCTTAAGATGTTGATGTTTCGCAGTATAGAGCGCTTCTGCCTTACAGTCAGTTTCTCTGGCCGACCACCACATTTCCTCTTTTTATGCTTTCTTTCTACATATTTTGTAAATTTCTCATTCCAGATTCGATATACACTTGGTAAAGATACTTTACATTCATTTGCAACTTCCTTAGCAGTACGAGTTTTAGTTTTGCCCAACAGCCTTATGTACGCTCTTTTTTCCGCTGAAAACGTTCCAGTAAACACCATATTAAACGCAATTCACAACTTTATACACGCTTTTTCTATGACGTCATTAATTATATAATAATTACATGTAATTGGTAAAAGACTGAAAGTGTTATACTACACAAATATTAACCTAAGCACTTAGTTTCAGTGCCCGTATAGGCTTTACAAGTCTTCAAAATGATGCACATATAAGGCATTGGAAGCCAGACAATCGTGGACAAAATCTGTTAATAAAACTTCACGATATGTTTAATTTTGGTTCTTTTAGAATTAATTAACATGTTTTATACGCTATAACCCCCTTCCCCCCGAACAATGTTGGGTTTAGTTCGTATATAATGTGAAGGCAATATATCCAACATTGAATGGGGGAAAGGGGGTCAGAAAGTCGTATAAAATTTATTGAATACAATTTAATTATGATTTCGATATATTTTATTAACAGTTTTGTCCACGATTGTAGGTTCATTGTTTCAACAAAATAACTGGGATTTGTGTATTCATTGGTGTGACCACCTACTATAGACATGGTCTTTTTGCCCAAAGGCAACCCAGCCAAATAACTGGGATTTGTGTATTGATTTGTGTGACCACCTACTATAGACATGGTCTTTTTGCCCAAAGGCAACCCAGCCAAATAACTAGGATTTGTAGACATGGTATTTTTGCCCAAAGGCAACAACCCAGCCAAATAACTAGGATTTGTGTATTCATTTGTCATGCTTGGAAACTCGTATTTTTCAACATAATTCTGCAACTTCAAATGCTTAATAACATCTACTTCTTCAACATTTATCAGGGCCTTTTTAATCGATACTGGCAAAGCCCTTTTTAACTAAATGTACTCCAGCCCCATGTTGCCCCCCCAGTTAGCTATTTTTGCCCCCCCAGTGAAGGTCCCTTTTGTCCAAAGTATAAGCCAAAATAGGGGGAAAAACTGAGTTTAGAGGAAAGTTATTGTATTCTCACAACAAAACCTGGCTCCGTTTAGATGGGATATATCAAAAATTGTCTCTGAAAATGCAGGAAATCAAGCCACAGAGACTGAAGAATACAAAAATTTTCTGGGGGAGGACCCCCATTCGCCTTCCCAAACCTGTAATACACCACCTACTTGTTACGTCCCCTTTCGATTATGGCCCCCCCTGATGATTTCTTAAAAAAGGCCCTGACATTTATTGACCACAGAGAATATGCTGGATTTGTATCCAAATCCTTCAAGCAAAGCAAAGTTAAATCTGCTGTGAACTCCAGCTGACAAAAAGCATGCGGTTTGCTAGCGAATTTAAATGGCGGATTTCTAATCGTTAAAACACCACAAGACAAATTCTTGATGCTTTGATAAGTATCTTTAATCATATGTAATACTTCAAGGTAAAAATAATGTATACGACTCCACTTACCTTCACAATAAAGCGTAGGAGAACCCCAAACCAACAGCTTCTATTTTCGCAAAATATGTAAAGCACATGGAAATTAAGACACGGCACGAAATCGAGGCGAACTTGAGAAACACAAAAGCGAGGCAAATGCCACACAAAAATCTCAAAACGACATAGCATCGTGACGTCACAATTAGGAAGCGTTCTCCTTCGTCGAACGCAATTACTACTAAACAATTGTAATTGTTAGAATCAGTGGCGTAGCTAGCGGAAAATTATTGGTCATGCTATAGACTAATTTTTGAAATTTAGACCCTCTAGAACGTCGGAAATGACCATTTCAGAGGCTGATCTATTTGATATTTTTACAACCAGTTTGGTCAATTTCGAGTTTCTGAAACGGTACTTCATGCTTTCTGCGCGATGGAACTAATGACATTTCATTATAATTCCGCGTAAAGTCCGTAAAAAGCAGGAAAACAAGCTAAGAAACACAGTTGCAAATACATCATTTTTATTTCAACATGAGTAGGATAACTAAGTACAGTATATTACAAACATTCAAACAATAAAACAACTTAAACAAACAGGTTTTTATAACTTAAATGTATACTGCCGGAAACAACATACTAAAATTAGTAAAATTGCAAAGTTTGGGTGCGAAATGTTGTAAAATGTGGAAAATATAGCCTTACAAAGTTTGCAAATTTTGTATACTTTTGTATTACGTGCGGAAATTCCTACCACATTTGGGCTGAAATGATCGTCTAAATTGCCTGACTGAATCATTCTGATTTGTGCAAGGTTTGACCTATTAAATAGGCTACTGTAGGCATAGAAATATGTTTTTATTCCTATTTTACTATGGACTTTTAAATTTACAAATTATATGCACTTATAATTAACAGCTATGGCTGAACAATAATATAACTACGATTATTTCAATAAACGGCTTCTGCAGGAGTTGAGATAGCAAGTTCTTCCAATCATGAAGGATTGTCGAATCAATCTGGTCTTGAACGTGATGGATCAATGTCCAATGCACAACGTATTTGGGGTACTCATACAAAAGATGACTTAACGCAGATAGTCAACGCAGTCTATGAGGAAATTGTGTTTTGGCGAAGAAATGTTTTTATGCTGCCAAGTGGAGCTGCCGGAAAGTCGTTTGTCAAAGAACTTGTCGACTAATCAGCGCCTGGAACTGCGACTCTGCAACATTAAAGGATATTTCTTTGAAACTTGTTATGATAATTCCTGCTCTTTTACTGCAAAAGCCAAGTTTCAAATCAACTGCTAAGGAACATTCTATCTGTCTGAAGAGACGCTTTAGTTTATGGGAAGCTGGTGATTTTGATATCCTTATTCGAGAATGTAGAGAAATCCAATCGTCATTGTCATTGTCAAAGAAAAAGATGACTCAAGAGCAGTTGTCCAAAAGTTTTGCGAAGCTGATGTTGCAAGGCAAAGTGAATGCAGCTCTCCGTCTTCTTGACGAGCAGTCCTCCAGTGCAGGTGTATTACCTTTGACGGAAGATGTAATTGAAGATTTGAAAAGAAAACATCCCGAGCCTCAACCGAGTGATGCTTCTGTCATGATGGACGGTGAGATACCTTTCGTTGATCCTGCGATATTTGCCAATATCGACGAGTCAACAATAGCCAAGGCTGCGATGAATACGAGTGGTGCTGCGGGTCCATCTGGTTTAGACGCTCAAGGCTGGAGATACATATTGGTATCTCGTAATTATGGCAGCGCAGCGAGAGATATACGTACGGCCGTTGCATCGATGGCAAGAAAGCTGGCAACTGAAAAGATGGAATTCCACGAACATCAGCTGACGAGTATCGAAGCGTACCTGTCGTGCTGTTTAATCCCGCTGGATAAGGATCCTGGTGTCAGACCGATTGGAGTAGGAGAAGTCTTACGTCGGATTATTGGCAAATCAATTATTTACACCATCAAACCACAGATCATGAAAAGTGCTGGTGATCTACAATTATGTGCTGGTCAACAAGCAGGGTGCGAAGCCGCCGTACACTCGATGGCTCAAATATTTGCCGAAGAAGAAACTGATGCACTTCTCCTAGTCGATGCAACTAATGCGTTCAATGCCATCAACCGAAATGTTATGCTCCACAATATCCAGTATATTTGTCCTGCCATGTCAGTTTACGCCTACAATTGTTATGCAACACCATCACGTTTGTTCGTACAAGGCAGGAAAGAAATAACATCAGCCGAAGGTACTACTCAAGGAGACTCGTTAGCCATGCCCTTATATGCAGTTGCAATTACACCTTTACTCCATCTAATTAAGAGTGACACTACACATCAAGTCAAGCAAGTTGCCTTTGCAGATGATCTCACTGACAATCGAAGTCTATCCGAGGACGACCGTAAGTTATTGTCTTTGCCTACACAACTTGGTGGATTAGGAATACCAATTTTATCGGAAATCTGTGACACAGAGAACAGTAACTCGAAAGTCCTTTGTGAAAGCCTTATTGGTAAAATAATCAAGCAAAACAGTGACAAGTTCGAAGCGAACCAACTATTGCCCGATCAAGTTCAACCTGGTAGCGTCCGCGGTCGTATTAGACAGGAACAACAAGCTAGATACCGAGCACAACTTGATGAGCTATGTTCGAGAATGACATCCGAACAGATCCGTGCTAATGATCTCGCCCAATTGAAAGGCGCGTCTATCTGGCTAACAGCTCTTCCACTCGCTGTGGAAGGATATGTGCTAAACAAGCGGGAGTTCTTTGACGCTCTGTACTTTCGCTATCGATGGGAGTTAAAATTCCTTCCAAGAAACTGTGCTTGCGGCAAAGCATTTACGGTGGACCATGCGTTATCGTGTCTTAAAGGCGGATTCATTCATCCTCGACATGATGAAGTACGCGATTTGTTAGCTGTTGCTATGGATGAGGTAGCATACGATGTTACAACCGAACCAGCACTTATTCCATTATCGGGTGAAGTCCTGCCTCCTAGTGCCAACTCAGCTGATGATGCACGAGTCGACATTGCTGCGAGAGGTTTTTGGCAGAGATGTGGAAAGGCATTTTTTTATGTTCGGGTTTTTAATCCTTACGCCTTGACATATCGAAGCCGTAGCCTCACCAGTAATTTCAACTCGAACGAGCGACAGAAGAAACGCGAGTACAACCAACGTGTAATCGAGATCGAACATGGTTCTTTTATGCCACTTGTTTTCAGCGTGTATGGTGGATGCGGATGAGAAGCGCAACACTTCCTCTCTACTCTGGCTGACCAGATTGCTACCAAGAGGCATTTCAACAAGAGTGTCGTGATGAGCTGGCTACGCAGAAAGATCGCCTTTTCCCTGCTCAGAGCCCAAGTCCTATGCATCAGAGGAAGCAGAACAGTTTTCAAGAGACCAGAAATCAATGCTTCAGACATTTAACTTTCCGAGAACAGCTCTCGGATCGGTTAAAGCATTTGAACTTGACTTTTAATATATTTTATTAACTCAGTTAATTGTTATTAATTATTGATTATTATGCATGCCATGTTTTTGAAAATGTAATCTTTAGATTATACTCCCCAAAAGTTTTTATAAACAGCGTCTTAACTGAGACAGGGTCTCAGTTCAGGGAAACAGCGTCTAAAATGAGACAGGGTCGCTTTTATACACTACAAAAATATGCAAATTTCCTTGCGTGGCAGTGTCAAATTACTCATCGCAGTAAACATGGGTTTCATGTGGGAATTCCATGTGGAAGAACAATACATGGAAAATATTGATATTTTGAAATAGATGTTACAAAATTTGATGTCTTTTTAATGTTTCGTGATATATTTAGCTTGTCTCATCCTGCAAACTATGCTAGGGTATGCATCTACTGACAGCGCGCAAGCCACTGGGTCAATGCCAAATAATTAATCACCGTCTACTGAATATAATTTGTGTTGCATGTTTGTTTCAAGAAGCTAAAGCATAATAACAGTCCCTGCAGCATTCCCTACCTTGCAGGTACCCTAGTAATAGAATGTAAAATCACTTACCTTGACCAACTGAACGAACGTTCGGTGTATAAAAATATTCGTGCAATCACAGTTGTGCAATCAATCGTACGGAAAGAATTCTCGAAGGCTCAAGTCATGCTTTCGATAATGAGCATGACTAGATGTTGTGAAACTGCGCGTTTGAGCATGCTCAGATGCTGTTATCCAATCAGATTGCGAGTATTTCTACTATAAAATATATTACTTGGTCATGCTGAATTCGGAGAGCATAACTAGACGCGAAATGCGTGGAATATAAGCTTTACACACAAAATTCACACGCATTGGCCATGTTTGTTGCTAGGTAACCTACGAAATGAGCAAAATACTGCATAAAATGACGTAATTTCGCGAAAATATCGCAAAAGATTGCCAAAAAATGTGAGAATATCGTCAAATAAAATGGTTGAAAGTTTTTGGAAACTAGTTAATCAAACGATTTGAATTTGAAATTTTGAGGAAAGGAATTCTTTATTTTTGGGAAAATTTTGGTCATGCTGGGCATGACCAGCATGACCTAGCTATGCTACTGGTTAGAATATACTCTGACATTCTGTTAATAACTTGATAATCAGATTATTACTGAAATGACATTTAAAATTAAAGTTATGTATATCAAATATAATATCAAATAGTTTTTGCATGTACCAAATTGTAAACCATTTATGGTGAAAGAAGGTGATATGTCGAAATACTATAAATTAACCTAGATATAATGGTGTACTGTATATATATGAGTGATTTTTGTGATTAAATGTATTCCTTTGTAAAACTCCAAAGTTGCATGTTGTGCTTCGTAATCGAGATGGTACATGTACAAAACCCAGCAGTAATGATAATGGTATTCGATAGAGTAAAATAATAAATTATTGGGGCACATTGCAGCTTAATCATTAGTGCCTGTGGCGCTTATTTGATTTCAAAGGTCTCAGGGGCACTTATTTGGTAGGGGGGGGACGGGTGCTTATTAGATTTTAGCACTACAATCTGATTCCAAAAGAAGATAGACTTTTAGTATATGTTTCGCTCCAATTTGTAATCTGCGCTATGCATATATATATTTGTGAAATCAGTAGCTTCAGGAAGGGGCGCTTACTCAAGAAGGGAAGTTTATTAGGGGGGGTTATTGGAAAGAGGGCCCTTATTAAAATCATTATGGTACCTACATTACCAAAGCATTTTTGCAACAGTGTTCTGTAAGGGCTGCATTACACTGTCCAATGTCTTATCAAAATAAATCATGTCCTAATTTAATCAAAGATCTTTTTAGGAAATACTGTCTTCACACTATCACACACTTTTATCAAACCAATATACTGCACTTTGAACAAACTACACTTCGACTGTACTCTGTATACAAGAGAACATAGAATGCATACATGAACAGTTCATGTACATGAGTTTACATGTACCTTTACAGCAGCAGCAGCAATAATTCTGGCCTCAAGCTCTAGTTCAAAAAATCTTCTACAAGGATTAGCTGCACTTGAAACATCACTTTTGACATTTCTCTGGTTGATCAAGTTGCGGTCGCTGTACATGGTACATTTATCTGGAGTCGAGGATATGGCCGAGGTTAGGATAAAACGTGGATACGGACGGATGGGTGGCGGACAGACGGACTACTTCAATTGTCATGCACGCTATTTAAAAGTCACATCCGCGTTTTACCCTTTCGGGTAAAACGCGGATATGGTATAGAAAATGCTTCTCGGGCCTCTTAAAGTCATATCCGCGTTTTACCCTTTCGAAGTAAAGACTTTATTGTCCTTTAATACGGCTTTAGACTGCGTCTGCAAATGAATTTGACACCGCGCGCATGGGTATAAAAATATGTCATCACAACAGTAAAAAAATGTCAACATTGCTTAACAATTATATATTGCGCTTTTTGATATGTAGTAAAAACCGGTTTTAATAAAAAAAAAGTACAAAACCGGAAAACCGCTCAAGCTTATATTGGGTTCACTGTTAAGCGTGATTTTGCCCAAACCCTTAATTATTGTTACTGTGATTCTATCAAAACATTTATTGTTGACCATGAATTTTACTTGTCTGTGACTTACAAAAAGTTTTCGATAAATACTGAGTCATAATGGTCACAAACGTTTCACTGTGTCAGGAGGAGAATCACTGACAAAATTGCTAGTGTGAACCTAGACTTGCTCCAAGTCTGTCTCTAATAGGGGTTTTTATTGGGGAGTGCGAAAATACGGGCGGAAGGAAATTAAGGCGGGTGGGCAGAACACGATAAAATGCGACAAATCGCGAAAGGGTAAAAGCAATTAAGAAAGAACTGTTTCAATTAACAGCAACGTACTGTACGGGAGGGGGGAGGGGTTGAATAGGTTTGCAGATCGGTGGATTTGGCGTAAAAATCATCACAGATTTAGGTTTCTGTCTTCTTCTTTGTCGGATTTGCGGATCGTACAAAAGCAGTGGATTGCGGATTTTACCAAAAATCAGGTCCGGTGTATGGATTTTCTTGTAATTTCCTACTGTTTCACATCTTTATAGTTCCACTCTTGTGATTAGCACAAATGAAACTTCAATATGTTTTATACATTTGAAAGCTTCAACAGATAAAACTATGGATACAGATTTGGGGAAAATAAGGACGGATTGCCGTTAAAATATATACATTAAAGCTAAACGCCGTCCATATTGAATCGTGATGAAAAATTTTTGTTTAAGCATGAATGTATTCAATGTTTTTCTTTTCACTTAGCGGACATCACAATGGAGTACTAAGCTGTCTCTTATTATTTCACTACTTTTATCACTTATTATTTGTATGTCAATTTGCATTCAAATTAATCACAAAACAGTTTCAATTTACATCGCGGCCAACATGGCGGATAGTCATGGATTTTTTAGCTCGTTCAATAGTACAAATTCTAGACCAGAGAACGTCGAAATGAAGGCTATAAAGCTATTAAGTAACCAAGCTAATTTAGCTTGCGATGTTAATCGTATAAAGTCGACCGATGATCTTAATTCATTAAATAATTATGTTGAAAATGTCATTGGCTTGACCGGGGTTTGGAAATCACCTGGTTTAAAGGATAAGCAGTTTAAAATTTCAACGTTCAACGGTCCGCGTGTACATGCCATTGTATACTGTTTTTTATTTAAGAAAGGACAAAAGTGCTTTGTCAAACCCTTAATATACTGATTGTTTTTCTTTGCGTACAGGTACCCTTGGTTTTATGGCACCTGAACTTTTGGTCAACGAACTCCGACTAAAAGAGGCCTCACTTCCCGATCTCATGAAGGCAGACATATGGGCTTATGGTATGGTGGTTTTCAACATAATCAACCCCAGATTAAAGCACCTGTACAAGATAAATATTGAAAACTGCCGCGCAAGAGACACACCGTTGAATCTGCTTCAAGGGTTTGCCAAGAAGAATGAAATGCCTACAGCACAACATAAATACGAATTCCTTCACCGGGGAGAATGGTCCGGTTTGAAAAAAATTTACGAATCATGTGCTACAATTCGTCCATCCTCACGGTCATCCATGATTGACGTTGTTATAATGATTTGGGCAGACAAGCAATCGAAAGTAATTACCAGTTCCACAGAGATTGAAAATGATATGGAAATCCACCTGAAGGTTAGCTAGGCTACAGCTGTTGGGAACGTTGATCAAGAATTACAAAAGGTAAATATTTAACATTTGGCGTATCATGCTTACTCGAATATTCCAGATGATGCTACCAATGCATGTGCGTTTCTGGCCATCCTGATAGCACATGTGCTACACGAATCAGAAGATATGTCCTGGGGCTGCATAGCTGAAACTGTTGAAAGCATTATTATCACATTCCCACATGTGCTCAATCGATTCCGATCTTTCAATGCATTATGATGTTATGGAGGCTTATGCCATGTTGAAAAACAACCACTGTCTTCCGGCTGACCGTTGCTATTTTACCGAAGAACTGCCCTTTAAAGAGAATGCATTATCGCAGATTGGAAAGGAGAAGTTGCTCGAAGCGATGATTAAAGTTACTTCTCGATCCCCTTCATATGGCTTCTATACGTGTGACCAATTTATTTTTCTCATTGGTTCCTATGACTCGGAAACTTTTTTTCTGGACACACATGAAGTTCCAATTTAAGCTGGTGGGAAGAGCACTGCCCTTTTGAAAAGATTTGCTGGGACACATGAAGAGTCTGCGAATGAATGTTGCCGTTGGTTATGGGAGAGATTGGCATCTTCGATACTGAATGGTCCGCAATCACTATCAATGATGATTGTACACAAATCGAAAAGGTTCGGTAGACATAAGTATCAGTACAGGTATGATTGGCAGTATAGTTGTGTAATTCACAAATAATATATAATTATTGGGCCAGGTCAATCAAAATATCGTGATTTATTAGTTGCGAACAGGTGAATGTTTGCCAATACAAATCACCATATTTACTGTCGATGCAATGGAAGTGTTGATAAAATATTGCATCAATTCTTTTCCTCAAGTTGATCAATTCATTTGATAGAGAATTGGTCAACTTCCTGTTTACTAGCATACTTGTTCCCAATTGGTCAATCAATCACTGAAATGAGACGCCATTGGTCGATTCACACACACAGGAAGTTGATCAATTTTTTCAACGAGTGAATTGATAACTCTAGGTAATGAATTGATGCAATATTTTAGCAACACTTCCATTGCAACAACAGTAAGGAAACCAAGTTCAATAATTGTTCTATTGTTCACTATCATTACATTGCACATATCCAGATTTTAGCAAGTCAGAACCGTAGCAAATCTCCCAGTGTTCCTTTCTTTGTGTTTTTCGCCACCGTGTTCTTTCCTTGCCGCAACTTTATCGAACTTTATTTGAACTTTAGATTTTCAAGCAAATGCGCTTCGGACAACGTTACAGCATAAACAACGCGAACAGTTTACTGAGAATGCACACTTTCAGGTTCATAGATCATGTTTCTCATCATTTGTTCGTGCCCCTTTGCCGAGAAAAAATGGCGCGTTTTCCAGAGCTGTGTCAGAGCTATTAGACAGATTTAGATGGAGGACGCGGATGTCAAAGACGACGTGGAAATGGCGTAAAAATGGCGTGACATATCCATACATGGGCACAACATGACACTTTCACGTCGTCTTTGACGTCCGCGTCCTCAATCTAAATCTGTCTATTATAGAGGCAAAACGAAAAGACAGATTAAAAAGTCAAATGTTAAAATAGTCGTTTGATATGGTTGTGTGCAAATTAATTGTATAACATTTTGAATATTTGGTTATATAGCAAGAAAGATCTGCAATTGTTAGACCCTCCATCAAAGGCCCCCAGTCGAGAAAATCTGACATCTCCAAACGATAACGAAGGAGTCCATACGATTGATCCCCCAGAATGCACAATTCACGGTGAACAGCAAACACATGATCATCAGGACAATGAAGATGATCTGCAATTATTAGACCATTCATCTAAAGCCCACAGTCAACAAAACCCGATATCTTTAGCTGATGAAGAAAGCGATAACGAAGGAGTCCATATGATCGACCCCAAAGAATGCCACACAATTCACGGTGAACAACAAACACATGATCGTTAGGACACCGAAGACGATCTGCAACACTATTTTGTTCATGATATTGATGAAACAATGAATGAAGAACCTAATCGTACATCTGAGAGTCAACAGTACTCCCCAAACTGCAAAAGGACGTTTCGCAATCACGCTTTACCCCCTCATATGACATCTGGTGAATAATTTAGTGAAAACAAACTATTTTTTATATTCATAGAACTGTTTACCATTATAATGATGAACACTCCAGTGTATGAATGGACCACAACAGTCAAAAGTGTACAAGAGGTGCTACCTATTTTGTTGATGCAACCAAATGTAACCAAAATGTGTACGCGTATTCCAACTTCTGTCTCGGACGATGTGTGTTTTCTTTTGGATGCAAGTAAATTATCAAGTCACCAAGACTGGAAATGTGATGATATGGGGGCGTGGAAAAATAATGGAGTCCAACATCACATGCTACCAACACCCATAAGTGACGAAGAACCGTTAGGAAATTATCCCGATGCAATCACTGAACATGCTGTTAAGAGGATCTATTTTAAGAATAAGTCATCGCATGACCTAAAGAAATATATAACCTTTTTAGAAGGTAGGAACACAGGACTTGTTTGTCAGAATCGCGTATTATCTGTATGATAAAACGATTATAATTTTATGCTCTCTATTTCTCCATATAATTATATTGTTCTTCTTATTTTTTTGTTAGAATACCCAACCCTAATATTCGTTCAGTACTTATTTGATGGCGAATCTCATCGCGTAGAACCGGTATCTCATGGAAATGCAAAAAGAACAAGGTGCGCCTGGGTATATAAAAACGAAAGACAGTACAAAGTCGCGTTTGCAAGAAGTATCAGCAACCGAGAACCCGAAGTCAGCCTATCATAGAGTGTTGAATGAAAAAGGGGGTATACGATGTGCGTCATCTCCGAGCGACTTACCACGAAACAGAGATCAGGCAAAGTATGCCAAGTCCACCTCGAAAGGTCAACGCGTCAATCACATCGACTCCCTTGCGATTTTGTTGACGCAATGCAAAAGAGAGCAGTTACAGCATGACGAAAAAGTTTTTATAAGGGAAGTGACCGGTGCTCCAGAATAGCGATGTGTTCTTGGATATAATTGGCAGATCGAAGATCTTATCACGTTTTGCACTGATCCAGAGTGTTTCAGCGTCTTGGGGGTGGATCCCACGTTCAACCTAGGTCGCTTCAACGTTACGGTAACAACCTTCAGAAACCAAAAGGTTGTGGATAGAGTAGCTGGTCATCATCCTGTAATGATTGGACCCTTGCTGTTAAGTCAGACCAAATCATTTGACGGGTACAACTACTTTTTCTCCAAAGTAAGTTTTTCTTTGTATTTTATGTAGTAAAAACTAAGTTACGGATTGGCGGGGGATTTATCATGTAGAAAACTTATCAATCGGGTAATTTCCCATCATGACATCAGGACATTTCCTGAGCTCGGAAACTTCTTGTATTACCACATACCCTTATTCCTACTTAACTTCGCGCGACTTCAATTTCGCGATTGTAAAAAAATCACGAAATTAAAATCGCGCGGATAAAAAACCTCGTGGAATTTACGCACGTGAAAGGGACAAATTGAAATTATTATTATTCACTTTATTTCAATACGGTGTCTATTTTACTAAAAAAACTATTTACAAAACAAAAAGGTGATCTTCCAATAGGCCGTATGGCTAACTAATATTACGAATAACCTTGAAATTGAAATTAAATACCCTAGTCAACAATAACATGTACAGCTCATATAATATTACAAATTATTCATAATAGCCAGTTTACGAGATCATTTCTATCATTTCTATACTTCAAGAAAACACCTTCGAGGAAAGTCGACAAAAGATATTGGTTTAACGAGAGTGGCAGAACACAACATATACATTGGCGAGAGTCTTACTCAACAAAATCGTAAACTTTTCAATTTATGTTTGGAGCAGAAGAGGCGACTAAATTATAAATTTATTTGGACATCTGCTGGAAGAACTCTGCTTCGCAAGGATGAAAGTAGCCCAGTAATCAGTATCTTAGAAATGAAGGACGTTGGAAAAATCTCCTAAATCAGCTTGTTGATTGAGATGAGTATCTTGAATATATTTTTATATTTTTGTGCATATATACAGTACAGTCATGTATTCTCCTGAGCTACAAGATTTGAATAATTTACCTCAAATGGATCTGATTCAATCGTTGAATTGTCAAAATAATATGTCTAATCTTTGACCCTGATATGAATATTCCATGTCAGTCGAACTTTAAATATTATACCACTGATGAGTTTCGAAGTAATGATATCATAAATAATTGTATTTTGTCTGATCCTTTCTCTATTTTGCACTCTAACATAAGAAGCCTTAACTCGAATTTTGACAATTTTATACAAATGCTGTCAGAATTTTCCTATAATTTCTCAATAATAGGTCTTACTGAAACCAAATATAAAATTACTCAGGAAAATTTGTGTAACCAATTAGAGGGTTATACTTTTGTTTCACAACCTAGTTTAACTAATGCTGGAGGTGTTGGCTTCTTTATAAAAGACAGTCTTTGTTATAATGTCAGACATGATCTTTCTGAAACAGTGGCAGGGTTTGAAACTCTTTGGATCGAAATCCAAAGCAATCTTAACCACAATCTGATTTGTGGAGTGATATATAGGCATCCACATAGTGATATTTCAGCTTTCATCACTTCTTTGAATAGTTCCCTTGATAAGATCAATAATGATAAAAAAAATTTGTGTTTTGATGGGTGACTTCAATCTAAATTTGCTAAATTGTGATTCCCACTCACCAACTGAAGAATTTTTAAATTCTTTAGGAACTTACTTTTATAATCCACATATTCTTCAACCCACACGTATAACTCATCACTCAGCTACTTTAATCGACAATATTTTCTTTAATTCTATAAGTCACCACACAATTAGTGGAAATGTTGTTTATGATTTGTCAGATCATCTTCCTAATTTCCTTATCATAAATAAATTTTCCACCTTACCTAAAGATTTTGAATTGTTTAGAAGAGATTATTCTACTTTTAATGAGTCAAATTTTCTCCAGGATATGCAGGCTGTTGATTGGACCAATAATTATTCTAATAATGATGTTAATATATTGTTTGATACATTTTATTCAAAACTATCAAACATCATAGATAAACATATTCCAAACAAGAAAATGAGCAAAAGGGAAATTAAATGCCTTTCTAAACCATGGATAAGTTCTGGTATTAGGAAATCGTTGAAAATAAAAAATAATCTTTACAAGAAGTTTATTAAATCTCAATCAATTTATTATCATTCTAAGTATAAGTTGTATAGGAACAAACTAAATCATCTAATAAGAATTAGTAAAATCAATTATTACAACAAGTACTTTAGTTATAATAAAACACATTAAAAACATTTGGAAGGGAATTAAACAAATAATTTCTTTAAAACCTTTAAGTAATAGTATACCATCGAAGGTCCTTGTTGATAACAATGAAATAACTGATACACATTTAATGGCTAATTCGTTCAATGCTTTCTTTACCAATATAGGCAATAAACTTGCTAATAGTATCCCAGAAACAAGCACATCTCCTTTGTCATTCATGCCAGAACATAGACAATTTAATAGCTTTTTTTTAAATCCAATTAGTGCAAATGAAATTTATGTTGAAATAAACAACCTTAAAACCTCAAAGAGTTGTGGTCCATTTAGTGTGCCGGTAAAAATCCTGAAATTAGTTAAAGAGCACATATCTACACCTTTAGAGACAATATTTAATTGTTCTATTTCTACTAGTACTGTACCTAATAAATTTAAAATTGCTAGTGTTATTCCGGTTCATAAACAAGGTTCTCAACTCATTCTTAATAACTACCGACCCATTTCATTACTCTCAATTTTTAATGGACTTCTTGAAAGACTAGTCTGTCGACAATTGAAAAGTTTTATTACTAAACATAATTTACTGTATGAAAAACAGTTTGGTTTTAGGCCAAATCATTCTACGTTGTATGCAGTTCTTTCCATTATTGACAAAATTCAAGAAGCCATTGAGAACGGGAATCTTTCTTGTGGAATCTTTTTGGATCTATCTAAGGCATTCGACACTGTGAATCATGTAATTCTATTACAAAAGCTTGAATATTATGGAATCAGAGGCATAGCCAATGATTGGTTTAAATCATATCTAGAAAACAGGAAACAATTTGTTTCTCTGGGCAGTGTTAAATCAGATATGCTCCATATTTCTTGTGGTGTACCTCAAGGTTCAGTGTTAGGCCCTATTCTCTTTTTGTTATATATAAATGACTTCCACAATTGCTCCAAAATCTTAGATTTCCATTTGTTTGCAGATGATTCCAATATTTTTTACACTGATAAAAATCTCTCAAGGTTGGAGTCATCCATTAATGATCAGATACAGTGTGTTAGTAAATGGCTCTGTGCTAATAAACTGTCGCTTAACATTGAAAAGTCTAGTTTCATTATTTTCCATCCAATTCAGAAAAAAATTGATTATAATTTTCAGGTGATCTTGAATGGTCAATTTCTAAAACGTGATTATAAAACAAAATACTTAGGCGTCGTCATTGATTGCCACTTGAATTGGAAGGATCATGTCTCCCATATATCAAAGAAAATTAAACGTAATATTGGTGCGATTTCAAAAATAAGACACTTTGTTAACTTGGATATTCTTAAGAGCCTTTATTATGCTTTGGTTTATCCATACTTAACGTATTGTCTAATTGCCTGGGGTAATACTTACCATTGTTCGTTAAATCCATTGCAAAATTTATATTGCAAAAAAAGATTGTTAGGTTAATGACATTTTCTGATTACAATGACCATACAAATCTTTTATTCGTTAAACTTAAGATCATTAAAAGGCATGATCTTGTTTTCTTATTAACTGCAATCTCTTTATGCATGATTATCATAATAATAGCTTGCCGGAATTATTTAATTCCTTCTTTCTAGATGCAAAACATAGTCATAATACAAAATTTGCCTCTAGTTCATCATATTTTATCCCAAGTATCAGAACAAATTATGGAAAATTTAATATAAGATTTATTGGTGCAAAGATTTGGAATTCGGTCAGTGAGTCCACTAAAAAACTAATAAAATCTCGGTTCAAAGTGGAAATAATAAATGGTATAATCCAGCAGTATTTCAATTCTACTTGAGCTGTTAAGGTAAAATATTCCTTCTCATCAATCTTTTAATTACTTATTGTACACTTTAACCGGATCAGTCTATTTAGACATATCTTTCTCCAATATTTTCCACTCGACTCTTGTCGATGTGTTTTGTCTTTCTTGTTAATTTATTATGTTATTTTGTATTTATATGTATACTAGTTATTACCAACCCTCTAGTCTTATATAAGTCATTTCTGTGACTAGCTAACTCTCCAGATTAGCCTAATAAATGGTTATTACAGTTAGCTTGTCGGGTATTTATACGTTTATTTTTTTATTGTCAATGTACTGTATAATTGTTGGGTGATAAATTATTAAATTGAAAAAAAAATTTGCATCTTGTCTTGTTACCGGCAATATAATGGAAGAATGCTGGCGTAACAGATGTAATCAACGGTACAAACGAACTTCCCCCAGAAGATCCATTTGAGGGTCTTCACGAGTAAAAATATTGCGGAATACCTTGCAGATAATTATCAATTAGGAACTTTATAGAACTAAGATATTGCTCAGATGCTTTCACGAAATTTAATGTAATTTTTCTATTATCGCCTATCAAAATCGCGAAAATAAAGTCTCGCGAAATATTGCCTCGAAAAAAATCGCTAAATTAAGTACGCGTGGAAGTAGGTACGAATAAGGTATTAATTTATTTTGATCTTCTTTATTTACCTTGTAGGATTAAATAAGGATTCACGAAACATCTTGGCTTATGGGACAGACGGCGAAGAAGAACTATATAGGGCATTAAAATATAATTTTCCTCACGCCGTCCACCTCCATTGCTTTATGCACTTCCGAGAGAATTGCAAAACTCAACTAAAGCAATCGAACATCCCAGAAGCGCAAAAGAAGGAGATCCTTGCAGATGTATTTGGACGAAGAGTTGGAGATACCTGGGAAAATGGTAAAAAATTTTATTCTACCAAATCAGGAGGGGCTAATAAGGGCCGTCACGAAGGGAGGGGGTGTATGGGGTGATTCAAGGCGTTGTCCAACAAAATTATTGTTAACGTAAAGATATGCCGGATTCTAAAGATTACATGTATTAAATTAAGTAGTCAACTATGAATGACCACACCCAGGGACCACGCCCTTTTGTCGGCAAATGGGATACTCACACACCCCCCCCTGCTCATGATGGCCCTGAAAACGAATTAACATTTTCGTATCATTGGAGAAATCCTAGATATTAATTCCACCAATAATTATAATAAATTTACGTTCAAATGCTGGTCTTGTTGACGCCAAAGACGAGGAAGATTTAAAAGCTAAGCTATCGAATTGCAAAGATGTATGGAACAGAAAGGAAAGCAGTTATCTTCCTGCAGGACAAGCACCTAAATTCTACCAGTACATACTAGAAAAGGTACAGTTCCGACTCAGATTGCAGAATAGCTCATATACGGTGGATGACTATATTATAATAAATAATATCACATTGTGCTGTTCGAGTATTATAGTATCCCATTATTATTTACACAGAAAGTATCAGAAGATATAGCAAGGACTATGTTCAGATCAACATGCCAGCATTTTTTATTACGGTGGATTCCTGAAACCGACACCTAATTTCTATGTTTCTGAAACCGAATGGTTTAAAAAGTGGAACGAGCAGAGGGATCGGCATTTGGAATGTTTAATATTCCATCCGCATCATTTTCATTTTCGTATGTCATCCCAAGGAATGTCTTAAGTTGAAAAAAGATATTACAAAACTAAGTAACACACATATATCAGACTGGAATAATTTTCGCCTTGCCTAATTTATCCATTTAGTTATAGGCCATTTCTCGAGTCTTGTCCACACATAAATTTGGATGGCTGCATGCATAAAAAGTTGGCAGAAAATAAATAAAATTCAACAATTTTGTCAATTTCTAAAGATATTCGTGTTCATACAAGGTTTGTGTGCATGTGGCCTACCAAACTGATGTACACATGCACAATCCAGGAAATGGAATATTTAAATATCCATCAATAAATGCACAAGAATTAAATTTTCTGCCAATATCATATAATACTAATATACGTTATATTGGCTGATAACCTACCGTTTGAGACTCTTCATTTCTCTGCTATATTGGTGTGGAATATGAGCTACGGCAACATCCGATAGATAATTGAGGCATGGTATATTATCAGTGATTATTCGCCCCGCCAAAGTTATATAGTTTTCCTGTTGTCTTCCATGATCCTGGACACTTGGTAAATATTTCCCATTTTCCATTCTTAGAACACCAGTCTCTGGGCATTTGGCACTTAAATGGTTGCCATGTACACGGTTTTCAGTGCTCATGGAAGTGACATAGTGTTTGTCTATGTTTTGATGTTCCTCAGTCATGTGGTGCACTTCCTGATGATTATCAAATGTTATTTTCCTGCCACTGTCTGCATCAATCAATGACTTGTTTGCATTAGACGGTGTTTGGGTCGGCTCTGACTCCGTAGGTGCGCCTGCATGGCTTTCATCTTGCTGTGGAAGCAAGGTATCAGAATCAGGAGATGTTGTTGACTGTTTTCTGGCTTGAGTCTGTTTTTTGAGCCATGTATTTTCCTTGATGGAGACAGCATCTTTGATATTCTTGGTGTGATTCTGACCAAATTCATCCAGCTTCTTGTATAAGTACTTGTGACTTGTAGTCAATCTGAGGGTACACAGTCGAGCAACTGTTGACTACAAGTAAAACATAGAAAGTAGAGGAGAAACTTAATTAAATTTTATATGGTAAATTGAAAAATAGAAATTGGTACAGTTCTCACAAATATAACTTACATAAGTGATAAAAATTTGGAGATATATTAAGGGTTCTGTGCCATTCCTCTTCACCAACCTAACCCTATCCAATACCCCAAGCTAAACTAGCCAAACCATGGTGCGAACACTTTATTCAATTGATCAATAAATAAGATTATAGACCACTTTCATAATTCATGTGAGTTTAAATATTCTTTTATGTGCATCTTAATAAAATAATAGAGGTCAATGAGGCTTAAGATGCACATAAAATAATATTTAAACTCATGAATTATGAAAGTGGTCTATGACAAGGAAGGCAAAACGGTAACCTACCAGCCAGTTAGAATGATAAAGGAAAATAGTTATCATCAACTGTACAGCAATCATGAATTTTGATCTTTTCCGCAAACAAACTGCAGCTGCCATTGCTGTTGCAGCATGTGTAACTTCATTCTGTGGGGCTTTGGCTCTGCTCCTGCTGCTA
This sequence comes from Trachythela sp. YZ-2020, assembly GCA_016169945.1. Lineage (NCBI taxonomy): Eukaryota > Metazoa > Cnidaria > Anthozoa > Malacalcyonacea > Clavulariidae > Trachythela > Trachythela sp. YZ-2020. The sequence continues at coordinate 96,352 of JADLSH010000333.1, forward strand.
ACACTAGCTGCTGACAACACTGAATGGAAAAGTGGTGCCCTCTCCCTAACTTCGTCATGGAACTTTTCCAGTGTGAGTGAGAGAAGACTTTCCTTGTCAGTCTTTCTCAAAGCAGCTAGGGTGTTTATCGGAACAAAGTTGAATACATTATTATCGATATCCTTTGCAATAAGCACTGTCAACTCCTTCTTGATGTTTACATTTCTCCATGCAGCATTGGCTATTTGTTTGTAAGTTCCCCTCACAAGCATTTTGCCTAAAGATTCCAGGTCTTCAGGGAGTTTTCTCTCCTTGTCTTTGGAAGGCCACATTACCTTACAAAATACCTCAACTCGTTTTGGTTCTGTTGGTTGACCGTACACAAGGGGTCTGCACACAAATATGGTTGCTGGACTGCAGACGGGTATTTTCCCCGTCTCAAGTTTCCCAACCGTCTGCGACGCAGGCTATGACCAACAGGGCCATGCTACCCTTTCCCCAGGGTCCCTGAAAGATATTTTTATCAAGCTCTAAAAAAGTTCAGCAAATAACATTCAAACAAGACATTAAATCATTTGCTGGGCTATTACTGTATATCCATTTTTACGTTTTCTCAGGTTTGTTATTTGTATTAATCACTTCATAATCTCATACTATATATTAAAGCAAAATAAAACACCCTAATTTACTGTTTACTTATTATGCAGACCAGAGCCATAATAATTATTTCCAGAAAACTTATAATGTACTATGCTAGAAATATACTTTTCATTTTTTTGCTATGGCATGTAGACAGAATAATTTATTTATGTTTTGTTGGATCTGTAAAACATGCTTTAACTGTTCGAGTGAGAATGTTCTTGTTGGATGTAAAATCAAGCAAATCCATCACAATGACTGTTTCACATAAATATTTGAGTCTTCATCAATACTCAGCAACATGTTCCAGCTCAGTTGACAACTTATGCCTTCTCTCATCATACAACTGTCAACTGCCGTATTTGCTATACTCTACCGACACTGGCACCGCACATTCAAGATATTTTGGTAGCAATATAGCCTGTTGGTAGGTTATGTGACCCTACCTCATGAATATACTGGTTATTTTCTGATGCTCTTGGTAACCCTGCTACTTCAGTCAACATCCATGTATTTAAAACAATATATATGTTTATGTTTACTGGTATTAAAAATGTTTTCCTGGTTCAAGGGATCTGGGTTTCCTTCACAGGAGTACTGGAAGCATTTGATTCTACAAATTTAAACAGGGGACAAATACATTGCATTGCCATTCATGCTAATTAATCAAAAGTTCAAAACTGACATAGTAACATCTTTATAGTCAGAAATATATTAAAAACAAATGCTTGCCATATAATAAATAAGAATATTAATATATAATTGAAAATTCAAATTCCTAACATATTCTATGAAATTGAAAAGTTTTATTGAGGTTTTAAAATGTTGAGAGTCATAATTACACACACACCATACCATATATGATTTCCACATACGATTTCCAAGTAAAATGTTTAGGTTCCCACTCTGTTGATTTGTGCAAGAGAAGCAAAGATTAATGAGGAATTAATAGGTGTAAATGAGATTATTATTTATATGGGACCTCATGCTGTGTGGTATTTTCGTCTGATATTTTGCAAATAATAATTTATTAACAATTGTAGTGGGAAATGCACACACTATATTTTTTATGTATAAAATAGCGTGTTTAAAATTATCTATAAAATAACAAATAAGGTATTGAATTTTAGCGAATTTCATGCGCGTACTTGATGAAACTATATTAATACCACATAGCTAGTATTGCTTTCACAATGAATATTCAGTTAAACATGAATAGGTCGTGTAGCATTGACTTTGGGAAAATGGGTCTTAGAGCAGGATCCTTCAATAAAAATATAAATGTTGGAAAACACAAATGTTAGAAAATCCAAATGCATGATAATTTTGAGTCATCAAAGACTTTTAAATACTTAGTGGCTTTCTATCAGTACCGCTAAGAATACTGAAGACCAGTAGCGTAGCCAGCCCGCCGATTTAGTCCCGCTATGCAAATTTGTTTGTGTTAATTGACAGTGAAAACAATCCATTTATAAAGAAATTAATAATGATAATGATTTGAATTTGCATAGCGGACCAAATCGGTGGGCTGGCTACGCCACTGCTGAAGACATTGATATGTTTTATCAACATATGTTGAACAATTGAATGTGTGGATGTTCAGAGATTATAAAGGTTGCCTGGTTAAACAGTTTAGAGGCGTTATAAAATTTAAAGAACTGAAATGTGTCATTTCAGTGTTCTAGTTTTTTGCAGATATTGAAATTGATGGTCCCATAATCGAGGGGACATAATGTCCATCCGACATGGGACATGTCTGCTAGTTGAGAACCTGACAATGCCAAAGCAAAAACTATGTAGAGTTTCACCATCGTCCAACTGGGCTTAGATATATCTTCAAGCGTGCCTCAGCAGCAGAGCCGGTGACAGCTTTGTTAAGGATATGTCCCTGAGGATTAGTTGGTCTAAAGAGATAACCTTTCATCATGATTATCGTTAACTCCAAGCAGATAGCGATATAAGTTTCAATTGCCTTGACTGGACACAATTCTGGATTCTGATGTCGTCGAATTCCAAAGACGTTCGAAGCACCGTCTCTAAGAGATTTTCCCCAAATATGGTTGTAAAAACCCATCATCCTGTGGAAAACACAGAATTTCCTCCGTGTTGACTAAACCAAAATCTGAACCTCTGTCAGCACTGAAGAATAATGTTTTGAAAAACGCTTGATCCCGAGCTAATAAGAAAAGACCAGATGGGGTTAGATTAGGATCTGACATTTTCTTGTTCCAAAACCTTGCGAGTACTGTAGTAGTAGTTTTGGCAGAAAGAGTGGTATGGCTTTCTTAGGTGTTATACGAGCCCTTAACTGTTCCTCCGTGGAAGCTTTTAAATATTGTTGAACTGAAATGGAATTAGCAGGGTTGCCGAAACCCAAAATAGAATTCCATTCTCCGCACAGTCCCAATTCTTTAAAAATGGCACGAAGCTTTCAAATATACGAGTCAATTGTTTTAAAAGCAAGACGTCTGGGGCATAGACACTTTGCAGTGGACAGGAGGGTACCCAGTGCATCCAGTGATGTGGAGGATTCTTTCCCGCTACGATCCTTCCAAACGAGAAATCTAGATACATCTGACAGGGTCGCAGAATGAATACTTTTGGGAATAGGAAGTGAATTCGGGAATGAATCAACGGTGAGATCAACGGTGTGACCCTTCAAACCACCATACAGGTGTTGAGTGATATGCCAACGTTCTTGTGAGAGCTTAAAATCTTGAAGGCTAAGACAACAAGAGGGTGCATCTGCCGGGTTGTCTGAACTTGTGATGTAGAAGAGGTGCAAATCAATACAACAGATTCAACACTCCTCCCAAGCATACGATGATGAGTCAGAGTAGAGCTGAACGTGTATGTGTTGTTCTGAACGCCAGGGAAAAAACCCATTCCACGTTTTGAGGAAGAGCCAGCTCTGTAATGCCAGATGTAAGGTTCTGGAGATGGCGACGGGACGAGAGAAACGCATGGCGTGAGAAATGGCCAAATTGATCTCAGTGGTGTAGAGCTGTGCTCCTGGAACAGTGAGTGCCATTGATGTACATTTTCCGCTCAACTTTTGCAGGGTGACAAGGTCGAGATGTTTTGACATCAATGCTTGCTTGATAAGTAGTATAAACTTCTCTTTTTTATGTAGTAATAGAGTGAAAGCCTGCTTTTCAGAGTCAGACATAAACCCAAGGTATGGTACATGCTTTGACGGAATAAGGATAGATTTATCTGAACCAATAAGATAGCCAAGGGTGATCACTGTGTGACATGTGACAAATACAGCTGCGTTTGCCAGTGCAAAATTAATACAATCTTGGGATGGAAGGTTGGAATACGCAGGTGGCAAAACGTGTCAGGCGAATAATAGGTGGGAATTACGATGATCGTCAATATAAAGGGACGAGGGAATATTCAAGGAGCGGAGAACTTGGGAAACAAGAAGACCTGTGGTATGATACACATATGCCAAGCTTTTCCAACCAAAGGGAATAGTGCAGCTGACAAAATACCATCCACCCCATTCAAAACCAAAATATGTGCAACTATCAGGTGTTAGAAGGATATGGTCATAACCAGACTTATCATCACATAGGCTTGGTAGAAATCTTTATGCACATACTTTGGCAAATGGTGAACACTGTCAAGTGTGAAAGGTCGGTCTTCAATCCATAAGTTCATAAATCGATTGTCGTTACATAGTCTGGGTTTTGTTACATAGTCTGGGAGAGCTGTGCCATCAAGCACAGACGTTACAAATTGTCGCAAAATATGGGCGTTATGCGTGATTAACACATTTTGACCTATCATACTTGATCCATGACACCATGTTATAAGAGATACTCGTTGGATAAAAATTTGACGTCTTTTCCCAATGATGAAATGTGTGATAGGAGTCCTATTAAAAAAGGAAGGAAAAAGAAATTGAATAAGGGAATTGCGTTTAGTTACGTTTAGGCTGACAATTAGAATCTGCAGGGCGCATCCAACATTGTGGAGACTTGTGACCTGGCGTACCACAGTGATAACAAACTACATGTGGCGACGTCGGATCAGTTGATGGTCCGTTTTTACCAGTAGACGCTGTTCTAGAATATGGCCTCGGCTAAGAGGGCCAAGAAGTAAGCCTTGAACTGGTTAGTTGGGACATGGATTTTGTCTCATAGCGTTGACGCAATTCCAACTTTATCTGAACAATTCCATGTCCAGACCGAGGATACAGAATGAGAGGCAAACAAAGAAAACTTGTGTCGATATAGAACTGAATTGGATATTGGAACAGCAGATGTTTAAAACATACAGATCTGGCGTCACAGTACTGTAGTGTAGATCTCCAAAAGCATTAATAAAACATTGCGGCATTTTGTGCATGATCTAATCATAATATATTATATATACTCTATAGCCAGACTTTATAGTCTGCTGCCATGTTACAGGTCTTTAGGAACTCTGCATATTATTCAATTGATATGGAAAACGAACGTGATAACTGATCGATACGTTCAGTATTACACTTGGAATTCAAAGGTAATTGTCATATACTGTAATAGTATAAACTGTAGTAACTAAGTGCTGGAAGAATGGTCATCATAATTGGTTAATTGCTTTCTTTCAAGAGACATTAAAATAATTTAATATGGTAAAACGTTTTCAGCAGGGCTACTGATAAATATAATTCGGGAGTGAGTATGAAAAAAAAAAATGCCATGGTGGCAATATACGTTATAAGCAGGGCAATGGATAAATATAACTCTGAAGTGAGTATGAAAATGTTTTAACTTGAATAGCCTGCAAAGCCATGATAGCAATATGTTAAAAGCAGGGCAACAGATAATATAAAAACTCTAAATCGAGCGTATGAAAATGTTTAACAATGTCAATGTATAGCCCGCAAAGGCTTTATGGCAATGTGTTATAAGCAGGGCAATGGATAAATATATAACTCTGAAGTGAGTATGAAAATGTTTTAACATGAATAGCCCGCAAAGCCATGATGGCAGTACACACGTTAAAAGCAGGTCAATGGATAAATATAACTCTGAAGTGGGACGAAAATGCTCATAACAAATTAATACTCGCTCTAGAAAGAAAAAAGTTTAATATATTTATAACAACCAGATGAAATATAGACAAGTATAGCATATTGGCAGGAATATATCATGATATGTAGTAAAGCGCTTCTAGTAATATAAATGAGCTGTGACTCATAAAGCATGACCATGTGGACTGTCGCACAGGAAAATAAAACTACAAATGAACAAATACATGGCTAAACAAGGCCTCTATAACTCTTAACATAAAAGGTGAAATAAAGGTTGGAACAAACCTCTAAATTTCCGTCATCTTCACCAGCGGCGCTACCAACGACAATGTTCGCAACGGGAGGTAGCTGTGGGTCGAGAATCACTTGTGGAATGACAGCTTGTGCGATTTGAACATTGTGTACAAACGTATGCAAGTTGTGCTTGGTTTGGAGGCAAGATAGCCTGTGCCCTTGCCACGTTATTTATTGGAATCTGAATTCCGTTTTCTGCCATTTTAAAAGATGATAAGATGTTAGGCTGTAGAGATGTTAGCAGTCCGTGTCTTGGACAGAAATGTGACTAACCTCTTAGTTTTATCTCTCTTTTATGCTTGAGTGAGACCGCTGAGAATAGTATATATACTTGTAATTGAAAAAATATTTTGTAATAAATGATACTGTAAAAATCAAGGACACAAATTTTATTTTTATGCATATAATACTTTGAGCAGGGCTCTCACTTTTGAGGATTTTTTACCTTTTGGATTTTTTTAAGGAAATGGATTTTTTAAAGAGTTTCTGGATTTTACCTAGAATGTTTATTTATTAGAAAAACAGTGTACAAAAATATCAAAATGCATGAATACAAGTAAAAAAATGTACTCTGTTATTAATATGATGACCTTTTTGTTGGCCAGCAATAAGCAATGAAGCAACAAAGTTTATTACTGTTTTCTACATTAGTATTTAGAATCGATATTTTCCTGCCTTTTTGCAATTTTGTGTTAGATCCCAGCCCAAAGCATGTAGACGGAGGCCTGGATCAGGCACCAACAATTAAAATCACAAAAATGACCTATTTTAGTTTCCAAAATGATGCAGGATAAAAAAACGAATTTCAAAGTACATAAAACACCCCAGGGCATTATTTATACACGTAGAAGTGTATTCTTAGCAGTTTTAAGGTAATTTTGTGGAATCTAAGGAATTTTGACAAGAAATCTAAGGAATTATTAACAACCGGAAGTGAGAGCCCTGATTTTGAGACTTATTTTAGTGTCAAACACCTGTGAGACTTAGCGTCTGTAAATAACAGATGGTTAAAAAGATAAACATATCTGGAATGCATAATCTTATTTGCAGTGGGTTTTTTTTATTGTTTTTAACCTTTGACTTGAAAATAAACATTCCAACTTTGAGTGATTTTAATTAAATATTTTAGGGTGTGGATTTATTTTATTAAAATAGTTTGTGGATTTTTTAATTGATTTTTTAAATCCAATATTTTATTAATTTTGAATGTATAAAATTCAAGTATTTAATATTTTATCATATTGATTTTGAATTTGTTAGCAATGAGTGTTGAAAAAGTGTTGAATAAATATGACAATCTGTTTTTTCATTCAGTTAAGAAAAGTGGTTATTTTACGCACAAAAAATTGATCCTGTGTTGGGTGGATTTTATCAGTTATTTTATTTGACAAAAAACCAAACCCATTGGAATGAAAGAAAAATAATTCATAATATTGATGTTAAATTACAAAAAATATTGTTCAAATTTATGACGACGCTTTGCATTTTAGTTTTTATGAGTAAAAAAAAAGTATGTTTGTAGATGGCAGTAGTTCGAAGTTGCGAGACAAGACGCATTGGTGTGAAAACGATTTTCAACCGATGACAAACCTGTGAACTGCTATGTATGGTTGGGGGATTTGTTTCAAAATTCAACAAAACTATTCATATTCAACAAAAGGATTTATTCAAGTACAACTTGAACAAATATATTCATATTCAACAAAATGACAAAAATATGTATTAAACTTTAACAAGACAGATTTATTCAACTTTTTAATTATATATATATTCAACAAAATATTCATCCTACTCGAAATATTTGTTCAACAAAAATATTTATTCAATAAATTTCTGTTGTCACTGTTTCCACTTGGATGAATATTGAAGGAAAAAATAATTATATGCGGGTGCCAGCGAGCGCCTGCTGTGCAGGCTAACCATGCTTCGAATGCAACCTTTCGCAAAATTTGCCATGTCTTCTAACGAACAGCAGCAATCTGTGGAAAATGAAGTTAACAAACAAGCCTCTGGATTAACAGACATCATACATCAATGTGTGCAAGAAGAGATGACAATGTCAATCGAACCAGAGATCTTATTGCAAGGTGACAATGTCAATATTCAATGAATATTTATGAATAATTGTATATTAAAACAAACTTGTAAAACTGACAATGAGATAGCTTTACATTTGCATTGTTGATTGTTTTATATTGTTTTGCATTAATAAAGTGACTAGAAAGAACACTACATGGCAGGAAATATTGAATATCATATTTTATGACCACTGTGAAGTATGCACCAAATTCATCACTAATTCAACACCATATTCACCAGGCTGCATTCTGTGTAAACCTCATGCTGAAGATGAACTGAGACTGTGTTGGCATGCGGCCATGCGCCACAAAGGAGGGCAAGTTGAACGCCAAAGGAAAGGCTCTGCCTAAATAGTGTAGATTCTGCACCAACCTTGGAAGCGGATGGCGGAAGCAGTAGCACGGGTGGCGGAAGCGGTTAGCGCGCTGCTTCTTACCACTGAGTTGAGCCTGTTTCACACAACAGGTCAAGGTCACTGTTGGTACTCGCATGAGATCAGCAGTGTGCTCAAATAACTCATGTAAGTTGAGATTCTCTCCTGTGCTTCGAGGGTTTTCCCCGGGTACTCTGATTTCCTCCCTCTAATACTAACCCTTAGGAACTAACAATAGGGCCACAGTAATTGGCTGACGCTGTTGTGGACTCCCTGCCATTGAGGCGAAGTTGAATAAAATAAACTAAAAAAACAGCATTTATTTAAAGTTCCGGTCAAGTCAGCATGTGCTATGTGAGGTCCTCTGCATGTAACCAATACCCAAATTTTGCGGGTTTTTTTCAACATTTTGTAATTAGCATGTCTGGCAAAAAGTTAATCAAAATCGCCAGAGATCGTCATTCAGTCGTGTCAGCGGTACATCGTTAAGTGTTTATTAATTATCCAAGATGGCACCCCCTCAATGAGTGAAAATTTAATGTTTCAGTAATATATTGTGGAAAAAATGCAATTTAGTGAAAAAATTTGGGAGTGACTACAAGCCAAGAGTTTTCCGTGGAAATTGTGGATATACGTGTCAGTATTTTAAATTACTGGTGCAAAACATTGACGAAAGCTAGCAAGCTGCATTATATGATTATCCCTGAGCCAACGGAGTGACGCGCCGTTCTGGGCGATAGCCCGGGGCGAGGGTACTAATTCCGCTCGGTTATTTATCACACCCGGAGAAAAGGAAATCCATGGGAGATCTAAAGTTCTTCAATTGCGGGCACATGGTTCAAGGTTGGTCATCTCACTGATCTCAAAAGTATGGCAGATTGTCAGGAGTGGAGTGAGTGAGATTGTAGAAAAACAGGAGAAAGTCCGATTGTCTGAATTAAAGGTCGCTTTTGGGCTTTTTTGGAAGATCTGTGGGACACATCTTATCGCTTTAACTTTAGCAAAAAAGATAAGAGTTCAAGTGACAAATGAACGAAAGGCAGGTTTGTTATATTAAAACAATAAAAGTGTTGATGTATTTTTGTTCTAAAAACTCCTGCTTTATATATATAGTTTTTCATTTGTTTACGGTTAAAGTATTGTATATTTTATATGATGAAAAAGGTCTACATTAAAAGGAGTACGAAATCATTTTTACGCTTATATTTTAAACTGATTTCATTTCAAAAAGGAATTTTTGTTTAGTTTTTTTAACACCTCGAAACGTTATATTTTAACAGAAGGTTGAATTTTACATTAGTTTAAAGCTCATATAACAAATAATAACAAACCTACATCATAAATTCTGGAATTCTATAGCTAAAACAACTATTTTTTTATTATTTTTGGCCGATTTGTATCCTGTTTTGTACAATTTTTTGTACCCTAAAAATTTGTAGTATTTTGTCTCAGTGTTGACTACAGTGCTTCCACTACTTAAGAAATATTTCTGTTGCGTATCTTTCAAGAAACCCTGTGAAAGTGAAAAACCCCTTTACTTCTAACTCTATATATATTTCCCGGTTTCCTTACAGTTTTCCTTTCAAGCTATTAGAATATTATTTTCCTTCAAACTCATTTGAGATGAACGAAAACACTTATGTCAAGAAGTTCACTTATATGACACTGTCCTTTGAGTGCGTCATAAATGGGAGAGGGGGGTGTAGAGAATCCAATTCTATTTTTTAGCGAAAATTATGCCGGAATCGAAGATACCGACCAACACAGCCACTAATCTACCGAATCCCATTTCCAGAAAAAAGACTGCTGGTGCAACAGCCTTTTTCCTGCATTTTGCATCGCAGATTTTGCAACAAAAAAGCTTAGTATGATGTTGGAAACTGTCGTATTTCTAGTAATTATAGATTTTGTATAAATGACTAAATGACTTGGTCGTGGTCCTGTCCAATTTCAGATATGTGTATTACTCATGAAAATAAGACGGTCTGCAAAGGATTGTATGGGGAAAATTTAAGAACATCAAATGTCACTTCAAAGATATATTTTACCTGAAGTTCTTCAAATTGTACAAACTATAAAATTCAACAATGTACATTTTAATACAGCAGTGCACACTGAACAGTGTACACTTTTAGCAATATTATGAAGACTGTATGATCCTTTCAAGGCATTAGTCATTATTTAAGTCATTATTAAATTATAATATGACCTGGAATACTAATTACAGAAACTGTCAGAAAGTTGATTGTTTGTTAAAGTTCCCTAAAAAACTATAGTCACTTCAATAATTTAATGTGAAGGAAATAAGTACACAATTAGCAAGTTATAGGAAATATAAAATGATTTCAGAAACTGAAGATACATAATTTTGGCTTAATTTTACATAGCATCACACTATTTACATAAAACTAGTGGTATCATAACATATTATCTATATTGTAGTTTTAAAATGAGGACTTCTGGAAAATAAATAACTAAACACGGGGGACATAAATCAAGTTAAAACAATTCCCACTTTGGCATACAACTGTTAATCTACATTTTAAAATATACATAATCATTCAAAGCACTGCAAACTACTGTGGTTTGTCTCACTGTATTTATAGATGCAAATTTACCACAGTTTAATGAGTTTATGGCATCTTTATTCAAATGTTATTGATTAGAAATAGCTTCTTCTTAATAAAAATTGAACTGCTGCCAGGTTTTTCTATTGTCGATTTCAGATTACTTTTCAACGCGCGGTTCGGAAGTTCGTTGGCAACTTGCCAATCACGTTTCCAAGTTCGGAAGTTGGGCGTGAACTTCGTACAAAGCTCGCAACTTTGCCGCCAAGTACAGCAGACCGCCAACAGTAATGCTGTAACACAATGAATGAGTTGGACGACTTTATAAAGTCAATCTTATAGTCTAGGACCTGTATAGGAGTTTGTATGCGTTTCATTTACCACAGGCAATCTCAACTGTTTTAGGGTAAAATGACCATGGCGGTCAACATGGCTTATGTGCCAAAACCTGAATCCGGGACGAAAGTCCTGAAAATGACCCCGCCTGAAACGGCAGTGCAGATGTAGCTCTAACTTCCGAAAAGCAGAAGCGACAGCCTTTCTGAAGTGCTTATAGTGTTTAGAAGGTTGCTTTTAGGGGTAGTTATTGGAAGAAAAAATTTGTCTAAGTATAATATTTTACAAGAAAATGACCATGCACCACCACAGGTCAACTGCTAATTATCATGAAATAACTAATATACCTTGCAGAGATTAAATTTTCTTATTTCCTAAAATTTTTTATCATGGGATGAAAAACTATGCTTAATTTAATATGATTATTGTACATTTCATAAGGATTGACATTGTTTTGTTTAAATATAATGCATTTTATTTCACTTACCCCCCACCAAAACACGATTTCAGCCATATTTTGCCATCTTGTTTGCTTTTTATTGCCGAGTCTCGCAAGTATCATCCAATTGTTGTACTTTTACATATATTTATTGTATTTTTATGATTTATGAAAAAAAAAAAAATATTTGCGTATTTCTATTGTTTTTATCATAAATTATAAAAATATAATATATTTACTGGGTTCTGTGGTGGCGAACCAGCGTTTCGTGAAAATATTTCCCCCCCCCTGTCAAGTAGCCACGAGTAGTTTTCGTGAAGATTGCATGTGACTTTCAAATTATTTTTAAACTTGTGTCTTTGATTCTGATCCTAAATTTGTTATGGGAGGTTTTTTCCTTTCAAGTGGGACTATACTACTCTAGTTTTTCGATTGGGACTATTCTACAATGAAGTACTCTTGGATACTGTAATCTAAATACATATGAAGACAAAGAAGTGGCATTTATCGGGAAGAGAAGCGGCGAGGCATTGCAATGGCCGCTATTTGACGAAATATCGAAGGACACAATATCGAAGATAAAATACACTGCACTGCTTCAAAACTTGACGAAACTTGGTTGAAATCTTCTTTAGCCATCTATCATTATGTAAAAGTACAACAATTGGATGATACTTGCGAGACTCTGCGATAAAAAGCAAACAAGACAGCAAAATATGGCTGAAATCGTGTTTTGGTGGGGGGTAAGTGAAATAAAATGCATTATATTTAAACAAAACAATGTCAATCCTTATGAAATCTACAATAATTATTAAATTAAGCATAGTTTTTCATCCCATGATAAAAATTGTTAGGAAATAAGAAAATTTAATCTCTGCCAGGTATATTACTTATTTCATGGATAATTAGCAGTTGACCTGGGGTGGTGCATGGTCATTTCCTTGTAGACAAATTTTTCCTTCCAATAACTACCCCTAAAAGCAACCTTCTAAACACTATAAGCACTTCAGAAAGGCTGTCGCTTCTGCTTTTCGGAAGTTAGAGCTAAGTCGGCACCGCCGTTTCAGGACTTTCATCCCGGATTCAGGTTTTGGCACATATGCCATGTTGACCGCCATGGTCTTTTTACCCTAAAACAGTTGAGATTGCCTGTGGTAAATGAAACGCATACAAACTCCTATACAGGTCCTAGACTATTACCAAAGATAGGCGAAGAGAGTTGCTCAAATATTAGGGAAGTGTTAGTGTCGAATAATTTTACATCGAGACTGTCTTTGAATTTACTCAGTCCAGCCAATTTAGATTTATTATTCGCTGATGTAAAACTGCCATTGGGGTCGAGAAAGGTTTTAGAATACCACTTAAACTTGCTAAACGATGAGTCGCCTATTTGTTTCTGCCTATCGAAGGACACCACACAAGTCATGCAGAGTTTGAAGTGATTTAATTCAATTATTTCAAAGATATTCGTGATTTTCCAACAATTCATTATGCAGTGTGATGTCACAGTGATGTTATTTACATATCAAACACATCTTAATATCTCAAGAACGAAGTGGGATATGGAAAAGCTCCAAACGTCAATCTTCATAACTTCAAAAGTTATCTTTAATAAGAGAGTTTCACTCGAACCGAATTTTCGCTGCATAAGCCCTTTAATTTAATATATTTTGCAGCACAATGTCAATGGCAGTGCTGAAAATAACGGCGAAAATAAAAACTATGTCGATAATCAAAGCGCTAAAAGCGCATTACTAAACTGCCGTTTGCAGATCGAAAAGCAAATCGCAGAATATGAGCAATCGTTGTCCGAGTTGCAGGTAAATTTAGATTCCATGAACATCAATGTTCCAGCCTTGCCTGCTATTGGAATTGGGAAAGTAACCTGTGGCAATTGCCATCACCGTGGTCACCGGAATCAGGTAAATCAACCATACCTACTGTGGCTTAAGGGAGAAGCATCCAGAATACTTTTCGGAAATGAACCAACTAAAAACAGCAATCAAGAAAAAGCACAATGACATCAAAACTCATCAAGAACAACTCACTGGTATAAAAAACTTTGTATCCCAAAGTGAACACCAGTTCCTTAAAGCTTTAACGCCACGTATGATGAAAGTAGATCCGTCATATAAATTGAAGAAGCAAAAACTGTTGCGGGACATTCGTATTTTGAGAAAATTTTACAATGGCAAAATTCCGGTAGAAAACTAAAGAGAATGTCGAAACAAAGTCGCGGTCGTAAACATGATGAAGCGGGTCGACGTATTCAAAGACAGAGCTACAGTTTTTGGCGAAAGAAATCTGCTTGGTCAGTCGAATAAAAAATTTCCACCTACTCAAGCCTATCATCAAAATTTTACACTTCCACCTCAGGCTCACATGATCTTTCCAGGTACAAGTCAGACAAGTTATTATCAGATTCCAGCGTGTAATGGACAACATTTACCGGCTGCCAATGCTTATAATAACCCGTTTTCGTGTAATTTGGGACAATGGTCTAGTACTCCAGCTTTGTTTACTGTCAACCGGCAAGATACCCAATTATTAGAATCTCGCTCAAATTTACCCTCTGCCTCGAATTCCTGCGAACACAGTGCAACACAATTAAAGAACTGCTACTATGAGAATACATACGAGAGTGGAGGTTTATCATTGTTGTCATCAGCTGCCCAGTTCACAGAGAACAATGTGTTTGCCATTTGGTTTGAATTTTGTTCGTATTGTTTGGTATGATATAGTTGTGTTTTTAAATGAGACTATAAAATGAAGCACATTGTCTGGTTTACTTATAGCAAAGATTCTTTCATTCATGTTGATGTACTAATAATTTTTTGATATTTGTTTCTTATTCTATCTAATTATATACATCTTGTCTATAAACAATTTTGATATGGCTGAATGGCTTGATATTAGAATACTCATTTTATTTTACAATTTTCACGATTTCTGACTTTATAGTAATCTAGTATCAGTTCTAAGTACTTATAATATAAATTATATATATTTTGCTTCTTCTGCATGGAAATATATATATAATAATAAGACTACAGTACAGTAAAAGTGGATGGGTGTTCTGTAATATCTAAAAAAAACAAAAAAACAAAAAAACATTTATAATACAGAAGTTTAATACAACCAACTTCGAACATTGAAAATGAACTTGCGAACTTCGCTGCGAAGTTCACACCCAACTTCCGAGCTTGGAAACGTAAATTGGCAAGTTGGCAACAAACTTCCAAACCACGCATTGAAAAGTAATCTGAAATCGACAATAATAAATTTTCTTACCATTATAGTTGAAATCAACAATATTTTAGCTACTTAGAGTACTCTTCTCGCACCCGAATTTTCCAACATTATGCCTTGACTGGAAAGTTTGCAAAATGTGAGGCCAATTTTCGAGTTTGCGTGTCCGGTACGAAAATGTGCGTGTTCAATTTTTTCCTTCATATCAAATGCGTTGATATTTCATTGAGCGTGTGCATGCAAAACGTGTTCCGTTTGTGCGGCGACAGCGGTGATATACGTCATTAGGGAGATCTTACAGACTTACATTATTGCCACTTTGCTAACAATAATTTTGTATACCACTATGATCCACTGTACTTCCCACTTACCTCAATTTTGAACTAACCTTCTCCTTCTGATCAAGGTATCAAGCACTGCAATTACCCAATCAGTACCACTACACATACCGTAAATACCATTGGTGACATATGTTCATCATTCATAACATCTTACCAAAGATACATGAAAGATAGAAACCAAATAAATTTGCTTCATTGATGATAAAAATCAGCAGGGAAATTAATTTATCAGGAACCTTCCTCAAAGAGCGATGTCAAATTGAGCAACCAGGCTTAAAGGTCTATATTCAGCAACCAGGTGGTGGTTAAGGAAGGTATATCAGTTATTAAATGTCTATATTCAGCAACCAGGTGGCAGTTAAGGAAGGTATGTCAGTTATTAAATGTCTATATTCAGAAACCAGGTGGCAGTTAAGGAAGGTATATCAGTTATTAAATGTCTATATTCAGAAACCAGGTGGCGGTTAAGGAAGGTATGTCAGTTATTAAATGTCTATATTCAGAAACCAGGTGGCGGTTAAGGAAGGTATGTCAGTTATTAAATGTCTATATTCAGCAACCAGGTGGCAGTTAAGGAAGGTATATCAGTTATTAAATGTCTATATTCAGAAACCAGGTGGTGGTTTAGGAAGGTTTTCAGTTATTACATGTCTATATTCAGCAACCAGGTGGTGGTCAAGGAAGATTTTCAGTTATTAAATGTCTATATTCAGCAACCAGGTGGTCGTTAAGGAAGGTATATCAGTTATTAAATGTCTATATTCAGCAACCAGGTGGTGGTTAAGGAAGGTATATAAATTATTAAATGTCTCTATTCAGCAACCAGGTGGTGGTTTAGGAAGGTATATCAGTATTTAAATGTCGATATTCAGTTGGTTAAGGAGGAGATTTTGAGTAGAAAACGTGAAGGAGAACAGCCAGATAAATACAACATATAGTAAGTTAAATTCAGCATCAATAATAATGTTAAAATGTTAATGAAAGGTTTCAAAGTGGGCACAAGGATTACCAGTTGACCAAAATGAGGAAGAAGCATCTCCAGAATCCATTTATAATAAATTAAATTCAGCATCAATAATAATGTTAAAATGTTAATGAAAGTTTCAAAGTGGGCACAAGGATTACCAGTTGACCAAAACGAGGAAGAAGAGTCTTCAGAATCCATTTATTCTAAGTTAAATTCAGCATCAATAATAATGTTAAAATGTTAATGTTAAAATGTTAATGAAAGGTTTCAAAGTGGGCACAAGGATTACCAGTTGACCAAACCAAGGAAGAAGACATTTATAGTAAGTTAAATTCAACATCAATAATAATGTTACTGAAAGGTTTCAAAGTGGGTACGAGGATTACCAGTTGACCAAAATGAGGAAGAAGAATCTCCAGAATCAATTTATAGTAAATTAAATTCAGCATCAATAATAATGTTAAAATATTAATGAAAGGTTTCAAAGTGGGAACGAGGATTACCAGTTGACCAAAACGAGGAAGAAGAGTCTTCAGAATCCATTTATAGTAAGTTAAATTTAGCATCAATAATAATGTTAAAATGTTAATGAAAGGTTTCAAAGTGGGCACGAGGATTACCAGTTGACCAAACCAAGGAACAAGACATTTATAGTAAGTTAAATTCAGCATCAATAATAATATTAAAATGTTAATGAAAGGTTTCAAAGTGGGCACAAGGATAACCGTTTGAACAAAATGAGGAAGAAGCATCTCCAGAATCCATTTATAGTAAATTAAATTCAGCATCAATAATAATGTTAAAATGTTAATGAAAGGTTTCAAAGTGGGCACGAGGATTACCAGTTGACCAAAATGAGGAAGAAGAGTCTTCAGAATCCATTTATAGTAAGTTAAATTTAGCATCAATAATAATGTTAAAATGTTAATGAAAGGTTTCAAAGTGGGCACGAGGATTACCAGTTGACCAAAACGAGGAAGAAGACATTTATAGTAAGTTAAATTCAACATCAATAATAATGTTACTGAAAGGTTTCAAAGTGGGTACGAGGATTACCAGTTGACCAAAATGAGGAAGAAGAATCTCCAGAATCCATTTATAGTAAATTAAATTCAGCATCAATAATAATGTTAAAATATTAATGAAAGGTTTCAAAGTGGGAACGAGGATTACCAGTTGACCAAAACGAGGAAGAAGAGTCTTCAGAATCCATTTATAGTAAGTTAAATTTAGCATCAATAATAATGTTAAAATGTTAATGAAAGGTTTCAAAGTGGGCACGAGGATTACCAGTTGACCAAACCAAGGAAGAAGACATTTATAGTAAGTTAAATTCAACATCAATAATAATGTTAAAATGTTAATGAAAGGTTTAAAATTGGGTACGAGGATTACCAGTTGACCAAAATGAGGAAGAATCTCCAGAATCCATTTATAGTAAGTTAAATTCAGCATCAATAATAATATTAAAATGTTAATGAAAGGTTTCAAAGTGGGCACAAGGATAACCGTTTGAACAAAATGAGGAAGAAGCATCTCCAGAATCCATTTATAGTAAATTAAATTCAGCATCAATAATAATGTTAAAATGTTAATGAAAGGTTTCAAAGTGGGTACGAGGATTACCAGTTGACCAAAACGAGGAAGAAGAGTCTTCAGAATCCATTTATAGTAAGTTAAATTTAGCATCAATAATAATGTTAAAATGTTAATGAAAGGTTTCAAAGTGGGCACGAGGATTACCAGTTGACCAAACCAAGGAACAAGACATTTATAGTAAGTTAAATTCAACATCAATAATAATGTTAAAATGTTAATGAAAGGTTTAAAATTGGGTACGAGGATTACCAGTTGACCAAAATGAGGAAGAAGAATCTCCAGAATCCATTTATAGTAAGTTAAATTCAGCATCAATAATAATATTAAAATGTTAATGAAAGGTTTCAAAGTGGGCACAAGGATAACCGTTTGAACAAAATGAGGAAGAAGCATCTCCAGAATCCATTTATAGTAAATTAAATTCAGCATCAATAATAATGTTAAAATGTTAATGAAAGGTTTCAAAGTGGGCACGAGGATTACCAGTTGACCAAAATGAGGAAGAAGAGTCTTCAGAATCCATTTATAGTAAGTTAAATTTAGCATCAATAATAATGTTAAAATGTTAATGAAAGGTTTCAAAGTGGGCACGAGGATTACCAGTTGACCAAAACGAGGAAGAAGACATTTATAGTAAGTTAAATTCAACATCAATAATAATGTTACTAAAAGGTTTCAAAGTGGGTACGAGGATTACCAGTTGACCAAAATGAGGAAGAAGAATCTCCAGAATCCATTTATAGTAAATTAAATTCAGCATCAATAATAATGTTAAAATGTTAATGAAAGGTTTCAAAGTGGGCACGAGGATTACCAGTTGACCAAACCAAGGAAGAAGACATTTATAGTAAGTTAAATTCAACATCAATAATAATGTTAAAATGTTAATGAAAGGTTTAAAATTGGGTACGAGGATTACCAGTTGACCAAAATGAGGAAGAAGAATCTCCAGAATCCATTTATAGTAAGTTAAATTCAGCATCAATAATAATATTAAAATGTTAATGAAAGGTTTCAAAGTGGGCACAAGGATAACCGTTTGAACAAAATGAGGAAGAAGCATCTCCAGAATCCATTTATAGTAAATTAAATTCAGCATCAATAATAATGTTAAAATGTTAATGAAAGGTTTCAAAGTGGGTACGAGGATTACCAGTTGACCAAAACGAGGAAGAAGAGTCTTCAGAATCCATTTATAGTAAGTTAAATTCAACATCAATAATAATGTTAAAATGTTAATGAAAGGTTTCAAAGTGGGCACCAGGATTACCAGTTGGCCAAACCAAGGAAGAAGAGTCTCCAGAATCCATTTATAGTAAGTTAAATTCAGCATCGATAATAATGTTAATGAAAGGTTTCAAAGTGGGCATGAGGATTACCAGATTACAAGAGGAAAGGCAAATTCGGACTTGAAGTTATAATACATTCCAAAACCTTTGACAGTTCTCCTTCGTGCCTTTGCCATGATCGTCGATCTCTCTATACTGGTATACTATAGCCTGGTTTACACAACAGCTGTTTTGGTACGGTACGCTTAAATTTTGGTCCGCGTACCCAAAATATTTTGGAACGCAACGCTGCATTTTTTCGTGTAAACATAAACGCCATTGGCACGCAGACCAAATATTTTAAGCGGACCAAGACCACGTCTAGATCGTAAATTTGACGCCGCGTTCGTAAATCCAGCAGTTTCTGAAAAAATCGAATCACTGATGTTTTCGAACTCATAAACAAAGTGGCTGCACTTTATAAACGAAAAGACAGTTTACTTTGGTATTTTCTGAAGAACAAAACTCATTCCATTACAAGCTCTATTAAGTTGTGCAAACATCCCTCGCTATAAAGATTTGTGGATGCACGAAAGATCTATGGTTTGGTTCGACATGGTTGAAGAAGTATTCACTGATGAACAGTGGTATGAAAATTTTAGAGTACGCAAGGAGACGTTCGTGTTTATTTTAAACAAGATTTTATTGGATATAACTTACAGGTACATGACAATGCGCAAAGCAATTTCACCCAGATGTCGTTTGGCCCTAACATTTTATTATCTTGCTTCTACAGCAGAGTACAGGACAATCGGTATTCTCTTCGGAGTATCTGTGTCATTTGTCTGTAATTGTGTTATAGATGTATGTGAAGCTGTCAGAAGGCACCTTTCACATGTAATTAGATTTCCCAAAGGAGTAGAAATTTTGCAAGTTATTCAAGAGTATGAAAACAAATGGGGTTTTCCTATGTGTGCCGGTTGCGTTGATGGCCCCAAGAGAGAATCAGAGATTACGTAAATCGGAAAGGATTTCACAGCATTCAGATGCAAGCTGTCGTTGATAGTCGATATCTGTTTCGAGATGTGGTCGTTGGGTGGCCAGGTAGTGTCCACGATGCTAGAGTGTTGTCAAATTCTACTTTGTATAAAAAGGGAGTGGACAATACCCTATTTGATGGAGTCGAGTCACGGACCATACAAGGACAGGACATACCACCACTTATTCTTGGTGACCCTGCCTACCCGTTCTTACCTTGGTTGATGGAGATACCCAGAAAACAACGACACGCCAAGAGAACAACGTATTTTTAATTATCAGCTCAGCCGAGCGAGGATGACCGTGGAGAACACCTTTGGTAGGTTTAAAGGAAGATTTAAAAGGTTTTCAAAACGTGTTGACATGGAAGTATCCAGTCTTGTCAACGTCGTCCTATCGTCGTGTATCTTGCACAATGTTTGTGAAGCGCAGAAAAACGAGTTCCTCCCTCATTGGGTTGATCAGGAACTTAATCAACAACTACATGTACCGCAAGGCCGAGAAGTTGATGTAGATCTAGATATTGCTGACGCGGAAGACATTCGTGAAGCTTTGGCAGCATACTTTGTTTCACCAGAGGGTCTTTTGCCCCAGCAGGAATAAATATGTGCTCAAATACATGCATGCATGTCATTATATGATTTTGTATCTTTAACTTTATTTTTAAAAAATTAACATTGTTAACAAAAAAATTAACATTATTTACACGACCCGTGTAATTGTAACTACAAGCAAGCACTAGGTAAAAGTGAATGTGCTCGTTTTCGTTAAAATTGAGTAAACTGGGCTTTTATGAAACTTTATTGCATTGTATTAGACTATTAGTCTTCAAATGTTGAGAGAAATATGGACTGATAGAGGCCTCATGCTACTTAACCACCTTATCCCCAGGGTCTCTCACATGCTCGGACTTAATTTACTCTTTAGCCTGAATAGGGTAACGAATTTTAAACCAGGGACAAAGTGTAAAAAACTAACCTGAACAAATCATCTCTGCGCCTGGCCTGGGTAGCAGCAAATGTGCTTAACAAATGTGCTCTGCCTTTATGCAAACGAAACACAAACGAAACTTGTTACGGTTTATAATTTAAAGTATGTCAAGTTTGATTGGTCAGTTATGATACTCTCTGTGTTGGAATATGTTGCAGCAGGTTGCATATTGCAATTCAGAAGAAAAATAATCTTATATTAACAAATAAACTTAAATATAAAGTAAAATGAATAAAAATAAAATATAAAATTAAAATTAAAAATAAAAAACAAAATGAAGATTGAAAACAGTTACCGAAAAAAAGATGCAAAACAGTTTTGAATTTATGATTCAGTAATATGGATCAGCCCATCTAATATTATCATTGCAAAATTGAAATACAAAATCAGATGTCTTTGACGTGGCCCATCGTTATCATAGACCAGCATGCTGTGCGGACGTTGTGCTTCGACTTATTCCACGTGTTTGTCACTTCCGCTTTGTGTCTTTGACTTCTTGTCGTCTTACTATCCAACTGTCAAGATGCCACCAAAGATGGACAAAGTTTGGCAGGATCTAAATGCAAAAATGGCTGCCAAGAGAACAAAGAACCAAAGTGGACGAGGCAAAGGTCAAAAGGTATCTGTAAGAGAGCTTGTCGTGCAGAGACTAACCGCAGAACCCGATAATAAACAAATCTTTCGTCCAGTGCAACCATGTGAGTTTGTCGAGTTCGAGGCAGATGATCTGACGTTGGACAACCTAAAGATCGCTTGTGCAGCGCATTTTGGATTGCTGGTAAAGACGTGCGACATTCTGGTGTCTAACAAAGGTCCATCATGCACCAACATCAATCAAACCCCGCATAGAAAAGACAAGGTAAGGCAAATCAAATTCACATGACTTTTATGACTATATATACTGACCGAATTATCACTGAGTTGCTATTGTTTCATAACAATGCTCATATGGGGGAGGGGGATGAATGTTTGCATTCAGAAACGACACATTTTCTTTGTTTATTTTGAAAAAGGGCACTTTGCGACTTTGTGGAGAACACAAACTCCTAGATGCTCTGGTTATTTATGCCTATTTTACGTCAACTGACTATGCCCAGGTTAAATATTGTTAGGTATGCCTTGTTCGTTTTGTGGTTGATCTCGAAGCGGATGATGAAGCAATTAACCTTTCAAGCAGTAGCAACACTGAGCACCTTCAATACCAGTCAAAGCATGCTAGAAGTGCAGGATGCATTCCATCCCCAAAACAAAAGAAACCTGTACAAAGTTATGCAGCATCGGGTTCGATTGATCAACTTTTAAAAGCAGGCAAACTTGTCAAGCCTATTTCCAAAACTAAGACTGTGCTAAATTTGGAGTCCTTCGATATCGCACAGAAGGAATGGGTGACGGAGAAGTCTATAACCGTTTTTATTGAGGATGAAAGATTCGCCTTTGGTGCATTTCGAGATGCTTTCAAACGAAGATTGGAAGGTGGCATCAAGTGGGTTGTCAAGAAATACAACGAGAAAGCCAGGAACACAATTGTTGCAACACTCAATAGAATCTCATGCAAGAAAGCAGGTGCAAATGCACACAGTTGCAAGACATCTTGCAAGGAAATTTGCCACTCAATCCCCAAAGTCACTTGGTAAATCCTTCTCTTACAACAAAGCCTCTTATGCTGTTTGGGATGAGACACCTGTCACAGTGGAGGAGTTCGTTCCAGGTGAATTTACCAAGTATATCAACAATGATGGCCTATGTACTCGCCCAAGTGAGATAAGTGAAAGAATTGAGGAAGTATTTCAAAAAGCTGAATGCTTTACTCACCATACCTATGTAACCAGCAACCAGAAATTTATGTTACTGGATATTCAAGGGTCAGAAAACTCTTTGTATGATCCAGAGATCGCCACCCAAGAGCACTGCAACAGCGAGGAAGACGAGTACTACTTTTGTTGCGGAAATCTGTCATCACTAAGTATCAACAACTTTTTAAATCAGCATAAATGCAATAGGTTTTGTAAAATGATGATTAATTCTAAATACTTAGTAGAGTAAATGCTGTGATGACTATTTTAAAATGTTAGTAAAGGTACATTTAGTGCACAAAGACAGCATCATTACAGACATACTAACATAGACATTTGATATGTTTCATTGGGTTCATGTTCATTGGTATTAATGTTGGGGGAAATAGACAATTTATTAACTAGTATGTACTATACGCAAAAAGAGCAAGAACTTTACATCTTTCCTTGTGTTTATTATTCTACTATATAATAAGCTTTTAAGAACAAGTATGTTTCAGCTGCATCTTTGCTGTTTACATCTTCTATTTCTGGGATAATTAATTCACAGCGTTCTCTCACATCTATAGGCAAGTAGGCTTCATTTTCAGTCATTACCCCCGAAATTTCTGCAACCTACAGTATAGAAAGAGCAAATGCTTAATAACTCTCTGAAGAAAGTTAATTTACCCGCACAGTAAAATAGCACCCTTGACCATTCATCAAGAGAAGGGCTCCAGATAAGGTATGCATGAAAGGGTTAATCATTACTGTAACATTCAACTCTCACCACAATGATAATAAAATGAGCAAAAATCTGGCACTTAGACAAAGTAAAAACTGAGATAACCGCATCACAGGGTACTAGAGTAGATAACCAAACATAAATACCATAGTCTCTAGCCTCGTATTTCTCTGGAAAATTGTAAAGGTGGTCTGGTATCCCCTTTGGTATTTCTGCATTTCTTTGACATCTAATTCTATGTGAATTCCACACAGTATCACAAAAGATATCCAGTTCTTTTTGTAGCACAGGAATGTACACAAAAGCCAAAAGGTATCTTTAAGAAAGATAAAGTGTGTTTGCTATGTCATGCAAAACATGTTTTACTGTACTTTAACAGATTACAATTGTCAGGGCTGTATACAGAGGTGATTGGTATACATTGCCAGTTGTACAATGAACCAAGAACTATTAAAGATAATCATTTTAAAAATAATCATATTAAAAATTTACATTTTGTGTTTATAAACACATTCTAATATTCTTACACTAAGTATTACATTCGTCGTATAATCACATGCTTTCATCACTACACCAAAATTATGAATTTGATACTTTTGTTATGCAAATAAAATGTAAATATGAATGATAGTTTTCAATTGGATGACCTTGAAAGATTTGAAATTGAGCAGGCGGCTGTTGTTCCGAACTCAGCTGACATATCAAATTGCTCTTGTCGTGGAGATAGCGGAAGGAGTGCATGCCCATGCAAGAGTGTCGGCCATTATTGTTCGTCTGTATGTCATGCAAACCAATTCTCAGGGGCTTGTATGAACCAACGAAAAGTTTTGGAAAGCGACTCTGATTCCGATAATAGCGAGGATAATAAAAGCGATAACTCTGATGTGTCAATGAGACCGGTAAGTGAACTATAAAATGTAATTTTACTAAACAAATTTTATACAATCCACCACTTCAGCTGTGTACACGACTCAAAATTGTTAAAAATTATACAATATTCAATTGAAACTCCGGCCCCAGACACTTAAGATAGGGCGGGGAAATTAACATTTCAACAGTGTTAAATCACTGGTATTTTCCCCGCTACCCTGGGAATATTAGCTGTTAAAGATCCCAGCCTTTTTAGCCCCAATCACCAATGCTTAACAATTCCATGATTGAAGATCATTAAAGTGTATAAACATGTTTTATTCGCAACATGAGAATAAAGTGCTATTGTACATTACTAGTGCATTACTGTGTCTAAAAATTATCAAACTTTTAGGATACTTCAAGTGCTGATGAGAGCTTTACTGATATAAGAAAAAGCAGTGCTAGGGGAAGAAGTCGAGGTCCTGGCAGGAATAGAAGAGCCTGTGGGCGTGGAAGACCTTATTCTCGGGGACGAGGAAGGGCAAAACCACAAGAAAACTTGGAAAAAACTGGAGAGCATTCAGGGGTAGGTCCTCGGGGAAGAATGGCCCAAACTCAAAGAAAGTCGGGAAGAGGAAGATCTCGTGGTCGTGGCAGAGGAGGGTTGGTGCCTGAGGAAAGTGCTGAAGCTAGACAGGCTGCCCAGGAGAATCAGTTGCAGGTACTGGTTGTATCATATATTGCTTGCATGAGGTGAACAGATGATGAACAATTGGTTGCTAAATAGAATGCAAAAAATTTTCTTGTTAGGATTTAGTGCTCAACCTCCCACATGCTGTGCTGCAGCAATTAGCACTGGAATTATTAAGACGGCAACCAGACGTCTACATGGATTTAGTAAATGGAGAAATCCCAAACCAACCACCACAAACAAGCAGACCCAGGCAGACCCCCAAACCAACCACCCCCAGCTGATCAACAACCCCCAAACCAACCACACCTAGATCAACCACCCCTAGTTCAACCAATTTGTGCTGTGGCAGCATGGGAAATTGGGCAAAGGTGACCGTAGGGTTGTGCCGAGCTGTTGTGTCCTTGCAATACGTGCAAGGTATCCTTCTGCTAATGGATTTTACGTAGGGTTTCGCCCTGCAAGACTGACTTTTGTTAGACATCTATATTTAGCTGGTGCCATTATTTTTATTTCAGGCACATCTCTACTATCAGAGAATAAGATATACAGAAACAAATTTTTATGTGAGACTTATGCTTAATTTTTATTCTGTAGTAAATCTTGATTTGTGTTCTGACAAAAGCTGCTGCACTGTTGGTCGGGGTATGATAGCAATGTTTGCTGCAATATTACGGGGATCTTCTGCAGACCTGACAATTCTCTGATCAACTCGACCAGGGACACTTGCACGAGTTTGAAAAATCTGCACCAACAAATCTGGAATGTAGCTGTATGCCTTTGGCTTCAACAATGCAACAGGTCTCCATCGTTTTGTTTTCTTACTGTATTGTGCACGATATCTAAATTAACATTAATATTGTACAGTGAAATGCTTTGTGTTATGCAGTAATGAGGCTCTTCACTCTAAACTAACCTAACTTTACAATGTTCCCTGTTTCATTTATATTCTGTATTTACCATGTTTCCTACACTTTTCTTATTGTGTTCCTGTGTTACAACCACAAAATTTGCATTGTTCCTCAGAAACTCCGTAGAAAATATTTTTTTTGTTTTGACAAATAAAACTTTCAGTTTGGAAAGTCGGTGGTTTTGTGTTCTTCATTAATTTCTTATACAATTTTTTTGCTTGCAACTAGCAAGATGATTTTTTAATTTGGTCACAAAAAATTTCATCTTGGCCCAGCACACATATAGGTGTAAACATAGTTAATATATACTATATTAACTATGGTGTAAAGTATAATGACCTATTTTGCAACTCAAATTTGTACCTTGGTGTACCATCAGCAGTTGTTGCAATTTCTCGATTCCTATGCATGTTGAAATCAATGGCTGCCAGTTGGTTACGAAGTTTGTAACCTACAAATCTAAAATTTTTTGAAACAAAAAAATCATGTATAAGATATTGGGTATACTATCATTTTTATTATTTAATAAATAAAGTTGTGTATATGTTTAGGCCCGGGCATGAACTAAACATTTGTACTTACGAATAAGAATGACGCTTGGGACAATACATTAAAAGATTGTTGTGAAAAGATTCCAGGAATCCAGTATGTCTGCAAAGTAAAAAAGTATTTTGGAATAATGCACTTCATATGATCAATGCAAGTGCACTTACTGTACATCTACATGAAAAAAATATATTGTCAGATAATTGGAAGAATTATAAAACAAATTAAACAAACCTAAAGTTAGTATAGTATGGCAAAGTGTTTAGGAATCGTTTGTCCATCATGATTTTTGTCAAAGCATTATGGGCAGAAGAATTTTTTTTTAACCAAGGCTTGTCTCTTTCTGCTGTTAATGGAGCATGAGCGCATTTGCCCTGCGCTTTCCCTTCATCCAAAATCCAGGAATGCTCGTTAACTACGTGATGAAGAAGACCAATCCAAACATCCTATTAATAAAATATAGAGTTTATAATCAACTATCTATTAACACATTCAGCTGTAGCGCTTTCCCCTTGACAGGTATGTGGCCCTGATACAGTAAGACATGTACATGTAACTAGAGTGTGAAAATAGGTAAAACAACTAAAGAAGGGTACATTGTGATTTAAATAAAAATAACAACTTACTTTAAGGTCATCAACATTTCCCGCACTGGTCCTACTAGAATACCAGAAGTGATTGCGAACAGCACCACTCCATAAAGATAAGTCTTCATTTCCTTTCTCACGCAGCCTATAATTCAATATATAATTCAGTTTATTTTATTGTAAATGTATCACATTAACAAATTTCTATTCTGATAATTACAATGACACCTTTACACTACAACACTTACATTAGTTACTTTCTTGGAAATGTTTTTAGCTCCATGCCATATGTCTCTTTGATGTTTAATAGCCTGATATTTTGGTGAGTTTTCTGGAAATGTAAGAGAAACACATTTATTTAATAGGAAATACCACAAAGGGAATTTAGACAGTTAGGCAATGCATTTTAGCAATAAACACAACAAGATGTAATGCACCATGATTTCCTATTTTACTTGGATGAGCTAGAGAAGACTATTACATCTTAATAGGCAGTGACAAAGCTAGCCATGAAAAACCTATTTCAAGAAGTTCATAATAACATACTCATAAGAGCACCAATCTCCAAGTGACCATCAGTGACAACTTCCTTTATCACGATCTTTGAAGTTAAAATTTCATCCAGCCCCCTCTCAAAGACAATCCGTTCCATGTTGGGACTTTTCCTTCCTTCCACCTCTCTCACATCAACAATATTCATGTTAAGTATTGTCTGTGTCTCCATGTCTGTAAAGGAGTAGGTACAATATTGTGCACAATGTCCTGGCGAATCATTATGTCCATCCGAGCTAAGCAAAATGTCTTGTCCCTCTCGCTCATCCCACAAGGAACTTTTCATACTCTTCCAATATTTATCGACTGCAGGCGCTATATACAAATTCTGATACTGGTTGAAAAGACTCTGTGAGAAGTATTTCAAATTTATTATTCGAAATAAAAAGCCAACTTTCGTAAAAGAATTTCCTGAAAGAGCAATAGCTGATGCCAACAGTAGATTCCCAGCTCTTAATCCTTCACATTTAGGCTGTGAAGACCATCTTCCTCCAAAGTGGCCACTACTACAATGCCAAGATACAATAAAACATGTCCCAGAAAATGTTTTCCGATAGTCAGCCTGAACAGCACTTTGTGGGTCTACATTTGTCTTAGATGATTCTTTTCCACTATCCATTTCTGGTTCCTTGCTATCTTTATCATCAGGATCTCAAGGTCATATCCACCTATTATCGTATTGAACACATCATCAACAAGAGATGTCTTTTCCAGGTCATCCACATTCATTCTAACAAAGTATAAATATGTAGAAAGGAAATTAAATTTAGGTACTCTGTAAAACTCCAAATTATTTTACTGTGTTCATTGGTATCATGGATTGTAAGGGTGGATGTGCAGACTTAGCTTATATACAGTAAGGTTTCTAAAATAAATATATCAGCTCATATATATATATATGTTATACTCACTGTAAAACTTCAGAAAGTGGTGGTGGTATACTGAAACTGTCTTTTGAAGGCATTTCTGTGGCTGTTAGGGTTTCATCTTCTCGACTGGTATCAACAGCAGGTGGATATTTAGATCTAGAGAAAAAACCAACAGTGCTACTTCTCATTATTTGGCACATGCAGCAATCGCTGATTCACTGTCCTGTATAAGGCAAAGGATCTAACTTTGTTTAGCCTAGCAGCATTGCACCAAACTTTGCTTTATTACCATGTATAATGAAAGATTTATTATAGAAGAAGTGTCAGGCTTTAATGGTTAACCAGGTTATTTGGCCAAATATTAACCTGTTTGGCTGCAGTGCATCAATGCTTTATTATAATATTGTTAAAAATTTACTTGTCAAGGGGAAAGGGTTAGGTGTTAATCAATGGGTTAAACCATTATCTAGACTCAAGACTATCCCTTGACAAGTAAAATCATCTGGCATTAGACATAGTAATAGAATAGATTAGGTGCATTGCCAGTCAATGGGATCAGATATAAATACTCACTGGAAAACTTCAGAAAGTGATGGTGGTAGACCGAAACTGTCTTTTGAAGGCATTTCTGTGGCTGCTTGGGTTTCATCTTCTTTTTCTGTGGCTGTTAGGGTTTCATCTTCTTTTTCTGAAGCTATAAGGGTTTCTTTCTCTTGACAGACATGAACAGCAGGTGAATTTTGGGAACTACAGAAATATTAAAATGTGTAACCATCTCCAACCCAGAAAAGGGCAGAAATTCAGAATGGCAATAAACTGGCACTCAAAATTTGCTTTTATCTGTTGACTGCAGGGAATGTGTTCACTTTCATTGCCTTGCCAAAAAAGTCAAGGGAATAGTGATTGAATCACTCTTTATTATTGGCAACTGCCATATATACATAATATAACCAGACACAATGAGGCTGTTAGGTTGAAAGCAATAAACATGGTACAAGTCCCCACATAAATAATAAAACATTTACTATTTCATCAAAATGAAAATCGATACAGATCATGCAGAACGCATACCTCTCTAGCAGTATTGGGTTGCATTCTGTTTCATATGCCAAGCATCTACGTTTTAAGGGAAGCTGCTCTGAGTCAGACCTTGTTATACTCTCAGTACTCTGTGAACTTCTCTTTATAGATAGTGGTGTAGAAGTCATTACTGTTGACAATAAAATGATATAAAAATAGGTTTCAGAATTACAAAAACGTAAAACAAATATAATTATATTCTCGATCGTCATGAAATATCAAAAGTATACTCACATGGAGCCGATGTCGCTTCCGGACAAGGTGATGAAATTTGTGTATTTGTCAAAAGATGATGTTGTTCTAATATTGCCATATTCATATCTTCATATAAATTGTCTACAGTTTGAGTGCAGACTTCGCTGACTTCTTTCCTGTAAATTGTATTAATATATATACATTTATAATTCGCAATGCTCTAAGCAAACAAGTAGTTAACAATTTTATAAATATCTTTACCTTGTCATACAAAAATTATCAAGAAGCGTGGCGGCCAACTCTTTGTCAGTTTTCAAGCCAAGTTCGATTAGCAGCGTCCTCCATCTTTCGAAATGCTCAAAAAGATATATCTTAGTAGCGTCCCTTCGTGCATAATAAGGTTTTCTTCTTGTTTCTTTTGCTACTTTGGAAGATTTGCTGGGACATGATTGCTTAGTTTGTTCGGCTTCACTCGTGCCTTCCTCCATATTGTTTATAACTTTATAGTATGAGCCGGCCGCGATTCACTCGATGGCATGGGCACTAGTTATTGTTTATGAGGTGGAGTCCCCTCAAAACAAAAAACTCCTCATGCGCAAACCGGACTGTAGATTATCTTTAATCAATAAATGATGGCTATTTGGGGGAAATTGAAACCCTTGTCTGCATTACTCACCTGTCAGTCTGGTTATCAGAATCGTATAGTCCTTCATCAAAAAGCATGTTAAGCTGTTGCTTGAAATACTTCTCCATACGATGATGGAGCTCTCTCCACCACCTTTCAATCTAAGTAAAGAGTTTTAATTAGTCACTCAATGTTTTGCCACTAGCATAGCAGGTTGTATTTAGAGTTGAGAAGCCTACATGCAACCCCTAAACCAAGACTACTGTGTTTGCTACACAGGTTATGCAAATGCCATTGAACTGTCAATTTTTTTTCACACTGGCTATACCCTAAAGCAGCACTTGGTGTACACTGATCAAGGAGAGAAAAATAATGAAAGCTGAAATAATAAAGTAGGGTTAAGTGAAATAATAAAGTAGGGTGCACTTGGATGTATTGCACCTGAATGGGTGAATTATATTTTGTTTTATCATTTCACATTTCAAGTACTGTAAGTTCCAGTTTCAAACAAATGAAAATAACTAGCCTTGTTACTAGTGGATGATCCATACAGTACTGTGTCTTCTGGATTTTCAACATCATTGTGACCATTTCTTAAATAACAGTGTATTGTTGCCAGTTTCAGTGCCTTTGTCCAAGCGCAAACGGCGGCTGATCACTACATAAAAAACGTTTTGTTAAATTATGCATACATAATTCAACTTTTAATCAGCACAATTGATCTAAAATATGGATGATATATTAACACGTCAGGGCTTGAAATAACGTTTCCTGTGTTCCCGATGATTGTCATTGGCAGTCATGACTTTCTGCTGACCAATTAAAAAAGACAATGACTTGAGACAATAGTCAAATGTATTTTTTACCGATCAAAATGATCAGCAACCTTGCATTTTTGCCGATCATGAACAATTTCTTGCCGATCATTGATCGGGTGTTATTTCAAGCCCTGACAATTAATGCACAATAGTAATAATTGCTTGCATACCTCTGGTTTTGTATAAAAGCTGTAGGTACCACTTCCCAATCAAATCTGGACTTGAATTAGACATCCATATCTTTAGAAGAACAACTTTACAACTAAAAACATCTTGCAACCCATAGATAGCCAAAGGGAACTGACTTTTGGTGAACCCCATAAGTTTATCATGACCATCGCCTGAGAAAGTATGATTTGCGCCCTGTAAGATAATTTAGGGTTAGAAATGCTGGATCCATCCAGGCTGTATTGGCTTAACCCACTGAGCGGCAATGCACTCGACTTTATCCTTTTACTCTGTCTAATGGCAGATGATTTATGGCAGCTTAATGTGTTAATATAAGAGTAATCACCTTTAAAATAAGCTACACTAAGTGAATTAAAAAAACCCAACTAATAACAATTACCAATGATGTAAATGCTCCAATTGGTCCTGCCCAGGCCAACATTTGCTCTTGCTTCCAAGCCTTCTGGGTACTCATCTGTCATAACGTTATAGACAAGAGAGTGGGGAATGGCTAAATCATGTTGCTCGCGAAGCTTACTTTGCATCATTCGATACCCTAACAGCTTCCCTGGTCCATCTATTTCAGTTCTAACAGCATTTTGAACATCATCAAGATTAGTATTGTAGTCGACATACTTGATTCCGAATGTAAGCATCCTTCTGCTTAACGTGGGAAGGCTCCACATATATTGCGGGTAATCTCGACTCAAAAAGTCTAAAACCTCTTCTCGTTTCAGATTTTGCATGACATATTTCTTAATATCATTTCTTAATTCATCATCTTCCCATTCAGGGTTCTGGAATCGTTCTGCCGCCATGACAGTGTGACCACGTGGTTTGACCAAATACTTTATCTTGCAAAAATATAATGTATCCGAACAGACAAAGCATGCTGGTCTATGATAACGATGGGCCACGTCAAAGACATCTGATTTTGTATTTCAATTTTTGCAATGATGATGGGCTGATCCATATTATTGGATAATAAATTCAAAACTTTTTTGCATGTTATTTTTTTCGGTAACTGTTTTCAATCTTCATTTTAATAATATATTTTTATTTTGTTTTTTATTTTATTTTTAATTTTTAATTTTTATTTTATATTTTATTTTTATTCATTTTACTTTATATTTAAGTTTATTTGTTAATATAAGATTATTTTTCTTCTGAATTCACAATGATAACAATGGGCCAACCATACTCACCCAAATACTGTTATAAACTGCACTTGAGTGCTTCGTTGTTTTTGCATTGTTTAACGCCATTTGAATGTTTTCCTCTCCCCACAATTCGATTAAAGTTTGAGTAGCATTGTCACTCCATCTCTTCCCGCGTGACGCCATGTTGAAATAGAAATTACGCGGGAAAGGAATACGTCATGATTCCACACAATTATGCAAGATTCACGCGAGATCACACAACTTCGCTGTTTTTCGTCCGCGTACCATTACTTTAAGCGGACCGAGACTACTTTTATACATGGTCTCGGTCCGCTTAAAATATTTGGTCTGCGTGCCAACAGCGTTTATGTTTACACGACAAAAATGCAGCGTTCCTTTCCAAAATATTTTGGGTATGCAGGCCAAAATTTAAGCGTACCGTACCAAAACAGCTGTCGTGTAAACCGGGCTTATGACTGGCTAGGCCAAGATCCTTGTCTCTGTTAATATACAGTTTTGCCATCTCATTAAGTGCCGAGTCACATTGGATGACGGACGGAAGACACCAATCTACTTTCGAACGATTCATAAGCACCCGGGTGCTCTGTCCACCTTCCATTTCTTGCTTATCTACCACCCTGTAGAACGATTCCGCAACCGCTTCTGTTCCACTCTTCGCATAAAAGATGTCAAAAATAAGGCAAAACTCTTGGCCGACAGTTGAGCAAAAGGACGCATCAGTGTACAGAGATTTGATGATAATTTCCTCGTCGAAAAGGACTTCAATCTTCTCACCATTGCTCAATTCCACTTCGAAGACCTCTGAAAGGGTGAATTGTCGTTGTGTGCCCTCCAGGAACTTTGTCACGAACACACCTTCTGGGACAACCAGATCTTCAAAGAGAAAGCCCTGTTATCTTTGAGGTGATATTTTTGAAGAAGTTGCAGAAGTGTGTGTGAAACATATCGCCCCAGACCACGGCAATGAGGACTTTCTTCAGACGCCAAAACACAGTAGACGACAGCTCGCTGCATAATTCTTTTCGCGGATGTGCGGCATCTGTGAGACATAGGTGGTACATCGTCGAAACTCATCTGCGCCAAGCTCGGATAACTTCTTGTTGTCCACTGGGATTCTGTCTTCGGATCGTTCTCCACATAACCCAACAAATAGCTGTGCAAAGTCTAAACATGTTGATAGCATCCGGTTGAGGTCAGAGAAGCTATTGTTGTAGCGAACTTCCATCTGGCTGATCACATCTCTGGCCAGCGTTTTCAGTTCGTCAACGCTGTCGTCTAGTTCACGCTCAGTCCATTCTACTGGGACTCCATCGTCGCCCCACTAACAACAAACCATCCCAGCACCAGATCACTTTTCACCATAGCGCTTTTCTCGAATTTCATCGATTCCCTTGCTCAGTCTAAGACAAACGTAGGCAGCAGGATCATCTTTCGATACTTCGACAATGAAACATTCCATCTGTCTTTTCACCAAAGGAATATGGGAGCACAACTTCCAGCCAGGATACCATTCAGCCTGTGACTGCAGCATAAGGACAACCAAGGGCCACAACAAATCGAGAACACCCAGCAAGTCATGGACAAAATCTTGACCACACAACTTGTAATCAAATTCCTCTCCATTGTCATGGTCTTTGAAGGTCTAGATGTACACTTCCAAACTGTCTGCAAGGTTCTTCAGTGACAAGTAACTGGAGCTCATAAATCGCTGATGTGCATACGAGTTGGTCACCCGAAATGGAAGTTTTTTGTCCTTTGCTGTGTGATGTGCTACACTGTGCATCTTACCATGGCTGAAAAGTTGGTGGTAAAGTGCCATTATTTTCAGCAGACGATCAACAAAACACGAATCTTTAAACCCACTGAACACTTTGTCCAGCCAATGTGCAGGGTCCCATTGTACAGGCTACCAAAACCTTTCTTTGCAAGAGAGGTCATCTTCCAATAGTTGCATGATAGGCTCGTTTCATGCCAGTAATGAATGGTTCATTCAGGTATTGGCCATCCATTACTCTTCCTTGTGCTTGCAGAAGGCGATCGTCCTTTATGCCAACTTGCTAATCCAGGTCTTTAAATATAGCGGCTGCTAAAGCATCACCTGTACCACCAGTCGCATCAGAGGTGCTATATACCTCCCTATGATCCAGGATAATGCATTTTCGACTACCATTTACCACTGGACAAATAACGGTGACCTGATTGGTGATCCGACGGTTGGTGGACTTGTCTGCTGTAAAGTGTGGTGGCATTCCTGTGTTTGGAAGAGGGGTGGACAAAAAATTGGCTGTTCTTATGTCGATGTAGGCACACACCGCTTGAATCACATCTGGGAAAATTTTCGGTGAATGACCGAAATCACCAACGTCCGCACCAGCTGCTTGAAGCTCAGCAATTTGTGCCTCATACTGGATTGCAGCTGACTTCGTTTTCACAACTCCAATAGCTGCACGGAGTTGATTCTTTGCAACCCATCACCTCCCTGGAACTCCCTTGCCTTACAAACTTCATGTGACCTACAGCGTTGTTGTGCGTGTTGGAAGAAAGATGTCGATGGAACCCTTGTTTGTGGCTGTACCATTTATGACACTTACCAGCAATAAGTTGCTCATATACATCGTTTGCCCAACAAATAGATTCATACCAATGCAGTGCTTGAATAATACGCTTTTTTATGAATTATTAGTTGGGTAGTAAAATTTTTAAAACGTTAGTAATATGGGTAGTAATATCAAGAAAGTTAAACTCTCAGAGTTCAAGTTCGCAAAGTTCAGCAACCCCATTTAATCCTTCATCGAGTACGCCCCTTAAAGCCGGTAATTTAGTTTAACTTCTCAATGAAGTGCCAGATTTTGCAGTAGTTAAGGAGGAGAATGGCTGGGTACTGCAGTGTAGTAGTTGTGTGGAGTTTTTATCCTCCACACAGGTTTCGTCTTCGCTATATTCATATATTAAACAAAAACTTACGTAATAGGAGTTGGCTTGAAAGCAGCATAACTAAAAAGAGGAACACTGAAATCAATACAAAGTTGACATCATTAATAATTATGAAATATATACAGAAATATATATATATACAGGAAACAGAGGGAAAAGGAGAGAGGTTTGTGACCATATATTCTCATGCATCATCAAAATGAGTCATGACGGCATGACCCTACCCTACCGGCTACAACTGTTTAGCCAGTTTATTTTCCTGATAATTTATGTGAATTCTTGGTCAAATTTAGTACAAATGTATTGTACAAGAGTGGCATGAAAATTAAATGAATGATTGTTGGGAAAGTGTGTACTATTAAACCAGTCGATTGAACTGGTTCGTCATCGGGAACACCCTGGTTACCACTAACACCAGCCACTGGGACATCAGTCTGGGCATCTTGGCTACCACTGGCCACAGACACAACCTTATTAACTTGAAGCTGTTCTCTAAAACAATTTGAAATTGATCATTTTAATAAACTATTGCTTTATACAGTTTACTCTATTTGACCTCAAATGTTAAGTACATAATTTTGTGGGTTTTGATTAAATGTAGTGTGATATTTATATTATGCTGTACATACATGAAAGTTAAACCACTCTCCCCTTCCTTGTCCATATCCATTGCAGTGGCATTATAACACAATTTACAATCTGTGAGTATTAGATAATCTTGTGAAACATGCTTTTGCTGCAATGTTTCTATTGAGAAATGTCCAAAGCACTTTAAAACAAAACCAGTCCAAAACTGCATTTTGTATTGTGTCAATGCAAGTTTACAACCGACTTTCCAAATACCAGCATTGCTAAAATATGTAAGACTTAATATATTTATATAGTATATGTGTTAAATAATGTAGTATCTCAGGTCACTATTTGATTAACTGGTCGTGACTCACCTGGGCGAACTTGCTGCACAAATGCGTTTGTACGCCTTCAATGCCTCTGCAGCAAGAGGTGAATCTTCCCGAACAGCATTGTTAGGCGGCGTCCTTTGACCCTTGTCCGTATGGGTTTTAAGGTGACTGTTAAAGGAGGATTTGCTCCCCCTTTTTAACCAAAATTTTCCTTTTCCCTCCTTGAAACAAAGCAAGCAAAAGCCCATTGGCGTTTTCTCGTGCCCACTCCTTGCTCGCTTTGGCTCCAGTGCCACTGTATTCTGCTTGCCAACTCGCTTGAACATGTTGACAAACTGAGACTCTATAATAACATTTGTATACATAAAAATTGTCTACATTATCCTTAATACCAGTGGCAGTACTCTGGCAAGAAAAATTATCTGGAGGTATAATTTGTGTAAAGAAAACCATGATGATAGTTTCTGTGGTATTATTATTACTTTACCTTCTTTAGAAATCCTCGCCTGCCGCTTTGGTTGAACCACTACACAGCACTGGTGCACTAAACCCTTCTTCATCCTCACCAGTCGATGTTGAGCAAGGTGGAATGGCATGGCAGGCTTTTTTGCAAACTGCAAAAATGGCTTCCACATTCCTTCTTGCATGAAACACAAACTATACAACAGAAAAAGCAAATATGTATATCAATTTAAGTAAGCTTATTTTGCATATCAATTATCACTATCAGGGGTAGTGCTGGACTGCTGGAAGGGTGGGGGCTACAACCCTACCAGACCATCAGCCATTTAGGCTTTAGCCCCTTTTCAGGAAAAAAAAATTTTTCACTGGGGAGGAGTGGAGGACTCTACAGTATGTCTTGTAACAAATGTAACAATTCTATTTTACCGCAAAGTACCCTCAATAAAAAAAGATGCAGGACATTTATAATATTTTCAGAGGTTTGAAATTCTAATAGTTTCTCAGGGGCATATTATTCTGAACACAGAACACCCCTAGGTTGAATTTCTGGCTATTTCTCACTATTTTAAAGTACAAGAGAAATCCAGTCAATAAGTTACAATCAATAATCCTCAGTCACTGTCCAGTCTGTCCTCAACCAATAGTCATAAGTTATTGTCTCACTGATTGATTATTCATTGTTGTCTTTGTCTCAGGATTATGATTAACTTATTAACTGAATTAACGTTATTAACTGAACAAGAGTCAATTTTTGATTCATACTGATTGTAATTTGTAAATGCATAATGATTAATGAAAGCTGAAAACAGTGAAAAGTATAGTATAAAAATATGGTCGCTTACTCAACTTGCTTAGGGAGCAGTCATTATTAATGCTGGGGGTGGGCTGGAAGATATTTCTTAAATAGTGGTAAATTTTTCATGGCCCCTTGTGCTTTCTAAATAATATTTCATGGCCCCCCTTTTAGATATATATTTTCATATCCCCCCCCTCCTCCATGTGATTGAATTTGTGCTCTAAACATTTTAAATATATTTTTGGAATTTGAATTTAACCTTTTCACAGCAATTAGCATTCCAGTCATTATTAAATAAATTAAAGTTAGGTTTAATTTTTAAAGTCGGTGTTAAATGCAGTGAGTGCAATAGAGTAGAACATGCATAGACTACAATATTATCTCCACAATATATAAAATATTAATTTACCAATGTATGTTGATAGCCTCCAGATTCCAGCCACTCTGCCACTCCTTGTTGACACAAACAAGTTTTCAACTTGTTCATTGTCGTCACTGTTCTCTACGGTTTCTTCATCATTTTCACCATCTTTTCATTATCTGGAACAGTGCATGTTATGACCTGCAACATAAAAATATTGCTAATTGATAAATGAGGTATAATGTCAATTTTAACATAAGTTAGAGAAAGATATATCAAAGTATTAAATGTTTATAAATTGTAAACCTCATCCATTCCATCATCAGAATCATAACTGTCGCTACTCTCCTCACCACTGTTAGCATTTCCTGCAATAAAATTGGCGTTTTGAAATGCTTGGAGGCATGATTTACGATTGCTTCAATTTTCTCTTTCTTCTTGAGTTTAAAACAGCCTGTCATATTGTGCCTAATCAAGTAAATATCCAGTGTACTGATCAGTAATTTGTTGATTGTTCTGTTTTCTACAACCTCCAACCAGTTGATATCATCATAGTTTTGTTTTTGTTCTGCATCTCTCCTATTTCCTTTTTCTTTCTTTCTGATTTCTCGTGTTGCTTCTTTGAAATGTAAGTCATCAAGGGCGTTTCGCACAATCTGTTCATCAACAATGAACTTTTGACAGAAATCATGGCTTGTTTCAGAATCACCATATTTAAATTGGCCTTGCTGGAACAGTTTCTTCCATTGTACCCTTGGATTAAAATCATTGACCACCATCAATATCTCTGGGTGTATCTTTAATATGTTGGTATTTAGACTTATCAGATGTGTAATCAGGCATTGGTTCTGCTATGGGGAGACATGCAACACCAACCCAACCCATCTCTTGACAATGTGAACAGGGAAGACCACCACTTGTGCAACCAAACTTTACAAACTCGAACTATTTCTTGCCTATGGTGACATGTTTTTTGGAGAAAGCCTCCAGTTTTTAATAGTAGTTGTAGCCAGAGACTACTTCATTGTTCTTCCTTTCAACATAACCCATCAGATAACGTTTGTCCCAATAGAATAGTTTGTCAGCATCTTTGCTTGCAAAACTTTTCATATACCCATCTGGAGCAACACCACAATCTATTCGTTCAGCAACATCGTCAGCCATCTTAAAAGCATTGAACTTCATTCTTTCAAGTTCTAACTCTTCAAGTTGGGCAGTTGTCGTGTCCGAAACATCTAAATTTGATATTAGATCGGACTTGGTTTTGTGTTCCCAGGTCAATGAGCCACCATCACATACAGCATCACCTATAAAACAACTTTGGAAAACATGATGATGCATTAATTATTTTTATACCACTATTCCCAGAATGTTGTGCCAAGATCAATATCTCGCCTGGATTTAAAAACAGCATTTATGTAATAACATTTGCCCTATGTGTAACCATAACATTGTGTAGTCTACACTATTTAGTGTGTATACTTTACTTGTACACAATTTAATGCAATGCAATGCTGATCAAGTCAATACAATCATACAGACATACCTACATAACTCTGAAGAATCCATGACAAAAACCCCACATGACAAAAACCCCACTGACAAAAACCCCACTGACAAAAACCCCACTGACATAAACCCTACCGACAAAAACCCACAATTACCAAATTCAGACAAAAACCCCACATTCTACGTTTTTCATATTATTTTCAATAAAAAAGTTGTGGTTTCGCCATTGTTATTAACGAACATCTGAAGTGATGTTTCATCTGATGTGATATTTCAAACAATGGGAATTTAATGCGACTTTAATGGGAATTGCGTTAGTGTTGTTTGCATTCCTAAGAAGTGAGTCATCGATTGAATAATACTATATAAAAAGCTGCTTTACATTCTCAATTCTGTTACAAACTAACTCCCAATCATGGAAGTAATTCGGAGCAACAAAGGCGGTGAAAAACTGTGTTATGATGGTCATATGTATACGAAGAAGTCCAGCAGTGCCAGCACTAAGCGGTGGGAATGTTCTAAAAGAGCAGCGCTTTCCTGCATTGGAAAAGTTACGACTGACATAAACGTATCGCATGTCATTTCAAGCGTCGACCATAACCATGAGCACAACGGCTTTGCAGTAAAAGCAACAAAAATGAAGGAAAATCAACGAGCAATTGGCAACCGAGGCAACACCAGCCAGATCCCAGCTGACGCCATCGAACAGTTGACCGAAGGCGGACGCGTGGACCATGGGAAATACGAATTCGGTAAAACGAAATATTCTAAGACAGCGACAAGCCAACCGACCAAAGGAACCAGCTTCCTTACAAGAATTGGGAGTGGAAAATGAGTGGACAACAACGGGTGGACAAGATCAACTCGACAGCGACAGCGGTGTTGATGCAAGAAACCGAATAGTAGCATTTGCTACCGAAGACGGTCTTCGTCATTTAGCCGGCTCTGATACATGGTTCATGGACGGAACCTTCTCATCTGCGCCTGCATTATTCGAACAGCTATTCGTCATCCGTGCTCATCTTGGCGAATCCGCAGTTAGCTGTGTATATGCTTTTCTGCCTGGTAAGACTCAAGAAATTTACGAAGAAGTTCTAACTGCAGTTCTTGATAAGGGAGATGAACTTGGACTGGATTTTGAACCGGCAGTTACGGTGACCGATTTTGAGCAAGCCATAATGAACGCCGTTGCAAATAAGCTTGGTCCACAGGTCATTATCAAAGCCTGTTTCTACCATCTAACCCAGAGCACATGGCGAAAAATCCAAAGTCTGGGACTAACCAATATTTACAAAGAAGATGATGCAATCAAGCATTTCTGTTGGATGCTCGATAGACTAGCATTTCTTCCCGTTGACAGAGTTCCTGATGGCTTGGCCTTTCTCAGAAACAACTGTCCCGCTGTCCTAGAACCACTATTGGAATACTTCGATGGCACCTATGTTAATGGGACGCTACGGAGACAGCGACGAATCCCACCCTTATTCCCACCTGAGAAGTGGAATGTGTACCAGACGACAATCAACAATGAAGATCGAACAAACAACCTTTGTGAGAGCTGGAACCGTGCGTTTCGGCAACTGGTGGGGTACTCGCATCCCACAGTCTGGGTCGCAATAGAGAGCATCAGAAAGGACGCAGCCATGGTCCGCACCCACCTGCAGAATGACGCCAGAGGAGAGCCCTTAAAAAACCTGTGCATAGATTTCAGAGATGGACGCAAGACTTTGGAACAGATGCTGCACGGCGTCGGCCACAACATTCGACTTTATTAGTCATACGAACAATAATATATACTTCTATAATACTTATGTAACAACCAACACTTTACCTAGAAATTAGTTCAGTAGTTTAGTGATTTTTCATATTTCATATTTTAAAATTAAAAAGATTGAAAAGAATTTGAAAAACGGAGAATGTGGAGTTTTTGTCTTAATTTGGTAATTGGGGGTTTTTGTCGGTGGGGTTTTTGTCAGTGGGGTTTATGTCAGTGGGGTTTTTGTCATGTGGGGTTTTTGTCAGTATCCCAACTCTGAATCCTTTCTACTTCTGTCTCCAGGTGCAAGATGATGATGACGTATATAATAATCATAATTCATCACTCTAATCTCCTCCACAGAACGCATCTTCACTTCATGATTAGTTATTCCCACACCAGGTCCTGCATCTGTGAAGTCAACAATTCTGGATTTATGCTTTGGCAGTCCAACTTCAGACAGAAGTTCTTTGCAATCATTTAACATGCCTTTCACGTTTTTCACATCCGGGTTGTCTCCCTGTAATGCAAGCTTGTAGTGCAATTTTCATACCATCCGCCATAGAAATGCCTTCTCCATATGGCAACAGTTATTTATTATTTCATTTATGCATGACATGTGTGACTTAATTCTGGCTTCAAATATGTTGACTTTTCTTTCCTCATATTCTTGAAACTTTGGGCACAAGTAAAGTGTCGTCTTTATCAAACTGATATTTAAAATACTGTACTTCGTCACTTTGTGTGGTCATGACTGATCGAAATTCATTGCTTTGCCATTCTAAAGGACTTTCTGCTTCGTTCTCTGTGTTTAATTTCTGTCAAGTAACTGGCCCATACAGTTCCGGACCTCCCAACAAAGTACTTAGGCTTCGTTACTACCACAGTTTTCTGGTCATGTGTTTTAATGGACTCCTCATTATTAACTATTTTAACTTTTTTGTTCATATAGAGGAACGTTCCAGGTGTACAATTGACCATGCTTTCTGGAAAGTCATATTTCGGTAGCTTTCTTGCAAGTGCACGGTCAGTGGGTTGGTAAAGTTTTTGTGATCTTGCACTCATCATACCTGTACCTGGGCAAAGGTAGGCTTTGTCATCATAACTTCTGTATAGTGTAAAGTTTGGGTCCAATGGAGCTGTATTCAATGAACAAATTATAATTTTCTTTTGTACTCTACAGTAGTGGGTAAGAATTCCAGAATTATCCTCAACCTTGGGAGGTTTTTTCAGCAAACAATACCCAACCCCAAGTGTTTCTTGGCTTGAAACGACCGTTTATTCTTGGGGCGTGATCTATTGTATGATGTTGTTGCAGATTTAATCAACGGAAGCTCTCTTCGCTTACGACTTACATTCACAATCTTAAGAAAATCCTTTTTTTTAACCAGATGGTTGAGATATATCACTGAGTCGTGCTTCCTCCCATGTGCTGTTCCTTTGTCCATGATACAGTCCACAAGCATCCTTTCATCTTTCTCATCCATGCCTACTTTACGACCGCTTCCCAAACTGCGTAACTTCAATCTTCGGTCTCTAATTAGGTTTTTTCTGCACCTGCTTAACATCGTTTTCTTTCTGGGTGTTTCCTCTTCCATTTTAAGCGACTGAAGAGAATCAACTGCACTCTTTATATCTCCCCTAGCTTCTTCAACTTGTATATCTAACCCCATATTTTGTTTTGAACTTAGCAACTTCTCTTTCTTTTCAATTAGTTCCTCCTTCTTGTGTATCCGCCGGTCAAGTTCTTCGTCCACTGCTGTGTCAGCTTCTCTTTCTAATTCCGCAAGTTGATAAAGGTAATCAAAGACACTTTGCTCGTCTTTGCAAATGGAGTCACTGTCAATTCCAAGAGAATCCAATTCCGATCTTGAGCGATTTGCTCCAAGAACCCTGAAAATCTTTCGATCCCACTCTGTATTCAGTGCCTTGTATAGGTGTTGAAAGTTTTCGTTTTTGAGGTCAAATCGATTGGTTGATGTCTCAACCTCTTTTTCAATGAATTCAATGAAAAAACTCTTCCAAATCCAGATCGTCGGGTCTAAGAATGATCCACTGGTTACTTTTGAATTAAATCACGTAAACACAGACCAAACTCTGGATGAAGAAGAAGCTCCTTAAGTCATTTCCTCTTATCCTGAGTTTGGATATTTCCACCACCATGGCACAAAGAGCTGTAACTCTTGTACAAATTAAATGCTTCTTCAAAGTCAATGTAACTAACAACACGTGTGGAACCATCGACGTAATTTACTTTGGCCAAGAGACAATCCAAAATGGCACTCAAACCCCTTAGATGTTCTGCAAAGGATGAGTCGAAAGATATTTTCTTCATTTTGGTTTCAAGCACGGAGAGATTGTCACTCAGTTTACATGACTGGAGTGACTTGAGAACAACTTTATTTTGATTTAAATTACTCCTTATAAATGATTGCACTCTGTTTTTAAAAGTATGGTTAGAATGTGCCGGCACTTTTTCGATTTTGAGAGGTTTTTTGGTGAAAGCAAATTTAATATTTTTCGCGCCACGGACTCATGTGTACGCGAGCATTTCGGTATAGATCATTATAGTACTTCACCTTAGATTAATATAGTGTATCGATTCGATTATGTAATCAAAATTCAAAATGGCCGATACCGTCATGGATGACAACACAAATACAAAGGATGTTTGTTTGATTGAAGTATATATAAATGAAGTATATTCATATTTGAAAGAGAATGGATTTGAACAGTATAGCAACGGTTATGACAACATAGAGCAAAATATTAAAAAAGGGTCATTGAAAGAGGCTAAAGGCTTTATTGGCGATTTGCTCAGTGCCAGGAAACAAAGTGAGTGAAAAAGCAGGCACATCGCAGAGTGAAAAAGCAGGCACATCGCAAAGGGAAAAACCAGTTGCAAGTACAAAGTCAAAATGTATGTACATCTATTAATATTTTAAAATGCAAATTATTTTATAATATTAATTATTAAAAATATGTATTTCTAATTAAAAGTTGTTTTTCTTTATTTCAGTGCCGAACTATGTAGCACAGAGATTGTTGTTTCCAAATCCTTACATGGCAAATCATCTGTTTTTCAATGAAGTTCTCCATGAGTTATTTGAGGCATCTTTGAGATCACAAATTCGGAATCTTTTATTCGGTATGTAATTGATCAGCGCCCATTTTGTTGGAAAATACCATGCAATTTGGAAAAGATAAAAATCTATGAAACTCATCTTGGTACTTCCAATGATGGCAACTGGGTTAAAGTAAGAAAATACTCCCAGAATGAAGCAACTTCAACGGCTAAAGACCTGGTTCCAGCAGAGAGGTCATTAAAATTCCTTGCAGAGAAAATTGAAGAAATAAGTGTTTT
Source organism: Trachythela sp. YZ-2020 (assembly GCA_016169945.1). Taxonomy (NCBI): domain Eukaryota; kingdom Metazoa; phylum Cnidaria; class Anthozoa; order Malacalcyonacea; family Clavulariidae; genus Trachythela; species Trachythela sp. YZ-2020. The sequence goes on from JADLSH010000333.1 coordinate 141,212, forward strand.
TGTTGAGGATTGTAAACAATTAAAGGGTAATCTGTTTAATAAGGAAAATTATGCTCTTCCATGGAAAGCAAATTAATTGTTATTCTTGGAAAGAGTAGCTACAGAGGCTAATTCAGTGGAAATAAAACTGGCCAAAATTAAGGGTGATATACAAGAGCAGTTTGATTTTTTGAAAAGAAGAGTGCCTGTGGATGTTGCTTCTCAATGCAAAAGCAGTTACTCTACAAGAAGGAAAAAACAAAACAAAAGAAAGCATGAACAGAGAAAGGAAAATAGGAGATTACTAAGTAGTGTCAAGGTCTTGGATGCTATCCTGCTTGATACTGTAGAGAGAAAATATTGTCAAGCAAGTAAAAATTCAGACCTCAGCTTTACCATAAATAAACAACATCTCAACATGGATAGTTTGGAATCCTTAAAACCAAAATTTCATAAGCCTGGAACGACATTGTTACTCACAAAAGGTGTATTTTTTCAGATGATGCACTTCCATCGGTGCATAAAGTGCTCAACAATTTTGAAGAAAATTTTTTTTTTGTACCGGGTGGCCCAAAAAAAAGTACTCCTCTTTGACTCAGTATAACTTAAAAAGTAAACGAGCTCTTACACTTAAACAATAGGCATTGTATTCAGTAATGTATAACTTAAATTTTGGTATATACCATGTGCATTTTAATACAGTATTGACTGAGATAACTGCGTTTAAAGTTGAGTTAACGTTTCTGGAAATGTCGAAAATGAGCAAAAAACGGCCTATTAAATGTTAATACCGCAATAACCTGTGCGTAGGTACACTGCAGTCGAAAAGTACACGTTCGTTTTCCAGATAAAAATGCTATTCATTAGGAAATGCATGCCCCGCAGCAAGAATGCACTTTCTTGCCCATGTGAGCATGCAGTCGAAGGAATTTCGGATCATCTGGGCATCCAGGTTGCGGCATGCTGTAACAATTGCCTCACGAAGCTCTCTCAAATTATGTGGTTGTTGATCATGTGGCACATTCCAAATTTGATGCTTCAAGTAGCCCCAAAGAAAAAAATCGCACACCGTCAGGTCAGGAGAACGAGGGGGCCAAGACCAATCACCCCGTTTACTCATCTGTCGGCCAGAAAATTGCCCCCGAAGATATCGCATAGTTGTGTTACTCGTATGGCATGAAGCTACGTCACCACATGGAATTTCTATCGATATTGTGAGTGTGAAAGTCTCTCTGAATCACGTTATAGCGTATGATACGGATGTACTCTCTCGTGTCGAGGTTTCTCTCTACAAAGTGTGGACCCAGAACAACGCCTTGCCTCGTCAAACCAACCCAAACCATTATTTGCTGTGCACCTTGCAAAAATTCGACGTAATGATCCTGTGGCTGCCCATCGCCACGCGCTGCGTATTTTCTAACGTTCCTCGAATTTATTTCCGAATTCAAGCTAAACACAGCTTCATCTCACACTAGTAACTTGTCAAGAAAATCAGGAATCCGGGCAACCGTGTTCACAAGTCGGTTGCAGAATGCCAGTCGTTGTGCTGGTTCGCCTCCTCTTAACTTTTGCCTTCGAATTATGACGTACGGATGAAATTTAATATCGATTTTCACTATGCGCTGAAACGTGGTTCGGCTGAATGCCAAACCATTTCGCCAGATCTTTGACCATTTTCCGTAAGAGATTGTCGAACCAATTCGATGTTTTCCGCTGTTCTAGCCATTCTCCGTCGACCACTTCGTCCCTTGTTTAGATTATGACAAGTCCCCTTGTGCACAAACTTGCGATATGTTTTCATAACTGTTCGTTTAGTAGGGGCAGGAAGGTTGCCCCAGCGTTCTGCCCATCGCCTTAGAACTTCACAAGCATTATTTACCCTAGCATATTCTAAACAAAGCCAAACTCTTTGGTCCTTCGTTAAACGAGGCATCTTTATAACGGTACCGGCAAAAGAGCAAAGAGACAGGCCACGTTTCTTTCTTGCACATTAGCATTTGAATCCTCAAGGGACATGTAATGTCCAATATACATAACATAAAACAATCAAAACAGCCTTAAAATGCACATGGTATATACCAAAATTTAAGTTATACAATGCCTATTGTTTAAGTGTAAGACCTCTTTTACTTTTTAAGTTATACTGAATCAAAGAGGAGTACTTTTTTTTGGGCCACCCGGTATAAACATTTTTTAATTTTTTAGTGTTTACCCAAGAGCGTAAACGCTCATCGAGGGGCTCACGCTACATTTAACAATACAAATAAATAAATACACAACAGGAGAAGACGAACAGAAAAAACCCCAACAAAACCAACAACAAAAAGTGTTCAATTGAAGGTTCAGAGATAAAAATAGGTTAATCTTTAGAAAAACGATTAGTTTGCTTGATATATTTTTGAACATGCATAAATATACATCTATTACTATCTGCACTCAAATCAATTGAACCAAATCTCCATCGAAATTAAGATACATATATAAACTTACCTCGGGCTGCTCAATAGCTAAACAATTAAATACACACAATGAAGGGCAAAATAATAAAAGAAACACTCATAACTAGCAAAGTAAGAAAATGAGTTAAAGGACGAGGAAGGAGTTTATCATTCATGAATATGTACTCAAGTCCTCTTTTCGCTTAATAAAAGGATTCTACCATCATCTTTTCTCTTAACAAAGATATGACCATCTGAGGTGTAAACCAAAGCTGTATCACGGCACTTTTCTTTCGCATACATCAACAATTGCTGGTTAATTCTTGTGAAATCTTCATTTACGTACAAAGATTTCCCCCGCAACTTGCGCTTGTTTTTGAATATTGATAACTTGCTGTGAAAGCTTTTAAACTTGATAATAATGGCACGAGGACGGCCATCGTCGTTCTGGGGTTTACCGACTCGGTGGGCACGATCAATTTCGCTTCGCTTGATTGCCACTCCCATCTCCCGATCGCAAAACTTCACAACTTCATCACAACAATCCTCTGCTTCCTTCTCGATAATACCGTCGATACGTAGATTATTTCGACGAGAGTACTGCTCATTTTCGTTTGCTTTAGCATCAACTTTATCCAACTTTCGATGCAACTCCGTAACTTCTTGTTTTAAGCTGGTGTTTGTGTCCTCGAGCGCTTTCATTCTGACATCAATTAGTTCAAAGAACTCGTTCCTAAAACCATTTGACAGCCGCTTCAACTGCAACATTAATTGCTGTAGAAAGAACTGCTCTAAAAGCATCTGATTTCATAAAAGCTTCTATCTTTTGGTCGAGTTCAATGTGAGACCCTTCGCCTTTGGCTTTCGAGCTTGATCGAGTCTTTGACATGATATTAAAACGTAATATATTTTCAACAATAAATTTCAAAGGACTTCACTTAAATATAAAATAGCTCCACAACCTTTCACTCGAAGGTTACATATAAATTTTAAATATATCTGTATTGGTGTAAACTTTTAAACGGAGCTCAAAATCGCGATGCTCGCTCCGTCATGTGGGGGTTTCCTTCCTTCTCAAATAAAAATTTAAAGGCAAAGGAAGCATTAAAGAAAAAGAGAAAGATTACTACTGATAGGTCACAAATGTCACTTCGTACCGCTCTTGCGAATGCTAAAAAATTGAGTGAACAAAACACATACTAGTTTAATAATATATTTAGATAATATTAAATGTTGAGAGTTACTTTTCAATACAGTTGGTGTAGAATGCTCAATGAATGGTAAGTACTTCATGTATGCCTGTTATTTTTTTCCCAAGGAGGGGTAGGTGGGTAGGGGTAAGGGCCCCCTTTCCTGGGCAATTATAATAGGCATACATGAAGTACTAGTGCTATGCTAACCTGCTTGGCCATTTTTGGTTTATTGATGTTTATACTGATGTTTTATGATTATTGTATATTACCCCCCCTACTTTTCTCTGATATTTTTGCCAGCCCCCCCATTTGTGGTTGTTGGGTGTTGCGTGTAAGCCCTTCAAAACGTTGCGCAAACTTTCAATTCAAAAAAATCAGTTTTTGCATGCTTAATTTACGCCTTTACCTTAATTTACGTAAATTAAGCATGCAAAAGCCGATTTTTTCTTAAAAATGAAAGTTTGCATGACGTTTTTGAAGGGCTTACACTCAACTCTTTCTGGTGGGTCGCATTTTAATTATGTTGTCGCAAGAGCACTTTGAGTACGATCTCCTTTGCAAAATATTTACCCCCTGGCAATGAAATTAACACCATTGGAATCCTTACAAAATAAGCTTTTTAACAGTGGGTTATTTTGCCAACTAAACATTACAGAATCAAAAATACTAAAAGTTCAACCCCAAACATACCTCCAGTCATACTTCAGTTCAACTCAAACAATCTTTAATATCTTCTCATATGTTTATTATATCGACAGACTTCTAATGGTCGAAATTTAGCTTTTTATCTGTGTCTTTATTTGGTAAAACTTGGCTGCGATACGGCGAAAAGAAATATTTATTTTGAATTTTTTTTTATTTATCGGGAATTTTCCAGCATGCACGCGCTTGCCGTAGTTTGACTATATATGGTTTGCCCACACGCTTCAGTCCCGACAAAAAGATCTTATATAGGGTATTGTACCCTGGGAATTCATTCCGGCCACTTAAAAAACCATAGCAACAGTCTTTGTTTGTGTTTGGGCCTTTTCCGGTTGTTTTTGTCTGAAATTCCGGTTTGACCTGTACGCTACATTTCAAATTTCGCCGTAACTTTGTCAATTTTTATTGTGTTTCTTTGCAAGTTGGTCAGTATGTACTTTTTTAAAGCTCTATAAAACGGTCTATTAGCGAAGATCACACGATTTTTATAATCGACCAAAGGTACTGAATATATAATTAGTTTACAATATGTTTAGCGATTTGTTTGGCATTAGCCAAGAACAGGAGTGGTTGCTGAATCGATTGGTGGTATTTTCGTCCGTTTTGGGTGAGGGGCGCCAAAGATACAAGCGCTCAAAGTCATCATGCGTTGGAAGCTGATATTCGACGCTACCGTTTAGAAAGATTTAAGCAAATTTTCTGAAAATTTTTCTCTACTTTTAAGTATAGAAATAATTCTCGAAAAAAGTTTTACCGGGCCCGAAAATCAGCAATTTCGCGCGGCCAGCAAAAATCAGCCATTTTACAAAACATCCCAAGGACAAATGCTGATCAACGCTTGATTGAAATGGTAACCTAGGAATATTAGGGGTCGTTGGAAGCTTATATTGTCCACAATTTACTTGTCTAAACAATAATATTCAACAACACCCCCCTTTGTATAGTATTGCACTAAAAATACCTAATGTTCACCTCACAAAATTCGTCACCAATCCCCCAAAATTTGTTGACACTTCCGGCAAAATTTGTGCACATTTTCCTCTGGCGATTTTGACTAACTTTGTGCCAGGTGTGTAGGAACTCTAATCTGGGTTCATTTAGTACATAGTGAAGCAGAACGGATGTTATCCACAACTCCACAAGGGTCAAAGGTCAACAAAATTTAAACGTTTAATTTTTCATTTGCACCAGGCCCCCACCCCACCCTGTGTAAATAATAATGGTAAATAATGACCAAACTATAAATGTAAAATTTGTTTTCTATTTCATAGCTCTTTACACATGGTACGCCCCCATGTGCTTGACTACTTTACCATCTTACTCTCATCAGAGGATTTTACAACTGGCCTATAATAAAGAACCTGGAGTGCTTGGGATCAAAATGTGTCCCCGCTTTTGCTTACGTCATAGGTCCTTGCGTTGATGAAAATCACTGCATACCAACATGTTCCCTATTGTCTCCAGGCAGCCTGTTGTCTTCAACATCAAGTACACCAGTATCTACTAGAGACCAGCAGCAGGTTTTAAAAAGAACAAAACTAATTGTCACCAAATCAGTGTGCCTTCTGGATGCACCACCTAATGTTGACAACCTTGATGACAAATCCTGCACCATTCCAGATTATTCAATCACTGATGAAATGGTCATACTAAAAAGGCTATTGTGATATTGGTACATCATATTGTGAACCCGACATACTAAGAAAATTGCAGAGACTCTGCAACAGAGAATTCCTGCAATAACATCTGGTTTGTTTGACTTTGTTAAACGAGAGAGAAATATTGTGGTGACACCAGTTGTAAAACCAAACCATAAATGGGATTTTAAACAAATCAAGGAATTGTGTGGTCAAGGAAAGTTGTATGTTTCTTTAAATGTCCCCAGAGATGCTCTGGAAATGACTGGTGATGAACCATCCATCCGAAGAGAGGATGTACCTACAACAGTTGATCTTGCAAGTACTCCATGTGTTTTGACCAAGAGCATGATGTTCTTTCAACCAGCAACTATGGTCTTGCTGAAGTGCAGAGATTAGCCAATCATAGTAGCTTAGCACAGGCCTGTCGTTCGTTGTTGCAAGAAATGCTTCCGGGTACATCTGCAAACAATTGCTGATGTTTTTCAGAGACATGGTGGTGATATTAACTCTACTCCAGATAGCCTGCTTGAGCCTGCATAAATTGAAAACGCTGGTAAGCCAACATGTCTTTCTGAAATATTGCAAATGCTAAAAGGGAAGATGAAGAGCAGACCAACAAAGTTAACTGTTGATGATTTATTCAATGATGCCATTGCTTTCTATAAGAATTCGGAATTTAACCCAGAACAGCCTCTCAGAGTCACATGTGATAATCAGCAAGCTATTGATGGTGGAGGAGTACTAAGGCAGTTTTACACAGATCTATTCTCAACGTTTGTAGATGGAAAGATGGTAATGTTTGTGGGAGAGTATCACAAGAAATGCCCAACTCATAGTCCACAATGGTATTTTGTGGCCTTTTCAAATGGCGGTTTTCCATTTTTGTCATTGCCTTGCTACTATTACCTGGCAACTGGTGATGTAATAAGTGCAATAGCATATTGTGACCCTTGGGATGTGCCAGATTTGCCAAGTAGGCAGTGTATTCTGAAGGTAAATTAATGTGCATACACCATGTCAGGTTTTGTTGATAAAAAGTGATGCTATTTCATAGATCACCTAAAACAGTTTCTTAACTATTAAGAACTAGTACAGCTGATTACAGAAGAACTGCATGCTGACGTTCAGCCTCAAGTGGCCCTTCTAGTCATTTCCTATGTCTGTGGCATTCGTGTTCTCAAAGACTATGCTAATGCTTAAGCTCTCATTAAAGAAAAAAAGAACATTAAATGACTAGGTATTTGTTTACTCAGATTTATCCATTTTGTCTCATAGCAACTTCGAATATTTTGATTTGTGATTTGATAATGAAGCATATTCTAATTTTAGGTATTAGCTCTGTAGATTATTATTATATATAATCGTTAGTATCCATGAAATTGAAGCTGTTCCCATTGGTTTATCACAATCAATTGATCGTCATCAATTAAGGAGTGATTACATTTTGACACCTACATTGGTATACGGCATTTCAAGGGTCTATTAATATAATTGGGATACTAAAACTTTCAATCTTGGTACGTATCTCGATTAATAGATAAACAAGAAATCCACAAACTGACATTTTCGGGAATCCGAAAAGTTTTGTTAATCAACTCACTATATGTTTCAAATTTATGCCCAAAGGTTTTGGATGCCACCAGTGAACACCAGTTTGAGATATTGGCAGATGAATAATGAATTGCTGAATGTGTTTTCATCATGTGGAGATACAAGTATGTTGAAGGTTAGTTTGAATCTAAATATATTCAAAATCTACTAAACGTATTAGAGTAAATACATTTTTATTAAATCATAGTAATACATGTATATACATATGTTTTTGTGGTTATTTAGATACCCTGCATGTACTTAGATTGTCTTTCATCCAAGTTATGTTTAATGTTTTTCCATAGGTTATTGCAAAAAATTGTCACAACCTAGTTAAAACCTAGCACAAATTTCTTTCAAATTTAGCTCACAAATAAAAGAAATATAATCCAATCAATTGGAGCATACAAAGTAATTGGCAAGCGGAAGATGGCACTGGACCAACTCCGCAAGGGGCTGGAAACCCTTGGTGTTCTGGTGCTTATGCAAAAATATCCCCAATTATTCGAAGATCTGTTCCATCCAAAACCAAAACCTCTTACAGCTGTATGCATTAAAGGGCTTATGCAGCGAAAATTCGGTTCGAGTGAAACTCTCTTATTAAAGAGAACTTTTGAAGTTATGAAGATTGACGTTTGGAGCTTTTCCATATCCCACTTCGTTCTTGAGATATTAAGATGTGTTTGATATGTAAATAACATCACTGTGACATCACACTGCATAATGAATTGTTGGAAAATCACGAATATCTTTGAAATAATTGAATTAAATCACTTCAAACTCTGCATGACTTGTGTGGTGTCCTGCGATAGGCAGAAACAAATGACAGTTTAAGCGATTGGTTAAATAATCTCAGAGATATTCGTGATTTTCCAACAATTCATTATGCAGTGTGATGTCACAGTGATGTTATTTACATATCAAACACATCTTAATATCTCAAGAACGAAGTGGGATATGGAAAAGCTCGAAACGTCAATCTTCATAACTTCAAACGTTCTCTTTAATAAGAGAGTTTCACTCGAACCGAATTTTCGCTGCATAAGCCCTTTAAAGAATGTCTCCATTTCCCTCAGCAACATACTGAACTTCATCATCAAGTAGTTGGCATTATGCTCACTAGGTTTTTGGAACAGTCGTCTCAAGAAAGGCTGCAAAGCTTTTTGAAGTTTTGCATTGGAGGCAATGATGTTTGTCTGCTACAAGGAAAGAAAATTGCTGCGGAGTTTCATAACCAAAGCTATATTCAAGCATCGACATGTTCTCTGAAGCTTCAGCTGCCAACAAGTGTCTTGCCTTATGGTTTGTTTGAGGTGGCTCTCCAAGCAGCACTACAAGAATGTGGAAAGGCATTTACAATCCCTAAAGTGAATTTTTCTGATATACTGGGTTTGGTGGATTATCCAATTATTATTATTATTACACAAATTATTATACAGGATAAACACTTCAGCAAGAAACTAGCTGTTGTCAATGTGTGTCCTGTGCTAACCTAAAATATGTATATAATTATATTTACAGGGAAACAAATAAGAAAAAGAAATAAATTTAAATAGAATAATTTAAAATAGAAATAAAGATAGGAAGGTAAAAATATAGTTAAAATTAAATTTCTAAAAGTTTTTCAAAATCCTTATAATCCGTTTTGCGTATTTCCGTTGGCATTCTTCGTTAAAAACTTTAGCTCCCATAAAAAAGAAGATTTCCTCGCATATTCAGTTTTAATCTTTGGGAGTCGTAGAAGACATTCATTATTCCTAGTTTTTGTATTATGATTTATAATAGTAAAATAATTATGGAAAATCGAGCATATATCCTTATTTAAGCACTTTCGCACCATTGTACATGCCCTTCTACGATTACAGTTGATAACAGAAGGCAGTTCAATGGGAGTGTTGGAGTACGACAGCTTCTTCAATTGTGTTGAGGTTAGCTTTAGTTGCAATATACCACAATAGGTAAGCGTCTGTAGAATCGTGGACTGGTATATGGCTTTACCAGATTTTAAATCAAGGCAATCTTTAAGTTTAGCTAGTAGCCTCGGCCTCCTGGAAGCACGTTTAAAACTTTTCTCAAAATTGGAATTCAAGTTCAAGCTACTGTTTATTTCCATCCCTAGATATTTGTAATCTTTCGTTTCTGATATTACGTCACCTCTGTAAGAAATTTTAAACAGTTCACTTTGGTTCGCTAATCTTTTTGCAGTCCCGAAAAGGAGCGATTTAGTCTTTCGTTTCTTCAAATTAATGATCAGTTCATTTTCATTTAGCCAATCGGCAACAGCATCAAGTTCCTTATTCAGTTTATTTTGAATGATTTCTAAATTCTTATCATCAACATAAAGTACCGTGTCGTATGCATATTTAATGATATTTATGTTTTCTATAACATCGGTTATGTCATTGAAAAAGATAAGAAATAGTAAAGGTCCAAGTATCGAGCCTTGGGGTACTCCAGTTACTCCATCATCAAGCAAGAGAGTAACAGCCAACTCAGTCGACAGATTGGGCCTAAAACCAAATTGAAACTTTGAGATTAATTTATTTTCCTCTAGGAATGATAGATATATACAATATATCAAGTGAGTAGATATATACACAATGTAAGACCTAACCAGGAACAGTTGCGAATTGAACCCACCAAACCCAGTATTCTAGTTCAACCAAGTGAAGTGCAAAAAAATATTTTAAATTTTTCTGTTAAAACAAGCACTACTGAGAGAGAGTGAAATTTGTTTCTGTTTTACCTCTGAGAGTCGTCTAGAGTATGAGCGAATGCTCTCAGATTTATGCCCAGAAACACGCATAATATGACGAGCTTCGAAATTACACTCGTCAAGTGATGACACAGCTGTCGTCCTAATGCAATGATTTGTGGTTCTTGTCTAGTTCATCTGCCACCTGATAAACAAACTTTCTCCCTGTCGCATCAGTCTGCACGGCGAACGACTGCTTTGTGAGAAGTCAAAGGTTTTCTCTTCCTCAACGAATTAGGTGAAACAATGTTAAACCAAACAAATTGTTGAAGGCTTTTCGGATCAGAAACAACAGAATTGTAAGACAACTGTATTTTTTGGAGATCTTCTTTGGATATTGCATTGTGATGTTAAACATATACTTGATTTGATTTAGCAAATTCTTTATCACCAATAATATTAAAATTCCTTTTCAGTAAAAAATGTCTCTGAAGACCAAATCTCAATCCCATTCTTTTTCCTCGCATTTGGGTAAAAGGCAATCAAAAGTTCGTTGAGTTCTTCCTTCGAGATCTCCTCGAGATATTCAAAGTCTTTCGGTGGAGATTCTTTTTTTTCTATTAGTTGCTGTATTTCATCGTTTGATAACCTCGAAAAACGTTATTTTTTAATTTCCGGCTCCATAACTGACTGTCTGAGCGGGCTACAATTTTTACTTGTTTCCCGGCAGAATACATTGCATTTATCTGAAGCCACATGACCGCAAATCAGCCAATCACATTTAGCGTTCACACTAGCTATATAACAATTATAGTTATAGAGCTTAATAACACAGCTGTAATTTCTTGCAACACTTAAATATAAATTATTTGAATGACTGAATTATTCGCACTTGTAATTCATTGTTCAGTATGTAATTGTACCAAATGACGTTCGAAAGGACATTTCCTTTAAAGCGGAAGCAATTTGCATGAGTCTATCGCTTTCTATAAATAGCACTGTAAACAGTGTTTATAATTACTTTTATTGTTTTAATATTCCAGCAAATTCAATTATTTTCGTTAGCACGCAGCCTGTGATTTTGTCAATATCAGCATACGCATGAGCGCTTTACTAATTATTATATTCACAGCCACAGACTTATTAGAAAGCGAACAAAATATATTTCCTTATATATTTCAATATGCTGGCCATAAATAAACTCTTGTGTGATGGAGAGCACGTCTGTTCACCGGCTATGCTGCACGCAAATTATATATTTATGTTGGAAAAATGTCTAAATGCCTTTATAGAGGATAGATAAATTTTCACAAAATTTGTCTTTCAATGTATACTCCAGAGTTGAAGTAGAACTTGAAGATGAATTAGTTGGACAAGCGAACAAAAAGCGAACTCTCTAAAAACAATAGATATAATTAATACAAAATGTTTTATCTAGAGAATTAATGAGTATAAGTGCAGTAGAGTGCGGTCCATGCGGATAAATTTGTGTATGAAGCGACAAGACCGCAAGACTACACACACTTCAGGACACATTTAAAAGAATGTATCAAACAAGTTTTTATTATAAACAAAGAAGTGTTTAAATCTTCAAGAATAAAACTACCATTATTTTATAACATTTCTATCGCATTCTCATGAACAGATGTGTCAGAGTTTCATAGAACTGCCAGTAGTAATACAACAAGCAACCGCTGTAGCGAACCAAATGAGTAGTCTATAAATGTACTCCAGGAACACGTCAGTAATAGATGTTTTTTAAAGTGTAGAAAACTTACCAAGTCTAATATAGTGCTGACAAAATCACGCACAACATTTTCGATAGGTCTTGTTATATATTTTGAAATCGTCAACATCAATATTGAGCATAGCCATAGACCATAGTCGTACACTGAAATAGAATATTGTTCTATTTAACTGCAACCCAAATAATATATGCCAATCCGGCACACACTCGTACGTTGTCATGTTTATTTTATATGCGCCACATTGATTTGCAGTTCTCACAAAAATTCGTGTTACAGGGGGTGAATAGCCGATTTCCTCATTGGCGAATGGAAAATTCATTACGATATGAAATATATTATAGGGCTGATTAGGCGGGTAATTTATCAACCTTTCCCAACGTTTCCATTAAACAGACAGAAAAACAATATGAAACGTGCAATTGTAGTTAAAAATAATTTTTTTTTCAATGTTTGAAAAAGTAATAATAAGCCCTTTAATTATATATAACCTAATAGAGAACATCAAATGTAAGCTCCCTTCGGATTGTTTACTCTATACATATATCCATTTATCTATCCATCTATGCCTATCTGGGTCACTTATGTGAATTTTTGCCCTATAATCACAATAGTTGCAAAGTGAAACTTTGCACTAAAAACTAGAAACATGTTGGAAAAACCTAGATATAGCTGAAATGTTATTTCATTCATCGTTTATACAATCAAATTGTTATAACTCTTAAAACAAATAATGGCGAAATAACTAAAGAAATATCAAATGGTTTCTTCGTAATTGTGAGCCTTAAAAGAGCATAGCGATGCAAAGCACGGTCTGACTGTCCCTATCCCTTTTTAATTCTTCTGTCAACCAAAAGACAGCTTCCTCTGACAACTCTGCCATGTCGATCTCGTCATCACCAACGCTGTTTTCAAAAAATACACCCTTGAACTAGCCTGCGAATAACAGCAGCCCGATTGTCTCGTTCCTTGACCAAACGAACGTCTGCGAAATAACCTCAAAAATTCCATACTGATGACGTCAATATGCCCCGATTCTGGGCATCTCTTCTGATTGGCTAGTATATAATTATTGCATAAATTACCAAAACTATTTCATTAAAGGGGAACTCCAGCCCCAAGACAAGTTAGGTTTACATAAAAGGTTTACCTTAACTAGATTGTTCCTGAAATATCTCGGCCTAATTCTTTATAGTAAAGAAAGTCTTTATAGAAATTATTCGACAAAGTTCGCGATTGTTGCAAATTTCGACGCCATATTGTTCTTTCCTACGGTGGCCCACAACGGCAACACAGATATATAAATTTAGTTGCAGAAGTATATATGGATTCATTAATATATTAAAAATGCAGATATACATTTCCACTACAGATATATATATTTCCACTACACAGATATATATAGTTCACTACACAGATATATATCTCCACTACACAGATATATATTTCCACTACGCAGATATAATTATATAATATATTGACACCACATCACAGATTAAAGATCATTAATCTGTGACCACGTGCACGATAATCATGTCAGTTTGAGCGATGGGAAAAAGCGCTCTACACCACGTGCGAACAGGTGAAACAACATTATTATTATTATTATTTACAAATATTTTACAATGGTAGCCCTTCAGAACACCTATGATCTGTTTTTCAAGAGGCCGTTTGAAACTGCTATTACATAATATTATTAGAAAACAAGAATGAAACCTAGTCAAATGCACACATAAGTATAAAATTATCACACTATTAAAAATATTTAAAAAGGAAAATTATTACATGCAGATGGGAACATATGTAGCTAGATCTATTTAATGTTACTGTTTTCTCTGAGAGACGTCTTGAATTGACCTGTCGACATTTCATTTGTCTTAACCTTATTTGGCAAGTCATTCCAGCATTTTGCTCCTGTGTAACTAAAGCTTTTTTTTCAGGAAATTTGTTCTAGGTTTATTTAGCTGAAAATTAAGCCTGTTACTTCTAAGTTGATACTTTTCATTATTAGATAAACTGAACATATTAGCCATATTTTCCGGCACTTCCTTATTTTTAACATTAAACATAAGTGTAGCTTTCTGAATATCTCTCCTTTCCTTAAGTGTTTGCCAACCAAGTTCTCTCAACAGGTCTCTTGATCGGATCTCGTATGATTTACCCGTAATTATTCTTGCCGCTCTGTTTTGCATTTTCTGCATATTATCAAGCAAATAGCTACTACAATTATCCCAGACCATGCTACAATAATCAAAGTAAGGAAGAACCAATGACTTATATACTGTGATCAAAATTTCTTTTGGCACAACCTGCTTAAGTCGCCTTAGCATACCTAATCCTTTAGAAACTTTTTTTATTACATTACCAACATGCTCATTCCATAAAAGCTGGTCATCAACAACGATCCCCAACGTTTTGCATTGTTTTACACGTTTGATGTTTGTATCTGCTAGTTTTATTAAGGGATCCCGATCGATGCTATTTAGTTTACTTCTTGAGCCTATTATCATGTATTCTGTTTTATCTTTGTTTAGGGTCAATTTGTTGCTAATTAGCCATTGATGTACACATTCCAAATTTTTATTCAGATTTTCCTCTAATTCGTCAATCGATCTGGCTGTGGCAGTTAAATTAGTATCATCAGCAAACATGCTTGCCGAAGCACCATCCATGCATTTTGGCAAATCATTAATATAAACTAAGAATAATAGGGGCCCCAAATTCGACCCCTGTGGTACTCCACATGTTATAGCACATTGCCTCGACATTGCCTGATTACTTTTACATATTTGTTTTCTGTTACTCAAATACGATCTAAACCAATCCAATGTTAATCTGTGAATTCCATAAATTCATAATTTTTTAATCAAAATATCATGATCTACACAATCAAATGCTTTCTTCAAATCCAAAAATATAACTCCATTCAATAGCCCTTTATCCATGTTTATATACCAACTATTTGTAACTCCTAATAGGGATGTTTGTGTTGACTGTTTTTTCCTAAAACCTGCTTGCTGTTTTGTTAGAATGTTGTTGTTTTCTAGATATGCAGAAAGTTGTTGTGATTACTGACAAAATGGATATTGGCCGGTAATTATTGCAGTCATTTCTATTTCCTGTTTTATAAATTGGTGAGACTATTGCAATTTTCAAATCATCTGGAAAAATACCAGTACTGATTGATTTGTTAAAGATTTGAGTCAGAGAAGCAACGATTTCTTCCGCTGCATCTTCCGCAACATCGTCAAGATGGCCGCATGTTCAAGTGGCGTGAAGTTCTGTTCAACTTGCGGGTTTGCATTAGAGCAAAGCTTTTGTTTTTGCCCAAAGTGTGGTCACAAAATTGTTAATAATGCTTCTGGAAATGTGGTCCACGCAGAAAGAGGGAGCATCTCGAGCAGATTTTCTCTGCCTAGTTTTTCGCTTCCGAGCTTTACCGCTTTTAAAGCGAAAAAAGAAACCGAGCGACAAAGTTCTTTTTCGAGGAAGAATAAGGGTTCGAGCGCACAAAAGAAGAGGAAGATACAAAACAAAGAAGTGGTCATTCAAGTGGGCATCATGGATGAATACTTAAAAGTCAAACGTGGAGAAACCATTCTGCTAAAAATTGCTACGTCCGCCTTTGTAGATGCGATTCTTGTGGCGGCGGTAAAAAAGCATGCCGATTTTAACAAGTGATTCGACGGTGAAATCCCCTATGTGCTGGTGTTTAAAGATGGCAGCAATGTCAAATATGTTCCGGGCACAGAACCACCAGAGCCATTTACCTTGGAGAGATATAAGGAAGTTTCGGGATTTGGATATTCACGCGTTAGTTTATATCTTTTACCAACCTCGACAGAAGTCGAAACGGATATGATACATGTCAACAGCAGTGATAGTGGAGAAGAACTGCAACCTGTCACATGGTTAGGGGAATCATCCACACAATGCATGTCGAGAAGTTAAATATCTACTACAAGTAAGTGTCAAAAGTTGAAAATTCATCTTATACGATTACTATTTAACTCTTATTAAACACGAGGGAAACAGTGTGTTTTGTGGACCCGAGAACAAAACACACTGTTTCCCAAGGTTTCAGTAAATAAGTGATTTATTATTTACTAAGGGTAAAATAACAACAATTTTTTTCGATTAAAAAGATTTTAATCTGTTTGATTACAAGGATTTTAAGATTTTGTTTAATTTTGCCATTGCTGTTTACTTCCGGTTTTGTCGTTGACCAGTCAACAATAAATGTATTGTTGCCCGTTGCCATTGGTTACGTGGAACAATATAATTTTCCGACCGCCACGCGTGGACCTCTTGTCCAATGAAAAGCCACGAAAAAAATGAACTTTGACACTTGGTATATAGTAATAGACTTTACTGTTTATTGAATTTTACCCTAATTTTTTAATCATTTAAAAACTTTACTCAAAGGGTTAGGTGACATTACAAAAAGGACTCTAGGTCCCCTACAAGGTAATACACCCATGATTACATACATACAATACAAATGCTAATATAACTACAAATAACAAAAATTAGCCTAGTAAGCTAATTAGCTAGCTAATTGGCCTCATTTCCATGTTTGCCTGGTTTAGAATGCCACACATGCAGGTTATATCCCCATGTTTTGTGCACAAATATGTTTCTCGTTGATTGTGAGCCCAATCACAAGTCTGTGCATGAAACATGAGGAAACAACCCACATGAAAACAAGGCCATTGGAGCAAAATACAATAAATGATAAGGTCCGGTAGGGTCTAACACCAGCATTATAGCAATGACAAGTTAAAGTGCATGCTAAATATCAATGTACAGTTGTATGCTGTCTTTTGTAAAGTAATTTTGGTGAGTACTACATAAAATACAGCATGAATCATATTTATATATAAATCAATTGTTTGCCAGAAGCCCAGAATATATAGTGCCATACTGTTGACTAGCTGCAAGGGGCATGACCTAATTCAGGGCTCCAGTATTTCCCAGTATCCAAGTGGATACTAGCATTTTTACTATTCACTCCAATCATCGCAATTGTCATTTCATAATATTTAATAGACTATCCGTCTGAGATACTGAGCTGACAGTATCTAGTATCCAAACGTAGGATATCGGGATACTGCAAATATTGAGCCCTGTCATTGGCCTGCATTGTTGTAAAATGTACTAACTAAGATAATATTTGATTTGCTGATTAAGGTGATAATGCAGCAGAAGCCAAGATTGTCTCCACTTCAAAAGATGATGTGAAAGCAACTAAGTAAGTTGAGCCATGTAGTGGCCATAGCTTATTACCAAATTTAGCAGAATCGTGCAAAATGTGATACCAGTATGAAACTTGGCAGAGATATGTAGTTCGATATGCTGAACAAGATGTTGACATGCACAGGCTGTGTCACACAGCATCTGTGGACCTGGGGCCGGTTGTTCAAAAGCCGGTTAACTTAACCCAGGATTAGCGCTAACCCAGGGTTAACAATCCTTAACCCTGGGTTAGCTAATCCTGGGTTAATTTGGCGTTGCTCAAAGGTCGGTTAGCGGTGCGATTAGTTAACCCTGGGTTAAGACATTTAACCCAAGAATAAATCTGTTAAAATATATATCTAATATAATAACGTTTTTGATTGGCTGAAAAGCGTACGTCAGAACATGAAGCAACTGAAACATGTTCAGACATGAATTTGAGCATTTTAGAAAGTTCCGAGATACAATAATACTTGATCAAAACCGTTTATATAGACCAAACAAATGATAAATAGAACATATAAAATTAAATTTGCTCATTATAAGCCATAAATTTTGGAATTTTAGGCAGTGCTTGAATAATTAAATTTGAGAACAAAATTAGACTTATGGCAGCCAATCATTTTTTTTAAGTTGAAAAACAATCGTCAACGCATGCGTATTGCAGAAGATCCTAACAAAACATGAAAATAGAAAAATGAAGCCAAAGCAAAGTTGTTGTTTTACAGCTTTCAAAAACAATGTTTGTTAGTAATACACTGAGTCTGCAGGCATTAGATGTGCCAAAACTTGTGATGTTCAAGAAAAGCAAATGGGAACTTGTAAATTAAAACTGCTGGCAACCGAATTGTTTGGCAAAAGAAAAAGGGTTCTGAGTAAATATGTTTTTCGAACAAACCTGAAGGCATACAAACAGCAAGTTGTTTTTGGTGGCAATATATTTTTCTATAACGTATTTGAATCAATACTAAAATACTCTTAAGATCAATCAATGTTGTATTGATCACACAGAATGCTCTACACATTTTCAAATTCACAAACTATTCTGCATGCTATAAATCGGCAAAGCAAGCATGCAAAATAGACACTTGCCCATTTGAAACGCGCTCCTTTTTTGGTCTTCGACTGTTTTTCCTCTGGTTAATTTGTCCTCTAAATAATTTTCATTTACCTTGTTTTGGAGACTTGAAAGGACATTGGCAACGAAAATTTTTATTGGCTTATTTAATCTTAGTGGACCATCTTTTGACAAAATGTTCTTAGAACGCGTTAAATGCGATACTGATCTTATATTGTTATATTTGCGGAACCCTACTAATGACGTCACAAAATGATTCATGCATAAATTAGCATATCAGGATTTTTTCAAAATGGCGGACAACTGCCGAACATTTTCATAATTTTCTCAAGAACTAAATGCAGTAGAACTAAATGCAGCAGACAAGCGAAAATGCGAAATTAAGTATTCCGTAGGTAAGGCCTGAAATATATAGGCAATAAAAATTTTCGTTGCCAATGTCCTTTAACATATAAACTTACTTACATAGAGACTTGCTTATAAAATGAGTGCAAAACTATTTTTGAAAAAAGTTTGCAAAAAGGAAGTCTTCTCTCGGCTTGAACTCGCGCATGCGCATAACTTATAAAACCGTCGGGTCCATGAAAAAAAAAATGGCGGACAACTTTGCATTCCACAATGTTTTCACATACCTGGGTGTAAATATCCGAGTGGAATTAGTATACCCTCGCATGGCGCTTCGCGACGGCTCGGGGACTATATTTAAAATAGTTAATTTCTTGTAAGTACTAAATAAATTGTCTTGTGTACAGTACACAGTGTACAGTACAGTGTACAGTAGAGTACAGTACACATCACTTGATATATAATCGAAAATCTTGTACGCACTTCTTCAGTGAGCATGTGAAGAAGGCATTTTGGTTTCATATTTTATATTTTAGAATTCAAAGAGACAACCTTTTTTTAATTAGCTGTTTACATATCCTTGCTTTGCATTGTGCTATTATTCTATGAGAAGGTATAAAATTATCTGATTTTAGAGTTTATATTTTAGATTTCAAAAGGACAACCTTTTTTGGATTGTGTATACATCACCAAATTATTTGTTTTCAATTAATAGGGATGATGGTCCTGTATGTATAAATGACGTGCTTGATGTAGCTACATTATTAAGGAACCATGTTAGCTCAGTCGTATCATTGACAAAATCGGTTGTGTTTGTCATTCGAAGATCGAAACCATGGAAAAGCTTTGTTACACAAATGACACAATGGATTTCGAGGTATTTTCTAGTATCTTTTTACTCATCACTAAATGTTTACAGAGAGGAAACTTTCTTACTACCGGTATATAGCCATGGAAGATGTGTAATAAACATCCTCAGCTTTGATAAAATTCTAGATTTAGCCATTAAGATGAAGAAATTAAAAGCCATTGCCTTAAAGTGAGTAAAATGCAAGGTTTACTGGAAAACTGTAATTGTAAAATGCAAAACGTACTGTATATCCCTGCAAAGTTTGCACATTATCACACAAGGCTACATAATAATGCTATTTAATAATGTTTGTGTTCATAGATAAAGTTTAGTGATAGCATGAAAACAGTAGATGACCAAGGACCAAAACGAGAGTTCCTAAGGTTACTTAGGAATAATGTGGTGCAATACTCAGGTTGCTTTCAAGAAACTGCTAATGAAGGAGAATATATATTGACGCATAATGCCAGTAAGCTGAATAGCCATGAATATTACATGGCAGGACGGGCGTTTGGTGTTTCATTAATCTTTGGAGGAGATCCACCGTCTGTGCTTTCACCGTCCATTTACGATTATATAACAATTGGGTATGATAAGACAAAGCCATCCATGGAGGAAGTTCCCTATGCTCCACATAGAGACATCCTTAAGAAGGAGAGCGTTTGCACACATTTATATATGCAGATTGGCAAAATCATTGTATGTATCAGTCATCGTAGTGGGTGAACAAAATTTTATTTACTGGACTGGACAGGATTTTACTTACTGGACTTTTTCCTTCATTAGCACTTGCGTCAAGCTTGCGTAACTGGTACATTTAATTTTATATAATTTTAAGCATTTTAGCAAGCAGAACAATTTTTATGAAGTATAATTAGCACACTGTTAGCACTTATTTGCCAACAATAGATGCAGTATAAATTTTATGATCAGTACGTACCACTCACAGTACTGTAAACATATTTCAAAAAAGTCAGTAAAAGGTTTTTCTGGTATGATTTTTGGGCCACGGGTTTGTCCAAACACATGAAATGTGCATCATTTTATTCCTTCTAGCTTCTGGAAATTGACAGCGAAGTGGTCTTACGGAAGACCTTGCAGGAAGAGGCAGTAACCGAACTGATGTACGACGCGGGTTACCAAAACCTGTCACTCAAATTGAAAGATATCAAAGCTATTGTGGACTATGTTATCAAGCATTTGGTGATTGGTAAATGCAGGTACTCTAATGACTCCCATAGCTATCTTCTCTTTACTTCTTCCCACCCCAACCACACTAAAAGGTCCATTCCCTTCTCTCAGTTCCTTCGCCTTCGCCGCATTTGCAGTGAAGATGAGGACTTCCATACCAAAAGTCAGGAAATGAGAAACTTTTTTGTCCAACGTGGTTATCCAACCCCTCTCTTAGATACTGCCTTTTCGAAGGCCTCCAATATTCCCTGATCTGAAACCCTTTGAGACCATGTGTCTAATGTTCCCAACAACAAAATACCCCTAGTTCTCGGTTACCATCCCTTCAATTTCAAAGTAAGGGATGTCATTAGGAAGAATATTCATATCTTGAAAAACGACCCTGAAACATCTTCCATTTTCACCAATAATCCCTTAGTCTTGTTTCGACATAGTAAAAATATCCGTGAAACCCTAGTCCACAGCTCTCTACCACAGGACTCGTCATCACCTAATGGCACGTTTCCTTGTGGTGTGAAGCTGTGTAAAACCTGTAAGTATATAGATTCTTCCACTACAATTTCGGCACCAAAATCTAAGTACACCATTAAGCACCATTTCATGTGCACCTCCTCTCATCTCATCTACTGTATTTCATGCAGTAAATGTGGGATGCTCTATATTGGTGAAATTGGTAGATATTTAAGGATAAGGTTTGGTGAGCATCGTCGTGCTGTTGTAAACAATTATGCTAAACAACCTGTTGCCAGACATTTCAACACTGGCAATCACAGTGTTTCAGATATGAAAATTCGAGCTCTGTGTCCCATTTCTGGTAGTAATGATAGCCGCAAAAGGCAAGAAATGCGTCTCATTTCCCAACTTGGCACCATTCATCCTCTTGGCATTAATGAGCGCCTCTCTTACATTTAACTCCTATCTGTTTATGCCTGCCATCAGCAGATACTCTACATCTCACCTGATCTAATACTTTGTTCCTTGTTTTCTGTCTTTCTTGCTTTGTTATCTTTGTTCGCTGCTCCTTATATGCTAATATATTTTGTGATGTGATTTCCATATTTTGTTTATAGTTTGTTTTGATTAAATCCATCTGATTGGTTTATTTTTATCACGTGATCGCTTTTGTATTCACTATAAAAGCACATGTTTTCCCCCGACCCATTCTACTAACTTCCAGACGAAGGGCCTTCGCTCGACACGTCGAAGTTCTCATTGTATTTTTCAGGTAGTTTTACACAACAGTCAACCGCTGTATTTACTCTAATGTACTCTAACTATGATTAGTCTGATTTGGCACTTTGACATATAATATTATTGATTTCTATATTTATGAAGACAAAATTATTGTTTACATTAATACATTATACTCCTTTATGTAGAAGTGAGCTGGAAGAATTCTGCCAGGGCTTGGCACATTTCAAACTGTTGGAGCTAATCAAGATGTATGCTCCATCATTCCGCCCTGTGTTTGTATATGGTGAAGCTCAGCAGGACGATGTTTGCGCTGATTATTTAATCAGAACCTTTCTGCCACAGTTCAGTGACGTTGGAACCAACAGAAGGGAGAAAGAAGAAGATGTCTATGAACTGTGGTTATCTTTTGTCAGAAGCACTTCAGGTTATACCATTGTCGTTATTATATTACTTTGACAATGCTTATATATTAACAATATTATAGTCTGCAGTGTAGTACCTGAAGTAAAAAATTCGTCAAGTTTTAAGAACATTTCTCAAATTCCTGGCAGATGTTGTGAATGATGTTGGTTTTTCAGTATCCTTATATTACAGTAATTACAATGTTGTCTTGTATTGGTTGTGTTGTTATTTACTAAGACCTAATCTGTAGGGTATACTGCATAGCATTTTAATATGAATATACTTTTTTGTCACAGAGCCAGGATCCACAGTCGAAACAAAGGACATTCTTCGCTTTGCAAGTGGTTCTGAGCAAAAACCAATGTTGGATGGGAAGCAAATAAGGTACCGATGATAATGTTCATAGATCCCAAACAGCCATCTTCAGACGGTATGGTGCCATCAAAAGAGTCAAGGTTGCCGCAAGCACGTACATGTGGTCCCACCATTTTGTTGCCCACTGCTACCTATTGTGATCTTGGCGACTTCAAAACCGAAATGACGACAGGCATAATCGGCTCACCGCAAATCTTACTGGTTTAATGGAACTTTCCTACAGGGTGTATAAACTAGACAGTCATGAATTGGTCTACCCATTGTGAATGAGTATTGTATAAAGTTGCTGATTTCTCTAACACTAAATTTTTGAACATTTTACTTTCGAACATTATAAATCTTTGAACATTTTACTAATTTTTTGAACATTTTACATATTCCCATCTTGTTGCATATAAATATAAATTGCATATAAATATAAGTGTTCATTGTTCATAATATATGGAGTCCACTTATTGGAACATACATTGAAGCTTAAAATAAAAGTGTTATTGAATTTGTTATTATTTACAATGGCAAATGTCATAGATCAATGGCAAATACGTACGGTGGCCGAGTTCGTATTTTGAAATGCTAACAGTACCAGTACTACCGGTATACGGCAAAAATACTCAATCTTCAATTGAGTTTTGAAACTCAATTTTCCTACGTAAATTATTATTTTTCCCAAATCAATTTATCCGGACGAAATTAAGCTGTAAAAGGAAGAAAATATTCGATTCCAGTAATACTTTCCATACTCAAGAGAGAACGACGACTGTAACGAGGACCAATTCCATGCAGGAATCGCCGGAAATGCGTTCTGGGACTTCTGAAATTCAAAATTTTCTGGGGGAGCATGAACTATACAGAATATTTAGAAACTCAATCTTCTGTTTTCCGAAAAGCGGTAGTAGACCTAAATGCTTGAAAATATCCCTCAGTACAATTTTATAGATATATTATAGATGTTACATATTTGGTGTTGCCAAAAGGTATTTGCAAAAAATTAGGGCAACAAAATAATGTAAATTTTGAAGACTATTTTACAGTAAAGTCATTATCTCCTAGCAATTGCCATAAGGGTGAAGTACAACTGTTCAGCCTCTTCCCAATTTGTTGGCTGTTGAAGTCCACTGTTTTCGAAAATATAGTTAAAGTAATCCTGCATGATATTTTCCTCTTCGTTAAATTGTAAAAGATTCTCCTGTACAAAATGTACTTGTTGAGCGGAAATTGGAAGATTTAAATTCTCTATGCCCCCTTTTTTCTCAGGAAAATAAAATAACTCGTCCGGAATGCCGGGGATTGTGTCATGTTTGGAATCTCAGATTCGATGGGTGTTCCACTGCTGTCTTACATAGTCGAGGTCATTCTGAAGGACATCTGAGAAACAGCACCAAAGACACTCGTTTTCAAGATGGTTATCTGGATTGAACAGATTCCTCTCGCACAAATCCTTGAAGTAATTCATCCACCACGTAGAACGGTTTTTTCGGAACTGGGACCACCAGGCCTCGATCCTCTGGTTGGCAGGTGATGTGCCGTAAAAATGCGCATCGGCGCAGGAACGAAACTCGCACTGCATTGCTGCCATAATCCCTACGTAGTCACTACGTAATTTTACTGGACAGCCATATGTCTCTACACTTTGTACGTAAAACGATGCCGGGATCTCTGGTTTGTTATTAGACCTTGCGACACGCAGCCATATAATTTTTCGACTCCATCCATCGATACACCCGTGTATCGGAAACCTGTATGGCTTCAACTTATCGTAACCGTCTGTATGCCAGCAGTAATTAGGGCCTGGTACTCGATACGTTCGTCTGCGTAAGCGTTTTGCACGCCTGGTTTCACAACCCTCAGGGTCCAGTTCTCTCATAAATTCTTCAACAATACGCCTTGGAACTTGATGTCCCTCGGTTCTAAGAGCATGCCACATCGTTTTGTATCCTCCCATATTGCCTGGACCATTTAATTTATCTTGTATAACTCAACGTATTTCATTGGCATAAAAAACCGGCGATCTCCTTTGTAGGCCAAATTCCTTCAAACGATTTCATAACGTTCGTTCAGAAATGTTGATTCCATGCTTTTTAGACAGAAAGTCGATTATGCTTTTATACTGAAATCCTCTTGAAAAATAGTATTCTATCAAATCTTGTTAATCTTCAAAGGAATCTGAATCGGACGAACTTGTTGCGGCCATAGCCATAGTTTCAAACAAAAACGGAAAAACCCACAATTGATGTAGACATTTAGTAATTTATAGACAATTGATGTAGAACTTCACGCCACTTGAACAGGCGGCCATTTTGACGATGTTGTTTGCACGTGGTTTAGGGCTCTTTTTTCCATCGCTCAAACTGACATGATTATCGTTCATGTGGTGTCAATATATTATATATATCTCTGTAGTGGAAATATATATCTGTGTAGTGGAAATATATATCTGTGTAGTATATATATATCTGTGTAGTGAACTATATATATCTGTGTAGTGGAAATATATATCTGTGTAGTGGAAATATATATCTGTGTAGTGGAAATATATATCTGTGTAGTGGAAATATATATCTGTGTAGTGGAAATATATATCTGTGTAGTGGAAATATATATCTGTGTAGTAGAAATATATATCTCTGTAGTGGAAATGTATATCTGCATTTTTAATATATTAATGAATCCATATATACTTCTGCAACTAAATTTATATATCTGTGTTGCCGTTGTGGGCCACCGTACTTTCCCATGCAGACGCGAATTTGGTCAGCGCCCTCATTTTTGACGTCATTGCGTGCTTCTTTATCACAGGAATTTAAAAATTACTGGCGCGCTGTATTAAAATTCTATACTTATAGCAATAAAAGTTTAAAGTGCTTATAAACCCAAAATGGGTTTTTATTGATTCGGATAAGGCATGAAAAGTTAGTTAGTAAGTTCTAGATTAGTTTTTGGCTTAGACTTTTAGTTTCGGAGATATAAAGGCTCAAACAGGCAAATTTTGTCATTTTCTGAAAAAAAGTAGCGCGACCAAAATATCACCAAGGGGCCTGGATCCCAGGAACCCAACTTTGATAAACAACTAAGAAATGTATGGCGAAGATATCGATGTATTGTGTTTTTTTGCATATTTTGTCTAAACGATGTTTCGTTTGTGCGTGATATTACACAGAAAGTACCAACAGTAATATATCTAGCTATCTGACACCTTTTTTGGATGATAAATCACCTATTGCGGCTTTAACCGATAGAAAAGAGGACACCGAAACTCATCGATCTGAGACATTTGGTGGCAAATACAGGCCATAGTTATCGACCTATAAACAAAGACAAATGTACCCAGTTGTCCCAACATAGGACAGGAATCAACATACAGGTAAGCTGTGATTTTAACAAATGCAATGATGTCTATTCGCGCGTATGAACTTTGGATATTTAACGTTGAATCATGCCACCTAAATGTGCATATTATTTGCTAAGTATACAACGGTGTACAACGGTGTTTGTTGGCACACAAATCGATTGAAGTGCTTTTACCTCTGAGAGATTACATACTGCTGTTATAGAATAATATATCATATATGTTTCAATGTGAAAATTATCACAACTTTAATGCCTTTATGGTATTTAACTAATATAAATTAATAGGCCATTCTACTTTTAGATTTCAACCTACTTTATATGTGGACTTTCAGTGTCTTGTATTATCCTACACATGTGGTCAATGTCAAATGTTTTATATGACAGTGAGATACTGATGCTATATGTTTGATTGATACATGTATTTGGCACAAAGTTGATGACCAAGTGCTGCACTGTCCCACTAGTGGAACCACCTTAACCTGAGTATCAGGCATTTCTGCAGTTAGGCCTTGGTTTGTTAGCCACCTATGTTGAAGAACCTTAGGGAGGCTAAGAAAAAATAGAGATATACACTTCATAATTGTATAGCCCATTAAACTATTTGTTTGTCATTTCATCTAGATTATCAGTGAAGTAAACTGGAACCATCAGTGAAAGATGAATTAACATTTTTAATTAAATATTTATTAAACATCTTTATCAATATATGTTGTATTGTGACTCTACTGTGTCTTGGGGGCAAGTGCACTTTTAATAGCTCAGCCCCTTGATTGGATCGATTGGCTTAACCCATAAATTGGCAAATTTTACTCATCAGTGGTAGAGTACTGCCAATTAATGGGTTAACTGCGCTTGATTGGATCGGCTAAACCTTAGCTGCTTTTTGGGTAATGGGTTACCTAGAAAAGAGCCAGACTCCCACTATGGAGGAACTTTACCCATCTGGAAGGAGAGATTCCACTTATAAAATGTGCAAGGACATCTGGTAGGGAGGGGTCAACATCCATTTCCCTCCATGGAGAGAAAGTCATTTTACTTGCACAGAGAAGCACCTTTCTGAGTCACTTAAATCAGCTATGTGGGCATGCCAAGAAAGTTGGATGTGTGTACACTGAGTAAAGCAAACATCACTCTCACACCAGACATCTAATGTGAAAGTTGAAGCATGTTTGCTCTGCCCACACAGGCAAAGCTACTGTCATAGAAAGTATGATGTTTTACAGATCACATACTGGCCTTATGGCTTATTTATTAAATTAGATATGTTTCCCCACTAAAACATTCTCAAAAGATGAATATTATTCTAAGCCTATTTATGTGGCAATTAATGTTTAGTGTTGTCGCAATAATTCCATATATCTATATATCCAGTTTATGATATCTGTGTATTGATCATCTTTCATTTACATGGACAAAGATGACAATCTGTCAACCAATCTTCCTATGAAAGGTTCTGTGAGAATATACATGGGGCCAATTTCATTAGATTGTGGGTTGGCCAGTTGCAGTTAACCAGTTATTATTCTTGAAAATGTCCAAATTTTGGGTAAATTTGGATGTAAAATTTGTAGGGAAACAAGCTTCCTTGCTAAAGTGAGAACCAACTTTAAAGCAGGTGTAGAAATCAGAAATGAAATGCAACCGATTCCCATGTCCATGAAGGCATGAAGACTATACAATGCAGTAAAAGGTTTAAGTTCCATTCCAACAAACTTTTAACCCTTGCATTCGTTCATTTATTTCTTCTTTCTTTATTTGATACTATACGAAAGAATTTTATAAGCAATTGGTTCGCCAGAAGAGGCATCTATGTCCCAGAATTTATAGACATAAGTTACTGCAAGTGTCATGGTCGTCTCCACGATCGACTTTGAAATCGCATTTAAATCCATTCCTTCGTCTATATTCCACGATTGACGATGCAAACCACTAGAAGGGTTACTTTACACACTAAACTGTGTTTGAGTTCAAAAATGTGTTTTTTTCCTCAAGAAATAGCTGACTTTTCAAGATGATTTATCCAAATGTAATTGTTTTTATAGTAAAATTAAATACACACGTTCCTGGGACCCAGTCCCCCGGAAGACGCTACTTTTTTTCCAAAATAGCGACTTTGAGCCTGTATATCTCCGAAACTAAAAGTCTAAGCCAAAAACTAATCTAGAACTTATTAACTAACTTTTTATGTTCTATCCGAATCAGTATATAAGCACTTTAATAAAACCAAAATGCCGCATTGTACCGTGGCCTTTGTGCACAAATGGCAGTCGAAATACCAAAGGAACGGATATTAGTTATCATAGATTACCATATGGCCACTCAAAAGTGTTTGGCTGCAGAATTTACGTCGCGAGAACCCTCGTGAGCGTGCGAATCACGTCTGCAGTGCGCATTTTATACCAGATTGTTTTGAACCAGCTACCCAAGTAATTCCTGGTCTCAAGAAACGTAAAATGCTAAAGCCATCGGCAGTACCAATATATTTACTTTTCCAACCAAGCGCAACGAAACGAAAACAAGGTCATCAAGTGTGAGGCAAATACAAAATCGAGCACGAAAGGTTTGGTGATTAGTTGTTTTACGTACTGAATACTGATAGTCCATTTACTTGTATATTTGTTTACATAGAATACAATCTTTTAAATAATGTAAATATAGTATAAAGAACAAATATGTACAAATTCGTCATCCAGTACTTCCATCACAATATTCATTCTAACTAAGGAGGTTTTGCAACATTGACAAGATTATCAGTTAGTGCCAAAGAAGCATGTCCTATTCTAATTTTTACTTTTAATTCAATAGCTTTACTTCTGGACTGGTTGAAATTTAGCAGAACCAGAGTAAATTAATAGGGTGAATATTTTATATGTGAATTAACAGGCTAAATTGTAGCCATGCAGTCAATTTTTTTTTGGTTAACATTGTCAAGGTTTGCAACAACATTGAACAAGACAAATTTGTTCTGGGTGGTTCTTGTGCAGATATAAATATAGACACTTCAAATGATGATGTTGGACAAACTAACTGACATACTTTGAACAGATTACCATGTTAAGGACTATTGGAACCCAAACTGAAGATTTCCATGTACAAGGAACTACTAGCAAACACCCTGATGATATCAATGAATTACTTCATTTAGAAGATCACAGTTACTCCTCGGGCACAAATAATGATCCTTCAACAGATAGGAATAGAAAAATTTTGGAACCTTGTCCAACACTATGCACAGCAGTCTCTAAAGAACAATTGCTTGATTGTGGTGATGTCCAAAATGAGGTAACTGTGGAATCAACAAACCAAGGATCTTCAAATGAAGCGGATAATGATAGCTGTCTGAGTGACAGCTGTTCTTCATATTGTCCTTCAGCTTCTGATGACGAGTCTGAAACAGATGATCAATATTCCAGCAGTACTGCACATCCTTCTCTTGAAAGTCAGCTACATAAACTGTTTAAGATTTGTCAACAATGTGGTAGTCCAATTGATACAACAACCAAAACGATCAAGGAAGTATGGTTACTATAACTACAAATTGTACGAATGGGCATTGTGTATCCTGGCAATCACAACCTGATACAGCAGGAAAACCTACTAATTCCAGCAGCTATTCTATTTAGCAGCAACACATTCAATTTGTTAGCTCCCCCCATTACTATGATACCCAGAAAACTATTCTATTCCCAGTAGTACAACAGACTTGGAGAACAACCCAGACAACCATAGTGAAACAGTGGGGCAGTGAAGCAGTGTGGATGTATGTGGTGACGGGCGGTGCGATAGTCCTGGGCAATTATCAAGAAGAAAATTCCAATCCGATGCCTTGCAACAGACTGCCATACAACAATTACAGCGCGAATGAGGACGAACTATTGAAACATTGAACATCAATATGATGTGTGGCATTTGAGTAAATCGGTCACAAAAAAGCTGACAAAGAAGGCGAAAAAGAAGGGCTGTGAAGAATTGCTCATATGGATTCAGAGTGTGTCTAATCATTTGTGGTTTTGTGCTGCAACATGTGATAAGAATGCAGATATCCTAAGGGAGAGGTGGCTATCTTTGTTACACCACATCACCGGTAAACACCGATGGAGGGCCTCTAAAGAATTTAGATTGGTTAGAAAATGTGGACACCCCAGAATCAGTGCGAAAGAGCAAAAAACAATTATTTGGCTTGAAAATGGTTCCCCTGCTCATGTTGCTTTGGAGGGAGTGATCACAAACAAGAAGCTACTGAAAGATATATCAAAGCTCACAGAGTTCCATCACACTGGTGAGTTAGAGTCCTACCATTCCGTTATGACAAAATATGTACCAAAACGTGAGCATTTTCGTTATAATGGAATGGTGGCGCGAACTCAGCTAGCTATCTTGGATCACAATTCAAATGTGGGTAGAATCCAGGCAGAAGTAAATAAGGGACGAAATAAAGGCGAGAAACGGTACAAGGTTGCCTGTGGCAAGCAGAGGAAGAACTGGGTGGCCAAAGAGATAAAGACCCCAAAGTCATACAGCCATGTAGAGGGTATGCTGAATGATGTGGTTTTGTGCAAGAAAGGCAAAAAATTTAGGTATAAGCCAACCGTTCAAGCTAAATGTATAGCACCAACACCTAAGCCACCAAAACAGGAAGTTATAGAAAAGCATAAACAACAGTGACAGACCTGTTGTCTTGGTGAACTGGAAGTTATTGATAAAGACCATGTAACGTCCATTCTGTGCATGTGCTATGGGGGGTCCTGAGATGTAAACAATGCCCAAATTGCGCGTTGTTTCTACTAAAATTCAACATTTTCTAAATCAGAAACTCGAATCTGTATTTATTTAAAGCATAGCGAACCAGAACACATCATAATTTTTTAAATATAGCATGTTTAAAATGTAAACAAACGGACGTCGCCGGACTTTACATCACCTTTAATGTTAATAATGGTGTCAATTTGCTGATTAACAAATTAAGATACATGAATGTCCATCCAGTATTGATTAACTGGATCATTGCGTTTCTCTCTGGCCGCCAACAATGTGTCAAGCTAAATCAATGTACTTCCAATTGGGTAAATGTTCATGCGGGAGTACCACAGGGTACCAAACTTGGTCCTCTGTTGTTCCTGGTGATGATCAATGATATGAAACCTTGTAGGAACACAGTTAAATATGTGGATGATTCTACTCTATTTGAAATTGTACTGCAAAACACAAGATCTAAACTTGATTCAGCGCTATCTAGAACTATCGAGTGGGTTGAAAGAAATCATATGCAACTAAATGGGTCCTGTACTTGAGTATGCATGCCCGATATGGCATTCTGGTATTCCTGAATACCTCTGTGATAAAGTGGAAACTGTACAAAAACGGGCCCTCCGAATTATTTGCCAGTCCTATTCATACACAGGAAATAGTGAAACTACTGGTTTAATGAAACTGAAAGAAAGAAGATAACTTTTATGCTGTAAATATTTTAATCGTATAAATAAGCCTTCTAACAGTCTCTTTCAATTATAAACTGCGAAATGAACGCTTACCGTTCATTAAAACTAGAACAGAAAGATTTAGGAATAGTTTTACACCATATGCAATTAAGTCCTTTTCATAGAACAAATTACATTAGTGCAATATATATATATATATATCTTATAGTATAATATCATTGTAAAATCGTGCAATTCAATCTTTGATTGCAATGCGTTTTTTATTAATAAATTCAATTCAAAAAAATTCAATTCACTGTCAAATACCTCAAATTCTCACACTGCAACAATAGAGCTATTCATCAGCAAAACGAAATCCAACAAATTCGAAGTCGTCTTCATCACCTGGGGGTGCAAAGTGTGCTCGAATGCAGCTAACAGCATATGATGGAAGAACAACTTGTATTTCTTTCCCTACAACTTCCCAACACCATCGCACTAGCTGGCGGTACACAACATGCCGAAAGATTTTGTGATCAGGACCTTCATACGCTTTACTTCTATACTCCTGTTTATATTGTAACCAAGCAGCCTGTAAAACCCATTGATCTAAACAGACTGTATGGAAACCTGGATTATCTGTTATACAATCATATGGCATGGTTGGCTTTACATATTGATTAACCTCATCGTTTTTATTAGCGAACTGTACAATTTCATGGCAACAGACGCATTCTTCCTCCCTATCCATTATCTGATAATGTTCGCATAAACACCTAACAATAACAAATGATTGTGTGGGGAATGATACAATTTAAGAACAAGAAAATTCAATTTGCCAATAGAAACTATAAATTATGATGTTTACCAGTCAAGGTTACCCAAACGAACAGACGATTCGTCAATCAACATATTATGTTCACCTTTGATGTCAGCTGATTCACCACTATTGCTGTTGGAATCTCGTCTAGGTTCAAACTGATAGCCCAGGATTTCGCCCCCTTGTAAAATATTCCTATGCAATTCGTCTAAACTCTCACCTGAAGAACTAGAAGTTCTTGAATCCGATGAATCATCGCTTGACAAACTTAAAACATTGGCATTCACAATGAACTCTATACAAAACACTTGTAATACGAGAACAACAACAACAGCTCAGAAGCACGCAATGACGTCGAAAAGAGGGCGCTGACCAAATTCGCATCTGCACGGGAAAGAACAATATGACGTAGAAATTTGCAACAATCGCGAACTTTGACGAACAATTTCTCCTTTACTATAAAGAATTAGGCCGAGATATTTCAGGAACAATCTATTTAAGGTATTATCTTTTATATAAACCTAACTTGTCTTGGGGCTGGAGTTCCCTTTTTAACGTTCGCATAAATTACACAAGTCTTTGAAATTCAATATGTCTGCGCAAATATTGAAAGTGATTTGCATGTGATGCTCGAATTACACAGAAAAAGGATCAAGGTATTATATTTGACAAGAGTGGACGTAATGCCAACAATGCATCAAGATTATATAAGTACCTTCCAGTTGAGTGGAAGTCTGCATTCTTGGCCTGTATTATCGCCCAAGACAGCGTGATATGTAAGCATTGCCTGAAACTTCTGGACAGAAGGCAGCGTATGAAGTTGATTTCACATCACCATCGAAGTACCTTGCATTGAGTGATGATAACGATTGTACATCAGAGACAGATGCATTTATTCCAATGGCGCGACTCCAATTAAATCTCGTCCATCAAATAGGATAGCTACGAATGCAGGGCAGACTGAATCTCTCGAACATGGTGTACAGGTATGCTATGAATATATTTCATGTATAATACGTTTCCGATTGTTGGTGGATTTGATTTTGTTGTTATAATGGATATTAATATATGAAAAAATGTTGTTAACTAATATTTAATAGTTTGGATCAAAATCATCAAATACAGTGTCTACAGTATACTTCCATGGCATGGGCATGCAATGATGGCTGTATTAATACTGGGATCCAACATGGCATAGTAATCCAAAAAACCTTTTCCATTATGTAGGTTGTAGTGTCATCGCCATCCCAGAGTAGATGTCGTAAACTGAAACCAGAAATTGAACCACTTGGTCGTGCTCTCTTGAGAGGAACATGGAAGGAAATTGCTTCCGCATCCTTATGTGTGAAGGAAATCAGGTCTGAGCTATATAAATGTTTGCTGAAGCAACTCTCTGGTGAGTGTTGTAACATTGTTTCATCGAGGGAAAAAGAGAAGACATAATTTAGAAAGTGTGGTGTTAATGACATTCGATTTTCATTGAAGAGAATTTGTGTGGAAATGAAAACACAAGCACCCTTGTTGTATTCAGTGTTAATGACCATAGCAATTCCTGGTAGGCAATGCAAGGAGCAAATTGAATGGACTCCAAGTGTTGCTGTAGCAGCCTCCATACTTCTGAAGCAAAGGTGTAAATTGGCCAACAGTGTGTGCAGCTTGTTCTGATGATGCTGATAAAGTTCAATGGATTCCATGTATGTTTACCATCCATTAGAATATTATTATTTAGGACTGAATTTATTTTATGTGCCATAAAATGTCAGGCAAGATGTCTCCAGATGTGTCTGAGGATTTTTGAAGTAATACACCCCTGGATTGAAAAGGGGTGCAATTGTTAAGTAAAGGTCCACACATACAGTATGAGCACGTTTTCCTTGACAAGTTTATTTGTTTGTGTAAGGCAAGCAAGTTTTTTTGATCAACTTCTTATTGTCTGGTTTGACTAGCTTTTAAACAAGGCTCCTTGTCAAGGAAAACATGTCAATTTTTTGCTGTACACACGGGCAAATAAAATTGTCAAGGAACTACTGTAAGGGCCTGCTTAAAAGTTAACCATTAGCTGACAATGCGTCCAGATGCGCCCGCTTTAGTATTTACTCTGTCTAATGCCAGACGAGTTTACTTGTCAGTGGTAGAGTACTGCCAGTTAATCGGTTAACAAAACTATCTGCCATTGCCTCTAATTAATTTAACTGTAGGCAGAGACCTAACAGAAATCGTTCCTGACAGATGGGTGTACTGGTACAGGTTGCTTTCCAATTGTTAACTGTCACAGATTCTTATTGGTTTGATTTGTGTGTATACAAACTATCATCCTTCGCAATTTTTTTCTGGCAGCAGAAATTATAATCCTGAGTATTCGGTGTGTGGTGATGTAACATCATATAATTATGTTCTTAATTCTTAATATCAATATTTTGCGACAGTCATGTAAATATTCCTTAAGTTCAGGAAATTTGTTTTTAATTGTTATTTATTGGTCTTTTCAGGCACTGTGTAATCAGCACCATATGCGTGTGTGTGTATCAGCACCATATTTTCATAAAAAAGTGACAAGTTGATGAAAGAATCACTTACACTCACACAAAAGAAAGCATCTAAAGAGAAATAATTTGATCCTATTGTTGTTGAGGTACTGGAACAAATTGTAACATCAGTATCAAGTGAAGTGGTGTATTCCACTGCTGAGCGCTCCCTTGTTATGGCAAGCAAAACCTCTAAGGAAAGTACATTACATTTGTCGCCTGGATGCAAGTATGTGATTGATAATTTTGACATTTTTCAAAGAGTTAGGACAATGACTGAAGAGAATCAAAATAAAGATTTACACTGGGTAAATTATAACAGAATACCAAATAGAGTTTCAGGCAATCATCTTCCAGATGACGGACCTATTTGTGAAATCAATGAGTTGGAAAATGCTAAAATTGTCCCTTCACCCACTGAACATGTTATGCAAAGACATGACAACCTTACCCTTATTGAAAGGATTCTTGTTTCATGTATACCTTACCTTAAATTCTGTGAAGATGTGGTGAACATGCATATACTACACAACTATGCAGCACAAACTGGGATTAAATCCCAAAAGATATGGTAATTACAGTATATTGTAAAGCTACTGTAGCCTATAAAAATGTTAACATAAGGTTACAATATCTGATTCCTGGGGTAGGATCCACATGCTGCCTTCGTTTTTCCGACTGTTGACATAAATTCCCAATTTCATATAACCACCCTGTTAAGAGAAAGGGCACATTTAGGAGTTTTATCCTGTAGCCTATAAATGTCTGACAATCACCATGATCACCTACAGTACTGCATGTTGTAAGCTGTGATGATGATCAGCAGTGACACAGCCAAGCAAGGGGACCATCTCTGTCCCCCTCCCCCAAATGACCTCCAGTACTCTCCTTTGCGAAAAGTTTAAAATCAGGGCAGAAAGTGTGTGGGGGAGGGGAGTGTACAAGGTGTGAAATAACGATAATAATGGCCTTTTCATATCTGGTCTCAGAATGCAAGAAATTTCTCAGGAGAGACTCTGTAGAGACCCTAGAGATTTCTCAGGGGGAGCATGTGCCTAGCACTCTTGCATCATTGCTGTTCGTTTTTGGAATCTATGTTTGGTTTACCTTCTCCCCAGAGTGTGCACCCTGGCTACGCCACTGATGCTCAGTTCGACATAACATACTCTATAGATAGGGTGGGTCATGAAACATTTTCAATAATTTGTGATGGGCCATGAAATTTTGTTGAGATACAGAGGATGGGCCACAGAAATGTTTTGGGAAAGTCATTTCCCCCTCCACGCTCCCCTAAATGTAATTACAGTATAAACTGATAATAAATGTAATGAAAGGTTATTACAACTCTTAAACTTTTAGTAATTTCAGAATGTCACATTCAAATTCAGATAAAATCGTAGACGTGATGCCCCCCACCTCCCCACTCTTTGCAGTAGTCAATTTAAATCTTAATTATTTGTGATTGACTACATAAATGACCAAACATCATTGTTTATTAGGAGTGCCTTGGTATTATATTTCATAACGAGAACACTTCGGATGGTATACTCAAAGTATTGAAGCAATTATATGGGTACGTACCAGCAGCATCAGACAAGAATGTTAATGTGTTTCATGAAGCTGGTGTGGTTGGTGATCAGCTGACAATTGAACGAGCAGTAATATTATCTTTGTCAAATGGCTTCTCATCTGAGGAAAGGTTGGAAGGATTACACTGCGAGATCGTGGACTGGCATACAGAACTTAAGTTTCTTTCTGTAAGTATAATAGTTTACTGATATACAACCCTCTTTGACATGTTTTACAGTGGAAAGGATTTTTGTTAGATTTAATATCAGAGTGAAATGTTAGGTAGACCAGGCTCCCAAACCGCTGCTTGTAAAGCCAATGCTCTCATCTTGTGTTATCAAAAATAACGTTGATATTCAAGAGTTTACGTTTCATGATACACAATTTTACCTGTAGCTTATATTCAGAAGATAAATATACATTGTTCGCTGACAGACACTTGATTAATAGAAGAAACGTGTCACATGATACTGAACATGCTTATTCCCAGAACAAGCAACTGTTAATCATAGCACTAAAAGCCAGGATAGTTGCAGCAGGGATGAATATCATTGGTATTTCAGAAATAGATGGAAAGCCAACAATATTAGCATACCCCTCTAATGCTTCAAGACAAGATGTATACGAAAAATTGCTTCCACCATTGTCGATTGGACAAAACAGTGACAGAACATACAATAAGTACTTCTTCAAGAAGATCAAGCAAAGGCTGAAAGGAATAAACATGTAACACCTGCTTCATGTGCAGATTTGCAGGATGCAAAAAAACATACAAGTAAGCAGAAGTGAATGGAATCGCAATTGTTGTGTAAGGTTTAGTTTAATCATAGTTACTGGTTTAATGGGCATGCAAGGGGTGGGTCATGTATGGACATGCAACATGTATATCGATTAATCTCTGTCAACAATCGAAAAATATCGATTAATCGTATTGAATAAATTAAATTATGATACTTCAAAAACTCAACGCTTGGTTGCAAATGGTAGTATAGACGGTGTGAAATTGTCAAGGCGGCATTTGTCATATCAGACATCTCATCGTTTCAATCACTATTTCATCAGCGAATGAGAGTGCCATTTTTCACAGGTTTACTACGTATTTTTACTGCAATGAGAGCACCAGAATAGAAAGTTTAGGTAAATATCAATGCTGTGCATGTTTCTTGTCACTGATCATATTATTGTTAAGAATAATCGATTTCCAAAAAATAATCGAATTAATTGGGAGCAGATATAACATGTCTCACAAGCTACAAGCCTTGTCCCATATGGCTAATAATTTTGTGAGACAAGTTGCAGTGCATGAAACTACTAGAGTATTAATAATAATTACCCCTCAACTATCAAGATGGACAGTATTTTTGTTGCTGCAAGCTTTGTACAAAATAGAATTGGGTCGGAACTCTGTGCAATGGTGAAGCAATCCAGGCAACATACAGTATTTTAGCAGCAATTGCAGTGTTATTGCCCATTGCTCATTGCTAGGGTTGGTTTGCTGGGTAAAATTGCCTGGCATTTGGGCATAATAAAATGGCAATTGCACCCTTTATGTTTAGGTCATGAACCGAACGTTTTTTTAATGTTTTTGTTACCTATAGGCATGATGGCAAAAGGAGAATAACACATGAGTTAAAGGAACATGGATATGTTCATAACGAAGAACCATCTTCAGCAACTCTTCCTGAAACTTCAGACGAAAATCGACAAGATGATGAAGATGATATGTATAATTATCAGTGCAATCTGATAGATCATGGTATGTTGTACCTACATTTTACAGATGCAGTGCTGAAGGGGATGGAGACCGTATCATTCGTTGCTGGAAATTCCTCCTTCATTTTTTTGTTGATGGCACCAAAAGCACGAAGTATGCCCTTGAAGCATTGTATTTGTTGTTCCAGAAACTATCCCTTATTTCGCGAAGACAAGCATACTGTCAAAGATGGAACCGCACCATCAACAACCACAATAAGAAAGGTAAAAATGTTGCACTAGATTTAGACCTGGAACATGATAACTTTCTAAAAGAGGGCATGAGAAAGATGGGCCTTGCTCTTACAGAAAATTCAGTTACTAGGTTGTGTAGTAGGTCACGCGAAGTAATAGAGAATCTTGTGTGTGTGAGTGTGAAGTGATGAAAAGATCAGGAACCCCTTTCAATGCCAATAACCATAAAGATCTTGTGAAGCTTGTAAATAACCTTGTACATCATCAGACGTTGATCAACACCGAAGGAAGAAGACTTGGTAACTTTATGTACTGTTTACGATCCCATCTTCACCTAACAAAAATGGGTGACTTTTGTAAGTGGATAGATAGGCACAAATATGAAATGGTTATTGCTAGAAAAGCATCTTAGCTACTGTTTACCCAAATAGATCTTCTTTTCTGGGGCTAGTTGTAGGGACGCTGGAATGACGAGAGGGCAAAAGGGGCAGTGTTTCTTCGAAGGACACTTTGAATTAATATATACTAAGTGGTATTTGCAAAACAGGACTTGGACATTGCCATAGTCACATTACTGATTTGTAGAAGAATAGGGTGGTCTGGGAGTCTTTCCCCAGACGATTTTGATATTTTGAAGGTTGATGACCACATTTCTAGCATTTCTGCAGTTTTCCTTGTTTATTTATATAGTCCTATAGTTTTAAACAAGGTGCTTATATAAGGATGAGAACGAATTATTTATATTATAACAACAAATATTTATCATAAATCAAACGGGCATCCTGCCCCTTCTGCCCTCAAGTTCTGGCGTCCCTGGCCAGTTGTACAAAGGCCAGATAGCGCTATCAATCTGATAGTAACTTTTCAATCATTGTGTGCCATGTGCCCAGCCACAGTATATCTTTCCAAGAAACTTGATATTTCTATTCTATAATTAAACAAAAACTTTATTTTCAGGATGCATTGATTATACTCTGTGTCTATAAGTACATATTTAATATATATATTGTGGTATGTGTATATAAGTTAAGGAAACATGTTATTAACACTTAACCATGTAGCATATAATTCTGATCAATGCTACATGATTCTAATAAAAATTGTTGAGTTATTGTAATACATGTAAGATACATGCTTGCATTTGTAACTATCTGCAGTGTGGCCTAGTAAAGAACTTTGCATTCAAGGACATTTTTGTATTTCCCATTACAGCAGTTTGAATGAACCTTTTATGTGATGAGTGGAAATATCTAACACCTCCTGCCAAGCTGAAGGTGGATGTCAGCGATGATGAACTGAGAGTGTGTCACAAGGTCATTATCCCTGACTGATCTATTTGAGTTTTGTCAAAGCTACCGAGAAGCAGTGGCAACCCCATCAATGCAGGATAAAGGTCCCAGAAGTGTTCTTGAAGCAAATTGTTGGTATAGAAGGAATGAAGACTTTAGCCATTGCCTTGGCAAGAGTAATTGCAGCCAAACCTCACTCAGTCGATGTGGAGAGACTGATATCAAGATACAATATCTTGAAGTCACCAGCAAGAAGCAGACTTAACATAGATACCCTTCACAACTACATTTTCATTGGATGCAATCTTCCACCACTTGCAAGTTATGATGCCAGACCTGCTGTTCGATACTGGTTAGCAGATAAGAAGAGCAAGTGCAAGTACAAGACAAATGGTTCAAGGGTAGCCTGCGAATAACAGCTGCCCGATTGTCTCATTCCTCGCCCAAACGAACGTCTGCGAAATAAGCTAAAAAATTCCATACTCATGACGTTAATATGCCCCGATTCTGAGCATCTCTTCTGATTGGCTGGTATATAATTATTGCATAAATTACGAGAGCAAATAAAATAAACATGGCGTCTCAAAATGATCGAAGGCTTTATAGGAAAGTTGATTTAAACTTATTAAATTGTTGTCTAAAAGATATCTGTCCTACTTTTAAAGTAGATAAACTATTAAGCGGGCAGTTTGATGGGCTAAATAACTTCCTGCAAAAGAAAGATGTGTTCGTAAGCATGCCAACTGGGTCTGGAAAATCTCTTGTGTTTCATCTTGCACCATTAGCTGAAATGTGGATGTATTCGCACGCTCCTGATGCGCAAATGTGGTCGAGAGCACCCATTATTGTCATTATTAGTCCTTGATTGCTCTTATGAAGGATCAAGTCAAACGTTTGAATGAGGCAGGGATGAAAGCAGCATATGTAGGTTGCGAAGAAACAGAGAAAAGTATAGAAAATGGCAAATTCACTTACGTGTTCATGTCACCAGAATCAAGTCTCTCTAATCAACGATGGCGATTTATGCTGGAAATAAAAACCTACCAGGATAGACTAATGGGAATTGTGATAGATGAAGCACACTGTATAGTTGAATGGGGTACCTCGTCAAATAACAAAACAAAAACAGCTTTTCATATCTGGTATTCCAGACTAAATGAGTTGAAGTCGTTGATAGGCACCGTGCCATTTTTGGCTTCAATAGCTACTGCAACTAAGAAAACTAAACAAAAAATATTTGACATGTTGGAATTTAATAATCCATATGAAATTTGCAATGACCCCAACTGCCCAAACATCTCATATGCTGCACAGAAAATGGATGGTACCATAACAGATCAATTCTTATTCTTAGTAAATGAACTGAGAGAAAATGGTAAACAAACAATTCGAACAATTATATACTGGCAAACGATAAAACAGTGTTCTGTTCTATTTAACATGTTTAATGTTCAACTAGGTCGCAAGATATTTTGTGATGGCAGTACCGACCCTCAAATGCGGCTTTGTGAAATGATGCATTCGGGTAGTC
Organism: Trachythela sp. YZ-2020; assembly: GCA_016169945.1. NCBI lineage: Eukaryota > Metazoa > Cnidaria > Anthozoa > Malacalcyonacea > Clavulariidae > Trachythela > Trachythela sp. YZ-2020. The sequence continues at coordinate 182,310 of JADLSH010000333.1, forward strand.
CAGAAAATGCAAAGAACCATGTTCTACATAAATTTTCTGATGCAGGAAGTCACTTGAGAGTATTAGTAGCTACAACTACATATGGAATGGGAGTAAATTAAAAGAATGTCACAAGAGTAATTCATTTTGGTCCATCCAAATCTATTGAAGCGTACATGGGACCAGATATGCCAAGATCCATCATTTCTTTCAATTTTATGTGAACTGGACATGAATGCTGATATGCATGATGAATCGCAACCAATTGATAGCTCCATGGAACAGTTACCAGGTTGTCCAGCAATTCTTTAACTCTTTCTAAACGGCAGCGTCGAATATCATCCGCCAACGCATGATGATTTTGAGCGCTTGTATCTTTGGCGGTCCCCACCAATCGATCACCAATCGATTCAGCAAACACACCTGTTCTTGACTAAATCCAAACAAATCGCTAAATACATTGTTTTACAGATCTCCGTGAGTTTTAACACCTTTGTAATCTGATATTATTATCGTAAACTAATTATATATTCAGTACCTTTGGTCGATTATAACTTCTGTTTTAAAATCCGTGTGATCTTCGCTAATACACCGTTTTATAGAGCTTTAAAAACAGTACATACTGACCAACTTTCAAAGAAACACAATAAAAATTGACAAAGTTAAGGCGAAATTTGAAATGTAGCGTAGGGTCAAACCGGAATTTCAGACAAAAACAACCGGAAAAGGCCCAAACACAAACAAAGACTGTTGCTATGGTTTTTTAAGTGGCCGGAATGAATTCCCCAGGGTACAATACCCTATATAAGATCTTTTTGTCGGGACTGAAGCGCGTGGGCAAACCATATATAGTCAAACTACGACAAGCGCGTGCATGCTGGAAAATTCCCGATAAATAAAAAAAATTCAAAATAAATATTTCTAAAAGCCCTATCGAAGGCACGTTTTACAGCATAAAGAAACAGATAAAAAGCTAAATTTCGACCATTAGAAGTCTTTCAAGATATTAAAGATTGTTTGATTTGAACTGAAGTATGACTGGAGGTATGTTTGGGATTAAACTTTTAGTATTTTTGATTCTGTAATGTTTAGTCGGCAAAATAGCCCACTGTTAAAAAGCTTATTTTGTAAGGATTCCAATGGTGTTAATTTCATTGCCAGGGGGTAAATATTTTGCAAAGGAGATCGTACTCAAAGTGCTCTTGCGACAACTTGCGACAACATAATTAAAATGCGACCGACCAGAAAGAGTTAAAGTGGTATAGAGAAGATTGTGGATGTTAATGATAATTTACCTAAGTTAAACTGAATCACAGGACAATACTATTATGGTAGGCAATCAATAGTTTACTAACCAATTTTGAAGTGTATAAAGTATAATTATATTATATTTGTCGGAGGTAAATAGACTTCCTTGGCTTCATAATATGTTTCCCATTGATGGGCAGACGTCGTTGTTTACAATTTTTATTCTAACGACAATGGAAGATAATCCAGTTCAGTCTAACATGGATATGGATCTCATATGGATCCAAGAAAGTTATTAACTATAGTCATGTTTACAGTACAACCATAGACCTACTGTAGCTTTGGCCTCTTTTTGCTGACTAGTTAATATGCCAATCAATATGGGCCAACTTAGGCCAAGGCCAGGTCTAGATTTGTGGTGTAAACACTGCTCATGTATTCACCATCCAGGTCAATATTGTCATATGTTACTATTTAATTTGAACACTTTATACTATATAGCAATTCAAATTATTTTGTTCAGTCAGTAGTTACTAAATATGCTATTTAGTATTTACTTAGGTGTCATCCATAAGTATCAACATTTTCACAAGCTTCCAAACGCATGCTTTTTTTCAACCCCCTCCCAGAGCGTACTCTAAAATGTTGAAGCTCAGCCTTATATCCATGCATAAATGATAAATCATTGACATTTTTTAAAGCGTACATTGGTCATTACCACCTTGCCCAGCGTACACTTTGTACCCACAAATGTTGATAATTATGGATGACCACTTAATACAATATAATTATGGATGACCACTTAACTCCTCTCAGCCACCTACAACAGGCTTCTCCATTGCAAGAAACTTGTCTCTTTCTCTAACAAGATAAAAAACTAAAACGCCATCATTTTGAAGCTTCATTTGGAATCTTGAGTATTACACAACAACATCCATCAGAAAACAGCTCTGTCTTTGTTCAACCAGTTCTTTAAATAACCTTTTGCATCTGCATCTGGACTTGTCTTCAGATACATTAAAATAGCCTGAGAACCTTGAGCTTGTTTTCAGTTGCCACCTTATGAAGTTCCCGTGTCCGGACACCAGAGGAATGGAAATATGTCGCAAGTGCTGCAGCATCCCTAATCAAGTAGGTGACCTCAGCAACTGAAGAGGAAACTGAATTCCAAGCAAGGGCACTGAATTTCAATAATTACTACTGAATTTCAAGCAGGGGTACATCTTTCCATTTTTCTGGAGCTGACGCATCTGACCGAGCCTTGCCCATATCCCGATCGTGCTCCTGGATTAGGATTTGTTCCACCGGATGCTAGCAATGAAACGTTTGGAAACAAAGAATCCCCATTTAACTGACTTTCAACAGCATTCTGAATAGCCTTTAGTGCTCCTTCTGCACCCCGCTCATTTGGTTATTTATTATTATTATTTAACATATTTATACAGGTTAGCTTCTTCAGGCTAGGAGCCTGCTATCAATGAAGGACCTGTAGGTCCTGTTGAATGTCAATCAATGAAGGTCATGTTCTTCAAACCCAAGGAAATAGAGTTTCTTCCCCTTTTTGTATCTGCGAATGCAGATATATTGCCATCGTGCGAGTAAGAGTGTGTTAAGCTTGTAGCCATTCAGCGACGAGCTTATATCAGCCAATCACCGATTAGCTTACACCTCGTTTGACGAATCAGTGACCGCTAGCTTAAAATGACGTAATTATATTGTTACTCTTTGATCTCGATGTATAACTGGATTGATGTTGATTATTTCAAGATGGCGGACTACTGAAGGGCGAGAATTGTAAACATGAGTAAAATTTTAAATTTGACAGTGCAAATTATCCAACAAACCAACGATAATTTTAATTTTCTGTACTGTTTTGAACATGGCAAGAGTCGAAGGAGTATTTTTAGGGAGTATTGGAAGTGGTTGATAGCATTTTACGCTGTGGAAATGATGGCCAATTTACACAAAGTATTTACTCGACTTGACCTGCTATATATCAATGTCATTTGAATCGGGAAACAAGGTAAGCCTTTTTAAATATTGTACGAATATCCTGCATTATTCGAGCTTATATTTCGACAAAGTTCACTCATAAAAGTATTAAAATAATGTAATATTTATTCTCAACACTATTTGGGCCAAATTCGTCATTGTCATTTCGATAGTCAACATCACCTTATACTTTTGATATTGATTGGCATAAAGATATAAGCACAGCTTGGCATTTCGTTCCAATCACAAACTGTGACTACGGGGACTAAATGAGTTGATGGTATGTAATATTTATATGTGGTGTGTAAATAGTGGTGTTATATACATTAACCTTTATTCTCAAGTATAAAATACTAAAATCTGAAGGTTTCGACAATTGTTCTAAACATTGCTCCCACTCTCCCCCGCAGAGGGTTGCGAGTTTTAAAACATATATTGTCGTCTTACACTTAGTTTCGTGGAGCGTGCGGGGTGTGTGCGTTCTTGAGCATTTTTTCTAGTCTCACACAACGTTTTTAGATTTTTCCCTGCGCTGTCGCATTTCCAAATCCCCTATTTTCCCCATGTGTACAGCACGCTCCCCCACGCTTCATAAAACCCTGTGTAAGACGACTAAGGCCCTCATCCCCTTTGTGCACAGTTTTTAACAGTACACTCATTGACCTCATGCTTTGACATCATTATACAATTATGCAAATACGCATGAGCAGATACATGTACGCTTTGCGGACCTATTTTTATTTATAGTCTTGGCGAAGTCTTGATTTCTATCATAAGTACGATACAATGGCACTCAAAAATTCGTTATGGCCGATGGGGTTAACATAACGAAGGTCGTTTGGTTCATAGTTAGTGAACTCCGAGTTAATGTCTATTTTTGAACCAATGTTTCTAGCTACAACTCTTGAAGGCCATGAAAAAGTGCTAAGTTCCACATTTTGCATCATTGTACACAGTATAAATAAAATTCCGAACATAATTGGCGAGTCAATGGGTGCACTAGCCTGTAACCACTGATCTAATAATAGACTGGATATAGCTTCTATAGGTGGCAAAAGTGAAGCCACATTATATATGCGAAAATCACTTCAGAATAAGATCTACTCTACTCAAAAATACCTTGAAAGTAAAGTAAATAATTTTGTTTTATCATATATGTTTAATCTTGATCAACAAGAGGTTTTTAATTCCCCCAAATGACCAAGCCTTTACAAATATACTTTTCAGTCTGTTATAGATATTTGTACATGTTTAGTTGTTTACAGTACTTGTTTTCATTTATTATACTTAAAACTGGATGGCAACCCAAATATAGCCTTTATACAACACGCATATTTACCATTTAATCCATGAATGTTGGATTGCCATACCTGTAAGTCAATGGCCCACTCTTGCCCACTCATTAGGAATTGAAATAGGTCAAGTTTGGGATAGAGAATATTCAAAGCAAATACTCATAACTATTCATTTCTTAAGAAGGACCTTGGCCAATTACTGGAGAAGCAGTCCCTTGAAATTTTTATCCCCCATTTACACGAACCCGGGTTGGAAGACCCTGTGGGGCTTCTTTTTATTGCATTCACATTATAACCCGGGTTGGCTGCAACATTGGAGTCTGGATATTTGTTTTCAACCCAGACCAGCTTGAACCAACCCTGGTTGACATTCAATTGATGTTGTGTTCTTTTTCTGTTTATAACTCTTTCATTACACACTATTTTGCTGATACACATGTCGAACCTTTCTACCATCCACCTTGTCAGCCTGGTGTCCATGATCAGTTGTGCTGTTTTGACATTGTCAAGAAGGGAGCTGATATAACAGTGTCAGTACATCTTTGCAATCAGTAAACTGATTTGCATACATACAGCACCCAAACTGACAAAACACATGAAGAAAGATCCAGACTATTTTGCATCAGTGACCATGACTTGGTCATGACAGCTGAACCAAATGGAAACAAGGCTCAAGTGTATATATGGGGCATTAAACAGTAGTGTTTCTTTTGGAAACTGCAGGCAAATGCTAGGAGTTGGTGGAAATAACTGGAAAATTGGTTATTTTTACAATAACAAATGTTTAGATAACAATATCTTTTAAGCCAAATAATGAACAACACACTCTGCATTTCATGGTTGCAAGTTCAAAATTCGGCTGCATTATAAACATAGATTCACTCCGCAAAAGGCTATATTTGGGTAGGCTTCCAGTTTTATAGTATAATACAGGGCGCTTATATACTATATATACTTATATAGTATATAAGCGCCCTGGTATAATAAATCAAAACAAGTACTATTAAACGCATCAAATATCTATACAGGCTTGGTCATTTGAGGGAATTGTAAACCTCTTGTTGATCAAGATTAAACATATATGATAAAACAAAATTACTTACTTTCCTTTCAAGGTATTTTTGAGTAGAGTAGATCTTATTCTGCCTCCATATTTGGAAAGCAAACTAGAAATTGTCTTCTCATATGATCGTGGCGATAAAATATTATTCCCACAAGGACAACTTTGAACGAACACAAATGCCGATATTTTAGAGCAATCTAGATAATTTTAGTTTTAAAAGCATTAACATAACATCTTTTATCCATGGTAGAACGATGAGGTTAGTACAAGATCGCGAAGTGTCTTAAATTTGCGAAAATTCACGTTCGTTCACGTTGTCCGCCATACATTTCTATACAAATTTGTATCACTCTGTGGTCCCCGGAAGTGATTTTCGCATATATAATGTGGCTTCACTTGGGACTTTGGGACATTTATTCAGTGTTATTGCTATTACTACTGAGGCTTAGTTCATATGTGATCAGATGTTAGGAGTCTCTTCTTGGATCAAAATTGAAATAATGAGCCTTGTGATTTTGTATAGTGCATAATTAATCTAATGCATGTATTATTGATTTAAAGTTGCATGTATGTATACGCTGACCTTCATGCTTGACCACATTGCTAATATTTTCTTCCAAATACAAAAAATATATGGCCATGGAGATTGCACTGTAGTTTACATATAAATATGCATAATATGTCTGCGTCGCTTATTATCAGTATTAGGTTTCATTATAAGTTCAATGACTTGCGGCTTCGCATTCTGGCTTCTTTAGATTACTGATGCTGCTTTCCAATAACCCCCAATATCAGAGAGACCTTCCTCTTCCATATCTGAAATGAATTAGTCATGAAACTACCAACTATATAAACATAAAATACAACAAGAAATCATCGCACTTGTATCATGATTGCGCAGCTGAATATATATAACCAACAATGCGGACCCCCGCTGGTCGTAAATAATATACGGCGTGGCAAAAGAAATGGCGTTTAGTTTCTTGTTCACATGTATGAACTTCAGACGTTTCCCCGGAAATATTGCAATACTTAAGCAAGTATAATTTTAGGCTAGATAGATTGAGTACACTAAAACCTTATAGTTCCAACTTGCGCGGTGTACATTAACATGTATAATGTAGTATTATTCATGTAAATATACGCGCAGTTGCCGAATAATTTCAAATAGAACACAAAATATTTCCCGCAATAAACTACATAGACAACCACGCAAGTTGAATTCGTATAGTTCAACACCATTTCTTTCACATTAAACCAATCCAGCAGTCGGGGAAATCGATTCTATGTTCCGGAGAAACGGATTTCATTTTGACCAGTGTTTATTGACATTTTAGACTATATATCTCCGAAGGCAAACAAGGAAAAATAAAATAAAAATCAGAAAAAAATTCTCCAGGTCGAAATCTATCTGCCTCGTACCCAGGCGTCTCCAGAGCATTATTTAGAAATTAGCTATGATGTTTTTTTTACATGAAGTATTACACTGGCGAGCGAAGCGCTTGAAACGGGAGACGCCTGGCAGTTCTTGGTCGATTTCTTGCAACAAAGTACGATTTCTTGCAAGTTGTGATATTTCGCTGTCGTTTTCGTTATTTTTCTACTTGTCTTTGTTGTATTGATCAAAATATATAGTAGTTAGTTATGTGAGCGTCCATTTGTCCTGTTGCACTTGGTATACGACCTTTCACACATGCCCTAAAGTCAGGAAATATCAACATGTCAACACTGGAAGAAGACTTGCAGGGATTAGATTTGCAAGGTATGACAAATAGACTATAAAAATGCATTGTAGTGATAAATATTTCAATATTTACGGCTGTGGGTGTAAATTTACAGCGTTTATTCATTTTAAATGAACCACAGGTGAAGCAAGACCTGTTCGAAGATCTGCAAGACGTCTTGCCTGTAACTTTCAACGTCCAATATCGCCTGATCCTTCGCCAAATCTAAGCGAGAAGCATGGCTTAACACCAAAATCAAAGGTTGGAGGTAAAACTTGTTGTATTATATATTTCTTGGTTCAGAGAGATCACAAATGGGCATATTGTGAGGGTATCAATATTTAGCCATGCCTGTATCCAGGGATATTGAGATGCTGGTACACCAGTTAGGCTCCCTAACTAGGTCCCAAAAAAAGAAAAATAACATTGTAACCCTCAAAACTAGAAGTTTTAAAAATAGATACTCAGAATGTTAATTACATGTCTTAAATGTGTAAGTTTTCATTTCGCGCGTCACCTCCGTTGCAATACTTCATGTATTCCTCTTATATAGCCTGCCGCAGACTGAGAACGCCTGGGTACGAGGCAGATTGTAGGGCATATGGAAATTTAATACTGATTTACATAATACGCTTCAGTATAATTATGCATGGGTTCAAACCATATGCTCAAATTTACCGGAATACAGAAATTCAGAATAAATCCCACTAAATCATACTTTTCTTTAGCATGTATATATTATAATATTAGTAAAAGTGCAATTTCAGAGAGTAATATGCCCAATTGCTTATGGATTGATATGAGCTGATATAAGCACTTAGTCAGAATATAAGATCTACAAGATAATTTGTTCAAATGGTGGTGTACTTGTGTAAAATATACTTGTATATTAACAAGGTTTTTGATCATGTTTTGGTATAGTTCCCACCTGCAAAAGACTTGTGCCTGGAGCTTTTCCTTCCCTAAATTTACCAAAGAAAAGCATAACCTCCACCTCCACAACTGCACCCAGAAGTGAACTTGTTCGACACAAGCCCAAACAAAACAATACTATTCAAGCCTCGAAGATTTTAAAAAGAAGGTTGATAAATTTGTGGTTGTAGGACTTGGAATTATTAACCTCAAATACGACTGAAAAAAGCCCCCTCCTGGCTTAATAAAAGATTTATGGTTATTTATTCTGTGCAAGACAGGATATCTGTAAAGATGGACTATACAGATCAAGCAAGCATTGGATAAACTATAAGACTAGAACATTATATCAAGAAACACAGTATTTATATTTATATTTGTTGGGGATTGTATTGTTGAAATCATTTTAAATTGATTTCATAATTTTTTAATTGACCAAAAGTCTATATCTACAAAAATCACTATATCAGATACAATTTTGGTTGACTCCTTCAAGAAAGAGAACAAATAATATGAAGAAATTAGTATTTACATTGTGGGTAGGCTCAGATTCAAGCTGTTGGAGTTCTCCATGCATGCTATGGTGCATGCAAGAGCCCCAACATATGGAATCCGATTTTTTTTCCAAGTAATTTATACTTGTTAACGACATCTCTTGCAAAGGAGAATCCTCTGACAGTTGCGTATAGTTTGATAATATTTTCAAAACATAAGTTTTGACACTCCTTTGACACTGCAACATTGCATTGTTCAACAATATTGTTCCACAAACTTTTCGCTAATGGAGAAGCTTGGACCTCCTCAACAACTTTATCCACAGGTAATGAGGTAGGTTTGCCAATTCTTGTGTGCTTTCTAAAGCACAATTCAGGAATTTCTGCAATATTTACCAGCCAGGAATTGGGTGCCCACAGTGCTCCTCGGGAAATTGAAGAAATGTAGTCATTTTCTTCAGTAGGTACTTTCATTGAAAACAATAATGCTTGTAACTCTTGGTTTCTTAATGAATCTGCATTTTTGGAATTCTTGCTTTTTCCATAATGCTTGGATTACATAGCCAGCAACATACTGTAAGCAAGGGGTCCAAGCTTGTCAGGTGTGATGGATAATTCACTCTAAACAGAAATGAAAATATTAAAATGATTTTTAACCCACATACACCTAACACTCTCATTGGTAAGTAAAATCATCTGGCATTAGACGGAATAAAAAATACCAATTTTAGTGCTATCAGGATTAACCCATTATCTGGTGTTAAAGTAGGGCGCATACTAAAGTAGGGTGCATCTATTTATTTAATATTAAAGTAGGGTGCATCTGCGTATAATTTTGCAATTCAAATTACTTTAAAATGAAAAATTCATATACCTGGGTAGATCGTATATGAAATAATTCGCCAAGACATCGCAGGGTTTCCTCGCCATGTAATTTCTTCATAAAAAAGCCACGTGAACTGGTCTTTGTAATGGATTTGTAGAAATTTCTACTTCCTCGATCGAATGTCCGCCATGACAGTATACAAGAACTGCCAGGCGCTCCCCCGCGTGAAGTCTTCCCAATTTCCCCTTCGCGCGTCGCCTCAGTTGCAATACTTCATGTATTCCTCTTATATAGCCTGCCGCAAACTGAGAGCGCCTGGGTACGAGGCAGGAAATCTATAGCATTAAATCATAACGGCGTTATATTAACTAAATTTGCACATCGAAAATCACCCATAACTTGGTATATTCATATTTTGGCCTTGGCTGAAATGTGACCCATGCATTAAGCTACCTGAGAGTACTGTTTATCTCTTGGTTTTTTTAGGAATGAGGACTATAGACTATTTCCATCTCAAACTATTCTACATTCCAAATTTTTAACTCTATGCAAATTTTTGTCTTCTAATTAATTCGAATGCATGTCATGAGAAGTTGTGCTAAAAAACCCTGGTTGTTACAGGGCCATACTAGTGCAAGATATGAAAAAAGAAAATTCAGACAATTAGATTCATGTATGCAAATACTGTACGTATTGTGGTCACAGCTATTGTGTTTTTTTTGGTAGAAATTTCTATCTCTATAAACATTATTGGCATATAAATTTGATTTTGTAGCATTTTAACGTAGCAATAGATTGGAGGTAGGTGTGTTAAACCTCTTGCCTTGGCCTTGTAAAAAGAAATGAGAATAAATTTATGTTTAACATACAATACGAAACAATTTTAGTAGATAATTTATTATCGAAAACATAACCTTTGACATAACCTGGTTATTTCCTATATAACACTGTACTGTCCTGTACATGCTTTATACATATGGTCATTCTGTCACTATAGTATACTATATGCATTAAACTTTCAAATAGGCATTAATAAGTTACTAAATACTAATGTTTCTATTCTTGAAAAATTATTTTTCACACTAAAACGATGCACAAGTCACTGAAAACTCACCCGGGATAGAGTGTAGATTTGATTGAAACCTATTGAATTTTTAGATATCCCCCTCAAACGTCTTAAAAAGTCGACTCTTAATACCAGGGGCCTTTGGCCATCAAACTATTAAAGATACATGCTGAAGTGTAAATACATATTCTCTTTCCTCATTGATTCACTTTTTTTAAAGAACAGATGGTTAGATTTGCATTACAAATTTATAGATTTAAATAACAAAAGCATATACCTCTCAAATTTTTGCACATGTTGTTTGAAATAAACAACCACTGAAATTACAAAGCAGGCTCATTGCAATACCGGAAGCACAGTATAGAGACGAAGTCGGCACTCGGGCTCAGGGTTAGCGACTTCCAGAATTGTGTTCAGCCAGACAGAAAACTCTGGATTATATTATTTTAAATTTAAGCATTTTATATACTTAAAAACAAATAACTATTTCAAATTCTCAAATTGAAATTATATTATATATTTGTCTATTTCGCACATTCGCCTTTTACAAGGACACAAAGTGTGTCAAAAACACACTATTTTAATGCCTGATATGGTTTTTACGTTGGAACAGATTGATTACGGAAAAATTGCAGTTCATTTTAATTTTTATTATGAATATTGGTTTATGCAGTTTAAATCTGGTAATGGTAAATAATTTAATAATGGAAAATTAAATGAATTTCAACGGGGTGATAAAAGAAATGAAAACACCTATGGAGGATATACAGTGTTTCCATTTTGAAAACCTCAAATATCCTTATTTTGTTCCGATTTTGAACAGAATTTCCTTCATATGTTTATTCGCGAATTTATTCACAAACCGCTAGTTTTTTTACTATTTCGTGACAAGTATCAACCGTCTTGGCCAAAGGTCCAAGACAAAAAATTTATTAGCTTATTTTTTCCCACATTTCACAAAATAAGTCAATAATATATATTATGCTCTCTTAAAACGTCTGCTCTCTTATGTCTTGAAACGGATGTATTTGTGGTGGACATTTACGTTTTTGCGATGTTGAAGATTGTTGTTGAAGATTGTTGTTGAAGTTCAACACTATCCGTATCAGTACTTTCATTTTCAGATTCCGAAAATGTGGCCAAATCATCTCTATCCATATTTAATTACTGTTTAACTCACATATGTTCAATAAATCCAACAAGACTTTATGAGAAAACTCGACTTTGTAGCTTCTGAAACTCGAGATCAATAGTAATTACAAAGACAAATAACTTGTTTTTATCTTTTCACATTTTGAAATATTTTACTGCGATAACCGTTGAATCGCGACCTCGGTGTCAAAATATTCGACAACGTTCAATTGGACTTTGGATTTTCTGTTCCGTCAATCAAATTAAAATGGGGTGGAGCTTTTGGAAAGTAGTGCGAATTGCGATTGCGAAACAGCCTTGTAAATAAACAAAATGACTCGAGCGATTGCGTACATAATCATCGATACACAAGCAGAGAGTCTCGTAAGTCCAACGGTGAGGCAGTATAAATGGCGTTTGTTCAACACCGTACGCTTTGCCACCCTTGGTTTCCAAATACAGACAAACCTCTCTCTGAAAAGTAGAAAGTGACACAACAAACTTTATTCTGTATCCAGTATGTCGTAAGTTTCCACACCACATGCACAAAAACATTATATGACAGTAAGAACGTAGTATAGTAACATACCGTGTCATTGCCATAGGTTTCCACGATTTGTGTCTCTTGCAAATCTGGCAACTGTATGTCGATAACGTTTTCACTTTCTGAATCCTCCATTTTGAGTGTACTAGCGAGCAACGTGGCTTCGAGCTCCACCCCATTTTAATTTGATTGACGGAACAGAAAATCCAAAGTCCAATTGAACGTTGTCCGAATATTTTGACACCGAGGTCGCGATTCAACGGTTATCGCAGTAATTTCCTTCAAATTTGTTAAATTTCCTTCAATTTTCCTTCAAATTCGCATTTCCTTAAAATTTCCTCCACTTTGCTTAAATTTCCTTCAAAAAGGAAATTTCCTTCAAAATGGAAATGCTGAGGATATATGAAAACTGGATAATGCAATAAGAGAAAATTATGTAATACGGGATAATACTCATTCGAAAACAGCTTATGGTGAAAATTTACCCGATCCTTCAGACGGTGTAAATAAAATTTCTATTTATTGCTCAGTGCGATTAAGGTGGTCCAATACAAAAAAAAATTTTTCTATCTTTTATTGCTATTGAATCTCTACTGCTAATATGTTGTTAGCCTCAACACTCTGACAAAAAAAATATGTTGCTGCAAAACAATGTTGCCATGGTTACCGAGATAAAGCACCACCTGTGGTGAAATTCATGCAATTTTATAAACACAATAACTAAATAAGCATTAATGATAAAATTCTAGAATAACTTTTATTTACTAACAAATAACATTGTTTAGGGGTTGAACTAAAACAATCAACATTGATGCATTATCACCAGTTTTACAGGTCAAAAACTGGAAAGGCATTTGACGACTCGCATGGAAACTGTCGCAACTTCAAAACTATTCTACATAACTCAATTCTTTTAGTTCATGACCTAGAGCTTGATATGATGAGTCTATGCTGAAAATTTCATCAAGATAGCTTCAATACCTCTTCAGATATCCTGCACGCAATAATGGAAATCGCTAATTTATGCTTATTCGAGAAAAATGCATTTAGAGTTCAATGTTCGTTTTATGAACATGATGGTCACATTAAGGTGGTCTTATACATTGAATACTATTTTTCCTAATTTAATACTTTTTCCTCATTTTTACTCTAATATAATACAATATGGGTGGTGACACAAAATCACTCACTGTTACAATTTGTGGATTAGTGTTACAATTTTTAGTGATAGATAATTTTTATATACGGCACATTTATATATCGTTTAAAATCACTATATAGCTAGGGAGGGGTAGGTGGGTACTCATTCGGAGAAAAAAACTTTTTCGTAAATGTTACAATGCTTGCGATTTTCCAATAACATCTCGTTGCTATGGTGCTTACTACGGGACAAAATTTCAAACAACTTGCTATTTTCCCCTATTTATCCATTTTACGCCAAACAAATACAAAAATTAACACCAGAAAACGAAAAAGGGATCATTGATGATGTATAATATGGATCATTTCAAAATCGGATTTTCTTTCAAAATTTGGTATTGGACCACCTTAAGTCTCTTAATGGCTCCAAAAAGGAAATTTACCCCCTGCCGCATGCCTTTATTTCTCTGCCTGATTACATAGGTTTTGAATGGATTGTACATGTATTTTGCATGACCCTTACAAGAGTTCTGCTTTAAGTATGCTGGCATTCCATAAAATACTTGTAGAATAGAATAGTTTATTAATAAATTACACTTTGCAGGTACAGAGCTGAATTGTGTGCAAAATACATAACGTATAGATTAAAATACAATTATTGGAGAATATTTACACGACTTTATCAACTCAATTTAAATCTATTTACAGTTAGCTATATTAAAAGTTTTAACCGACGAAGGAAAAAAAGAGTTTAACAATCTATTTGTGTTCACAGTATAGTCCGTAAATACACGAGATTGCCTCAAATCATACTTTGTTTCCTGTTTAGGGGGCAAGAGATACGCCAACTTGTGATCAGGAATGTTAACTATTTCATTAAAAGGTTTTATACATGCTTCTTCACGTCTACTACTAAGTTTAGAAATGCCACTAAGAGCAAGGCTGTCGTCATAACTTGAATTTGGGTATATGATAGACATAACACGTTTTTGCACCCGTTCAATGGCGTTACAAAGATAGCATGGTAATCCATAGTGGTACACTTGGCAACAATATTCCAAAATTTGCCTAATGCAGGCACAATAAAAGTTAAGAATATCTGCAGTTGGAACCTTTGCACGTTTAAGTTGGACAATCAAGTAGAACCGCTTGTTCGCTTCTTGATAGTGTTAAGAATATGTTTATTCCATTTCAAGTCACTGCTAATAGTCAGGCCAAGAATCTTAGCGTGGGTGACAACTTCAAGTTGGTTACCGCAGACTACGACATTCTCATGTAGTGAAGCATGACCAGATCTTGTAAAACAAAACCTTAGTTCTTTACATTTGGAGTCATGGAGTTGTAGCTTGTTCATGATAGACCAATTTTGTAGGACGTCGACAGAGTTTTGTATTGTGCTTGTGTAGCCTTTGCTTACAACTTCAACAATCCAACATTTCCAACAATCGCTCTCTGGAGTTCTTAGATCATTAATCATAAGAATGAAGAGAACTTTAATCTGATAAGGTGTGACCGTTTATTTGGATTACATGGAGGGGTTTGTATATACATCAGAGAAGACATAAAATGCATATGCCTGGATGAGCTCGAAATCCAAATTTTGAGGTACTTTGGGTTCACACTAGACCAAACAGACTACCAAGAGGTGTGACATGCGTCATTCTTGCTTGTGTTTATCATCCCCCATCTTCAAACGACCATGAAAATCTCGAGTATCTTTTCGAATCCTTAACGAAGGTCGAGGGTCTGCATCCTGGTTGTGCCATTATTATCGCGGGTGATTTCAATAAGCTGGATATCAAGATCTTGAAGCGCAATTTTCAACTAAAGCAACTGGTGCGCAGTCCAACACGTGGATTGAACATATTGGACTTAGTACTTACAAATCAAATTGTAAAAGAGAACATAAATTTTGAAATAATAGTTACGAGTCCACTGTACAGTTCTGGAGCCGGTTGTACGAAGGCCGTTTAGCTTAAACGGTGGATAAGCCAAAATTAAAAAACACTTTCACACATTTGGTGAATGACTGAATTTAAATCTTATGGCCTTAATATGTAGTTGCAAATATAATTGTTCTATTAAAGTTGAAATATTTTAGCTTGGTTGTTCGATGACTGTATAGACTTGATCTATATTTTTGAGTTATCCACCGTTTAAGCTAAACAGGCTTCGTACAACCGGCCCCTGGCAGGATTACCGTGTTTCGTACAATATTTTATACAATGTGCGTGGAAAGAGTAAAGAGGTTGTTAACTTGTTTTTCTTGAAATTTAATGAAAAATGTTTATATTGCTATGTCCCTTACCAAATGTAGGTATATGGGCCATATATGGGCCAAGTATGGAAAATATATGGCTTGAACTATGGCTTATGTATGGGGATTGATATGGTTTTACCATGGGCTTCTTATTCCATATAATATCCATAGATATGGAATATATAGGAAATTGGTCATGTTTTCATAGAATTCCCACACTATGGTTTTGCTATGGGCTTCTTATTTCCATATCATATCCATAGGTATGGAAAATGTAGGAAATTGGTCATTTTTTCATAGAATTTCCACACTATCGCTTTGCTATGGGCTTCTTCTTCTCATGTAAAAAAACATATATATGGCAAATGTAGGACATTTAAGATTTCCCATAGAAAAGCCATGCATGTTCATGGGAAGTATATGAAATGCCCATGGTTTTTCCATGTATTCTGCAGACTATGGGAAAACTATGGTATTAAACCATCATCTTACACCATACATGGAAATACGTCGACTGTTTCTGCACTATATAGTACCATAAAACGGTTGAAATGTTAATAAATTTAACAAGAACTTAAAACAAATATTATATACATAGTTTCCCATAGGCATAGTTGGAAGACTGAGAGCAATACTGAATATACAGAAATTTATACCTTGCCCTTGGCCAGCAATATACATTTAGTATTAAAAACAATCTGACAAATATGTATACTAAGCAAGTCTTTAATAATTGTAATATATTGATTATTGGACACACGCTGTATAGAAATGCATTAATAATAATTATTAAGGAAGCATAATATTCCTATTATATGCACAGTTTAAATACCAATTCACCACAGTATCCCAGTGCACCCCCTTCCACGGTATAATAAAAACTAAGAAAAAGGTCCCTTAAAAGATTTAGTGTGAAATGTGAATGTTCCTTTAAGTTAGTGTCTTTTTGGTACCAATATAACCATATATACCAAATGTTTTCTATCACACTATAGTATTTGTATTAACAGTCGCAAGTCTTGCAGGGTTTCTGAGGCTGCCTTGCCTCCACACACTTCATATTAATCTTTTGCACCACCTGACTTGGCATTGGCTTGTCATTACTGTATTTTGAACATACTTTCCCTAAATTATAGAAATATTTTGAAATATAGGTAGCCATTGCAAGGCTTAAAATTTGCGATATCCAGGGGATACCAACTCTACAATTGCAATGTATTCCATTATAAAAATACCTGAGTGAGATTCATTATTAAGTTTTAATTATATTGTCAAATATTCATGTTTCAATCAATGTTTGTACACTGCTTACAGTACTAGAATTATCTACTATCCAAATGTGGGATACTAGATTTTCTGGGTGGTATAACCAGATTTCAAGTTGCCAATATCCCATATTGGATATTACAGCAAACACACAATCACTTGTATATATATATAAACCAGATGGAATTAGTAGGCACATCCATGGTCAACAGAACCGTGCAATAATAGACTTTAATTCAGCGTCGGCCACGGACATATAAGAACAAATGAGGGTTGTTTCGCGTGTGCCTAAAAGATATAAACAAAATCTCGACGTTTCGAGCTAATGCCCTTCGTCAGGAGAAATTAGTAGACAGATAAACACATTACATCAGCTTTTATAGCAAAGCTTCTATAAAAGCTGTCACGTGAACAAAATATTAACCAATGAAAATAAAGTAGTCATAACAATCATAACAAAATAGAATTAATATGTAAAGATATAGACTGCGTGCTGGCTTCTGCCCGATTATAGGGTTGAAGGCCTGCGCACAGGCGTTAAACTTATCAAAGCGTTATAAATGTCGTACAAGGGAAGGGAAGAGGGGATATAGAGGAAAGTATATAAGAAGTATTTAAGAGAAAAAGAATGAGCTACATGAAGGAGAGGCGCTCATTGATACCATCAAGCTGAATGGTGCCAAGTTGCTTCCGACGGGTATCATTACCACCAATAATGGGATGAATGGAGCATATTTTCATATCAGAAAAGGAGTGGTTGGCACTGTTGAAGTGCCTAGCAACAGGTTTGTTGTGCACATTGTTCTTAACATCACGCAAGTGCTCAGCAAACCTATCGCCTAAACGTCTTCCAGTCTCTCCGATGTAGAGCAAGCCACATTTGCTGCAAGAGATGCAGTAAACGAAGTTGGAGGAGATGCACGTGAAACTGTGCTTGATGACAAACTGAGATTTTGGAGCCAAAATACAGGTGGCAGGGTTTAAATGCTTACAAGTGTAGTGCGCACTTAGCACGACCACAGGAAACAGTGCCAGCTGGTGACACAGAGTCCTGTCGCAGTGAGCTGTGCACTAGGGTTTCCCGGAGAAAATGGAAGACGTTGCAGGGTAATTTTTAAGTAGATTAAAATTCCGGCAAATGATGTCCCTTACTTTAAAATTGAAGGGGTGAAAGGTTAAAACTAAAGGTACTTTTTGATTAGAAATTGCAACCGAAGGTTCTCTTAAGGTGTCTGAACGGGGTATAAGGGAGGCCTTGTTAAGGGCAGTATCTAAAAGGTGGGAAGGATAACCACAATTCACAAAAAAGCTTCTCATTTCTGAACATTTGGCATCAAAGTCGTCGTGTTCACTGCAGAGGCGAAGACGTAAGAATTGAGAGTAAGGGATAGCAGTTTTAGTGTGCTTAGAATGACAGGATGAGAAGAGAAGATAGCTGTGGGAGTCAGTAGGCTTGTAAAAGACAGATGTGCTCAGCCTATTACCATTGATAGAAATGAGAATGTCTAGGAATGATACACAGGTTTCACTGATCTCCCATGTGAACTGAAGTGCTGGATGGAAATCATTAACAAAGTTAATGAAGCAATTCAGATCAGCACGCGAGCATGATGCAGTGCCTAAGCAATCATCAATGAACCGGTGATAGAAGTCAGGTGAGGGACCAGTGTACTGTTCGAAGATTTGTTTTTCCACATAACCAACAAACAAATTGGCATAGTTGGGTCCCATTTTGGTACCCATGGCCACACCACTTATTTGTTGGTAATGCTCACCATCAAACGAGAAATTGTTCAAGGTGAGCACTAACTCTGCCAAGTGTACCAAGGTGGTGGTAGATGGATCCTGAATTACCCTTTGGTCTAAATTTTAGTGATTGAAGGCCATCTTGATGTGGGATGACAGTGTAAAGTGATTTGACATCCATGGTGAAAATGAATTTGTGTGGACCCTGAAAATTGATGTTGTCAAGAATTTTCAGGGCATGCTTGGTGTCCTTGATACAAGAAGGCAAGTTCTTAAACCAAGGGTGCCATGATGTGATCGAGGTAGCTAGAGAGGAGTTCAGTGGGGCAACCACAAGCTGACACGATTGGTCTGCCCGGGTTGTTGGGTAGGAAATACATGACTGGTGTGCGTGGAGTGGTGACTAGGAGATTACGTGCCGTAGCAGGTAATTCCCCAGTCGTGATGAAATGGTTGATGGTGGAACGGATTATGATGTTGTGTTTGGATGTCAAATCAGTCAACCCTGCTATAAAGAGGTGTCACCCAGTTGTCTGTGAGCCTCTTGACGGTACAAGTCGGCCCTCCAGACGACTAGGGCACCCCCCTTGTCAGCAGGCTTGATCACAATGTCATTTCGGGCTTCTTCGATTGGCCGATTCATGAGCATAACTTGCGAAGCTCAAATCACAATCACTTTGTCCCTAGGCCCTTGACTGAATCTCTGAAAAAACGTTTCTCATATAAGGGTGCAGTTTTGTGGAATAGCATACCCCTTGAAATTACTACAGCGCAGTCGCTTACGCCGGGAGTTTAACTGATCTCTTATTTCTTAGTTAATAATTTTCCAAATATTCTTGTAAATTATTTTGATATAATTTAGACTTCTTCATTCAATTAGTTTATATCATCACACGTCTCCATGGAAGAGCACATATTTTTTATATATATATATATGTATTTTTATACATTGTGAATGGTTTCGTGTTTAAATAAAGATGTCAATCAATCAATGTGTTCTATTTTTAATAGTATTTATATATATTTTATGCTTGAAATTTATGCTTGTCTTCAAGACTTTTCTCCACGTTTGGCAAGTTAATGATTTCAGATTAAACAAAGCTTTTCTACTTTTCTTAGAACGAGAAAAGATAGCGATTTGCATATATACGATCACTATCACGAAATGGATGAAAAGGTAAGTTTAATTTGTTTATATATACCTTATGCATATTCGCAATCCGGACGCTGTATCATAACGTTCCACTTACCAATAATTGCTTGCACAATGAGTGTGTTAAGAGATTTCCGCCTGCTGGCATTTTTCTCATTTCCAACAGCACAGGAATCAGCAAGTGTTGCATTTGAAAAAAAGATGGCAACAGCAGCATTTAGGTACCCAGACCAATTTTTATATGCCGAACAGTATGCCCTCTGATGTGGATACCAGTACACTCCTGATCCCTGCATTAATTCTGTCATCTGGAAAATACAAAGAATCCAACAGTTAGAAATTACCAAGTATTCAATCAATATTTTCTCTGCTGATTTTTAACAATTATTAAGGAATAATTAAAGGAACTATAACAGTTACCAACTGCCACTTGTATTACACACTTTTGGTTCTATGGAGACGAGTATATTTTACCAAACATGGATGCTATATTTAGACAACGTGCACACTATTTCTGAGCATTTTCGTATTTTTTCAAGTAATGAGCTGATTGTTTCCGATTCCCTTGAGAACAGTCAACATTACAAAAATACTCAGAAACATTACCAAGTGCCCATAGTCATTAATAGGCAGTTTCAAGATAGACAAGCAAATAGTGTGAAAACTGATTCACATGATATGCCGAACCAACAATTTATCTTAACAATAATATTTTACCTCATATTCATTAGCCAACTTTTGATCAATGACACCAGGTGCTGGCCGATTATTTATCAGAACTTCTGATGTCTTTGCTTTCACTAATAATGTCACTTTTTGACCTCACTTTGCCTTTTTAGTTGTTTTCGCCTTTTGCTGATTTTTAAAGTTGCTTATTTTGTCCTTTGCAAATGAAAACTACGAACCCTTAAGTATAGCTTAACTATGTTTTCCAGGCAAAGTTTTCTTGTTCGTTTTGTGATTTCTTGACTGCAGTCCTGGTTAATATTTTCCCACAGTGATTTAAGCAATGGCGAGTCAAGTGCATCATTGCATAATTGGTCACAAGGAATACTCCTTACAACAGTGGTCTGTTTTCCAATAAAATCCTGGAATATAAACTCTGCAACCTCCAACATTTGAACCAAGTCATGACATGGTGTAACCAGGCCACCACAGCTGCGTGCTTCGATGTATGTGTTTTCCAAACTAGGGCAGATCATGTGCTGTACAATTGCTTGAAGCTCTTCATTTGTTCTATTTGCAGACTTTTTATTTAGTTTCGACAACACATACCCTGTTATATATGATAATGGTCCACGTTCATGTTCACTGAGTTCTGTTTGTAGTTCTGTAGAAACACCAGCACTGACACCAGTCTCACTGCCACTGGGCTCTTGCTGACTAGTAATAACCACAGTATTAACACAACTCTTGAACAAGGATACTAAATGGTCTGGTATAGAAATCATAATGAGACTGCATAATTGTTGGTTTTCATGTTTCAAAAGATCACACGATTTTGGTTGCGACAAAGTTGCTGATAAATTGGCAGTACATGACAGAATAGCAAATCGTTTGATGTTATACTTGCCGTATTTGCAATCATTTCGCTGTCCCAGAAACCATCTTCCATTATCTTGGCCTTTACTTTATCCACAATTGAGGACAGTTCATCCTTTGCCAGGGCAGCCATTGATAAATAAATGTTGCCATTCCCTTTGTTGTTTTTGTTCCCATGTTTGGTGTTTACATGTTTCGTCAAGCCACCTTTCGACTTGCAAACCTTGCAACGATCGCAAGGGAAGGACTTTTCGCCGGATATTTGACATACAGTGTCTGCAATTTCTTCTTCCATGTTGTCTCCGTTTTCTTCGACTACAGACAAGGGAAATATCGAAGTTAAATGGCAAAATATCCTCACCGATTTCTCCGTCTTGAACAAATGCCCACTCCTGGCCAACATTGCTCGAAACATTTTCGTCGTCCGATTGTTCGTGAATCGATACAATTACCTCCAAATCGTTGTCCATAGTTCTAACTTTGTTATTTATACGTTTAACGGATAGCTCAGTTTCTTAAGCGCAGTTATTTCGCGAAAGAAGACGACAAACAGTGACAATGTAATATAATCCCTTATGAATTTGATACAAGCACTAAACTCACTAAACGCACTAAACTCAGCACGTGACACGTTTTTCTTTGAGCCTCGACATAATTCGCCGCCCCTGC
Source organism: Trachythela sp. YZ-2020 (assembly GCA_016169945.1). Classification (NCBI taxonomy): domain Eukaryota; kingdom Metazoa; phylum Cnidaria; class Anthozoa; order Malacalcyonacea; family Clavulariidae; genus Trachythela; species Trachythela sp. YZ-2020. The sequence continues at coordinate 204,360 of JADLSH010000333.1, forward strand.
GGAATCCTTTTGAAGTTTGCCAGCTAGCCAAACCATCTTATTTCATTGCAACATGTGTTGCATGAGATATAAAACAGTGGCTCATATTTTTAAATCAAATTATTATAATTTTGTTACAATTCTACCTTGCAAAGCAATTTGGGAAGTAATACAAAGGGCCACAAGACTGAACTATTTTGGAATTAAAACCAGTTTCTGCAATATAAATTACAAAAAGTCTTGTTAATTGTAAACTTTAGCTCACCTCAACCGTAAAATTTTAGAAATTAAAGTAATAAACCTAATTCTAAAGGGCTGCCTCACTTTTATTCACTTACATGCAATGTTGAGTCTCTTGTGTACTTTTTCAAGTCTCTTTCTCAACGCAGATATTTCTTCCGATTTTGTTTTGCAACATTCATTTTGCGAACAAGAGCCTGCTCCTTTCTCAGTAAATGTTACCATGTTGTCCTCGTCGTCACTGTTCCGTTCCTCGATACGCATGGCAATCTGAAAATGAAGGCCTCTCCTACGGTCTCCTGGTACATTTCTTGCCCGCCTAGGATTATCCACTGAGGAGATTTCGGCAGGAGATATTAATGCAGAACCAGAAGATGAACTGGTGATTGAGGGTGTACATGTGCTATGGGGATTTATAGGGGTTAATGCTGTAGGGGTTTTCTTTGAGGACAAAGTTATTTGTCCTGAGGAGGTTTGCCCTGGAGTATTTGTTTGCTTGGTGGGAGTCTTCCCAGGAGTAGTCAGCTTTTTGGGAGTCTGCCTTGGAATGTTCTGCTTTCTGTAGGTCTGCCCAGAAGTGCTTTGATTTCTGGAGTTTTGCAATGGCATTTGATCTTCAATGTTTGGTGATATTGAAATATCACTGCAAGATGTCAGATTGGATTCACAATCATGATCATTAAAGTTCATGCTGATCTTGCATCAAACTCTGTCAGTTGCTCTATTGTCCAACGAGTGGACGCTTGTGCTTTTCTTGTTTCCAGTAACATTTTTTGTTTTTCTTGTTCTTGGTCCTTCTTTCTTTTTTGCTCTTCCTTCTTTTTTTACTTGTTTTCCTTGTCAGATACTTTCTTTGCCTTCTCTCATTATCATGGATTTTGACATTCTTTCTTTTCTTTTGCATGTTTGATCCTGAAGCTTCTTCATCTGTTGTCTTTTTTCCAGCTTTTTTCTCTCATGTTTTAACCTCTCCTTCATTAGCTCATTCTTGTCAGCTGTAACACAATTTAGCCCACAATTGAGTACAAGACATGCTGACTTTTAGAAGCTGGTTTTCATTGACAACCATTCAAGCTGTCTTTTGAAACTTTTGTCTGTCTTTTGTTTTTTTTGGTTCAATAAAGCTGTCTTTTAAATCAGGTCTTAAACTGTATTACAAACATGCACTGTCCAAAACTTTCAATTGTGATGATCTGCGCACATGGAAATCAGTATGTGTAAAGTGCAAAAGGGCCAGACCGCTTAACAATGTTATAAGTTGTTGTTAGTCCTATATGATAGATCTTTGTTATTAGTTTAGCTTGTTAAGTTGCCTTGAAAATTTGTTTAGTACAGTAATTTAATTCATGTTTATTTGGGATCGCCGTAATTGGTGGAACTGTGGCGAATTCCCTGGCTCTATATGTTGTATTTAAATAGTAGCCGAATCTTATTAAATCATTCAACTACGGGCACCTGAACTGTACATAGCTTTCGACAAGTGACAGTTCAGGTAGTCGAAAGCAAATGTGAGGTCAACTTCTCTACGATAATTTCAATTACAGCACCCCCTACCTAGGAAAGGATGCAGAATTGGACTTTGCATCCTAGTGAAACGAACAAGCCATTATTCCCACACCTAGACAATATTTAGAAGGGAGGGGCATTAAGCTGCTGCCTAAAAATTCTCTAATTTGCCAGATTTTCATTTGTGGAATGCTGTATGCAGGTGGAATGCTGCATCACATTCTTCTCAAACTACTCAGAAGAACTTGCAATCTTTGCAGGAAAGCTGGCCATAGCAATGGGTTAAATATGCTACACAAGTGCTCAGCAAACCTATCGCCTAAACCTCTTCCAGTCTCTCCGATGTGCTCATATCATACCAAGTTACCAACTCACATTTCAGAAGCCAAATATTTATCATAAAAATATGGCAAACAATCATGGTTCCAGGTTGAAGTACTGTTATATTACTGGGCAGAAAGGGTAAAGATAAAAGCAAATCCAATTAATATCGAATGGTATCAATCTACTCTAATATATTAAATTTCAAGCTTAAGGAGGCTCCTACAGTTAGTTATAGTACAGTTTGAAACACTGGGCCAAAGCCTGCACGCAGTCTATATCTTTACATATTCATTCTATTTGGTTATGATTGTTATGACTACTTTATTTTCATTAGTTAATATTTTGTTCTATAAAAGCTGATGTAATGTGTTTATCTGTCTACTAATTTCTCCTGACGAAGGGCTTTAGCTCGAAACATCGAGTTTTGTTTATATCTTTTAGGCACATGCGAAGCAACCCTCAATTTGTTCTATATGTCTGTGGCCGACACTGAATTAAAGTCTACGAAATCCTTCACGAAGAACAGCGACAATGGTGTACTTCAAAATGTACGTCGAGAACTCTGGAAAGAAATGGTATGTTACATTTCACTATTTTTGCCATCCATTGCCCAACCTGCTCTTTGTTTATTCGATCTAATCCTACTTAAGACTCGTTTCTGTAGTCATATCTCTTTCTTGAGCCATTGCCTACACTATGATGTAGTTCCCAACGGTTTTAAATCGTCTTTTAATCTACATTCTTTCAATTCTACTTCTGTGTCGAAGCACATGGCTCGAAGCGTTATGTCAGCTTGTATTAAACACAGCCGTCGTCTCATGCGTATTACCATTCAGGCCATGTCCCAGTACGTTCAAGATACTGATTCCAATATTATGAACGTCAAGTCCACTCTTTCCCATGTTTGTCCCCCTGTTTTGTTACCTGGCATAACAAAACACATTCGCTCTTTAAATTCTAAGCTTTACACGTTTCTTCAAACGAGTAAAGCTTCGAAGTTTGAAGACCTCGTAGGTCCCGGTACTTTTTCGACTACCCATCACACTTCCTCTGCCAGTGATATCAATTTGGTGGTTACGATACCTCCTGATTTGCCTTTATCTGACTCTGACAGATCTGTCCTTGCGAAAGGTCTCAAATTTGTACTCAACCCTGGGCCCATAGACTCTTTCTCAGTGAAAGAGGACACTGAATCTTTTTATAGACGTTTAAAACTTAAGGCACATTTTCATAACAACACCTCCATCCAGTCTAAGGATGTTTTTGAGGTCATCACCCCCAAAAAATCCACCTGGTCTCCTCCGGAAGGCCAATTTGGGTCCCTTGATCTATTCATTCGACAATGTCAACATGACATCTTAGATCAACTCCCCTGGTTCAGGCCTAAAAGGCCCCCTAATCTTAGTTTAGCCGAATTTAGTGCTCTAAGGTCTTTGCGTACCCAGAATGACATTGTGATCAAGCCTGCTGACAAGGGGAGTGCCCTAGTCGTTTGGAGGGCCGACTTGTACCCTCAAGAGGCTCACAGACAACTGGGTGACACCTCGTTTTATAGCAGGGTTGATACTGATTTGACATCCAAACACAACACCATAATCCGTTCCACCATCAACCATCACGACTGGGGAATTACCTGCAACGGCAGGCAATCTCCTAGTCACCACTCCACGCACACCAGTCATGTATTTCCTACCCAAAATTCATAAACCCGACAACCTGGGCAGACCAATCGTGTCAGCTTGTGGTTGCCCCACTGAACTCCTCTCTAGCTACCTCGATCACATCATGGTGCCCTTGGTTAAGAACTTGCCTTCTTATATCAAGGACACCAAGCATGCCCTGAAATTCTTGACAACATCAATTTTCAGGGTCGACACAAATTCATTTTCACCATGGATGTCAAATCACTTTACACTGTCATCCCGCATCAAGACGGCCTTCAAGCACTAAAATACTTTTTAGACCAAAGGGTAATTCAGGATCCATCTACCACCACCTTGGTACACTTGGCAGAGTTAGTGCTCACCTGGAACAATTTCTCGTTTGATGGTGAGCATTACCAACAAATAAGTGGTGTGGCCATGGGTACCAAAATGGGACCGAACTATGCCAATTTGTTTGTTGGTTATGTGGAAAAACAAATCTTCGAACAATACACTGGTCCCTCACCTGACTTCTATCGCCGGTTCATTGATGATTGCTTAGGCACTGCATCATGCTCGCGTGCTGATCTGAATTGCTTCATTAACTTTGTGAGACCAGTGTATCATTCCTAGACATTCACATTTCTAGCAATGGTAATAGGCTGAGCACATCTGTCTTTTACAAGCCTACTGACTCCCACAGCTATCTTATCTTCTCATCCTGTCATCCTAAGCACACTAAAACTGCTATCCCTTACTCTCAATTCTTACGTCTTCGTCGCCTCTGCGCTGTAAACAAAAGACAATTTTATCTGCTTACTATAATATATTGGCAAAAACAAAAATTTACTCATCACGAATTTAGAATTACGAGTGATGAAATATTACAAGCTTTTCATTGACAAGTGTACTTGTTAAAAAACTGGCATGCTAGCTTGTCAAAAGCTTGTCACATTTCATCAGTTTTTCAAGGGCAAATAAAAATAGTAAAGGTAATAAAAATTGCTCTGTAATATACGTAATGTGCAAATATCAACACAACACAACATGGATGCACAACAATTACGTACGCACTATAAACCATGTAACATAGCATTTGTCTTTTAAAACTTTGCACTATCCTTGGATCACTAGTTATACATATCTGTCATCTAGGACAGTTAAAAGCTTGAAAATGTTTACGATCCTGTCAATCCCTTTATACATTTTTATCAAATAAGTAATAGACAAAACATGAGCAGTCAATCTTTATCTGATATACAGACTCCAGCCAAAGCCGAGCATTTGTATATCAGATAAAGATTGGATGCAAATGTTTTATCATACTTATGAAATGCATACATATAATCGTTCATGTTTATTGACTCTTTTAAAGATCTAAGCTGTTGAAGCTGAGAAAATCAAGAAAGAAACTTATGTAAATCAGGACAAAATCTGTATCCGATTTATAGACATTGATTAAACATTCATTTATTTTGAATTTACTTCATGAACTATTAACGACTTTGATAAGTCCATTGTCTGTAGCCTTATCAATTGTTTGGCGTCGATCTCAATTAATCTATTATCACCATAATCATTGTCTTCAATACTTTCACAGAGAGACAGACAGTGCTGCAGATATTTTGTTCCTTCGAAAAACCCAATACCATAATCTTGCTAAGATTCTTGCAAATACCTAAGAGAATTAATTTCAAACTGTTTTAAGCTGCATCTAATATGGCATAGTGATTAGTATTTGCCAATCATTTGATAGTCACAAAATTCAGTCTGCCAATCAAGTCAAGTCAAGTCAATTTATTTTGCCACACATAAAGTAAATACAAAAAATATAAATATAATAATCATAGTATTAAGGCAAGGAAGCCCAAATGAAACCAAGAGGCTTATGAGTTTTGGGCTACCTTATTATAATCCGATAAAACCGGAATCAGAAAGTATTAAGTATGAATTTATTTACAACAATGTGGTTTTTACGATTACATATCGAAAAGATAAACTTTTAATTTTTTCTTAAAACAGGAAACAGATGGAGCATCATAAATATTCTGACTAATAGAATTAGAAAACTTCACACCTTGATAAATAACGGAGAACTGCTTAATATTAGTTCTACAGAAAGGGACATAATACAATTTCGAATTACGTGTATTATAATTATGAACTTGATTAACTCTTTCTGCACGGCAGCGTCGAATATCAACCGCCAACGGATGATGATTTTGAGCGCTTGTATCTTTGGCGCCCCTCACCCAAAACGGACGAAAATACCACCAATCGATCACCAATCGATTCAGCAAACACACCTGTTCTTGGCTAATGCCAACCAAATTGCTAAACACATTGTTTTACAGATCTCCGTGAGTTTTAACACCTTTGTAATCTGATATTTATTATTATCGTAAACTAATTATATATTCAGTACCTTTGGTCGATTATAACTTCTGTTTTAAAAACCGTGTGATCTTCGCTAATACACCGTTTTATAGAGCATTAAAAACTGTACATACTGAACAAGTTGCAAAGAAACACAATAAAAATTGACAAATTTACGGCGAAATTTGAAATGTAGCGTACGGGTCAAACCGGAATTTCAGACAAAAACAACCGGAAAAGGTCCAAACACAAACAAAGACTGTTGCTATGGTTTTTTAAGTGGCCGGAATTAATTCCCCAGGGTACAATACCCTATATAAGATCTTTTTGTCGGGACTGAAGCGCGTGGGCAAACCATATATAGTCAAACTACGGCAAGCGCGTGCATGCTGGAAAATTCCCGATAAATAAAAAAAAATTCAAAATAAATATTTCTAAAAGCCGTATGGAAGGCACGTTTTAGAGTCTAAAGAAACAGATAAAAAGCTAAATTTCGACCATTAGAAATCTTTCAAGATATTAAAGATATTAAAAGATATTAAAGATTGTTTGATTTGAACTGAAGTATGACTGGAGGTATGTTTGGGATTAAACTTTTAGTATTTTTGATTCTGTAATGTTTAGTCGGCAAAATAGCCCACTGTTAAAAAGCTTATTTTGTAAGGATTCCAATGGTGTTAATTTCATTGCCAGGGGGTAAATATTTTGCAAAGGAGATCGTACTTAAAGTGCTCTTGCGACAACTTGCGACAACATAATTAAAATGCGACCGTCCAGAAAGAGTTAACACAACAAAAAAAATTATCAAAATTAGCCGGTAGCATTCTTTTGTGGAATAAAAACATAAATTTACCTAAGTGGAATAAATATATCTTCTGAAATGGGAGAAGTCCAAGATCATTAAAGTGTATATGCAATGAAAATTTCGATATAATTTTTCTTGCATTTTCTGAAAATTTGGTCTTTTCCGATCATAAAAATACCAACCTTGTTGAAAAATTCGAACCAGAAGTTTGTTAATTTTACGATTAAAGTTCGATTTTTAGACCATCTACTGGCGAAATTCCTGACATTCCATCGCGCGGCCAGTGACGTATGCAGTGTGACACAGTGCGATCTTTCCGTATGTAAACACTATGAAAATTATAGCTTCGTCTAGGTAGAATTGGGTTTTTGAGAGATTTTGAAGAAAATTCAAACGAATCCACTTTCTGTAGACATCGCTTTCAATGTATAGATACAATATAATTACAACATGACGAGTTGTAGCGTATAAGCGGCCGAAAATGCAAATTCTATGAGACGAGAGAGAGAGTATGTCTACGTTGTAGGTTTCAGACCGCATATTATGTAGATAGCTATAGCTGATATTAATTATGGCAAACATTGTAGTAACTAGTGTAAGCATAACATGGAAATTAATATTAAATATCTACATTTACTGACATTATGCCATAACATGACAATTCCAAAACAAACAAATTTTGAATTGCATATATTATAATATAGCGTGGTAAAATACGATAGCAATATAGGACTTTTAGCTGCTTCTAATGATGTGCTCTACTTTATTATATAATTTACGTTCACTCACAAATGTTCGTTAAGTTCACATTGAGAATCTATTACATATAGTTGCGTGTTTTTGTACACGAAATAGATCGGAATTTGATTAGTATTTATCTCGCCTCTTGAAAACCTCAGCAAGAAACGCATGCATGTTTTGCGCGACAGACATAGCACGTCTAGGCTTGGCTACCGCATTTCCCCGACGTCACGAAACTCACACCCGCACTCGCACGCAATCCTGTTTGCATCTGTACTATCTAACCCTATAAAAGCAGTGCAGTCTGAGTTACTATATATGCATTTCGAATTCAACAAGCATGGCTTCCACTTCCAGCACGAAGAGAGCGAGGAGAGGAAAAACCTTAAATCAAGTTCTCTGCTGCGATTGTTTGTATCCAGTGGTGCTTGAGGATGAAAATCTCTTCCTTATTTCGTTATACAGACATGCTGGAAGTGGTCTGGAATTCTCCCATCCCAGCATGCCAAATACCCATCTGACTATCCAACGATATGCCACTGCTCGAAGATATCTAATTAATCAAGCAGTGAGTCGTTAATTTCATGTTTGCAAATACTAAATAAGTTACTTACGTATGGTCGGAATATATATAAGATTTGCCTACCCAACGATAAGTCAATTCACTATTATTACATACTAGTATTTATACATATAAAAACATAAATAGACATACTGTATAACAAAGAATACAAGATATCGTTTAGAATACAAATATATACAAGAAATAGTGATATTTAATTACACGGATAGTTTGACTTACTCATTTTGCCCATCTTGGGTTCTGCTTGTTGGTTTGTGATACTTTTTCCCTGACTTGTCAGAGAGAAAAGCCCCTGCAGTCTCTAGCACTGTTCGATGGGTGACTACTGCATAATCCCAGTGCTGCGTGATGCATTCTGCGTCCTTGCCCTCGAATGTAAATTTGCCAATGCACTCCAAAATCTCCTTACAGCATCTATATTCTCTAGCGTCCTGCAATAATTCGTCGCTACAATGTCCACATGAGCACCTTAACATATTAAAACCCACATGCATATCAGACGAAACAGGGTAATGAATAGTCGAGGAACGGGTTAATATAATATTGCTTTCATAACTTTACTTACCATGAATTAACAGCTACATCTTTCTTAAATCTCGCCTCAAGAGTTTCACGAAGAATGCCGTCTTCGTCCGTTTGGTCTTCCTCGTAGTCACTATCTGCGACTGGCTCAAATTGATATGGCTGAACAATAGACGATTGCTCAGCGATGTCCTCATTATCCGTGGACCCTTCTGTCTCTGTCTGCGATTCAAAGCTTTCGTTATCGGACATTTTTATAGCGAAATATAAAGGCAACTGTCTGATGTTTGTGATATTTTGTTGTTTTCCTGTAGTCAAACACTTCGACGTGTCACACTGCATACGTCACAAGGCCGGAACTCTAGGTACCAGTCTTTCGCCAGTAGATGGTCTCAAAATCGAACTTTAATCGTAAAATTAACAAACTTCTGGTTCGAATTTTTCAACAAGGTTGGTATTTTTATGATCGGAAAAGACCAAATTTTCAGAAAATGCAAAAAAAAATGATATCGAAATTTTCATTGCATATACACTTTAAACATGGGCTCAGTATGAGCATCGTATACGGCCTTATTTATAATCCTAACAACACGCTTCTGTAATAACACAATACGTCTTAGATTTGATGGATACGTTGATCCCCAGACTAAAATACAATATTGCATGTATGGATAAACAAGAGAATAATATAGTGTTAACAATGATGATTTAGAGAGGTAAAAACTAGCCTTTTTAATAATGCCAATCGATTTAGACATTTTCCTCGTTACATGCGAAATATGAGATTTCCAAGAGAGATGCTCATCCAAAATTACTCCGAGAAAACTAACCTCATTAATTAAGGAAATTTGATGACTACTTAGGACTATATTAATGATTTTTGTTTCGGTCTAAAAATCATGAACTTAGTTTTTTCAAAATTAATTGATAATCTATTAGCAGCAAACCAATCAGATAGTTTAAGTAACTCATGATTGACTTGATCTTGACTATGTGAGTGGAATAAATTTGTATCATCAGCAAATAACACATAGTGAAGGATATCTGAAGCATTACAAATATCATTGATATATAGTAAAAAGAGTAAGGGACCAAGTATTGATCCCTGCGGTACACCACAATTGATTGGTATTTTTTGTGAACTTATGCCATTATATACAACAAATTGTTGCCTTTCATTAAAATAGCTTTTAAACCAGTCTAGAGGAACACCCCGAATTCCGTAATGTTGAAGTTTATCAAACAAAATACAATGATCAATAGTGTCAAATGCCTTGGATAGATCCAAAAAAATACCAACTGTGAACTCCTTTATATCAATTCCTGAAGAAATTTTGTTATATAGATCCAATAAGGCTAAAGAAGTCGAATGATCCTTTCTAAATCCATATTGATTATCAGTAAGAATACCGAGTCTATCCACATAGCTTATCAAACGATTGTAAACAACTCTTTCAAAGACCTTAGAGAAAATTGGAAGGACTGAAACTGGTCTGTAGTTTGACATAAGTCTACGATCGCCTGATTTAAATACAGGTATTACAATTTTTAAAAAATCAGGAAAAATGCCAGACGATATAGATAAATTAACAATGTGAGCTAAAGGTTTAGCAATTAGATCAATAGATTCTTTAATAACAGACACAGGTAAATTGTCGTAGCCAGAAGCCACACCGTTCCTAAAAGAATTTACAATTTCCGTTATCTCTTGCTCTGTCGTTATATCAAAAAACATACTATCTACAAACTCGCCAGAAAAAAACGAATTTGGGGAAACAGGAACCTGTGGAATCTTACTAGCTAGATTAGACCCTAAAGTTGAAAAATATTTGGAAAAATTATTGGCTATTGAAATTGGATCTGAACAATCAACATTATTAATTATAAATGTAGATGGGAGTTTACTTGTTTGTTTACGTTTATTGATAATTTCATTCAAGTTTTTTTACAATTTGACTTATTACGCTTTAATTGCTGCTTATAATATAAACGCTTGGCTAATCGCAAAGAATGATTTAATTTATTTCTATACCTTTTGTACTTAGTTTCCATAGCAATATTTGGAGAGCTCAAATATCGCTTATATAAACGATTTTTTTTCTTAATTGAATATAATAGACCCTTAGAAAGCCAGGGTTTACTAATCTTGGACCTCCCACTTTTAATTTTCTTAAGAGGAAAACAATTAATATATGTTTTACTAAATTCATTAAAAAAACTAGAATAGGCCTTAACTGGATCGCTAATATCATCAAGATCAAACCAATTGATTTGAGAAAGACAATTACGAAATTCGGTAACATTTTTTGAACTTTTATCGCGATATAAGAAGTATGATGCTTCATCCTTTCCCTCAAATTTCTTATTAAATATACTAAAAATAGGTAAATGATCAGATATATCTGAAAGAAGCAAGCCACTAAAAGCATAATTATGCAGATCGTTTGTAAATATATTGTCAATCAAAGTGGCTGAATGCCAAGTAATTCTAGTTGGAAGTGTTATTATAGGAAAAAGCATATTTGCATACATTATGTCGAGGAATTCGCTTGTAAGTTGATGCAATTGCTCATTGAGCAAGTTTAAGTTAAAGTCACCCATTATATAACAATACTTATTTTCTTTCGAAATTTTCCCAATTAATATGTTTAAGTTAGCAATAAAGTCGGCTACATTTTGACTAGGCGGTCGATAAATCACACCAGCTATATAATTTTTCCCTTTAGGATTATCAATTTCAACAAACAACGATTCAGCGAGTTTTTTATCATTGAAACGCAGGTCATCACGAATTCTATATTCAAATTCACAAGCAATATACAGACCGACTCCGCCTCCGGTTTTATCACACCGATAATTGTGCACAACAGAGTATCCATCCATGTCAACATGGTGGGTTAAATCCTGGAGCCATGTTTCAGAAATGGCTATAACGGAAAACTTATTATTTATAGTCGCTAGTAAATTCTGGAGCTGAGACAAGTTACGACCCAAACTTCGAATATTTAAATGCATGAAAGATAAGCAAGAATCACTTTGACTTTGATTGTTTCTCCGCAACATGCTATTTACACTGCTCTCAGTATAAAAATCACAATTTAAATCATTCAAAAAATTAGAATCCGGGTCTAAGTTACTTGTTAAGGTCGAGGTATATTGTTGATTGCAATGAAGTGGATTTAGCTTCAAATTAAGTAATCTATCGGCTTCGAAATTAACCCTACCATGTGACAATTCGTACATTTCTAGTTCAAAACTATCATTATCAAGACTACTAAAAGGAAGATCCTCGAGCTCATTGTAAATATCAGAAGCCATTAGAATAAAATAATTACTTAGCTTTAAGAACACGAATGCTCATAATTAATCTTGAATTTGATTCAGCAGGAATTTGCTTCTAAAATCCCCAAAATCCTGCATAGTGTCAAACACAAAACTGGGAGATAATTGACTTTCGTCTTTCTTTAAATACACCTTTCCATTTCTTGTCCAAATGAACTTGAAGTTATACTGGCTTCGAAATTTCGTTGCTTCGGAAAAAATGACTCTGCTTTGAGCCGTTAAGCTATCATTAACATAAATACGATTCGATACGTCCAAGCCAAGATCGCTGGTAGATTTCGAAGAGAGGTTTCGCCTCTTTTTGTAAATCTCATCACGTAGATCGCGCCGAGTAAATTTTGCAATAATCTTTGGAATAAACCCTCTCGTAGAAGGCAAGCGATGGCTGACTGACAACATAGATTCATCAAAATCACATTCAGGGGCAGCAAGGCGGGCGACTTTAAGAACAATAGCATTAGTATTTTCACCTGCAATAACAGGAATTCCACTAATTTCAAGCGTGTCTCTACGGGAGTAACGACGTAAATCCTCCACGTCCTTTCCACTTGCATTAGCTCTTTCTTCTAGCTGCTTAACGCGCTGTTGCAATTGTTCATTAGCTTTACGTAAACTGACATTCTCTGCTTTAACTTCTTTGATTGAAGCGACAAGGTCGTCAAACTTCAGTCCTAAGAATTCTTGACTGCTTTTAATTTCATCTAAGTCAGATTTTGTCGTCTGCAAATGATTTGAAAAAAGATCATTAATTAGAGATGTTTGCTGTTGAAAACGACGATCAAATAAAGCTTCCATGTTTTGTTGTAGTGATGTTGTGACTGGCATATCGACGCTTGCTTCGACTTCGACATCATTTTCGGCTTCGTCGGTAACCAGGTCAGACTTTTTCTGATTTTTCCGTTTCGGAGGCATTAAATTATCGCTTCTAATCGATTGTAAGACTTTGAGTTAAAACTATATGTATACAACGTAAATGTTTAGGTTATTCTACAGCACAATGAGAATATATCATGAAGTAAATTCAAACATTGAGCGGAGCACTACAGCACACGTCCGCTCGTCACGCTGGAGAGGACACATCAATATTCATTGATTGCTATACAATCAGTATTTGTCGATTGCTATCGATTTTCATCATATTTTTAAAAAATCAGCAAGGAAAGCAATAAATCTGCTTTACTTGCATTGTGGCTGATAGGGCAAATTTGGTAATGTCAATCTTGCCCACAGTGTGACTATTAAAATGATCTATCGAAACATTAATTGAAAAAGGAAAACATCATCATATTAAATGCTGTGAAACAGCAGCTTAAAGCTTTGTCTCTAAAATACTTGGGAGTTCAAATATAAGTTTCCAAATTAATGCCACCCTTTGGTTGATGCAGATTTTAGAACTTCTCAACACATTGGTTTGTTATAGCCTATCGGGGCTCAATTAGTTTTAACAAATGGATTATATCTGTTATCAACTGTTTATGATCTGTGTGATTGCTATATTAGAAGAGCATTAATGCGAACGGTTGCTACTGCCAATTTCTTATATCATCATTTCTTCCCTGTTATTGTTGCTTCTTGTACTAGGCCTTTAGCATATAGCCAATCGGTTGTTAGAGCATTGACATAGCATTGACATTCCTCTGTAGCTCAAGGCTGAAGCAATTTATTAATTCATTACCTAGCAGGGGGAGGAGGTAATTTACTCATTTTACTTCTAGGATTTTCTATTCATATCACTTGGGTTTTCTTGCAACGCCAACTACAATCAAATTATCTGTAATAGTTTGTCGTTACTTTGATATTGTGTATATATCAATTAACCTCCTCCACACACAACTCTTGTTTCCCACTCCCAAATCCCAAATGTATACTGACCTTTCAACCAGAAGAGACAATATTTTTGTCGAATTTGTATGACAACATAAGGGGACATTTTCTATACAAATGTTGTTTTATGGGGTGGTTAATGCGAGCGGGCGTGCGGGCTGAGAGAGGGGAAAAAAGGTGAGGGAGTTGCCTGCCAAAACTCGGCATGCCCGATTGGTCTGCGCATACCTCGTCGCGCATGACGCAAATGTATATGTGTTAGGGTAGGAAAGGAAGTTTTGCTCTTCGTTATATGGGAGGGTTAGGAGTTTTGATTTGTTTGAAAACATGGCGTTCATGAATACTGCTACGACTGATGCAACAAATATACAGCAAAATATACACAAATATACGGCAAAATCATGTGAGATTTCCCTAACCACTAAAGCGAGTTCAAGTTGCGAAGAGCAGCGATGAAGTTTGCTTTTCATTTGCACGAACATGGGTTAATCAGTACGACAAAATCAACCTCTGAAATCTTTGATCTAACTAGCGGAGATTGTTTATTGTACGATGTTTTTCAATTTTCATGAAAATTTTGGTGACTTTAAAGTGTTCAGATCATCAGTATTACGACCCAACCCCTATTTAGAGGTAAAGGAAAGCATGCCAACCAGCAAGCTGTATAGTGAAATAACAGACTTTATCTTGTCACGAAAAGGGGAGTGTGGAATAATATATTGTGTATTTCCAAATGATGTTTTGAAAGGTCATGCAAAATTATTAAAACGAAACATATCATGTGTCGAGTATCTTGGAAAATTAGAAGATGTGAAACATGCAAGTTATAGAAAATGGATAGATGATGAAGTTGATATTATTGTAGCAAGTGCATTATTTGGAATGGGCATAGATTGGAATGGGCATAGATAAAGCAAATGTCAGATATGTTATTCACACATGACTACAGACAAGCATGACTTAGATGGTCAGCTTTCAGTATGTCTCTTGTTTTATAATGATGCAGATAAGCTTATGTTATGTAAGTTGTTTGAGAAACAAGGTGATATTGATACACAGCTTTCATCATTAAATTATCTCATCATCTACTTGGAGAACCCAGTTCAGTGCAGGCAACAATCCTTAATGTGATACTTTGGTGAACAACGCAACAATTTCTTGTCTGAAACAAGTTGTGATTGATTGTCGTCATCGTGGAGCTAACTACACAAATGATGGAACAGCAGATGCATTCAAGGTTGTCCAGTCCATGGTGAAAGGTTTTGTAGATGGAAAATTATATACATTTATTAGACCTAACCAGGAACAGCTACAAAAAATGCAACTATAGGTCCCTGGAATGAACATAACATGTAAGACATTGAAACTATTTTTATCAGGTAGTAGACATAAATGCATGCTTGAAAAGGGTTTTGATTCTTTTAAAAATTTCGGGTTTTTTGCAGAAACAACTTAGTTCTAATACTTTATTAAGTAAATTCTTACATTTGTTAATATCTGTTAGTGTTTTGGCAGAGTTGCCAGTTGTAACATATGTGTAATTATGTACATTATTATTCATTGTACTGTGTTAAGTTGACCTTGGTCTGAATAATTATCGATATCCTGCTCTGCCTCATCCAATAATTGTTAATAATTAGTATAGGGTTTAGGATTCTACTGCATGCAATTATGGGCACTTGTATCTAGATACTTATGCTGTAAACATCATTTTTAAAATATTTTATATGGTGGGACAAGCTGAATTTGACATGAAAGATATTGCCATTAAGAAAAAGACAGAGAACAGATTGCTACACATATAGGCCATCAGCTAGTGCACCAAAACGTTTAGTTTAATTGGACACCTCGCTAAGCTAAAAGAACTTTACATATTCTTATAGATTAAAACACGCTGAATCCAAATCTAAAAAGTTCTTGTCGAGATACCCTGCAGTTTTTTTGTATTTCTCGATTGAGATCTTAAAAAATTCACTGTTTTGAACTACGTTTATTAGCAATTCTGTGCAAAACTCATTGTTCAAAAAGCGTTTCGTAAGAATCGGACCAATAGCCTGCAACTCGTATATCGGGTCATTTTAAGATATACAAAATAGTGATGTACAAAACATTTGTAAACAAAATGTTACGTATTTAATTCATATCAGGTTTCCGATAAAAATAAGCTTTTTTCGGATCGTTTGAAACGAAGGCCAACACGAGGATACTTTCCTGACATTAGCGTTTGCCCTACTTCGAGTACGAAGATCCGTTTAACTTTCAGGTGTCTATGGCTATTGTCCAATTTTCTGATTAGCAGTGCGCACACTATATAATTCAATACAGCCCAGGGTCAAGACCAATCTGTTAAACTACAATTTTCTCAGCCGCTATTCCGTAGGATTTTTTGAAACTTTCATATATTCTACACATTTACATGCTCTTTCCAACGGTTAGTTACTTGTAAGTGGTGCAGGCTTCAAAATAACTAAAATTATGTCTCAAACGATACTATATTCACACGTCATTCACTCCTTATAGTTATACAATTAATTAAACACAGCGCCGGTCAAGAACCATTTGTTAAATTATAATTTTCTCAGCCTCTATTCTATAGGATTTCTTAAAACTTTCATATGTTATACAAAATTATATGCTCTTTCCGATCGTTAGTTACTCGTAAGTGGTGCATGCTTGAAAATAAATAAAATTCTGTCTCAAACTACACCTTATTAGCAGTGCGCGCAGTATATAATTCAATACAGCTCGGGGTCAAGACCAATCTGTTAAACTACAATTTTCTCAGTCGCTATTCTATAGGAATTTTTAAAACTTGCATATATTATACAAAATTATCGCTCTTTCCGACAGTTAGTTACTCGTAAGTGGCGCAGGCTTCAAAATAACCAAGATTCTGTCTCAAACTATACTATATTTACGCGTCATCACTCCTAATAGTTATACAATTAATTCACTACAGTGCGCATTCATTAACCATTTGTTAAACTCCAATTTTCTCAGCCGCTATTCTATAAGATTTTTTAAAACTTTCATATATTATACAAAATTATATGCTCTTTCCAACGATTGGTTACTCGTAAGTTGTGCAGGCTTGAAAATAACTAAAATTCTGTCTCAAACTACACCTTATTAGCAGTGCGCGCACTATATAATTCAATACAGCCCGGGGTCAAGACCAATCTGTGAAACTACAATTTTCTCAGCCGCTATTCTATAGGATTTTTTGAAACTTTCATATATTCTACACATTTACATGCTCTTTCCAACGGTTAGTTACTCGTAAGTGGTGCAGGCTTCAAAATAACTAAAATTATGTCTCAAACGGTACTATATTCACACGTCATCACTCCTTATAGTTATACGATTAATTAAACACAGCGCCCGGTCAAGAACCATTTGTTAAATTATAATTTTCTCAGCCGCTATTCTATAGGATTTCTTAAAACTTTCATATATTTAAAAAAATTATATGCTCTTTCCGACGATTGGTTACTCGTAAGTGATGCAGGCTTCAAAATAACCAAAATTCTGTCTCAAACTATGCTATATTCACACGTCATCACTCCATATAGTTATACAATTAATTCACAACAGTCTGCGTTCATGAACCATTTGTTAAACTACAATTTTCTCAGCCGCTATTCTATAGGATTTTTTAAAACTTTCATATATTATACAAAATTATATGCTCTTTCCGACCGTTAGTTACCCGTAAGTGGTGCAGGCTTCAAAAAGCCAAATTTCTGTCTCAAACTATGCTATATTCACACGTCATCACTCCTTATAGTTATACAATTAATTCACTACAGTGCGCGTTCATGAACCATTTGTTAAACTACAATTTTCTCAGCCGCTATTCTATAAGATTTTTTTTAAACTTTCATATATTATACAAAATTATATGCTCTTTCCAACGATTGGTTACTCGTAAGTGGTGCAGGCTTGAAAATAACTAAAATTCTGTCTCAAACTACACCTTATTAGCAGTGCGCGCACTATATAATTCAATACAGCCCGGGGTCAAGACCAATCTGTTAAACTACAATTTTCTCAGCCGCTATTCTATAGAATTTTTTAAAACTTTCATATATTCTACAAAATGATATGCTCTTTGAAACGGTTAGTTATTCGTAAGTGATGCCTGTTTGGAAATCATTGAAATTTTGTCTCACAACTACGTACCTCCTTCATGCAAGGTGATACGGTTTGTGGAAGGTCTTCCGGGAAAAGAAGGAATTTATGACGTAATCATCGAAAGGGTGTATGTAGGTAAACTATAATTAATGGAGGTCTCATGTTGTAAACGTATCGGTCAAATAAATGCAACAATGATCAATAAATGCAACACTTCTTACAACATTACGTAATATGATACTTGGACAGTTAAACTTTACACTTTATTTTCAAACATTTATTATATATATACAGTTACAAATATATATTTACGCTCTTCCACCCCTTCTCCCCCTCTTCGTTTTCCCGTCCTTTTGAAGAAGTGGGCATTTTTATGCCCCTTTTCCTTGCAGTAATGACAAATAATGTCTAAAGGATAAACAAAATAGTGTATGATAAGTGCCTTTTGTGGAATAATCTTGAAAGTGAGAGTATATTGCGAAATTAAAATACAAAATTTATTGTTAAAACCACATGAACTGCCGAAAGCCATGCACGCATTCAAAATAGGCATGCATGTATGTTCACTTAGCATGTGATGGTAAAGTTAATTCACATTACCGTCCATATTCTTTTCCCCTCCGGGCAATCTTGCTCTGCTTTCCTGATCTGTATTGTTAGGATCACCTAAATGAGTACAAAATATATATATATAAAGTATAAATGTATATATTAGATAATTTGCTTTCTCATAAGATATAGGCATGGCATTGATTGTGTTGGTTTGACGTTTTAATGGTTTGAAACCATAGAATAGATAAAATAATGGAAAGAAGCATTGCGTGCGTTCACATTTTAAAGTAGGTATTTCCGCACCTGCAGGTGTTAACCAAGATATTTTGTGACGATATTTTGTCATGCAAATGACAAAGCGGAAGGGAGTTTCTTCCATCTAGATTTTATCATAGTATATATGGATATGTAATAATTCCAAATGCCCCGCGTTGTTTACCATTTAAAACGTTTTTCATATTTTTAAAAAACAATATGTATTTTCTAAAACGACAATAGTTGTCGGTTTGACGGTTCACGAGTTGAGAAAAATTATTGCTAGAATAGTAAATGTTCGAAATGTTAGTGGATCAACATACAATGTGTTCATTAACATTCGTTTCGATTTACCATTTTTAAACATGGAATTTTTATAAGACAGATTTTTCGGGAACCTTTCTGTGACTCCATCCATCTTTGGAATGCTCGAAACACTGTAAAATATAACACAAACAGCGGCCTGGGTTATTGATTAGAAATTCATATTAGCATGGAATAAAATACTTTGGAATACATACTTTCCAGCGTTTCGTTTGACTCAGCGTCAAATGAAAATGACGTTGAGCCAGGATTTGTCGGGGTCGTCATGGCATGCTCAGCATTTGATCCGGTCAAGTCATTATGTGTAGTTGCCGTTGGGTTACTCTTAACACCTGACAAATTGAAAATATACAATCATGAAAATCCTTTTACCAACATTTAAACTAGATTTTAAGTAACTAGCAGTATTTGATATAACATTTACTACTTTAACTTACCATGTCAATTCCCGTCAGTTATCATGACGCAAAGTTCTGTTTTCTCAGACATCGTTTTTATTCAGACGAGCGCTGGTACTGGTGTTAACGTCCAATGTTAGCGTTGACCAACAGTATGGATCACAATGTTTCTTATCACGGGATGCAACTATCGAAACGCCGCATGTCAGTTTAATATACGTCACAAAAATGACATCTGATAGTAAGGAATTTTTGCAAGGCTGATTTGTGTGTTACCAGATTTTTTTCCAGATTTTATTCGTACTTTTTCTTAACATAAACATCTTTATTATTTTCTATTCAATCGATTATTGCCTTTAACAAGAAATTCTTTTTATATGTGAAAAAGTGCTCTAAACATGCAATATGACATGTTTTGTGTTTCATCAATACGTCCATGGCTGATGGCATTGTCATGATGTAAGAGATAACAAATGACAGGTAAATGCTTTCACGCATTTTGGTACAACACACTCAACAGGCGATAGCTATTACTTCTCAGTTTGAGTGCTTCTGTGTCTTTCTTCGTTTATTTACAGCAAGTTTTGAATTCAAATTTAGAATCATGGTATGTATAGCAACACACAGAATATATTTTGGTGCTTAAAACATGCCAATATCAGTAAGCTGACTAGTGACTACTGAAGTAAATGTATAGATATGTGTGGAATGAGGCTCTGATGTAATTTACGCTTTTTGCTTGCAGGTCTTCACAAAAACGAAGCGTACTTACAAATTCAAAGACGATTTAGAGCAGGTGATTTCTGCAATGATTGAGTGTGAAGGAGATGTGACCGACAGTGGGCGAAAACCTGGTGGATTCTGGAGAAATGTAACCATAAAGTGCGGACATTCCAATACCGATTATCTGAGCAGGGCTATGTATATGGCTTGGCATAAAAATGTATGCAACATTAAAGAAAAGTTCCACAACCGTGTTGCGTATGCGTTTATTGAGGAAAATCTTCATAAAGTAAGAATTTATTGTTTAGTTTTATTCTCAAGCTCATACAGACCAATCTACATATTGACTAAAATCTGTTGAACAGTGTTAAATTCGTGGGTTTGGTTTCTGTAAACGAGAGGGTCGATACAGGGACCGCAGAGCATTTTTTAATTGGGTCCGGGAGCTTAAGATATCAGAAGGCGCAGTGCACTTGCACTAGTTTCGAATGCCGAAAATGCGAGATTCTAATAGAAATGACAAAATGTATTACAAATAATGGGGTGGGGGCCGGGGCTACAAACCAACCAGCCAGAGGAACCAGCTCTGCGGTCCTTGCGATATGATATTTACCCAAGAAGACAGTTCACTTCGGTTCCACCCCCTGCTGCATAGAATGACAGGTCATTATCTACCAATGGTTACAACGCCACATGCAGCCTTTAAAATCAATGCGTTATGCAGTTTTTGTGGTATATATATATAAAGCTAATTTAACTAACATTGCCTTCTGAGGTTCTAAAATCATAACCGTAAGAATTCGACTTCTAAGTGCGAAAAGTACAAAGGTTTTATTTCCAATATTCCATTTGTTCGTAGTCATTTGCAAAATGAAGGTTCCGCAAATGTTGCGAAATCATGCACGAGATTACTTTACAGATTCCCTGCCGTACATCATCTGTAGGGCTAAAATTAAACCAGAAATGAAAATATGCTGCATCAATTAGGCATTGATTGATTCACTCAACATGGGTGGATAACGCCCGTGGCTGGCGCCAAATTTATTGGAACGTGTCACTCTGATTTGATGCTAACTACAAGGCATACACGTCTTTTAGCCACAAGGAAGTCGAATTCCCAATTATTATAGTTACTATTATATTAATTATATAAGTTAATTGACCTGGCGCTAATTGGTGGGTTGGACCATAACTTAGTCATTTCATATGCGTTATGGAATGAATGTAAAACAATGAATGTAATCCTATGTTTGGACAAAAGATCATTAATCGGTCATGGCAAAAATTTGAATTAGGAAAATGATATATATTGATTTGCTAGATTAATAAAGCGTTTTCTATTTCATATGTTTACCGCGCTGTTATGTATAATAAAGTCCATTTATGTAGTGTGTCGAGGGTCAAAAGTCGTGTGTCGTGGGTAAATTGGTGGATAAAGTCGTGGGTCATAAATATGCTAAATTACGTTTTTCTCTAAAAAATTATTATTTCACCAAAATTCATTTATATTTTAAAAACAAATGAAATGCATTTAGAATG
Organism: Trachythela sp. YZ-2020; assembly: GCA_016169945.1. Taxonomy (NCBI): domain Eukaryota; kingdom Metazoa; phylum Cnidaria; class Anthozoa; order Malacalcyonacea; family Clavulariidae; genus Trachythela; species Trachythela sp. YZ-2020. The sequence goes on from JADLSH010000333.1 coordinate 226,170, forward strand.
CCTTTTAACTCTTTATCGTTGGCTGCTGATTGCCGTAGACCACCAAAAAAAATTGTACAAATTTGCAAATAATTGTGTCTGTAGTTATAGCATTAGTACTTACTGAATATAGGCTTATGAAAACGGGTACAGCTTCCACAGATAACATAACCTCGGCACGGATAATTCTCAATATCACGCTCAAACTCGTCCATCCTCAATGGTTCGCTTTATATACGATGTATTATTAATCAGGCCTTACATGGCCTTAATATTTTAAACCGCTGCTATTAACATTATGATTCTGATTGTTTCAGGATAACGAATCGGATATTCAAATTCCTGTTTCAAACTCTTTTTCAATTTTAGAAGATGAATTAATAAGTTACAACTATGCATATATAAACTAATTTATGTATTTACTGGCAGTAGCAGCGAATAGGAATAGAAGGTTTGACAGAAGATATCAATTATATTAACAATTTAATTCTGATTGTTTCAGGATAACGAATCGGATATTCAAATTCCAGTTTCAAACTCTTTTTCAATTTTATAAGATGAATTAGTAAGTTACTATTATGCATATATAAACTAATTTGTCTTTACTGGCAGTAGCAGCGAATAGGAATAAAAGGTTTGACAGAAAAAATTACTCGAGTCTTTATTATTTTAGGCCTCAGTTAGCTGGAGAGAGTGCGACATCCAAACTGAAAACGTAATATGGACTAATAGTGTGAGTATATAGTAATAGTGATTACTATAGCTAAGCCTCCTGAATTTCCGACAACACCCCCCCCCAGCTAAAAAACAACCAATCAGCAATGAGCATGCATGTGAACCCTCACAGCTTTTGCCAGTAACAGATTCTTATGTACTAGTCAATTGAGACCGCCCCCAGGGATTTAACGAAGCATTCGTCTGACTTACTTCTTCGACAATTCCCTCTTCTAACACATTTTTATACAAAATTTGGCCGATTGGAATGCTAGACATCGGAAAGCTATAATCAGTTTCAAATGTCTTGGGACAGATGGTACAAACACCATTAAATTCAACAAACGTCAATCCCCCCGCCCCTTTTTCAATGCTGCGCGCCATTATTAGTCACATTTGGTGCGTTTTGGTATTTGAATAGGGAAATCAACATTGATTGGAGAGGGGTAGGATATTGTGTGTAAGAAACTGTATATATCGACATACGCATGTGTCCCAACAACTTTTGAAAGTGATTGTAGATGGTTGGCCTGGCCAGCTAGGCCAAAACAAATGGAGAACATTTTAGGCTATGGATTTTTAACTCGATAAATGTTAAAATCCCCGCATACTCCCTGGTGACCGGCATTTCAATTGACTTGTGCATATTCGGAATTTTGGCAATAACCCAATTGAGATTTCGAATAATTTCTCACTGGTTGTATGTAGTATTGCTGGAACAAATTATATAAAAAAAGACTGGAAGTGTCCTTTCTTCCGATGTGGTTTTTGTATCGCTGCAATGAAATGCCGATGAAAAAACTGTGTCCGAGTAAACAGTATTCGAGTAGCGAGTTTCCGCCCTTCTTTTTATTTACGCCATCACCCTCACAACCGAAGATACGACACAATTTGATACGACACAATTTAATGTAATGTAGCTACACTTCTACTCCACATTAATGATTACAATATTTGAATATATATGGCTATTTTCGAACAAATTAATAAACACACATGAATGTGCGGGCTACTTTGGTAATATCGAAGACCTATATATAATTTTATACAGGCAATCGGTTCTAGTATTCCAGCCGATGAAAGTAGAAATGTGTCATCAAGTGTCAAGATAGGGAAAGAAAACAATAAAGCAAAATCATCAGAAGTAAAGGTAAGTTACCCAAAATTTCAGTCAGATGACTTCCCTGCATTGATGAATGATGTAGAGTCAGGTAAGTGTAATATTTCTGAAAACATACGTGTAGTCATAAACAAATCGAATTCAGAAAGAAAGCGTATAAAAGGTGAAACGGAAGACGAGAAAAACAATTATAATTTGTCTGATGAAAAAGAAAAGTCGATTCACAGTGCCAAGAAGAAGCAGTGTTTGGAAACCGGTTCTGGAAGTGGAAAGCGAAAGAACGAATCCTCATCATCAGTTTGTACTCGTAGTTCGAAAAGAACTAGGCGAATACCGACAGTGTTCACACCAAACAGTAGTAAAAATAGTGTTTATTGCCTTTGTCAAAGGGAGGATAATGGATGGTACATTGTGTGTAGTTTTCGAGATGAAGGATGTTTCACTTATTATCATACAAAGTGTGTCTGGCTTGGGTATTTAAAATGTCAAGAAGATGGCGAAAGATAGAGCAATTGCGATGACGGCGTGTCGTATATGTGTCCGTTGTGCGAGAAACAACGTGGCAAAATCGTGGAAGAACACAAGCACAGTACTACCTTGATATCTAGTAAAGAAAAATTGTCTGATGCACGTGAAGATATTTTGAGACAAAACTATACAGAGGACCCGGGTAGAGATGAAGATGGGCTAAATAACCAGTATGACATAGCTGATAATGAAGATGCCGAAGCTGTTCACTGCGTACCGAACATCAGCGATAATTTGAATCCTGCGCAACTTTCCGACGACCAAAATGACGATGACTTTGTAAACACGTCACAACATTTATCTGATCCAGAACTTGATTGGCCGAGAGAAGAAGTAGAAGATGATGCAGATATGTATACCAGTGCGTGTCTATTTGAAGAAAAAAATACACGGAATAACAGCTACGGGGAAATGATAGTAAATGAAGATGATGAAATACTAGACAACGCTTATATACCTGAAGAAAATTATGCAAGCAATTTTAGCGACGATAGTGACGTTGACTCGGACAACTTTGATCGTATGGTTAGTGCATCTTCTTCTGCAAAACGTGAACCAACACTTGAAGTGACAAGTACAAACAACTTACCCGTTTCTCATGATACACTTAGTCGGATGATGGATTGTCAACGTTTACCATCCACTTCATTTTTCCTCACAGATCCACCAAGAGAAGCGAAATTTCGATTAAGCGAAAACGATTGGAACAGTATTAAGCCAAAAATTGGCCAGCCAACGAAATTACAGTCCTCGTGGACAAACATATTCTCTCGTCATATGGCGGACTCGAATGCTTATTGCACCTTCCATTTCCAAAGGCATTTCGTGCAGAAACTAGATTATAGAAAAAGACGCTATTTAAACGTATTTACAGCATGTGGATTTTGCGTTTTCCATGATTGTACGTGCCAATTTGAATTAAGTATGAGAAAAGAAGATTTTGATGAAAATTTGGTAACCGCAACGTACAGTGGTACCGTTAAGCATGCAGCTGGGGAGAGACATTCATGTCCTATCACAGGAGATGAACGAAACGAACTAAAAAAACAATTCCATAGAGGCCATGATAAACCATCAATGGTATATCAAGAAAGAAAAGCAGAATTGTCAAGTGATGCTATGGCTTCAGATAACAGAACAGGTTGTAGTGTTCAACCAACAACTATCCGAAAAATCTCTAGCGAAGGTCATCAGCTATCGCAAATGGACAAGGACATTGTTAAATCGTTAGAAAAAATCAGACAAACGTTGATAGAAAAAGAGGCATCCCGAGAATGTCCACCAAACACGTTGGATGGATTTGTTCACACGATCTGCTCCTACCCGCTAATTGTCCACATGTGGATTGAAAACCAAGTGCGACTATGGCATAGTCGATGTAGGGACGATATATCGTACTTGGATGCAACGGGAACGATAGTTGCAAATCATAATGGCAAACGAGTTTTATACTACGCGCTAGTGGTCCGACATCCAAACGAGGGTGATCCTTCATTGCCAGTGGCAGAAATGATCACGAGTGATCACAGTGCTGGTAATATACGCACATTCCTAGAAAGATTCAGGCGGGACGAAAGCAAGATATACAGTTAATCGGCTAACTTCACCAAGACAATTGAATACAGACTACTCCCGAGCGATATTGCTTGCAGTGCTTAAAGAATTCAACAACGAAACGTTGGAAACATTTTTTTAACGAGCTTTTCGCATTCTTAACAAGGAAGGATCAACAAAGAATTTTGAACGTACAATCCCACATGTAGGATGCAGTCATTTTATGCATATAGTACATAAGAAGATAAAAGAATTGTCACGTTCCGAACGCAGTTCCAAAAAGGACGAAAGCAATTTCACAGGACTAATTAATGATGTATGGTATCGCTTTAACATGTATTGCATGTCCTTGTTGGTAAATGCACGAACGTTATACGAATTTGACACTATTCTTGAAGATATAGTTGTATGTCTATCTAGTAAAAAGCAGACTAAAATGTGTTTAGTCGCATATAATAAACTTTCAGGTAGAATAAAAACATGCAACAGGATTGTGAAATAAATCTTATGGATTTTCAAACAGAAAGAGAGGATTGGGCGTTGGAAAAGGAGAAAAATAACATTAAAGATGATGTAGAAATTGGCAACCCCTTCGTCAGATATTTTGTGGAGAAAATACGCAGAATAGAGACACGTTTGAATAAAGATACTATACAGGCTTCTAATGATGGAGAAACAAATATATGCTACTGTCCACAATTTTTTATTTTTATCGTCAAATACCTTGAAGAAATGAAAATTATTCTCGAATCAGAAGACGTGTGCGTGATTATGCTGACAGATTACACAGTCGTATTCGTCCCCAAAACGAAGAGAACGTACAAAAAGAAAGCAAAACAGGAAGATAGCGACATTAATCATTCTAGCGCAGGTGAAAGCATCAGTTCAAAAGGAGAGAACTACCATAATGCTCAGGAAAAATGGGGTAAGAAAGATCCAGAAACGCCAAAGCGGGATCCAAGATTTGGACAATTCCAACAATCGCCGACGATACCATTGAGTGCGACTCCAGATTTAAAAGCAAAAAGAAATATTCGTTCTTTTAAAATAGATCGTGGGAAATTGAAAAGAAGAAACGCTTGTAATAATATTGAAAAGAAACCTGGCGAAATACCTACTAAACACAAGAAGAATTTATCCTTGAGCAAGGGAAATTCTGACAAAGGAGGACTATATAGTCGCAAGACAGTTCTCAATAAAACAGGGAAACATAAACCTAAGCCAACAAAAAGAAAAAGCAACAAGAATAAAAAATTCTTGACAGAATGGATTTACAAGCACAATACAGATAATGAGAAAACTGATAAGACAGATACTAGAACAAAACGTAGCAGTTCTAATAAATCATCAATCAGTTCAAAACGGAAGAGGTTTAATGAATTCATTAATAGTTTGGACGATGACACAAGTAACGTGCAGTTTGTGGGATTGCAAAACAAAAAAAACCGATTGTTGGTTAAACAGTCTTGTACAGTGTTTGAATTCCCTGCCACTTAGGTTGCGCCTTTTAGATGAAATAAAAAAGACTACGGTTTCTGAGGTCACGTCTGCGTTGTGCTTCAAACGCATCGTTTTATCCAAGTGAGCTTCACCAAGCTATCCAGAACGAGCATCGCTTAGTTCCTGGATAGCAGCATGATATCCATGAAAGCTTTACTTTACTATGTTCGACAGGGTCTGAAGACATGAACGATATCATTGCGAGTCATTTTCAAATTGGATGTCAATATACAAAGACGTGCAAGGAAGGTGATATAAACGATGATTTGCCACCAGAAACATTAACAGCCCTCTTGATACCTGTGTTAAATGGCATAAAAGATTTGGAAAGAAGTGTTGCAAGTAGTATTAATGATCAGGTTTCCATTCATTGTAGTTCTTGCGGAAAAGTTACAGAGCACACGCGTTCAGGAAAGTTTTTATTTCTGCCTGAAACCTTAGTCTTAGCATTTAAGAGATTTCACCAGGACGAGGGAATTGAAAAGAAACACTCAAAAGTACAGTTACCACTGGAACTTCAAGTTATGGAAAGTATGCCATGCCGCTACAATCTTCGTGCATGTGGCCTACATCATGGGATGCATGTTTACAATGGACATTACACAGCAATTATATTTGATGAAGGGAAAATTATCGAAATTGACGATGACATTGCCCATGACTTGACCGATGATTGGATATCTCGTATACAATCAACAGTTTATTTAGCATTTGATATGAAGAAATATGCGTCATCTATGTATTCTTCGCCAATATATAATGCCCCTTGTCCTAGTAATGGCCGAGATGAAAGAGAAAAAGAGTGTACAAGTGAGGGCGTGGTAAGAGAGAATGAAGGAGGAAATCAACGAAGTGCAAATATTGCGGAAAATATTGAGCATGTCTACGATATGTCTTACAAATACAAACCAATCTGTTCACTACAAACAGTCGGTTACGATTTGTTGGGACAAGATTTTAAAACACTAGAGTTTCCCATGATGGTTGAATGACATTTCCTGGATGGTTGAATGATAACATTATCGATGCTTATTTCTTTATTTTGCTTAAAGCTGCTTCACAAAAGGGTATTCGCGTGCATGCATTTAACAGCTTTTTCTACTCACATTTACGGCAAATTGTCATAGAAGAAGGGGCAGAAGGTAGATTATATGAGATGATATCTAGATTTCGAAAAATAATAGACTTTGAGTCATTTGACTATTTATTGATACCAATTAACACCAACAACTACCACTGGACAGTAATGTTCGTGGATACTTGGAACAAGCGTATTTATTATTACGACCCTCTTGGTAAAGGATTTCAAAATGAAACAGCAATAAAATTATGCAAAGTATTTTTTGATGTCTTTTACAAATGGCGTAAGACATGCTATATTGAGATTGAAACGAAGTGTTTTGTGAAAGACTTTGACGTAACGTGGGAAGAAACATTTCCTTCGCAGAAAGACTCTTGTAGTTGTGGAGTGTTTGTGCTTATGTACATGAGTCACAAGTTAGGATTACTTACTTTTGATCCAGATGTGGAAAATATATCAAGTATACGAAGTGCAATGGCAGAAGAGCTACTTCTGGGTGTAAAGCACCAGCCAGAATCACAGAACAGTACAATATCCAAACGGTGTATCACCGCAACTCGATACAAGCAAAAAATGGGAAAAGATGTGGTCTTATACTGCAGCACATCTGAAGGTGAACGGAAAAAATTTAGCTGGATTTTTAACGGTAATGAAGTTTCCAACAAACAGTCATTCAAGTTCCAGTTAACTGAAGATAAAATTGGCACTTATTGTTGTCATGTACAGTATGATGACGGTGATACTCGCACGTCAAGTTGCAACGTGGAAGGTGTAACACCAGTGTCTATTGACCACAAGACCATAGTGTCTATTGGCATAATTCAGTGGAATTTTGGTAGAAAGTGAGATTCCTCCTGGATATAGTTTTCGATTGTCCATTGTCGCATGCAATATTAACTTGCTGTATATAGTGTGACAGACAATTGTCTTACCTCAATAACGTTAAATAAGAAAAGTTTATTGTTGGTACGACTTGTTTTGAAATGATGCGCGACCGGCAGCAATTACTTCAGCAATAATAACGAAGGCAGCCGTGTATGTAAGATTGCGCAACAGGGGCGACAATGTTGATGACTCCACGAAAGCCTTTTTCACACTTGCCAGTTTTACACATTTGTGCGTGTGTAATAAATATTACCAATGTTATGTTACTTTGTGAGGTTCTTTCATCCTATTTATTATTAATTGAAAAAGGCTTTTGTGAGGTCATTTGTGTAGATGGACTTTTGGACGGGTTACACAAGATATCAATAAATAAACATATACATGTTTAATTTCATTATTTACGAAGAATTGCAAAATTTACATATACAACGCAGACACTACATTTAAAATGAGAATGGATGCCCAGAAAATCACTATTTATTAATTGTAAATTGGCATTCGTATGCTAATAGAAACAAATTCAAATAACAATATACCTCGTGTAACCCGGTCAATGTTCGAGTTCATTGCGCCGTCACAGCACTGGAAGTTCTTAAGCCTAAAGGCTGATTTCCATTCAGTGCAAAATGTCGCACGATCGACCTTTTGCGATCGTTTTCTTTTGAATTATGAGCCCTCGACTGGAAAGGATCCGGAACGATCCATTTTGAACTGAATGGAAATCAGCCTTAATGGACGGACCATAAGAAAAGTGATAAGAAGGTAATGAAAATGAAAAGACACACGTATGGGAAAAAGAAAGAAAAATGTGCAAAGAGAAAAGAAAAGAAAAATCGCTTTAAAAGTCCGTCCAAAAAAATCCTGCACAACCAAACAGCCCAAAAAGAATGAATGCAAGCTGAAAATTGCAACTCTGCTCATCACTTCTCTAATGGTCCATCCCTGAATAGTCAAAACTTCAGTTACTTCATTCATATACTTTTTCAATACCAAGTTGTTTCATATGACAAGCCATGCACACTGAAAATGTTCCGACTTGACGAGGCCTGTCTGCATGCAAAAATAATTGGATGTGAATGGAATTATATTCATGAAGTAACTCCAGTCAGTCTTCTATTTTTCCAGTTTAACTTAATATAGCACTCTATTCAATGCGATTTCAAATTTGATGCTTTTCTATATAAACAACTAAGTTAACATGCAGTTATAAGTTCTCATTAAGTAGTGACTTAATAATGTCGCCATGGCCATGCATTTTGGGTTTAGCGCGCTTAAGCGGTCACCTTGCATGCATGCATGCAAATAAATGTCAGGATGTTCGCGTCACTGCGTGAAAATAACATGATAGTGTTTTTGTAAATATAGTGCACTAAATCTAATGATGAATATTGTTCCTATATATTCTTTATTCATTTTCTTCCCCAAAAAAATGTAATGAATATATTAACATAATATATTTATAACAAAAATTACTATTTATGGTTGGGAGCCTTAAGAAACCCTAGGTTAGGCTTTTATTATAATAGGCTATATCAACCTTTATTATATTCACTCCCGCTTCGCGGTTGTGCAATTTTGTAAAAAGGCGTTTGATTTCAGACCAAATTGCACTTCACACAATTAAATTACCATTATATATCATGGATGCTATTCAGTTCTTGTTCTCTTTCTGGCTTGGTGAAAAAATTGAACGATCGTACGCACAGACGTACAACATACTGTATATATAAATTATTGTGAACTTCAAGTCTCTTCTGACCGGCTACATGAAGACATATCCTGGACCCTGATAGCATCATGGTAGCAAGAGTCCATATAATGAATAATTCTGCTATATGTGACAAACTTAGTAAATTTTATATCAGTTGACATAATGAAGTCATCACGATATCTGAATATATGTCCTTCAAGAACCTGTCGCAGAATCACTTGGGCTTTCTACATGAAAGCTTTGTGTATATACACATCCAAGGTGAACTATAGTGCTATAATATAGTGGTTAACCCATTAACTGGCAGTATCCTACCACTTACGAGTCAAATACTCTGGCGTTAGGCAGAGTAAAATACTAAAGTAGGACGCATTTGCGCGCATTGCCAGCTAATAGGTTAATTTGTCATTAAATAGGACGGCCAAGTGTATATATGGGTTTTTTAACAAATTATGTTGCTTATTTTACCGCAGGCGATCTGACAAGTAGGACAACAATAGACAAGAGTACATAAAGAGCGATAACAATTTCAAAGAGAAAACTGTAAGTAACATGCAATCCCAATAGTATACAGGTGATACACTGAAGAAGTAATCATTAACTCCTATAATGACAAAATACAGCTGTAAGTGCATGCATCATAGAAAAAACGGACTCCTTGCTTCAAATGTACACATTTTGAAAAAACTACTAGAGTAAAACGTTCATGTTTATATTCATTTTAAAGCGTAGCCATTCAGCTTTCTAATTGGTGGGTTTCTTTTCAAATTCGAGCCGCTTGTTTTGCGTAATATGAAAGGAGAATCTAAAGAAGCATATTCTAAATCTAAGAATTATTATTAAGAGAATCTAAAAAATTAGTAAGCATAAAAGATGGACTCGTCGATGGCGCGTAAATAGAATAAGAAACTCGTTCTTCAAATGTACGTATACAACTATATATTCTTTATAGCAAATACCAAGTAGAAAGATTATGAAGTTTATGTCTAATGAGGTGAAAATTCAGTGATTATATCCCGGTATTGTTTTAGTAAGTATTTCTATACATTCGTTTACATGCATGCATGAGTTGATTGTGAATAGTATTTTATATGAGGAATTCTTGACGCAGGGCAAAATAATATAATCACTCTCATTGACTAGCGGCCATGGATTTTCTATTGTTTGTTATATAGATAAAACAGAAAACATGATGCATATGGCAAAATTGTACGGACATGAAGTAAGTATTAGACTATTACTGTCTACAACAGATTAAAAACCATAGTGTTCAATATAAGTTGCCCATTCGGTATCCCGCCGCAGAGCTATTAAGGCGTATACTATATACTCTATGTAGTATATTCACGGATATATAGTGTTGCGGCTATATAATGATACCATTACTAGACTTACTATGTAGGAAGATGCACGAGAAGTCTATATTTAAGACCTGAATGCCCCACATGTTCCGGGCATGCTTCCTCATGTTAAACTAAAACTGTAATTGCCTGAAGAGTTTTACGTCTGTATACACACGCAAGCTTATATACAGCGGATTGCAATGACCATTTTTATATATTATATGCATTCCATCAAATACAATCATGTTAATGATAACAATAATTAATATATGAACAATCGATGGAAGATAATTAATAAAGTTAATTGCTGCAACTATATTCCCGATGTTGGACCATTGAAGAACTAATTATGTGAAAAATAATATAGTACTATACTGTATAATGAACTGTTTATGACGTATCGATCGAATCGAAGGCCTTTCGCTATATATTTCCCGAAGAAGTTTGTTAAATATATTACCCAAGTAGTTTTATAATCGTGAATAAAGTTTCATATAAAGTTTACTTAACATTTAAATACGTAATTATGGCATTTCCAATTATTTCTTGTGTTTTACTATGTAATATATCAACGATTTTCTAATATTTATTATATTTTCATAGGTATTATAATCCAAACAAAATAAAAGCTAAATTGATAAAATACACATACAAATACAGTCAAACCTGTATTAAGCAGACACCCTTGGGGAATAGGTTAGTGTCCGCTTAATAGAGGTGTCCGCTTAACAGAGGTTCTCGTCACCAGCCCCCTCCCCCATTTCGATGTTTGAACTACGGTAAAAAACTTGTCCTAACGCAAGCGTAATAATATACTAGTCGAATTAACAAGTAGACTTTGAACCGATTACGGAATATCATTAATATAGTTACTAAAGCACAAAAACTGTAAAGATTATGAAAAATTAAGAAAATTTTGTCCGTTTAACACAGGCGTTTTTGCGTCTTTATGTGCCAATTTAGGTGTCCGCGTCCGCTTAATAGAGGTGTCCGCTTAATATAGGTTTCATTAATAGGAATTATACGAGATTCAATTCAGGACTTTATATTGAATTATATACTGCGCGCACTGCTAATAAGGTGTAGTTTGAGCCAGAAATTTAGTTATTTTCAAGCCTGCACCACTTACGATTAACTAATCGTCGGAAAGAGCATATCATTTTGTATAATATATGAAAGTTTTAAAAAATGATTTAAGAAATGGTTCTTGACCGGGCGCTGTGTTTAATTAATCGTATAACTATAAGGAGTGATGACGTGTGAATATAGTATCGTTTGAGACAGAATTTTGGTTATTTTGAAGCCTCTACCACTTACGAGTAACTAACCGTTGGAAAGAGCATGTAAATGTGTACAATGTATGAAAGTTTCAAAAAATTCTATAGAATAGCGGCTGAGAAAATTGTAGTTTAACAGTTTGGTCTTGACCGGACGCCGTATTGAATTATATACTGAGCGCACTGCTAATAAGGTGTAGTTTGAGCCAGAAATTTAGTTATTTTCAAGCCTGCACCACTTACGATTAACTAATCGTCTGAAAGAGCATATAATTTTGTATAATATATGAAAGTTTTAAGAAATCCTACAGTATAGCGGCTGAGAAACTTATGATTTAAGAAATGGTTCTTGACCAGGCGCTGTGTTTAATTAATCGTATAACTATAAGGAGTGATGACGTTTGAGACATAATTTTGGTTATTTTGAAGCCTGCACCACTTACGAGTAACTAACCGTTGGAAAGAGCATGTAAATGTGTACAATGTACGAAAGTTTCAAAAAATTATATAGAATAGCGGCTGAGAAAATTGTAGTTTAACAGATTGGTCTTGACCCCGGGCTGTATTGAATTATATAGTGCGCGCACTGCTAATAAGGTGTAGTTTGAGACAGAAATTTAGTTATTTTCAAGCCTGCACCACTTACGATTAACTAATCATCGGAAAGAGCATATCATTTTGTATAATATATGAAAGTTTTAAGAAATCCTACAGTATAGCGGCTGAGAAACTTATGATTTAAGAAATGGTTCTTGACCAGGCGCTGTGTTTAATTAATCGTATAACTATAAGGAGTGATGACGTGTGAATATAGTATTGTTTGAGACAGAATTTTGGTTATTTTGAAGCCTGCACCACTTACGAGTAACTAACCGTTGGAAAGAGCATGTAAATGTGTACAATGTATGAAAGTTTCAAAAAATTCTATAGAATAGCGGCTGAGAAAATTGTAGTTTAACAGATTGGTCTTGACCCCGGGCTGTATTGAATTATATAGTGCGCGCACTGCTAATAAGGTGTAGTTTGCGACAGAAATTTAGTTATTTTCAAGCCTGCACCACTTACGATTAACTAATCGTCGGAAAGAGCATATCATTTTGTATAATATATGATTTAAGAAATGGTTCTTGACCGGGTGCTGTGTTTAATTAATCGTATAACTATAAGGAGTGATGACGTGTGAATAGAGTATAGTTTGAGACAGAATTTTGGTTATTTTGAAGCCTGCACCACTTACGAGTAACTAACTGTCGGAAAGAGCATATAATTTTGTATAATATATGAAAGTTTTAAAAATTCCTATAGAATAGTGGCTGAGAAAATTGTAGTTTAACAAATGTTTCTTGACCGGACGCCGTATTGAATTATATAGTGCACGCACTGCTAATAAGGTGTAGTTTGAGACAGAAATTTAGTTATTTTCAAGCCTGCACCACTTACGATTAACTAATCGTCGGAATGAGCATATCATTTTGTATAATATATGAAAGTTTTAAGAAATCCTATAGTATAGCGGCTGAGAAACTTATGATTTAAGAAATGGTTATTGACCGGGCGCTGTGTTTAATTAATCGTATAACTATAAGGAGTGATGACGTGTGAATATAGTATCGTGTGAAACAGAATTTTGGTTATTTTGAAGCCTGCACCACTTACGAGTAACTAACTGTCGGAAAGAGCATATAATTTTGTATGATATATGAAAGTTTTAAAAATTCCTATAGAATAGCGACTGAGAAAATTGGAGTTTAACAGATTGGTCTTGACCCCGGGCTGTATTGAATTATATAGTGCGCGCACTGCTAATAAGGTGTAGTTTGAGACAGAATTTTAGTTATTTTCAAGCCTGCACCACCTACAATTAAGTAACAGTCGGAAAGAACATATCATTTTGTATAATATATGAAAGTTTTTAAAAATTCCTATAGAATAGCGGCGGAGAAAATTATAACTTAACAAATGTTTCTTGACCGGACGCCGTATTGAATTAGTGATAACTATTAGGAGTGATGACGCGTAAATATAGTATAGTTTGAGACAGAATTTTGGTTATTTTGAAGCCTGCACCACTTACGAGTAACTAACCGTTGGAAAGAGCATGTAAATGTGCACAATGTATGAAAGTTTCAAAAAATTCTATAGAATAGTGGCGGAGCAATTTAAGATATTAACAGAATGTTCTTGATATCTTGGTGTAATTTATGCACTCCATTTAATGGGGTGAAGCGGTATAAAATATCCTTTCTTGGTTATATTTTAAATTAGAAATTTAGTTATTTTCAAGCCTGCACCACTTACGATTAACTAATCGTCGGAATGAGCATATCATTTTGTATAATATATGAAAGTTTTAAGAAATCCTATACAGGGTGTATCATAAAAAACTGAACAAAATTGAAATTGCTCTTAACTTCGCGAAGCGGCTCCAGGTACGAAGTTTTTTATTAATATATATTGTTTGGGTATTTATAATGTAGAATAAACTAAAAAATTCTGAAAGTTACATTTTTCAAAACCCAGAAGTGTCTTGTCAACAGATCAAAAATGGCTGCTGAAATTTGAATGCTTAAAAGTTATTTTGAATTAGTGGGTGGAAAATGTGTTGGGCGTTGCATTGCTGTTCAAAATTTCAGAAAATTTGCTTAAGTGTAAGCCCTTCAAGCGCAAAATCGCAACTTTCATTTTTAGGAAAAAATCAGCTTTTGCATGCTTAATTTACGCCTTTACCTAATTTGCATATTGTCTAGACATATGCAAATTGTCTAGACAATATGCAAATTAGGTAAATGGGTAAATTAAGCATGCAAAAGCGGATTTTTTCTTAAAATGAAAGTTTATGACGTTTGAAGGGCTTACACTTAGCAAATTTTCTGAAATTTTGAACAACTGTCTAACACCCAACATGACACATTTTCCCCACTAACTCAAAATAACTTTTAAGCATTCAAATTTCATAAGCCATTTTGACTCTGTTGAATGACTCCCAAGTTGGAAAATGTAACTCTAAATTTTTAGTTTATTCTACATTATAAATATTTCAACAATTATATTACTATAAAACTTGACAGTGACATGAAATTGAAACAATTTAATTTTTCAGTTTTTTTTATACACCCACCCTGCAGTAAGGGCTTATGATTTAAGAAATGGTTATGACACGACGCTGTGTTTAATTAATGCGTATAACTATAAGGAGCGTGGCATTGTGATATAGTATCGTGAGTGACGGGGCTGTGTTTTATTAAATCGTATAATATAAGGTGTGATGACATGAAATACCAACATCGTGTGAAACAGAATTTTGGTTATTTTGAAGCCTGCACCACTTACGAGTAACTAACTGTCGGAAAGAGCATATAATTTTGTATGATATATGAAAGTTTTAAAAATTCCTATAGAATAGCGACTGAGAAAATTGGAGTTTAACAGATTGGTCTTGACCGGGCTGTATTGAATTATATAGTGCGCGCACTGCTAATAAGGTGTAGTTTGAGACAGAATTTTAGTTATTTTCAAGCCTGCACCACCTACAATTAAGTAACAGTCGGAAAGAACATATCATTTTGTATAATATATGAAAGTTTTTAAAAATTCCTATAGAATAGCGGCGGAGAAAATTATAACTTAACAAATGTTTCTTGACCGGACGCCGTATTGAATTAGTGATAACTATTAGGAGTGATGACGCGTAAATATAGTATAGTTTGAGACAGAATTTTGGTTATTTTGAAGCCTGCACCACTTACGAGTAACTAACCGTTGGAAAGAGCATGTAAATGTGCACAATGTATGAAAGTTTCAAAAAATTCTATAGAATAGTGGCGGAGCAATTTAAGATATTAACAGAATGTTCTTGATATCTTGGTGTAATTTATGCACTCCATTTAATGGGGTGAAGCGGTTGGTATAAAATATCCTTTCTTGGTTATATTTTAAATTATTTTAGACTTTTGTGTGTAAAGGCATGAAGTGCATGAATTCTTTTATAAGAATTCATTGTTTTCTTTTATTTTGTAGCTATAGAAAGGAGAGAAATTGTTATATTTGTTATGGAACGTTTAAGTGATGGTAATGAGTTTGTTCACAGCAGGGGTGTTTTTTCTTGTGATTGAATATTGTGACCAATGTCGTGTTGAATATTGTGTTGAATGTCGTGACGAATGTCGTGCGTACTTCACATTGGTAAAAAATTGACGGAGAGAAGTTATTTCCTTGTGGTTTGTGTGACAAAGTCTGCGAAGGACGGCCTATAACAAGGTCAACAAGGTCTGACAAAACACATAACGAATTGACTAAAGCTTGGCTTATATATCTTCTAGTTTAATAAATATCATTGCTTCAATAAACGATGAAGCACAAGAATACTATAAATAATCTGAAGACTCGATATCTGCCACAGCGTTTGAAAAGGTTTTATATCACCAGTGAAACGTCAGTTGAAAGCATGTCAACAGGGCAGAATAGCCCAACAGAATATGGATGTGAGAATACAGACGTGAATCGTGTCACATTATATTATATATATACATATATCTCCTCTTTTGAATACAGAGGGGATTTGTGCAAGGTGTTGGTACCTTGAACGTTCTTATCTCAAGAAATGAACAGTACCAGACAATATTGCAATTTTGTTTCAATTGGAATTGTTTATTTACAATTAATAATCAGTATTTACAAAATACATTACATTATTACACCCTATCATTGTTTTGTTTTTGTAAAATACCATGTTGATTTTCTCTACACAAGGCTTTCGATCTGTAAACCCTGATCTACATCTGTGCAAATAATATACATTATATTGTTTTGCAGTAATTGCACTGATGTATATGTGGCAAACTGATTGAAGGCCTTGCCAAAATTAAGGTTTGCTTTTCTATTGCTGCTTAACAAGTTAACAAGAGCCATAATAGATGGGGTAGTTATTACAATTATATTATAAATCTGCTTCACAATTAGGCACTTTGGTTTGCTATGCCACCTCAAAATTCTGAATACCAGCAATCATGCCCCAGTCACGCAACAATGTAGCAACTGATGGTACAAGACACCTGTGTACAAGAAACCTGGGTACAAGACACCTGCAGCTAGATAGTTCAAGGGCTGTTCTTGATGACGTCTAGGTGGTGCAGAAGCTACAAATCTAGGGGCAAGGCTGCAAAACTGTTTCCACGTGCATGTCAAGAAGGAGTTTGACTAATAGTCGAGGGTCGAGGGTAATAGGTCGAGGGCGAGGGTATAATAGGTCGAGGGTATAATAGGTCGAGGGTATAATAGGTCGAGGGTATAATAGGTCGAGGGTATAATAGGTCGAGGGTATAATAGGTCGAGGGTGAGGGTATAATAGGTCGAGGGTGAGGGTATAATAGGTCGAGGGCGAGGGTAGAATGTCGAGGGTCGAAAAATGCATGTCGAGGGTCGAAAATAGAAAAATATGGCGAGAGAAGTTCAAGAAATTGAAGAAATCTCTCTATCTTTTTTATGAAAGAGGGGGCAAAATTTCTAGATCTTTCTAGATCTTTATGAAAGAGGGGGCACATTTTAGATACTTTTCTTTAGTACATATACGTATAACAATACTGATGCGAGATTTTCGTGCAGTTTCAATTTGGACACTGGACATGGACAATGCGAAATAAATATTATACATGCACGTCCTATAGAATAAATTCTAATTAGAAGACTAAGGATTAATTAATGAGATTAAAAGCATCTTATAGATTTGAGCTATCAATAATTTCAAAATTTGAATACTTAATAGATATTACCGTTTATCGTGTTTCTCATTGTTAACTCAAATCTTGCGAGCACATGACGCTTCTGTTCGGAGTATGTTTTGTTTCATAATGCATTAATGCCATGTCAATGACAAAGTAGCGACTTCCGCAGATGCATGCAGCGATCAAAATTTGGTATGCAGGGTATGGTTTAGAACATATAGAACATTAATATTTCCTTTTGTTCAGACTTCACTTGCGTAGCACATATACTCAACGGGCGCGACACTTCAGGCGCGATTTTTCGATTTTGACTGACATAACTTTGATCCTGTTTTATGTTTTTCAAATATTCAGAAGCGCTATAACAGTTTGAGTTATTTGGCCTGCTTATCTTTTAAAATTTCCTTACATAGACGGTTTTAAATACTTTTAAAAACTGAAAAATCGCGTCGCGTTGCCGAATCGCGTCCGGTGTGTCTGGGCCTTTACGGGTATATAATTTTGCTTCGATTATAATTTTGCTTCGATTGTCTCCTCCCGTATACGAAATAGAATGTTTTAAAATTTGCCAATTAATATTGAAATCCTTATTGTTTTCTTTCAAAGTTCAAATATATTTCGAAAGTTCCGTGTCATTTGCATGCATTTTATGCTGAAAAGATTTAGTGTGGTTGGCCAATCGCTCTTTGAATGTGGTTGCAGTCATGCCAATGTAATTTTTGATCGTGTTTGGGTTGCTTACTGTGACTGTTGCTTTGTATACTATGTCCCTAGTCATGCATTGTTTTTGAAGCGGGCAAATGGTGTTTTTTCTACAACTGCAATTGGTAGTGTCCCTCTCTTGTGGCTTGTTATTTCTAGATATGCGTGCATTGTGTTTAGTGATTACTGACTTAATATTGTTCATGCAGCTATAGCTTACTTTAACTGTATTTCTGTTAAAAATTTTATGTAGCTTGTGGTGCGGTGGAAAATGCTTGTCAATTAGACTAAGGAAATTACGTCCCATGTTTGTGCTAACACTCTTGCTAAATGGTGGGTTGAACCAAATGATGTTGTGTTGCCTATTCCTGCGTTGTTTTTGCGGTGTGTGCTGAGTGTAGCTAAGTTCATGATTAAAGTTGCTATGCCTAAGTGCGTTCTGATATATGGGTGCAGATTCCTGAAAAGTTTGCTCATCTGATGAAAGAAGTGCGATGCGCTTGTTAATTGATGCAGGTAGTTGCCTTGTGATGCTCGGTGGGTGATTAGAGTGCATATTTATGTATAGTGGATCGTCATTGGGCTTCCTATAGGGCTTATGTTTTCCATTGTTAAGGTCGAAAGTTACATCTAAAAAGTTTACAATGCGTAAATTTGATTCGGCGGTAATTTTTAGGTCAAACTGCTCGAAAATTCTGTGGAGATCTTTTCTTGTTTTGTCTGCTAAACGTGCTGATTTACTTTTTATAATAGCCAAACCGTCATCTCTATATAGGCCGATGCTTTCTTTGCCAAATTTCTTACTCAGGTGGTTTAAAATGAAAAGGCCTACTAACTCACAAATTTCCGCGCCGTCTAAACTGCCCATGCTAACGTCAAACAAACTATGGCTATATTTTTTTATCCATGAAATTCCGGTATTGAAAAGGAGAGATTTTCTAGCGTGTTTTATTATTGAAATATCGTTTTCAGGTATAGTAGACAAATTTGAAGCCCAAGATAAAGCTTGGTCCAATAGTTTTTCAGAAATAGATGGGTAGAAATCGACAATGTCAAACAAAATAAAACTGTGTCTGTCCTTATCTTTTATATTGCCAAACCACTGAATAACTTGTTTTGTATTCCTCCATTGATTTAAATTCAGTTTTTCTCTCAAATTGGAATTAATTTTGTCCAAAATAACTTTGCTTATTTTTCCGGATTCGCTTTTAGCGGGATTAATTAATCTGCATTTTGGATTGTTTTCGAAATTTTCTTTGTGATCTTTTAAAGATATAAATGCTTCGCGTTTTTTAATTTTTTCAATTCTGTCGCCGATTCCTAAATTGTTCGAAATGTTTTTTAGTTCTGTTTTTTAGTTCTGTTTTTAGAAATGTTTTTTAGTTCGCGTTTTTTCATTTTTTCAATTCTGTCGCCGATTCCTAAATTGTTCGAAATTTTTTAGCATATACAGCCATAAAAGCATTCTTTTGTCCTGTCATAACTTAAAACTATCGCTTAAATGTAGGAATACAATGGAACACATCTCAAATTCAAAGTTTAGGTGAAACAGGCAGAATAACCGAAGATATGCAATATGATCTTTCTCGCACATTGACAAATCCATAAGAAAATAAAAAACACATGCCTCCTGTTCGTACAGTAAGTATGATTTTTGAAAGATGTGTTTTCGTGAAACTGCTAATAAACATAATCAAGCGACAGTTAATTTTTAAGATTTCAATCGAAAAATACAAAAAAACTGCAGGGTATATCGACAAGAACTTTTTAGATTTGGATTCAGTGTGTTTTAATCTATAAGAATATGTAAAGTTATTTTAGCTTAGCGAGGTGTCCAATGAAATTAGTTTTCTAGCCAATGAAATTAGTTCACTAGCTCAAGGCCTAATAGCATACACAAAGCAATTAGGGCAAAATCAAAACAAGGAACCGAGTAGTGGCATCAACAAAGCAGAACAAATTCCCGGGAAAGTCTACCAGGGAGAAGACGAGAATATAGAAGTATACAGAAGCTAGAAATATCAAGCTCAAACGTATCCTTACAGTATCCTTGGAATAAACGTTGTAGTATAGCTACAGCAATATCGGTAAAAAAAGCCATAAAGAAATATAAACAAACTATATGTACTTTAGATTGCAAAATGTGGCAGACAATAATGCACATGCATCAGTGATCACAAGTGGGGTAAACAATAATATCTGTGATATACTTATACTTGAACTTGGAAAAGGTAATAAACTCACCATAGAATAAATTGGCTGCTAAAATGTCGGAGTCTATTACACCCCACATGGACTGGACCTCAGATCAAGGCAGGCTATAAAACTATTTAATCACTATTTTGTATATCTTAAAATGACCCGATATACGAGTTGCAGGCTATTGGTCCGATTCTTACGAAACGCTTTTTGAACAATGAGTTTTGCACAGAATTGCTAATAAACGTAGTTTAAAACAGTGAATTTTTTAAAATCTCAATCGAGAAATACAAAAAAACTGCAGGGTATCTCGACAAGAACTTTTTAGATTTGGATTCAGCATGTTTTAATCTATAAGAATAATAATGTAAAGTTCTTTTAGCTTAGCGAGGTGTCCAATTAAACTAAACGTTTTGGTGCACTAGCTGATGGCCTATATGTGTAGCAATCTGTTCTCTGTCTTTTTCTTAATGGCAATATCTTTCATGTCAAATTCAGCTTGTCCCACCATATAAAATATTTTTAAAATGATGTTTACAGCATAAGTATCTAGATACAAGTGCCCATAATTGCATGCAGTAGAATCCTAAACCCTATACTAATTATTAACAATTATTGGATGAGGCAGAGCAGGATATTGATAATTATTCAGACCAAGGTCAACTTTACACAGTACAATGAATAATAATGTACATAATTACACATATGTTACAACTGGCAACTCTGCCAAAACACTAACAGATATTAACAAATGTAAGAATTTACTTAATAAAGTATTAGAACTAAGTTGTTTCTGCAAAAAACCCGAAATTTTTAAAAGAATCAAAACCCTTTTCAAGCATGCATTTATGTCTACTACCTGATAAAAATAGTTTCAATGTCTTACATGTTATGTTCATTCCAGGGACCTATAGTTGCATTTTTTGTAGCTGTTCCTGGTTAGGTCTAATAAATGTATATAATTTTCACTCAATAATTTTCCATCTACAAAACCTTTCACCATGGACTGGACAACCTTGAATGCATCTGCTGTTCCATCATTTGTGTAGTTAGCTCCACGATGACGACAATCAATCACAACTTGTTTCATACAAGAAATTGTTGCGTTGTTCACCAAAGTATCACATTAAGGATTGTTGCCTGCACTGAACTGGGTTCTCCAAGTAGATGATGAGATAATTTAATGATGAAAGCTGTGTATCAATATCAAGGATTTTAAGTGTAAACACTGAATAGTTTAAGGACACCCCTTCAAACAAAATAATCTTTTGAAATACGCGGAGCGAAAGCCCACAACGAAAAAGATTCTACCAAAATTAATGGTAAATACATTAACCAGAATGAACATAGGCGTAAGCATAATCATTCACCAATCAGGTACGCAAATAAGAACATAAGATAAAAACAAATTGATATCTTACCATGAATAAATCATATCAGAAACAGTAATATCCTTCCCCTCGCCAGCTATCAAATAAATTTGACTCCAGCCCTTGGGACACTGGATGGCGGCTTAAAAGGAGGAAGGATTACACTGAAACAAGAAAAATGATATTTTATTCTAGTAAACAACAATATAGAATGATACAAACGAGATGTAACTAACCTTGTTTCTCAAACAACTTACATAACATAAGCTTATCTGCATCATTATAAAACAAGAGACATACTGAAAGCTGACCATCTGAGTCATCAATGCTTGTCTGTAGTCATGTGTGAATAACATATCTGACATTTGCTTTATCTATGCCCATTCCAATCTATGCCCATTCCAAATAATGCACTTGCTACAATAATATCAACTTCATCATCTATCCATTTTCTATAACTTGCATGTTTCGCATCTTCTAATTTTCCAAGATACTCGACACATGATATGTTTCGTTTTAATAATTTTGCATGACCTTTCAAAACATCATTTGGAAATACACAATATATTATTCCACACTCCCCTTTTCGTGACAAGATAAAGTCTGTTATTTCACTATACAGCTTGCTGGTTGGCGTGCTTTCCTTTACCTCTAAATAGGGGTTGGGTCGTAATACTGATGATCTGAACACTTTAAAGTCACCAAAATTTTCATGAAAATTGAAAAACATCGTACAATAAACAATCTCCGCTAGTTAGATCAAAGATTTCAGAGGTTGATTTTGTCGTACTGATTAACCCATGTTCGTGCAAATGAAAAGCAAACTTCATCGCTGCTCTTCGCAACTTGAACTCGCTTTAGTGGTTAGGGAAATCTCACATGATTTTGCCGTATATTTGTGTATATTTTGCTGTATATTTGTTGCATCAGTCGTAGCAGTATTCATGAACGCCATGTTTTCAAACAAATCAAAACTCCTAACCCTCCCATAGAACGAAGAGCAAAACTTCCTTTCCTACCCTAACACATATACGTTTGCGTCATGCGCGACGAGGTATGCGCAGACCAATCGGGCATGCCGAGTTTTGGCAGGCAACTCCCTCACCTTTTTTCCCCTCTCTCAGCCTGCACGCCCGCTCGCATTAACCACCCCATAAAACAACATTTGTATAGAAAATGTCCCCTTATGTTTCCTAATGTAGTCATACAAATTCGACAAAAATATTGTCTCTTCTGGTTGAAAGGTCAGTATACATTTGGGAGTGGGAAACAAGAGTTGTGTGTGGAGGAGGTTAATTGAAAATCCTAGAAGTAAAATGAGTAAATTACCTCCTCCCCCTGCTAGGTAATGAATTAATAAATTGCTTCAGCCTTGAGCTACAGAGGAATGTCAATGCTATGTCAATGCTCTAACTTACTTAATGAACCAAGATTTAATGTAAATAGCTATGGTGGTAGAGCTTTCTATGCAAGTAGTCCTAGATTATGGAATAAACTACCTTCCTCTCTTAGAGCATGTACAGATCTCTCGGAATTTAAGAGAAAGCTCAAGATCCACATGTTCAAAATAGCCTATGTTGTGGATTAGTGTGTTTTTTTTTACTATTTAGTTATTTGGATTTATGCGATGTAAATATGTAATCTTAGTTAACTATTTTTATCAATCTTAGTTTGTTATTTTTATCATTTTTAGATCAATGAATGTAAAGTGCTTAGATCTGTGTTATAAGCGCTATATAAACATGTAATAATAATAATAAAATTCAAATGAATGCCGATCAGAACGCGTGCAAAACGAGAAGGGCTAGGCAAGACCTATTTAAACGTATAAGCTGGATGGGGACCATTGTCCCCCCAGTCTCTCCTTGTGTAATGCAAATAAATAGAGAAGAAATAATAGCCTGCAGGCAAAAATATTCTCTTAAAATGTGCTTGTTATTTTCCCAGCCCTCAAACGTCATCCCCCATGCTTATCAAGTTTCCTGCGCACCTACGTTAAAACCTGTCAGAATGCATGAGATTGTATTTCCTATGTCCAAAATTCCGGGGGAGCATACCCCTGAACCCCCAAGAAAATGCCCCGGGCCTAGGACACAGATTAAACACATGCAGAGATGAGATTCGAGTACTGTGATGTTAGATTGTTAGGTGTAAATGCCACCAAGGCTAGAGAGTATGCTTATGAGCCTGTTATTCATCCCCTGAACACTTTTAAAATGCTGGAAGTGCAAAGGATCAATTCCACTCATAAGCAAACTGACCAGGAAAGGTTGCTATTTTAGTATTGCGAATCATATTAGTACGGTTACTCTTCACTGTCTGAGCTTTCACTTTCAACCACAAACAGGTTACTAATTTCTTGGGCTTCGTTACTGTCTCCGGTGTATGCTCGTGCCTCTGGCTCTTGTTCTCATCGTAGTACCTGCTCATATTTAGCTTGTTGCTCTTTATGTTTCTCTAATGATTTCATAAAAGCATAACGTGCGTACGATTTGTCTAGGTCAAATCTCCTGAGCTTCTCTTTGGCAAGTAGCATTTAGCTTGCTCACACATAAACTGAAATTCGTCGGAAAACAGTTGCAAATTACTTGCTACCCCCAATGTCTTGCACTGATTCTTGTGTGAGATTGGTAAAGGGTATATGTTTTTTCTTTCCTAAATCTGGAAATTCTTCATCAACTGGAAATTCTTTGCGTTAATTTTTCTGTAGCAGCATACCCCTCCATCTGTTCACTTGTAGCCGATCATAATTTGTTCGCGGAATTGTTTGAAATGTTTCAAACAGTAACTTGGCACATTGCATGTTAAATACTAGCCTCCTCCACAGGCAACTCTTGTTTCCCACTCCCAAATCCCAAATATATACCGACCTTTCAACCAGAAGAGAATTGAATTTATTCACGCTATTAATCCATATCGAACGTTTGGTCATACAAATTACAAATTTTGACGGTGTATATTTGGGTTTTGGGAGTGGGAAACAAGAGGTGCAGAGGAGGCTAGTTAAATACCTATTTTGTGTCTTTATATTCTAGCTGTTTAACTTCTCATTGTGGCTGAGTTGTTAGTTGATGATTCTTAAACATATCTTCCAATCCGCACTCTTGCCAAACCTCTCACGGTGAAATCCCAGACTTGCCTTGTTTCATTTTATCTTTCTCCAATTTCAACAGCCGGAGATGTCTCATAGACGTTCTCATCAACTGCATGTTATCTTGGTATGTTGCCACCTATTTACAGTCTTCCACCGTTTTGTTTATTATAGCCTTGTAATTTTGCAGTTGCTTCTGTAGAATACGAATCCTACAAAAGATATATATGTTATCGAAGACAATACATCATGATTAATAATAAAGCATGCCAAAAACGAAAAATTCATGAATAATTAACAAGACTTTAACAGAAAATTTGTCTTGTGTTTCGGTTTTTTGCGTGGTGTCCACTAAATTGGAATACTAAATTGTGACTGACAAACTCTTAGGTTCCATCGTAAAAGCTGTTAAAGGCCTACATGCATCCGTTAACCTATGTGCACATGCAGACTGTAATACTGTCGTAGTATGCAACCGTATACTCATATCCACTTACAGTACAGGGTATGATTCTGACAAACCAAGGTGCTGGAGTAGCCCTATCATCGAATATCCAGCCCCACAGTAGAGACAGAACAAGCCAAAGAGAATGGGTATATCGTTTTTGCCATTTTTATCTCTCATGTCAGTCAGCAATGCCAATTGATGAACTGCCGCTTTCATCGTCATATCCTCCGTCTTGATAACATTTCTTCCAGCATTCGGCGAGAGAACCAACTGCTCCAGAACCAACTGCTCCAGAATATTCGCTATTGTTGGACATTCTTCCTTTATCCGGAAAAACCAAATTTTGAAAGAGGAATGGGTCGAAAACATTGGCGAGATCTATAACGAGATCGTTTTTTGACTTTCTTAACTTCTTCATTTATTACTTTTCTTTCTGTTAGGGAAAGTAAACCACCGAGAAGACTGCCAACAATATCTTTGTATAGGGAAATAACTTCTTCCTGTTTATTTATACTATCACGTGCAGTATCATGTGTAACATAAAGAGAAGGATAAATCCTGAAGGATTTCTGTAGTGACAGGGTCTTGCCGTTCTTAAAAATCAAACAATACAGAACAAATATTTTTTATTACCTTCACAATAATATTATATTCTTAAAAACAAGCAAACAGGATTAGAATCCCAAATTAAGAATCCAACTAATTCATTCTAGTGAAAATCAGCCATTCTAGTGAAAATAAAAAATAAGATATTCAATATACCAGCATATAAATTCAATATACAGCTAATTCAAGAAAGGTTGTCCTTCAAAAATCTCAAACCTTAAACCCTGTGCACGTAAGAGATGATGGGTAACTTCTTAGTTAAGGCCTAAAATGTGCGAATGTTGTATTGTAACTATGGCAAGAAATATAATGAGCACTTACGAAGTACAGCTACCATTGTACTAGGATTATTTCCCAATCTACAGCCCTAAAAATAAGTTACCCATTACGCTTTGAGCGCTTAGAGTTTAAGGTTTGAGATATTTCAATGACAACCTTTCTTGAATTAGCTGTATATTGAATTTATATGCTGGTATATTGAATATCTTATTTTTGATTTTCACTAGGCCTCCTTCCTCTGTAATAAATGACTGGTCTCCTTAACTCAATGACCCTGTCTAAAACCATATAATTTTAATCCCCAACAGGATACAGACCACTTACTAGGCAATATGGTTAATACTGGTTAAATAAATATACAATTTAAATTATCTTCAACAGATAATTTGTTCATTTTCATGCCCATGTTGTTAAGATCACAGTCCTCAATATCGTCAAGACATTCAAGTGTCTGAAAAGTAACACCTCCTATACAGTGCAAAACTATTAATAGCTGTTGTACACCTCGAAATTGACATGCATTGGAAGATAATTTTTACATCTCAGATACTTCAGATCGAATATATGGATACACACAGATCATTGTACTAGAAATATTTCATTGATATCTTGGCTTCCTACATCAT
Source organism: Trachythela sp. YZ-2020 (assembly GCA_016169945.1). NCBI lineage: Eukaryota > Metazoa > Cnidaria > Anthozoa > Malacalcyonacea > Clavulariidae > Trachythela > Trachythela sp. YZ-2020. Next base: position 252,903 of record JADLSH010000333.1, read on the forward strand.
GTTCAATTTAAAATACAGTAATAAAAGTAAAACGTATCACCAATAATTTGGTGTTAAAGGCAAATTACTCTAATGGGTCATTCAATGGGTCAAGAAATGGCAGATTTAATGCCACAACTGACCAAGGCATACAAGATTTAGAAATCACTTGATTTCCTGATTTTTACATGGATTTCAAGATTTCCTAGGCTGTATCATGGAAAATTAAATTACCCTTGATGACATTGACCAGTAATTATATATTTATAATTAATAATTTATAGAATCTCCAATAAATGTATTTACTGTTACATATTAATTTAATAACTGGTAAAATTAACAGTTAGCTAATCTTAATAACAATTATACATTATTTGTATGAAGTATCAAACTAATATTGCTATCAAGACAAGTTTTATCCAAATGACATATGTAATATAATTTATAGTTCATATGAAATAGCTGATTTAAAGCATACAAATTAACCAAGCACGATGCCGATGAGGCAATCCCAATGATACGTTTGGTGCTTGCCCTGAAACAGTTGGCCCTGTAGGTTAATACAGGGTTTAATATCAATACAAATACAATTACCTTCAACAGATAAATCATTCATTTTCATGTCCATCATATCATCAGGTGTCTCAAATGCAATACCTAAAGTACAAAACAATTATATACACATCAATTTCATCTTTTAAGGCAATTAAAATATTGAAGGTTACAATTATGTACAATTATGATAAAACATGGTCTGTTTTTACTTAAATCACAGGCCAAATAAAATGCAACCAAACAACAATGTCAAACCTCAATCATCAAGTATTGCTGACTTGGAATGTTTAAAATTACTATCCAATTTAACTATATATACCAATATAACTACCTCCTCCTCAGGCCCTTTTTCCCGCGGGCGGGTGATATTTTGCTTCAGGGGAAAGAGTAGACGAAGGGCCTGCCAAGTAATCGAAAATGAGGCATAAATGTCGACAATTGGGAATCCAAAAAAATCTGCCTGAAATATTGCCCATCACAGCGTAAAACGATATATTTTCTTGTTTTCCATCTTAGATGGGTATATTTTAAAAGTTATTGCTGAAATCTGATCCATATTAATCGAAATATGAAACGTTGAATCAAAGTGTTTTTGTCCTCAGTCTCGATGGGCGACAACACCGAAAAATGCACTCAAAATGCAAAGGGTTCAATTGACTTCAGTGATAGTGATGTCGACATCATTAATGTGTCATTCGGTATGTAGTATGAGTATGTATTTGACTACGAATATGTATAACTTGAAAGGAAAATTATATGCAAAATAATAACAAATATGTATAACAAATCTAAAAGTATATATGCTCATTTATTTTGCCATCACAAGCGTGACAGTTAGGGCAAAGTACTTTCCCACCGTCCTTAGCCTTTTGTAAGAGCCTACGTTCATAAGAATCATTAACAAACTCTTTCTCCGGACGATTATAGTCAAATAAGTGGTGAATAGCTTCTGCCATCTTGAGAACATTAGTCAGCAGGCGCTTCCCTTCGCATTACCCGCATTTTTTATGCCGCCCGTGCGTCCCTTCCCTAATTTTCCAAGCCCGCTCCAATTAATAAAGCACCTGTGGAGGAGGTAGCCAATATAATGTATTTCTCCTGAAAGTACATTTACCTCGTTTGACTTTGGAAGGGCCAGCTGAAAGTTTGTTCTCTAAGATAATTATTAATATTAAATCTGTCATTCATCCCTGAACCGGCACGAAGCGCTGTGCAAACACAGTGGAATCCAAAGTCGTCCGCCGCGATGTCATGGACAGTTCAGGGTTTTGTACGTTATACGCATGCACAAATTCAGGTCGAGAGAAACATACGGATAAACATTTTTAAAAGATTTACGGATAAAGACTTTGTTATTCATCAAAAATTATTTTTAATACTCGGGCTATTGGAAAAACATACCGATAAACAGAGTCTTCAAAAGAAGATAAACGAGAAGGAGTTGAATGGCTGAAAAAAGGACACTTTTGAAGTGTTTTAAATGGGTAAGTGTCTATTTTTCATACTTTAGTTTGTGGATTTGCGAAAGCGTATGTCACTCTGTGAGGTTATTATAATATCGATTAAACCTAAAAGGTATTTTAGCAAGTTTAAATTTTGAAGAAACAACGTAATGTAAAAATCTTCATTTTAAAGATAAATTTACAAAAATATACTGTCATAAGAATATAAGAACAGTTGAAGTTTTCTGAAATGTCTAAGGTTAAATTTTACAATAACCAAAGCTAAAAGAGTACGTAATAACATATCTACTTTATATAGTTAAGTACAAATATTTATATTACTCTTTTATTATTTTGTACCAAAAGTAAAAAAATTGTGTGTTGCTATGGTTACATTGATTGACCCAATACTTCATGTTACAATAAATTTTGGGAAGTATAATTCCTGAGTTCGAATAGGTGAGGGGGGATTCTGCATGAGTGTATTTCTAGTAGATAAAATTTATCTCATCTGCAAGACAAATAAAAGGAAGGTACATGTACCTGTAGTATCAAAGTCAGTATCCTCACAATAAGTCCTCAGTAAAACCCTCGGATAAATGTAAAAGATACAAGACATGAGTTGAAAAAAAACTGATAATAAGCAAAGGAAAAGTTATAACACATACATAATTTGACTTGAATGACACAAGGAAAATGTTAGTAAGCAAAATGCCCCAGCATTTGATGAACTCTAGACGAAGAGCCACAAAATAACTATTTAACTGCTATTTGTGTAATATGTTCTCTATAATCACTTTGTAATAACTTTCCACACATATTGATATTGATACACACATCACTATGCCAACTAATTTTAAAATACTTTTATCTACATATTATAGCTTAGATATCAGAGATAGATGATATATCCCTCTTACTCAGAGGTGTGCTATAAGTTACAGGTGAGATGAGAATTTGGTATGTCACAGGCAGCAACACACTCAGCACACAGCTTCCACCACATACAATCAATGTGTCTATAAACAATGTCCCCTTTATAGTACAGTACTGCTGTAATTTTGCATATAGTCATTTAAGAAAGTTCATGGTTTGGGAAAGCAAGAGTACGAGTTGCATGCAGAGATGATTGGATGATTAATAATTTGGAATCACTGTTTGCACTACAAAACGCAATGCATGATTGCACCATTGAGTAAATGTGTTAACCCAGTCTCAAAAAGTCAGGCACTTACTCCCTTCTCGATACTCAATCTTGTTCTTGTATACCTTAGCCACAGTCCTCAAAATGTGCATGCGTTCAAATCCTTTCACCCCAGGAAACGTATAATACAATCTCTCTATCAAGTCATCCACTGCAAGACAGGAATCCGGTTTTATGCAAACAAATTTGAAGGTCAACTTTAAACTTGATGTATGATTGCTTGACTGGTTGCATGAAAGAAATAAAAACACAATGTTAACCCAAATTAAATGTCAGCATGTAATTAATTAAATAATAAGATCAATTAACACAACACCTATTAACTCTTTCTAAACGGTAGCGTCGAATATCAACCGCCAACGGATGATGATTTTGAGCGCTTGTATCTTTGGCGCCCCTCACCCAAAACGGACGAAAATACCACCAATCGATCACCAATCGATTCAGCAAACACACCTGACTAAATCCAAACAAATCGCTAAATACATTGTTTTACAGATCTCCGTGAGTTTTAACACCTTTGTAATCTGATATTTATTATTATTTTTTGCACTACAAAACGCAATGCATGATTGCACCATTGAGTAAATGTGTTAACCCAGTCTCAAAAAGTCTCAAATATAAACAGGCACTTACTCCTTTCTCGATACTCAATCTTGTTCTTGTATACCTTAGCCACAGTCCTCAAAATGTGCATGCGTTCAAATCCTTTCACCCCAGGAAACGTATAATACAATCTCTCTATCAAGTCATCCACTGCAAGACAGGAATCCGGTTTTATGCAAACAAATTTGAAGGTCAACTTTAAACTTGATGTATGATTGCTTGACTGGTTGCATGAAAGAAATAAAAACACAATGTTAACCCAAATTAAATGTCAGCATGTAATTAATTAAATAATAAGATCAATTAACACAACACCTATTAACTCTTTCTAAACGGTAGCGTCGAATATCAACCGCCAACGGATGATGATTTTGAGCGCTTGTATCTTTGGCGCCCCTCACCCAAAACGGACGAAAATACCACCAATCGATCACCAATCGATTCAGCAAACACACCTGACTAAATCCAAACAAATCGCTAAATACATTGTTTTACAGATCTCCGTGAGTTTTAACACCTTTGTAATCTGATATGTATTATTATCGTAAACTAATTATATTATGGTCAAACCGGAATTTCAGACAAAAACAACCGGAAAAGGCCCAAACACAAAGACTGTTGCTATGGTTTTTTAAGTGGCCGGAATGAATTCCCCAGGGTACAATACCCTATATAGGATCTTTTTGTCGGGACTGAAGCACGTGGGCAAACCATATATAGTCAAACTACGACAAGCACGTGCATGTTGGAAAATTCCCGATAAATAAAAAAAAAATTCAAAATAAATATTTCTAAAAGCCGTATCAAACGCACGTTTTACAGCCTAAAGAAACAGATAAAAAGCTAAATTTCGACCATTAGAAGTCTTTCAAGATATCAAAGATATTAAAAGATATTAAAGATTGTTTGAGTTGAACTGAAGTATGACTGGAGGTATGTTTGGGACTAAACTTTTAGTATTTTTGATTCTGTAATGTTTAGTCGGCAAAATAGCCCACTGTTAAAAAGCTTATTTTGTAAGGATTCCAATGGTGTTAATTTCATTGCCATAGGAGATAAATATTTTGCAAAGGAGATCGTACTCAAAGTGCTCTTGCGACAACTTGCGACAACATAATTAAAATGCGACCGACCAGAAAGAGTTAAGTTACAAATTCAATTAGTTTATAAAAACAATTATAACTATAATGAAATAGGACAATACGGTCAATACCATTCTTTGTTTAAAAATTCATCTATAGTTTTATTACCTTTTCTTTTAGTCCCTCCTGGTGTAAAAATCTTTGTCCTGCCACTTGTGGATGATGCACTGTTCGTGGTTGACTGCTCAGGGGAAGAAACAGTCATAGAAATTTGACTGGTTTCTGCTTGGGTTTCAGAAGCATTTGCCAACACATGCCAGTCGTTTTGCAATTCATACTTTAAACATTTAATTTTTACCTCTTTCCTCTCGATTTCTTGCCACTTTTGAGAAACTGTTGGTTTCGAAACAGAAGGTCAAAACGCAATGTTTTCGAAAATGTTTGATGGGAAAAAGCAAGTTTGTTATTTTCCGTTGTTGGCAAAAGTTCCCATCTAATGCGTAAGTTTGGTCAGCAAATGCGCAATGCGGTTACGTAGCCTAGCCGCACTATGTCCGTTACGTAAAATCATAGGTTTCTAGATTAGGTTATATTCCGTTTTTTCTGCACAAAAACAGCCAACTAAGGCAGTAAACTTCATTGTGCCATAAGTCTTTAATGTGGATGCTTGTGAGTAAGCATCGGTTTTACTATAGTTAGTTTTGTTTTACTTATTGTATTCTAGTTCGAACCGGAGACACAATCAGTCTCAACACTAACTATTGACACTATCGTCTAATATATCTTCTATAACTACAATATACCACAATAAATGACAATCCAACCAGCAAATTATAGACATTCATTAATCGAATGTGTGAATCAATCAACTGAAAACCTACATCGATTTCACATTTTGACACCTTATTTCCTACCAGTCGTGATATTGTATTGTACATATCTTCAGTATTTCACACCTGTATATATCCTGTTATCTGTTTATTAAATTGTTATAACCTCGTTGTCAAAATTCTACCGTTGAGTTCGATTTATTCAACGCACCGCGTCTACCCCAAGTAGATTCATTTGGATGTTGTTCAAAATCTCAGATATATTCAGATGAACACACAGAAACGTCACTCAAGATTTTCTTATACTCCACGCTGTTTATGCGAATCTCGCTTTTGACATACAAACGCTTTGTATTCTTTTCATGTTCACTGTCTTTTACGTCCGACATTTTGTTTGGTAATCGAGAAATTATTCAACGTGACAAACGTCTCCCTCGGGAAGTGTGAAGTCCCAGGAGTACAGTGTTGTGTCCTCACTGATTGGGTTTTTGGCAGGCAACTCGCTTTGTTTGTTTTGCTCTGCCCCCTCCCCACCCACAAATTCCCTAGTTACCAAGCCCTTACTGTTTCTTTCTGCTTGACCAAACTTTTTATATGGATTGATGGCGTAAATAAATTAAATTCTCTTCTGCTTGAAAGGTTGGTATATATTTGGGAGTGGGAAACAAGAGTTGCCTGTGGAAGGGGCTATATATCAACAGGATTAACTCTTTCTGGTTGGTCGCATTTTAATTATGTTGTCGCAAGTTGTCGCAAGAGCACTTTGAGTACGATATCCTATGCAAAATATTTACCCCCTGGCAATGAAATTAACACCATTGGAATCCTTACAAAATAAGCTTTTTAACAGTGGGCTATTTTGCCGACTAAACATTACAGAATCAAAAATACTAAAGTTTAATCATACTTCAGTTCAACTCAAACAATCTTTAATATCTTTAACATCTTGAAAGACTTCTAATGGTCGAAATTTAGCTTTTTATCTGTTTCTTTAGGCTGTAAAACATGTGCCTTCGATACGGCTTTTAGAAATATTTATTTTGAATTTTTTTTTATTTATCGGGAATTTTCCAGCATGCACGCGCTTGCCATAGTTTGACTATATATGGTTTGCCCACGCGCTTCAGTCCAGACAAAAAAATCTTATATAGGGTATTGTACCCTGGGGAATTCATTCCGGCCACTTAAAAAACCATAGCAACAGTCTTTGTTTGTGTTTGGGCCTTTTCCGGTTGTTTTTGTCTGAAATTCCGGTTTGACCATACACTACATTTCAAATATCGCCGTAACTTTGTCAATTTTTATTGTGTTTCTTTGCAAGTTGGTCAGTATGTACTGTTTTTAAAGCTCTATAAAACGGTGTATTAGCGACACAGTTTTTAAAACAGAAGTTATAATCGACCAAAGGTACTGAATATATAATTAGTTTACGATAATAATAAATATCAGATTACAAAGGTGTTAAAACTCACGGAGATCTGTAAAACAATGTGTTTAGCAATTGGTGGTATTTTCGTCCGTTTTGGGTGAGGGGCGCCAAAGATACAAGCGCTCAAAGTCATCATGCTTTGGCGGTTGATATTCGACGGTGCCGTTTAGAAAGAGTTAAAACCAAATAATTGATGTGTGTAATTGTACACATAATAAATTTTATTTCAAAACTTAAGGATGAGGTTGTAAAATATTAAAGTGTTTCCAAATCTTGAATTCTGAGGTGTCGAGAATTTGCCCCCGAATAATCCCTGACACACTCGTTTATTTCTATTTATTTAGACTAAGAAAATAACCATAATTTATCAGAAAATCACAAAACTTCTCACTCTCAGACTGTTTTTTACCACACCGTTTTTTTCGAATAATAACATTCACCGGTATAATCCAGAACTTTCCGATCCACGATAGTTCGGTGAACGAAACAAGTTAAATTATGCAAATATCAATGTAAATAATTATGTCTATATTGTTGTCAAGTTTCCCACACTCTCCCCCATATACGTTGTTCAACCATTCTCTTTGTAACTGGATGGGTGTTGGGTAGATAGACCGGATATTGTCCCTGGATACGTCCTCGACACTCTAGTATCTTGCAAAACCGACTCACAACAAATTGCTTATAGTCACCTGCACCTTGTATCCAGTGGAGGGTGATGGTGCTATCCAACCAACCATGGGAACTCATCACAAGGAATCCATCTAAAACCTCTTGCACATTACTCACCAGATTTGCAGCCATGTGCGCTGACATGAGCTCAAGACGCGGTATCGTCAATCCTTGCTTTGCTAGTCTAGACTTTGCTGCCACTAGACCCTGCATCACCCCGGACTTTTGTCTGACAAAAACAAAAGGCGGCGACACTCCCTTGATGCTTGCGTCACCAAAAGTATGAAGTTCTATGGACTCGATGTCATCTTGATGCCTAACCAATGTTCGTGCTGTGGTCACTTTGTCTGGAAGTAGTTGCTCCGACCGCGACCATTTTTTCATCAGCTCACTTGGCAAAGGAATGTCCCATGCAACCTTCCTCTCATACACTTCTCGATAAATGAACTTCCCTTGTAGGATTTGCGGCGAAGCAAGCCCCAGGGGATCGTAGGTCTTGGCTAATTTCTGTAACACCCCTCGCTTGGTCGGCTTCGCTATCTCGTCCGGTACAACAACGCCCATCTCATCATCACGTTTATTCCAGGAGAGACCAAGGATACTTGAGTCTCCCCCACCAGGCGTCCCCAACTGCTGCTTGGCAAACGATTGCTCCACTGTCACGTTCGCTGTCGATTCTTCCAGCTCTGCTGTGTTAGAATGCCATTTATGTAGGGTAAAACAGGCATCTTGAAAGATCTTGGTCGCTTCTTGTTTAAACTGTTCCGCCCCTTACACTATAGTCTTCCCTATGATGAGGTCATCGACATACATACTCTTACGAATCTCTGCAACTACATCTGGAGCACGGTTTTCCCACGATTCAAGATGCTGTTCGATCACCCCTCAAGAATAGTGATGGGGCAAGACCAAATAGGACCCTGGTAAATCTTAAAGTTTCAACTCTCGACTGTTCGTCAGGCGCCCAGTGAAATGCCAGTGCATCTCGCTCAGCTTCCTTGATGCGCACTTGTAAGAACGCTTGCTTTAGATCTCCCATCAAAGCTATTGGATGAAATTGCATCTGCACCAGCACATTCCAGAGTTGGTTTTGAAGAGGCAGCCCGCATTTAAACATTCATTCAGACTAGGAGCACCTGGGTGTGCACGAGCCAATGTGTTGTACACAATTCGTACTTTAGTCGACTCCGCTGTTTCTTTAACAACAGCTTTGTGTAGTATGTAGAATTCAACACCATCTGGCTGATGATCGGCTGTTTCCACGATGCCATCTGCCTTTTGTTTCTCTATAATCTCTGTATAGCTCTTGGTCATTTCAATTTGTCGCAGTTTACGCTGCAAGTTTGCGAGTCATCGCAAACTCCCATTTCGATTGTTTGGAAGAGGTGGGTGGGTCCACTTCCAAGGAAGGCCAGTCTCATACCAACCCTCTTCACTCCTCACCAGTTGCTCTCATATACCTCTCGTTGGTCGTATTCAGGTCTATCTTCTAGGCTGAGCACATCTAGTCGACACAAATCCTCGTAGTCAGTATGACTTGTCTGGGTCAACAACATTTTCGAATGATCCAATTCCTTCCCTGGTGACATTATGGTCCACCCAAACTTAGTTTCCTCTGCCACAGGCTCTCCAGGCTGACCAACACGGGGCGACTCTGCAGTCTTTATCGCTGCGTAATCACTTGCTCCAAGAGTCCGGTGAACAGGCTAGAAGCGTTTAGAATCATTATCCACAATGCTGACTCCTTCTAGATGCTTAAACAACTGCGAATAATGTGGATTGTCAACCGTAAAGAGTTTTCCCCGTTCTACTCTGGTGACCTCCACTTGCAATTTCTCTTTGCCATCGGTAGATGCAACACCTATTATGAACAAACTTACTGCACATGTTGAGGAGCCGAGCATCATCTAAATTTTTCGTGCTTCCTTTGATTGCGATCGTTTTGGCTGTCTGTCTAGCAGAGCTGCTGAAGCATAAGAACTCCCAGCTCCTGTATCCAGTAGGGCACGGCACTCGACTCCCTCAACATTCACGTTTACTATTGGATATACCACTTGCTTGCCACCTTGTTCAGTAGCTAATAACTTCTCCTTCGTCCTGCAAATAGATGTATGGTGTTTTTGATTGCATCGTTGACACCCGGAAGTGCTTTTTCGATGTCTCGCTCCAGTACAATTAAAACAACCGTTTTGTTGCTAGAATTTTCTTTCTTTCGTTCACATCTACCACGTGTGTACCACTCGAGAGATTTGTGTTTGACGTCATCACAATAAATGCACCCATGTTTCTTTGTGCCAGTGTTAAAGATTTTGTCCGATCTGTCCCTTCGCTCCCCATGAGTGGCGAAAATTCACATCAGTCAGTCAGTCAGACATTCAGTCATAGTGTAAACTTTCCGGGGGGTGCATACAATTTATGTTTCTTTTTAAATTTCATTAACATTTAGTGATTTAGTGCTTCAAGACAGGGCTTCACATTTTTCTTTAAATATTCTTTTGATCTTATGGCGACTTTACACAAACTATGCTGAATTAGAGTCTTTATATTGAACTTGAAACATTTGCTGAAGACGTTGAATTGACATTAAATTGGCGACTTTCCCCCGGAACACACGATTTTTTGTGCAATCACAAATGCACGCTATCAAGTAGGTGACTGCGAGATTCGTCTAGCGACAAGAACATTATCATTATATCAAATTATCAATATATAGTATAACTATAAGTATGTCGATGAACCGGAGAGAAATCAGTCATTATAACTGACTTACCAACTTGCCTTCAGTACTGGATAATCAACGGGAAGGATTGTAGAAATTCACTTATTTTCGCTTAGCATTATTATTTGAGATTTGCTTTCGAGAATTATGATTATGACAAAATATGTCTTATGATTATGACAAGACTGTATCTCAAATGCGATGAAGGTAAATGTGGTAGCAGTTTAAAGGCTATATTATTTCAAATACAACTATAGCCTTATGAACTATAGCAATGCCAATGTCAATAAACTTGTGCAAGTCGATGGCTGGATATATATATATAGTATACTGCATGTATTCGATCTGTAATCTATCAAAACAGTGTAGACTATAGTATCCGATTTATATTATAACCTCTATGGTATAAAACGGGATCATATAAACGTTCTGCAAAGCCTGCAGTCCCAATAGTCGTGTTAATTTAAACTTTACAGTATACCTTGAATTGATGGGTATAATTAACCTTGAAGCTTGACGATTTAATGCGTTTGTTTACTTTTCAAATGTGAACGTTTGGTCACGCCCGTGTCACTTTTGACAATAGCCGAATTCATATTAGGTTAGACGGGAAACTCGCCTTAGACGGGAAACTCGTCAGTCTAATATGAATGTTTCCGTTTAACTTTCCGTCCAACTTTCCCGGTCCAAACGGACGAAAGTTAGACGAATCCCATCTAGACGGGAAACTCGTCTTAAATCCGTCCCTAAATTCATATTCAGATGGGTTTTCACAGACGAGTTTCCGTCCCTAATATGAATTCGGCTAATGAAAGTTCCACGCTTGGCGTGAGAAATGTCCACGTTTGTGCAAAATACAAGCATGTTTGTTCGCGTGTTTGCCACGCTTTAAGCAATTTTCCATATTTTCGAATGTTACGCTCGCAAAATTTAAGTTATTTTGCAAGATAGAATGAAAGATATAAGGATCATAAAGTAAGGATCAAAAACATATTCATACTTCGCCAAAAAATCGCAAAATCTAATATTTCAAGAGGTGTACGTTTTGTTAGCAAACGTTCATGTTTGAAAAGTAAACAAACGCGTTAAAATCGTCAAACTTCAAGGTTGAACGCAAATGGTAATAATAGACCTTCGAAAAACAAATGTCATGAGAACTTGACAATCTTGGCATAAATACTGCTAGCTAATTCCATGCATGAGTCATCTATTTACGTCAGCAATAAATACGCATACACTTCCCACGGCGAATTGTGAAATATTCTTTATCTGTAGGATCAAGGAGAGATTTTCCTGAAACATTACTTGCATTTACTTGTAAATTATGGTGTAAATTATGTCTTCGCCGCAGAGTACTTCAGTGCTTCCATATTAATCTTTCGTTTTCCTCAAGACTTATCAGTGGCTCTTTGAAACTTTGCACAATCCTTGGATCCCTAGTTTTTACCACTCTCCTCGTTGCACGGATTAATGTCTCTCCATATTCTTAATGCCTTAACTAGCTGTGCTAAGCCCCAATCCTGTCAACCTTCCTGTCCCCTCACAATATCGCTCTTTATCCCCAGTAGTTTATCAAGTACACTTCTTGCCATCCCATTAACATGCTCTAATTTGCCTAGAGTCTCTAGTGACTGTACGTTATATAATCTAAATATGTCCGCTCTTATTTTTGGCTCTACGAGTTCTTTTAAATATGCGAACTTTGTCACCAATTTTCGTATTTCCCATCGAATTTCGTTATAGCAAGTTTAGGTAGCTTCGTTGAAACAGCTTTGGTTGAACTCTGTTTGGTTGCTTCCAATGTCTTTTGAAACTTTAATTGTTGCTCGAATAACTCGTGCTCTTGATACAATTTCAGTTCGTGTTTTTCTTGCTGAAACAGGAGTTATTTTTTGTCAGCTTTGGCTTTCTCTTTCTCCCGCGATTTTTTCACAATTTCGTCTTTAATTTGTCTTAATTCTTAGAGGTGCCACTATGTTGAGAATTTGGGCCCGAATAATCCCTGACACACTCGTTTTATTTCTATTTATTTAGACTAAGAAAATAACCCTAATTTATCACAAAACTTCTCACTCTCAGACTGTTTTTTACACACCGTTTTTTTTCAAATAATAACATTTACCGGTATAATCCGGAACTTTCCGATCCACAAAAGTTTGGACTTGCGCGTCCCACACGTTAACAAAACAAGTTAAATTATGCAAATATCAATGTAAATAATGATGTCTATATTATTGTCAAGTTTCCCACAGAAGTGTGAAAACTCACAACTATGATAAAATTCCTCTCAGGATTTGAGGAGAGCTCGAAAATGCACCATGTTCATAGGGGAGTATGGCCCAAACCCGCCAGATTGCCTCCTATAACAATTTACTTACCAAACAGCACTGTGATACAATATTGTAAATATTTAATTGACTGAGCTTTCTTTTTCCGAAAATCAAGACTACTACAAAGCTGAATACCGCCCAACAACGTTTCAATAAAAACAATATAGATATTGTTCATAACTAGATTGATTGTCCTTGACTGGAACTGCGGAATTGGGACTGCGAACGTGGGATTCACTGGAGGCATGTGCTCCCCTAATTCTTAAAATGGAAAAGTGTTCTTTTTGTGGAATAAAGGTATATACTTTCTCGATTGAAAGTGCCCCTTTCCTGTGATATTCAAAATCCACCGTCCACACACTTATGACCTTAAAATGAGGTTAAAAAGTGCCTCTGTAGAACGCAGTTGTCTTTCAGTTTTGTGCAAGCATGCCTTGCCCTAACTTTTTTACAATGCTTCATTACATTTGAACATACCATTGGTACCCTAACCCCTTCAAAGAAAAGACAGTGGGTTCGTCACAAAAGGATCCCCTCAATGGCGGTACCCACACTTTTCAGATACTTCCACCATTCAGCAGTCTTTTGTAATCGATCAATAACACTTTCAGGAATGGTTAATCAGTGGTGTAGCTTGAGGGTGGACCTTTCCTCAAACTTAGGGGGCTGAGCTCCCCTTCTTTTTTGTAAGAAGGCTTGAAATGATCTAATTTTTCCATAGTTTTCATTCTCCAAGCATCACTTACAACTATTTCGGGCATGAATATGGTATAAAGGGTGCTTTCCATTTATTTTATTTAATCAGTCAGACCAGAATTTCTGTATTGATGGAGAGATCTGGTCCAGAATTTTTTGACCTAAATTGACCTCATTTTTGATTTGATCCAAATTTTCCGGTCAGACCGGCCCTAAGCCCGAACGTTTTGTGTTCTATTTAACAATTTGATCGATCTGACTGTGTTAATGGAAAACGCCCAAAGATGCAATTGTGGGGGATACTTATGATGCGATTCTTTCCCCAATGTTTTCACCCTTGGTAATATTCACGTCTAGAGAGCCCCCTACTTATGAATTTAGTTCCACAACACTGTGGTTTAATAATCAATAAAATGATTCCTTTTTTATTCAATTACCTGGAAGTTAGTTAACTATATAACTTCCAGGCAAAGGACTCTCGCTGGAAACGTCAAAGTTTTTGTCTTATTTTCCAGGTAGCCCGATCTTACACACCCTCAAGTATATTGTTTATCTCTACCTGCTCTGGGAACCCACTTTTATGATTTTCTTGTATGTTTATTTTTATTTGTTACATGCTCCATCGGAAGTTACTAGCAATGGATGGTATCTGGAAACTGCGTCATTCCCACTGCATGTATCCCGTAAAATCAAAGATAAGTGGTCTTGCTTTGGTAAACTATCCCAATGTTTGCACCAACAAACCTGAGAATCAACGATCAGCTTTTGGTACCATCCATCCCAAGCTTGCTGTAACAAATGGTATCTCTACCAACCTAACAGTTTGTTCACGATTATTGCAATGTGGACAAATGTGTTGACGGTATTATTTATATATTTACATCTTGGACATCTTGTGATCTCTTACTCAATAGTCTATATTAAAATCATCAAAACGAAGGGAGCATATAAAACTGAAAATGAATGTTTCTTTTCTATATAAAGTGGTATAAACATAATATATTTACACATGTTCAAGTGTATGAACGGAGGCATAATGACACACTACCGCCTATACAGGAAGGAATGTTTAAAAGATAGCATTAGCATTTGTCAGTTGAAGTTTTAAATTAATCATACACTTCATTGTCCTTATATACTGGTAATGGGTATATACTAGCAATATCATTGATGTTTCAAAATTTTCAATTTTGATAACATTTGGAATTGAGGGAATTAGGTCACAATTACGTTACAATTCCTAGCTATATGCTAGAGTTATGTGCACCTGTTGGCTATTACTGAAAAGGTAACGATGATACAGGTAACTGGAACCTTGCATAATTTATGCAAATTATCACATTTAAGCACCATGTGTAATTCTCTTGTTTTATATGCTCTATATATATATTCAACTCTAATGAAAGGTAGCGGTGTTCTTTCGTTGTCTTAGTGAGTCAATTTTCAATATTGCTTAATTCCTTTTCAGTTTTTGATCCCTCTACAATTAATTTATTATTATTATTATAGGCTTTATTTAACGAGGCTAACACTTAACAGTAGTAATTACACTGATGACTTTGTGGCCTTCACTATACTATATACCAAACTAAATTTGAATATACTAAGCTAGTTAAAAAGGTAAAAATGTTAAAAGTGGTTACAGATTCATGATCATGGTGGTTTTCTGGACATCTAAATGAGACATATAGATTGTACTTAAAGCTAGCAACTGAGTTATTTTTCTAATAACCATATCAATACAGTTCCATTCAATAGAGGATCTGACCGTAAAAGTATGACCTTCAGTTTTTCTGGTAGATCTAGGCACAACAAGTTCGTATTTGAATAACGTGTTTCTCTTTGATGGATGTCCAAATTCCGTAATAAAAGTCTGTCAATGTAACTGGGTGTATTTATATTCGTATTTACGCGCTTGCAAACTAATGCACTTATTTTGATATGTGATTGCCTAGTATATGGCAGCCAGTTCAAGGTATTAAATAAAGATACAGACGGAGCAGTCCTTTCAACGTCAAGAATGATTTGTGCAGCCCTTTTCTGAAGCTTTAGAATTATTTGAACACAATCGCTGGAACAGTTGTTCCATACCATACTTCCATAGATAGATAGATAGATATTTAATAAATTTCTCCCTAAAAAGGGTTTTTCAGAAATTATTTACAGTTACATGCATGCAGTAGAGGTTACATATATAAGTTTTATAAACAATTATCTTAACTATGTACATAATTTAGTTGGTTATACTAAAATGTTTTCTTTTGCAAGCAATTGTTTCTTCAGTGCCGCTTTAAAGGTTTTAAGAGAAAAGCTGTCTTTCAGGTTCTTGTCTAAGTTGTTCCAAATGTGGGCAGCTCTATATGTAAATGACCGTTGACCAGCTGCAGTTTTAAATAGAGGTATTTGAAGAGAGTCACGAGTACGAGTCCTGTGGTTGTGGATTGATGACCTTTTTATCAATTTGTTACAAAGGTAGTCGGGTGCGAGGTTATTTACACATTTGTAGGTCAAAATAGCGTCTCTAAAATATAGAAGTTTGTCCACTGGGATCCAATTTAATTCACGTAGAAGTGGAGTTACGTGGTCATATTTCCTGGATTTCGTGATGATTTTACATGCAAAGTTCTGGATCGACTGAACCTTCTTTAAGTTGGAGGCAGACGTATTAGACCACACCGAAGAACAATAAAGCATCTTGCTAATGACTAAGGATGAAATGACTTCCGATAGAGTTTTTGTGTCGAAACTATTTTTAGCACGATTTATCTGACATAATTTGTTCATACACGACGAGACAAGTAGCGAGATATGATTGTCGTAATTTAGGTGACTATCTAACGTAACACCTAAATCTTTAGCAGAGTCCACTGGTCTAAGAGACTTGCCCAAGAATGAAATAGATGTATCTGTAGGTAGTCTGCTCATCAGCTGCCTTGTTCCAATTATCATGAACTTAGTTTTCCCCGGGTTAATTAAAAGGTGGTTTTCACAGCACCAACTTGCGACTCTGTGTAGGTCTTGCTCGAGATTTGTAATTGCTGCATCTATCTCACGTAATGGGAAGGATAGGAGAACTTTCGAGTCATCAACATATGATTCAAGGTTGGAGTCACAAGATACAGAGGGCAGATCGTTCAAGTAAATACAAAATAATAATGGTGAAAGCGTCGCACCTTGTGGTACTCCGTGCGTAATTGGTAGTGGGTCAGATAAAGTGGAGTTTATTTGGGTGGACTGAAAGCGATCTGACAAGTAGCTTTTAAACCACTGTACTGTTTCTGGGGAAGCACCAACATTCGCTAGTTTGTGCAACAATCTGTGATGGTTGATACTGTCGAAGGCTTTCGAGAGGTCTAACAACACTAAAGCGGTGAGTTTCTTCTTGTCCATGGCCTCTAGCATCGTGTCAGTACTAAAAATGTTTAGGGTCTCGGTGGAATGGAGCTTTTTATTTCCGCTTTGATGAGGAGAGAGCAGGTTTTTACTTACAAGATAAGTACTGAATTGATCAAGTACAATCTTTTCACAAACCTTAGAAGCTATGACAAGAAGAGATATCGGGCGGTTGTTTGATGCTACTTCGTGATCTCCGGTCTTTCACTATGGGAATCACTTCCGCCTCCTTCCATGCAGTAGGGAATATACAAGATGTTAGAGAGCAGTTAATAATGTTTGTTAGTGGTCCTAGTATAATGGGGAGACAGTCTTTGAGGATTCGAGAGTTTATCTTGTCTGGTCCAGGGGACTTGTTCAATGGCAGAGATGAAATAACACGGCGTACTTCTTCGCTGGTTACTGCTCTGAAGGAAAAGAGATCTTCAGAGGGCATATGAACTGTCTCTAAAGGTGTTTCCTCTACAGTAATGTTGTACTCTTCTGCCAGACGAATGGACGCATCTGCTGTATTTTTGCCTACAGAAGAGAAAAACTGATTGAATTCATCAGCGACAGACTTTGGGTCTTTGATGTAAGTGTGTTTTTCTTTACTTTTTGACGGTATGGCTTGATTAATAATTTTCCAAAGAGAGCCTGGGTTATTTTTATGTCGCTGAACTTCTTCTAAATAATAATTTCTTTCTGAATCTCTTAACATTTTCTTAACGGCATTTCGAGAATTCTTAAAATTGCTCCAATCAAGATCGTCTCGAGTCTGTAAGTATCGGCGGTGTAGCTGGTCTCTGGTCTTCATGAGGTCCTTTATGTCCTGAGTTACAAATGGGCAAGGATGGCTACGTACTTTAACTGTCTTTATTGGAGCATGCAAGTCTAGAGTAGATTGGATGGTTTGATTGAAAGTATCTAACTTGGTATTTACGTCGTCCTCGTTGAAAAAAGATAAACTGTGTGAACTACTGGCGAGGTCGGTTATGAATAAACTTGGCGAATAGTTCTTGTAACTACGAACGGTTATGTAATGGGGAAGAATTTTGGGAGATTTCAGCTTGAGTTCGACACAGACTGGAAGATGGTCACTTATTGTTGTATTTAATACACCGCTACGACGGACTGGTGAATTCGAGGAGACTAAGACAACGTCTAATAAAGATTGAGTGGTATTGGTGATTCGTGTAGCAGACTTAATTAGTTTGGCTTGAGGACATTATCAAACGAGCTTAGTGGGCAATCATCTGGACGATAAGTTACACAAATTACGACCGACTTTGTCTTTTTACACTGAACACTGATCCACAACTGGTGAAAGTTGTGTTCTGATATGTAAGAGAGATCTTTCAAGACTACAGATTTGAAATCTTTGCGAATATACGCGCAGACTCCTCCTCCTCGCTTGTGAAGACGATCAAGTCTAATGAGTTTATACCCGTCCAAGTTTACCTCTGCTGATGTCACGCTTGTGTTTAGCCACGATTCAGAAATGGTGATAATGTCAAATTTCACTAACGCACTAGTTCTCGAAGTTGGATAAGGTGAACATTATTCCGAAGTGAGCATATGTTCAGATGGATAACTTTTATAAGTCCGGTGTTGACTGACATGCTATCTGCTTCGATCGGTTGATCGCAAGTTAAATTATGATTTTCAGGTTTGTTTGGTGTTATTAAAATCAGATTATTTAAGTTCTTCCAGGGTTGGACAACTTGGCTAGGAAAAAACTCTTCGCATCTTGATGTTTGTAATGACGCGATGTCTGCCGAGTTTTTAGCAGAAAAAGAGAAACAGCTCGAGAGATGATTATACGAGGGTGTATTGTTTTGATTAGGTGATATGTACATTTGGCGACCATATTGCGCACGAGTATTTTGATCTCGAATGTAGGCTTTGCGTTCTTTCACTCTCCTTCCACTGCGACAACCACGGAATGGTCTCAGGATTCCGAGGGAAACAAGGCAATTATGAAGAGATTTGTCTATATACTCAGAAGAAGGCGACGAACGAAGACTTCGAAGAAATTACGGTTTATAAACATTGTTTGTGTTGAGGGCATTCAAGCATGACGACGCGCACTTCGAAGATTGTTTGTCTGATCCACATGTATTTTTCTCTCTGTTATCAGGACCAGGATTAGAAGATATGTCAACGCATATCGTTAAGTCCGTTTTGAATGGTTTTGTTGGTAGTATAAGGCTTGTATAACCATGTTTTGTTGATTTGCTGACCGCACGCGAGACTTTGAATTTCGACTCATAGTTTGAACGCCTCAAAATTATGCGGTGATAGTTGATCGGAAAAATGAGGCCGTATTTCCTTGAAACTAAATCATCCACGATCAATCCAACAGGATCCTTGAATACGATGTTCTTATGCGTATAATTTACCCGTTTGTATAAGGTAACTTGCGTTGATAAGTTTAAAAATATTAAAACAATGAAGAGCTTCAGAGCTAAGCTGGCAGCCATATTGGTGCACAGAATTCCTGTCCGTACATCATTGTTGGTTTAATAATGCCATTGTAATACGTTTCCCTTTGTCGTTTCTTCAGGTATGGGCTTATATGCTTTAAAAGACCCAATGTTTTGAAAACTTTTTACACAGTTGATCAATATGTGGCTCAAAGGTCATGTTTCTGTCATGTGTTAAACCTAAGAGTTTAAGCGTGGAGACTTCTAAAATTTCAGAGTTGTTGATCTTAACATTCAAGCATGGGGTAATGTTGTCATGAAATTTCTTAGCAATGCATTTTTTTTGTATGTAATGTATATATAAGAATATGAAGGGACACACACAGTCCATCCTGGATCAAACACTTTTTTCTTTTTTCTGCTGCACTGCTGTGTCGATCATGGAGATCATCGAATGTGTAGTCCTAAACTGATTTAAATTTTTTTGTATGTGTGTATACACTAGACACAGTCTCAGACACCATCCATCCTCCCAAACCACTCTACGGCATTCGCTCACGGCATTCGCTCGCTGTCGAATGATCATGTAGTGTAATACTGATTTAATTTTTTTGTATGTAATGTTAATTTGTAGAATACTAGTATATATCCATCCTGGATCTAACACACAAACTTCTTGATCTCGCATCCGCTGTTTCTCGCTTGAGATCATCGGTCGGTAAATGTGTAGTCCTATACTAAACTGTTTTTTGTATGTAATGTATATAAATTTTTTTTTGTGAATAATAGTCCATCCTGATCCTCGACCAAAGTTCATTTCTACGGCATCCTCCGACGCTGTTTCTCGGCATCCGCTGTTAGTCTAAACTGATTTAAATTTTTTTGTATGTAATGTATATGTGTGATTTATATTTTTTGTAGGTAACTGATCTCCAACCAAAACACACTTCTATGGCATCTCCCTGATCAGTTTGAGATCATCGTAATGTGGCCGTACCGTGTCCCAAACTGATTAATCATTTTTTGTATGTGTAATGTAGTAAAATGTGAACAAATTCTTTACAGTCCAGCCTGATCTATGACCATACTTCTTTTCTACTTGCATCCGCCTGGATCCATGCACATACATCTTTTGTTAGCATCGGGACCTGGTCAGGGAGATGTATATGATTTCATTTAGGATGATTATCTCAACTGTATTAGGTAAAATGACCAAGTGGTATGGTCAACATGGCATATGTAAAATGACCATGGCGGGGGCGAAAGGCCGGAAAATGACTACAATGACCACGCCCAGAAACAGCACTGTCGGCATAGCTCTAAATCCTGAACCGCCAATCACACAGTGATTTCGTCTTGTCCGGGTTTATCATCATTTTGTTGTTGGTTGCCCATTTGCCTACTGCCTCAAGATCTTTATTCAGTTCCTCTGTCAGTGACTGAATATTCGAATAATGAGCGCTTGCCATAATTGTCGTATCGTCTGCGAAGATATCGGCACCTGAACTTGATAGATGAAGAGGGATATCATTTACAAACAACAGAAACAGAATGGGACCTAACACAGATCCCTGGGGAACACCTTGTTTTTTTTTGCAACGAGTCCGATCTTTCCCCATGGATAGTTACAAACTTCTGTCTGTCCGTAATGTAAGATTGAGACCAAGACAACGCAGAGTCACTCATTTTTGTTAATAGAAGCTGATCATCTACAAGATCAAATGCTTTTTTAAAATCAACAGACACCATTCCAGTAACTTTGTCCTGATCCAGATCAAAAAGGATTTGGTCTGTTAATTTGATCAGGGCTGATTCGGTAGAATGCCCCTCTCGAAAAGCAGACTGTAGATCGTAAAGCAGTCCATTTTGTGCAAGGTAATCCATGAAGGATACAGACACAGAGAGCACAGAAATTGGCCTGTAATTATTTCGGCTGTCGTGTGCACCATCTTTGAAAAGGGGAGAAACTCGTGCAACTTTCCATTTATTTGGAAAAAGACCCTTCGTAATAGATATGTTGAATAATCTTGTTAGAGGTTCCGCAAATACAGGTGAGATCAGTTTCAATACTTTGACGCTAACCCCGCCAGGCCCTGTTGCCTCGGACAGAGATAATTTATCAATTAGCTTTATAGTTTCCTCAACAGTTACCTTGGGAATATTAAACTGGGAAACAAAATTTCCGATCTTTGATGAGACATATTCTTCAATCTTTGTAGTATCAAATTGATTTGTTTGGGCTGCAGTATCGCTAGATTATTGACTTTTGAGATTTGGTAAGAGATTTAAAAGCTTTCCAAATCCCTTTAGGATTCCCTTTGTTTTCATCAATGGACTCTTGTACATACATGTGTTTAGACTTCTTTATCAAATTTGTCACAAAACATTTCGTTCCTTTGTATTTTGCCCAATCGTCTTGAGAATTTGATTTACGTGCCTTTTTCAGTTCGTTATCACGCCTATTGATTGCACTGACAATATCAGCGTTTATCCAAGCAGCCTGTTTAACTTTTTTTACACGTTTTTTGTTTGAAATTCATTATATACACACCTCTTCCCTCTATTACACTGATAGGTTTTTACACCCTCATTTATTCCACCAATAGATCCTTGAATTAATAGCAAGTACAAAAATAAGTAAGAAAACTTCAGAGCTCTAACACAAGCCGCCATTACTGTAGCTGCATTACGTGTGCATTTAAATGATGCAAGGCAGATCAACAAGGTGGTTTAAGATAAGCAATAAAACCATGTCCAATGTTGCTGAATCACAAGGTATTTCTCTATAAGAAATAATGTTTTATTTTACTAAAGAGCATTTAGGACGAAGACAGAAAATATTCACAAGATTTAGCTTTCCGCCTCATGTTTCATGTCATTTATGTAAAACACATGCTGCTGTCCTCTTGGCCTTAAAATCTACAATCTTGGCCAAACGTTTGTAGAACGACTGACAGAATGAGAGATTTTCCCTACTATCTTGTTTTAACATGAAATTGTATCTTCCCCCTTGCCCCCATTCAATGTTGCTTTCTAGCATTTTTACTGTACGTAATAGTTTGTTTGTCCCAGATGCCAAGTCAGTAGTCACTAAACATCAACATTGAATGGGGGAGGGGGGGTGCATCACTAATGCACAGAAAATGACTCATTGTTCTACGGTTTTTGGCCAAGATTGTCTGAAAGTAAGATATTTTCTGATTTTTACACTAAAGACAATTTTAAACAATTGAACTGTTGTACAAACTGCATCATGGTTGTCTTAAAAAAAGGCTATTTAGCAAAGATAGCGTGTTCATTTGATTTATACTTTTCAATAATGTCCGTCCAATTGATGGGAATGGTTACCATGCAGAGGGTGGGAAAGGTTTAACCCGTATACCTTAAGTTTTAATGCATGTGCATGGCCATCTATTTTTTCTAGAACTGACTTTATGCAGGCTCATACACGTAAGCGAAAAGAGGAAATACATTATATTTCAGCTAAAGCAAAAGTTTTGTTCTCACTTAGCATGACATATACACAGGGTTACGCATACATGATTACATAGCTAAGCCGCCAGGTTTGAATAAGTTAAACAAAGTCAATGGTTTAACTAAAACCTGTAAGAATGTACTTTTAGTGCCTATCAGAGTTGACAAGTTATTTGATACGGATATATACAAAGGTGAATGTCATGTAATGGGATATACAGTAATAACTATTGTCAGACAAATTTGCTGACACCACGTCCACGGCAATATGGACAAATACTCAGTGACAGTACTCACTGGAATTCTTTAAAATCTCGGCACTGAATCAGTGTGAAGAAAACATAATTGTTGTAGATGTATCCGTGTTTCTAGCAGAATTATCTGAAAATGTTTCAAACGAGAGATATGGCTCTTATAGGACAAAATTAACATTTCTTACTGCTAACTGTATTAGAACAGACATAAATTTTCAATTAAGTATTGTGAGTGAGAAGTGTTGGTTTTGATTTATAAGCTCAATTTTGTGAGGAATAACTCTAATTGAATAATAATATACAAAGTTATATATAAGAATCAATTATTAAATGATGATTTTGTCCATTGTTGAGGTAGAAATTCCACTTTTAGACTGAGTACTGTTACTGAGCAATGTGCATTGCATGTATGTAAACTGATACTGCATGCCAAATGTCATATACTGTTCTGGCGCGCGGGCTGTGGCCTTTTTACAAAACGTATGGGTTGACAAGCTAAGTATCCTACAAGTAATTATATATAATTTAGGCATTAGCACATTTTGCAAGTTGAAAGGTTTCGTATTTGGTTTTTGCATTCATGATCTTGGACTTGGGACATATATTCTTGCAATGTACATTAATTTCAATTTCATTAATTTCGAGTTTTCTGTCAACAGAATCCCGCTATATACAGTTTTAAATTGTTCTGGGAGAGTGAAATTACACGAAGTTTCTTTATACGCGGTAAACCTGTAGCAGGTTTATATACTTATACCCTGCCTTACTCGGTCAATATGTATGTTTAATGTTTCAAGATTAACATGTGTATGTACCAATTTAATAAACACTTTATTGTTGTGCCTAAATAGTCGCAGTTAAACTGTAAATATATGGACAAATGTGCATTTGGCAACGAAACGATTTTAGAGTAAAATCGTAAACGTATATTTTGGAAAAGCCCGTTATAGCGCTTTTTTTAATATGAAGGAATGTGACATTTATTGAATCAATGCCCCACAATACTAGAAGATTGTCAGGAAGAAGAGAACAACGATGCAGCAGACATTCCTCAAGACAAAAACTGCAACAAGGACACAGGGGAAATGCAAAAAGTGTTACGGAAATGGTCTAGAGGCCTCTTCCATCATGTTCATGGAGGAGGGCATATATATGAATGGAATCTAATCATTATCTACTTCAAATATATAGCATTAGTTTCCCCTTAAAATAGAGTCACTGGATTGTGTGTGTTCTGGTTGAGCTTGCACACATTCAAATGTCCCGCTACGAAACGTAATTGTTAACAGCATTTTACGGGGAAAAGGTTGCAAATTTCTTTGTAACATATCGGATTTATTCGCTTTAAATAATTTCTCTTGTACATAAAGATTGCATTTTTTCACTGGTAGACTATGAAACTACTTGTTTCAAAATTATAGATAAAAGCGAGCAGATTATGTAGACTGGAAAATCCATCCATAACCATTCTTTTTTCCTTATTGCTCAAAATCCTGTTGTCCAGTTTAAATGAGTGAGGAGGGCTTAATAGAGATACTACGCTGACTATATAAAATATGAACTTGGTATTTTATAGGTCTGAACGTCTCTAACGGTCAGGTGTTCCGAACTTCTGACCTTGCAATTCTTGATGCAAAGACTTCAAGAAATTCCAGAAGAGTGGGGTGATTTCTTCCTGGCATATAACAACATGTCACTTCCACGCCTTACGATGAAGTCTGGTTAAAAATTAACAAAGTGATCAACCAGCTACATATGAAGAATCACAAGGGTGTTTACATGCAAGTATTCGTCAGACACGCTGAAGAAAAAGATCCCGGATTAAATACACCAGTGGCGGAACAAACCTTTCTGTGGGCTTCAAGGTTTAAAAAGATTGTGTGCCATGCCAAAAAGGCAACAGCTTTTCTTTTATCATCACATGGTAGTAAGGCAAAACAATTACACAAGCCTATGATATAAAGACAACAGAGATCCCACTTTACCCAAAACCCATGGTGGGGTACAAGAGACATAAAAGAACACGGTGATTGGCTGAGTATAGGCTAAACTCTATAGCTAGATTTTGTAATATGAATACGTTATAGTTATTATAATGTATATGTACAGAACTGCATTGCTCTACTTTACATCATCAGGCAACATTACAATGAAAATCTTGCAATTCCATTATTTAAGATAAAATATTCTATTAAATAACCTTGTTTACTGATTACATAAACAGTGCAGAACCCAAAAAGCGAAACCTATTGACTAGTGTTTCGGAAAATTATTTGTCTCTCGGAAAATGGCACGAACATTATATATTTGCACATTTTGGTCAGCGGATTCTTGTCAGTGGCATAGAATAGAGAATGAACAGAAGGCCACTCATTTTTGGCACTGCCAACACACACCGGAATTTGACGCTGCCAACACGTGCCAGAATTTGATGGCCGCCATGTTGCTGGCCAGAAGATTGCAGCCAGAACAATAGGGAAATGTATTGTGAAATTGACATCACTGCTACTAAATCGCGCTTTTAAGTGATTTTGGTGAATAAATCCAACTGTGTCCAACTAATTCTCAGATAGCTTATGAGGGTCGCCAGGCACCTGAATGCCAATACAGTTTACTTTGATGATATGCTTGACAAATCGATGAAGATACATGACTGCTGTGCAGCTACTGGTGACAATATTTATTTATCACTCTAATTGGATGGTAGGTAGAATATTACATTATGGGGCATTGCGGATTAAGTAGCATTGAACTCTATGTTGTTACCGTAAAATCTCTAATAAGACACCCCCCAACAAACCCCCTCCCTTTAGATGAAAAAATATATTAAGCACCATTTTCTAATATGTCCCATCTAATAAGTGAGTAAGCCCCTGCCCCATTTTCTCTTTTCACATGGTAATGTGATTGAACAAAATTATATAATTTGACAGAAAATTATAAAAGGCATACTTTTAAATATGCCCCCGTCCCCCAAGATGCCAGAAAAAATAACTAGATTACGGGCCAGAAGATTTAAGGGGACAGTGCTGCCACTCAATGGATTGAATATAAAGTTGATACTGTATATCCTTGTACAATCACATTTGGTTTTGATGACAATACATAACATGTAATCTAAAAATAGCAATTCTATTGACACTTGCCTATTTATATCCTTTTAGAATACACTAGCTAGACTAAGTCCTAAGAATAACAACAAGTCATACTTATGTATACAAGAAACTTGACGAGTTTGGTGAAGACTACAACAAGAATATCTGTGAGTCTGTCCAGCAACAGGGGAAGTTAATGGAACAACAAGCATTAAGAACAACACAAGCAAATTCAGAGTCAGCTAGTCCTCACCAGAATAGAAAGTGTATTGTGCCTGATGTTGGAAGGAAACTTGTCTTCAACAACATAGATTATCGTCAAGAGGTTCACTACATGACAGAAGACAACCAGAATGTAGACAATCATTGTGTTACCGTTATGGCAGTTGAAAATCGGGTTTCAGGAAACCACCTGAGTGATCAACAACGGGAAGGTAGATTTCAAAAGCTTGGACGTGCCATTGCTGCCAACATAAAGTATCTGAAATCCGTATCTGATGTAACTGTGGCTCACATTCCACATTTGTACAGTAAAGAAATGAGTACCAAATCAGATGTGGTAAGTTAATTAATAGTAACATATGTTAATATCCAACACTTTCCTATTGACAAGTAGAATCTTCTGGTGTTTAGAGTATAATAAGAAACGTATGGTGTACAGTGCCTTAATTTAATGGGTTAATAATTTGCAAGATTTGACAAATTAATACAGTATGATTTTACTCATCAAAGGAAAGTTTTATGGGTTATGCAGTTCATGCCATACTATTTTACTCTATCTAATCCCAGACAATTTTTCTCATCAAAGCAGCATCTTCCATACTTTCATTCGATGGTTATAGTATTCCTGTTTTTAGACATTTCTTGGTATGTTTCATGAGAGTGAGAGTGAGAATGATGCAGATGGTATATTATCTATATTGAAATCGTTGCACAAATATGTCCCTTCCTATGGTGATGGCAAAAACAAGCATTATGGAGAGCAGCATGTGGTTGGGGTCATATCACTAGCAAATGGCTTCACACTGGAAGAAAGAGTTGATGGCCTGCATTTTGAGATTGCGGACTGGCATGCTGGAAATAAGTTTTTGGAGGTATATACATTGTCAACAATAAATCAATACAGTATTTTTATTATTCAATTACCACTTCTACGAGAACATTCACTTATAATCAGACATACTGCTTATGACTGTTAAATATGTGTGTGGCCATTGGTAGCCTGTATAATAGAAAATGGACTAAAACCAGTGGTGGACACCAGGGGGGGAGTGGGAAGGGGGTGGAGCGTGAAGGGGGTGGAGCGTGACCATCCTAGTAATTTCTCAAAGCCTTTGAATGATGGCTGATTAACTGTGCAACACATCTTTATCTATGATTCAGTGGCAGGCACTTTGCAAAACATTGGGTGTGCAAACTTAGGTTGCCAACATATAACCACCCTTTTGTTGCTGCCAATCGCAAATCTCAAAACATGTTTGGCTTAAATGTTATGTAAATTTATTTAAATTATAGCCTATCAAGCCTTTTGTGGTTGTAAAATCAATGAGAGTGATACAGCTTTGTTACACAGTTAATCGGCTATCATTCAAAGGCTTTGAGAAAGTATTGGGGGCATTAACCCCCTTCGCCCCGCCCTGATGTCTGCCACTGCTATGATTGTACAACCACAAAATATTAGGCTAAGCATTTGGGTAAATTTGCATGAAATTTATGCCAAGAGAGATTAAAAGCAGCAACAAATGTAGTTATATATTGGGAGCCTAAGCTGGCACACCAAATATTTCACGTCATCAGGCGCTGATAAATGTACAATATAGCGATAGAAATAGAAAATGTGAAAGAAGATGTGACCGCAGCAGCCAATGCGTGCAGGAGGTTCTTTGTTGTAGAAGTGGAAGCCTGGATTATTGCCGCAACTTTACATGTCTTAGGAATGAAGAATATCAAAGAGGCTATTAAAAAGCTTCGTCCTAGTGCGTCAAATAAGTCACTTGATAGGAAGTTATTTGTTGGGGATAACATCATCTTTCATGAAAACTTATGACAGCAACATATCAGCATTCAGGAGGGCTGGCAAACATGTGAAAAATCAATTCAAGGGGATTTAGAAAATATTGTGAATGAGTTGTCCATTAATAATGCATTTACCTGTACACCAGGACGGAGATACAGTGTTTTTACACACATGAAACCAAGCCTTTTGACCGGGGTTGACATGCAGAAAATGTTCACATGGATTAATACACACAAGAAGTTAATGATTCTAAACAGAAAAGCATGGTGAACAATATATTTACACAACTATGAATATCTAGCTACAATCCTGGCCAAAACCATTGACTACACTATAATAAATATGTCCCTTTTGACGTTCCTAACTATAAAACGTCTAGGTTTTCTCATCTAATGGCCCCCCTCGCCCCCAAAACAATGCTTTAAACATGTTATGGGACACCACTCAACATTGTTCGGTGGGGGTAAGGGGGAGGTTCTCTAATTTAGTTACTAGGCAACTGAATATGGCGAAATAACTGTAAGTGTCGTCGATGTTTTGACCAGGATTGTCTGAATATGGCCAAAGTTAAATGCATGTATATATTTCTTGTTTCATTACACCTTTTGCAAGTTTTGGCACAAGGAAGTTCATCAATATTTGTTTGTGCACACAATGACGTCACATAGTAATTATCCAATTAAATACGTCACCAATATGCTAATATTTTATCTGAGTTAATGATGTGTGGTGAGATTTATCGCGGTATCATAGTAACGGTGTACCGCAATGCGCATAAGAAAACGGTTCATATCCTCCTGAAGTATGAAAGTAATTCTTGTAAACAAAACGGTCTTGAAAGTATTTACAAGGCTTATAATTGTGAAATATTTTTTGCAATATATACTGCAATATTTTACCAAATCTCAACGGTGTACCATTTCTGACACAAAGTAATGCTATTATTATATCTTCCTAAGTATGTGCGGTTCGCCAATGGTACACCGTTTTAATATATAGTTCAACATTTGACAGTTCGTTAATTGAAACAATACACGCGGCTAATAAACGCCTTAATTTACCAAGTATTTCAATAAAATAAGCACACACAATACGTGCAGTATAAGGGAACCAGGTGTAGAAATTAATGGAATAATTCCTTAGCTTTATAGCTACATTTCTTACATTAATTTGTTGTCTTAATATATGCTATATATGCGAGAGAATTTGCACATTATACTGTATTATCCTTAACTGTTTTCATTACACACTAGGCAAGCAAAGCAAAGCAACGCGTGCAAGGTTTTATGTCCATCTGCGATCCTCTGATATTTGCTGCGTGAGTGTGAATACATTCCAACGAACGGACATCATCTCGGTCTCGCGCTCATCGACTGTCCAACCTTTGTTTGACGTAGGCCAATCTATATTTGCTTGTCGCAAATACTGGCGTGTCAGCATGTGATAAAATATCTTCGGCGAAGTGAGTTTTAGGTGCTGGAAAGTGTACAGGTTCGCCTTCGAGCAATAACAGGAGATCATGCCAAGGAATTATTTTGTCATTCCATTGGAAATCATTGAGAAATATGCACTCAGCGTCCTGAACTCCTACCCACGCGAAAGTGCCAGAAGCGGGATTAGTAAAGATGTGATAGATCATGTTTAAGGGTTTAAGTAGAAACGTTTTAGCGCAATTAGCCGGACCGATAAGTATGATGTTGCGATATTTTCCCCGTACTTTTTCCAATAGTGTATAAATAGCAAATTCTCGCACTCCTATGCCTTTAGTTGTTAAAACCTCTTTGGCGCTTTGCAACCAACGACCTTCGCAGTCCTGAACGCACTCGCTTTGCACGGCTTCTGTAAGCAATTCGATGCGTGTCTTCTTGCATCTTTCCAAACTTGCCTCTGCATTCAACATGCCCCACGTAGTTTTTATTATATGGGCAACAACTTTCGGTTGTCTGTTCAATATGAACTCCGCAACATAAGACTTCCCTTCAGCTTTTTGCTGCTGGGCAATAGCAAGCAATGCCGTGCGACTCTTTATCGACTTTGCTTCAATAATTTCCGACACTTGGAAAGATGTCATCCTCTTTTTGCGTTTTCTTGATATTGTAGACATCGTCTCATCGCCCTCGCTGTCGGATTCATCTCGTCCAGTGGTTGTTGCAACACTAGCAGAATCTGTCCTTGGTGGCTCAGCATTTGTCAAGTCGGGATGACCATGGCTTTCTAGGTACTCACGGTCGGACTTAGTGACATATTCCCAGGCACTGAAATAGTTGTGATGTGGGGATGAAAAAATGCACCGAAACTTCGAAGTGATCCATCAGGAACTTCTTAAATTTTAGCCATTTTTGCTTTAGTTCCAGTTTTATAGCAACATGATAATGCTTGCCACCATTTTCGTGATCTTCGAGACAACAACACCACTGTATACTGTAACATTATTTATTGTCCTTGCTAAACGCAAGAATGAATGCTT
Organism: Trachythela sp. YZ-2020; assembly: GCA_016169945.1. Taxonomy (NCBI): domain Eukaryota; kingdom Metazoa; phylum Cnidaria; class Anthozoa; order Malacalcyonacea; family Clavulariidae; genus Trachythela; species Trachythela sp. YZ-2020. The sequence goes on from JADLSH010000333.1 coordinate 283,552, forward strand.
CAGCGAATTCTCTTCTTAAAGGAAATTTTGTTAAATCTGCTAGGCTATATGTTATTAGATCAACCAATCTGGAATCGGGCGCTCGAAGGCTGTCACTTGCCATTAGACAATACTTCTGACTAATTACTAACCTTTGTTGACCTACATATAAATATGACCAGCGCGTATTAATTAAAATGTCACTACTCAGGAATTGGACAATCATATAATATATACAATACATTTCTTAATATTCGTACATAACCTAAACATGATATTCGCGCATACGATCGAGTTTAACATACATTTTATAATGTTTTTTAAATTATCAACTACAGAGACAATCCTGGCCAAAACCATTGACTACACTATAATAAATATGTCCCTTTTGACGTTCCTAACTATAAAACGTCTAGGTTTTCTCATCTAATGGCCCCCCTCGCCCCCAAAACAATGTTGATTCTATGCTAAATGCTTTAAACATGTTATGGGACACCACTCAACATTGTTCGGTGGGGGTAAGGGGGAGGTTCTCTAATTTAGTTATGAGGCAACTGAATATGGCGAAATAACTGTAAGTGTTGTCGATGTTTTGACCAGGATTGTAGGTGTAGTAGATTACAGTAAGAGTTTACCTTAAGAGTCAAGAGTGAACCTTGCCAACACAACACAATGTTTTGGCAGACAAGATTAACCTTATGGCCTTATCTATTTTTATTACCTTATATTTGTAATGTTTTAATATCATTGTATGTATTTATAAGAGAATACAGCACTGTCTCACTGGTCCTTAAATGTTTGAGTTTGACCCATTAAGCTGTTAGGGTGCCATCCTTTCTGACTCGTCCCCAGTCGCTTGTGCGTGTTTCGTGCCATGTTGAATGATGGAAATGCACTGGGTTTTCAAGCGACTGGGAAATCCTGTTTCCAAGATGGCGTTCGTTGTAATGGCAGATGCTATATCATTGGAGCGATTGGGGGAAGAAACTTTTTCAAGGCCGTTTCACGAAGCGTATATAGCGCATAAGGTTGTTTGTCCAGTGGCAGAATCTGTGGAAAATGTTTTATTTTTTGAAGGAAGTGGATTAGTCCAACATTTCCGCATGGTTCATAAGAAAAATATGAAGCCACAAGATATTAAAATTTCAGCGTTGATGATGAAACGATATATTCGATATACGTCTGAAACAAACTCCAAGGTAAACTAATATCATGAATAACTAATTTTACAGTTGTAAACAAAGACTTGTTTAGCAAGTTTTGCGCCCTTGTTTAGGAGCAGTGATAAAATATGCACATATTTTAATATTTTGTCAAATTTGTTACTCTAGGTATTGAGTGGCTGTTGGTTCAAAGTTTCCGGGGAAGGAGATGCGAATATATTTGCGAAGATTCGAAGAAAGCTTCCAAAATTTAGGGGATGTATCTGCTACACTGTGGGAAACTAAAACCGTATGCAGACCAAAATTATTTTTTGCGAAATATCAGTTTTTTTTTATTCATTTTACAATACAAGATTGAAGGCTCAGACAACAGGACAAATAGAGTCCTAAATTAAGTCCTGCCTGACATGAATACACTACACTACATTTACATCACTATGACTTCAACAAATGTACATCAATTATAGTTACATAACAGAATCATTAATATATATATAGTCAAATCTGCAGACATGCATGTTTCGCCGTTCAACGGCTCGTCAGTGCAGCTTGTAACGCAGTCTATATAGATTTTCGCTTACCTCAAAACTTGTCTGCAACAGGCTGTTTCATCTGTAAAAGAATCATCAGGCAGTTTACAAGTATCGAAAGAAATGAATAATAGAAATAGAATGTTTTAAAATTTGCCAATTAATACTGAAATCCTTATTGTTTTCTTTCAATGTCCAAATATATTTCGAAAGTTCCGTGTCATTTGCATGCTTTTTATGCTGAAAAGATTTAGTGTGGTTGGCCAGTCGCTCTTTGAATGTGGTTGCAGTCATGCCGATGTAATTTTTGATTGTGTTTATGTTTAGAAGAAAACTTTTGTATTTTGAAAGAAAAAAACAAGGATTGTTTACTCAACAAAAGAGCTGAAATAATTTCACGATGTCGTCATCGTAACAAATTTCGCGTAAACAACGCAAACAAAGCCATGCATGCACACATTGTCTCCCACACACACCCCCATGCCCCGGCAGGAAGCATATAAGCGGTCATTTCTTTCGATACTTGTAAACTGCCTGATGATTCTTTTACAGATGAAACAGCCTGTTGCAGACAAGTTTTGAGGTAAGCGAAAATCGATAATCTATAATTTGCTCTAACTATATGTTGTCGAGCACTCTTTGCGTTTCGTAGACCTAAACCTACACGTATAATTATATATATGTAGACACATATATACACATACATACATAAACATATACATATACACACACATACATATACATACACATAAATATAAAATTCACTACAAAACATAATACTTTCATGAACAACAATTTATAACACAAGAACGACACTTATGACAAAATGTTTTCCAAGTTTGTGGTCTATCAACATCAAAATATGAATAAAGTTTAGTTTTATAGTGTTTGTTAAGTTTAGAGTTTAGAGACCGAACTGTAGGAGAAGATTTAATTTCATCCGGCAGACTGTTCCATAGCAGTACAATTCTATTGAAAAATTGATTTCTGAATGATGATGTCCTGCAGATGTTTGGTCGATACGAATCAGTAGAGCTAAGGCGAGTTTGACGACGAGATAGATTGACCAGTATATAGTCATCAGGTTTTAAGTCATAATGTCCAACTTTACATTTGAAGAAAAAACAAATATCTTTTATCTCGAACCAGTATGGGATGGGAAGAATTTCAAGTTTCTTTAACCGGTCGGTGTAAGAGGAAGTGTAATCTCGAAGAATGTATTTTGTCGCTCGTCTTTGGACACCTTCTGTATAAAGAAGATCCCTGGATGTTGATTGGGGTGCCCAGATCTCACTGCCATAACACAGATGAGCTCGAACAAGTGAAAAATAAAAGAGCGTCAACATTTTATATCAGTCAGATATGTGCAATTACGTCGCAGGAACCCAACCATACGGTTTGCCTTTGAAACAATGTTTGAAATATGAGGAGACCATTTTAGGTTGTTGGTGATTAGAATTCCAAGATCTTTCTGGGTTGTCTTGAAAGGGATTTGATCATCAATTGTCTACAACATTATAACATTTACTATCATCAGCGAACATTGGTACTTTGCTGTGTGTTACTGCTTCAGGAAGGTCATTGACATAGATTAAAAAGAGTAATGGACCAACAATACTGCCTTGAGGAACACCAGATGTCACATCTAGGTAAGTCGACGAAAAACCATCCACTACTACTCGCTGTTTGCGTCCAGAAAGATAATCGGAAAACCAGTCTAAAAGTGGACCAGTTACACCAAATTGACAGAGCTTAAGAATAAGTTTATCGTGGGGTACAGAGTCGAAAGCCTTGGAGAAATCTAGATAAGTCATATCCATTTCTTTTCCATGATCTAACGCCTTGCCAATATTGTGAACAACGTCGAGGAGTTGAGTGATACATGATCTTCCTGAGCGAAAACCGTGCTGTTGATTATGAAGGAGAGGTTTGACAATATATAGGACACGGCGGTGAACTATATGCTCCATAACTTTAGACACAAGAGATAACTGGATGGAAGGATAGTTAAAATCGCCTAGTAAAATAATGTCCTTGAGATTTGAATCGATTGCAAATTTTAAAAAGTTGTTAAAGTTATGAAGAAATTCATTATCTGCATTAGGTGGTCTGTAGCAAACTGCAACAAGAACTCTTCTGGAAAACGATTTTATCACAACGCTGGCGAGTTCCAAGGACTCACAGTTAAATTTGAATGGTTCTGTGGTAATAGAATCTTTCACCGCCAACAAAACACCTCCACCACGCTTTTCCAGATAATCGATCTCTGCGAATTATTTGGTATCTATTGGGAATAATTTCGTAATCGGTAATAGAATTATTCAACCACGTTTCGGTTAATGCTATAACGTCAAATTGATTTCTTAATACTATATCTTGAAAAGAGGATAATTTAGTCACTCGGCAGTTAGTTGAGTTGTCCAGTTGAATAGATTTAAGGCTTCTGACATTTTGCAGAACACACTTAAGAGTTTGGTTATGTCGATTCCCTGAAGAACTTGTGTTATTCGAATTTGAAGGGCCGGGATTACATTCCACATTAAATGATGCGTCACTGGTTGGCGTAGTAACGAAAACTAGATTTAAAATATTTTACTTTCCGTTTGAGCTTGAAATTGTTAGCAGCATAAGTTGATCGATTATAATTTAAGTTGCACATAGAAACACGATTCCATTCACGACAAACATTACGATCCGAGGGAAATTAAACTGGTTTTGGATTGATCTAAGACGATGACAATAATCCAAGCTAGAAGAGATAATCAAAAGCAAGATGCGCATCGTATTAAAATTTCAACTCAATCTTGCACACGTGGAATGTAAATACGCATATGGGGAAATCCCGATTGATATTTATAATATTCACTAAATGAATATTAATGAGCTGCAATATACGTACGGAAAATATGCAAGAAATGATACTTTAAATTCCTCTTGAGATATAAACTTGGAACTTGTAGGTTGAATTAAGATGTCAAATAGCTATAAACAGAGCAAGTTTCAGCGGCGTAGTTTGAAAATCACCGGAGATATTAACAAATATAAGCTCCCAAGTTAAATGAATAATTCTTGAAGTATTCAGTACAACATGCCACAAAACCAAAAGTACAAATAAACCATGATAAATCCACAATACTGGTCAAAATGAATATAAAAATATCACAGATGACAAGACAAACATAAATCCAGGCATAAACGTCAGTTACAATGAAAGGAAAACGATAAATAAGTATGTTGGCCTTCTGGGGAAGCACGCTTTAATGCTTGGTATACAAAACAAGCAATGGATGGAAGCATTGAAGGGAACATTGTTGTTGTTGAATGCTGTTTTATAAAGAAGGTTAGTATTTTTATCTAATCATATCTACTTCGTTTGTAATTGTTGCCACTTGCATTTATAAATTCTATACTAAAAATAGTTCAAATTTGCTATAGCATAGGTGCTTTATTATAGTTTATATAACACCTATAAAACTTTAATTTAAACCTATAGCCCCCTTGGATTGTTTACATTTTTCTAGCAGGTGATAGCTTTTTATAGCTCCCACAAGAGCTTAATTATGATATGCATTGCTGCCAGCAAAATGTAAAGGTGTCTATTTAGTACACTTTGTTCCAACGTTAGAACTTTTTCTCTAATTTGGGTTTTTGTCACATGGAATTGCAAGGTTCTCCAGGGTAAACATCCCGTAGTGCCGGGAAACCTTTAAGGGGTCTGTGGACATGATCCCCTGGAAAATTTTGACATTTGAAGTCTATGAAGTGCCATTTCATGCATTTTGCAGGGAAATATAATTAAGCTTTTATAGAAATGCAAGATTATGATAAAATGTCATATTAATTTAATTATAAAACACACCACTATTTTACAGAAAACTGTGTTTCCAGATGCACCCTACTTTAGTATTTTACTCTGTCTAGGTAGGGTACTGCCAGTTGATGGGTTAAACAAACTCTAGGATTCTCTAGGAATCTTACCTCCTGATAAGGAGAACTACTCAACACCTAACCTGCAAACAGGCTTATTCCTGCATTCAAAGTCATAGTGAGGGGCTGTGGACTGTTTGTTACACACACAACACCAATTAACACACTAAGTCATTAAGCTTATGTGTTTTAAGCACAGGTCCTTTGAGTGGATGTGGTATGCTAGTTTCTTTTACTTTATGGTAGTTTGATACTTTTTCTTTGTGTAAGCAACAAGTCCTTTTCTAGTGGATTAAATTTACAAATTGCAGTATGACAGTATATTATTTAATATTTAATATATTAAAAAATTATTTAATGAGATAACTATACTCTTAATGGTCAATACCCACTTTTGATTTTTTCCTGAAAGTATTTTTTCATCAGTATCTTTTCAATCTTTAAATATTGTTTCAGGATATTGTATCAATGTTCCTGACTTAATTGTTATGTTACTCTGCTGTCTTACTTATATCAGACAGGCCACATGTACTTCCAGAACTGAAAAGGTGATAATTTCATCTCTTCAGCTAAATGATCCCATCACCATCAGGCAAACATGCAACAGAGAAAACATTTCCCTATGTGTTAAACCAAGAAAGGGAGATGGTAAGGATAAAGTTGTGCATGAAATTTTGGAGAATCACAATCACAAATGTGGCATTGTGTACTGCTTGCAACGAACTAACACCACAGACATGGCATATTTGTTGCAAACTAAAGGGATCAGTGCTACCTATTACCATGGTGCACTTGATCCTTACAAGAAGGAAAACTTTCGAGCTTGGTTGGATGGAAAAGCAGATGTAATGTGTGCAACCATTGCATTTGGAATGGGCATTGACAAAGCAGATGTCCGGTTTGTTATCCATTTAAGCATACCACAATCATTGGAAATTTATGCTGAAAGTGAGCATCGCGATTTGAAGAGAAAAAAGTTGAATGAAGTGGTCAAATGTTGTATTGTTCCAAAATGTAGGAAACTCCAGCTTGTTCAATATTTCTCTGAGGATTGTGACAACCCATGTGGCAGTATGTGTGATGTATGCTCGAACACGCAGACTTTGGAAACTCAAGATGCAAATATTCAAGCACTAGAGGTGTTAAGTTGTCTTAACAATATGAGGATTGTCCAGAACAAGATTACTTGTAATCTGTTAATGTTGGTCTATCGAAATTCAAAACCAAAGGATGTTGTCAGCAAGTCCTTGCATCAAATCCCAGAATTTGGTTGTGGAAAGGCTGTGTTTTCAGATTCCGCTCTTAAGCAATTCATCCACATGTTAATTGCTGAGGATGTGATTGTGGAAGAACTTGGAGGACCAAATGAAGCTGGTTCACATCCATATCTGGTTTGTGGAAACAAATCTGAATTACTTCGTCAAGGTGAATTCCGTTGCTCATAACGCTAGCTTATGAGTAATGTCCCACTTCTAGAATGATTTTTTCTATTGTAATAAGCAGAGCTTAGATAATGGTCAAGAATTGGAAAATAGTATGGTTTTTCTGATGATCACACATGTTAGTTTTTGGGAAAATAGAGGATTATGTTCTAACAATAATATTTTGTATATATAATTTTACATGTTAAATTAGATTATTTTCATAAATATATATATAATCAACGGCACTGCATAGACAGTCTTTACTTTTCATGAGGTGTTTTTTTAATTTTGAAATTCAATTATTCCAACTAAATTTAAGTACATTCCTAATTAATATATTACTTCCCCATTTTGGTGCGAGTAGATATTACAGTGTAACTATGACTATATACATTAAAGGCTATTAACTAATTCCATGTTACGGAGTATTAAATGGCCGTTACTAGAGGCGCATTATCCGTCTGGACAAACTTGGACAAGCATTTGTAGTTTGTCTGGTTATGTGTTTTCAATATAAAGACGGACACAAGTATTATGCGTCTAGACGAACTATGTTCGATAGTTCGCCTTAAGCAACAGCACGATGATAGTTTGTCTAGACGTATGTGTCTTGTGCCCGTTAGAGACGCATAATTCCTCTTCTATATGATTAGTCTAGTGTAAATGCAGGACGAATAACAAGACAAATAAGCTATCTTCAGTATAAAGACAGACACAAGATGCATAATTCGTCTAGACAAACTATCATCGATTGTGCATCGTTTGTGCCCGTCTTTATACTGAAGACACATAACCAGACAAACTACAAATGCTTGTCCAAGTTCGTCTAGACGGATAATGCGTCTCTAGTATAAAAACGGCCAATTTTTAATCATAGAAATATAATGGCTGTTGATTACGTGCAATGGAAACATGCTTCTTTCCCTGTTTTGGAATCTACATATTAACTTCCTTTTCTTCATGCTATGCTTCATGCTTTTCTTCTTACCTGTGTAAAATCACAGCATGCTTATATGAGAACTATTACAATAACTTAACCTAATTTGTATATAGTACACATGCCTATTAACATTTATGTTCAGTTTAATGACGATGTACTGTAGTCTGTACCTTACAATAGTTCTAATAAGAATTTTACTCTGAGTTGCTTTCATAGCTTTCTTCGTCAGACAAACCAACAGTCGGGTCTTCATTAATGATGCCATAGATATTAAATAACTTTCGGTTGAAAGTGGCAAAAACCTTAGTTTTTCCAGTTTCATAAGCATCAACATTATTTGAAGAAACTGATCCATTCTTTGGGTCACCATACTTCTAAACACTTTTCCTACCTGGCACATATTTCAGAAATTGGTTCCTCAGTATGAAATGTGCAGCTTTGACTTGGTCAGGGAAAGGATCTTGCTCCGTGTGCTTGGTTGTAGGATGCACATTGAATGCATCACGAGCTTGGAATGATTTCCTTGTATCAATGAGCAGGTTGATATTCGCCATTAGTCGCTGCAACATTTAAACTGTTGTATGCCCTTAAATAAGAGAATAAGACCTTTAGGTGATACCATCATGCACAAGAAGTCATTTAAACAAATAAAGCTTACTGCTGAATGAATATGATGTGAATGGCGATGAAAGAATATGATGTGCATGCATTCGTGTGCATTAAAAAACGCGGGCAAAAAGTGCTGGAATGAACTACAAGTTCTACCATCTTTATCTGTCTACTAATTTCTCCTGACGAAGGGCTTTAGCTCGAAACGTCGAGATTTTGTTTATATCTCAATAGGCACACGCGAAACAACCCTCATTTGTTCTTATATGTCCGTGGCCGACGCTGAATTAATGTCTACAAGTTCTACAAGTAGCCAAAATACCGTATGCATCGTTTATCGTAAGTTAAAACTAACCTTTGGAATAATTCTTCATAGGCTGTACCACACAACTTTCAACCCACTCATAGAGAGCAAGATTATGACCTTTTCCATTCAAACTAATGGAACAATTCTTTCGAAGAAGTTCTCTTGTAGCCAGTGGCCACATAGCAAGGAAATTCACAATATGTACCATAGCTTCGGTATGGTAATTTTCGCTTGTTGGATTGGGCAAAAAGAGGATGCATTATCATCCAGGATGCTTCATGTGCGAACCCATTCCCATACCAAATAGCGGTGCAGTACATTTGTTGTAATGGGCCAAACAACGTAACCATCTGTGAATAATATTTGAATGTAGCATCTTCGCAATTTTCACTCAACCATTTTTTTTTTGCTTTAGTTTTCTTAACAATACCGCATTGTGGTTGCCTGCTGACCGTTTTTGGATGCCAAACTCGGAGTTAGGAAAAAGGTTGGAATTTTTTTAACTCCAACACCGATGCAATCCCAAATGCAGCCCCACCATCGCACACAGCCTCTTCAATCCTGTTGAGGTTTTGTTCTTGGAACTTCTTCTTGCCAAAGCTTTCATTCATTATTTTTTTCCTAGGCAGAACAGTTTGCAAAATGTGCATTAAACCTCCAGGTGACATCACCTTCTTACAAACTTCATACACATATCCTTTTGCATGCATGTCACCAGGGACTTCCCCACACCAACCATACCCAGTCTCGGACCGACCTTTTACACCGCGGATAACCTTATTGGTTCCCTGATCACCAGCAATTAACGTTATAGAGGATTTATTGCTTCTTTTGTATTCATACACTTAACCGACAGGTGGTTCTTACCGGATCAGAGTCATCAGACTTGCATGTCCCGAGATCACTGGCTTCTGCACAATGAATCTCCAAATTTCAACATTATCAGCCAAATCTTTATCTGAATATGTTTCCATTGTACTGACAATATCCATGGCCAATTTTGGCAATGGTCAATGGATTCGGTATTGTTGAAAAATAACGACTTTCAAAAAGTGCCAAGTTCTCCACAAGTAACTGGGACAATTCTTCATTTTTTTGAACAACTACTATTGTTAATGGTGTAGCACCGCACATTTCTTTCACATTAATATCAACACCAGCCGATATAAGGGTCTTAACCAATGCTGTATTTCCATTCTCAACAGCAGCATGAAGAATGGTTCTTTTGTTACAATCCCTTACATTCTCCCAATACATCTAACCAACCAATGAAATGGTCCATTTTTGACACGTTATCATGTTGCGCTTCCCACATACGCCATCAACTTTCTGTTGGCTGGTTGTTCCATTGGAGTGATTTGATGTAACGTCTACCTCTGCCTGGGTAGTACGTAGATCAAATGCTTTCTCAGCTTCATGCAACTGTTGCACAGTATTCACCATTGATGACTTGTGCGTTTGTAAAGGCGCAAGAAACCTATGGTGTTCCGCAGCAAGGTCAAACGTCTTTCCTTTGTCATCAAAAGGTAGGTATTCTTTTGCGTGCTGACAAGATACACCAAACTCCTTTCCAAATTCTTCAATTATAGCTGCAGTTCCTGTGGTGGTGGCATTGATAATGGCAGTATTAACGTTTCTGATTTTTGGCAGTTCGAGTTAGAGGTGATGGTTGGTTTAGGTATAACTATGTCATAGTTACTTGTTGTCGATTTGCTGAAATCTTGTTTTTGCAGCCACTGGTCAACCTCCTTCTCATCCATATCAATAAAATCCTTCTCAGAACTTGGGAGGCAATTCAAACTTGTATTGAGAAGCATCAGTAAAAAATTGTCTTGCACTTCATTCCATAACTTTAAATGTTCTGGATTCGTTTCTAAAAATACAAACGTGACATTCAACAACTATCATCCATCAATGTCAAAATTGAAACTGTTTTCGACTACAGGTACAGTGGAACAGACACCTCCTGACCTACATACAGTTCATTCTTTATGTAAATGATCACCTCACTACTGACAAAACCCAGATCAAAATTTTCCGAAATTTTGCGCGGCCAATTTTCGAGTTTGTGTGTCCGGTACGAAAATTTGCGCCTTCAATTTTTTCCTTCATATCAAATGCGTTGACATTTCATTGAGCGTGTGCGTGCACAATGTCCCGCTTGCGCGGCGATATGCCTTTAGGGAGATCTTAACAGACTTACATCATTGCCACTTTGCTTTGCAATTGTTTAGGAAGTCATGTAAGTTATTAAATGTCTATTCAGCAACCAGGTGGTTGTTAAAGGAAGGTATATCAGTTATTAAATGTCTATAGTCAGCAACCAGGTGGTGGTTTAGGAAGGTATATCAGTTATTAAATGTCTATTCCAGGGCATTTTTTAAGAAATCATTAGTGGGGGTGCCATAATTGATAGGGGACGTAACAAGTAGGTGGTGTATTACAGGTGTGGGAAGGTGAAGGCGAGTCTGTGGGTCTTCCCCCAGAAAATTTTTGTATTCTTGAGTCTCTGTGGCTTGATTTCCTGCATTTTCAGAGACAATTTTTTATATATCCCATCTAAACGGAACCAGGTTTTGTTGTGAGAATAAACTCAGTTTCCCCCCCTTTTTTGCTTATATTTTGGACAAAAGGGACCTTCACTAGGGGGGGGAATAGCTTACTGGAGGGGGCCAACATGGGGACTGGGGGGGCCTATCCGTTAAAAAAAGGCCCTGCTATATTCAGCAACCAGGTGGTGGTTTAGGAAGGTATATCAGTTATTAAATGTCTATATTCAAACTAAGCGTTAAAACACAATACCACCTAACTATATATCTAATCCATCAACCATCAGCTAACATACTTCACAAGCATGGTTGACCCAAGACTTTGTGAGATGTATGATATAGCTCTAATGCCATCACAGCATCTTCCATTCTCTCTCTCTATATATATACATATTATTATTTTTCGAATCAGTTATCGCATATTTCACCCCTATATGTTTTCTGTTTTTAATACATATGTATAAATAATTTACATTATAGTTAATGAAACGACTATTGCGCTGCCTAGGCTATAAATTTTACTTATACTTCATGGCACAGTCTATTTACCAACAATACACAATCTATAAGACCTGATATTTAAATCTGTATGATACACATAACACAGTGCAGGTTATTCACATGCTTTTTAGACTTCCTACAGCACTTGCCATGGTGTAGTTTTCAGACCCTCGTGATTGTTTAAAAGCCATTTATACCATTAGTTATATAATATCGTACATACATGGATACACAATTACATAAATGACATAGCATACCAATTATTTAACGCCACTGGAGGTTCTATTACCTACTCTTATAATACAATAAGAAAAAGCAAATATGTATATCAATTTAAGTAAGCTTATTTTGCAAATCAATTATCACTATCAAGGGTAGTGCTGGACTGCTGTAGGGGGGGGAGCGGGGGACACCAACCCTGCCAGCCCATTAGCCATTTAGCCCCTCATCAGGAAAAAATTGTATTTCATTGGGGAAGACCAGAGGGGGATGTCTTGTAACAAGTGTAACAATTCTATGTTACCGCAAAGTACCCTCAATAAAAAAGATGCCGGAAATATAGTGTCAGAGATTTGAAATTCTAATATTTTCTCAGGGTCGCATGATTCTGAACACAGAACACCCCTAGGTTGAATTTCTGGTGCCGCCCCTGATCACTATTGTGATCAGCTACCGGTAATCTGTTGTAAATCTGGACGTAATATCACTATTTTAAAGTACAAGAGAAATCCAGTCTATAAGTTATATCAGTCACTGTCCAGTCTGTCCTCAACCAATAGCCATAAGTCATTAAGAATTTGTAGCACATTCCGAGGGCTGTATCACTCCAAAAAAGTGCAGGGATTTTCAGGGATTTTATAGATATTTTTAAGGATTTTGTTTTGAAGTGTATGAAACACCCCTCAGCACATGTTCAGTCTTTTCGTCTTGGTGTTCCATAGTCATAAAAGGTAAAAAGACTTTATAAAGCTAAAAATTTGCAATGAAATGTCTGAATCGCCCAAGGCGGGCGCCTGAGTATATATATAACAGTGTGTTACTGTGTTCAGACAGTTCAGACATGAGTCGCTATTACGCTATATAAATTTCCATAAAACGCAAACAAAAATACAATCACTACGAACACGACATACACTCACCTCGCAAAATTGAACGCCTAAAGTCTCTAGAACGTCTCCACGAAAGAATTCCACAGTAAAAATACTCAATAGCAGCTTGTCACTTCGAAGTATCAATGTTCGCCTTGAAAAGTCAAACCGAAAAAGCGCAATACGGCGAAAAATTTATAATTTGCCAACAGCGAAGATCAGATTTCTCAATGCCAAATTTCTATTCGCTAAGCCCACCAAATCGGAAGTAAACTTCATTAAATGCGGCACGCGGGGCGCCTTTGGCAACTCTAATGTTATTGTTGTCTGCAGCGCTGCCGCCAGCGCATTGAATTCGCGGTTAGTGTGGCGTGCCTTTCTCAGTTTCGCAGTTATCTGAGCCCCCATACACTTTTCTGCGGTTGATATAAAACAACATGGCGTCGCTCATCGTGAAATTGCACTATGTGGTCAAAGACTATATAAAAAGTTCAAAGAGTGTTGATGTAGCTGGGAAAATATAGGCAGAAGTTTTGCTACGTTCGAAAGAGGTCGTAAAGAAACATATGTGGGAAGGCGAAGATGCATGTGCATTCCACGTCGCTTTGCTTTATCCAATAGTCGCAAGGGAACTTGCTCGATGGAACAAAATAGCATGTAGGCGAATGAAATCATCGACTCGATATTCCCAGCCCTGGCAAATATGCTTCTCTCGGGATGTTCCAGTTGAGGAATATGACGTCCTAAAACTCACTGTTTTAACAGGCAAATATGGCGTGGTCTTTAAATGTACAAGGAATGTTGAATATCTTCATTTGTCAAGTAGAGAGTCTCTATGCTCATGGGTTGGACATATAATAGCTAATGAAAGTGGTAAAACACAGGAAAATCAGGATTTGTTCAAGAAATTGTTAAAGAACAGGGCACACTGCGAAATTATCGTAAATAAAGAACAACCAGTTGTCATTAAATATTCAAGATCCATGGAAACCCTTAAGGTTTCTATGTTTTATGGATGCTGGAACGCTTTTGGTGTTCCTCAGCATATTTTATAGCCTTACATCTACCCAACAACTCTCATTATGACAATCCTTGATTAACTGTTCTCATGTTATAAATTTCAAACTTAGTTCAATTTTGTAATTTGTATAGTTGATGTTGGAAGTTGAATATAAACTGAACAACACAGAAACTTGCAGTTGCTTTAATACATTATCATGATACAATGGCCATGATTGTGAAGGCATCATGACAATTACTATGCAAATGTATACCCCGATATTCAATATACTGGTAGTTGAAGGTAGCCTACACATGCAAATATTATTTTCAATTTTTTGGCTTTGTTCCTTTGCTTTGTTACAGTGTCTGTGTCAAGTAATATGTCAAAATTAAAAGATGTGCATGTATATAGCATAATCGCTTTTTAGGAAATGAGGGAGTCATGAAAGAGTGTTCTTATATATCAGCAATAACATAATGAAAATGTTGACTCTACTCACAGACACTGCTACAGCTCATGAAACAACCTTTCTAACCAATTATACATAAATTGTTAAAACAGCTAATGCATGTCGAAATGGCCTGTCCCTCAACAAGCTTGCAGAAGGCATTTACCATCAACACAAGCTATACAATAATACCTGAAAATGTATTAACTAGAGTAGATATGAACTCCTAGCTTCTAGGAATGCATCTACTCAGGGCCATAACTAGACACAATAATTGAGGGGAATGGGGTGCATATTCATATATTCATGTTCTGCTCTACTGAATTCTTTTGAAAGTGATTTTTTGCAGTGTGTAAACATGAATATATACACCACCCAATTATCACGGCTAGTTATGGCCCTGCACGTACAAGTAATGTGAATATGATACAGGCAAATGCAATTAGCAACACATGCCAATTCAAACTTACCAGGCAATGTTTGCATTGTTTCACTGCATTGCTTTGCTCTTAATTCTAAACTATGTTTTTATTGCTTTTAGATGGTAAAATAATTAACCCATTAAGCCGCATTGCGCCCTACTTATTATTTTTTTTGACAAACGCCAGACGATTTTACTTGTCAATGGGGAAGCTCTGGAGCTTACTGGGTTAACCAAAAAATCTGACAATCTCTCTAGTTAACCCATTAAGCTGCAATGTGCCCCAGTTCGCCCTACTTTTTTTTTACAAACACCAGGCGATTTTACTTGTCAATGGGGAAGCTCTGGAGCTTAATGGGTTAATTAATATGGTCTTGCCACACAGTCAGGCTATCATCCAATGGCTTTGATAAATCATTGGGAGCCACCCCCTCCCCCCAGGTTTCCACACCCCCCCCAAGTGTCCACTGCCAAAAAACTAATAGACAAAAAAAAACATTGTATAATTAATTAATTACATAACTTTTTAAATATATAAATAAATTAAATAAAAATTGTTTAAAAACAATCAAAATATATTAGCTAATATATTAACACTTTTTTAAAAATATATAACTTTTAGAACATCTGACTTTGAACATTGCAACTAATCAATAATATTGAACTACTAGCTACACCTTCCTCAGTTTGACTGACCTTGTAAATTCTGGAGTTAAGCTACCAGCTACAGCTGATTTCTTTACAGCTGTGTAAATATCTGATGAGCAAACAGGACAACTCTCTGATCCTACTTCAACTGGGAAACCACAATAGCAAATATTTTCCATACTAACTTCTTGGTATGTATTCCCAATTATATTTGGTGTACTTAGTATGCAACGGATCACTCTTTCGGATCCAAATATTTGCCATGTAGTCATGCCTGAGAACCATAAACCAACGTGTAGTTTTAGTGGAATGCCTGGCATATTGGGCCAATCTCACATGTTTTGCTTCCCTCCCTTGCATGCTGTTGAGGCCTAATCCTAAACCGTACTTGTCAAAAAGCATCTGGGTATGTCTAGGAATGGCATAACCAATTGTCCAAATAGTGGGATTGATGTTGTTAAAAAACAGCACATTGGCATTATAAAAACACTGGCATGCTTTTTTACACCCATCAATTCCTGCCTGATCAATGGTTACACGAGAGAAATATGAGATAGCATCTCTCAACTGCAAACAACAATAAGCGATTGCAGCAAGCCGAAGTTTTGTTTCAGGACTGTCCGAATCATTTCTGAGACAACCTATAAGAAACATAAATTGTGGCAAAAAGTATTTGTTTATTTGCCAGTAAATCTGTAGGCAAATGACCTTTTGCGACCTTCACTGAACCATTTTGTAACCTTCTTAAATAATCTAGTAACCTTTAATTGCTCTTTTAATGCTACCAAATAAACAAAAAAAGGAGAATCATTTGGTAGACTGCTGATATCAGTGAAATTTGCAGCAATTTTTGACTTACTCAATGCAGTTTCCAAAATAAGCAAATGCATATAACCCCAGGCATTATTTGCATTATGCAATGGTTCTGCCATTCCAAGATCAATTAATGTACCAATTAAGGGCTCACTTTCTTGTCTGGCACCCTGTTCCCTAATGCAATTCAAAACCTGATTTCTTTTGGTTCCCTCTGAAACTTTCTTACTTTTTAACTTCTCTTTCTCAAGTGTAACTTTGGCTGCTACCTTAATTCTCTCACGGTATACCCAAGGGTGCCAGGTACAACTGGCATCCCCCCCTAAAGATCCGTTACAGATCATTTTGTTGTCATTATTGACATTTCCGAATGGTGAGAAGTAATATGCGGCATTGTTTAATTCTCCTCCCATCACAGATAACCACTTCATATCACTTGGGATAAGGTCTACCGTAAATTTTACATCAAAGCCTTTTATACTGAAAGTCTGCTTTTCAATGTAGGCAATATCAGAAACAAGCTTCCTAGCATATCTCTGCATGCTCTCATGCACCTCAGAACAATTTGCCCCACACAGGAGAAAATTGTCATTTTGGCTTTGAACATGCTTGCCAACATTTAAAAATGATATAAGCCATGCTGTTGCCTCGTCATCTTTTCCAAAAGGTGCCCCGTCTGCACCGAGGGCAACCCTAAAATGGTAAGGTGTACTTCCAAAATGGTGTAAAAAGGAAGTAGGCAATGTTTGATCAACAAAATATATAACTCAGCTAAAACTTGAAGAAAAGTGCCCAATTCTCTGTATGAACCTTGCATTTGTTCCTCAAGTTTGTCATATTCTTGACAAAAATCAGATGAAAAATCCTTGATATTGTCCACATTGTTTGCAGACTTTATAAAGGCTATGAGCTTATCATAATATAGCTGCTTGGGATTAAATAAGTTGCTACAATTAGGTACAGTGGCTACAATATTTCTACATACAGACTTGTACTTCTCTTTTGTCATAAGACCCCCCTCGTACAAAATTTTAAGACTACGGCAAATATTATCATTGCCACTATGGTACAATTCGGCCTCTGACTTTACTATCGAAGGCATAATAAATACATCAAGAAATACAAATCGCAATGTAGGGAAGCCCTAAAATCCCCCATATAAACACTCTTTAGTTAACTCATTAACTGGCAATGCGCCCGGATGCGCCCTGGAATTGGCAAGGGGGTAACTGGCAATGCGCCCGGATGCGCCCTAGATTGGCTTGTCAACTTCCGGGCACGATTGCCAAGCATGTGTTTGACAGGTTGCCTAGCAACCAATACGAATATATAACGCGAAACACGAGCTTTCCAACGACACATTGGGCGAGGAAATTGATCGAAAACTCGCAAAGATTTTCAAGTTTAAAATTCTATTTTTTTACAAAAACTTTACGCAATGGCTATATGTTACAAGAAGGGAACTTACAGCAAGTTTTAAGGGCAAAAAAGAAGAGGATTTTCAAGAGTTCAACACAGAATATTTGGTCCAAAACGAAAGGGAATGTCTCGGCGTTTTTGGTCAAGTTCTTGTCGAAATCCATTCGCGAGCTTTTGAGCCGAAAATAATAGTCGGAAATCACAAGGAACACGAACACCAAACACAAGTGAGTAGATACGATCTTTTTTGAGCCTGTTTTTGAATAGAAAAGTTTTGAAAAAACTCCCAAAATTCGACAGCATTTTAGCAGGTTAAATCTAGTTTAAAATTATCCTTTTTGAAGAACTGTTTGTGCATGTTTATGGCATTATTTGACTGTTTTCGTAACCCTTCTGTTGGTCTTCTTGTCCAAGTTGTGAATTTAGCAAAAGTGTATTCAAACCACTACACATTTTACCTACTATGTGCGCATGTCGTCTTTTTGGCATGAATACTCCTAGTAAAATCACATTAAAACTAAGTAGAATGATCCACAATGACCGTTCCATCTATTTTTGTAAATTTCGTCTTAAAACGACCACTAATTTCAGAGATATTGTGGCTTAAAACCAGTGTATTGAATTAATGCGGGTGTCTGCCGCGTGCGAATTCTCAAAAACTTGACAGCCTATTTCAAAAGCTTCTAAAATGCTTTTTTATGGATTTTTATATCCCCATAAAACTTTAAATCGATAAAGCTCATCATAAAATTAGTGCAAACTCGTTTTCTAAGAACTACACATTGAGCACTTGAAGAGAAAGATGTAAAATACGTCAGGACACCTGTTTGCAAAATGCTGGTTCCTCGCTGCAATGGCTTCCTTTGCAGGAAGCAATGAAATTGATGCCCTTTCCAAAATCGGTATTTAGCAGCTATTTCGGACCCAATGTTCACTTATTTATCATGAAATCGTTTTAATAGAAGACTTTTAATAATACTCATGGATATTTCGTTATTTTGTGAAATAAAGCTATATCTTTGAGGTGTTTATCGTTTCAAAAGTGCGCGAAAATATGGATGCTACGTGTTTACTCCCGTCTGAAAAGCAACCAGATATTGAGGACCTTATTTCATCATTTTACAGCAATATAGAACACCTAAATATTAAATTGTGCATTTCATTGGAGTATGAAGATTGTATTTTTACACGATTGTTCTCTTTTACGACCTATTTCAAACTGAAAAACGTGCTTGCTTTTTGAGCCAGATTTCAAAAAGAAGCCGGCTGTCTGCCATTATCTTGTCTTGTGAGTAGACTACAGATGCGCAAACATTTTTGGGCACAAAAAAATCGCTGTTTTCTCAACAGAAACACAAGAAAATTGAGCTAAAGTTCTTACCTGGTGTAAAGTTAAGATAGTTTTCACTTTGTGGATGACTTTTAGTGCTTTGAGTAGAGAAATGAACAGCTTTTGTTTTGTCACATAATTGCGTTTGAATATGTCGGTTGTCGAAGTCTGGTTTAAAAACACCTCCCCAAATGCCCGCTTTTCTCACTCTTTTCATCCTTTGTTTATATTAAAACAGATAAA
The DNA here is from genome assembly GCA_016169945.1 of Trachythela sp. YZ-2020. Taxonomy (NCBI): domain Eukaryota; kingdom Metazoa; phylum Cnidaria; class Anthozoa; order Malacalcyonacea; family Clavulariidae; genus Trachythela; species Trachythela sp. YZ-2020. The sequence goes on from JADLSH010000333.1 coordinate 302,894, forward strand.
TTCTTGTACTATTTGTTTTATCAAATATATTTGTGTGAATTTAAAACTTCGAGGAGGTACAATCACTGCGTTTTGGCTTATAGATGTTTTGACCCGTGAACAACAACCTACTCTTCTCCATTTTATGTTGTAAACATGAGGTCCTGGACTAGGCTCAAGAGAATTTATTTTAATTTTTGATCATTTTCTAATTTATATCCTAAAAGATGAAAATTAATTTTAATAAAAATATGTACCAACCCAGCAATTTAATTTTTTTGCCATTTATGTAGGGTTATGGAGATATTGCCCTTCAGATATTAGGTGTCATGAGGGGCAAAATGTTAGTGCTATAAAATTTACCCAACCAAAAATTCTCACTCAAAAATATTAATTATCTATTTACGAATGCAAGCTCATTTAAACTAAACTAAATTAGGTCAATTATATATCACTCTTGTCTGATTCGAAAAATCAGAAAGTTTTATAGAAAGGTTTTTGAGATATTGCCAATTTTATGATTGCCCACAAATTCAATGAAGAATTCGCCATATTGCTTGCCAGTTAAAGGGGTAGAAATGTTGCAACAGTCTGCCAGTTAATGAGTTAATATCCAGCAACGATTGTTTAATGAGCTTACTTCAGCCCGGTTAACGGGGCTGGCTGGCACGCTACATGTAATTATAAATTGAAAGTCATCTCGCTCAGCTGGGATAGCCCGGCAAAGCGAGCTGGCCCGCTCCATGTAATCAGCCCCTTAGGGCCTGTTTATATGATCCCGGCCAGGCGGGACGGGATGCTTACCGAGATCTCGCTCATAATACAAATTCTAAAGAGTGTTTATATGATCCCGCACTTATCCCGCCTAGACGGGATCTCGGCAACAGATGGCGGGATCCCGCCTAAGCGAGATGAAAAATTCCCATATAAACACTTCATCCCGCCTAGCCGGGATGGAAAATTCCCATATAAACACTTCATCCCGGCTAGGAGGGATTAATTTTTCCCTTTTGAGCATGCGTAAATGCATTTATTGCAACAAAAATATGACGACATGTACTTAAATGGCTTCATCTCGGTAGGTATTCTGTCCATATAAACACTAGGCGAGTTTCTCGTCTAAGCGGGATGAAAACGTCCCGTCCCGTCTAGGCGGGATCATATAAACAGGCCCTTAGAGTCAGTCATCCATTTTTACCAGCCAGTAAAATGCAAACAAGGTAAGAGGTCTATGTAGTCTGCATAAAGTGCTTTAATTTAAACTATAATTCCCAAAGGCCAACATTGACTAATATATATAGTCTAGTAAATTTAAAAGTAAAATACTTAATAAATAGTAATAAATACTCAACAAAAATATCATATATTTCATAGGTGGAATATAAAGTGCCATTGTGCTACAAATTTGTACGGCCGCATCGACAGTACACAGCATATTAAAATTAATACATACCCTTTTTGTTGTTTTCTCTATATCTTTATCCACTTGTTTTAAGTCGCTTTTTAACTGAACAATTGTAGAATTCTTTGAAACATACTCATCGTTCAGCGTTTTTCGTTCTTTAGCCAATTCGCCAAGAGGAAAGCGATCTTTCGAAACAATTTTTTTAAAACTCATCTGTCTACTGACTTGGCTTCAGAAAATTCTCACCACAAAGGGATGCTTCGAAGCAGAAATAACTCGATTATCAGTAACCTAGCCATATTTTAAATTTCTATGGTTTTGAAACTCTCATAGGTTTCATTATCACTGCAGAAAAGCCACCAAATCTTCCACCATGCTGCCCTGTAACGGCGGCTTGTTCTTTACCAAACCATGATTTAATTAGGGATAAAAAGGGTTTGGCCCCTTCAAAATCCCCCCAAAACAAAGAGTGACCCTAGGTAGTCCTGAAAATCTCCTTCACTCCTATAATGTACTTGGTCATCCACTGCATATTTCAAGCAAATATAAATTCGCAAGGCTTTTAGAACGCGCAATTTTGGACGCCATATTGAATTTTTTTCCGGACAGATAAAAGGTCGCAAATGTGGCATCTACAGCCCGCCGTGATGACAGCAGCATTTGCTATTCTCACTCGGATCCCGTCATACTGGCTACAGTATTAAATGAAGTATTACAAAATATAGGCTCATGGATAAAGGCTAATAATTAATAAATTGTCCGTTAATATCGATAAAACTAATTATGTCATTTTTCAAACTCAACAAAAGAAAGCTATACATGATTTGACCCTCTTACTCGATGACAATTTGATTACCTGTAAACAACATTCAATCTTAGTTAGTTTTATTATACTCTCATTTATCCGTATCTTATCTATTGTAACACTGTTTGGTCGTCTACAATCACTTTCAAAAGTTGTTGGGATACCTGAAGTTTTAGAGAATAGGTTAATCTGTACGTGCTTGTAACACACATTAATCTGTCTATAAAAGCCAGACTATTCTACTGCATTTTGCAGTGATTAGAGATGAGCAGATCATCGCCAAAACATCGGTAGAGCCGATTAATGGCTACTTTTTATCCATTATCTGATCGGTCAGTCTCACTATAATTTCCCACGCCGTTCAGTATCTGATCGGTCAGTCCCAGCATAATTTCCCACGGACCAATCGATGTCGCATCCCTGAATTTTTTATGCGAAAACATGACACGTTATTTCGGGCGAGAGGAAGCATCCGCAGTGTTGGTAATACTTGCCTATTTTCTGTTTGTATTGTACTTTTGTTGTGCTCAAAAATAGATCATTGCAAAATTTACGAGTTAAGTTGAGTAAAACACTAAAATGACAATTCGACAAAACGTGAGCATCAGGTAAACCAATATACCATGCCTGAAATAAACATGTTTAAAATGTCAAGAGCACGGCGTGCTCGCGTAACCATTAGGAAATGAGATGAGTTTAAATATTATTTTATGTGCATCTTAATAAGCCTGATTGACCTCGTTCAGGTTAATAAATTCTATTCAATTTCAGTCACAGAAACGAGGCTGGCCGTAATGTGGGCTTTTCATTTGGATATTAGATTTTTGAACCTGCAGCCACCATAATGATTTTATTGTAAAGCGGATTGCTTTTAACTGTCAAAAGACAAAAATGATAGAAATTTTAATTGACGTTCGTACTGCGGAATTGGGTGAGGACATAACTGGTAGTGGTATATTAGATAATGCATTCTATAAATAAATGATATGATCACATGATAATGAAGCCATGCGTTAAGCGTACCTATTAAATAACAAGGATTTTAAGTGTAAACACTGAATAGTTTAAGGACACCCCTTCAAACAATATAATCTCATAAAACCCGCGGAGCGAAAGCCCATAACGAATAAGATCCTACCATTACGGTATATACGTTAACCAGAGTAAACATAGGCGTAAGCATAATCATTCACCAATCAAAGTACGCAAATGAAATAATAAGATAAAACCAATATATTATCCTACCATGAATAAATCATATAATAAACAGTAATATCCTTCCCCTCGCCAGCTATCAAATCAATTTGACTCCAGCCCTTGGGACACTGGAAGACAGCTTAAAAGGAGGAAGGACCAGCCTGAAACAAGAAAAATGACACTTTATACAAGAAACAACAATATAGAATGATACAACGAGATGTAACTAAAAAAAGCCTAAATTAATACACAAACGTAGGTTAACTAAATGTATCAATAAAGAGTCGTTTATCACAATACACATAATTCAAACAATATAGTGTTGTTCACGTAATGAACACGATGTTAGATAATGCATTCTATAAATAAATGATATGATCACATGATAATGAAGCCATGCGTTAAGGGTACCTATTAAATAACAAGGATTTTAAGTGTAAACACTGAATAGTTTAAGGACACCCCTTCAAACAATATAATCTCATAAAACCCGCGGAGCGAAAGACCACAACGAATAAGATCCTACCATTACGGTAGATACGTTAACCAGAGTAAACATAGGCGTAAGCATAATCATTCACCAATCAAAGTATGCAAATGAAATAATAAGATAAAAACAATATATTATCCTACCATGAATAAATCATATCATAAACAGTAATATCCTTCCCCTCGCCAGCTATCAAATAAATTTGACTCCAGCCCTTGGGACACTGGAAGGCGGCTTAAAAGGAGGAAGGACCAGACTGAAACAAGAAAAATGACACTTTATACAAGAAACAACAATATAGAATGATACAACGAGATGTAACTAAACAATGCCTAAATTAATACACAAACGTAGGTTAGCTAAATGTATCAATAAAGAGTCGTTTATCACAATACACATAATTCAAACAATATAGTGTTGTTCACGTAATGAACACGATGTTAGATAATGCATTCTATAAATAACATTGTGTTCATTACATGAACAACACTATATTGTATCAGGAGTATCGCCAATTAAGGGGATATATGTGCGTGAGGACAAGGCTGGATCGAAGGCGCTCCATGTGAAAATGGATACAAACCGATACAAATGTATACAACTTATTTTTTCATGTAAAAGCTTTCATCAAGTTTGTAGAAAAGGAGTTAACCAGTTTTAATGGCTATATCCTGACAGTTCAACGAAACGATTGAGTTTCCATGTGAGTACTATCATTTGTTTTTCTAGGTAAACTACAAGATTTTTTCTTTTTCTGCATCTCACTCGATTGAAATTATATATAGGTTATATATTTCACTCGAAACCTCGACTTCGTCTCGAAAAATATCTACCTTAATCTTCTACCTTAATCTTCTACCTTGTCGTGAACTTAATATATTAACATTAATATTATAATTTATATTGACATTAACATTAACTAAGTAATTAAAAAACTGTTTAGGTAAGCACTTTCGTTTTAGGGCTGAAAAGGAGAGAGGCGAGGAGTGTAAAATATACGTTTTAAATCTGGTTTATTTGTGTGGTCTTTAATACTACATTCCCCACACAAAGGTGGCGACCCCTGCAGAACGTATCTAAACTTTACTTAACATGGAAACTCGTAAGTGATCGAAATTTACTGAACTTTAGCGGAAAATATATTATGCCAACAACGAGAAGTCAACAATCAGAAGCCGAATACGAAAGTACTGTATTGTCGCCTGAAATGGATAATTATACGGTTAAATCGGCTATGGAAACTGCGGAAATACGACTTAGAAACAATTTGAAAATGTTGAAACGCCTGGGAGAACAAACGAAAGATATAATTGAGTCAAAAAACGAGCGTAAATGGCAGCGACATCAGAGTAATTTGGAAACGAAAATAAACGATACACACGCATTAAGTACAAGTATAGTGGAGCTAAAAATCGCCGAAAACATCGAGGAAGAAATGATCAACGAGTGGAGTAAAGAACAAGAAAGTGCGCTGGAACATTTTGAGCATATGCTGGATGAACTAGATAACATTTTAACCTTGACTGAGCAAGAAAAGGCGGCGAGAAAACAACAGGAAATTGACGAGCGAGAGGCGGAGAAGCAACTTCGAATTTTGGATGAAAAAGACAAGCGAAAGGCTTATCAAAGAAAATTGGACGAGGAACTAGAATTACAACGTTTAGAAAGGTTTAAAAAGGAACAACAAACTGCTAAATTACCCAAGCTAACAATAACACCATTCAAAGGTACGTGTTTAGACTTGTTTCGCTTTTGGGAACAATTTGAGGCGGAAGTAAATACTAGGACAAATATGTCGGCAATTTCAAAGTTTTCTTATTTGAGAGAATTGCTTGATGATCAACCAAAGAAAGAAATTACCGGATTGCCATTTAGTGAAGAGGGCTATAACAAGGCCATAGAAATTTTGAAGAAAAAATATGGAAACATTTCTGAAATAATACAAGCCCATGGTAGAGAAATTTTGAAATTACCCACTATTACTACAGTTAATTTGAAACAGATCCACGGGTTTTATCGTTCCTTAAGAGCGGCTCCGCGTAAATATCAACCGAAGTCATGCAAAATAAAAAAATCGAAAATTCTAAAATTTTGTCAGAATAATCATTATGAGTTGCTTATTAACGAAAAATAATTTTAAGATCGATTGAACGAATATTGAGGCTGGATCAGCTCGACTTTGCGAAGAGGCTCTCAGAGCAAGAAAATAGGTCGAAAAATAGGGCTGCGCTTCAACGCAATGTGGTGGGGAAACACAGCATTGCTGGCCAAACAAAATACATCACACTAAAGGTAGGTAAATACTTCCGCTCTCGGCTGATTTACAAAGCAATCAAACTAAAGTAGAATTTTTGACAGATTTTTGAAATTTAATCTTCCTGTCTGACATTTCCTAATACCCGATTTAAGCAATTTTCGAGCGCGATAAATCCAGCATGACACATGATTTTTTGGAAACTTAGTCTACTTTCCAAGTAGAGTAACTCATGGCATCTAGAATGATGCCATAAGTTTTTTGGGAACTTTAAATTTGCGCCGTTGAGAACGGGTTGAAATACCACCACTTGAGCGCTGAGATGACCTTTGACACACAGCCGGCAAGAGCGGTAAACAAATAACATGTAGCTAAAATGTTATTTTCTCGATAGAAATAACGGACAAAACGACATGCAGAGTTTAAATAATTCATAAACAATTCAGTGTGGTCAATAGTAGTATCAATATTTGAAGTACATATACATTTTATGAGTTCTTACCCAGCTCTGAGGCCTGAGATTTGTAACAAATTATCAAATAACTGCGAGACAGTTCAACATTAACTTTAGTCTTCAGAATATTTCGGTACTTTCCTTGCCTACATCGTTCTGTACAGTCATTCACAAGTTGTGGAATTACTGATCGACCATTGTCTTGCTGGGAAAATCTTTAGGAAGAGATTTGTGGCGCGATTTGTGAAACACAGTGTTTGGCAAAATATTGTAAACAATGACATAATCACTTGCACAGGTTACCCGAACTGGTCAGACTTGTATGAATTTTTGACTTTTTATATGATTGAGGGCAAAATCAGATTGAAAAGAATCTCATGGGAAATAAAATAAATAACATGATGTGTGACTTAAAATCGATCTCAGTCGCGGTGATGCGGAGACTGTCAGAGTCATGCAGTGGCGTAGGAACCAGGGGGGGCTGGGGAGGCTTCAGCCCCCCTAAGTTTTTGCACAAGGAGGCGCAGCCCCCCTAAAAATATTAAGTTTTCTGAGATTATAAGAAAGAAATTATTGAATGGGACAAAGAATCATGATCTTCAACACATTTGCTACACTTTTTTTTTGTTTATGATCTTTATCTCCGCGCCAGAAAGTGCAGGAATGGCATTTCCGAGCCTCAATTTTCCAAAATTTTCTTGGAGGGATGCCCACCGACTCCCCTGTGGTTCAGCAAGCGCCTTCGCACGGAATTTCAGATCCCCTACTATAAAATATCTTCCTACGCCACTGGTCAGAGTTGACAGCTAACAGGAAATGTTAATATGCTGCACTGCATCTAGCCCGAGTATCAGGCCCTGTTTTCGCTTCCTAAAAATGCGAGCGGAGGGAAGCGAGAAGAGGGCCTGACACAAGTCACTGTCTGGGAGCATGTAAAAAAGCCAAAATCCGGCTTTTCACCTGATTGGTCAATTTGACTAAAAGAATTTTAATCTGTCTTTTGATTGGCTAGCGCTAATTATATTATACTATTATTAGTATTTTGAACTATGATTAGATTGTTATTGTCAGTTGGCTAATTAGATTATACTATTATTAGTATTTTGAACTATGATTAGATTGTTATTGTCAGTTGTGTGAGAATAAACCGTTGCTGTGGGCGGATAGCGAGCAGATAAACGTTTGTGTCAGACTCTATTTATAAAAGAGTCTGATACTCCGACTACACTGCATCAATTAATATTCGAATTCAGCATAGGGTACACACAATCAAGTTTCTTATGTAAAGTTTATTAAAGCGGACATTTTTAAGCTCCATATCAGCGTTTAAACGCGTGCACGGAAACGCCATGGAATGCGGCTACGCCAGATACGTTGACGGGTCTTGCGGCGAGAGTCAGCAGAGTCCACATACAAGGCAATGTCTCAGAATTGCTGACTGTAGGAAAGATATAGGGGATTATTTGAGGTTCTTGAAAGTTGGAGACCCATCAATCACTTCTGAGGCCAGTCTATTACTCGCACGTGCAGGTATGTTTCGATATTATACCCATCATTTGTTGGCTTTCAATAGAATTACAGAATAGTGGACTGTATTCTCATATACAACACTTGTCCATTGAATTGTCATTATCCTGGTTGAGATAGTTAACCACAATGGATATGTCATATGTTCTTGTAGGTCTCTTTGGTCCTGAAGAAAATTACGGTAACATTACCATTTGTCCTCGGCATCGCGATAGCCATGGAATTCGCTGGCGGAGCAACCGCAGAAGTTGTGCCTGTCCCGCAAGCTGGGCAGTACACAGGAGCGCCAAAGCAGAACGGCCAATGACAAAGGAACAATCAGAGAAGCTACTGAACCTTACTCGTGTGCTTGTTCCCGTAGGATCAGGTAAGCAAGGACATGCGATCCGAATCGAAAGAACACGTAGTTACGAGTTTTTTCTAGTTAACACTTTTCTTCTTTTTACAAAGGTATTTGTACAAGATGTCGTAAACGCCTGACAGCTGAGAGCAAAAGAGCAGAGCAGTCCGTGGAAGTCGAAACACCTGCCTTGTGTGAAGGTGACATCCAGGAGAGTCAAGATCCCCCGTTAACGTTAGAATGCGAAGACGTCCATCACTCACGGGTACTATAAGTTTATAACCTTTTAAACGCCACCACATGCACTGCACACATTGTGGAACGACACTGCATGGAATTGGCAACTTGGTATTCACGCACTGGTACCATGCATGAATGACTCCCAATCAAATTGCTATAATATTAGTCTTTTTTGTTTCAATACAGGAATGTCCACAGGATGTGTTAGATTTGTGCGATTCATTTCTCAACTTATCCATGGAGGAAACAGATCCCAGTGCCAGTATGTATGTTCCAGAAGAGCCGATAACCAGCAGTACTGCATCAAGCGACGAAACGGTAGAAGAAACCCTAATATCCAGAAGAACGCACCTAAACCGTTTTCTAGAAAGCTGTTCTGTGACATCAAGGGTGGGTCCATATAAGAAAGTTTGGGCGGAGACAAGCACGCGAACGAGGAGAAGCCATGTCGGGAAGGCGCGCGATGCAATAGTGGCAATGCTAGATGTTGTGACACCAGGTGATGGGGCACTTCTCTGGGAAGCGCTACAGTCATCGGCACTCATTGAGGAGGCTCTCGGCATCCAAAAACCATCTCCGGCAGAGGAAAAGTACCTGCTAGCACTCGCAGAGACATACCGAAATGCCTCCGGATGGGACACGCGAAGACAAATTCTCTCTGTGATGGCGGACATTGTACCCTTCGCACGTCTACAGCAGTATTTGCCCAATGTCACCGAATACCGCGTCAAGATTGCGCGAACTCACAGGCTGATGTTCGGTAGAGGCGTTCCCCGACCACCTACCAAAAGAGCGCGAATGAAGGTGGATAACAGCCAGCTAGACTACTTTCTCACGTTCATCACAAGTGGACATATCGTACAAGACCTGCCATTTGGACAAAAGTACCTGCGACTTTCCTCTGGAGAGATCCTTGAAACGCCAAACGTCATCAGAAGTATGATCCCCGAGCGCATTGTCCAACAATACCAGCATTATTGCGAGGAGACAGCGTTTACCCCATTTGGCCGAACCACCATGTTGAACATCCTGTCTGCATGTTCTGCAACTGTGCGCAAGTCCTTACAGGGGCTTGACTACATCGCTGCCAACGGAAGCAAAGCTTTTGATGACCTAAGCGCTGCTGTGACACGCCTTCAAGAGTGTGGATCAATCTCCAGAGAGTCCAAAGACGAATGGCAAAGTTAACTGAAAGCGGGTAAACATTATCTGAAGTCAGACTACAAGGTACAGTACACTAGAACAGTGGTACGTGCTCCATCTTAACTCGTAATTGTCTTGTAATAAATATAGTAAAAATCAGAACTATAACCTCCATTTGCAGGTTCATGTGTCAAGATCGAGCACTGTCGCTGACCACTGCAGCACATTTGCGCTGAGTGAAGCAAAAGACAAACATTTTAGTAGCACTTGCGACCATACACACGATGACGCGTGTCCACAGTGTGAAGCCCTCGATAAAGTGCTGGCAGATATTGGAGATGTCTTCAATAACGATAACGTTGCCATCGCAGAAGATGAGCTAGTGGATCTGCAATACACCTGCCAGAAAGCGACACAAGATGTCAAGTAATGGAAAGCGCACCAACTTCGAAGCATCACACAAGATGCGGCTAGACTAGACGTCCTGAACCGGCTTGACCAGTCATCTGTCCTTATCACAAACGACTGGGCAATGAAGTTCTTACCCCAGAAGTACAGGGAATCGCAGTCAGACTGGTTTGCAAAAAGAGGAATCTCCTGGCACATCAGCGTTGTTGCGAGAAAGGTCGAAGATGTTATGGAGACTCAAACCCTTGTGCATATAGTGGAGAACTGCAGTCAAGATGCTTCCATTGTGGTCAGGATCACCCTACACGTGTTGCGCACACTTCACGAAGACAACGCCCTGATTACTGATGCATACTTGCGACAAGACAACGCGGGGTGCTATCATAGTGGGTCCACACTAACAGCTTACCTACACATGGGATGCAAAACTGGCGTCCACGTCTCGCGAGTGGATTTCAGCGAACCGCAAGGTGGAAAAGGCCCATGTGATCGTAAAGCAGCCACCATCAAAGCTCACGTTCGACGGTGCGTCAGCGAAGAGAACGCGTGACCACAGCGCGGCAGTTTAGGGACGCCATAATATCTTCGGGTGGTTTACCGGGCGTCAGGGTTGCCATAGTTGATGCAGCAGATCTTTGTGACCCGCATGTAGAATGGGAGGGCATCAGCCGCCAGAACAACTTCAAGTTAACCGACGGAAAAATCACAGCGTGGAAAGCCTATGGTGTTGGAATCGGCAGGGTAATGCAACAAGGCGACAATTGGGGTTAGTATGTGCTAGTACAAAATTGGAAGTAACTAGCGACTGGCTTCTCAAACAAACCCTCTCCCAAAATGTTTCACAGTTTTATCCTTGCAAAATTACCCATGTTCAGTTAATACAATTGCGAAAAAGTGGCAAGTACGTCAATGAGACGTTTGGGAGGGCATTTTGTTTGAATAATATTCCAGTATTGCATGTCTGTTCACTTTGTGTGTTTCGTTTGTTTTGCCATTATAGCGCAGCCACTTCAGGATACATTTGACGCTCCATTTACGCCTGGTGGTTTTGTGCGTAGCTCAGCCAAGAAGCATTGTAAGGAGACCGTATCCAGTGGTCCTTCACAAGAGGAGGACAGTGTGATAGATGGTCTGTTCCAGTGCAGTAACGAAGGATGCGTGAAGGTCTACCAGACTCACGCTGCCTTAGAGAACCACTTGGAGTTCGGCACGTGTGACCTCAGAGAAGAGAATGCCACCCTCATGGAGAGGGCAAAAAAGCTCTATCACTACAAGCTCGTTGAAGGCACCAGCAGCACAGTCTCACTGGAGGAGAACAAGGAGCGACAACCATCAAGAGATTCTTTGACGAAAGGCTGGGCACTCAAAAGCACGCGAACATCGAAGCGTTTTAACGAATGTCAACGATCCTACTTGGACGGAAAATTTTCAATTGGTCAGGAGACCGGCCACAAAGTAGATCCCGCTTCTGTTGCCAAAGAAATGCGATATGCTAAGAAGAAAGGCGGAACAAGAATGTTTGAGGCGGAAGAATTCCTAACTGAAACCCAGATCCGGGGCTATTTATCCTGACGTGTGGCAAAACTGCGACATGGTTACGAGCCAGATAGTGATGACGAGGCGGCAGTTGAGGAGGAGACGAACTACAGCACGACGAGGAATCTCTTGGTCCAGGATATTGGAATCCAGCATCCAGTGACGTATCACCAGTACAACCTGTTTGAAATGTTCTGCGACAACAGACTCAGCAAGCTAAGCATCAAGCTACTTCAGGACATATGTGCAAGCATGGACATAGACACAAGCAGCATAACCACACGCCGTAACGCGCCTTACATAGCCTTGTTGTCAGAAGCAATCCAACAGTGCATTTGTCAAAAATAGATAACTTACTGCGCTACTTTACAATATAATTTCTTTGTACTGTATGAATGTGCTGGTTTATTTTAAAAATTAAAATTTTTGTTCAAACGTTCACATATCAGACTGACGGTGGTTAGTGGTCACACTGTAATGGTGCAGTAGTGACTGAACAATGGATACTTTGGATCTGTTTTTATACAAAACGTGTTTGGGACGTAAAAAATAATTTTCTTATGTTTTGTATTCGCTTGAGATGAACACTAGCACGGGCCATCAGCTTTATACACTGACGGGGTAGTTAAAACAACTTGATCGCTAATTGGCATTCTATATGTTGTAAAATACATATTGCCGTAGTACAAAACAAAAAGTGAACCTTTACCATTACCCGCTTTGGTCGGCAGCCCACGAAGGTAGTCTGCGGCGACCAGTTCGGGTAACCTGTGCAAGTGATTATGTCATTGTTTACAATATTTTGCCAAACACTGTGTTTCACAAATCGCGCCACAAATCTCTTCCTAAAGATTTTCCCAGCAAGACAATGGTCGATCGGTAATTCTACAACTTGTGAATGACTGTACAGAACGATGTAGGCAAGGAAAATACCGAACTATTCTGAAGACTAAAGTTAATGTTGAACTGTCTCGCAGTTATTTGATAATTTGTTACAAATCTCAGGCCTCAGAGCTGGGTAAGAACTCATAAAATGTACATATACTTCAAATATTGATACTACAATTGACCACACTGAATTGTTTATGAATTATTTAAACTCTGCATGTCGTTTTGTCCGTTATTTCTATCGAGAAAATAACATTTTAGCTACATATTATTTTTTTACCGCTCTTGCCGGCTGTGTGTCAAAGGTCAACTCAGCGCTCAAGTGGTGGTATTTCAACCCGTTCTCAACGGCGCAAATTTAAAGTTCCCAAAAGACTTATGGCATCATTCTAGACGCCATGAGTTACTCTACTTGGAAAGTGGACTAAGTTTCCAAAAAATCATGTATCATGCTGGATTTATCGCGCTCGAAAATTGCTTAAATCGGGTATCAGGAAATGTCCGACAGGAAGATTAAATTTCAAAAATCTGTCAAAAATTCTACTTTAGCTTGATTGCTTTGAAAATTAGCAGAGAGCGGGAGTATTTACCTACCTTTAGTGTGATGTATTTTGTTTGGCGAAAAATGCTGTGTTTCCCCACCACATTGCGTTGAAGCGCAGCCCTATTTTCCGACCTATTTTCTTGGTCTGAGAGCCTCTTCGCAAAGTCGAGCTGCCCCAGCCTCAACATTCGTTCAATCGATCTTAAAATTATTTTTCGTTAATAAGCAACTCATAATGATTATTCTGACAAAATTTTAGAATTTTCGATTTTTTTATTTTGCATGACTTCGGTTGATATTTACGCGGAGCCGCTCTTAAATGTCAGTGTTAACTCGTTGAAAACTTTAAAGAAACTAGACACTGCAGAGATTTTAGTCCTAGAAACACTGGAAAAGTTAGCGCCAATCAAGGCTGACCTTATTCGTACTGATCCAAATTGGCAAAGTTGGGGTTTTGAGAAATTACTAGAAGCCCTAAGAGATTACACATTAAGAAACCCAGAGAAATATGACACCCCTAATCGGACATTTGGGGGTCCTAGGCGAACCGAGCAATTTAATCGAAAAGAAAGGCATTACCGGTCGATTGAGAAAAAGCCAAACAAGTGTGTATATTGTGAATCAAGTGAGCATCGAAGCAGCGAATGTAGTAAAGTGAAAGAAGTTAGCGAGAGACGAGAGTTTCTAAAAAAGAATAGATTATGCTATAATTGTACTGGAGGTGGTCATGGCGCGGCAACATGCAGGAGTAAGAACTGTGCTAAATGTGGGTGTCGACATCACACTTCACTCTGTTCAACGGAGCAACCCAATTTACCCTATATGATTGGTTCAGCTAAAGAGACTATACACCCTACATTGGTAGTGATTTCAAATGAGCAGAAATTCAGGGCTATGCTAGATACGGGAGCTGGGAGCTCGTTTGCTTCTTCGACATTTATCAGACATCTTGGAATGAAACCATCACGTTGTGAATGGAAAAGCATTGAAACCATGACAACAACAGTACGTCAGAAGTTACCTATTTATGATGTCAAGTTATTATCTACTGATGGTAAAGAAGAGCTAGCTGTCTCGTTGACTATGTTGGACAAACCTGTTATCACAACTTTAAGCAATCCTAAAATTGGAGAGTTGAAGAAGCGGTTTCCACATTTAAGGGGACTATGTTTCGACAACGAAGATGACCGTGAGCAACATCCAATTCATCTGATCCTTGGAGTCGGTGACTTATCGCGGATCAAGACGTCTACATGCCGAGTCGGAGATGTCAATCAACCTGTTGCAGAGAAGACAACTTTTGGTTGGACTGTGATGGGTCCCGGAAAGAATGAGTCACACATTAGTTATTTCGCCAAAACATTACAAGAAGATTATGAGAAGCTCTGCAACTTGGATGTGCTGGGGTTACAAGATCATCCTATGGGAGACCAGAACATGGTGCATGAAGAATTTAAAGAGTCGTTGCAAAGGAACCCGGATGGAAGTTATATCACCTGTCTGCCATGGAAACCAGTGCACCCACCACTGAAAGATAATGCAACAAGTGCCAAAGCTTGTTTGGGAAGATTACTTAAGAAGATGGAGAGAGACCCGGACTCTTTGCGGCAATACCATAACATTATTCAAGATCAAATCAATCAAGGAATCGTTGAGCCAGCACCTGATGTGCCAACGGGGGATAACGTCTTTTATCTACCACATCGACCAGTGATAAAAGAGTCCGCTGATACTACTAAAATGCGCATAGTCTACGATGCCTCCTCTAGTGAAACTGCTCAAGCTGCTTCTCTTAATGATTGTCTTGAGACAGGCCCACTGTTGCAGCCTCTCTTACACAACGTCGTCGTGAGAAATCGTTTGTGTCCGATTGGGTTGACTGCTGATGTGAAACAAGCCTTCCACCAAATATGGATCCAACCTAAAGATTGTGACGTCTTCAGGTTTTTCTGGATTTCTGACCTGGATCACAAGGACATTGTGACACTCCGCTTTACCAGAGTTCCTTTTGGTTGTGTTTCTAGTCCGTTTTTGCTTGGGGCAACATTGCAAGAACATTTGAACACTTTGGAACAAAACTACCCAGAAACTGTAGCTGAATTAAGAAATGATCTTTATGTTGATGATGTAATTAGTGGCGGCACATGCGAGCCAGAGGTGACGAAGGTCAAAGAGGAAGCCAAAGAGATCTTTCACCAGGGAGGCTTCACACTTCACAAGTGGCATTGCTCTGTAGCCAGTTTAGAAGAACCAGAGAACAATGATTCGAAAGAAAGTCTCGGAACAAAGACTGGCGAAGCGAAAATTTTGGGATTGAAATGGAACAAACTAAAGGACACTTTAGCTGTTGATTTTACAAATTGCAAGGCAACGCAGGAATACACAAAGAGAGGAATCTTGAGGGCTATGGCAAAGGTTTACGATCCTTTGGGGCTGGTATCTCCTGTCATGTTGGAAGCGAAACATCTCTATCGAATTGTCTCATAGAAAACTTACCATGGGATGCACACCTGGAAAAGGAAATGGAATTTATTTGGCATCAGTGGCTAAAGAAATTGCCTGATGAAATAACTGTCCCTCGAAGCATAGTAAGTCTTCAACTTCCATTAACAGAAGTGAAACTGCACGGATTTGGTGATGCTAGCAGAAAAGGATGCTGTGCAGCAATCTACGGTGTCGTTAAGCAAGGGGAATATACAAGTCAAGCTCTTCTAGCGTCTAAGTCAAGGATTGCAAAGAAAGAATTGACAATCCCGAGACTGGAATTAGTGGGTGCGCACATGGTGGCCAATCTTCTGCAGAACGTTCGAACAGCATTGGAAGGATATAAAATAACTGGCACGTTTGCTTGGTCAGACAGTACGGTTGTTCTATGTTGGATAATGAGCACTAACAGAGAATGGAAGCAGTTCGTCACGAACAGAATTGTTAAGATTCGGCAAAAGGAAAACCTACAGTGGAAGTATTGTCCTACAGCAGAGAACCCAGCAGATATTGGGAGTAGAGGTTGTAAAGCAGATAATCTTGGAGACTTGTGGTGGAAAGGACCAGACTGGTTAGCAAACGAAGCTGATTGGCCCAATGGGAGCTGTGAGCCCAAACAAACAAAAGAGGTGACTGATGAAGAAAAGGTTGTTAAACAGTTGAGTTTCGTTGCGATAGACGGTGAAGTAAACGTGATACAAGACTTGTTGAATAAGTTTAAGCTGTGGAAAGTAATTCGAGTAGTTGCATGGATACGAAGGTTTATTAATAACTGTCGTTCGAAGTTAAGGAGAAGTAACTCTCTAGTAACACAAGAAACTCAAGAAGCTGAAAAATGTATTGTCAAGATATCACAGAATGCGAAAATGTTAGAAAAGACTGAGGATATTTCAAAACGACTTGGACTTACGCCAGACAAGGAAGGGATACTTCGTTGCCGAGGAAGGGTCACGGGGGAGTATCCAGTCTATATACCGACGAACAGTAAGCTAGCACGTTTAATAATTGAAGATGCACATGAACGGACATTGCACGGGGGAGTGACGTCTACAATGGCGAAGATACGAGAGCGATGGTGGATAGAGAGGTTAAGAAGATCGGTGAAGAGTATTATCAACAAATGTTACAAGTGTTTACGTTACAGAGCGAAACCCTTTGCTGCACCACCAACAGCGCCACTCCCAGAATTTAGAACACAAGGAGATCGAGCTTTTCAAACTGTCGGCGTAGACTTTGCTGGTCCACTTGGGTACAAGGTATCCAAGAATAAACAAGGGAAAGCTTACGTGGCTTTGTACACATGCGTGACATCTATTACCTGATATGACTGCAGACGAATTTGAGAGAAGTTTAGGAGAGTTCATTGCCAGAAGAGGGCTACCCACGAGAATAGTAAGCGACAATGGAAAAACATTTGTAGCAACAGCTAAATGGCTGAACAAACTTAAACGGAATCATAAAGTGAACGATTTCCTTGCTAGGAGAAATATTATTTGGGTGTTCAACTTGGCCAGAAGTCCGTGGTGGGGCGGCTTCTTCGAACGTATGGTGGGATTAATGAAAGTTGCGTTGAGAAAAGCTGTCGGTAGAGCAAGTCTTACCTTTGATCAACTGAAGGAAGTACTGATGGACGTTGAAGTTCAATTGAATAATCGCCCTTTGGGATATATGGAGGACGATATTGAGTCTTTACCACTTACACCGAACACTATACATGGAGCGAACATAAGTTTACCTGAAGAAGATCTTGATGACATGGAAGAAGACGAAGTAAAGAGTGAGTAAAAGAGCTAAGTATATTCAAAGGTGCAAAGATACAATCTGGAATGGAGTTCGTGAACGTCCATTGCAATTACTTTACCCGATGGAATTGTTTTGTGTTTCAAAGAATGCTGACAAGAAAGTGATGAAACAGTTAAACCCGAAAGCTGAAGAGTTCCAACCAAGAAAAGAAAGAGCTGCAAAAACAAACGCTAAAAAGAGACTTGAACAATTAGTAAAAACTGTCCAAGACGATGAGTTATAGTTGTTTCTTAGACTTTTTTGATTGTCTAAGAAAGGGGGAGGGTGTCGTGAACTTAATATATTAACATTAATATTATAATTTATATTGACATTAACATTAACTAAGTAATTAAAAAACTGTTTAGGTAAGCACTTTCGTTTTAGGGCTGAAAAGGAGAGAGGCGAGGAGTGTAAAATATACGTTTTAAATCTGGTTTATTTGTGTGGTCTTTAATACTACATTCCCCACAACCTTAATCTTCTACCTTAATTTCAATCGAGTGAGATGAAGAAAAAAAATCTTGTAATTTACCTGAGCACAACTCGCAGTACCTGCATCTATATAATGTAGTAACACGCAATGTACAGACAATGAAAAAATTATTGTAAAATTGCTCCCATGGGCCGACAAGAGGTCCTGGACAGTAGTAGTGTAGGTAGTAGTGGGGGTTACATTCATTAAATATTCAGGATGAGGTAATTAATATTCAGGATGAGCGAAGGGTGCGCACACATGACGTCACTCAAGGCGAGCCTGTGCATGAAAGTCGTTTAAGCATTTTTATCACAAAAGTAATCGCTTTTTAATTAGCGTCCCATGTTAACGTCGCTAAAAATTTTCCAAACATTTGATCTATGCTTCTTGTTTGAAGTAGCTTCCCTTGCTTCGGTTATGTGAGACAGTCAATGGATAACATAGATATAATTTCTGACGAGTTGAAACGAATGAAATTGATGTCGATAAGCAAACTTTATCGTTTCAAAGGAAGGAAAAAGGTGGTTATACGATTTTTGGAGTAAAACATGAGAACGAGGCGTATTGTTTACACAGCTTTCGTATAGAGAACTTTGCTTGATATATTTCTTATGAGAAGATAAGCAAGTCTTTTAAAGTCAAATCTTCTCATAAGAATATATCGAGCAAAGTTCTCTATACGAAAGCTGTGTAAACAATATGCCCAGCAGCGCAAATAAACTACTTAATCTGTGTGTTTGTCAATGTATCAAAGCTATTTTATGCACGCAGTCAAACGGTGCGATCCCTAATTAAATACGCCTCGTTCTCATGTTTTGCTCCAAAAATCAGTAAGATTTCGTATTCGTATAACCCCCTTTTTCCTTCCTTTGATATCCTAAGATACTGTATGGTATCCTAAAATGATATCCTAAGATACTGTATGATATCATAAAATGATATCTTAAGATACTGTATGATATCCTAAGATAGCTAATGTATGACATCCTAAAATGATATCCTAAGATACTGTATAAGATATCCTAAGATATTGCATAATGTCCTAAGATATTGCATGATATCCTGAAATAGGGAAGATAAAAATAAGGAAGATAAATTCCACACCTCCCTCTTTCTCTAACCCTAACCCTAACTCTCCAAGTCTAACACTAATTCATTAACTCTAACACTTGTTCTACTTTTAACCCTAACCCTCCGTCTAACTCCAACCCTTTCTCTAACCTTAACCCTAACCGTAACTCTGATACTTACGCTAAGTTTAGCTCTATGGTCCATGACTATAACTATAGTCATAGTCATAGGCTATATAGTCCATGACTATTACTATGACTATGACTATAATCATAGTAAGTATCAGAGTTAGGTTAGGGTTAAGGATAGAGAAAGGGTTGGAGTTAGACGGAGGGTTAGGGTTAAAAGTAGAACAAGTGTTAGAGTTAATGAATTAGTGTTAGACTTAGAGAGTTAGGGTTAGAGAAAGAGGTAGAGGGAGGAGTGGAATTTATCTTCCTTATTTTTATCTTCCCAATTTCAGGATATCATGCAATATCTTAGGACATTATGCAATATCTTAGGATATCATTTTAGGATATCATACATTATCTTAGGATAACCTTTTAGGATATCATACAGTATCCTAGGATATCATACAGTATCTTATGATATCATAGAGTATCTTAAGATATCATTTTAGGATATCATACAGTATCTTAAGATATCATTTTAGGATATCATACAGTATATTAGGATATCATTTTAGGATATCGTACATTATCATTTTAGGATATCGTACATTATCTTAGGATATCATACAGTATCTTAAGATATCATTTTAGGATATAATTTTAGGATATCATACAGTATCTTAGGATATAATTTTAGGATATCATACAGTATCTTAGGATACCATACAGTATCTTAAGATATCATTTTAGGATATCGTACAGTATCTTAAGATATCATTTTAGGATATCATACAGTATATTAGGATATCATTTTAGGATATCGTACATTATCATTTTAGGATATCGTACATTATCTTAGGATATCATACAGTATCTTAAGATATCATTTTAGGATATAATTTTAGGATATCATACAGTATCTTAGGATATAATTTTAGGATATCATACAGTATCTTAGGATACCATACAGTATCTTAAGATATCATTTTAGGATATCATACAGTATCTTACAAAAGTAAAACCTGTTTGCTTATAAAGTTATCTGGTTCGTGTTCGCTCAGGTATGTCTGGGGAGATGACTGGTTAATCACCGGTTTAATGATTTAAAGTACAAAATGTACTATGCAAAACTAGATTTAATTAATTTCACCTAACAAGACGTGGCAACGCATAGAATTATGTTAGCTTTCTCTTTTACATTTCTCGTATATATGTCTCGCAGATTTTACATAGTGTAATGTTAAATGTATTATTGGTAAAAAAATTAAAGCTTTGACTTACTTTTATACATTCGCTTGGCAAACATATATTTGTATTTCTCTATAAGACCTTAGCTATGCCAATTAAACTTTAAGATCTTCTCGTTTTAGAAAGCTATATTTCTGCTTGTTATTACTTCGCCTAAAGCAGTAATATTTTAATAGGTTACAGTAAGCGTCCCAATCCGTTTCATATAAATCTATGTTTTTGCGTATAGTTGCATTGAGTGACGTCATGTGTGCGCACCCTTCGCTCATCCTGAATATTAATTACCTCACCTTGAATATTTAATGAACGCACCCCCAAAAAAGGGGCTCGAACGGCCTGTATAATGCTACTCTGGACTGATGTTAAAAGTTACTACCCTACTAAATTATGTTTGTGCATGACATGCCTCAAGAGCATGTGCTTAAGTTTTCCTCTACTTTCTATTCAATGAACCATGATACTAAGCTATGCTTCTCAAATCAATGACTTTAAGATTGTCATATACAAAGTTACATATCATCACAGGGATTTCATATAATATATACCTACTTTATATGTGCACACAAAAAAAAGATCGTGCGAGAGCCTTGAACAACAAAAAAATATCGAACAGCCTCAGGAGGTGGAGGATAAATATTCGGTTAAATGAAAATCTACTGCCCTGCCCCTCCCCCAATCAAAAATCAAATGGTCCGCCCCTAAACAGAAATATTTTTACAGTTTTTTAAATATAATATTATAGGGAATGTTATGTTACGATCAGTGAGATGGAGGTAGCAAAGAAATTTAAAATGGCAATCAACCGAAGCTTTAATGAAAAACGAGGAGTATTTTGGAAGGGCCTAAGTGACGAGCAAATTGCCACTTACGCAATGAAGAAAGTGCAGGAATTTGACAGAACGGGTGGTAAATGTTTGAAAGCTTCTCTGACTATTGGTCGTCAGCCCAATGAAAAGTATTCAGATGGCAACGGCCACTTTGTCAACATAATTCAAGAAGACAATGCAGGCCAATACGAGGAAGAAGAAGATTACGACACCGCAGCATACATCCTAAATGAAATGGTCCAGGTATAACACAGTGTGTTTTGGTTCACGAAATGATAAAGAGTGCACTCTATAGCGCATATATATGTAGGGCAAAATTTGATAGCTATGCGAAAACGGTGTCTAGGGACTTTGGGATGCACAAGCATTCAGATAGTGACATGCACTTGTAGTATTAAACCAAACTGTAATTAAACAAACTAACCAAGCTTTCCAATGTATATGCAAATATTATTTCAATTTTGTAAAATAGAGCAATCGGCATCGCCTTTCATGAGACTCTCTTTTTTGAATGTTAAATTTGTAAAATATTTGATTAGTAAATTGAAATTATATTGCAGGTAAATAGACATGGGGTGATAAAAGAAGATGATTGGGAATACTATTGGATGGTCCCATTTCTACAATCTATACCAGCTGCGCAGGCAAACGAGAAGATAAAAAGATATCTTGAAACGGCGCGAAGAGTGCGATTTGAATTGCCTTTCAGGCCGTTTAATTGGCACATGTTCATCAGTGAGGCCAAGTTGTTTTTTAAAGAGAATTTCATCCCTTTCATTATATTTTGTTGGCAAGATATATGTGATTTATCAGGCATGACATGCCTGACCAAATGAACGCCGAAACACTAACGGGCAGGCCGACGTTCTGACTGACCGACCGACTGACTAACTGATTACTTAACATGATTAATTAACTAGTGAACGAATGAATTGATTCATTACTCACTCATTCATTGATGGCTAAACATAATTCTAACGCACAATGATTTTTTATAGGTTCCTGTCCTGTAGCTATGGCTGTAGGTGAAACGGCCAGTGGGAAGTCAACGGCATTGAAATTAATTACCAAATTGCTTGGTCTCCATATGGTCTCCCAATCATCCACTGAATTTGTTGTTTCCGATTTGACAAAAACAACAATTCCGTTGTGTTGGGTCATTGGGTTGGGTCATTGGGATGACCCAACACATGCATCGGTTCTGAAAAGACCGTTGGTCTGCGTGTTCGATGGCATAGGCACACAAACACATGATCGAGGGGTGGAGGTACCTGAAACAACGTTCTTGTTAACAGTCAATTTTAAACTGGAGGATGATATCAGGTAGGAAAATCATCTGCAATAGTGGTATTTAATAATTTTAGATTTCAAGAAAGGGTGATTCTTTCTGCACAATTATTTTTTCATATAAGCCCTGAGGATAATGAATTTGCATTTTGAATTTTCTTTACCGTCTGGTGGCTGACGTAAATACATGTTTAAACAGAAGAAGGGACGTTTAGAGCAGGGACGTGGGAAGCACTCGCGAGTGCTAGTGCTGCGACTTACTGTAATGGGTTAAATAACAATGTTTATCATCATTTGTTACTTGTTGTTAAAATAACATATCAAGTATAAATTTTACACATTTGAGAAAATACCAACAAAAAAATGGTGTTGAATACTTCTTGTCGAGATGTGAAAAAAACAATGCAATACTTTCTTGTAAAAACATTGTTTTGGATAGCACGTAGTAGAAGTCTATTTCAGATTGGATTTGGGATACGAAAAATTATCAAAAAGCTTTAATTCATGGATATTATTAGACACCTTAGACATGACTGTGTTTAAATAAAGTTGATGTATATATGTATATAAATATATGTAAGTAAACATGTTTCTTCTGATAGAAAGTCGAAAGAGTGAACAAATCTTGGATGAACAGGTTTCATTAAATGACTCAGGTCAGTATGAAATATACCCAACAGCGTTATTGATAATGCTAGTTATTTATTGAGGTGAAGTTCGACTACACTGTCACTGGCAACAATGGCACATTTATAACTAAACATGAATTTGCGTGGTTAGATAGAGCAACAATACTGTCAGCTGAACTGTGGGGAAATTAAAATGTCAAATGTTTGCTTGATTAGTAGTGATTAGTACGGGGACGCCATGTTGGTGTACCACTTTGGTACACCAACATGACGGTCAAAATACTAAGGCCCGAAGAAAGCCGAATTTTAATCAAAATGGTTAGATTTATACACAAAATGACTTAGATATCACATTTAAAGCTTAACCAAGCCTAAGACGTTGAATTGTGTGAAAGAAATAGCTTTCCGCGACCTTTGAAAATGTGCTGACGTCAGCATTGCCAAAATTCAAAACTCTAACTCTAGAAGGAATGGTCGTATCAACCTAAACTTTTCGACAAAAACTCACAACAATGATCT
Source organism: Trachythela sp. YZ-2020 (assembly GCA_016169945.1). NCBI lineage: Eukaryota > Metazoa > Cnidaria > Anthozoa > Malacalcyonacea > Clavulariidae > Trachythela > Trachythela sp. YZ-2020. Next base: position 326,542 of record JADLSH010000333.1, read on the forward strand.
GCAAAACATATATAACGATCAGCTTTATAGGATTTATAATTTTGATGACGTCACATTATTTAAAACCACTTCTGTAAGGCATTATTGAGATAATTATCCAATGAATTTCTTCAAATCTCGTCACATTATATATAAGTATATTATATATTACCTTTAATGTAAGATGCTTTCAAATGACACTCTTCGTGTGTCATTATGCATTGATCATTAAAAGTGTATTGCCAAACAATACACTTAATAGGGCCATTTATACGGGAGAAAATAAGTCGCGACTTACATAAGAAGCGTCTTATATAAGACGCGAACACACTCGTATAAATGGTCAAATTCTAATAAGTTGCGACTTATTGTGGACCACCCTGAACCCCTGTTCTCATTTAAGTCCCGACTTACTAGAATTTATGGTAGGTACTGTGTTAGTTTGTGGTCCTTACGTGAAGTTGTAAACATCGTCTCGTTTGCTCGCCGACCATTGTGTTGAAACCGGGTGGAACTTTTTTGTCAGCATCGTAAAGTTCTTTGCACTTGGAATCGACATGATTTCTTAAATGAAGCCTGTCAATCGCCTTTGATATCAACTTCCAAGCTTCGTTGAATGGTTCAGGCAGTGGGAGGTCTAATTTAGAAACATGGAGGCTGTCCATGTGACACATATTGTCATAAACCAAGCATATGGAAGATATTGCTTGTTTAATTTCTTCATTAGGGTGCCCTTCTTTCATGTCTTTAAATTTCCTGTACAGCCACAAAATTGTCACCAAAAAAGCTTGGGTTGGTGACTCAGACCTTGAAATATAGTTTCATAAAATTAAAACACGGAATATAAATGTATAATTATTTATGCAGTATTTTCATTTTAAGAATTATTACTATCACTTCAGTCTTTACTAATCGGGGGGTGTTCTAGGTAGGAAAATGGAACATGACTGCAGGATTGGGCAATTCCACAAATCTATTTTTACTAATATCCCCTTATGACAGTAAAGAACAAATCAATACATACCTATATAATGGCTGCCAATACTCAATGTGTCCCCCTGCGCTCACAATAAAAAAGATCCCACAAGACCAACTGTGATAAGCCTTAAGGCCACCTGTATCTTTGTTACAAACAGTCTCTTTAACTTGTGATTGATCTTGAACGAAACCAGGATTTTAATTTAGAAAATCAGCAGTTCCTAATGAGAATAAACAATTAACAGTCAAGGATCAAGTACGTACAGTACATGTATTTGGCAATGAATTCGGTATCTAGTTAAGTAACACAAATAACATGGCGAGTATGTTGAAAATATTAACTGAGTGGCATTGCACCATCATGCATCCTACTTTAGGCCACTATTTGTTAGATATTAGTTTCTCATCAGGATCGTTTGTCAACATGCATGCGGGCGGGCGGCCATTATCATTATGTCATTATTGCAGTATGAACTTGTACCCAGGTCTGCCAAAAAGAACGCTGGATAAAATACAAAAAAAGCAGGAAAAAACTTGTGCAAGATATATCATTGTAACAATTGTTTTACTTATTTAATAAAGTTACAAAGTACGAAAAATGTGTCCTTTTATAATAATAACATATTTTAAAGTGCTCTACAAAGGAAATGCATTTATTGTAAAGAACAGAACAATTATTTTTATACCTCTGGAATATCAACAATATGTCAAATATTTTTCAGTCTGTAACACAACTAGTATATTATGTATTAATCTCAATATTAAAACACTACTATTAACACACGTTTTTGACATATGTTCACAATTTTTTCACACATGCCATTTAACAGGTGGCTTAGAGTTACAGTTATTACACAAAGGGTAACCTTCTTTTGTTGTGATATTGTTAGAACTACAACAGTAAATGCAGATAGGTTCTTTGTTCAATGAATAATAAAGTTTCTCTAGCAGATCGTAGCAACTCAGATCTCTTATACAAACATCACCTAAACGACCCCTGAGATTCAGATCAGCTAAATTTGCACCACAGGTGTAGGTCAAATCTGACAGGGCAGCATCAAGCTGTTGACGTTCAACAGTTGTTAACTTAACCTTTGAATAAACCAAGCGCCACATCTCACATTCTTCACACTGTATCATAATATTGGTGTTTAGTGCGTGCTGCGCATTGGCCGAGAATGGCAAAGTTTTTTGCTTTGCAGGTTTTTTTGAAGGGCGATGTTGTTCACTTGTCTTGGTGCCATAAACAGCTTTGAATGATTTGTAATGGTCATCATTATTTGGTACAGGGTCTGGAAGGAATTTTACTTCTTCAAACACATTCACAGGAAGACGAGGCTTTTTACATATCTTGCAATTACTTTTACCACACTTCTTAACACAAAATGAGTAATGCCTTAATTGACAGCAATGCTCAATAAAAGCCGGTACCTTTGGATACTTTGGAAGGATAGCCTTGACCCATTTTACATCTGCCGTAATAGAATCATCAACAGACTTCAGATTCTCACAAAGCTCTTCGATCTCTGCCTCTGTAGCTGACGTGAAGGATTCAATCCTTTTCCCCTTTAACTGAAGTCGCTGAAAAACTGTAGACATCAGTACTTTGACAGGAGCAATGCTATCCAGGGTGACATCTTTCACGCTGGGATTCTTTTCAGCTTCCTTTCTTAGCAGTGATTCTTTCATGTTCTTACATCTGGTCACAGTTGCTTCATACTCATCACCCATCTTCTTCTCATTAGACCAACTGATTGCAGTCCAATGTTAAGAATTGACATAATGCGTTCCACTGGGTTCTCCCAGGAGTGATGATATGGAGCAGTGCAAGCTAAAAAAAATGCAAAAGCTTTCAAGAACAATGCAAATACAACAATGTTGCACCCACCATCTTCTCTCTCATTAGACTAACTGATTGCAGTCCAATGTTAAGAATTGGAGATAATATGGCTCCACTGGTTCCTTCCAGGAGTGATATGGAGCAGTGCAAAAATCTTAAAACAAAAATCAAAAATCAACAATCAAGAAAACAACACACATTAACTGGGACAGGTATGTTAGCCTGTGGTCTGGCCCTCCATCACTGTAGAGAAACAAGATTGGCTGAACTTGTAGATTCCTTGACAGGAGTACATTTCTAAGCTCCACGCAATGCCGAGCAGGACTGGATGGCTCAAACGTTCCTTCTTTTAAGCCAACTGCTACTTGACCCCTGTACCAAGATGACTTGACTACTTCCGGAATATCAACCAGGAAGCAAACTGAGGGAACGATGCTGAATAGCGTGAAATCATGATCACCAACTTCGAACGAACTACCAAGGGTTACAAGCACACGCCGTCCTCTTTCTGCTGCAGCAACAGGGAAGCCAGGCTCACCTACTTTCACACGATGCTTATCATCCAAGCATGCAAAGTTGCTAACCGATCTAAACTTTACAGCTAACTCACGTTGATACCTAAAAATTGCAGCAGCGTAGTGAGTATCAGGATGACTCTTCCGAAATTGTCTTGCCTGAACCATAAATTTTACGTTTAGCTTCCCTGTGTAGTGGATCTTTGAGTGAGCATGCTTTGATTTAGGCCAAAACTGAAGGCGAAGCCACGATTCAGAGGGTACTTTGGTTCCTTCAGGGCACCTTGCTTGAACTTGCTCAAGTAGATCCCTTGCTGAAATTGCACGAGCAAGGTGTGTCACTTGGTCATGTCGTCGATCATCAACAGGTGTCCCGACTACTTCTTCCAAAAATTTTCTACACTCATCCCAGAAAACATCATATTGAGATTCTTGTCCCGTATTCAATGCCCTCAAGTCCAAAACAATGTCTGGATCTTCCATATCCAATAGCAGTCGAACCCTTTCATCGATTTGAGCTTCGTGTTCGTTTGTAGCAGCGGATGTGTCACCAGTTAGCTCACAATAAAGGTTACGTAAAATGGCTGGTTTCACATTTGAAGTAACTCTCCCATACCTTTGCATCAGCGACCTTCTCATTACCCTTGTGTGGAATATAGGAATGTTTTGCTTAACTTCCTCAATTGTCTGCTGGCTTTGAGAAAATGAGTCAGGGCTTGGTTCAGGAATTTTCCAGACAAAGTTAGTGTTTCCAATACTGTTTCCATGCTTGTATGTAAGCATTGCAGTATTTACAGCAAGACCCTTTGACCTAAGCAATTGAATATATTCATACTTCCTACGGGGATCAGAAGGACACACATCTTCTACCATAACATGCTGAAACTCATTCTTGCTTTCTAGACATGACTCCAGTTCAGTTAAAAGGGTGGGAGTGGTTTCACAGTGGGGAAGAAACTGAAAGTCTAGATTTTCAGCAATAGAACGAACTGGGCAAGTGGATGCCTGTAAAAGTTTCACTTTCTTATTCTGCTCCCTAAGGTAGGTAGAGTAATCTGAAAGCGAAATAGCAAGCTTCTCGACATCTGATTTAAACGTTTGCCAGCCACTTCTTTCCCAGTAAGTATGTTGTAACTGTGTAAACAGTTGATTCGATAACTCGGAAATTGTGGCTTCAGATAGGTTTTGCAAGCTTCGTTTCCGATGCTTAGAGGCTTCTGGGTTGTTGTAACCAATAAAGTTGTGGAATGATGGTGGAACGTTGTGTCCTCTCCTGCCTAACACCTGGTGATGACCATCGACATACCACAACGTATCAACTAATACTTTTAAGAAGGCTTTTCCAACACATTCAACTTCACTTGGTTTCCACTTAAGCTGCCTTTGTTGAAGAAAGTCAAGCACATCATTGTGGAGTTTTTGCTTTTGATTTCTTACTTCTGATATTTTGCTTGGCAGGGAATGCGTCATTAAATTTCTTGCATTGTTCATGAGCAAATGAAAAGCATTTGCACCTACGATAAAACAAAAAGTAAATAATATGAATAAAGTGAGATAGTTGCAGGTTTTCCCTTTTAATATTTCAACCCTATATAAAGCAAGCTACACCTGCCTACACCTGCCTGTTGGTTATTAGCAGGTTCATTATTAAATATCGCAGGAAAGCATGGTTATTTCATAGGCGTACAGGGGGCAGGGGGCAGATATTCGGGCAAATTTTCTCCCAAAATTCGGGCAAAACGCTGGATGAACGAAGAAACACGTGGCTAAAAAGCATTTTTGGTGTCAAAGTTAAACGTTTTGTGTTTATATGATTGTACAAGACAAAAATTCGGGCAAACTGTTATTAAAAATCCGGGCGAACTGTTGTTAAAAATTCGGGCAAATCTTGTTTGCCCCCCCCCCCAAAAAGAGTTTGGGCCTGTACGCCTATGGTATATTTTGACAAGAAAGATCTATTGGCCTACCTGTTGATGCCCCATTTGTGTCCTCAACACCGATTTCTTCGACAACAAACTTTGCAAATGGACCAAACATCGAAGTTACATCATTCACTCTCATATCGCAGTCAACTACATCCATTTGTTCTTTGTTTGGTCCGACATAAGCAGCATCCAGCTCCCTGGAAGGTTCGTGTATATTTCTTGCCACGTTCGTCAAATAAAAATCCCGAAATGTTGCATCTGGAGGCATTACTGGGACAATATTCCAAGGAACTAAAAACCTTCTGACCGTTTTGCAGTATACTGTATAATTTAGCATCTGATTAAATACTGATATACAAATAAAACTTCATTTAAAAGTCAAACGACTACACGTGGGCAAACGAAATGAAACAATGGCTGACCAGTAGCGGGAAAACATGGGCAGGTGGGGACATATCATGGGATATGGGGACATGGTATGGGTAGGATAGGGATATGAACGGATAGAAGGGTATGAATAGAATTCGATGTTAAATTGTACGTTTTATTTTGCAACTTGGCTAGCGTTCTTGTTAAAATATAATTTCACAAGAAAATGACAATAATGACGACCGATGCGGCCATTTTCATGCGGGCGGTGGATGAGAAACTAATATCTAACAAATAGTGGCCTTAGTAATTTACTCTGTCTTATGCCAGACAATTTTACTTGTCAAGAGGAGAGTACTGGCCCTTAATCGGTTAATGATGATATCTGCCCAATGTAAATCCATAAAATTATTAATTGCTAATTGGGCAATTGCATAGCCTTTCTCAACAATCACACTGAATTTTAGTGAATACCTTGAAATGAAGATGCATTTTTATCCTTGATATCATAACCTGCTTCTGCAAAATGTTCTAGACATGCATCTATGTTGTCATGAGAATTATCTATAATAATGAAACAAAAATTGCATTGACTGTTACAATGTTGTTGCACACTATGAATATTATTCTATTATATAAATTACTGTGTAAAATTCTAACAAAAGCAATGAAATGCAAATAAGTGGATTTTGCAACAGTCTCTGGAGATAATATTTACTATTTAATGAACAAAAAGTGGGATACCAAGGATTAATTACTGTACCGAGAGACAAATCCAATTTATGTACTTATCATAATTGAAGTAACCATAATTACCTGTAAGTACAATTTGTGATGACATCTCGTCAAGTGCTACAAGAATTAATGATTGAATTTTAAATTAAATTGATACGATTACAAAGTAATATATTTGCACACTACTATTAATTTTACTATGTCTAACGCTAAACAATTTCATTTGTCAAGAGAAGAGTACTGCTGCACAATGGGTACTTTCCCGCTATATGAGAAACTAACCCTAATAAACTCAAAATAGTTAGCTAAAAATAGTTAGCTAAAACTCAAAGAAACGTCAGACGGCCACGAAAGCCACAGGAATTTCCCGCCACACATGACAACAAGGAGAACCAAGAACCTTCGGTGGAAAAAAACACTATTTTTGGGGCTGTACAAGAACAACCAAATGGGGAAATGGTCTTGCCAGCAGGGATGCTCGGAGAAATTGAAAAGAGTTTTGAAAAACTATCTGAGAGTACGTACGGAAGACTAAGTTAACGAGTATTTTGCAAAAAGCACATATGTAATATTTCTCCAGTATGCATTCTTTTATGCTGTTTTAATACAATCAAAACAGGACAAATACAGTCCTAAATTAAGTCCTACCATACAAAAACATTACATTACAGTCTATCTATAACGTATGTAAACATACATCAGCTTACATCAACTTACAAAGTTAGTATTACTACATGGGTAGTACTTGTGTCTAATGACACTACAGTTAATATACATGCACATAATAATTAAATGGCTTAGTATCATAGTTCTCATCACAAATGGTCTTTCCCATGATCACATATCACCATTAAGTGTACTGTGTCCTTTTTTATTTGTATGCAGGATGCAATTTGAAAAAGGAAGTACACCTATTGAAAGCCAACATGTACAGTAATTTTATTGTGAAAAAGGAAAAGCCCATCTATGACCCAACCAAATTTGAAGCCTTTTGCAAGTCCACAATCAATGGGTACTTTAGCCAAGAGTTATTCATCGTCCATGCCGCAGTGGATAACAAAATCCTTTTTCGCCCCTGACCTTGAGAGACATGTCTTGGAAGAACATAATTATTGTGACGACAAAGAAGTAAGAAGTATGAGAACCATCAACTTTATTGAACTGCAACTGAAGTCAAAAGAGGGATTTGCTGCGAAGTTTGTGGTGGTTCAACCAGGAGATTGGCCCTGCCAGTTTTATTGTCACCAAGTGATCTATGACCAATTGCCAATTCCTACAAAAGAGAAACAAAACGAAGCAGCAACATCTCAAAGTAATTTCTGTGATCATAGGTATATATCCAAACCAACCAGTTCAACAAACCCATACAGGAATCTACCTACAGCAGCACTATGTTCAATTGTTCCGACAATGGGGCCTCTTCACATATCCCTCAATAGCAGAGAGCATGTTTAAAAGCACTGTACAGTAGCAAGCACTGTTTCAGTAGCATTTAAAAGCACTGAAGTAAAAGCACTGTACAGTAGCAAGCTATGAGCATTGTAATTGATTTGAATCAAACAATACAGAACTTTGTACTGTTTTGATACTATTTATTAAGTTGGGTGTAGTAACGTTTATTTTAATAACCAATGGCAAACAATGTTAATATTAAAAACAAAATTGAATATGTAAATTATAATGCTAAATTGTCAGTAAATATAAAACAATATTTGTTCAAAACGAGAAATAAAATAAGGAACAAAAATCCATTTAATATTTCAAATGGTTCAAATTAATTTTAGCACGCGGATTATGAACAGATACGTGCACGAACAGCAGTTTTAATATTGCAGCCCAAAGTCAAAGTCTGAATTTTGACATTTTCGAATATTTGTGTTCGCAGTGAGATATACAAGTGCAACTTGACCTTCTTTAAACTCGTACTTTCCAAATTTTTGACTGCATAAAAGTAGTTTTATCGATAGACAAAGTATTTGGCTTTAAAAATAAGCTTAAATTATTGTGGTGATAGGCTAGTTTTTTTGCAAACAGCGATTTAGTACTCGGTAGTGTACTTGTTGTATATGAACAAAAGTCTAAATGAATTAACCATCCATCAACATAAAGGATTCGCGCTTATTACTACTCTTTTGAAGGTAGACACTTAATTTAGTTCACTTGGAACCCGTTCTACAATATAAACTAGAAATCGGCAAGCAAGTTGCAACGAATTAGTGAACCTGCACCGTAGCACGAGAACGAACAAATAGCCTCATTAACTGAACGATTGTACCGTTCACATTCGTTCAATTGAATGGTTTCTATTGGCTAAGACCAGTAAATTTTCATATTCGCTTTCTTTAATTGTAGCGAAGGTGCAGGTTGTATGCTAATTTCGGCGTGTTTTCATATCACTCGGCTTGCCTTTTTAGCTGTACAGTATTTCTGATATATACGTTTCTACGTATAATGTCAATAGTGCCAGTAGTGAGCAGCAGGGGTGTTACCTAAAATTGATTATAAAAGTAAAGAATCGCTGGTAAAGTTGGAGAAATTGTTGACTATTAGCATTTCTTTATTGTATTTGCCCGTAATGGCTGAGTGGATGCTATTCAAAAATATTTCTAAGACAATTTGACTGCGATAAATTAATTCATTTCCTTATATGCATTTGTATTTAATCTATAGAGGTGATCGAGCTTCTGTTTGTGTGGGCCTAAACAAACTATGGCAGACGATATAGAGGCCATAAATCTAATGCTTGTTAATCTGCAGAATGCTGTTCACGCGATATATATACCGACAATCAATGCCGCAATTGAAGAGGCAACGAATGAGATGGAAAGAATCGATGGGGATGAGATACGTGCGCTACTTCGCCTGTATTAGGCAGTTATATGCATTGCTTACTTTAATAGCAACGTGCGCTCAGTCTACACTAGCAAAGGCTCGAACTGAGCAAATTCTTTATCCTGATTTTGCTGGCTCACACTTCCCGGGAAGAGATTTCTACAGCGAGTTAGAAAGGTGTGAGCATTTGCTTTGGATGATGACGGGCGAAAAGCGTGGAATCCTTTCGGCAAGTTGTTCAAGATTTGTCGCCCTATCTAGCAACATACACCAGGCGTAGGCGTGTAAGGGTTCGCGATAACCCTTTTACGCTTGATGTAAGGTATTTCTCTCGTCAACAGCGCGTTCAACGTTTCTGCATTTTCCCGTGCCAACGCGTGATATGGACGCCTTCCTTGAGCCACGGGAGGGACAGGCCTGAGCACATTCTTGCAAAACTTCATCGCGAATATTTGCGTTGTGGTTGTCAGGCGCAGGTTGTTGGTGTCCTTCGTTTTCATCAAGGAGGCCTAGGTGGTCAGGATTATCGCCATTGGCATTGTATCCATCTGGGATCCCTTGGTTGTCTTCCAGTTCGCCATTGTTTCGTTCTGGGCGATCCAAGTTTGCTTCGTTGCCATTGACTCTGTCCAGAATTGCCCCACAAGCTGCTTCCCGGTCAAACGCATCTTGCCGATTGACGATCTCATTTACCCTTTCCACTAAACCACTAAAAATATATTGCAATTCTATAACTTAACTTCAACAAGTCTACAATAATGATACATTTATTTTACTTACTTCCTTTGCTCTCTTGCAATAAAATCGCGAAGTCTTCGCCTAACTGCACGTCGATTTCCGACATCAGCATAGAGCTCCTGTACATTGGCAGGAAGTTCATCAAATCTCTTGTGTCTCACAACATCATTTGCAATAATGTCCCAGATTGGACCAATTTCCATATACCGATCGTGTATAACAGCCCTTTCTACCTCACCTATGCGTCTTACTTGTCTCGGAAGCATTTGTGAACCAAAAGTACAAGTAAGTAACTGAATGTACAATCTCAATGCCGCTAACGCTGAATACGAATTCTATAGAGTCTACGCTGTTTACATAGTGTGTTTTTTTTCCTTTGGCCAACTTTTTATTGTCCTACATCGCTAAGGGAGTTGCAAACAATAAAAACGTTGTCGAAAATAACACTGTGCAGTGCAATTACTTTAATATATTCCTTTTGACTTTAACAATGGGAGTTATATTTATCACATATTCAATAGCTGTTTACTAAATATTGCACATTGAAATGACCAAAGGGAATAGGCAGTAAGAATATTTGCCACGTATATGAGAAATAGTTATACAATTTTAACAGTGTCAGAGAGCATGTCATTTTCACTGGAACGGCCTCTCTGAATGGTAAATAAATCATCCCAGATATAAAACACCATGTAGGCATTCAGTTTAAAATTGTTTTAAAGTTGTCAACAGAATGTAAAGTATTTATGACCTTATGAAACTAATTTTCGTAACTCGTAATAACATTCGTTCATTCGCTTTGGTCCATTCGTACATCTTTAAATATGCAAACCAATCACCTTTCATAATTTCAATGGCAACAATTTGCATACCTGCATATTTGTTCATTCTCGTTCTACGGTGCAGGTTCACTAATACGACAATGAAAATAGGGTCTCTGAACTGTTGATTTCACCGAACGGTCAAGTTGCACTGCAAAGATCGGCCCTTTGCCGAATTTTCCTCCAGTTGAGTATAGAGTAATTAAGTCAAGGATTATGTATACTTCAACATAAAAGATATATGGTAGATTTTGAATAAAATGCGAATATCTGTTTACAAGATCTAAGCGCTATTTAGAAGCACTCGATACCTTCTCCAACAAAATATCGGCGCTAAATATTTTAAAAAATTATAAATATTCACACATTAAAGACATGACAATGTAGCTTGCATTACAAAGAAACGTTGACTTACCCAAGTTATACCTTATACGTCGACTAAAGCCAAGTAAAGCCCTTTCAAACACGTGTGTCACATTAAACAACAGGTCACATGGTGGTAGAGAACTCGTCGAAGTATCCAACTCATTTCATAGCCAGTTTAAACGCCGATGTGTACTAATCCTGTGACTATGATGCCAAAGACACCGGACAACAAAATTTACCACTTTGTTCGGCTATTCCGACGATACTTTTAAGATACAAGATCCGATCATATCATGTTGTTCAAAGCACATGCTCAAAACAGTCCAACATAGATATCGCCAGTCATCTTCTTCGCATTAAAATATATGTTTTCTTTGCAATTGTTTCGCTTTAAAAACACTCTTTAGGTTGTTGAAGAGTTACTCTATAATTTCCTACAAAGAAAATCCCAATACTTTGGAAAACCAGCGAATCACAATGCTGAAAACTTCAACGTCTTTAGAAATTGCAATCCAAACATTGAAAACAAAATTTGCGGGAAAAGGCCAGGAGCCCGCGCTATTTTTATGCAGCGTCGACGAATGTCCCCTCTGCTCTGCAACACCAGTTCATGGATTCTGAGCCCCTCCTGGGGCGGTTTTTAAACCTAATCTAAGAGTGATACTGTACATGGAATTTGCCTATTCATTGAAGGAGGATATTTTCAAACCTGAAAAAAAGTTGCGCTGCTTTTCTTAATGTGTCTAACGTTTTAACGCTAAGCTTACATGCCAAAACTTGAAGAATTTCGTCTTCTTTCAGTGTTGACGCAACACGTTGTATATCGACATTCCTGAGGGCATATAGATGTTTGCGAATACAGTCTATGTGAACATCGTCTTCTCTCATACAATCTTTTACTACATCTAAATCAAACGACAGCGCAACTCTTTTCTTTTTTGACATTATTTCTATTTTACCACCACGCTTTTTATATGTAAAAGAAATGCAAGCGCACACATGCCAGAATAACGCACATAAAAAACCGCGCAATCAGTTAGGAGGAAACTGGGTATGATTAATAATTGGTTACGCGGGCACGCATGCTCTTATGATTTTGTGACGCATCACCAGTTTATTTTAGGCTACATATGTAAACCAATCATCGGTTTTCCCGATTTATCGATTTAGGGCATTTAAAGGGTTAAACAAAAAACAATGTATTGGGTCAAATACAAGTACTGAAGTTACTCAAAAGGAGACAAAATTCCTCTCACTAATGTTGCTTATGATGCCAAGCACATGCAACCCACATAGCATTTTGTGTGTGTTGGTCTTCAGTATATTTCTGCTTACTGGGTTGGAAATCACAAGGGTCTTCACCATGTCATAAATTAAAGGGCATCTTTCATTTACAGCTTCCAAGATATCCTTAAATAATGTGGCACCAATTGTATCAGATGTATCATGAACAGAGGAGCCTCTGATATTTGTGTCACAAATGTCCTCTAACACTTTCATTTCCAATTTGACAGTGTTCTTTTGTTTGTCTGACAAAACATTGTTTGGAATATTGTGCCTTAATTTTACCATCTCTTCCTTGTACATCTTGATAAGTGTATCAATATGGCGCTCTCGGTTTTGTGACTCCTTGGCATAAGAGGCTTAAGATATCCATTCTTTTCTATTTGGGTAAAAGATTGTTGATAGGTCAGGATTTTAATAAATCTTAACCATTAACATTATTAATTTGTGAAATTGTACCTATTCCTATTTAAATTAATGGAATTTCCCAATAAATCAACCCATTAAGCACAAAAGATTCCATGCCCCTGGGAATTTAAAATAGCTTCTAATCGTATGAAGAAGCAGAACTGTTGAATTACTAATTAGTCATTTATGCGCATTTGATCATATACTAGAGCGTGTTAATTTGCGCAATATAAATATTAAATATTATTATTATTATTAGAAGCTATTCCTAGGGTCATATTTCAATCTTTTGTGCTTAAAAATATTATTTCCCAAGAAATTCCAAGGTTTCGTTTTTTTACACCCTAAATGGCTCCATAAGTAATTGCACACTCATTCAGCAATGGTTGAATCACATTGAAAATCTGGTTGACAACACAAAATGTCAAAAATAAAATTTGGAATTACATTTGCTTCATGTATTTCTTGAGGTTCTTCGGAAAACCGGGGAGCAGTTCGAATAATGTTGTGCAACTATTGATGGAAACCATTCATCAACGAGAGGTCCAGGCAGAAGTGGATTTATTGAAGGGGGTATACAGGGGGGCAACCACATCCTTATTAGCCTTAGACCATGAGGGGTGCAAGGCAGGTGCAAGAAATGATATAGTTCAGACTGGCTTTCCAAGTACATAGAACCTAGTTGTTAAACTGTTTGTGTCAAGAGTTGGAGACTCCAGTGTATGCATGCACAGAACTTACCACATCGATATTTAACCATCAGTTGGGGCATTATCAAAAACAACTATATATCTAATACAACACATTGAGTAAACATATTTTTGAGTAAACAATATGAGCGACGACGAAGAATCGGGAACAAACACAAGTGATTCAGTAAAATCTGACGGACAAGAGAAGCTTTTAGAAGGTAAAATAACTAAAGCAATCGATAAACTAAAGTATTATCTTGAAGAAACAGACGAACTGATTGAGAATAAGGAAATATCCGAGTTGAGAATTGCATCTAAAAGAACTGACGAAATTAGGGACGAATTAAATTACCTGATATCTCGTGTACAAGAGCTAAAATTAGATTCGGGAACCACAACGCAAAGAGCGATCAGGCTATGGAAAAAGGATTTGAAAGCAATTGTTAGAGAAGAAAGAAATTATTAATGGAGTATTGGAAGACATTGAGAAAAAACGTTGTTTAGATTTGGAGACTGAAAAACTGAAAATGAAATTCGAGAAAGAAGAAAAGTTTAGAGCTGAGTTACAGGAGAGAGAGAAAGCACTTTGGGAGGAGAGACTGAAAGCCGAGATCAAGATGACTGAAAAAAGTTAGAAATGGAGACTGCTGCAAAGGTAGGGCGATCGAAATTGCCAGAACTAAAAATAACTCCATTTAAGGGAACCCCAGAAGATTGGATTAGATTCGAGAACATGTTCATGACACAAGTCGATAAGAAACCAATTTCTGCAGAAGAAAAATTTGGGTATTTGCTGGAATTAGTTGATCCCAAAATTAGAAATCGCTTTGCAAATCTTAAACCAGGAGAGACAGGTTACAAAACTGCATGGGACAGATTGAAAGACGAATACGGACAGACTAAAACTGTGATTGTGGCTCATGTAGAACAAATAATTAACCTGCCAGCTGTGAAAGGGTCAGGGTATAGTAAGGTGCATGCATTTTATGAATCCCTAAGCAAGAGTTATGATGCATTACAACTCTGGGTGAGGGTAACATGTTAAAGGGATTTGTACTACTACTGACATTGAACAAATTACCCAATATCAAAGCTGATCTAGTGAGGACGGATGAAGAGTGGGAAGAATGGGAGATGGAGAATTTGATAAAGGCAAGTGGTTGAAGAGAAACCAGTCAGAAGCTGGTAAAGAGACGGGAGACAGAAAGCATGAACACAATTTTTTTTGGGCAAGATAACACAGGGGCGCCATGTCCTCGAGGATCTCACTGGGAGGACGCATGCCCAGTGTATGACACCCTTGAGAAACGTAGACAATTCTTTTCAGAAAAATGCATGTGCTTTGTGGGCGGTCAGGACACAGGGAGACCACCTTCCAGTCTACTGCCACTTGGATCAGGAAGATACGTAAGAGTGAATCCCTTCAAGATCATCTCGCACAACAAGATATCAGATGGCAGTTTAACTTCTCCAGATCGCCATGGTGGGGAGGAATGTATGAGCGACTCATCAAGGAGATCAAGAAAACGCTGTATAAAACCATGGGAAGATCACATCTGTATTACAAGCAAATGGAAGCCTTAGTGATGGAGATTGAGAGACATCTCAACAACCGCCCATTGACCTACGTAGAGAGTGATAATGGCGAGGAGCAGGTGTTGACACCCAACGTAATTATGTGGGGGCAGAATTCTCACGTCATGGAAGATATTGAAATTGAAGGTGATGAAGTAACGCAAGGCTTCTGCTGAAACGACAACATGCATGGAATTGTTGGAAGAAGGAATATATTCACAGCCTTATGGAGAACCACAGAATACACAGAGGAGCTGAAAATGTTCCGGAAGTCGGGGAGGTTGTACTGGTGGTTGGCAATGGAAAGAACAGAGGAGAGTGGACGAAAGGGAAAGTTGTGCATCACGTTAAAGGCAATGACGGTGTAGTGAGGGGAGTAACACTTCTCCACAAAGGTCATTATATTCAAAACCCGTTACTCGTGTGTCCGTTGGAAATAAGAGCAGTAGAGAAAGTTCGGGGTGAAGAAGTAAAGAAAGAGTCACAAGAGGTACGAGTGAAAAGTACTCGAAAAGCAGCAGCGAATATGTCTGATAGCTGACGAAGACGAGTGAAGAACGATTTGAATACTGTTATCAGGACATTCAAACATTGAGATACATTGAACTCAAGAAACATTGACATTGTTGTGTTAATCGTTACGATTGTAGTGTAAAATTATCAGATTATAATTTTAGGGGAGTGTGAACGGAATTTAGTGATATTAGAGATTTAAAGTGGAAACATGGAAGTGGAAACATAAAGAAATGAAAAAGCGAGCTGAGATTGAGAAAAACATATTTAATACAGAGACAGATAAAGAGACCTTTTAAAATTATATTTTTAACATATTATAATTACTTTTTTGAATATATATTATTGTTTATTTGTGTGATTTATTGTCCCGACGGAGTTCCGTACACAACTGCCTTGTAAGGAATTTGACTGCCTTCCTTCAATTTAAAAGCATCTTTCAATAGTAGTGCTGAGGTTTCTTTCCTTAATTGAGCAGCCTGTTTTCCAGTAGGTTTACCTCCTACAGAATATTAAAAGCAAATTATACATCCCCTACTGTTCATAAATCTAAGCAGTGGCAGACACTAATGGGGGGGGGGTAATAATATCTCAAAACTACTTAAGTGTATGAAATGAGTACGTAATGTTGGCTAATATTGTTCATAGAGTTATCATCATCAGAATAATCTTCAGTTTCCATTGTGAAATTGAGATATTGACTGTCTACCATTTCTACAAGTGTTGAGTCATGTCCCATTCAGGAACGTTAGTCTCATCCAGCATTGCGTCTTCCACATCATCTGGTATTTCCATGTTTGTTTCACCAAAAAGTTATTTTATGATCTTCAATATTTCAACTGCATCTGAATTTTCAACTGAATTTTTTTTAACAGATAAAAGAGCTTCTTTCCACGCACTTGCCTAAAGAACTGAAAACCGAAAAATACTAAAATATTTTATAGTTAATTAACCCATTAACTGGCAGTACCCTACCACTGATGAGTAAAATCGTCTGGCATTAGACAGAGCAAAATACTAAAGTAGGGTGCATCTGGGCACATTGCCTATCAGTACAATAATACTATTATCAATCGGGTCCTGTAAACAAACATAATCCAATTGGGCAGAGGGGCACCCCAAGTCAATGCAGCACCAAAATTTGGGTTGGATATGCTTCCTTCAAGGTGATGACCTTCTATCCTATTGTTTCAATTAGTGCCCAAGTATTGATTTCCATAAAATCATTGGTGATTTTGGAACCATGAGACAAAAACATCAATAATTTCAAATTTTTATACAGGATAACCTATCAGTACAATAATACCATTATCCAGGGTCCTGTAACAAACAAACATAATCCAATTGGGCAGAGGGCACCCAAGTCATGCAGCACCAAAATTGGGTTGTTGGTGTAGGTGCTTGCCTTCCTTGGTGACTCTTTCTATCTCATTGTTTGGAAGTTCAGTGCCCAAGCAAGATCACTCATGTATAAATATGTTTTTGCCTTGCTTTCAAAATTATGATGCCTTATATTGGGCCCCAGGGAATACTTTGTCCAAGGCAACACCCTAGCAAGTTTCAAATTGACATAAATTGTTGCATTTTCAATAAACATAATATTGTACATAGGTTCCTTTCATTACGCATTCATGCATTGATCGTAAATACTGTACACTACATTCCCTATACTATGCAAAATGGATTACCCATAATATATACAAGACGACTACTGTTGATTTTGCTCATATTTACATGACTAATTATTCACAAAAATAAGACGTTTGGTCTAGAGGTCCTACAGATCCAATTACAAAATTGTATTTCACTATTTAAATATATGGAGAGTATTAGTAATTACAATGGCCTGATTTATACTGGAGGCAGATCATTTGTCAAGACGCATCATCCGTTGGATAGATCATCTGTCTTAGTATAAACACAAGACAGACTATCCAGACAAACTAGTGAGAATAACTATCCTCTGGGTATAAGTAACAAAGTAACACCTTTCCCGATAGTTTGTCTAATGAACGTCTAATGCCGTATTTATACACACAGACAGATCATTCGTCAATACAAACTATGCACACAAGTTTGTCTAGGTACACAAACTATGCAGATAGTTCGTCTTGGCAGATGATCCGTCTGTTCATGTGCGTTTATACACAAACAAATTATCAGACAAACTATGTTTTCTTTACCCAAGTTCGTCCAGACGGATCACCGCCTCTAGTATAAAATTAAGCCAATGTTCGCAATTACTATATTTGTTATATATTAGTAGCAGTTGCAATTATGGATTTATTTAGTTTGTAGTTTTTTTAAATTGAGTTTCAAGCAATCAAACCCATTCCAAATATCAATCCTAAAATTAAATACTAAGGAAATGTTAATTAGTTGGAAAAGTTATCATAGAAATCATTGTCAAATTTGGCCATAAATATGCATGCAAATACCATAAATCTTTAATCTATACTATGAAGAATACCGTTTCAATACTGTGTTTTCAACAAAATATCTTGCTCCAAAATTCTATATAAAAGCGAACTGCATTGGCACTCAGGTGCCCTGGTGACCCCCATAAGCTATCTGAGAATTACAAAAGTTTGGCTAAAAGAAACACTTTCATTGAGAATTAAAACTTCAAAATTACTCTCATGAGGACCCACACGGCCTAAAATATGCAACTTTTGCACCTTCAAAGTGCAAAAGTCCGGAAATTAAAGTACATTATTAAAGTACAGTCTCATTAAATTTAATTGGAAAAACTGTTATCAATCAGTAATTAGTTCATTACTTTGGAAAAGGTGCTCTGTTTTAAGATCTGTTATTAATAAGTTATTGATTAAAAATGCACACACAGGGAGGGAATGTGATCTAAATTAAAAATTATTTTCGGTATGATACCCAATCGGCTAATTCTTTCAAAATACAAGGTGCCAGTTATTTCCTGAGAGTCCGCAAGGCAAATTAGAGCTTGATTATAAAATTCCAGCCCTGGCTACGCATTGTTAAGCTGGACTCGTATATTATCGTCCTATCTATCTTTTGCCTGAATGTCATGATTAGTGGCTTGCAAGTAAAGTCTGCGATCAACCTTGTGAGAACTTTCAAATCCTTGGTTGCTAAATTCCCTCATTGATCCAAAGGTTCGCATCAACATTGAGGCATGTTCAATGATCAGATGACCATAGTCACCAGTACCAAGCATGGACCAAAGGTGTCACGAAGGTGGAATCCCCATTCTTTACACTAGAAATTAAGAGTCGTTATGATATGAATGAATGATAACAATCTTTTTTATAAAATATAAAACAAAAACTGAAACATGAAAATATCTTGAAATCCAAGATATGATCTAATACAAGACGTAAGATTAAAAATTGTCATATTTCGATCCTATTACAGAATCATTGTCAGCCAAACTGATTCACAAATTTATATAATTAAATGCAGTATTCTTAGAGCTCTTCATTATCGTAATCGATTAATCGTCATCAGCAATCGATTAAAATCCATTAGTCGTATTGATTCAAAGTAAACACATTGTCAGTGGTTACTAGAGAACTTTAGATTTGACGGCGGCTACGAGAACGACTACGAGATTTTCCCATTAAATATCTGCTAATACTTTGGCACAGAACATCTTTATAACAACTGTTGAGCCAAAGTGAGTATAACTTTGAATTTGTATTAGCAGATATTTAACGGGAAAAGTCGTAGTCGTTCTCGTAGCCATCTAAAGTTCCCCACTATCGCTTTCATGACGGGCGCATGTTTTTAAGTTTTAATTTGACAGCTAATGGGAGCTGTCAAATTAAAACTTTGACATAGTTCCCATTTCCTTCCACATAGTTCCGACCTATAGAACAACAAAGTATTTCAGGTTAAAGAAACTTTTTCCTTTTTTTGTCGATGATGGTCCCCTAATACTTTTTAAAGGCCATCATAATACTGTAATA
The DNA here is from genome assembly GCA_016169945.1 of Trachythela sp. YZ-2020. Taxonomy (NCBI): domain Eukaryota; kingdom Metazoa; phylum Cnidaria; class Anthozoa; order Malacalcyonacea; family Clavulariidae; genus Trachythela; species Trachythela sp. YZ-2020. The sequence continues at coordinate 346,056 of JADLSH010000333.1, forward strand.
TCCAACTGGGAATGCCAAGAACCCAATTAGTCATACCATTCTAAATAGTTCCCTCTGAATTTTCAGCTGCAACACTCTGAATATCTGAATCATCTCCTATGTCCTCCACAACCATCAAAGTTTCTTCAATTCTGCTGCTCAGGGCCTCCCAAAAGGTCAGCCTTTCTCGAACATGGATTTCAACCATGTCTAAAATTGAATAATTCATCCTGATTTAAAGCTAAAAGACATAATAATTATGTTGAATAGTTCATACTCATGAGTTCATGCTCATGATTATGAACCACAGTATTTACATGTGACAAACAACAAGTGTATATGTTTTTATTTGTCTCTGTCAAACCCCCATCAATAGTTTGTTCACAAGAGGAATGTCTACTTATTATATGGGTGTGCGTTACTGTATATACATGTACATTTACTCACTTCCAGGCATAATGGTTATAACTTCTTCACGAACACCATAATCTCGTACGAATGTCTTCCCAGGCAGGTTTTTCTCTAAAAACTTAGATATAAAATTTGTTTAAGTATAGCGCAGGGCAACCGTACAGTAGCATCAATTGTAAAAAAGTTGCATATTTCCATTTTATTTGATATTTCTTAAAATTGTCGGTTGGAAAATGCATGGATTCTGATATTATACTATTTATGTGATTAATGAATATACTGTAGACATTTTAATGCATTTCTGGGTAACAGAATATTTTTCGCTATTATACCTTTTTGATCTCTTCGCAAAATCCAATTTTCTTAAGAAGGTAATCTTCTGCTGCAGGAACTGTTATGTAATCGACAAGCTTCTCCATTACAAGAGCTGAATCTACAATAGACTCTATGTTGGCAAGAAAAGATCGTTCAGTTGGACCTGGAAGAGAGACATCTTGTTGTTCGGTTTGGTTTAATAAAATAGTAAACTTGAGTGACTTCTGAAGTGCAACAAACAAAGAGAACGGAGAAAGTAATACAGGATGCCGCTATAATGGTTATGTTTTTAGAACATTGTATGTAAGGGAAATGCTTTATAATGCAAGTTGGGATGTACTCCTTAATTTGTAATCCTTGTATCGAACATGGAATCTACAGTGTTGTATTTTGTTTTGCATTAATTACATACCTGAAATTGATGCTATGTTTATGTGGTTCTTCGTGACTTCTAAATTCTTATTCCTGCAATCCTTAATCCTTACAAAGTTTTCCTTATTGATTTTGGTCCCAACTCCGCGTTGAAATTCTCCAAACTCCCAATTTTATATGCGTATAAGCCCAATGACCCAAGAATTTGTTCCTTGTTTCTCATTTCGCAGTGTAATTCACACAAAGTTATGGAATGCATGTCTTTGTCTAGTAATAGTGTGAGGTCATCACGAATTCCTTTCCAGCTATAGTTGTTAATATAAAAGAAACTTATTTATGTCATTAATGAAATTAGAAATAGTGCTATATATTGGCTCCAGTATATATTAAAATCCTTCATACTTTCCAATGTTTCCTTTGCTGTTAGCAAAACAGCTTAAACATGTTTCTCCAGCTGCTAGCCCAGGACAAGCACATCCCTAAATAAGTTTAAAATTATAACTGCAATTTAACAACAGTCATGTAATTAAACTAAAATCCATACGAATAGCTCAATCTTAAGGGAGTATATGCTATATGCAAATGTTATCTAAAGGAAAGGAAAGTTGACCATCAGCATTGAATAGTCTAACCAAGCCATCCAAGTTCTAAACTAAGTCTTGTAATTATAACTTATATTTACTGTGAGGTCCATATCTAGTATAGTGTCACATCTTTTTAATTTAGAGATATTTTAGAATGTTTAAAAAATCGCTGGTCAACCTGTATCTGATTAATTTTGTACTCTTGCTTAATACAACATTCGAGACTCGACAATCGCAAGACATCTTTCTGTTTTATGTGCACCTTACGTATATGTTGGAAAACATTGCAAGGCAAGTTGGGGGACAGGTAACAGGCAATGTATGATGCAACACTTGCCTCATCAACATTGGCCTCACAAGTCATTACCGTTTATATACTTACTCTAATAGCAGTGCAGAATACGCAAAATTCTACACTTAATCCTCTTCCTCCAAGGACTACTTTTTTTACTTTTTGAAGCCGATGGGTCTTGTTTCTCGCCTTCTTTTTTGATGACAATTAATAACAGTGCTTTATAGTCCAGTGTAACTATAAAACATTTAATTTGTACAATATTATCAACATATTGTCTCCACACAATTGTAACGCGTAATTACAAATCGCATGAAGATCGGGTGAGATTTGTAATCACGAGCTTGATTTTCAACAAAATTGCATGACTATCAGTTCAATTTTCACTTTTTAATCGCACAATTTTATTTCTGAATTTATTTAACATTTTCGTAAACCGGAAACAAATTCAAATTTGTACTTTATATATAATGACGCACCCACATTAGTCCCCCAATGCTAATGGGATACTAGTCTTACAGTCTGTGGCACGTTGTGGCTCTATGCACAGGCTATAATGATACAGAACATCGCGACTGATTTTGTGGACGTTGATTACTTGACGTTTCAATTAAAAGATGACAGATATACTTCAAAATTCGGCTACTACAGAAAAACGATTAGTTTCAAAAGTAAGACACTCAGACTATTCAGATTCAATATAGACCTGAACAAAGGTAACTTTTACTCAATCCAACGCCATGTGACATGGGTTTTACTACATCCCGGGCGTTCTTTCTCAGTGCCCGCGATCACAATTAGGATTATCAGCATTGAGTGTTTCCAGAGGAGTGTTTCCTAACGTTTCCTTTTGATCCTTACTCCTACCTCATTCCCTAACCTTCATTCCCTATACCCTAACCAACCCTAAACACTAACCTTAAACCTTAACCCAGAAGGAAACACTCAATGTTATCATTGAATGCCCGAGATGTAGTAAAATCCATGTGACATGAGGCAACTTTTGGAAAAGTAGGAAAATAAGTGAAAACAAACAAATCAAACCTGTAAAATTGATTTGATATACTCTACCATCGACTGTTATTCCATTCTTTTTAATTTCTTCTTTTGCAACTGTTATTTCTTTAATCATGCTTTGGATATTTTGCCTAAACATAACCAGATGCTTATAGTTTCTGTGCGATATACCTTCTAACAGGGTTAAAAACTGCACAACAGATATCTTCATTATTGGAAGCAAAAACTGGAAACTTAGCTCATCAATTAAATTCAGCATGTCATTAATACATCTCTTTGAAACAAATAATTAATTATAATGGTCAACAATTAAAAATCCCAATACTTGATTTTACCCTGATAACACCAGTTTGCTATAGCTAGTGGTATGACGGCTTTTGAGCTCTGTGAGGTTGCATATGGCATGTTTTTTAGTGGCACCATACCACACGATATTTGTTCTTTACCTTGAAAGAGAAAAATCTTTTCACTTTACATCTTAAACCCAACATATCCCCAGTTACTTAGGCCCCGCAATTGCCAATATTGATACATTGTGCCAGGAGCAGCACAATTTAATGTTAAAAGATATACATATTTCTTAATGTTTTAGCTCTTTTGAGTACAACAAAAGGAAACAAGCCGCAACTATGCAATTGGTAATCATCAGTATTAAACACTAATTGATGGTCCACCAATTACTCAATTAACAAATTCACAATAAACTAATAATAAGATAATTTACAACTGTATCGGTCATGGCATTTCACATGATTCAATACTTTGGTGTAATATAGTTGTGAACAGAATGCAAGCTAAAATCACTTATTAATAATTATTTTTGACAGTTGAAAAAAATACTGTATTCTGCCCAGACAGTGTTTGTTAACACACCAGCTTAGAATTCATTTATACTCAAATTTACCCCAGAATGGTCTACCATCCAATTTCAAATTTAAGTGTAGTGTGCGATTATTGCCAGTACTGTCCACTTGGTGTAACCTCATTTCTCCATGCCATGACAGACTCCAAGTTAATTTGTCCACCTGGTAGGCCATCAGGCCATTCACCAATACCCAACAGTTTGGTAAGTTATGCGAAAGAGCACATCTTTTATCACACAAATCTGGTTTTTTGTTGGAAGAATGGCAAAATCTGCCGGACTGACAAACAAATGATGTAACAAACGTCATGCATATGGGTTAATATAACAATAGAGTTGGTGTTCGCGGGCATCAATATGTTAAACTCATATTACTATTATTATAATATTGGAGGGCATTTTACAAAACATTGTACAAAACATTGTACACAATTTCTTCAATTGTGCGGCCGTAAAATAGGAAATACAATTTAGGCTCATTTTCTTGTTAGTCATTTTAGCCAAAATACGCCACAATGCCCATAATAATATAATAATATAATATCGGCATGATTTGCCACTTAGATAAAACTTTGGAGGTCACTGAAAAGTATTTTGTCACTTTGTGTTTAATAGCACGTATATAATAGCACGGTATATAACTGCAACCTTATAACCTTAAACCTGTGTCCTCTTTTACCTGTATAGCCGTTTTCGGAACCTACTAATAAAATGTGCTAGCTTTATAGCATGTGTAAGTTAATGCCAGTAGGACTGGTATTGTACAAAAATACCCTGTACTTTAGCTTATTAACGAACTTGAGTAACGCTCTAAAGAACTTAAGCAACGCTTAAGCTCAAAACCGCTTGAATTTGTTTTTATACCATCGTTTTCTTTGTTTACAATGCAGCTATTTGCTGTTACTAGATCCAATATGCATTGCTTAAGTTCGCTATTTATTGACAGGCCGAGTATAAGTTCGTATAAAAATAGAGTATCAAAATATCAACAAACAGTATTAAATATCAACATACCCCAGTGCACCCTAGCTGAGTTAGATTGAGAAGCGTCTGCCATGCTGAATTGGATATCTTCGTTCTGACTTTCAGGAGAATGTAGGTCCAATCTGGCATACGAAGTGCTTCAAGCAGCATTGAATGGCTCTTTTCAGAAAGGGTCAAAGTTAAGGCCTTTTTCGCACCTAGTCTGGAAAACAAGACGTCTGTTGCCCCGAGGACAATGTATGAGTACAACAGCCTTCTGCCAACGACTTCATTAATATTCTCCTGATGAGCATCTGCTATAACCTTGGGGGACTTGATGAATTGTTGGCCTTTTGTTTTGATGCGGCGTTTCCTTTCTTGCTGCGTTATTTGATTTGGCTGTATAAGAGCAATTGTTGGCGAGCGCGGGGTTGAGATTTGCGCGGGAAATTCAACTGACTGAAACGCATTCTCCTTCGCTTGGATTTTGTTGTCTTAACGCCAGAAGGAATGTACCAAAAGAGGTTATTGTATAAACTTCATTTTCTTTCTGCCCTCGCCCATTGAACCAATGGGTAGGATTTTGACCTTCTGTACTTCGCTTAAGAATAATTGAAAGACTGTGCTTTGTTCATGCCTTCTATGCGATTTCGGATAGCTGAAAAGCAAATCGTGATAGGCGTACCAATTCTTGTTATAGTCCAAGTAATGCGAATATACTCAAAAGTACATTGCAAAAATTGCCTTGACTTGTCACACTGCCACTGTTTCGCGGTACTATTCAAATTCGCACGCGTTTGCCTATAAATCTCAAATGATGGCGTTGACAGATGCATTCAGTTATTAGGATTTATTAAACTATTACTAATATAAAACTGGACTTTCATAAAACTGATCATCAAATTACACTTGCACCTTGTCCTAGAGTGAGTTAATTTAATTTATACATGTCAACCCTCAAACGCCTTGCCACATTACGAACACCTTTTGCCTTAATTTTTTCACACATCGTGCGGGTCCTCATGTTACCTTTCTCATTTATATTTCCGATGGACACAGGTGGATTTATTCCCCAAAATTGCTTAAAAAGCGATTTTAAGCAGCGATGTCACTCAATTTCATATAATACATATCTTGTTCTACTGTACTTTCTGGCCACAACATGGCAGCTGTCAACTTTCCGGGCACACATGTTGGCAGTGCTAAAAACATCAAAGGAGTAGCCTTTCTTTCCTCTATCTTCTATGTTTCTATGGTTAACATGGTTAATGGCTTAATCTATTAGATGTTATGTAGATGATATGTACTATATAATTATATTGATGTATTAGAGTTTACTGAGTGTTCTAATAAACATAATAATAATTATAAGGAGAAAGTATTTAGTATTTAAAATTATAAATACATTCTACATTTTCAATTACAATATTTCATAATTTTATATAGAAAATATATAGAAAATATTGAGAATATTAACAGTTGTCTGCATGTTGGAAAACACATAATTTACATTACACAGGAGGTTTAGTCCACTCAGTCTCCTTGACTCAACTCTAGGAGAAGTACAAAGGAGAAGAAGGAGTAAAGTACACTTTATCATATACGGAATTTATTTGAATTACGGATCACTAGTGACAATGTTCAGTACATAAAAGACTGTTTCGCCCCATATCAGGGCTCATCAGCATCCCAAACATAGCAAAATAAACATGTTTACATGCAGCAACTTACGTGCAATATAACATTAAATATTTATGATAACAAATCATACTATAAGTTATATTTTCACTTGTGATTTCACAGCTCTCAGTTTATAAGAGATCTTTCTCCTACAATGCCAATTGGCAAAATGGCTAGTTTAATTTAGTAATTTATGCCATATAACGGTTTATATGTTTATGTCTAACTCATGACACACTAATTTATGTTGCCTAATAGCCTTGTTGAGTCATTGATCACTTGACATAGTATCATATCACTCAAATAGACATATACTAAAATTAAAAATATTGTAAATCTGTATCAATTTTAAAACCTTAATCATTCATTGAAAAAAAAAACCGGACCTTTATATCCTATGTATACTGCATTTATATCGGTTATCCTCGATATTATTAGCCTTCTGAGTTCTGACGGTCCTTCAACTGCAACAATATGCAAATTTGTTGTGTAAATAAAAATTCATAGCGAAGTCTCAATTGAGATACGTGTATTTACATATGCATGGCAGCAAAATCATTCACCGCAAATGCGGATTGAACCGTTTGGTAAATACTACAAGGAGTAGCAGACATTTCCGAATTTCCATAGAAATTTTTGAATTGAAATCAGTCAGAGCTCCCCACAGATCAGTAAAAATCGCAAAAAATCGCTTGTTTCCATGGAAATAAGAGTCTAGACCAATCAGAACACTGGATTTTGACTTTTTGACTGATCGACTTTGCATATGTCAGCTGTTCATTGACTTGACTAAGCTGGTTGGCTCAGCCACTGTATGAAATTTGATCACTGGCCTACACTTCGATTGGAATATTAATTACTAGCGCTGCATAATAATAGATACTGGACTGTTATAAGGTGCCGCTGCATGATAAAAGATAACTGCACTATTGTTAGAATATTTTAGTACTTTAAGTTTGCAATTTTTACATTAGTCATGTGACCAGTTTGACAACCCCTAGATCCGCCCGTCCCCCTCTGCTTTCCTTTCAGGGTCCAGGGAGGCCATGCACTTGACATATTTATCTATATTTGAGTATTTTCTCAGGTAAAAATGAGACATTTAGATAGTTGTTCGTTTTGGTCCTCTTTTGTATTGTAATAATACTTAAGTATATGAAGCGAAAAATTCCAATCCATGGGTTTTTCTTATAATTACAACATATTTGCAAATTAATATAATTTTGTGCACTGCATTGCTGAGTAATAGCCCAATAAATCAAATGTGCATATACTAGTCCCATGTAGTTTATAGAGAAAGTTAATGAATGCTTTAAGTATTTCCACCTGCTGTAATGGCATTGGTATATAGTAGCATTTTGTAGGATTTACAATCGCGGCAAGAGAAGCATTCCTAAAAATGTCAATCAATTCATTTCCTCAGTTCAACAAATTCCTTTGAGCGTTCCTAACTTCCTGTTTGACTAGGCCAATTAGAATTGTATACTTTTTAGTGAGCAAATTGAAATGCGAAGTTAGGAACTCTCAAAGGAATTTGTTGAAGTGAGGAAATGAATTGATCGACATTTTTAGGAACGCTTCTATTACCACGACTGTAACACTGAATTAGACAACAAGTACGAATCATACTAGTTCGCATCTTGTGGGTTGTGCAAATCATGAACAGGTTCGAAATCACGATAACAATGCAGGACTACACGCAGGACTCTATGCATGAAAAAAACGGCGGGAAAACTCCATTGTTTGCTGAAAAAATGGCCGAACATAAAGATATCTTGACGACTAAATCGCTTCTAGAGTCCGAAGATGAAGAAATTGAGCACTCGTTATAAAACAGATATGCTGAAGGTAACAAATACCAAATATGCAACAAAAAATGCTTTAAAACATTTTTGAAACTTGAAAGCAGTTGGTATGTTGATGCCAGACATAGTCTATCGGGACATGGTCTGGTAACTCGGTAAACTTCAAATTGCTTATAATGAGGTGTGATTTTATGTTGAACCGTACCTTACACTGTGCACATCCTTTGTTTTTGGTTTATTGATATTTAATATAAAACACAATGTGTTCATTGATCGTGCACCGTGCACAAACGCGAACAAAAAGATAGAACAAAGAATTTAGCTGAGTTTCCAGACAAATCTTTTCAAGGACTATGTGCCAGAATATGTCTATGTCTTTCTATTCTGCTAGCCTTACTTTTTTTAGGTATAATATATCATTTATGGACTCTCCGCTTGGGGGACTGCGAAATATTACCCAAAGTGAATGTAAACAACCCAAGCCGTATGTCATGCATACATTATACATGAACTAATTACATGCTCAGTTTGTTCAGTTGGAGAAAGCAAGACAAACTTTTGTAAATTTCTCATCTAATTTTCACCCAAACTTAACCAAAATATAATCAATTTGTCCTTGGCCTATGACAGCCCTATGTCCATTAGTTGTACAAAATTCTGTATCAAAATGTTTGATATATTTTAGTTATTGTGTTTACAGACACACATACATACATTGCGTTTAATTATTCTTCTACGCTAACAAGTAAAGAATTGCTTCTACATTGCCCCTAAATCGAAAAATAAAAAATCTAACACCTAGTGCACAGCTCACTGCGACAGGACTCTGTGTCACCAGCTGGCACTGTTTCTTGTGGTCGTGCTAAATGATACACTTGTAAGCATTTAAACCTTGCCACCTGTATTTCGGCTCCAAAATCTCAGTTTGTCATCAAGCACAGTTTCACGTGCATCTCCTGTGGCTTGCTCTACATCGGAGAGACTGGAAGACGTTTAGGCGATAGGTTTGCTGAGCACTTGCGTGATGTTAAAAACAATGTGCACAACAAACCGGTTGCTAGGCACTTCAACAGTGCCAACCACTCCTTTTCTGATATGAAAATATGTGCCATTCATCCCATTATTGGTGGCAATGATACCCGTCGGAAGAAAGAAAAGCGTCTCATTTTTAAACTTGGCACCATTCAGCCTGATGGTATCAATGAGTGCCTCTCCTTCATCTAGCTCATTCTTTTTCTCTTAAATACTTATATACTTTCCTCTATATCCCCTCTTCCCTTCCCTGTAACGCCTGTGCGCAGGCCTTCGACCCTATAATCGGGCCGAAGCCTGCACACAGTCTATATTTTTACATATTCATTATATTTTGTAATGATTGTTATGACTACTTTATTTTCATTGGTTAATATTTTGTTCACGTGATGTAATGTGTTTATCTGTCTACTAATTACTCCTGACGAAGGGCTTTAGCTCGAAACGTCTAGATTTTGTTTATGTATTTTAGGCACACACGAAGCAACCCTCAATTTGTTTCATTGTTAATGTTGTTTAGAAATTATGACATCATAGTAGCCTTTTGCCTAACCTCATCCCCATGGCCTTTTTTGAGGAGAAGAGGGGCTGCCAAAATGTTGGCCCTGCTCTACCGGTAGTGATAACTACCCAGTTATTAATTGGTTGAAACTAGCTGATCAAGGGGTACCAGAGAATAGACACTTAAAAACCAATAATATAGTAGGGTTGAGTTGCCTAATAGTTAGAATTATTAATAGCAGAACTATGAAAAAATGAGATGTTTATATACACAGTTTCCTTGCCCAAATTTGTAGTATTATATAAGTATAAATTATGCATTTTAAGTACAACATATCAGCTAATGAAATATTTTTCTTAACATATGCGTGGTTTGAATGTTGTGGCTCATAGATATTATATAATGAACAATTCAGTCTGGTTTTGTATGGATATCATCACCCCCCCCCAATCACAATTGTCTGTGTGATTATCTCAGTTGCATGATGCAAACTTTCAATAGCAGGGCTTCATCAAATGAAACCAAAACGAGAACCATCCTTGTGAAAACAAACATGGGGTCTAAATGATAGGTGTCTCACTTTCAGTCAGTATATCTTTGTCTTCTGAGTGTTCTTAGTTAATGCTTATTACCAGGCCTTTATATTTTTAAAAAAAATATCAACATCATCTTAGCATGCTAATTTTTAATGCTTAATTATTAATGCAAGGTTGATTTAAGTTCTTTTCAAGGACTGTTCACACACTAAAATAACATTTTTGAAGGAATTTTTATTGTATTTTATTTTGATTAAAAAAAAAAACAAACAAAAACAAAACAAAAATACAAAAATATAGTGCATAGAAGAAAAATAAATCGACAACCAACCAAAGTAACCACCAAAATATAAGACAATTATAAAAAGATGACTTACAATAAAAGAATATTTGCAATAGCAATCCTGATACTAAATAAAACCATTTTCATTCTTAAAAATCTACTTTTTTAACCCTCTATCCACTTAATATTCTCCCCTCACCCTAATATAGATCAAGCAACATTTTGCATATTTGCCAATAATTTATGTCCAGGATTGTAGATAAAATTATGAAAATGTTTTTGTTAGACAATTGTATTCTACTTGAATCGATATTATGTGTGATTTTCAAGCACTTTAACTCTTTCTAAACGGTAGCGTCGAATATCAACCGCCAAAGGATGATGATTTTGAGCGCTTGTATCTTTGACGCCCCTCACCCAAAACGGACGAAAATACCACCAATCAATTCAGCAAACGATTCAGCAAACACACCTGTTCTTGACTAATGCCAAACAAATCGCTAAACACATTGTTTTACAGATCTCTGTGAGTTTTAACACCTTTGTAATCTGATATTTATTATATCGTAAACTAATTATATAATCAGTACCTTTGGTCGATGATAACTTCTGTTTTAAAATCTGTGTGATCTTTGCTAATACACCGTTTTATAGAGCTTTAAAAACAGTACATACTGACCAACTTGCAAAGAATTCCCCAGGGTACAATACCCTATATAAGATCTTTTTGTCGGGACTGAAGCACATGGGCAAACCATATATAGTCAAACTACGGCAAGCGCGTGCATGCTGGAAAATTCGAGATAAATAAAAAAAAATTCAAAATAAATATTTCTAAAAGCCATATCGAACGCACGTTTTACAACCGAAAGAAACAGATAAAAAGCTAAATTTCGACCATTAGAAGTCTTTCAAGATATTAAAAGATATTAAAGATTGTTTGAGTTGAACTGAAGTATGACTGGAGGTATGTTTGGGACTAAACGTTTAGTATTTTTGATTCTGTAATGTTTAGTCGGCAAAATAGCCCACTGTTAAAAAGCTTATTTTGTAAGGATTCCAATGGTGTTAATTTCATTGCCAGGGGGTAAATATTTTGCAAAGGAGATCGTACTCAAAGTGCTCTTGCAACAACTTGCGACAACATAATTAAAATGCGACCGACCAGAAAGAGTTAAGCAACCTTTGAATTTGCAAGCATGTATCAAGCACACTTGACATAAGCATTTTCGTTCATCTCAAATGAGTTAGAAGGAAAACAATAGTACAATACTCTAATAGCTTGAAAGGAAAACTGTAAGGAAACCGGAAAAAGGTTTCTCACTTTCACAGGGTTTCTTGAAAGATATGCAACGGAAATATTTCTTAAGTAGTGGAAGCACTGTAGTCATAGCAACACTGACACAAAATAATATAATTTTTTAGGGCGCAAAACAGGATACAAATCGGCCTAAAATAATTAAAAAATAGTGTTTTAGCTATAGAATTCCCAAATTTATGATGTATGTATGTTATTATTTGTTATAGAGCTTTAAACTAATGTAAAATTCAACCTTCCGTCCAAATATAGCGTTTCAAAATGTTAACAAAACTAAACTGCATTTTACCGATAAAAATTCCTTTTTGAAATGAAATCAGTTTAAAATATAAGCGTAAAAATGATTTTGTCCTTTTAATTTAGACCTTTTTCATCATATAAAAATACGATACTTTAACCGTAAATAAATGAAAAACTATATATATAAAGCAAGAGTTTTTAGAACAAAAATACATCAACACTTTTATTGTTTTAATAATATAACAAACCTGCATCTATATATTTTACTTTTTTTCGTTCATTTGTCGCTTGGACTCTTCTTATCTTTTTTGCTATAGTTAAAGCGATAAGATCCGTTCCACAGCTCTTCCAATAAAGTCCCAAAAGCGACCTTTAATTCAGACTGTTTCAAGTACTCACTGCACTCCTGACATTGACAATCTGCCATACTTTTGAGATCAGTGAGATGACCACCCACTAACCTTGAACCATGCGCCGCGATTATTGATGAACTTTAGATCTCCCATGGATTTCCTTTTTTCGGGGTGTGATAAATAACCGAGCAGAATTAGTACCCTTGCCCCGGGCTGTCGCCCGGAAGGGAACTTGCCCCGTTGGGTCGGGATTAATCATATGTACAGTATCTATTAAGCAGTTTATCTATATAAAACAATTTCAAATGTCTAGAACAAAATTGTTGCTCTTTTTCTTAATACCATCTAAAAATATGCAAAAATAATTATTTACCACACTTTTCAGAAACATTTGTGAAGGTACTGGCATCTTTTTAAAAAAGCTGGCAACATAGCTAGTCTTGTTAATTCGAATATGCTGATTTCAAAAAAACAATGTTGCCAAATTAAAAATTATGTTATGAGGGGTGTAATTCGCATTTTAAAATATGACATCATAAACCCACGTGATCTTGAATTTACTTGCAACATGAAGCGAAGGATTGACCAAGTGCACCAGGAATACAATGTTTTCGTTGCAACATTAAAATAATTAGATAAACTGCACAAATTACACTCTCTATCCTGTAACATTTGTGTCAGAAATGAACCAGCATTGATAATATGACGCCATATTCCTTCAACATTTTTATGTTTTATCAACTAACCATAAATTATTTGTTATGAGTACCTTTCTATTGAGTGTCAATGTTTGCAGTTTCACATTACGTCGCCCATTACTGGTCGTACCAAGGATAGGATTCAGCTTCAACGTCAGAAACATCTCTTATGGTGTCTTATTAATGCACAAGTCATTCTCTGATTTGCCGCAGCCACAAAGTCCGGAACACACTATGTTTGCTTTCTTGCATTTGCACCGCAGCGTTGCACAACCAGTAGTGCAGTTACATGTGATAATTGATAATGGGGTCTCATTATATGGTACTTCAGTGCGTTGCTTGTTGGAAGTTTATCTGGAGTACCAGCCTTAGGAAAGAGCAGAAATCGAGCCATAGCTACGGATGGAAACGTTTGTCTTGTTTGTCTTCTGCAAACAAACGTTTCCACTCTTTCAAGCCTGTCTGTTGTCAAAGTTCCTTTTCCAAGGGAAAGGAGCAGGTGAAAGTGGTCTTTAAACAGGTAGGACTTAATTTAGGACTGTATTTGTCGTGTTGTCTGAGCCTTCAATCTTGTTATTGTAAAATTAATAAAAAAACAACAAAAAAACACCGCCCATGCAGTATTCTTGGAATGACCAAACAGGTATGAAGTGGTATCGCAGCCAGTGATTGTGTGAAACTGTAGGATAGCTGTTTCTGCTGGAAGCTTAAGATAAATTGATGAGAATTTGGGTTTCTTAGCGGTTCCTGCTGCAAACCATACTTTAGAAGTAATCCCATATCGACGGGCCAGCAGGAGCACATACCTGTGTCACAGGCTGAAACGACAACATTCTCAGCATACCCGTTGTTGTGTATGACGTGCAACACAATGCGAGTGTCCGCCTCCTCGTGATTGCAACGCAGTTCATGAGCGTCGAGAGTTGAGTCCGAGCACCGTACCTCCTCTTCATCCTTGAATCCGCCAGACACAACAACAACCATGTGTTGAGGTACACCTTTGAGGTTTACAGCAACGGGACAAGTAACTTCCATTCCAGATCTTAATGTCTGGTTCGTTTCAGCGATAGAGACAGGAACAGGTGTGAGCTCATGTTTCAGGACATCCTGCATATTAACTGTGCAACCAGCCTTGTACGCGGTAATCAGCCAGTGGAGAACGTTTCTGTTGGCAGTTAAAATTTTATTTTTATCCGTTGATGCCTCCCGGTTATACCAACAACACCTCCGCCTTTCTTCCCGCAGCATTCAGGCATTTTTGAGCTTGGTCTGGACTCACTTGGTTGAAATGGGCTGCAGACCGTTTGACAACGAAATTGCCCTTCTTAAATTCCTTGAGCACTTCTACCGGTAACTGAAGCATGTCTGCGAGATATATCGGTCCCCATCTTGCGTAATTTGTATGATCGTACCTCATAAGGTAAGGCAGCATGCATCTGAATGAAAACAAATGCAAGTCCCATATGCCGTCACACTGGGCTCTAGTAAACATCAACAGAATTGACACCATCTCCAAATAATGCCACCAGAAACAGAAATTTACATTTGATGATCGCGCCTTCATGAATTCATCCATCACATATTGAAACCTAAAAATATAAATATGTATAAGTTGAAGCAGACAACAAGCATATGTGAAAATGAAGGCTGGAAGAAATATAAGAAGATGTTGGCATTATTCTCCTAGAAATTTTGAAACAATGGATTCCATGCTATTATCATAATGCCACTGTCTGCAGCAGAAAACTACACGACATCACCCGTCATATATGTAAGATTTACCTGGCCGTTCTTAGCTTCGTTGTTAATTTCTCGATGTCATCGGCTTCGATCAGCTGATTGATCTCATCCGTAAGATCCACATTTGAAATGTTAGCAGCTCGGGTAAAAGAAGTCTCCACAATGCTGGAAATGTAAACTTGTGGCTACTCATCCCCTTATTGTAGGCCTTTCCCGCCATCACATGCTCGATTGTGCTACGTCCTAAGATCCATGCTTCTGCCCATGTGTCAGCAAGGCCACAGTCTTTGGTGTGCTGCCCAATAACCTTCAGGAAGTTCATTGAGAGGTGCAGTCCACCAAGGCGCGGGATCAGCTTATCTTTGTATTCTGGGATAGTCCATTTCAGGTCCATCAACTTGTAATACAAGGCTTGGTCAACGGTGATAACCGTGTATTCTTGCCCTATTTGCGAGGAGATGTACATGCAGCTTCTGACTACAGTGTTCAGTGTATCAATCTCATGTGCTGGCACCTGAATTTATTGGCATGTAACCCACAGTAGTAATTGCGTCGCTTTCTGTACTCTTTTTACTCAACGACTGGTTAAAAACCGACCAGCTAGGACAGGTTTCCTTTCTTTGTCGGGTAACAAGGTAAGACATATAGATGGCATGTGCATGTTGTGCAATGTCAGACTCATCCTCTTCAACTGTGTACCACTCTATCTCAACACACTTGGCAAATACTGGGCAGCTTTTACCCTCATTGATAGCTGCTGGTATAAGTTTTTCCATGGCTTCTGGGATTTTCAATGTAACATTTGACAATGGCTTTAACTCCGATAGTTGTGCATCTGGTGCAGGACCGCTTTGCCATGCTGCCACTTGAGTTGCATGGAAGGTATTCTTACCATCAAGGGTTGAATCGTTGATGTCGATGTTATCGGCGTTGTAGTGGGTGAAGACGTCACTCGAGAGGTTGGGTGGAACTATGGCACCATTTTCTCTATTCATCCATTGCAATGTATGTTAACATTAGCATTAAGCTGCACTGTCTTCAGCTCCAGTTTCACTGTCACAGTCTAAAAGTGCTTGCCCGCCAAGAAGCACATTCAGGAACATGTACAAACTATCAGGGACACAGTCAATTGCAGCGGCCTCTGCCACATCAAATCCTTTGTGCCCAGGGGTTGCAATAACGTCCGTATCTGTAGAGCAATGTGAATTAGAGAAAGAAATGCATTATCCTGATGTTGAGTCTCTGAAACTGTATTTCCCGCATTTTGAGGATACTTTACAGTATAATAAGCTTGTCTCGTTCGTTACAAAACATAGAAAACCCCACTATAGAAAACCCCACTTTTGCCCCACATGGAGCACAAAATGGCGTTTTAGAGACTCAAATTTTTTGCAGGGAGCTATGCCCACATACCCCCTTGTGCTTTCATCACTCGATCTTGCAAAGCTGAAAGCCTGGCAGAAAGTGGCAGGAGGGTACATTGTCTGGAATAATGAAAAAGGGGCTTTTTTCATGGTTATGATCTTTCTTCACAACTCATCTCAGAATGTGTCAAATGCTGTTCTGGAGACCCTAGAAATTCATAATTTCTCGGAAGTAGCTTGCCCAGGACCCCCTAACATTCTTGCACCCTTGGTAGTCGTGTTCTGACTCTGTTTGGTTTTTCCTGCCCCCATAGTCAACGCCCTACAAATGTTGAAATTGTTAAACGTGTTACATGCCTCCATAACTATTAGCAGGCCCACCTCCCCACTTGTTTAGATGCATTTAAGCCCTTGTTTTCAAGTCATGTTGAGGGGAAACAAAAACTTGGGCTATTTGAAAAATGTGACAATTCAATATACAACATTTTCTGGCTGTCAGAATTCTATAATATAATATAATAAGTAACTTCTAGAGCGAAAACTGTTGGCTATGTTGATCAGTTTACTCTGCACACTCGAGGACAATTTAGAGGACGACGAAGCTATAAAGGCAGTCAAAGTAGTAGGTAAAAACGTAGGCACAAACGGACCCCCGATGTAGGTCTTAAACGGACCCCCGATATAGGTCTCTTGACTTTTGAACCTGAATCAATAAAGGAAAATAAATGTGATATGGTTCAACCCACCCTACAGCGCAAATGTAGCCAGTAATATTGGTCACATCTTTCTGAGATCAGTTGATGAATGCTTTCCCAGGAGCCACCCGCTGCACAAGATATTCAACAGAAACAACCTTAAGTTTAGCTACAGCTGCATGCCCAACATGGAGAGAATCATCTGGTCAAAAACCAATCCGTCCTCAGGAGAGGAACCCAGACTGATCCAACAACTGCCGATTCATGCAAATGCTGTGATCCTTACCCGGTTAAGGGGAAATGCCAGGAGAAAGGGGTTGTGTACTGCCATTGTCACAAGAGAGGACAATAACAAGACAAACAGTTATGTCGGGTTAACGGAAGGTATGTTTAAAGACAAGGTATGCAAACCACAAAACTTTATTTCAGCATAAGAAGTACAGAAACGCAACTGAGCTCAGCAAGTTTGTCTGGACCCTTAAAGAAGCGGACATGAACTTTTCCATCAAATGGAGAATTTTGAAGAGATGTAAGCCCTATTCCAAAGTCACAAAACACTGCAATTTATGCTCATGATTGCCATCCTGAGCTAAGCTATTTTAACAGTAGAAACAAATTTGTATCGACTTATAGGATACATAACACATTCCACAGACATGACATCATACACACTGACAACCCACACACATTCAAACAATCAAACATCTCAAGTTTCACACATATTAACATCAGATGAGACATTGACCTGGAGAATGTAGTAGGCTCTCTAGCCTGCCATACAAAACAAATTTGTAGTCAATAAAGTTTTATGAAGTAAACCAACTTTGTATTTATTTATTTGGCTCTAATCCGGTATCGAGCACTCTACTTGCATGACTTCGAACAAGTGGATAGTCTACTAAAGCTCACTTCCCTTGTGGTCATATGAGCACTCTGGCCCCAAGACACTTTGTGCATGTCTGGATGCGCATGTGTCTGAGTATTGTACCACACACGCTTGGTGAGAGCAAGAGTATGGCCTATAAATACACTCACATCACATCACATAAGTCACTCACATCCATACTGCATTACAAGCTGCACTGACAAGCCGTTGAACGACAAAACATGCATGTCTGCAGATTTAACTTGAAGAAGGGCTATTCAAGGGGAGGCAGTCAAAGCAGTAGCAATAGTGAAGCTGAAGATTTTCATGAAGGAAAGAGAAAGAAACTCCGTGACTGTTTGAAACTAAAAAACAATATTTATTTATCTCGTTTTGAAGGACTGACTTTGTCAGAATTTTTTAAAGTTAAAAGTTTCATGGCAAGAAACTTGGCAAGAAATGTTTGTGTGATGGTTTAATAAAAGTTGTAACCATTGCGTTCGATGAAATTAAAAGACGCTTTTAAGCTTTCAAGTCCAGGGGTGACATCTTATACATAGCTACATGCACGCCAAGAACTGTTACAGATGCCAAGAACTGTTACAGATGCCAAGAACTGTTACAGATGCCAAGAACTGTTACAGGAAGCATTAACAGTCAATTATAATCTTTTTCAGTCACTTCTTGAAAAAAGCCTAGAGTCTCCTAAACTTGAAGTTCTCTCCAAAGATAGGGTAAAATAACTTTTATTTCTGGCTGAATGTGAAGCAGAGAGGGAGTGATTATGATGTGCTATTGTTAAAGCGTCTTCGTTATCCAGTACCAAGATATATAGTTTTCATGATATGGATAGAAGAATGAAGAACATGAACGAAGCAGCTGCAGAAGCACAGTCTACCAATGAGTGTATTGAGAAGATATGCAGAATTTAAGACAAAGCACTATTACGGTCCTTTGGTTTAGATGGCAACGAAAGTAGTTCAGAAAGCGAAAGTGAAAGTGATTCTGACGCCCAGGGTACAGTATAAAGACGACCAGTAGGGCCACTCGGCGATTATGCAAAAATATGCAGTTTACTGGCCAGGAAAGTTAGTCCAGCTTGCTTATTGGCCAGAAAAAGCAATTGACTGGCTGCCAATGCGTAATGAGCAGCCACACAAAATTTCAAATAAGTGACACTACTGGTCGTTTCTATACTGTGCCCAGGGAGAAGACTGCTCTGAGATGCAATACATGCCTTTGTCTCCTAGTCCACAACAAAGTCGTGTTGTCCCAAGTTGTCGACAATGTTTGGATATACTTCGCATGTGTAACTTAAATTGGTTTAAATTTGTATAAAACGAGTTCAAGATATGTTTGAAAGTACAGAAACAAATGCAATAGAAAGTGTCATTTTGGATTTTAAAGAGAAACTTCCTTCATTTGATATATATCCAGAAGATGAAAGCATTATAGAACAATCACACAACACTTATATCCAGAGTAAAGAACTCCAGAGACAACAAGGTCATATCGCTGAGGGGATGATAATATCTGATTCTGAATCCAGTGAAGATGAACTAAATTTATTAGGAGAAGATTTACTAGGAGAAAACGGGAGAGTACTTCTGATGAAAAAACGAACTGCCATTAAAAAGAAAGGAGTACGTGAAATTAAAAAGATTTCTTAAAATACGCCGGCGCAAAAGGATCTCGAAAATTTCGAAAGACTGCCCTGGAATTGGAACAGCAATTGAGGAGTTTGACCATTCTTTAATGAAAACATTGCTTGTTACTTGTTGCACAACCCTGGTTGTATCAATGTATCAGATATATTTTGTTACATTTGTTCAAATATCATATATTACAGCAGATTGCTATAAAGTCTATAAATATACTGGCCCACTAATTTGATGTTTGGTATCATACCTGATGACTATCATACCTAGAAATAACATAATTCAGGCTCTAGCTTAACCCTTCCCTTGACAAGTAAAATCGTCTGGCATTAGACAGAGTAAAATGACATTGCAGCTCAATGGGTTTAATTATTACTTTCCCTTGGTAAACTAGAGGGATTTTCTTCAATAAAGTTATGGCCAAAGCTACTATACCAATGTGTGTGTGTGTGTGGAATATAGAATATATTTAATCTACAAAAATGTGTGTGTTCGTGGTTGAATTTATAACCTTAATTTAAAATTTCTTTCAGATATGCCTTGGACTGTCTATATTAAACAATAGTTTTATGATGCTAATGAGTGATGAGAAACCTTACCACTATAAACAATGGAAATAGAAGTCTGGAGTTAAAATTATAGATTTGTGTATTCTGGTCTGTCCAATAGATTTGTGTATTCTGGCCTGGCATTTTACATATGAAATAATAAAGGAATTGGAACATTGGGGTCAAGCGGCATTGGTGATTAAACCATTAGCTGGCAATGTGCCCAGATGCGCCCTACTTTAGTATTTTACTGTGTCTCACACCAGACAATTTTACTTGTCAGCAGTAGGGTACTGCCAGTTAATGGGTTAATAAGGGGTTAAAATATATGTGAGCAATAGGTAGTTAGGTTAAAGCATAATCCAAACTAGAAATTGTGTTGGCAATTTTTTTCTTCCTCATCAAACAAATGGCCAAGAACACATAGAAGTGTAGATGCAAATTCCATCCCATATTTGATCACACACTTTTGTTTGTAAATCCACTATTTGCATACATCAGGAGAAAAATTGCTGACAAAATTGCTAGTATTATAACCAGATACACATGCAAGAATCTCACCTTACATATTATTAAAAATGTCTAATGCTATACAAAGTAAAATAACAATACAAGGCTCATTTATAGAGTATATTGATGGTTAATGTGTAAAATGACTAAATTAAACCATTATGCATGTAGATGTGGTTGAAATAAATAAAGGTGTTTAAAAATTGCATCTTGTATTATGCTAGGTATACTGTCAAAGGTGTATGAGCTTTACAGCTTGCCATTTAACATAAAGGTTTAGTTAGTCTTGCTTCCAAAAAGTCAAGGCTTGAGCGCACCTAGAACCAGAGACCTAGTCGTAGCTGGTGACCAGTTGTAGACACTAGCAGAGGGGGCAATGCGACTACCCCTCCCCTCAATGTTTTCTAACAACCTGAAATTCTATTGTGTCAAATATATTTAAGATTGAGATTGGTAGCAACAGCAGGTTGGGCTACCCCAAATATTTTGTAAAGTGCCGACCACTGTACGTATAAGTCAGACATTTAATTACTTCCATGAAGCTCAATTTTCAAATGCAACTATTGATGATCATGATTATAATATATACCATATCATCTAGAGTATTAAATTGAAAATACAAATTTTGCCACATATTTAATTATCCAAACATCTTTGCCATATTGACAAACACCATAATTCATAATGTATAATATGTATTTACAGTTCAATAAATAAACCCCACATCTTGTACAAAAATCTTAGTACACTTGTGAATCTGGTACACATGAATTTCCTCTCTCTTCTTAATAACATAATTACATTTAAAACATACAAATACAATCAAAACTCCATTGAAATCAGAGAAAGGAGTCAAAACTAATTTCCAATTAGTGCCATAAAGAAGTCCATTCTTTTCCTCAAATGACACGAAGTGTTTCATAAACAACTTCTTCATTCTATTGCAACTATAATATCAACAAAAAATCGTCAAACGAAACAACATTTTTTGGCAAAAATATCGTGTTCACTCCTATACAAAATATATTGGCCATGCTAAGGATAGCCACAGGGGGTATGGATCCCATAGCTCTTAGATTGACCAATCAGATTCATTGAGTTTGTTAAGGACAGTGGCGTTTGGGCAGATGTATGGAGGCATACAATCATTTTAACTTTTGACGGGAATAGAAAATCGCAAAAGAAAGCTACATTCAAAGTATAAAGGAGCACTTGGAACAAGTATATAATCACAGTTTGCTTATGGGACTGTGGTTCACTTATGCGTTGCTCGAAATAGAAGGCAAATGTCTGCCCAGCGGTACAAAGGTCTTGCGAATGTGACTCAGCAACAGGCTAGAAAGGGTTTTAATACCAAGTACAATCCAGATTGTCATTGGAGTAATGCATTTTATACTGCTCTTGACATTATGCAATATACAGATGGGCGAAATATTGCCAATGTAGGGAGAGACAATCAAGCAGGATTCAGAGTTGATACAATGACAACCCATAAGCTACACCCTACTATTTTTGTGTTTTAGGAAAGGAGCATCTTACAACATACACTGATTACACAACTAAATATCCATCGAAACTCCAAACTACATCCTACAACTTTCCAAGCACAGAAATGATTGGAGAATTATGCTGTGGCGTAGTCAAGGGCACCATTCTTGCATGTGAAAAATGCTGCTCAGCTTTTTGTCGATCTTGAGATGGTTCAAGGAAAATACACTATCAAACCAGCATTCGTTAATCCGAGAACTAAACAAGTGAAGGATATGGTGCTGGTGACGAAGGATATGGTGCTGGTGACGAAGGCCTGTCGCATCTCGAAGTTAATCCCAAACACATCTGGAAGTTAAAACAACTGCAACACTTGTTACTTCACGTAACAGTGTGCAAGCTTTCGCAACCGTGTTGAACTTCAAAATGGCTATTTAGCTCTCAGACATGCAAATCTCTTTATTCCCTTGACATTGAATGGATCATGCTCGACACAATCCGGAGGGGTTAACAAAGATATTTAAAAAAAAATGGAATCTGCCATTGATGTATACATTTCCAGAGTGGATGGGAGTCCTTGTGCTGATACAGACATACATCTATTTAAAGGCAAAAGCAGGGTTGTACATCAACAAGAGAATGATTTGTTGAAGATTTTTCTAAAGGGAAATAAAAACAAAATTTGGAGTTGGCAAAGGAGAATCCAAAATTGTTTAAGAAGTTTCGTCTGCTACCTTTACCAGATCCTGATAGACCAAAATCAAGGCACCTGCGAAGTATGCAAGCATTCGTGCTCAGGGCATTATATGAAGTACGAGAATCTGCTAGATCATTACTTGGCTACTGAGAAAACCGAGTATATAATCTCCATAATTCAAGAAATTTCGAAGACAACTTTGTTGCTAGTGAAAGAGGTAAAGCTTTGGTTTTACCATTTACATGAAGTCTCTGAGAATCGACAAGCTGGTTGCTAAGAAAGCTCACGAAACAAGTAAGAAAAAGAAAGCCAACCAGATCCTGGAAACAGAAGAGGACGACAAAGTTTGTCAAGAATGCAGTAGACGCGATCCTCCAGATGGGGAAGATGCTGTTGTATCCTGGATTTCTTGTGATGGATGTTTGTTGTGGTGACACAAGGTTTGCGCTGGATTGGTGGGAAATTACAACCCTCAGCAGTGGCTATGTATTTGTTGTTCTGACGTTTGGTGAATGTGGCCAAGACACAAATCACAATGTGCTTTTACTTTTATAAAATCATTGACATTGTGTTGTTTGAATCCGTTATGACGTTATCCAAGTACAATTTATGACAACGCAACTCAAACTACTATACTAACCATAGTCCACGCTCCACAGTCAGTCCACCCTGTACATAATTCATAACAATTGATATTTCAAAACTTTTACTTAAATTTTCTTGACAAGCACAATTGCACTGATGATTCATGATTGCCTGATTAGACTCATTACGAGTCATTACTCATGATTAGTCATTGCCAAGTAACAAAGGTAAGTAGGTAACTGTATAGTGTAACTGTTTCTATTTAGTATTTTGAAGTTCACTTCAAAGTTCAAGACTTCAAGGTCTAAGAATTTTAAAGTTTAAACGTTAATGTGCCTGTTGGACTTCTTGGACCATAAGTCTATCAGATTGTCAATGTCCAGCTCCTTGACCAAGTCCTTATTTAAGGTAATACAGAGCAGGTCTCTGAGCCTGGAAGCCGTGATTCTTGATCTGATCTTGTTGCAGACTCTATTCATTGCTGAAAAAGCTCTCTCAACTGAGGCTGTGGAGGTTGCCATGGTGTTCTTTAGCGCTACAAGTTTGATAAGGTTTTGGCACCTACTCTCAGAAATAGGAACCCCGAGCAGGAAATCTTTCTTGGCTCTTACCAGCTCCAGTTTGAGAATCGACTGGTTAATATCTAGGCAGTGAAAATGATCAACAAGATACCTGAGAGTCCCTTCATCACGATAATATTCCTTAGAGGCATCCAGGGCTTCGAAACTCTTGGCATCAAACCTTAAGGTTTGACAACAAACGTTGAACTCTTCGTCTATTTTTTCTTTCATGTAATCTCTCTGATTCTGCTCTCAAGGTTCAAATCTGATTGCTGTCTTGTTGTAGACCTTGTTCTAAGTATAACAATAGCAAAGAAGTCTAAGTTCACGTCCATAGGTATACACCTATTGACTCAAAGAACTTCTCAGTATCTTTTAGAAGCTGATCATCAGTGATTGCATCCAATGAAGCACGGCTTCTTGTCAGCTCATGCTGGACATCTGTTCAATTAATAGATTCGGTTTGAAGTTCTTTCGAAAGGAAATTCAAATTTGGGACACTTGTATAGAAAGGGTATTTTTGTACACTATTGTGCAAAATTCACTGGTAAACCCCCTCCCCCCGGTTCAATGTTGGTTTATCTGCTAGAAAAAGCATCGACAGCCTAATACGAGACAATAGCATGTAACATAGAAAATGCATGTTAGACTACCAACATTGAAAAGGGGGGAAGGGGGGAATTTTGCCTTTTCAGGCTAAGCAGTCCAATAATTATGTCACTGATTGTCTGAGTATTTTACTGCGTTATCATACTTTTGAAATGTCTGTAACTTGAAAACTAAACAAGATATCTTTATGAAACTTTCAGCAAGAATTCAGTGGCAATTGAGCTATTGATAGGTCAATATCATTCCAAAATTAATTATATTGCGTAACAATAGTTTCATCTTAATATACAAACATGGCACAAATTCAAATCGGAAAATTGCGTTAACATGTCAAAGTCAAGTGTTCTAAGAGTTAGTAAGCGGTTTGATACTAAAAATAAAAATACCGAAAAGCGGAAAAAGTCTTATCAAGGTCGGCGTAAATCATTGACACAACGAGATGCATGAGCGCAATCTCAAAAGAGCAATTATGCAACTCAGAGAAAGCAGTCCTAATTTCATACTTATCATACTTATTTTATTTTATTTTTGTATAATGTTGACTGAATACATAGATAGATAGAAAAACTTTATTTAAACACGCTTTATTTAGTAGCAAAATATTTTTTAAATCTCGCAAATTTGCCTGACTAATGCATTGGTGTCTAATTGGTGACTAATGCAAACAAAACTGTTGTGTTTATTGCGTATATTATGCTTATATACAGATTATATATGTATATATAATACACATATATATATTAATGCCAAGTAACCATGTGTTTATCTAAAAATAACAGACTTTTTGCACAAGTAACCACAAGTAACCATTTGATTAAATAACTATATATGATATACTTACTTATATATGCTTACTGATGGTTACTTGTGGTTACTTGTGGTAACTTGCGCTATTTATACTTGGATGATGATTATTCGTTAACAAATAGCGAATTCACAATTTGTGTGCAACATTAGACAGTTATATTTGTCCAAAATAACTGCACATTGCATCTTATTTGAATGCTTAAAGATGGTTACTTGTGGAGACGTGCGGTTACTTGTGCTATTTAGACTTTCCCGCATGATAATTACTTGTCTACAAATAGGGAATTCACATTTTGTTTGTAAAATTAGACTTGGTAGTGTATTTGTCCAAATACTTGAAATGTAATTCATGCTAGCAAAAAAATAAATGATGTGCCATAGCTTGTATTACAACCACGCAAAATTACAATAATATAGCGCGCGCGTTTTAAGCTACACTATACATAAAATATATATATAGATAGCAAAATCTGCAGCAAACGTAGCTTTAGGGTACAATTTCATACGAATCACATCTTTATATGATAGAACGATGTTTAAAGAACCACCATAGCAATTTATAAGACTTCATTATCTAGCAAACTAATACCAACAAATTCCTAACTAACAGCAAGCCATAAGAAAAAACTCAGACAATCAGTGACATTGAAATTTGGGACACTTGTATAGAAAGGGTATTTTTGTACACTATTGTGCAAAATTCACTGGTAAACCCCCTCCCCCCGGTTCAATGTTGGTTTATCTGCTAGAAAAAGCATCGACAGCCTAATACGAGACAATAGCATGTAACATAGAAAATGCATGTTAGACTACCAACATTGAAAAGGGGGGAAGGGGGGAATTTTGCCTTTTCAGGCTAAGCAGTCCAATAATTATGTCACTGATTGTCTGAGTATTTTACTGCGTTATCATACTTTTGAAATGTCTGTAACTTGAAAACTAAACAAGATATCTTTATGAAACTTTCAGCAAGAATTCAGTGGCAATTGAGCTATTGATAGGTCAATATCATTCCAAAATTAATTATATTGCGTAACAATAGTTTCATCTTAATATACAAACATGGCACAAATTCAAATATTCGTATCGGAAAATTGCGTTAACATGTCAAAGTCAAGTGTTCTAAGAGTTAGTAAGCGGTTTGATACTAAAAATAAAAATACCGAAAAGCGGAAAAAGTCTTATCAAGGTCGGCGTAAATCATTGACACAACGAGATGCATGAGCGCAATCTCAAAAGAGCAATTATGCAACTCCGAGAAAGCAGTCCTAATTTCATACTTATCATACTTATTTTATTTTATTTTTGTATAATGTTGACTGAATACATAGATAGATAGAAAAACTTTATTTAAACACGCTTTATTTAGTAGCAAAATATTTTTTAAATCTTGCAAATTTGCCTGACTAATGCATTGGTGTCTAATTGGTGACTAATGCAAACAAAACTGTTGTGTTTATTGCGTATATTATGCTTATATACAGATTATATATGTATATATAATACACATATATATATTAATGCCAAGTAACCATGTGTTTATCTAAAAATAACAGACTTTTTGCACAAGTAACCACAAGTAACCATTTGATTAAATAACTATATATGATATACTTACTTATATATGCTTACTGATGGTTACTTGTGGTTACTTGTGGTAACTTGCGCTATTTATACTTGGATGATGATTATTCGTTAACAAATAGCGAATTCACAATTTGTGTGCAACATTAGACAGTTATATTTGTCCAAAATAACTGCACATTGCATCTTATTTGAATGCTTAAAGATGGTTACTTGTGGAGACGTGCGGTTACTTGTGCTATTTAGACTTTCCCGCATGATAATTACTTGTCTACAAATAGGGAATTCACATTTTGTTTGTAAAATTAGACTTGGTAGTGTATTTGTCCAAATACTTGAAATGTAATTCATGCTAGCAAAAAAATAAATGATGTGCCATAGCTTGTATTACAACCACGCAAAATTACAATAATATAGCGCGCGCGTTTTAAGCTACACTATACATAAAATATATATATAGATAGCAAAATCTGCAGCAAACGTAGCTTTAGGGTACAATTTCATACGAATCACATCTTTATATGATAGAACGATGTTTAAAGAACCACCATAGCAATTTATAAGACTTCATTATCTAGCAAACTAATACCAACAAATTCCTAACTAACAGCAAGCCATAAGAAAAAACTCAGACAATCAGTGACATTGAAATTTGGGACACTTGTATAGAAAGGGTATTTTTGTACACTATTGTGCAAAATTCACTGGTAAACCCCCTCCCCCCGGTTCAATGTTGGTTTATCTGCTAGAAAAAGCATCGACAGCCTAATACGAGACAATAGCATGTAACATAGAAAATGCATGTTAGACTACCAACATTGAAAAGGGGGAAGGGGGGAATTTTGCCTTTTCAGGCTAAGCAGTCCAATAATTATGTCACTGATTGTCTGAGTATTTTACTGCGTTATCATACTTTTGAAATGTCTAACTTGAAAACTAAACAAGATATCTTTATGAAACTTTCAGCAAGAATTCAGTGGCAATTGAGCTATTGATAGGTCGATATCATTCCAAAATTAATTATATTGCGTAACAATAGTTTCATTTTAATATACAAACATGGCACGAATTCAAATATTCGTATCGGAAAATTGCGTTAACATGTCAAAGTCAAGTGTTCTAAGAGTTATTAAGCGGTTTGATACCTAAAATAAAAATACCGAAAAGCTGAAAAAGTCTTATCAAGGTCGGCGTAAATCATTGACACAACGAGATGCATGCATGAGCGCAATCTGAAAAGAGCAATTATGCAACTCCGAGAAAGTAATCCTAATTTCATACTTATCATACTTATTTTATTTTATTGTTGTATAATGTTGACTGAATACATAGATAGATAGAAAAACTTTATTTAAACACGCTTTATTTAGTAGCAAAATATTTTTTAAATCTCGCAAATTTGCCTGACTAATGCATTGGTGTCTAATTGGTGACTAATGCAAACAAAACTGTTGTGTTTATTGCGTATATTATGCTTATATACAGATTATATATGTATATATAATACACATATATATATTAATGCCAAGTAACCATGTGTTTATCTAAAAATAACAGACTTTTTGCACAAGTAACCACAAGTAACCACAAGTAACCATTTGATTAAATAACTATATATGATATACTTACTTATATATGCTTACTGATGGTTACTTGTGGTTACTTGTGGTAACTTGCGCTATTTATACTTGGATGATGATTATTCGTTAACAAATAGCGAATTCACAATTTGTGTGCAACATTAGACAGTTATATTTGTCCAAAATAACTGCACATTGCATCTTATTTGAATGCTTAAAGATGGTTACTTGTGGAGACGTGCGGTTACTTGTGCTATTTAGACTTTCCCGCATGATAATTACTTGTCTACAAATAGGGAATTCACATTTTGTTTGTAAAATTAGACTTGGTAGTGTATTTGTCCAAATACTTGAAATGTAATTCATGCTAGCAAAAAAATAAATGATGTGCCATAGCTTGTATTACAACCACGCAAAATTACAATAATATAGCGCGCGCGTTTTAAGCTACACTATACATAAAATATATATATAGATAGCAAAATCTGCAGCAAACGTAGCTTTAGGGTACAATTTCATACGAATCACATCTTTATATGATAGAACGATGTTTAAAGAACCACCATAGCAATTTATAAGACTTCATTATCTAGCAAACTAATACCAACAAATTCCTAACTAACAGCAAGCCATAAGAAAAAACTCAGACAATCAGTGACATTGAAATTTGGGACACTTGTATAGAAAGGGTATTTTTGTACACTATTGTGCAAAATTCACTGGTAAACCCCCTCCCCCCGGTTCAATGTTGGTTTATCTGCTAGAAAAAGCATCGACAGCCTAATACGAGACAATAGCATGTAACATAGAAAATGCATGTTAGACTACCAACATTGAAAAGGGGGAAGGGGGGAATTTTGCCTTTTCAGGCTAAGCGGTCCAATAATTATGTCACTGATTGTCTGAGTATTTTACTGCGTTATCATACTTTTGAAATGTCTGTAACTTGAAAACTAAACAAGATATCTTTATGAAACTTTCAGCAAGAATTCAGTGGCAATTGAGCTATTGATAGGTCGATATCATTCCAAAATTAATTATACTGCGTAACAATAGTTTCATTTTAATATACAAACATGGCACGAATTCAAATATTCGTATCGGAAAATTGCGTTAACATGTCAAAGTCAAGTGTTCTAAGAGTTATTAAGCGGTTTGATACTAAAAATAAAAATACCGAAAAGCTGAAAAAGTCTTATCAAGGTCGGCGTAAATCATTGACACAACGAGATGCATGAGCGCAATCTCAAAAGAGCAATTATGCAACTCCGAGAAAGCAGTCCTAATTTCATACTTATCATACTTATTTTATTTTATTTTTGTATAATGTTGACTGAATACATAGATAGATAGAAAAACTTTATTTAAACACGCTTTATTTAGTAGCAAAATATTTTTTAAATCTCGCAAATTTGCCTGACTAATGCATTGGTGTCTAATTGGTGACTAATGCAAACAAAACTGTTGTGTTTATTGCGTATATTATGCTTATATACAGATTATATATGTATATATAATACACATATATATATTAATGCCAAGTAACCATGTGTTTATCTAAAAATAACAGACTTTTTGCACAAGTAACCACAAGTAACCACAAGTAACCATTTGATTAAATAACTATATATGATATACTTACTTATATATGCTTACTGATGGTTACTTGTGGTTACTTGTGGTAACTTGCGCTATTTATACTTGGATGATGATTATTCGTTAACAAATAGCGAATTCACAATTAGTGTGCAACATTAGACAGTTATATTTGTCCAAAATAACTACACATTGCATCTTATTTGAATGCTTAAAGATGGTTACTTGTGGAGACGTGCGGTTACTTGTGCTATTTAGACTTTCCCGCATGATAATTACTTGTCTACAAATAGGGAATTCACATTTTGTTTGTAAAATTAGACTTGGTAGTGTATTTGTCCAAATACTTGAAATGTAATTCATGCTAGCAAATAAATAAATGATGTGTCATAGCTTGTATTACAACCACGCAAAATTACAATAATATAGCGCGCGTTTTAAGCTACACTATACATAAAATATATATATAGATAGCAAAATCTGCAGCAAACGTAGCTTTAGGGTACAATTTCATACGAATCACATCTTTATATGATAGAACGATGTTTAAAGAACCACCATAGCAATTTATAAGACTTCATTATCTAGCAAACTAATACCAACAAATTCCTAACTAACAGCAAGCCATAAGAAAAAACTCAGACAATCAGTGACATTGAAATTTGGGACACTTGTATAGAAAGGGTATTTTTGTACACTATTGTGCAAAATTCACTGGTAAACCCCCTCCCCCCGGTTCAATGTTGGTTTATCTGCTAGAAAAAGCATCGACAGCCTAATACGAGACAATAGCATGTAACATAGAAAATGCATGTTAGACTACCAACATTGAAAAGGGGGGAAGGGGGGAATTTTGCCTTTTCAGGCTAAGCGGTCCAATAATTATGTCACTGATTGTAGATACGCCCTCAGTATGATCAGACCTATGACAACTAGAACAGGTAGAAACCTGCAGCTTGCTCGACATGCTTTGGATTATGGACTTTATCTCGATTCTGTGCTACTCTTACAAGGGTTTCCAAAAAAACCTCAGGTTTGTCTGCGAGAAGGCCCACCACCTCAAACTTGCATCCCCATCGAATTTCTATTTGCTGATGCAGATATTTGATCTGCCTTCTCGGGTACAGTTCTTGATAGACAGTCTGGTAACGTGACCTGACTATGACTGAATGAGTACAGCAATTTAATCATTGTTATTATGTCTAGAGCCAATGGAGACCCTTTAATGATGTCATTTACCACCAGATTCAAGCAATGTGCAGTGCAATGGATGTAAATCAGCCACAGAAAGTGTTCTGAGCGTAAAAGCTCGGCAACCCCAGCATATTCAGCTGACATCACACTTGCACCATCAGCCCCAAGTGAAATTACAGCTGCTCCAGAACTTTCAATTATCAAGTCAATGACCTCTTTTGGTGAATGTCATGATAGATTTTGTGCACCAAAGTCTGCTAGCGGTCTCAGATCGTAGAAGAGCTCGACAACCTTCCCAACATACTAGCGAACTGCTATTGCAAGTTCCTCGCGCTTTGCAGTATCCTTACTCTCATAAATCAAAGCTGAAAAAAGCCCACTTCCACTATTCTTAATCTGGCTACAGATAACCGATCTAACACTATCAGCAATGATTTCAATGAATTCGTTTATACTAGTCTTACTAGTATAGTCCATAGCAGTGCGATTACTCGTGAACTTCTGGTGGAGTTCCCGAAATGTGGGGTTGGTTTCAAGTTGTACTTTAATAAAGCTGATCCATTTCCCAGAATTCTTAGATTCGTCAGTTTCATCATTACCTCTCATGGGAACCTCATTTGTTGTAAACCAGATGACATACTAAAATAAACTGCTGAGATATTCCCGGTTTCCTCTGGCTACCTCATCACGATCAGGGTTTATTCTGCTCCTGATGTATTTTTGTTTACCTGCCTCTATTTTCTTTAAATCAGACCATTTAGCATAACAAATCTTGTGCGTTTCGGAACGTTCATGTTTAGACAGACTGAAAATTTCTGACAAGGATAACAAAATGCCGCATCTTCCTCAACACTATAGTCTAACCAGTCGAACCGGCTGTACCAAGATGCTTGAAAGGATTTTGTTTTCTTTGATTTGGGATCTCGCACAGGGAACTTATGTAGCTGTGGCTGTCTTGGACCATCTTGAGTTTCTAAAGTGATTTTTTGAGCTGAATTTGCTGAAATAAAGAGAAGGAAGTCAAGGAACATGTGATAAAGCTGTGAAAGAGAGATTAAACTGAGCTTTTTTCAGAATGCTGGCTTTCAGAAACTAAGAATCATAGATTATTTAGAATTGATTACTGAGTCACTAACTTGAGGAACTACCAGTCTCTGAATCCGTATTATCAGTTGTTACTTCAAGTTCACTGTCATTGAGAGGAGGTGGTGCCGGTGGTGTTGCTGTGCAGCCCAAAGGTTCGGCAAACTCTGAAGCTTCTATTCCTGCCATGATTTGTGCTTGTAGATCTAAATTAAGTGGATTTCAACTTCAGTGCACTCTTGCGATCCCCTACTACTGGGGAGGTGTCATCAAACTGTGTACTGGAAGAGGGCCCCCTATACCCATTCACAAAATGCATTAACGTCAAAATATTTACTCTTCACGAGTCACGAAGAATCGCAAAAAATATTTCACGCTTACGAAAAAGTCGAAGCCATCACGATTCACGTAAAAATACAAACAAAATTCACGGATTAATAAACCTCCTTCTAAGCGTTTTGTATAGGTAATAGTATGGTTTCGATTGCAATTTGTGTATAACATGCACAAGTGAGTTTTTCAAAGACCTCAAAATAGCACGAGTCCGAAGGACGAGTGCTATTTGAGGTCTTTGAAAAACTCACGAGTGCATGTTATACCCAAATTTCACGAGACAACTATACTTTCAACTTACAAGTTTAAATTTTCAACGCTTCGTATCTTAGTTTTATGAATCAGCAACTACTTGAAAGTTTCACCTTAGCCAAGCAAGTTTAAATTAAAGTTGTTTGAGTTAATATCTTGTTAATTTCGAATAAAAATAGCAGCCATATTTTTGGCCAGAACTCAACTTTCACTTCTGATGCTCGGCCGCCATAGTTGTTTTGTTTTGGAGCAATCTGTGGCCGTCATTTTCGAACAGAAACTGCTTACGCTGATTGGTTGATTTTAGGCGTTTTTGCTTTTCCGACCAATCAGATGAGTTTGTTACAGATTTTTGCACTGTTGTAAGTTGTTACAGATTTTTGCACTGTTGTTACAGAATTTTGCACTGCTGTTACAGATTTTTGCACTGCTGTTTGGGATTAACTGCACTGAAATCAACCAATCACAGTCGAGTAATATTTTTATGCATATTATTACTTTCTTTAAAGTGTCCGCCTCTGCGTCATGTGCGTATTTGAGTGATTGTTTCACCTCTTTCAACTCTTGCTCCATCTGTATTACCCAGTCGTCGAAAATGTCCAGCTTGCACGCTTACTCATAATCGTTTCAAACATTTTTGTTATGTTTATAGACGTTTCATCACTAAATTTACTCTGGTCTTCCTTAACCCATTGATCTGCAATTCGCCCAAATGCTCTCTGCTTTGTTATTTTACTCTGTCTAATGCCATACGATTTTACTTGTCAAGGGAAGGGTCTTGCACATTAATGAGTTAACGTCGTTTAATAATTTGTTTGGTTTGTCTTGAACTGGTTTATTGGTAGTTTTTAAAGGTGAATTTTTTAAAGTTTACGCAGCGCGCTTGGGAGCGTGTGATTGCATTGCCCAATTATTTTGTGTTAGTTTGAACGACTGTGGTTTGATCTTTGAAGTTTTCAACGTTAAAGTAGACAACAGAATTGAATGAGAAATTGATGACCGTATTGAATCCTGGAAAAACTGTTCACGCAAAACAGACGATTCACGAATCACGGTTATTTCTATCCGTCATTCACAGGTCACGGTTAAATGGAAAGTTTCTTTCACGTTGCACGTATATAGAGAGTTGAAGCCATTGGATCACGAATCACGGCGATTAAGAAAATCATTGATCACGTTTCACGGCGAAGTAAAATAGCCCCATCAGGCTTCACGCAAAAAGTATAGGGGGCCCTCCTGGAACTATTGGGATTGCCTGCCAGCTGATTCTGAAAAGCCTTTTCAAAATTCAGATTAGTTTTACAGTTTTACTGACATACGATAAAATAGTAAATAGCGACTTTTATCATGTTTTGAAACTGTTCTGGCCACTTTACGCAAGCATGGCGGGCTAAAAAAAGTTTTAGCAAAAAAATATTTTTATCACAGAGTTTAAAAGTAAAAACAAAAATAGGAAAAACACTATGGTGCATTGTAAGCTTACTGCACCACTCTTATGACTTTAACCTTTGAAATTTCTTCTCTCGTTTTTTTGACTAGGAAAGGTTCCATTGATGGTTGCTTTTCAAAACACAATTTCTCATTGGTTTCTGGGGGCTTTTTTGATTTCTTGGTATCAATTGAAAAAGCGTCTCTTGTGCACCTCTCTTGGGGAGGGGAGGTCGGCAAAGGGGTGGGATTTGACATTCAATTAAAATGTTGTGCCAAATTCCCTACCCCAGGGATTCATGTGCCGGTCAAGACTATGTTACCCAGGGACAATTAACTATTTTGTGATGCAAAACGATACAATTATATTTTGAAACAAATTGTGTTTGTTCACTTTTTTTATGAAAGGTTCAATATAAAAATTTAAATGATTAACTTCTTATTACTAAAGGTTCAATACCTATTAGTTATAACCCCCCGAAACAAAATGTTCACCCCTCCAAAAAAAATTTTCAACCCCCGTAATTTTCGGCATAATAAATAATCGCTCCATTAACTGGTTTACTGTAGTGTAACCCCGGTTTGGGATCCCGAACTGGTCCCCCAAAAGTCAAATGACATTAATTCAAAAGAACGATTTGTTGAAATACTATTACATTTTTATTGCACTTTTTATTGCTAATTATTTACATTTTATCAATGTGAATTTACTAGTCTTGTATTTAACATACATTAAATGACAACAATTGAAATACAGCAGTTACGTACTATATTTCTGGCTACACTCTTTTCTTTATAAGAACCAGTAAAAACAAGCCTAAGCACAATGTTCTTATTTTTTGCCAATTTGAGGCTCAAATTGTTCTTAGCTTGTTCTTATTATGCACTCTTTTTGGGGATTTAAATTACAATGACATCACATAAGATTAGATTTAGGATTAGTTTTAGGATTAGTTTTAGGATTAGTTTTAGGATTAGTTTTAGGATTAGTCTAAGGATTACAGTACAGTCAATCTGGGATATTGAATTTTGGGTTCATACGGTCAGTAGCACCTGTCCTGTAGTGTACAGGGACACCGTATGTTGGACACTGTATGAAAGTTAAAGTTATACAAAGTACATTTATAAACCTTTTTTTTCGTCAGCCTCAATTGCTTCTTATTTTGTTCTATTTTTTGGGTAAATTGGTTCTTATAAAAAAGAGTGTATTTCATTTCAAAAAATATGTCTAAAATTTGTCTAAAATATGTTTATAATTTTCACTTTAAATCTGTGTATCATCTTGTGACCTGCAATTCTTGTATAGGAAGACATTGACAGATTGACCAACTCAGGAATGTATGTATACAGTATAGTATACTGCTTAGGCACCAAAACATTTACACTAAATACAGGTAGCCATCTCTTTGTTCTCTTGCTGTATTGTAATCTTGAACTGTAAATGTACAATTCTTATTGTGAGATAGTAATTTTTCATTATAACTGACAGGATGCAGGTGTAATGGTGTATTATTTGCTCATGTAACATATCAGAGGACAAATTTAAACTATTAACACTCACAGCACATTTGAAACATACACTAACTTTAAATCATATTGTTAGTTGAGCTATTACCTGAAATGCTGCCCTTTGTGAGGCATATAATGATCTAGCAATACCGACCCAAGTTGACAAGTTCTTTGTCTGTTTCAAGCGACAATTCATTCATTAATCCTTGCAATCTCGCGCGCAGATCGTACAAATAGATATTTGTCGCATCCCTCCCCGCATAATGCCGCTTTTTTTCTTTCAGCCTTATCTTCAGAAGTGACAATACGAGCCTCTTTGACTGGCGAAAAGAAGAACTCGTTTGAGATCGCGCCTAACCGTCCGCCATTTTATTATTGTCGCATATAATTAACATTCCAATGGTCGGGTCCCGACCATTGGAATGTATATGCGCAGGACATATGCGCAGAACGGACTGTACTTCATCTTTAATATATTTGAGCTGGTATCCTTTGGATCATTGAAGGTAACATACCTCTTGAAAATGGTCATTTAAATGAATAAATCTTTTACGAAATAAGAACGCAATAGTGTTTTCCCGCCATTTTCACACATTGAGTTGTGCGTGTTATGTCACGTGGTCTACGCGAATAATGTTCCATCCCATGTTCCCCGGGGAACATTGAGTGGAACATTGTCAAAAGAAACGCAGGCTCGCTAAGTGATGACGTAAGGCGTGATATAGCGATTAATTTCATACTGAGCACAAACTGAGCTTTTTGATTGGACAATTTGAATTCGAGGTATAATATTAGAAAATATACCTAGTATCTACTATTTAATATTGGTCTATTTCCAATATACACTGTATGCAGTATAATACTTAGACTAAATCATCAGGAAGTCTTCAAACTCTAGTGTTTAACTTGTGATGTGGGAATCAAAGTTATTGCTAGTTTTGTTAAATATTTACTATTGGACTTATTTCAAGTCTGCTGCTGTTACACACACAAAAGTTTCTTGCTCATTCGCTTATAAAACCGCAGTAACAAATTAGTCCTAATTAATTTAATTTATTAACCTTAATAATTCATAAGAAAATCATGTCTAATTAGTGCCTGTATATATCATACAGCCGCCAGAATGAATTAACATTTTTGTCATTAGATGCACAGGTTCAAAAGTAATATAGCATTTGCTTTTGTGTTGAATCACATAAAGAACATTGTGCAAAAGTCGGAAGGTGCCAGGCCGATATATTGGATACAACACAAATGCGAATGTACATATCACTTTACTGTAGAGCAAGATAGTTTATTTGTGATACAAGCAAGAGGCATATTTGAGTCAAGTCCAGCTAGTTCAAGTTAAATAACGGGCTGTGAGCATGTAACACGCATCTCTGTCATACAGATTATACATAATTTGTCAAAACTCTTTCCGTAATTGCTTGTTGTTGTATCCTCTCCTATCACCTATTCTTAATAGAGAGACTGGCATTAGGTTCGAGTTAGTACAGTTAAACCATCTCGGCGGTGAGAGCGTGAGTGGAAGACGAGAAACCTAACATAAGACAAGCAACCTAGCACAAGACAAACAACCCATCTTTGATGCAGCGGTAGAAGTAAAGGCATATAAATTGAACTTGATTTCTGGATCTCGTTTTATATGTGCATGCATTGTCGTTTTCCCAATCGTGTTACATTGTTCTTCGTTCCCAAGAGAGTTTGAAACAACAGAAAACAAGGAAGAAAACGATGACGTGTGGACATAAATGTTGTGAGACGTTATACATTTGATTTAATTCTCATGATGATTAAAATACTTAGGAGTATGTGCTGTTATCAAAATTTCGGTAACGACCGTAAGTGCCTGGCCTCTTTTAATAGTAAACTGATAAATTCGAAACCTGGTTGTTAGCTACCGGCGTGTTGAACTACTTAAACATGTTCAAAATATAAAATGACAAAGACACATCAACACGATGTGTTCACTATTTTGGTACAATGTTGCTGTTTCATCAAGTTGCTAAACTATTATCATCTACAACTGCATGGTTAACAAGTTGACAACTTGTTAATAATTGCACAACGATAACAAGATGTTACAGAGTTGCTGGGACAACTGGTACCCACTTCAACAAACTTGGAACCAGCATGCACTACAAACACAACATAATTTAATATCATCTAGCTGTCCTTTGACGTGTATAATCGTTCTGGATAACCTGATTCTCATATGGCGATGATCGGGGATATCATTGTTGTCTGATTTCAATGAAGGGCAACTGACACTGACAAATGACACTTTACATATGAGAATCAGGCTATAGGTAAAATAACACACTCTAGTTCGGCGCACTGGGATAATCATGGTTAACAAATGACATTTACAACTAGGATTTCCGTTAACCCACTAATGCATAAGCGTTTCCTTGACTAATCAAATTGTCTGGCATTACAAGCCTAGTTTCCATTTTGTCATGGCTGTCATAACCATGTCAAGGTGGCCGATGTACTGTAATAGTGTCGATTTACTGCAATCAGTATCAGTAAAGGTTGATTTCCACACAGCAAATAAAGGCAAAGTTAATTCAGACAAGTTTACGAAATTCAAAACAACCAGAAACTAGGCTTTAGACATAGCAAAATAGTCTGGCTGAGTACAATACCAAAGACACACCAGGATGCATTGTGCGTTAGTGGGTTAATAAAATGTTATATTAAAGACAAATTTAGGTGTTTTGAGTGAGGTTTCGAGTTTAGCGTTGCACAAAAAAAAGAACCAGCGTGTTTTTCAGGGGAAACTGAAAAACAGTCGATGACATGGTAGAAATAAACGAACAAAATTAACAGCACCAAGCTCATGTGTGTACTTACATGTTACTTGGTCTTTGCTCGAAATGCCAAAATTTGCCTTTGCTCGAAATGCCAAAATTTGCCTTTGAGACTTCTGTATAGTAAATGCAATTAAAGAATAGACTTACATTTCTCGATGCTTTCCATAATCTTTTTCCTAAGTCCATGACCACAAAATCTACACAAGTCAGCTGATGTTACCTTTTGCAAATCACAATCACAATAATTAGTATGTTCACTGCGAACATGTTTTGGAATATACGAGACACTACTGCCTGTAGAAGAACTATTAACGGCAATGTTAGTATAACCATGAGTGTGCAACCAAATGAGAGAAATATACTCATGACGGAAAACCTGTTCCCATTGATGAGTATATGCAGTATTTAGACAGTATTTAGATATAGCAATGTGTTTTGCCTCCCTTCCCTCCATTGAATTCAAGCCTAAGCCCAATCCATAACTTTGCTTCATTTCTTGTGTGTGAACTGGAACAACACACCCCAGGGTCCACACTGTAGGATTAACCTTTAAGAATAACCAATAACCACGATGAAAATTAGTACAGTGTTTCTTTAATTCTAGTACTTGTTCATCTGTAATGTTCACACGACTGAACAAAGAAACAGCATTTCGCAAACAAAGACAGAGATAAGCATGAACATGAAGCACCTCAGCAGTTTTACCAGAAACACCATTTTCAAGTACATCAATGAGAAACATAAAATTATGTAAAAACATTCGAGAGTCCTTACCTGTGAATCGATAGTCAAACGTCCTTCCATTAATGTTGCTATTATCGTTGTACCATCGAATGATTCTCTTTGCCAGCCTGTTTAAATTACACTTAGATCTTAAAACATTGATGAACTTGAAAAATTGAGTTTCTGGTGGAACCTGTGAAAAAGACATAAGTAGATAACTTATGTTTAGACATTTCAATCACTTGATTTAAAAGATAACGATGAGCTAAAGCACAATAGTTATTTTTTAAATGAAGCGGTTCAACATGTACACAATCAATTAATTCACCCACCAAAGGAGCAAATTCTGGCCGACTTTTCTGCTTCGCAATAAATGATGTTATATTGGAGTGTTTGGTGTTGGCGGAAACATTTTTACTTGCTATCTTCTTGGACTTCTCCACTGCCTTAGCGACCTTTACTCTATCTGCAAACTTCCATGGTTTACATGTATCTGTTGATTTGTTACCAAAGGTGCCATTACCGTCAAAGATAATGACTCCTTGTCAACATCTGCCAAAGTGGAAAAGTATGTTGTGCTGTTAGTCAGCTCCCCAGCTAAGAAAGAAAACATTTTCATATCATTTGGCAATTCAGCAAATACAAATTTAACATCAATGCTTTCTCCCTTAGCTAGAGGAGCTCTGAATTCCTTTGATATCAGTCATCAACTTACCCAAGAAACGCTTAACAGCTGCATAGTTAGCACCAAAAAGGAGGAAAGTCTCCTTACTACTCAACACTTTATGTACGCCATTAACCTGGATTTTATATACACCCGCTTTTTACCTGGTTCCTGCTTATACGAACTAGCTTTATATACTCCTATGCTTATCTCTACCTATCACCCCCTTACTATAGTATACAGCAATTGATCTAAGCATATTGTCAATTGAGCTTTCATACTTCTTCAAATCTTTTTTGTATACCCTTGGGAACACCTTATCCTTCAACTTGGTACACTTCTCTATTCCATCTGCAATATCTACTTCCTCACACTTCTTCTCTAATGTCTCCAACATTCCAATCACTCCAGGCTACATGTTTTCCTAACATTGTCTCCTTCCTACACTTTCTACCTGTTGACTCCACACAACATTCTTCCCCTGATGGTTTGCTCCTTTGCCTGCTGACTGCCTTCTTGCCTATGCTAAACACTGCTCCCTGATCTTCTTGCCTAGTTGTAACTTCAACCAATTCAGTCCTGATGTTATCTAAGTCTTCTGCTTCATTCGCTAATTTGTTTACCTGCACAATTTATACAGCAGAGAAAATTGTTTTACACAATAGAAATTAACTGGCCAAATACAACCACTAGCATGCCAAT
Source organism: Trachythela sp. YZ-2020 (assembly GCA_016169945.1). Classification (NCBI taxonomy): domain Eukaryota; kingdom Metazoa; phylum Cnidaria; class Anthozoa; order Malacalcyonacea; family Clavulariidae; genus Trachythela; species Trachythela sp. YZ-2020. The sequence continues at coordinate 386,891 of JADLSH010000333.1, forward strand.
CAACCCCAAGAGTATGTAGCCTGGGTATTAAAATACCAAGGGAGAGATTCCGGGAAAGCAAGCATTAATTATAAATTGTGGGGGCTCTCATATAATCTTTCAGAAATATTTGAGTCAATATTTAACTTAAAGCTCACCATTGGGGTACATTAGTCAGGCTTATATTGTAGGGTTTGTTATTAAATATATCAGTAAGTGATATAAACACACTGTTAGCCAGACTAGTTACCTTATTTATATGCAAAAACGCAAATAATTTATCATCATGATAATAATAGACCTGGGTTCAAAACGCAGATGGGCCCATTATAGAAATATATTCCCCAACATTGAACCTGTTGTAGTTGGAGGCCTCTCTAATAGAAATATATTTACCCAACATTGAAAATTCTGAAAAAATAAGCTCGTATAAAGAATGCTATTATACAAGCCGAAATTGCACAAATTCGCAACTTAACTGAAGGAAGCCAAATTGCAAAATGCTTTCGCACAAGAAGCCAGACAGCAGCAAAACATTAGCCTTAACCATAGCAATATTGATATCAAAATAATCCCTATTTCACTATATCCCTGACTATTATCCCCAAGGAAAACCAAGGAAGCACAAAGGAAAAACATCGCATGAAATTAAGTAATTTTTCATTCGACAAAGCTTAGCTTCCAAAAATGTCGCCATTGGCAAAATAAATCAGGCACATGATAATTGTCCAATTTTGCTTTGATTAATTTTGCAGATTGTGCAGTTTTTTTGGAATACAAATTAAATGAAAAGTCTCTTGATCTCTTGAGAAGCAAGAGACAAAGACAACCAGTAGGAAAATGAAAGGTCTAATTACACTGGCCTGTAGGCCAAGTGTCTTAAATTAAATCCTAATCTTGAACCGTCGAAAATTGTTTGGGCTCAGAGACAATGTGGTGTTGTTACCCAATTTTATTTTACTGTCAGAAGCAGGCTATATGACAAAATGTCCATAGGAAATTGCTATTTCCTTGTTTATGTCATTGTTATTCTTTGATATAAACAACACATGAGTTTGTTGTAGATTTCTTGCGTATTCAATAGCTGCAGTCACAGTTGGTAAAATCCCTGGAAATTATGGCGAAAAGGTTGCCTGTATGTTCAAGCGACTTTCGACTGTTATAACTGAGATTGTTTAAGTTTACAACATGATTTTAGATAGTACAACGTAGAATACAGTACTTCATATTAAACTACAAAGCACTCTTACAGACAGTTCTGGATTTTGCCAAAGGTTATGAAAATGTAGATTCTCTGAAATGAAAAGATATGACAATATATTTGCATGACTGACCCATGACTTCGACTATAATTAAAATATTGGTCTGAGCAGCTTGAATAGCGATGGTTTTAATATTACAAATCACAAAATTAAGAAACAAATGTCAAGAAATAAAAAAAACCTTACCTTTAGGCTTTAGCTCAAGTCGAATCGAAAAATAGGTACGCTATGGTGTACATGCGTCTACTGGTAGAGACTGAATAGGAACAGAATTTATTTTTCTTCCAGGCATTCTGAAACTGGAAGTAGAGATACTTTTAATATGTTTCACATCAGATTAGTAACAAAGTCATCCCAAGGGCATATTTAAGCATAGCAGACAGGGGCTGTAGCCACCTCCCCCCCCCAATCATGATCTTTGATCTGATAGAAACCAATATCCCAAAGTATCAGGTTATTGTGTTTTTAAAATAATATAACCATTATAAAGAAATATATTATAAAACTATAATTCAAATGAACACACATAAGCAACTTGTAGTTCAATATGTCCATATTAATGAATACAATAGTAAATATAAAATATTTAACAAATTTTAATGCATCTGTCCTTTCTCAGTTTATTAATATGTTATTATTGTCAAATGTTTTCACTATTGTCCACCAGATGTGGTTTATAAGAAACAACACCAATTTGCGGCATATGGCTGCAGCAGCTCCCAGCAGTGTGTGAGAAGTATTATTTTCTGCTGGCTGAGGAATGAAAGCAGAAAATGTTTTCTCACACACTCCTGGGAGCCCGATTAATGATCGGGTGGTGCGGGTTCAAAGCACATTTGTTGTTGCATTCGCAATAGCTTGACTAGACACCCGCCCACCCAACCCTATTAATACTAAGTGGGGAAGACATCAGCTACCAGGCAGTAGCAATGAACAGAATATCGACTGTTGTAGATTAGTTAGGGTAATTTAGTGTAAAGCTGTAATAGCTAGTAATATTTTATTAAAAGTCAAGCTTGCGGCGTATGGCTGCAGCAGCTCTCTGGCTCTGTACTGTTCAATAGTCACAGCCATATTAAAAGTTGTTGATGTCTTTGTCTAGACTGTAGTTGTTAAGTGTTGTAGTCACTGAATTGTACCAGTAGCTTGAATAAAGAGTCTATATGAGCTACTTTGCTTTAAAGTTCTCGACAAGTTCTCTCAAATTTCTCTCAGAAAGTGTATGTCCAAAACACACACACCTGACACAATATTGGTCAGTGCCTGGCTGTTGCAACTGACAGGTCACAACAACACAGCAATCTTTGTAATTCTGAACAGAGTGTGTTGAATACACCTGAAAGATACAAACAAAAACATGTTGTCAATGCTCGATGCATTGCCATAGATGTATGCAACTAAGGATGGGTTTTCTCAAATTGAAGCCAGGGCAAATGTAATCCGTCACGTAATAGAAACTATCAAGGATAAGCATTTGAAAAGCTGTTAAATCATTGTTCCACATGTTTTTGTTCACAACATGGATACTTGGACTGTTAATGCAATGTATATGATTTGTGTTGCACTGCTGCGGGATTGCAAGATAAATTGACATCCATAACTTGCTAAATTGGTATTTCTTTATGTACTATATCAAGTTTTATATACAGGTTGTAAACTCCAAATCATATATAAACCTCCCATTATTTTGTAATCCATAAAGCATCTGCCATCCTTGGAATATACATTATCCTTTCGCCTGATTTAGATTCATAATATTTCAAAGCAGGTATTGGTATTATTCATTATGTAAACTAATATTAATAAAATATGCATAAAATTCAAGGCTTCGACTTCGCTCAAAACATAAATATGAAAATACGCAACTTTCACAGTTCCAAAAATCAGTGATACACTTGGTACATTGAACTAATGCCCTGAACTTTAATCTTTCAAAATAAATAGTTATCTTACGTTCACAATCTTCGAAAAGAAACTTTTGTAAAGGGTTGTATAAAGCTTGCAGTAAAACTTTTCTTCTATCATCAATGGCGTCGGAGATCATGAACAGTGCTCTTTCCTAACAACAGGATGTGAGAGCCCTGAACATAAATATTGTATATACATTTGCATGAATCGACTGAATATGAGAATGTCTGTCATATGTAATCAAAATTATCATATTCAAACCCAGAATCAACACAAGGTAAACAAAATGTGCACAAAAACAGTCGAAAGATCAAGTTCCATTCACTTCGACCACTATTTCAAAAAATTCCCCAAAAATTCCCCCAAAAAATGTGATTCCCCAGATCTCTCCCCAAAATCCCATTTTGGGGAAATTTCCCCAAAAGTGAGAGCGCTGATCATGAAATATGAATACCGCATTTCCATATATGGTCTCATTAAAAATCAATTTCCACCCAACTTATGTATGTATGGTCTCAATCAAAATGCCGATGATATAGCGGCTACTGTTCCAGTAGACACAAAAACAAAGAATCGTCAAATGCTCGGGCTGACGACAATTTCCGAATTGCACATCCATCCATCCAAAAATCGAGATTTTGAATGTACATAAGTGCGCGAAAGACTGGGTCGAGTGAACTCTGAAATGCTAGCATGTTAAGAATAGGTGGCTGCCTACGGCAGCAATAATTACAATAACACGATGAATTTGGTTTAAATATTTATTAGAATTTTGTCTTTATTCAAATTAGTAATGGTTTCTTTAAACATTTCACTATAAAGTTCAGAGATAAAATATTTTTATTGATATACATATTAAAAATGTTAAATATCAATAAGAATATTTATCGCTGAACTTTATAGTGAAATTTTATCTTTAATATATATATTAAACTAAGAAGTGAATATATCATAGGACAATGTCTATATATCTCACAATCGGCTGTATAAACCTAGCATATATGATATATCATTAATATACCCAAGCACCTCAAAATAAGATTGAAACCACTGATCTGAGATTGAAACCTGAAACCTCACACAGACAGTAAATAGAGAGTTTGGGAAATGCAACGTGAACGAGACGGCAACGTGAAAGTCTGAGCGGTTAGACTGGATCGAGTTAAAATCCACGTGAAATTTTCTACGTGAAATACTAGCTGAACGACCGTTCGAGCATCCCAAAGGCTCTCGCCAAATTGGAACAGTATGGCAAAAGATTGTGGGCAATCTTAACTCTAAGACAGAAATTTCGTTGAGTAGTTAACAAACATTAGAGGCGTCCGCGAAAGGTACGGGCTGTTAGAAGCGAAACATAAAAGGAACGTGGCGAACGAGTTGAAGCTGACTGGCGTAAACACTGAACCAACTGAATTTGACCCGGCGATGGAAGATATTGTTAGTCAATTTGAAAATCAAGAAGTAACTGCCTCAAGGGCTAAAGAAGCCAGCGCTGCGTTGCATTGAAAATCAAAGTAACTGCCGAGGCTAAAAGAAGCCAAGAAAGGCACGTGAAAAGTAAAACTGAAGCAGAAGAGATACGGCGAACGGCCATGGAGACTTTTCAAAAGAAACAGGAAAGAGCGAGCGACAGCCGAGAATCAGATGAGGAAGAAGCCAGTTCATGATCAGGCGCTTATCACTCGGCTAGAAAACGCAGATCGAATGTAATGGATTATTTGTCGAAAACAACCGAGTCTGACAAATAAATTAGACACCAAGAGTTGGAAATAAAGAGGATGGAAATTGATATTTGTAGCGTAAAGCAAGATGAAGCAAAAGAAAAGGGATGAAAATATGCTTCAAGCATTAATAACACTAGCTAAAAAGGACTGAGGAAGCAGTGTTGTATGTATACTCATTACAGCTTATTTTCTTTTAGTTAATATTATATACTGTATGAGTCAAAAACAAAAGAACTCAAGATACATAATTTGCATGAGAGTATGAGACAATTACATTTCATATAAACACGAACAATTATGACAATTATATTAACTGACATATATATACTGACGCAAACTTTATTTATAGCTAGTCGCTATAAAATCGGTTGTTTACGTCTGTTACAGCCGTGCCAATAGAAGCGTTGTCAAAAATGTTGATCAATACATTTGCTAACGTCGAGCAATTCATTTGATTTGATCAATTCCGCAATATTTTTAGGAAGTTAACTTCCTGTTCAAATAAGCCAATTAAATCTAGTCTTACATAATGATGTTAAATGACTGACCAATCACGACAAAGCATTAAATTATTTTCGTAAATACATTTCAAAATTTTGACGCGGGAAATATGTATATCGGAACGGTTTATGTTTAAACTATGTTTAATTTAAACATAGTTTAAACATAAACCGTTCCGATATACATATTTCCCACGTCAAAATCTTATTTACAAAAATAATGTTTAAACAAAATCAGCTTGGAGGGAGCTTTCAAAATGGCAAATCGATCCCCAAACCCATGAGGCAGCGTATTATAAATGTATATACTCAAGCGTATATACTCAAGGAGTTTCTGTATCAGCAATTAGCAAAGATCTGCAAATTACTACACAGGGTATTAGAGGCATAATATCCATCTACGAAGAGACGGGATCATTGGATTCCCAAATTACACGTTGGAAGGGCACATTATAAAATAACTGATAATGTATACAACACATAGAATATATGAAAACACAAAAACCCAGTACGTATGGACGAGAAATCAAGGCCAAACTTTTAGATATTGGTGTGTGCGATATAAATTCAGTTCCTTCTCGGCAGACAATATCACACGTTCTTAGAAACGAGCTTGGTTTTACAAGAAAGCGTTTGACAATAATACCAGAAGAGTCACTGACGGATGCAGCACAGGAAAAACAATTGCAATATTTAGAAACAATTTCCAATTTTCATGCTAGAAATATCCATTTCATGGATGAGGCTATTTTTAAAAACCTGACATCTCAGTAATCTCTGATTTCCATCCTTTCCCTTATACAAGTCGGGAAATAGCCATTGAAGTCTTGGCCGGACATTACTTATAAAAATAGGTGGCGGATTTTTTATTGAATTCCTGCAACTGACATAGTTCTTCTTCTTTTTCTCTAACTTTTCCTTCTAGGTTTTTAATATCCTTTTCTTTCTACAATATAAAAAAGCAATAATGTAGTAACTGTATGTAATAAATATTTTAATATAAAATAAAATCAATCCTTTATGGATGAGATCTGGTATACGCATAACGCCTGTTTTATATTCTTCAAACATGTTATTATTTGCACAAACTACATGTTAAAGGACTATCCTCATGTTAATGTTTTGTTCCATTATTTTAGCGTAATTAGTCGTCCTTCGATCTTGTAATTTTCAAATTGCACTGCAGGGTGTATAAAAAAAAGGAGACCTTTAGAAATTCACCATATTGTTATAATTTGAATGCCTGAGTACTATACTGAACCCATGGGTGCATAAAAACAATTGAATCTAATTTTATGCACGGAGAAGTTAATTAAAAGTCAATAGGATAATTTCTAAAGGTCTCCTTTTTTTTTATACACCCTGTAGTGTAGAAACTATGCTATTGTCTACACGGTAGCTTAATTTTAGATTCACTTCTATAAAATACCTGGCGTTTTTGAACTTTAAATTCTGGATGGAGCTTTTCCTGACCACAATAATGAAACCCAACGCAAGGTTCATATTGACAATGTGTGCCATTTTTGTTCCCATCCTTTCTGTGCCCTCGGTGATGCCAGTTTGTGCATGTGATAGCCATCATTTTACAACCAGGTAAAAGTAAAACAAGTGGCATCAATCCGACAGGCGAACTTGTAAACTCCGCCAACTCATTTTTTTGTCTTATAAGATCTGCTTCAAGTTCCATTTTGTCTTTTAAGATTATTTGTTGAACAGTATCTTGAAAAAATAATTACAACTCATAATAATACACTCAAAATTGCACAATTTGTAACTACAAAACTTTCAATCAAGTGTGAAAAACCTTTAATTCAAATGGCTTATTGTATTAAAACAAATTGGGACCATTTTGAATACAGTAATAATTCGGTAGATACTAGGTTCTCATGGAAACAAGGAGACAAGTAGAGTCGGTTGTTTCCTTACCTGGCATTCGGGCATTATCTGTCGACGTTGATTGCCCTGTCAATTTGTCTGCATCAGATTACACAGCATTTTTTGGAGGTCTTTCAATTTTAGGAACTTTAACATCTTAACTGAAGTAAAACCAAGATCGTTTAAAAATGACGCGTAAATAGCTAAACCTGAGTCTAAATCGGACAGCCAGTCTTCGACTGACATTTTTGAACGATGCTGTTTAAAAGCCTGTTTGTCTGAAAGAAACGCACAACACCACGAGTACGCGAAGCAGTAATTGCTATTTTTATTCTATTAATTTGCGAAAATAATTTAATGCTTTGTCGTGATTGGTCAGTCATTTTACATCATTATGTAAGACTAGATTTAATTGGCTTATTTGAACAGGAAGTTGTGAACTTTTTGAGGAACTTCCTAAAAATATTGCGGAATTGATCAAATGAATTGCTCGACGTTAGCAAATGAATTGATCAACATTTTTGACAACGCTTCTATTGGCACAGCTGTAAAAGTTCACCATCTAAACCGGGCCTTTAAAATATACAATATAAAAGTTGCTGCATTTAATTTTATTATTGTAAGTATTCTTCAAGAGTTGGTGGCTGAAGTTGAAAATAATCTGACACGATGTTGCCATATAAGCATGCGTGGGCATTCTGCAAAAGTCCACAACAATATATATCTTTCCAATAGGACTTAAACGAAGTAAAAGACCTCGTTTAAAATCCGCAAACTTTAAGTACTTCACAATTTCTCCAAAAAGCCATTCCACGGAGACACGAACAGAGCTCATAGCTTTATTGTATGCTTTCATTTCGTCTGTGAGGTTTGCATCTCGAAATGGTGCTTGTAAGTGAACCCTCAGTGGATATGCTGGGTCTCCATAGATACACAGCGCTTCACCAGTTGGAGAATAGGCAACTCTTTCAAGATCTCTAATTAAACCAGACTCTCCAAGCATACCGGCATCGTGTTTTCTTCCTTCTGTAAAGAAAATTCTCTTAAAAATAGAAATTCGCATGTGTGTTTCAAAATATTCTACTGAAGAGTCGAAAATCGGCAATTCATTTATCGTAAAAATAAATTACCCCATGGACCAGTAAGGTTCGCTATGAGACCGTTCGGTATTACAACACTTTGGAATTTTATGCTGTGAACTCTCTTGTGGCCATTATACACAACCTTTTGATGTTTTCCGGGTCTGCATATTTTGGACGAACCATACCGTCTATGAAGCCAAAACAATTTTTCAAAGGGGCACCTTTAGCGTGAATGACATTGGCATAACTTTGTAGCAACTCTTGACTTAAGAACGGAGTATCCCATCGCTGAAGTAAATATGAATGTCTGTCATATATGTGGCTAAGCACCAGGTGGGTTATTTTACAAAGATCTGGCACAGATCGTCCAAATCTCGGAACCATATCGCAGTAACAACAGGGATAGGCTAGTCTCTTTAAAAGTATACAAAGCGCTTCCAGACCCTGGCAGTAGCTTCCTTTGTAAAACTGGACTTCGTCTGGGATTCCTAAACAGCGTTTGAGTCGTGGAATATCAGCCCCTTTCAAACCGTAGTTCGTTTTGGCATGTATTTTCGTCATAATTTTCCCAATTGAAAGGAGGGTATATTTTGTATGGAAAATTAGACTGAGCGAAATCGTTTCTTCTTAACTCCTCGTCCAGAAAGATGGCCATTATTGTGCAAAATTAACAAAATATCCAGTATTTTGTCTCTGCTTGCCATACGAGTGATGTTTACCGCCATAGTATTATATTTTGCATTTCCCAAACTCAAATTTCGGCGGGACGGTGGATGTATTTTCACGGACTCGCCCCACTCCAAAAACGTTTAGCGCGGACGTTGCGATTCCCAAACTCTCTAATGTTACACCGCCCCAGGTGCCCCTAAACCCTGACCGTCCAGATGGGCAAGGCCGGTGTGAACGCCTCAGCAGGCGTCTTGTTAGATCTTAAAAAGTCTGAAAAAGGTCTTGCAAGACCTTTATGTCACGGTTGTTGTGAAATTGTCTTGAGGAAAAGTCTTGAAAGGTCTATGTAAGCTCCAAATTGGATATTATGTAACTTAGTGGGTCACGCCCACAGAAAATTGACATTTATAAATATATGTTAGTTTACTTTCGTAAACAATCTGTAAGTGTTGTTTTAACTTCGTATTTTTTGGTATATTTTAGTAATATGTTTTCTTTATAGAGTGTATGTAAAATAGATTGTCATATTATTTTGTTAGTTGAACCGCACTATTGAGTATTGATATGTTGTTCAGAAATAAAGACGGAATTTATATTGATGTATCAGTGACAGTGTGTGTTCGGATTGAGTCTACATTAGTTCAAAGATTACGTCTGGATCATCTATCGACTGTTAAACGACTACGAACTTGTGAAGGCCAGTATTTACTATTGGAGTGTTGAGTTTCAATGTCTGTGGTTGTGTTTTTATCGAAGAATAATGAACCCAAGTGAGATTAGTATTGTCAAGCGCCGCCTCAGATATTCATTCGCAAGTTCAAACGTCAAGTATTCGCCAGTTGAAACGTGCTAGATCGTATGCTAAAGGAACTGTAACGCGAATTCGAAATGAACTAAAACAGCTCATGCTAGATTCTGAAAACATTGATAGAATAACGAAAAGAGTATTAGATTTAAAGTATGCCTTTAAGAGATTTCAAGAGAAGCATAAGGAATATCATTCATTGCTCATATCGAAGGATGATTTACAAGAATCTCACCAGTATTTTACTCACGAGGATTGTAAGGTTGCTCAAACAATCGAACAATGGACCGATTCAGAGAAATCTAAGCTTGAACAATCTTTACTTTTACCAAAATTGTGCCCCGAAGATTCGGTAAGTAACGTTTCGTCAATTAGATCGAAATCTACTAAATTATCAAAAGGCTCTGTCAATTCAAGAGCTTCGAAGTCGAGTTCTTTTACAAGTGCTGCCAAAGTGTGTGTGTCAGCAAAGAAAGCAGCATTGTCAGCTGAAATAGCTAAGTTAAAACAACGACAAGCTCTTCAAAGAGAAGAGCTTTTACTCGAGACTAAACTCGAAACTGATCGATAGAAGCTAAGCTCTGTTTAGAACAGCAAAGAGAAGAATTATTGTTAGAAACCGAGATTGCTAAGGCTGCGGCTGAAGAACGTGAATATCTGGAAGCAGAAGGTTAATATACCTTTGTACCGAAATCTCATCAACCAGAAGGTGAATATACCTCTGTATCAAAATCCCATCAACCAGAAGGTGAATATACCTCTGTATCGAAATCCCATCAACCAGAAGGTGAATACACCTCTGTATCGAAATCCCGTCAACCAGAAGGTGAATATACCTTTGTACCGAAATCCCATCAACCAGAAGGTGAATATACCTCTGTATCGAAATCCCATCAACCAGAAGGTGAATACACCTCTGTATCGAAATCCCGTCAACCAGAAGGTGAATACACCTCTGTATCGAAATCCCGTCAACCAGAAGGTGAATATACCTCTGTATCGAAATCCCATCAACCAAAAGGCGACAATTCATTTCACAATGAAACCAATGTCATTTCTCAAGACCATAAGCAGTTATTGGCAAGTGGTTAGACAAATAGTGAACATACAACAACAGCAGACTGAGCAAGTTAAGGAATTACTCATTCATCAACGAAACCAAACACTGGCTTAACTCTACCTCAGCCTCAAATGCCTATGTTCTCCGGAGATCAAATTGATTATTGCAACTTCGAGAGAGCTTTCGAAAGTTTGATTGAGACGAAAACGAGCAGTGAAAACGCCATGTTTAACCATGCCAGCAGACAAAGGTTATAAGACGGCTCGACAATTACTCAAGTCTAGATATGGGCAAAATTATAAGATTGCTGTCGCATGCATCAGACGAGTGATAGACGCCCCTCCTATTAAAGCAGAAGACGGACCTGCCTTGCAACAGTATTCGGTGTTGCTTACAAGCTGCAAGAACACTTTAAGGGAAATCGGCTACATCAATAAGATTGAAAATTCAGATTCACTACAAAGCATAATCGAGCATCTACCTTCGATGCGAGAGAAGTCACTATCGAGGATATTACAAATTTTGTTGAAAAAAAAGGCAAGAGTGGCTAATCACACAATCTTTGGAAAGATTGTTCCAAAGTTCGAGCATAAGAACCCAAAGTTTCAGCGATCAAGAAATCCCTCCTCGTATTTTACCTGTGGTCAAGGACCTGGTGATGATCCAAGTCGTCGATGGGAGGGTTCTGATCACAAGCTTCCCAAGCCAATCGTTTGCCAGGTGTGCAATGGTAATCATTGGATGTCCAGATGTGAAATGTTTAAGCGAAAGTCAGTCGTTGAGAGGCTCAACTTTGTACGAGCGAAAGGTTTGTGCGACAACTGCTTTCAGTCTGGTCATCTGGCGAAAAATTGCCCTCAAGAAAGCTTTTGGAAAATCACAGATTGTAAGATCAAGCGTAAGCACAGTACAGTACCTTTCTCCACGTGAAGAAGCAACAGTCCGCATCTCAAAAGGAAAATGCAGAAGCAAGCAGCAGGTCAACCGAAAGGAAAGGTGAAGAACCTCACATATTCCCTGATGTCCCTGGTAATGAAGTTAAGAACGGTGCGATTTGTAGTTCCACTGGGGCCGGGCCGGAATGTCGGTTGTTGGGCTTGCGATTGTTCCTGTTAAGGTGAAAGCTAAAGGGAAGGATAAGCTGATTGAAACGTACACCTTTCTAGATCCGGGATCAAACGCATCATTCTGTACACAAAAAAAACCGCGATTTAGTAGCAAATAATGCAAATTCCCCATATATTTTCTAATACGAATTTGCAAATCTTCTGGCCATACTAATGGCCGCCGTCAACCGGAAGCCGCTGTCGGTGGTCCCAAAAAGATCAAAGGACCTGTCTCTCTATTCATTCCTTACTCTATGCTATCTGCTAAGTATTGTTTTGACACAATGAGAACTTTTTATATGCTTCAGTTGGTTTGAAAGATATACTTTTTATATTATATATTAATATGTATATATATTATTAGTGTTTATTTGTTATGTTAATGGTATTGTAATGTTTTATTTACCATCCATGCATTCAATGTACCAATGTTGGGACTTTGTTTGAATAAAGTTTATTTATTTATTTATCTGCATAAAAACACTTGAATCAGTTTTATATAATATGAATGATACAGAGGTGTTTTTGAAACGAATCCATTCATACACGGTGACCCAAAAAAGGCCCCCTTTAGAAATCACTCTTGCGCGTTATTATACCTTTGGGAATTTAATTGAATTACAACTTCCCTTCATCCAAAAAATTTAACGTGACGTATAAGTTGTTACGACAAATACTCGCTTGATATAAAGCTATATTTTTTCTCGCTTGATTGATTGAGAAAGACAAACGCTTATTATACATTGCTTACCTTTCGTTTAATCCATTCAACTTGAGTTTCTATCCAACCAGAGTATTTGTTTAGCGAAAATGCCAGCATGAAAGACCACTTGGCAGAGAGTTTTGGCCGATAAATATGCAACTTGTCGAACGTCTTTAGCAGTGATTTTTTACCGAAATCTACAAAAGTATCTCTCCAAAAGTAAGAAAATATCCTGTTCTTTTCATTACAAGACGAACAGTTTAGTCCAGCGCTTGGAAATGCCTCGCAATTCAGTGAAAAACTAGCCTCGCACACTCATTTCCCTATACAACTCCATATTGTTTTTGCTGCAAAGTGGTAACCGGAAGTAGATTTGCGTCGATTGATTTTGGCTTCATTTTTCATAGGTATAGAAGCTATATCCAGTCTATTATTAGATCAGTGTCTCTAACAAACATGGCGAACAGTTCAAATAAAACCACAATCCAGAGCCAGGTCTGAGGCAGATTCCTCCAGCTCAAGTAGATCAAGAGTCTGAGGACAACAATTTGGTAACTGGGGCAATAGCTGCAGCTCGTGCCAGTATTTCAGGTGAGCCACAGTTATTGCCTACAATTTTTCTAACTACGAGACAAGTTCTGCGGAACCTACTCAGCTTTTTTACTTGGCCAGTTTGCCTATTGATTCGAGGGTTTCGGCAAAACTAAAAAGCAAAATATTGAACAAGGAGTTTATCGATTTTGGTAGCTTGTTGAGCAATTCTGGCCACGAAAAATTTCAGATTTCCTTCTTGAGCTCTGAACTGGTCTCCCAGCTTTGTTTTGTCTCAAACCATTGAGGTTTGATTTCAAGCTTTCCATACCCAAAAATACCCGAATGAGGCCCCCGCACTCATGAAATACGGGCAAATAATCCAGGCTATGGCTGTCCGTGGTCAGAATTGGCGGTTCTGCGATGATAATTTTTGTTTTCAAAGTCAAACTCAGCACAGCCTAGTGCCATGGAGCTCAGTTCACTGGGAATTGCGGTTGCATTCACAGTATTCATTTAAATGGATTAAACCTACCAGATAATGCTATAAAACTCTCAGAGTCCCGTGCAAAGTTGTTTTCATATACGGCTCTGTGGCCCCACTTCCGGTCCTCGGGAAATTTGATGCCATTGTCACGATTCCGGCCATTTCCGATGCCATGGCCCTGCCTATACACGCCCAATTCATCGTTGTAAATACCACCAATTCTGGCTGCTTGCTTGGGACATCAACTGCCATTGCTCTAGATTTACTGAGAGTGGGACCAAATTCTGGGTCTACTCTTAACTCTGTTACAATGCAAAGCGAGATCGATAACATTCTGTCTAAATATCCAACAGTGTTCAATGGTGTAGGTAAGCTAATCGATTACCAGTTAAAGGTACAAGTGAATTCAGACACCCCTCCAGTTGCTCAGCCACCCAGACGAGTACCCTTTCACATCTGCAAAGTCGTTGACAATAAACTTAGAGAGCTCGAGGAGCTTGATATTATAGAGTCAGTTGAGGGACCCACCCCCTGGGTTTCACCCTTGGTTGCAGTCCCGAAGGCAAATGGTGAAGTGCATGTTTGTGTCGATATGCGGCGAGCAAATGAAGCCGTCATTCGTGAACGACACCCTATTCCCACATTGGAAGAGACGGTGCAAGTGCTTAACTTAACGGGGCAACTGTTTTTTCTACGCTAGATCTACGCTGGGGGTACCACCAAATTGAGCTCCACCCCGATTTGTGCGGACTGACAACCTTTTCAACACCTCAAGGCTTGAAGCGCTATAAGCGTTTGATTTTTGGATTATCATCTGCTTCTGAAATGTACCAGTTTGTCATACAGCACGTACTGCATGGAATACCGGGTGTTCGCAATATATCCGATGACATTGTTTTTGGAGAAACTCAGGCTGATCACAACCGAAGTCTCGACCAGACCCTTCAACGGCTCCATGACAACGGTCTCACTCTCAACAAAGAGAAGTGTCTCTTCAGCGTTCCCGAGTTGGTATTCTTTGGTTTTAAGATCTCTGCTGATGGCCTGTCTCCTGACGACAAGAAAGTGCAGGCCATCCAAAACGCTCGAGCTCCAGCCAATGCCGGGGAAGTGCGAAGCTTCCTTGGTCTCGTAAATTACTGTGCTCAGTTCATTCCGAATTTTTCAACGGTCTCTGAGCCACTTCGCCAGTTAACTCGGACAGGTGTTAAGTGAGTGTGGGGGAAGCCCCAACAGCTTGCGTTCAACCAGCTAAAGGCTGTCCCTAGGGCGGACAGCCCTAGGGCCATGACACTGGAACAAATAGCAAAGGCTACTCAAGACGACACAGTGGTCCAACAAGTCCAGCAATGTTTATTGCACAGTCAATGGTCAAACGCCATTTAGTTTGTGTTGACGCATGTTCGCGGTCCTAGTGTTGCACTTTCCCCAACCGTTCCTGGTTAGGTCTTAAATTGTGTATATATCTACTCACTTGGATTATCCACCAAACCCAGTATTCTGTACATAGTCATAGATAAAGGCATGCTGTTGCGAATTTAGATTTTCTATATCACATGCAGGCACGAATGATGTTGGCTTACACTAATTTCTGGGAGAATCTGCAAATTCCATGCTAGAGATCATCTTTCCAGCAGCAGACAAGAAGATCTTGACTGATGATCAGTTTCAAGGAAGTGATTGTTTTTGAAGAATTCGAGTGTAATGAAATAACTATTGAAATGTTCTTTCAGTATCTTCATTACCTAGCTGACTACAAAAAAGGTATAGTACAGCATACTCCAAAATGGTGTATTGTCCAATTTTGATATACACTTGAATTTTTTGAAGTTGAATGCTGTGGTGTAACATGTCATATACAATACATTCGTGCGAATTGCATATCACAATGTTTACCACAATGGCAATGATATTGCTTTGTATACCTTGCTTGACAGTTCTCACCACTGACATATAATATATATAGATAGATACTTACTTTATTTTAAGAGGGTGACACATAATAGTGCTAACACTAATAACCTAGTGGGCCTAAAAAAACAACTTAGAAAAGGTCAGTAACAGCACGTGGTGACAGTGGTCCTAACACGATTGCCTGAAATGAACACTATGTACAGTTTACGTATACTCGAAAACATGGTAATTATTGAAACATATTCGTTCAGCCTTTCAGCTACAATATTGGCCAAAAAGTGGTGGAACGACAAACTTGCCTTGATTGTATACATGTAAAATTCCACCACCAGAAGCATTACCCAGTAGTAGAAGGGATTAACATCACAAATATCATATATGCGACTTTCATAATGCGCGAAAATTTGAGGAAACTGGTAAACCGAAAAATTTGCATGAAATTCATGCATGAATATTCCAGGTTCTTCGCTCACTGGTCTAAATCCCGAACAATTGAAGAATGAAGAACTTCGCTTTTGGTTGCGGTGTCGCGGAGATGTTGGCAAAGGTTTGAAAACAAAAGCTGAATTAGTAAAGAGGTATGTCAATTTCATATTTTGCTGTCGCGTTCAATAGATGGGTAAACCTTGTTTACATAATTTGATACTTTGCCATCCAAGAATATGCGCTGACATGCTTTTTTGAAAGCTTTAACACACATGAGTTGTTTTATTACGTATGCTTGCATAATTAGACTATACAAAATAAGTTGCTCGCGCATATCCTTGGCAGGCAAAATGTGTAAACAAAGTTTACCCGTCTATTCATTCAATCAACAAATTAATCACAAATTTTATTGATGTATCCTGATTTCATGAGCTAAAAATGATACAAGATGGCTTATTTCAGATATGGGTATTATTTTATACTCTTTTATGCAACTGTGAAAATGTCAATGCTTTTAACATAATCTTATGTCGATATTTTAATATTTCTGTAGAGTGCTTGACTATATTAAATGTGGCCGTGATAAACGTATTGTTGACCCAGATCCCAACAAGATATACACCAGAAGAAAAGAGAAAATCAAGACAGGAGTGTCAGTAGAGATTGATGCTTTTGATGCAACCAAAGATGTGAAATTGCCTGATGGTGGCTGGGGTATTTAATTGGAAAGGATGCCTTTGTTTACTCAAGCTGAAATGAACTTACATATTACGAAATCAGGGAAAAGATTTGCTGGTAAAAATCATCCTGTGCCAACAGGACTTAAAAAGGCCACAACTTTTTTGGAGGATGAATATCTAAAAGATGTCCAGTCAATCAGCGATCAGAAGTGCTTCTATTTTAAGGCAAAGTGCTCCCATAGCTTCAGAAAAAATGATCCTCCACATGATATCAAAGTAGCACTAAATATTTTATCAGGAGAATTTGCAACATGTTCTTGTGTAGCAGGAGAAGTTGGGTATTGCAATCACACCTTAGCATTAATGTTTAAATTATGTAAATTTTCTTTATGTGCCTGCAAAACAACTAATGACCTGTGCCAAGAAGGCGATCAAACTTCAACTGTTGCTTGTACTTCACAGTTACAAAAATGGCATAAAAAGGGGGGAGGATCCAATATTACCCCTGAGCCTGTAATGAATGTTGAGATGGAAAAAAAACAAAATTAGACAATATTAGTTCTCGACCAGGTGTAAAATCATTGTTGTATGAAGTGAGGGTTAATACCAACCATGATTTTACTGCTGAACAAAAGTTGAAAGAAGATTTATTTGCCATAAATGCTAACATGGGGTTTTCACAAATAGTGATCAGCTGCAGCACTGCTGACACATATTTAAGTAGAAGTTGTGACATAGGGACTGTGGACACAAAATTTGGCAAGAGCCAAGTTGGTGTCATATCAAGTAGGATTTACTGAGTCAAATTTTATTGCAACTGCAGATCTTTCTGCCATGCCTAGGCAGTTAAATATTTTTACCCAGCCTTTAACATACCCGAGATTTCCACTAAAAGATGTACAAAAAACTAATTTTCAAAAAAATCTGATGGATACCGAAAAAGCATTAATCAGTCATATAGAAGTGGATGAAGTAAAGATAAATAAAGTTGAGAATGAAACAAGACAACAAGCCCAGTGCGAGAAGTGGAAAGTTGAACGAACATATCGTTTCACAGCTTCTAAATTTCATTTCATTTCACAGCGTCAAAGAAACCATGAAACATTTGCTGAGTCTATTATGTACCCAAAGCCAATTTCATCAAAATATCTAGAACATGGGAAGAATTATGAACCAATAGCCTTGTTAGAGTACCAAAAGTTAATGGAGAATAGGAAAACACCTGTTAAGGTATTGCCATGCCGCTTGGTGGTATCAGAGACTTTTCCATATCTAGCTGCAACCCCAGATGGAAAAGTTATAGATCCAGGATGCAAAGATATATTTGGTCTTATTGAGGTGAAATGTCCCCTGACCAAATTCAATGTCACACCACTAGATGCTTGCTCTGACTCCTCGTTCTGTATGGAAGCCGGCAATATGACAGGTAAACTAAAGGAAGGCCACCCCTATTTCACACAAGTTCAAATGGGTGTTACTGGTGCAATGTGGTGTGATTTTGTTGTCTATACAAAGAAAGGTATCCATGTCCAGTGGATTCAATTTAATCATCAGTATTGGATGCAACTTCAAGAGAAACTTTCATGCTATTATTTTAACTACTTTATCAAGTATGTGGCAGCCGACTTGCATATCAAACATAGTGAAATACCAAAGACATAGTTGCGACAAATATGAGCTGTTATTAGCTCTTTCATGTGACAAAAGGTCATTTCAGTTAATCAGGGCAAAATTGAAAAGAAATATACTTGAAATGTGTAATGTATCTCAATGAAAGGGTTATTCTTGGGTGATGTAACTCTTTTCAATTTTGCCACAATGCATAATTTTTACAACTAATAAGAACCCAAAACTTTGTTGTATGGGTCTGTTTTGTTGGGTATATAGTTTTTAGAGTAGGAATGAATCTGTTACATGAGCAAAATAGAATGTGACACACAAGCCAATTTGTCAATGCAGTTATGACTGGATTGATGCAACAATAGATGTATAAATATAGTATTAATTTAAGCCTGACCCTAAAAATCCCTAACCCCTAGCTGTGACTGAAATGTTTAATAAAAGGGTTGAGGGGTGTTTTAGGACCAGGTTTCAGTTAATGCCCTCTTCTTTCATATTTAGTGTCTACATAACATTAAAATATAACCACGATATAACCCACAGATGTGCTTTACTGTACTTCAGTACAAAAAGTAAACTTATATAAATATCAGTAAAATGGAGTCAAAATAGCACCTTAGACAGAAATTATGTTAAATTGAGCATTGCAAAGGATAGCACACACTGACCACATCTGATTAACAATACCAAATTGATGTAGTGGTATGACCTTGTCCCAAACATGAAAATTATTTATCTTGTTTATTGCACGCTCAATATGGATTATCAGGCTGGCTATTTCTTGTGTTCTAACAACATCTTCAGCAGCCATTTGGTTTGAACCTCCAAGAAAAGGGGGATATTCAGTGAAACTCCAAGAGGTAGTATATCATCAATTGTAAAACCCTTGTCAGCCATTACAGAATCACCTTCATTGAAAGGTAAATCCAAGAATCCACTTCTGGTGACAATTTCCCTATCTGATATGCTTCCTGTATATAACTGACTGATAAAGGTGATTGCACCTCCTGGGGAAATTCCAACCAAACCCTTCAAGGTTGTGTGGTTTTTGTAACTACTAAACAGTTCCCCATTTAATTGCAGGCTACTTGGCACCTGACTTCCGTGCAATCTATTATGACCCGAAATCTTCTGGCACTTTTTGATCAACAATTTCTCTAGCAGGCCACATATTAGCCTGTGTACAGCCGTAAATTCTCCCGTAATTAACGTCTGTGAACAATTGCAGCTAATGTTGTACAGTGACGTCACACCGTTATTCTGTTTTTCTATAACACGCTGTAATTGGTTCATATGGTATTAGCTTGTAATGCTTGTTTTTATTGGTCCGCTTTGGGCAATTGCGCAATGAGGCACATGCAAACATTCAAGATGGCGGTGTCCAGATGCGAAACTCATGGCAGTCTTTGGGGAAAAGCGATTGAAAACGTAAAAAACGTATTTGGAATACCTTCTTTACATGCTGAACAAGAAGAGGCATTAAGGCATTTCTTTTCTAACCAAGACGTGTTTGTGAATCTTCCGACATCGTTTGGAAAATCCCTTATTTTTCAAGCTACACCCAATCATGGCAGATGTTCTCCTTGAAGAGTGGAGGAACATCATTGTTATATTTATTTTTATCTAAACGGTAGCGTCGAATATCATTCGCCAACGCATGATGACTTTGAGCGCTTGTATCTTTGGGGGCCCCTCACCCAAAACGGACGAAAATACCACCAATCGATTCAGCAAACACACCTGTTCTTGGCCAATGCCAAACAAATCGCTAAACACATTGTTTTACAGATCTCCGTGAGTTTTAACACCTTTGTAATCTGATATTTATTATTATCGTAAACTAATTATATATTCAGTACCTTTGGTCGATTATAACTTCTGTTTTAAAAACCGTGTGATCTTCGCTAATACACCGTTTTATAGAGCATTGAAAACTGTACATACTGACCAACTTGCAAAGAAACACAATAAAAATTGACAAAGTTACGACGAAATTTGAAATGTAGCGTAAGGGTCAAACCGGAATTTCAGACAAAAACAACCGGAAAAGGCCCAAACACAAACAAAGACTGTTGCTATGGTTTTTTAAGTGGCCGGAATGAATTCCCCAGGGTACAATACCCTATATAAGATCTTTTTGTCGGGACTGAAGCGCGTGGGCAAACCATATATAGTCAAACTACGACAAGTGCTCTTGCGACAACATAATTAAAATGCGACCGACCAGAAAGAGTTAATGGAAGATCAAGTTCGCCATCTAAAGAATCTAAATATATCTGCAGTGAGTGTTACTGATGAACACAATGTAGAATAGTTGGCGATATTATTGATGGAAAATACACTCATGTGTATGGCTCACCAGAATGTTTTCTCAAAACTACATGGAGGGGGTTATTATTGAGCAAACAATTTAGATTGTCTTTGGTGTGTGTTGCTGTTGATGAAGCCCATTGCATCAGTCAATGGTAAGTGCATTATATAAATTGATTTGGAATTTGTATTTTTGAATTTCGCTTGACATATATTTTATTATACATCTCTCTTGCTTGTACATTTATTGGGCCATTCCATTCAATATAGGCACCCTCCCTATTGAGGGGTCGGTTCATAACCCCCCTTAGGATATAAAAAATTTGGAACCCCCTAGGATGCAATTTGTTGAAGTTACCCCTGAGGATATCTTACTAACCGCTTTTGGATATTGTTTTTTCCCTCTTGGGGCCGATTGTTCAAAGGTGGGTTAGCACTAACCCTGGGTTGAAATTTAACCTGCTGTTTTAGTTTGTGTATTTCTGCATGTCTGTTTATTTCAAAACGTTAGAGAAGTAAACTTCTATCAATCTAGACAAGATCTCAGATGAAGAAATATTTCCAAATTCATAGACAAGCTGTCAGGAAGTTTGCTTTGAATTTTAGTTTAACCTAGGGTTAAGTTAACCCAGCTTTGAACAACCAGCCCTTGGATATCAATAAAACACCTAATTTTTGTCATTTTTTTAAAAAAATTCTCAAGCTACCCTCTAGGATAATTTAAAATGAAGACCCCCTCCTCCCCCATTGGATTTCCAGACCCTTCAATAGGGGGGTGGGTGCACATATTAAATGGAATGGCCCATTGATGTATATTTGACCTGCTTTGTTGGAGTTAGTGTTTAATGTTTTTAATTATTTAATTATAGCTGAAATCATTTTATACATAGTTTCTACTTTTTGTTTCAAAGGGGCCTGCCTGGTGCTAGGAAATGTGAACTTCCATTCCGAAAGTGGTATAGCAATCTTGGGGAATTAAGATCTCTTGTTCCTGGTGATGTTAAGATGATTGTAGCAACAGCATCGGCAAGTAAAGATACCAAAGCTCTCATATATGAAAGTGTGAAATTGAGTAATGATACTTACATTGTATCTAAGTCTCCGGATCGAATGAATTTAACATACTGTGTACAATATACAGATAAGGACACTCCTTTGGAAACACTTTTTTCTGAAATAATTGAGAATGTCAAGAGTAAAGGTGTATGTGCCACAAGAACTATTATTTACTGTCAAACACGTAAACAGTGTGCAATTTTGTATCATGTGTTTGAGACAAACCTGGGTACATCATTTTACAAGGATGCAGTGCCAAACTGTAAGAAACGCTTAGTAGAAATGTACCATGCTGGAACTCCAAAAGCAGTAAAACAACATATATCCAAGAACTTGTCAAGTGACGAAGGTCATATAAGAATTCTCATTGCAACCATAGCATTTGGAATGGGGATCGACTGCAAGCAGGTGAACAGAATTATACACTTTGGACCATCCAAAAATATTGAGTGTTATATTCAAGAAAGTGGGCGGGCAGGACGAGATGGATCCCAAAGTGAATGTATCTTATTATTTAATGGTTTGCTGTCTTCGCATTGTTCCCAAGACATGAAAGAACTCCTTCATGCTGAAAGTGGCTGTAGAAGGGAATTAATAATGAAAACCTTTGGATTTACCCCAGTAGTAGGCATAAAAAACAAACACACTTGTTGTGACAAATGTGCTGAGAAATGCAGTTGTGGTGAGGATTGTCAAGTTGGAATGGGTCTTAAATTTCATGATGGGACAATCTGTCAATCGTGACCAAAAGAAACACGACCTGTCAATCAAACACGACCTGTCAATCGTGACCAAAAGAAACTTTTAGAAATAAAGTTGAAGTCATTGAGAGATAATCTAATCAGAGAACATAAAGCAAAAGTATTGAATACTGTCTCGCTACCAACCTCCCTGCTTGAATTTGGAAAACTTCAAATTTTAAGCATAATTAAAAACTGCCACAAAATATTTTCCATTTCAGATGTCATGTTACATGTTGAAGTCTGGCGTAAATTACATGCATTTGGAATTTTAACAGCCATAAATGATGTATTTAATGACATTATTGATATTCCAGTTTTGGAAAATTTAGTTGAATCAGATGAAATAATAGGGGACATGGATTGGGAAGAAATTCACGATGATTCAGCATTATTTTCATTGTTTGATTCGGACGATGAAAACATGGCAGTAGATGAAACACTAGAATCTGGGGATCATTGAACAACAGCAGCTTTTTTCTTCATTTAGCAATTAACAGTTAAATTTTAGCGTAAGTACATAACATCTTATAGCTATAAATGTTTGTACACTGAATGTTCGAAATGGGTTGGACTTATGTAGGCTTAATATAGATCAATTAGTGCATACCCAAGAACCTAACTACGTTATTTTTTAACAACTATTTTTCAACCATGATAGGCTATAGAGTGAAATCATGATAGACTATAGAATGAGCTAATTATATTGCATTGTATTTAAACAAGAAGCGGTCATGGGGTGACAACCTCAATCCCCAAGTACATGTATTTTGCAAAGTCATGCCAACCACTGTGCTCAGTGCTCACTGCATACAATTGAAAAGGTTGTTGCTATGAACATTGGATAATATTAGAATGGAATTAAGTTATGAAAACCCCAACCAAATAACAAGTAACTACAGTAATGTATGTACAAATAGTAAGAACTTATATACACTGTAAAGTTTGTATGGTGTCTATGTGTTCTGCTCACGTTCTACCATGCTTAACGAGCACGCATATGCAACAAAATTTGTTTCTTGTGCTTGTTTATCCAGTTGTACATATTTTGTAAGTCAAATCCAGCCAATAAGGTGGCTTTCCCATTTTCACAAGTGCCTTTTGATGTAAAAGTTCCTTGACAATTGTTTGTAAGTCCTTACTTACAGATAGTGGCACATGTTTTCCAGAGGTTTTGTACATTTTTACTGCAGTATCAAAGTTCTCCATTAGTGCCTTGGTTACTGACATGCTATGACAAATCCTGTCAATTGACTTTTGCTTCCATTTGGGGCAAGTTTTTTTATGGCTTCTTTCACAATCCTGTTTAAGAATTCCAGATTCAAATCCAGAGAAATATTACCACCAGACCCCTTCTTTGTTTTGACAAACCTGTTCCAAATAAGCTGGTGGGCAGAGCGGGGGGAAAGCAAGGCATAAATCTGGAAGATCATGTAGAGTACTTCGAGTGAATACTTTACGCTACCATTGTCATGTTTGAAATACAGGAGAAGAAACTTCCAGCATCTTAAAAGCCTCTGCCCATCACCTAGTGCAAAAATAACCATAATTTATGAGGATACAGAAAATATTATTGATAAATTGCCAAAAAAATTATTATTAAAGAGCAACACTACCAGCCAGTTGAGGATAAAATAATAAAGTATGGATACTTTTAGTCATTGCAGCACAATCGATCAATTTAACAGTACTGATTGTCGAGTATTGGTATGATGGCATTTGGGCCCATGGGCATATGCTGCAAAAATGTATTAATATTCACATGTAAATCAGTTCAAATACCACCTACATTATGGATAAGATAACAATTAGCCCATTAAGCTCCAGAGCTTCCCCATTGACAAGTAAAATAGTCTGGCATTTGTAAAAAAAAAAGAAAGTAGAGCGCACTGGGGGCTCATTGCCGCTTAATGGGTTAACTAGAGACATTGTCAAATTTTGTGGTTAACCCATTAAGCTCCAGAGCTTCCCCACTGACAAGTCAAATCGTCTGGTGTTTGTCAAAAAAAAAAGTAGGGTGCACTGGGGCGCATTGCCGCTTAATGGGTTAAAAAACAAAACACTCTAAATAAAAATGTTGTGCATTCATGAGTCAGAGTGTGTCGTATGTAGCCTTGGTTTAAGTCCGTCTCTCAAAGCCAGCAGAGAGAAAAGGCATGAAAACGAGAGATAGTGTAACAAGGAATTTCTCAGCTTGTTTGCAATGCTATTTTGGTGTTTTTGTTCCTTTGAGAGACACAGACTTTAACCAAGTGTACTGTATGTCTAGTTGTTTATTGGCTTGATTCTGAGAATGCTTAATACCTTCACTTATAGCATCCTGTAAATTTGCAATAATCATCCCATACTCCATAAGTGCTTTTTGATAGTTGAACATGTCATCAACTTCGTCAGGTTTGTCTTCAAAAAATAAATCAGATCGCACATATTCATCAGGGATTTTGACAGGTGGGTTATGTTTCAATTCGTGATTTCGCCGATGCTTTCCATCCTTAGCAAAAGTATATTTGCATCCTGGGAAACGACACATATATCTACTATCATCAGTGATGTATGTTCTTTGGTCGTTCGCTTTAATTTCCAATTGACTGCATGCTTTGACAAAGTTGTCATGTTTTTCTTTATCAAGAATGTAACTGTCCACAATAGTTGTTGCAAGCTTTCTTAGATAATTTTTCTTCTCTCCCCTTGACCAGGACTGGATATCAGGCAAATTGAAATTATCAGGTGTATCGTTGATATCATCAATACCCAGTTCTATTAGCCCAGCAGTGACCAATCTTGCTTCAACTTCCATTGAAAAAAATCTGCGACATGCATTGACATTAGACTCAACATCAGCACTGACATTTCTACGGTTTATCAAGTTTCTGTCACTGTATAAGGTGCACTTGTCATTTGAGGAAGCAGTGCTGTACAATTTGGAGAATACTACCTGTAACATTAAAATTTAGCTGTGAATTAGAACAAATTATAATGTATTCATAGTGATAGGTAGTGGTGCGCGAACCCTTGTTTAACTCTGGCAGCTGTTTTACAAAATTTTGAACTTCGGTTCCAGTCTGTTGGATAACAACTTGAAAGAAATTCTAACTGGGTATTTTTTCGTGCAGTCTGTACCCATAGTTATGAACTTGGTCATTATTGCGACCAAAACTTTGCCGATATTTGTGTACTTGGACAAAATGTACTCTTGCACTCCAGTGCACAGCACTAGTGATGGGCCCACATGGAGGGTCAACAATATCTGTAGAGCCTGCTTCTACTGCCTTGCAAATGCAGAGACATGATGATTGCAAGACACGCTACACTATGCAATTTTTTTTTCAACTTGTGTCACAACAAAATTGCAAGACAAGTTGCGAGACCAATTGCATGGTATAACATCATCACCTTTATGAATATTTTTGTCAAATCCCATGACCGAAAATTGTATATTACTACAGAGTATTAGGGAAAAGATGGAAAACTTTTAGATTGAAGGCCTTCAGCCTAAAACCTGTCAGAATAAAGGTCTTTGCCTGAATTATTTAAGTCTTTTTACCTTCTCACATAGTTTTATCTCAACATTGACAGTAGGTCAATTATCACAGACTGCACATTATTCATACAGTATTTATATAAATAAATAGAGCAAATTTACTTACATCCAAGGCTTTATTTACTCCATGCCAATCTGCAAATTCAAAGTGCAAACCCTCTAACCTCTCCTTGGGAGTGAATCCATTACTGAGTGTGTTGTGCGCATTAACCCCTCTCTCTACAGTAAGTTGGTCACCCACAATGGCTTGATCTGCATACTCACGATTGCGGCCTTTACCAACATATGGAACATATCCATGCAGCTCTTTTAGAATCGATGTAATTCCTTCGGCGTCATAACTCCAAGAAATGTCTGTGGAAAAGAAAACAGCATGAATATAATCTTCTGCTGTGAGACATGGTAAACTTTGATAGGGTATATTCACAGATATTGCCAGTTATTGAATTCAGTGTGGATTATAACAGTCAGCAATTGGCTATTTGCTGAACGAAAACACTGAATGGCCAATCAATTTCATTCTGCACCGACATTTTGACCAATTAATAGAATACACAATTACATCAATTGTGATGTTACTGCATCACTTTCTCATTTGATTTTCTGAACTAGTTTTACCCATTTTATCTATTTTATCCAATCATGTACAAAATAACAAAAATGTTTTACGAGCGTTTACAGTGTTTTGAAAGCATAATAAGAGGAGTTTTAGTGCAAGTAGATATTACAGTTAAGTAGTCAATTCACGAGCTAATTTGAGCATAAAAATTTAAATTTCGCCAAAATATTGAAATGGTTGGCCAACCATTCTTTGCCAATGTCTGAGCAATTGTCTTCTTGATCAGACATTTGTCATACCCAATAAAAATCGTTAAAATCCACACTGATCGAGTTAACCTCAGAGACATGTCCATGTCAAAGACGCAGGGGCTTTGGTAGCGCAAACACGCTGCATTGTATCTAGCATGCATCAATACTTACAGAGTCAGTTGGTTCTCTTGTCTCCTTGCTATACATATGTGGGATATGATGCACAGCAACATCCTTAAATGGCTCTAAACAAGGTATGTTCTGAGAAATAACTCGTTCTACAATTTGAACATAATTATCTCGTTGGGAAATTTGTTCCATATGAGATGGAATACATTTTCCATTTTCCATAGTATTCAATAGATCACCCTGCTGCATGTGGCTTAAATTATTAGCATGTACTCGATTCTTTGTAGCACAAACTGTTAAATAATGTTTATCTTCGGTTTGATGCTCTTGCGTCATATAATGGACTTGCTGCCGATAATCGATGTTGTCGATGGTGATCTTTTGACCAACAGGATGAGAAGAGAGTGGACCACATCTTAACTCGGGCATTGGGTCAATTTCAGTACAAGAGTCATCACTGGCTTGAGATTTTTCAGACTCTTCATCGTCATTAGCTGATGTTGGTTGTTGTGACTTCATCCACTCACGTTCTTTCTGCATCATGGACTTCACTGATTTATCGTGATCCTCACCATATTCCTCCAGCTTTCGATAAAGCTGAGTATGTGACACAATCACACAACCAGTCGTAATGACTTTAATCTGCGCATCATTGGCTATATGTAAATAATATAAAATTCAAGCATGTTTGAATAGGCTCAATTTAAAATGGCACAGGCTATGTAGTATATTAAATCAATTGCTCATTTGCAATTGATACAATCCTGGTTTATTTTTCACCAGGCAACCATAAAATTTATTTTCTTCATTCTCTGTGATATTAAGCAAGATACCATAAAACTATTCATACTACAGGAAGCTATTTTCAAAACATTAAACCAGAAAATATTAAACTCACTGCAAACGGCTAAACCAAACTTTAAAATAAACCTATATGACACCCAATAAGACGTCATGTTCAAGCCAATAATAGGGGTAGGTTAGCTTATTGATTTAGGTGAAATGTAAAGTAACGGAGTAAACTGGCCTTCCAGCATAATGTGAGTCCTTTCCCATTGACCAGTAAAATCGTCTGTTCTTAGCCAAATTAAAACATTAACATAGGGTGCATTGAGATGTATTTTAATTAACACATGGCATATAGGCTAGGACTATTTGAGAGGGCTTAATTTTGAGAGAGGGGTTTATTAATACACAAATTAATACATACCGACCAACTAGAATGATATAAGAAGATACTCAAGAGTAGTTGCACAGCATTCAGGTGAGATGACTTATTTCTCAAGATTACTGCAGCAGCCATGCCAAGAGAGGGGACCCATTCACTTCTTTTATTGCAGTTTCTGTTGTTTACACATGACGTACGCAAAATTGCATGGGTAAAGGGTGCTCTTTCCTCGAGTTCTTTTTCAAGCTTTTCAAATGAAAAGTTGAGCATTTGATTTTTATTTGGAGAGCGCAAACAACTTGGTTTCTTCTTGGAGCATAAACTATGGCACTCATTATCGACGTGCTTCACTGCTAGAATTTGTAGTTGCTTGCGAAGATTAAGATTATTCCAAGCAGCATTAGCGATTTGCTTATATGTCCCACGTACTAGCATTTTACCTAGGGATTGTAGATCATCTGGCAAATTTCTTTCTCTTGTTTGACTAGGGTTATTGTATATTAACGGTGACAACAGTGGATGTAATAGTACTTGTTTCAGCTGAAACCTCGGCTGGGGTTAGGGTATCACTACTGGTTGTGGCTGGGCTGTTGGGTGGAACTTTTTTTGGTGTAGAATGACCAATATGTAACGAAGTCGACTGTAGGATAGCTGTTGATGAACAGTCTGCTTTCCCTGAAATTGGTGACAAAGGTGCTAAGAATATAGGCTCTACACATGGTCTCTTTGCCGCATCTGCACGCTGAAGTGATTCCACCGAGAGTTCTGTTGTTTCTTCTCTATTTTTCGCGCAGTTTTCTATAGATTTGTAGATATTTTCTAAATTTTCTAAATGTTCCTTCACTTGCCTGTTCAGATTCTCTAGCTTCTTGAGTTTGTCCACGCACTGTCTACAGATGTAGATTGAACAAATTTTTATGTTGAAAGGAAGCTTCGATAGAGATGTTCGTATATCAAATTTTGCCTTTCCATCGACAAGTAGGCGGTTATTGGCTTTCTGTATTACATTATGACATAAAACACAGCTCATTTGTATTATTATGCAAATCTCTATAATATGTTTCTATCTCAAGTGGAGCATAAAATTTAACCACTCATATTACATGACGCCATTTTGTTTCTGCTCTCGTGCTGTTTTTGCATAATTATGCTAATTATTCCGTACAAGCTTGCGTGCAATTGTTCACAGACGTTAATTACGGGAGAATTTACGGCTGTACACAGGCTAGCCACATATTGATTTGGGCTAGTTTTAAGTACATGAAATTTATCCAAGATATGAAAATCCTATTAACTGTGGAAACTGAAATACCAAATAAATTTGACAAATGCTCTTCAGCAAAACTCTGCCTTAACCTGCACATCACAAGAATAAATTCATCTACTGTCCCAATAGATCTTGGTCGGCCTCTTTTAGGAGTCTTATTTACAATACTAGAAATACATGCTTGCAGTAACCCCTCGCCCCAGCTGAACATTGCCAGACATTACATTCCAAAACATTACTATTGCTAATCTTTTTTATCAAAAAATCTGCCATGCAAAGGTTGTAGGCGAGTCGGATATCTGCGTTCAAAACAAATTTTTGGCATAGAAAACAAAATTGGATCCTTGGCTCACACCCCTCTTCACGATGCAATCAAAGGCTATATCGCCAAATGAAATGTTTTACCTGACGTAATCACTGTGGCTTCCTTTTAAATTTGCCATTAAAAGAGTGGAAGGAAACAATATTATTTTGGGAAATTTATTTTGAACGAATAAAAAATGGAAATTTTGTTTCAAGAAGAGGAAGCACAGTAGCCATGGCAACACGATAAAATAAACTTCTTTTATGGAGTACAAAACAACAGGTTACAAAAACTACAAAAATAATTAAAATATTAGTTGTTTTAGCCATACAAATCTGAGATATATGGTGTAGGTATGTTCTTATGCATTCTATAAGCTTCAAATTAATTTTTAAATGCAACCTTCCGTTTACTAAAAGTAAAACGTTGCCAAAAGTTTATAAAACTAAACTGCCTTTTATAAATTAGTTTTTGAAATTAAATCAGTAGAAAATATACAAATTCTCTCGTGTGAAACGATTTCGCTTTCCTTTTAAGTTGGACTTTTTGATAGCATAAAATATAGGATATTTTAATTGTGAAAAAAATGAAAATCTATGTAAATAAAACAACATTTTTACGGCTATATCAACAATTTAATATAAGAAACTTGCCATATTTTTTCGACTATCTATCTCTATTTATCCTTTTTTATAAAGTATAAACGATAAATTTGTTCCGCAGCTTTTCCTGAAGTCCCAAAAAGACTTACTGATATGACTTACTCATGTTTTTTTATAATTCGCTCATTCCACTCCTAACAAAGATTAGTGAGATGACCACCCATCACACCCGTCACACCCATCACACCCATGCGCCCGCAAAAGTTGATGAACTTTGGATTTCCCATTGCTTTCCTTTTTTTCCGGGTGTAAATATCCGCGCGGAATTAGTACCCTCGCACGGCGCTTCGCGCCGGCTCGGGGATCAGCTACTACAGTATCACGCTCAGCTTGTTTTGTCGCATTGGCTGACATCCAATATTGAATATTTCTTCCATTTTCTCCAGGGTCAAGATATTTAAATATAGCCATAAAAATATCCCAGTTTGGAAACCCAGTGTAAAACGCAGCTGCTGAATTATTACATTTTAAAGCTTCAAAAGTAAACGATCTCGCTTCTAGACCTTCATATTTTTGTTGTAGGTCGGCAATCTTTGATGCAAGTTCGCTATGTTTGATTTCAAACAGCTTAACTTTTTCATTTAACACCTACAGTAACATAACTTACCCGTATGGATGGTTAGGTGCAACGGGTGGGAGGTCCGTAGTTTACCCGAAAAGCCCTGGGTACGAGGTTGGCAGTTTACCAAACATTTGCAATTACTTGGATTCAGGTCAAGGGGCATGTAGCGATTTCGAGTATTGACCTGACCACCAATAGTGATATCGCTATAACTAAGATATCACCCATCCAAGTAATAGTTTTTCCTCCGTTTGCACCTAACCAACACACAACCTGCAGACATGTCTTACAATGAGTTTAACTGAGGGTCCTGTGCAGAGACCATGCTTAGTTACCCGATATCACCACCAGATATGCTTAGTAGAACAAATTGTTAGAATGCCAATACCACGCTGAGTTACCTGATGTCACAACCAAGTATATGCTGTGCCGAAACACGGTTGAGTTACCCGATGTCACAACCAGGTATGCTGTGCTAAAACAATGCTTAGTTACCCGATGTCACAACCAGTTTAGGCTATGCCAAACCAGTGCTGAGTTACCCGATGTCACAACCAGGTATGCTGTGCCAAAACAATGCTTAGTTACCCGATGTCACAACCAGGTATGCTGTGCTAAAACAAGGCTGAGTTACTCGATGTCGCAACCAGGTGTGCTGTGCCAAAACAATGCTTAGTTACCCGATGTCACAACCAGGTATACTGTGCTAAAACAATGCTGAATTACCCGATGTCACAACCAGGTATGCTGTGCTAAATCAATGCTGAAGTACCCGATTTCACAACCAGGTATGCTGTGCTAAAATAATGCTGAATTACCCGATGTCACAATCAGGTATGCTGTGCTAAAACAATGCTGAATTACCCGATGTCACATCCAAGTATGCTGTGCTGAACCAATGCTGAATAACCCGATGTCACAACCAGGTAGGCTATGCCAAAACAATGCTGAGTAACCCGATCTCACAACCAGCTATGCTGTGCTGAAACAATGCTGAATAACCGGATGTCACAACCAGATATGCTCATGTCCTGAAACAATGCTGAGTTACCCGATGTCACAACCAGATATGCTGTGCTAAAACAATACTGAATTACCCGATGTCACAACCAGGTATGCTGTGCTGAAACAATGCTGAATTACCTGATGTCACAACCAGGTATGCTGTGCTAAAACAATGTGTAGTTACCCGATGTCACAACCAGGTATGCCATGCCAAACCAGTGCTGAGTTACCCGTTGTCACAACCAGGTATGCTGTGCTAAAACAATGCTGAATAACCCGATGTCACAACAAGTATGCTGTGCTAAAACAATGCTTAGTTACCCGATGTCACAACCAGGTATGCTGTGCTGAAACAATGCTGAATGACCCGATGTCACAACCAGATATATGCTGTGCTGAAACACTGCTGAATTACCCGATGTCACAACCAGGTATGCTGTGCTACAACAATGCTGAACTACCCGATGTCACAACCAGGTATGCTGTGCCGAAACAATGCTTGGTTACCCGATGTCACAACCAGGTATGCTGTGCTGAAACAATGCTTAGTTACCCGATGTCACAACCAGGTATGCTGTGCCGAAATAATGCTTAGTTACCCGTTGTCACAACCAGGTATGCTGTGCTGAAACAATGCTTAGTTACCCGATGTCACAACCAGGTATGCTGTGCCGAAACAATGCTTAGTTACCCGATGTCACAACCAGGTATGCTGTGCTGAATCAATGCTGAATTACCCGATGTCACAACCAGGTATGCTGTGCTGAAACAATGCTGAATTACCCGATGTCACAACCAGGTATGCTGTGCTGAAACAGTGCTGAGTTACCCGATGTCACAACCAGGTATGCTGTGCCGAAACAATGCTTAGTTACCCGATGTCACAACCAGGTATGCTGTGCTTAAACAATGCTTAGTTACCCGATGTCACAACCAGGTATGCTGTGCCGAAACAATGCTTAGTTACCCGATGTCACAACCAGGTATGCTGCGCCGAAACAATGCTTAGTTACCCGATGTCACAACTAGGTATGCTGTGCTGAAACAATGCTTAGTTACCCGATGTCACAACCAGGTATGCTGTGCTGAAACAATGCTTAGTTACCCGATGTCACAACCAGGTGTGCTGTGCTGAAACAATGCTGAACTACCCGATGTCACAACCAGGTATGCTGTGCTGAAACAATGCTGAATTACCCGATGTCACAACCAGGTATGCTGTGCTAAAACAATGCTTAGTTACCCGATGTCACAACCAGGTATGCTGTGCCGAAACAATGCTTAGTTACCCGATGTCACAACCAGGTATGCTGTGCGAAAACAATGCTTAGTTACCCGATGTCACAACCAGGTATGCTGTGCCGAAACAATGCCTAGTTACCCGATGTCACCACCAGGTATGTTGTGCCGAAACAATGCCTAATTACCCGATGTCATAACCAGGTATGCTGCGCTAAAACAATGCTGCGCTAAAACAATGCTGAGTTACCCGATTTCACAGCAAAGTATGTTGGGTCAAAACAATGCAGAGCTAACCCCATATCAACAGCACGCGGCCTGACGCACAAAGAAACGTTTAGCAGAAAGGCATATTAGACACCCGCATTTCTTGTTTTTTTGTTTTTTTCTTTCATTGTTATATTTTGACGACTGCCGGGCGCAGATCGAAAGCCAAACGGTGATACCAAAACCAACGTAAAACTTATCTCTCCATGGCACACTTAATAAATCTCTGTCGGAAGGATAAACTGGAACTATGCGGTAAGCGATCTTGTTGTCAACCTTTCCCATTAATGCACCCTTTCCTGTTTTAATAAACGCGTGCTTTACCGGACAATATTGCAAAGAAACATTATCGTGGTCTATATATGCCGTCGTTGACACTATGTTCAAATGGGAACGATAAGCACAAAATAAGACGCCATCCAGCTCCTTTTTTGGGGATCACGCCAAAACGACTAAAGTGCAAATCTTTAAGTGGGGGAGCATCCGTAGGGACAAAACTCTGCCAAAACTAATCTCTTTTATATAACTATTCATCAATAACTGACGGATGTTCGTGCGCGGATGGACAATTAGATGTTGCCGATTCAATTTACATAAGTGCGGTTGAAAACCAAGTGTGAAGCCAAAACGTAAGCCATTTAAAACGTAATTAACCGTTTGTCGATCTGGATGCGAGACTGACGGCATTTCAAATTTGTTTAATTTAGTTGGTAATATTGTTTGAGGGTTAGGAAAGTGGGTTAAGACACCTGACAAATGTAAATTGTTAGTAAATAATAGTTGCTCTGTATCTAGACTCTGCTCTGCGCCTGCGGACTGCGTGCTGTCTTCGTCGTGACCGGTCGCGCGCTCGTCGACAATTGATTTTGCGATGATGGCTACCGCAACCTGGTCGGTTGCGGCCATCTACACATTTCCCGAGGACAACTACATGCGCCCAAATTATCGCTCTGCGAAAAAGAACGATTCTCTGTTTGGGAGACCGACGTATAGTACTTGTATATAAGTCAAGTTTTAGCCGATGCCTGCGGCGTAAACTCGACGCCGCTGCGTCGAGATGAAAAGCAAGAACGTAATTAAGCCAGCAATTTATACCACTGTGGCGTTTTGCCATGCAAATTATCAACGCCATCTAAGATAGCAAGTCACGCGAGCGATTGGAAAAATATGCCGTGACTACCGCCATATAAGTGATATAACTGGTGAAACATTATACCCACGTCAAGACTCAAGATGTCTGCAACTTCTTGCTTGCGCTTGTTTGAGACTTTAGTTATCGGAACACCCCTTCGATCGCGAATGATGAAGATTCACATTGTGGTGATTCTAATTTCTCCGGTAAAAGCTCGGACAACTCGATAAATTTACCGCTTAATATGGACCAAGTATAAATTATGAAGTGACGCGAAGATGAGGCAAAGACAGACTGAGTCCATTTAGAGGCTCAAACACCGGGTTTGAGAGGGTAGTGGGTCGGCTTTCGAAGTTGATATTGTTCTCTGTGGGGTCCGCCTGTCTTTGCCCGGTTGCTGCGCCGCTACTAGCGCAAACAGTTTGAATAAAAGAAGGAGCTACGATAGACATACCTTGCGCGTTGTTTGGATTTGAGGGGAGTTGGCTTACATCACCTGTTACGTCGATAGAGAGAGCGTCGATAGATTCTCGGTGCTTTGTTGACCCGAAGTCGATCTTGACTCCTTCTGCCGCGCTACCGTTTTCGCCACGACCTCAACTAGACCTGCACGAAACTCGCTTGGTTGAAAGGCACAAGACCAACCCACTGACGACCAGACGCGAGAGGCTCAGATGTACGATTATTTTCCATAGTTGCCTCCATTATATAAAGTATATATATTTTCCAACTTGTTGTCTCTGTAAACTGGCAAGCGATATCCGCCTGGCACGCTACACTTGGCACAATTAGCTGGCGCACGCAATGCTCCATGCCTTTGTAGCACGAATCTCAACCCCAGGCTCCAAGCGCGCTGTTCCTTAGTTGTTAACCTTGCTTATTGCATAACCTCATTTAATTATATTTCCCTTTTTGTACAAAGCTCCCCATTGGTTAAGGTTAACTCAGTTTGAATCTCTGCATTTTTAATAAGATATTCAGGTTTGTCTACTTGCAAAACATTGTGTGTAAGGCTATCAGAACTCTTGTCTTTCTGAAATCACCGTCGCAAAAATGTAGAGAACACACTTTGGTCCATTTATTTACGGTAAAATATTTACCTTCGTCCCTCCTGATTGCATGAAACCATTTTGTCTTAATGTTTGCTCCCTTGGGAAATTGAAATATACTTTATTTTTGGAGTCATAACGGTAACCTTTCTTAGTACATTCTGGTACACAACAATGAGTTGGCATATCGAATTTTTATGAATATTAATACAAATATAATTTACACAAATTAAAAGTCGAAGCTATTGTTTACAGAAGACGAAGCCAGCTGGCCTTATCAGCCTCGCTTTGATGCGTATCGGTACCAGTTTCCTCGAATTTTCACGCATTGTGAAAGTCGCGTATACACAATATACAAATCAAGCTAAAGGAATGTTACAATTAAAATGCAACAATATCATTTAACAATTAATCGCCAAAGGCAAGGTGAATATCTGTGATTATCGGTGAATAATTGTTTATCACCAATAATCACCTCAACTTCGGTAAATAATTGTTAAATAAAAACCGAGACAAAGTCGAGGTTTTTATTCACTGATATTCACCGAGCCTGAGGCCAATAATTGTTTTAGTAAAATTGCATAGGTGATAATTTGGAAAAAATAAAAAATGCACATTTCAAAAATATTGTAATCGATAAAAGCAGCTTAAAAACGCTTAAATAGGTGATTATCGCGTATTAATTTGAGGTAGCGCAACCAATCAGCATTGAGAATTTTCAATAATCACCTATGTAATTTTACTAAACACTTTTCCTTGTAACTACCCCAACAGACTAAAACGTTTTGGTTACACTGTTCTGGGATTTATGCATGACTGTTCATTTCAACATTTCTTTGCCTTTTATAATCAAAATTACATGCAAGGCAATAATATTGAAGTGACTAAAAGTTTGTTTCACACAAAGCATCACACAACACAGTTTTTCCCCCAAACAACATAGACGATCGAGGTGTCGAACACATCATTTCCTCTCAAGGATATTGCAGGCGAGACCACCTGTTCTATTTTGTTGTCCATATCATCAGTTCCCTACAAATTATATACATATATATTCATCAGTGCATAGTATTAACAATTTCCAAATATTCTGGCACCATGCTGGTTTATTGGTATACCAGAACAGTTAATATATGAAGAAAAATGGTTCTATAGTAAACTGGTTATAGTAAACTATAGTTAATTTTAAGTTTGAACACTTAATGTAACCAAATTCCCAAGTAATGTTGGGTGTTAATGGGTTAATGTGTAAGCCTATTCCCTTCATGAATAAAATCATCTTGCTAGAGTAAAATAATATAAGGGCACATGCATAAGGGCACATTGCTGCACAATGAGTAGAACACACATGCGCGGATAGCATTGTTAAACCATTAAAACAAAGGTCTTTCTCTTCGATAAGTAAAATTATCAGGCATTCTGGGTTATGGTATTCATATATAATAGAAAATACTAGCATCAATAAATTTAACTACTGGAAACAATCACAGTATGACAGGCAAAGCAAGCTTTTGATTTTTGAATAATCCTATCTATTTTATATAATTTGTAATACATATTACTTCTTTACTATTTACGAAATATTTAGCATAGTTGCCATGATATTATAAACCAAGCCATACATGAAAGTCGTCCAAATTCCATATTTTGTAAGTGAACTTTGGCGCTCAAAACATTGATCTAAATTTAAGAATCGATATATAGCAATTATTGATATATTGGCCATTAATGAAACCAAGCTAGATGCTTCAATCCATAGTAATGAAGTAAATTTACCAGGATACAAGATTATAAGAAAAGATCGCTATACTAATGGTAGACATGGTGGTAGGGTATGTGTTATGTACGTAATAATTTAAAGTTTAGTGTTCGTGAAGATCTAATGAACGATAAGCTAGAGTGTTTAATTATTGAGATCTCTAAGCCTCGATCTATGCCGTTTTGGTAGGTACTTGGTATAGACCACCCAATTCCCCCAGGGAATTACTATATCTATTTGAATATACAATTGACAGAATCGATGCAGAAAATTCTGAGTTGTATCTTTTGGGAGACTTAAATTGTAACTTACTTGCGCAAAGTCCTGATGCAAATACCTCCGATCTGTTAAACATTCTAGACATTTATGATTTGACGCAATTAATCTCTGACCCAACTAGAATAACACCAATTTCACAAACCTTAATTGATTTATACATTACTAATTACCCAGAATTCTCCTCTCACTTGGCATAAGTAACCATTCACTTGTTTACATAATTCGCAAATCTGCATACCCAAAGACAGCGGGAAGGATCATTAAAAGGAGAGATTTTAAACATTTTAATGAGGCAAACTTCCTTGATGATCTTTCCCAGCTAAACTGGGATGTTATTCAAAACTATGATGATCCAAATGACATGTGGAGTGTTTGGGCTGACAGTTGATGAGACAAGAATTGGTAAAAAATATCTCATTGGATCACCCCTAATATGCTAAAAAAAATGCGTACAAGAAGTTCGAAACTACTAAGGATGTTTCAACTTGGAATCTCTACAAAAAAGCTAGGAATGAATTGAATAATACTTTGAAACAATCAAAACGTGACTATTTTAGGACCAATCTCGACTCGTCAAAAAATGAATGAAAGAAAACTTGGAATCTCATAAATCAGCTTAGTTCTCGTAATATCAACAAATGCTCTAATGTTAATAGAGTTGATTTTAATGGTGTGGAAGTAACTGACATACATGAAGTTTCTGAGGTCTTTAACACACATTTTACAGAGATAGGTGAAAACCTAGCTAACAATATCCCTAAAACTGATGTGAATCCTATATCTTATATTAATTCAACAAGCAGTGTGTTTCCTTTAGGACGATTGATGTAAATTTCATTAAAGATTTACTTAGAGAAACACTGAGCTGAGTAGCTTAAACACTTGGCTCATAGCAAATAGATTGAGCTTAAATATAGACAGAATTCCTGGTCATTGGCTCTCGGCAGAGGCTTATGAGGCATGATGTGAGTAATCTCAACATATGTGTAGATAATATTCAAATCAAGAGTTCAGCACACAAAATCCTTAGGCTTAAACCATTGATGAAAACTTAACCTGGAAGAACCATGTTAATGTTATTTGTAAAACAATATCATCAGGAATTGGAGCTCTTAAACAAGTGAGGCGATTTATATGTAGGGAACTGCAGAAAAAGCCTACAGAGGCTTAATTGAGCCTTACTTTAATTACTGCTGTCCAGTTTGGGATGGTATTGGCAGCCAGTTCAGCAGTAAACTACAACTCAGAGATCCTAAGGATAGTGCAAAGTTTGAGTAGGCTATGCATAAAACATACTTATTTTTTTAACTATTTCATTTTTAACTCTTCAAAACAGCAGAATTCCATCCAAATTTATCGAAAAAAGAAATGTTCTTTTAGAGCGAAACTTTGTTTTGCTCTAAAAAAGGAGCGAGGGAGCCCACTCACCTGTTAGGAAAAGCGCTAGGCTGGGGTCTCTCAATTCTAGTAGGGCAAGGGGTTGCTCCAGTAGGGGAAGGGGCAGGGCCAGTAGGGGAAGCACCGGTAGGGGAAGTACCTGTGGTGGTACATCTGGTGGTAGAGCTGGTGCTCAGGAGGAAGAAGTTCTGACTGTGAACTTTGGCTTTGCCACTCCAGATCCTGTCCCAGAACCTCCTGCCTTTACTCCAGCCCGAGGGGGGCCATGATGACGGAGCTCGAGTTTTTAGTTCTCTTTATGTCTCGTGAAATCTTGAGCAACCATACTAATTCCTACGCATATATAAACGTAGGAACTAAGGGGGGGTTATGATAATTATTGTAAAAGGGATGGGTCTTGGGAAGCCACCACTGCTGGGACGCCACCCTTCTGCTGAGACTCCTGGCAATAAGTTGCATAAGGTTGACAAGTTTGTGACAGACTTTTGTGTCAACCTGATAAGAAATTGGCTGTGGATGAGCGGATGGTAAGGTCGAAGAATAGGTCAGGTGTCAGGCAGTTCATGAAAGATAAGCCTGCTAAGTGTGGATTGAAACTCTGGGTTTTAGCTGAGTGCTAATGGCTATACTGTTGATTTTAATATTTACATAGCTAAGGACGTGGCAAGAAATACGTCTGAGCATGGTACCGGTTATGATGTTGTTATGGAGTTGATGGAATCTTACATGGATCAGGGGTATCAGTTGTATCTAGATCATTTTTATACTTCCCCTCAGCTAGTGCATGATCTCGACATGAGAAAAAAAACCTCTGTTGGCACCGTAAAAAGTGTTTGAAGAATGTGAAAGCGTGGGAAAAGATGGCTAAGCGAGGTGATGTGCAGTGGGTAAGGCATTCGCAGTTTTTAGCATTGCAATGGATTGACAATAAACCTGTTTCAGTCCTTTCAACACTTCATTCTGCAAATGCTCAGGCAAGTTGTAAGAGGAGAGTGAAGAAGGATGGAAAGTTTGAGAGAGCTATTGTTCGTCAGCCCCTTGCTATCCAGGAGTATAACCAGTTCATGAATGGCGTGGATAGGTCTGATCAACTCCTCTCATCCCATAATGTAAGTAAGAAATGTTATAGGTGGTGGAAGACTTTGTTCTTTCACCTAGTAGATATTGCAGTGGTTAACAGTTTTATTATTTTTCAGAGTTATCAAGCCAAGAATGTAGATATCGAAGATTTGCAACGCTCGGAACAATATTCTGTAGTAGACTTTAGGGAGGAGTTAGTTAGGCAGACTTGTAGTTTGCCAGCATGTGACGACCCACCAGCATATGAGAAAAGCGCTCCTGGTGAAAGTCAAGTTTGAGACTGTTCATATGCTGGTAGCATCAGATGATGGCACTAGGCATAATTGTGTTGTATGTTATAAAGAAGGTAGAGGTCAGAAGAAGGTTATAACTTACTGTGCTGCTCCGCAGTGTGATATCCAGCCAGGTTTGAATTGTTTCAACACCTGGTACTCTGTTGGATGTGACAGAAAGTAGTGGATAGATTAGCTTAGTTTCATGGACTGTCCTCAACAAGTCCTAAATCAAATTTGCCAGAGAAAATCTGTGACAGATTTTAACATTAGGTTATGGTTCTTCAATGCCATACATTTTTTTTTACTCTTAGGCCTGTTTCAAACGTCGCATTTCGTATGTGTCGAATACAATTGTTTGTATTATCTGCATGCAAAATTCGACTTCTGAAACTATTAAATTAGACGTTTTTTATTACGGTCAAATTTTGATTGAATTTGACCTGACCGGTCGCATTATGCAACATAAGTGCAAGCTAAATGCGACATGGTTTCAGACGTCGCATTTTGCAAGTGTTGAATTAAATTCGGCGTGGGTGGGGATCGCGAAAAAAGTCTGGAACGAGGTAAAATGAGAGACGTCATGTAGTGTTATTGAAATGTCATAGTGGCACATTTTCCCGCGCGTTTGTGGGGAAAATTAAAAACCGGAATGCAATAAAGAATCTTACTGTATAGCTTGCGGGAGACAACCAAATACGTTTGTATCCAACTGTTGCTCAACTTTCGAACAAAATGAAGAGAGCAAGGGCTGGGCTTATGGAAAAGCCGTTGGATACTGCTTGGATTGTACGATAATTATATCTGCTAATATGGTGATGAAAACCAGGACGAGAACAAGGAACCAAACGGGCAGAATAATGCCAGCCAAAGTGCAACAAACAGCAAAATAAATATGAATGCTGTGCCTACAGTCCGGTTAGATTTCAGGTTTCCAAAAGCCATAATTATTTATAAAACTATTATAATTCTTGCATCAGTCAGCAAACCCTATTATAAATAGCTTTAATACGAGTACAGACAGGTATTTCTGTCATATTGGTTATTAATTATTAGTATATCTCATCAAGATGTCGTGTATACAGTTTGCTGGTAATTAAATAAATGGATTTTGGTACCAAAATTGAGCATCTTTTGTGTTTTTATATAGCAAACAAGGAGGCACTAGTTGTCCAGATCTTTCAACTCAAGAGAATGAGGATGGAAAAGGTTTGCCAAAAGTCAAAACAAAGAGAGAGAAAATAAAATCTGGAAGGAAAGCAATGTAGAGTACTGATACTGTCAATGACTTGGTGGACATCATAACAAGTGATGAATACTACCAAAGAAAGCTTATATTTACCAACACCAAGAATAAAAAAATGGTGTCATTCATGGCAAAATATTAAACAAGCTACAGGAGAGGGCAAATGAAACACGAGAAATGAGATATCCTGATATCATTCAGGATAAGGAAATGTTTTATATAAAAAACAATGTATTTAAGACTTTTTTGGAAACACCCATGTCATGACATCCTATATATAGAGTAAGACTAGAATAACTAGATTTTTTATTGTTTTGCGTGCAAATTTCAGCAAAAAAACAAAAAGTAGTTCCAGTTCTTCAAAAGCAATGAAACGTTCAGAGAATATACCTTTGTTCATGAGCTACAACTTCTGTATAACATTGTTTACGAAATTCTCACTTCCCTTTGCGCAATCTAGGTTTTATTGTTAGAATAATTGCTACATTTTAGATGTGTGCTCATATATCTGTTAGCATATCGTGTTAGAACCTATCGTTTTAAAGCGGAAGGCATTAGCTATCGAATGATGGATGCATGTCCCATTACAAGAGAGTAAATACTTCTGGAGATATTTACGTTAGAATAAAGTCGCGACTGACCAGAAAGAGTTAAAAACAAACAATCGGACTCGATATGTTCAAAACTATTTGCTTAACATTCACTATTAGTATATTTGTTTGTTTTGTGTTGTTTTACTGTTGATTACTTGTTTGTTTGTAAGTCTATTTGCATATTTAATTATTCTAATTAAGCACTTTTAAAAAAGTGGCACGTATTGACGTATTAGTTTGCTTGCACAATTATTGTAAACACTATTTGTAATTAATTTAACATTTTTCTGTAATAATTTGAACTTGAAAATGAGGTCAACATGACTTTGAAACGTCGCTCTATAATAAATTTGTTATCGCTATCATATTTGTCTAAATCTATATTAAATATGAGAGCCTAAAGATTACGACTGACAATTTGTTTTTTCATATAGAAGAACACTACTCACTAGATTTTTCAACAGAAAATCGATTCTTACTTAAATCTTAAATCAGTGAAATCATGCCGTAAGCTGCATATTTATAACAAAAATACATTCCATCATTGTACCTGTTGTTTGCATAAAACTGGAGTGATTTATAATAATTATTTTTCCATTTTTGCATAAAAAACTCGATTTTCAAATGCAAAACAAACCTTGAAATCCCTGAAGTTTTTGCTGTGTTCTCTGTCTCCATGGAGACAAGAATAATTAAAATTCAAAATGGCGGTAAACAATTTACATTTAACAATTGAGAATAAAGCCTATTTACCAGTGAAATTACAACTTGAAGCAAAATCTTTTAAGAATTAAGTCTAGATTAAGAAACAATTTCATGGACTAAGCTAAAAATGTGTACTGTAGATAAATGGTAAAAAAGCTACTTGAAACAAGGATGTGACCAATAAAATGTGATTCAAACAGACTATTGGGCCAGACTGCAGAGTTGGGCACTTTTCGCCGAGATCTCGGGTGCGGAAAGCTTGGGTAAAATAGGTGCGGGTGCGTAAAATGA
Organism: Trachythela sp. YZ-2020; assembly: GCA_016169945.1. NCBI lineage: Eukaryota > Metazoa > Cnidaria > Anthozoa > Malacalcyonacea > Clavulariidae > Trachythela > Trachythela sp. YZ-2020. The sequence goes on from JADLSH010000333.1 coordinate 430,086, forward strand.
CTTGCAGGTGCGCAAAATAACATGAAGTAAAAGTGCAAGTGCGGACAGTTGTAGCGAGGTGCGGGCGCACAACGCACATGGTCACGTAAAATATGTAAACTTTGTGGAATGCCTTTGCGGAATGCTGGATATTTTGCAGCCTGTAGTGTCACTGATGATCCGAGCCCAGGCGGTAAATTTGCCACCGTGGAATATTATTGCATGGCACTCGCGAGTAACCGCACTTTTAGTGAAAAAAGTAAGCTGTTCCCAAGCTGTTTGTAAGTCGTGCTGTTCCCAACGTCACAAAAGAATTCTACAATATGTTTGATTTCGAAAAAGCCTTAACTCATCTCTGCAATTTTACAGTCGAGAACGGGAGGCTGATCATGAGCAGAGAGCAAAAGATCAAATGGGAAATGGATGGAGTGGAGGAATTCAATTCTTTTTTCAAGGTTGTTTGCAATCTTCCCCATGTCCGCGCTCTCTCCGACAGTGATAGTTCGTTGATGCTCTTGCCGCACAATAGTGTTATCGTTTTCAAAAGACTGAAAGACACACTGGAGAAAATAATTTGGTTTGGCTTGGGAAATGTAGATCTATTTGTTGATCTAAAAGGCGACACAGTTCCAGAGTTCAAGGAGAGCCACCTTGTTTCCATCATAGCCCTTGATAGCGAAAGTTTAGATCAAGATTTTAGTCTTGAATTCGCATTGGGGGTTGTAGTGAAAGCAAAACTACAGGAAGATAATCTGATTGCTTCTTTTTACAACGACAAGATCATTTTCGAGTCTCTGGGCAAGGAAATGTGCATTTCACTTGATGTAGCGCTAGCTGCTAGTGGCTGCATGCGAAGCCATAGTGGAGGGATTCTATAGTGTTGTAACAGCGCATAAGAAAAGTGGCGGTCAAGGAAACGATGTTCTCGTTGAGCGTGCAATTGTCGACTGGAGCATTCCCGACCCAATAATTTGTCCTAAAACAATGACGGAGATAGGAAATCTTTACACTGTTGGCAACAAGAAGCTAGGAATTGAAAGACATCGTTTGCCACAGTATTTTGATGAGCGTGAACGAGCGATAAGAAGGCATGATGTGAGCAAAGTTGTAGATAGGCTCCGAACTGAGAAGCCCAGATGCCCACATATAATTCAAGCTGACCAGTGACCAAATTACCAAGAGAAATCTTGCAATAGAGCCTTGATACTATACATTGACAGACTGACTACAGCAATGAATCAAGGAAACTTGCTGTCTGGCTGTAGCAGAATGGATATTTCTAATAATCTATCATGTTTAACTTCTAATTGCATGTAGCATATCGTAGTTTCTGGTTTTTAAGACAATACATGGATAATAAAATCATTTAGGGACAGGTGAATAGGTTTTTCTAGTGAACCGATTTTCAGCAATGAAACACATTGCGCAACGCATGTAATGTATTGAACAATATATATATATATATATATATATATTGCACAACATATATATTGTGCAACTCAGGTGCGCAGAAATTTTCAAGAAATATAATATCGGGTGCGGCTGTGCCCAACTCTGCAGTCTGGCTATTGGGAGATGTACCTTTTTCAATTGTCTACTTACTTTCTACATGAAGAGGACTTAATGCACCTATCAATTTTAAGCCCGAGGGGGGGGGGCAATAGTGGGGGATTGACTTTTTGTTGCATTTTTTTGTCAAATGTCCCCTGTTTCAACAGTTGTTTCTGGTAAAAACAAGTCAAAATACCCCTCTTCCAAGAATGCTTTGTGTTCAAATGCCCCCTATCTCCAATAGTGACCCCAAAGCATTAAGTCAAACACACAATTATTTATAGAATTTATTTTATGACAACTTTAACACTAATTTAACAATCTTCAAAACCCAATTCAGTTCATGCAAAGTTACCAAATTTCTTTGCAGTTTATGCAAAGCCAATGACTCGGAACTTCATTAGTAGTTATGCCACTGCAGACCATGTGGCACCACAATGTACATCCATCACAGCTGATCCAAAGTACTACATCATCTTCATCATTTTTAGCGGCATCCGAGAAGGGTGGGTCACACTTTTCGCAGATAAGACAAACATCATCATCATCTGTATTTTCTGTTGGTTGTCTTGGTGGGTTACTTCATGCTGCGTCTTTACTCATTTTCTTTTTCTTTCTTCTTGTTTCGGCTGCTTTTTTGGCACCCTTTGCTCTGTTTGCTGCTATTTGATTTAAGTGCCCGAACCACGTTCTAGTTTCATCTACACGTTTTCTTCTGACAATTCAAACAAAGTTGGTGGTTTTAGGTAATGACCAACACACATGACCTTGCAGTCAGTACAAGAGGTGGAACCAAATGGTCTTTTAGGGTCAGGTATTGGAATTGGGAAATAGGATATTGGTGGTCCATTAAAATACCAGGTTAACTCCTTTTCAGGTTTTCCTTTCTTGCAAATTTGTGGATACAAGTTTCTTCATAACAGCAAGTCAGGTAGAAGACATATTTGGCAGGCAGTTAATTGTGTAGATGCTTTTCACGAAGTGTCCAAATCTTTTGAAAATTAGAGTACATACTGGGGTTATTTCTTTCCAACTCTTCTTTTCCCTCTTTTTTACCTTTCAAATAGACTTTCAAAAGTTCATTTTCTTCCTGGTAAGCGGTGCTATCGGCTCCTCTGATTAAATTAATTTGGGTTGAAGCACAAGGGGCACCGTCTACACAAGATATATATAAATCGATTGCTGACTCTAGATTTCTTTTCATAACATCTTTGTTCACTACAGTCCCGCCTTCAAGTGTGCAAGATCCGTGTAACATGGATGGAATAAATAGATTTGAGTGATCAAGAGAGAGACATCCATTCTGCAACTCCACGCAATTCCTAAAACTTGCTCCACCGTTCCTAGATGACACCAGCAGGGCATGGCTACTAGACTTTAAATGATGCAAAGTCCACCAGTACTGTGTTTCTAAGTGTGCAGCTCCTTCATCATACCCACCATCCACGCAGGTGCACTCGATTTCTTTTCTTCTACCAGTTGTTTCATTAACAAGCACGATCGTGCTATAGTGGACCAGGTACTGCATGCGTGGCCGAGTTCTGATCTTACGTCCCCCTTTTCAAGGAGCGTCGCAACAACAACAAGAAGAAGAAGAAGAATATTAGCAGCAATTGGGGACCAGTACCTGGTCCAATAAATGCAGGCTTTGAGTACTCGGTCTTTGAAATAGGTGGTTTGGAAGAGTTTTTACTGAATAACACCGTGTCTAAACGCAATCCTGCTTGATCATCCCTTCCCAAGTTGATAATATTTGTTCCATCCCGGTATTGCAGGGCATCTAAACCAGAATACAAAGCGTTACTCCAGTGCGAGTCCGGATTGTATTTGATATTAAATCCTTTTCTTGCTCTCTTTGGAAGGACATTTGCCACACCACGATATCTTAGAGCTGATCTTCTTCTCTTATTTCTTGCTATGCATAGTTGGACCACAGTGCCATAAGAAATCATCCGATTGTATTTTTGTTCTAAATGTTCTTTAACCCTCTTAAACTAGCCTTCTTTTCCAATTTCTTGTTCCTGTCAAATGTCATTACTCCCGTCCGACCCCATGCATCTGCTCCACATGTTTGAACGAAATCCTCAATCGTGTTGCCTATGTCTGGGCAATCTTGGAGAATCTTGGATACTTTTTTACTTTTGCGTCGTTTTAGTAATCGTTCTTCAGCAATTTTTTTCTTGGCATTTCTGGTGGCTTTTCTATGCAACGAATCTATTCTTTTCTTGATCAAAGATTGCGCACGAGCTTCAAAAGAACTCTGAATCATGCTAATATCTCCATCACTGTTACTACCATCTGACTCAGAAACAACATTACCAGTTTCAATTTCATACTGCCTATCTTGGCACGACTGTTGCACAGCATTCATATCTGAACCAGACATTCCAGGCAAAGGTAGTTTGTTATAAAAGTCTTCAAAGGCGCATTCAGATAGTTCTGATAAATTACGTGCTACGCTCATAAATTCTATCCAGTTGAAGTCACTACCTCTGAGAATATTCAACAGCTGACTTGCATTGTTTTGAAGCTCATCACAACTTGGGTTTTCATTTAATATGCTACATCCACGCCTATCCTGTAAAACGTCCTCATTGTTAGTTGATACTGCAGTTACATCACTTTCTGAGTTAAGACTTTCTCGGTCAGGGCAGTTGGGTTCGCTCGTCCATTAATTCTTTTTCAGTTTCACTTCCAGAACTTTCACTCTCACTTGATACTTGTATTCCAAATGCATCTAGCAGTCCTTTCTCTTTAAGATGAGTACTTTGTCTATTGATTCCATTATGTCTTGTGCCGTCTGGACAGCAACCTGAACCTGTTCAATTTTCTTGTTCATCTCACCAAAACCATATAGTTTCTTTGCTTCAGTATTAGAGATTCCTGCAGATTTGACAATACAATACTTGAGGTGTTCCCTTTCAGATTCACTTTCAGCAAGATACAGTAACTTCTTAACTTCCTCTCGTGTCATGTGGTGTTTGGAATCTCGACTGAAAAACTGTATAGCTTGTATCACTTTTCCTTTCCACCAGGTAAATACAATATGTCCCCTTTTTCTGCTCACCAACACCAATAGCTGCCAATGGCATCTGAGGAAATTTCCATCTAGCTGATTATTCTCCTCACCAGGACTCAAAACTTCTTTATTCACTTGCTGACTAAACAGATCTGGGGACTGATTTCCTTCTTCTTCGTTAATATTTTGATCAGGGAAGGCTGGAGCCTCATTTGCATCATTATCTTGATCAGGGAAGACTGGGTCCTGATTTGCATCATCAAGAGGATTAAACTCCACACTTGACATAGGAATAGACGTTGAAGGCGTAACAATGCTTATCTCATCATCACGTTCATCATTCAGCAGCTTTATTATATCTCCACTTATCTTTTCACATTTGGAAAAGTCGTTTATAGACTTTTGTTTGCACAGGTGGAGTTGTTTAAATTCAATTTGTTCCTGCATGTTTTTTAGGATTTCAGACATATCCTTAATTTCTTTATCTCTTTCATCTTTGTCGATCCTTTTTCTTTTGTTTCCACTTTCACTGCCACTAGTGCCTTGCAAGGTTGATCTTGACTTCCCCTTGGCAAATTCATAGCCTTGGGCAATGATGCTTTCTTTTGCCTTTTCTAAGAGTTGGCCTGTTTAAAAGAAAGAAATCTAATGCAATCAGGACTTGAGCTAACATTATACTGTATAAGAACTGATTTAATGTACAGTGCAGTAAAGGAATTTTCAGTTATATTTTATGATGTACTTGATGTGATATCACACAGTACAAGTGCAACCTAAAAGTCTGATTTCAAATAAATTTCAGAAACACAACAATTCTACAATATGGATGTACTGTAAACCGCTAGCCCTCTGACTGATTAAACAACCATTGATAAATTCTGATCACTCCCAAGTAAAATCATCTGTTACCTAAACAAGTAAAATCATCTGTTTTAATATATAGTTAAGGAATTTGGTTAATTACCTTTATTTTGAACAAGCATTGCATCATTACAAACAAGTTTGTTTGCTTCATCGTTAATGGCTTGTTGCCATTTTGCGAGCTTTTTGGGATTCGGCCCTCATCCAAATATTTTACTTTGCTCTTTAATATTAGTCGTTCTGTCTGCTGTAGAGGTGGTTGGATTGTCCTGCAAAATTGAGGCACAGAAGCACAGAAGACATTTGCCAAACAGTGATTAGAATAAAGATTATACCTTAGGAATGTTTCATAAATCCAGCAAGTTACTTACAATTATTGGGGTCCCAAGAGTGAGGTTAGAGGTTAGAGTATACTGGATTGGTTTATTACTTTTGGTCGATTCTACTTGTTCCTTCTGTACAAACTGACTGACTGTGACAATATCTACAATGTTTATTAAGAATAGAACATATATTACTATAGAAACAACCACATGCAAAGTCTAAACTATGCACTAACACACTATCAACAACAACATGTATTTTATATACATACAATAATAATACAGGGCATAATATGTTTTATCTACTGTAAATACCTTTGCGATCACTCCAAATTTCATTGGTAGATAACAGCATCAGTATTGTGTTAGCTTTCACAAAAGGAAGGTAGTCCTGATCCACTTCAGTCCCATCCTCTTCCAAAACGAGCTTTAGATCATATAAATTAAAAAGAATCCTTGATTATTTAAAATACATTCTACAATGATATCTAGCTCATCTGATAATTAGTGAGGAAAATGACTGGGACTAGTAAGGGAAAATAAATGGTACAAGAAAGTCGTTGGTACTTTTGTAACTATATTTAAATTAAATTGATTGATGGGTAGCACAGGTACATTAGAAATTTGGAAACAAAATCAAATACATTTGACAACATATTGAAAACTGAAAAGTTCTGATTTTTAATACCACAAATCGTATTTGTATTTGACAAGAATTGCCAGTTCTCTTCTGTGTTCCCTGATCAACGAGATTAAATATGTATCTTCTCATCGAAAACTGTCAGACTTTCCCAATGAAAATATAGAGAAATACACAAATATAAAATAGATAACTTTTCTCCAAATACCTTTTCTCATCAGTTCTGCCAAGTCTGCTTTGGCATTCCATATTTTGAACGGTTTCAACTATAAATAAAGAATAAAAGGATCAGAGATTCACTTTTAATTTCATAAAATTAATAATTCATGAACAAAAACTAACGTAAATATCTTTAAATTTACATACCTCTGATAGTGATAGTTCCGCCATCTTCAAAAGATTTGGTAACCAGGCCTCTTCGCAAAAAATGGTCAAATGCCCCCTATTGTTCCTACAAATCAAATCGTGTATTCAAATGTCCCCTACCTAGGGCTATCATCAATGAACAAAAGCCTGACCCTGGGGACGGCATTTGTTATCAAATCCACCACTATTGCCCGCCCCCCCCCTTGGGCTTAACATTGATAGGTGCATAATTTCTAGCTGTTTATTTTAGATCTAACTAACTGGAATGGGTGTCCTCTAAGCCGTTAAAGTACAAATTAGAAAATATACTAATTTTGACAACAATTTTCTTTTGCTCCTTAATTATTGATTTGAGACACCCACTCCAGTTAGACTCAATAACTTCAATATAAACACTTGCTAATTCAGACAGTCTCAATCTGTGGCATTGCTTCCAGACCCATATCCCGATGGCCTAATGATGAGCTGTCCAATATTACCATTTGCAGGGTCATGTGACAGTTGGCAACCAATGTGTCATAATTGTTAACATTAGTGTTAAAATGATCTGACAACTTGCGAAGTTTGCTGAAGACTGCTCAAATAAGCTTCATGTAATTCAAATGTATATTTTTTTGCAAAATGAGCAGGGGCTCAGTGCACTGAGGTGAGTTACGAATAAGTCCAAAAAAAATATTTAAAAATTTTGCACCTACCTCATTTCTTTTTTTAGAACTAATCAATTGGACATTGCAGTTAATTGAATTCTTCCAAATCAAAATGAACTAATTGTATAATGTGTTACATAAGAGATAAGTTGTTGAATTTAGGACAACTACATTGGTTCAATACCAGAGAATGCATTAGACCCACTGTAGACCAAACTTTTCATATACCAGTATCATATATGTTTTTATCAGGAAACACAAGCATAAACTTTCTTTTGTTTTATCACAACGAAGGAGAACGTATAATGTAATGTTAGTATGTGTGTAGGGCTAAATATTAACTGCTTATTGACCGAGCATGAGGTCTGTACTGCGAGATATCAGACCAAGGTTTTTTAGTCTGTGTAAAAAACAGAGCCAACTACCGTATTAGAGACCTTAAGATTGAAGTTTACGGCAAACCGCAAACCGCTGTGAAAGTTGAGGTTTTTGCTGTTGTAATTCACTAACTTTTAGCCTTTTACACAAATTTTGAAAGATATCAAACATTCGTATAGCTTACGAAATTGTGCACTAATCAATTAAACAAGATTAATCACCATTGGCGTTCTCGCCAAACTAGGAAACTACATCTTGAGGTTTGAAGTTTACATATAAATTTCATGCTTGAACGCCTAAAGGCACTCGTAGGCGTACAACGGTAAACCTTGAACCTCAAGATGTAGTTTCCTGGTTTGGCGAGAACGCCAATGGCGACTAAACTTTGTTAATTGATTAGTGCACTATTTCGTAAGTTATACGAATGTTTGATATATTTCAAAATTTGTGTAAAAGTTGGTGAATTACAACAGCAAAAACCTCAACTTTCGCAGCGGTTTGTGGTTTGCCGTAAACGTCAATCTTAAGGTCTCTTTTGCTATACTCTACCCACACTGGCACTGCACATGCCAAGCGCCACATATGATGCATATAGTCTAGGCCTTGTCTACACGCATGTTCTCTTTCCATTGGCTAATGTTGTCTTCACAAACAAGTTTTATTACAAACTTAGTTGTACATTAAAACTTTTTAGTAGGATCATATCTTCGCATTACCGACAGTGACATATAATTATGTAAGTATGTAAAACACTCAAGTGTTGTATAAACAATTGTTAAAGTATCAAGTCTTCATTCATTTTTATCGTGTCTCAGAAAAAAGATAATGTCTTCACATCTTCATTTTTATTATTAGAGCCATTTCACTCGGCCATATAATAAATATAATTTAGTGCCCACAAGCTGGGTTAATACTGCACAAATCCTTTCATATTACTCTATGTGAAATCTCTAGATTCCAAAAAAATTATCAAAATGACTAAAAAAACAGAGAAAAGGACAAAACCCAATAAATGAATGAAAACCCCAAAATCCCTCAAAATACTAGATGTGCTAATCAGTGTGACCAGCTTTGGTAATTTTAATTACTTTTGGTAATTTTTTGCAATTTTTGGGACTTTTTTAGTAATTAACTATTTTTGGTAATTTTTTGGGAAATTTAGTAATCTGTTGGTAATTAGATAAATTTCTAAAATTTTACGAATTGTTTTGTATGAACACTGACACATTTTGAGAGAAAATCAGATTGTGTCCTCGTCAATGCTATTTAGGCACAGGCTGGAGGCTGTTCGGGCAGCTAAGCCCGCTGATGCCTGTCGCAACTCCTGAGGCCTGCGCCTGCCTGAAGCTAAAGTGTTATAATATATACATTTTGGCGCCAAAACACGAAAAATGGCAGAATAACATATTTAACCAGCTCGCTAGCTTACTTTTACAAGTAATAATGTAAACTATACTGCAAAAATAAACTTTTAATGATGGAAAGCGATGAAGATGAAGAAATAATTCCGATGTCTTCAGAAAGATGTCGAAATTATTGAAGAAAAATATATATATCTACCAGAACTACTCGAGAGCAAGAGGTGAAAAAGTACACGCAGCAGTATCTTGACGACTGGGCATTAATGCCAGAATTTTCGAAGTGGTTAACTAGGGGTAAGAAACTAACTAGTGGTTAACTGCCAACGCTTATTGTCGATGTGATATACAAGCAAGATTAGCCACGATTCGCATACATGCAAAAAGTTCAAGGCATATTTCCCAAATGAGCGTGTCAACGGGTACATCACAGGTAAGAGTATTTAATCAATACATGAATTAGCTTGTTTTAGCTTACTTTTTTACGATCTTTTTTCAATGTAAGAATTGGAACCCTACCTTTCCTTTCGAGGCAAGACCAATACATTTTTCTTTAATTCCTGCAAAACTCATGTTTATATAGCTTTCCAAGTTTTTTAAACCTGGTAACGTCCTTTCCGATGAAGTAAAGAAAGCGGAGTTAAAATTTTGTGCATTTGTTGCCAAGCACAACTTGCCCTTTCGAGCGATGGATAATTTGTCCACATTAATATCTGGGGCATTTAACGATTCAGCGATTGCTAAAGCATTTTTGTGCAAATGTACAAAGACGGCGGCCATGACATACAATGTCTTAGCTAAAGAGTTCAAAACTGAGCTAAGGCAAAGCCTTCAATGCAAGGATGGCGAAGTGAACCCAGTTTCTATAATCATCGATGAAACTACTGATATAGGCACAACCAAGTGCATGGCAATTGTCGTTAAACTATTTTGTAAGAAGACAATGAGAGTTAACACCAGATTACTAAACCTAGTTCCAGTCCAGGGAGAAACATCTGCTGAATTATTTGAAGTGATGAAAACCGATCTGGCCAAACATGATGTTCAAATCACTCAATTAGTTGGATTTGCAGCAGATACAACCAACGTAATTTTTGGAGAGCATAATAGTGTTGCCAGTTGTATAATAAAAGAAAACCCCAACTGTCTGACTATCAAATGTGCGTGTCATTCTTGTGCACTAGCAGTAACTCATGCTTGCGCACTCCTTCCGCGGAACTTAGAGCAGGTTGTAAAAGAGTGTTATAACTATTTTGCTCTTTCAAGCAAACCCTGTAACGAGTTTAAAGAGTTCCAAGAATTCACAGAATCGAAGCATTATAAAATGCTTAGGTTCTATAATATAAGATGGCTTTCATTTGGATCATGTGTTCAGCGGGTTCTGCTTCAGTGGGATGCTTTGAAGCTATACTTCACATCGCAGTACACCGTCGATCGTTTGCAAGCCTCTCAGTTCCTGTTTGAGCAGTTCTCATACCCCATCACAAAGCTGTATTTTGCGTTTCTGAATTACATCATTCCTCTTGCGAACAAGCTAAATGTGATTTTCCAGTCCCGGTCACCGGCCATTCATAAGTTTCATTCAAATTGTACGTCAGCTTATAAATCAATCCTAAGTTGTTTTGTGAAGCAAATACTCCTCAAAGGTGATGTGGGAAGTATTGATCCTGGAAATTCTGCGAATCATCTACCATTAGCGCAGCTCTACATAGGAACAGATGCAGCGAGGCTCCTAACATCCAACAGCTACAAGAATCTAAGTAAGGAAATCATCAACACGTTCTTCCAGGTGTCAACAATTTTTTATAGAGCTTTGTAACCAATTGAAGAAAAGGTTGCCCTTAAACAACCCACTCATACGGAAACTAAGGTTCTTAGACCCACAGTTAGCAATATCAGGAACAATTCCTAACCATTTGTGATGTTGCTACAGAATTTCTGCATGTCATTCCAAGTGAAAAGCTGCAGATTTTAGATCAGGAATGGAGGGAGCTAAGTTTGGATGATGACGTCTCAGACATAGCAGATAAATGTGCCTTGTCTCATACTGAAGAATTTTGGGCTAAAGTAGCTGCCAACGAGAAGTATAAAACATTAGGAAGATTTGTGCAGGCCATGTTATGTCTCCCAGTGAGCAATACAGACTGCAAGCGAACTTTCTCAGTTGAACTTGATTAAAACTAAGCAGAGAAACCGGTTTTCAACAGAAGGTGTTGCATCGCTCATTTTTGTCAAAGACGGAATTAAGCACATGTCTGAATCTTGCGTAGATTTTGAGCCCCCAAAAGAGATGCTTCATCGGTGCAATCAAGATATTTATACAAATGTTGATGCTATTTACGGAGATGCCACCAATGAGTCTGAAGATGCATAAGTGATAAAGTTTGAAACTGTCAGTTTGTGTCCTAAGTTTAAAACACTTTGACAAATAGTTGTTTTTGACAAGATTTATGTCGCTATTTAAGAAACTTTTAAAGTTACATTGGGTACCTACTTATACAACATCGTTATTTCAGAAATTATTTTTAATACAGGGACCGCTAAATTGAGTTTGAATTCAATTTTGCAAAGCCTTGGGAAAACAAGTAAGCATTGTTGCAGAAACATTGCTTCGTTTTTGAACAAGCATCACACAGGCGAAACGTGAACTTTGGCAAACAGAAATTCTCAAATGTTTCCGCAACAATGCTTTCAAGTTTGCCCAAAGCAGGGGCGGTGGAGCGGTTTGGGTATTGGGGCGGGGGGGGGGCAAAGGTCTCTCGAAAAATTATGGACATCTGAAGGCGACAGCCCTTGGCCCAAAAGCTAAGTCTGAAATCTTGGGTTAATAAATTATAGGAGCAATATGAATAATGATATTTATACTCATTATACTCGCTAAGCATTATGGTAGTTTAATGCAAAACTGATTTTGAGCTGTTTTGGGAAGTGTGCAACTTTTTAGTAATTTTTTTCTGGATTTAGTACTTTTTCGGAGGCATTTTTAGTAATTGGTCCTGAAAAAATCTGGTCACACTAGTGCTAATCCAACATTAAACTGAACAAGTACACAAGTACACAACTAGTACACTACATTATCGTCATTAACTATTTCTGTCATGATGATAAACTGCAAAACTGCCGGCAAACTGCTAATTTTTGTATACATATATGTTGTATGCTGTGGAGTATTTCTAGTATTTCATCAAAACAACTATAAAAGTACAATAGTTTTTCAGAAATAGATGGGCAGAAATTGACAATGTCAAACGAAATAAAACTGTGTATGTGTCCTTATCTTTTATATTGCCAAACCACTGAATAACTTGTTTTGTATTCCTCCATTGTTTTTTGTGCAAACTCCAAAATAACTTTGCTTATTTTTCCGGATTCGCTTTTAGCGGGATTAATTAATCAGCATTTCATTAATATTCCTAGTTTTGTCTGCAAAAATGAAAATGTTGGGAGACAAATTGATTTTCTTTAGATGTTAATCAAAGATTTCTGAAATTGGTTCCTATATGGCCAAAATTGTAAATTTTCGATTAGTTTTATAAGGTCATCTTCGAAAGGTTTCATTTCCGGAATAGGAGAAGGTGTTTTGTTGGACGCAAGGCCGAAATGGTTGTTTTGGTTTTCACTTTTTTTTGTTTTTAAGAAAGAAATTAGCTTTCCATCTCATGCGTTTTATTACACTTTCCACTTTTTCAATCAAATTTTTCAAATAAGCGTCCTGTGATGGTATACGGATGTGATGGTATACGGATATTCTTTAGTGAAAATCAAAACAAAAGTGGGTGTGCACAATTTTATTAAACTTTGAGAATATAACATATTTATCATGTATAACTTTAAGTGTATAGTTCAAAAGTGTTCATATATTTATGTTACAATAAACAATGTTAAAATTTGCCCTTAAAAGGTTCAATCATATAGAAGTTCTTTATAAAGGAACTCTTTATAAAGAGAAGATATTTATTCATTGAGTATCTCACACTTGTTGTTTTCTTAAACAGTTTTAACTTAATGAACATTTTATATTCATAAGCTACTTATTCATACTTTTTTGTACATATGACAACTCTTAAAAAAGCCTGATAATTGTTGGATAATTGTATCCAAAGCTAAGTATTTTTAAGAAAATTGTTTTTAATAAACGCTTTCAATACTTGAACATTACGAGTAATTTTTCAAATATTACATCACTCTACCGTAACAATACCTAGGGAAAACGTGCGCACACTACAGCAACCTGGAAATTTGGATTCCAAGGTATGATCCGCACCAAATTGCTTCCTCTCTCACACACACATCTACCGGTCTGCACTGTACATACATAATAATCTTGTACATCTCCATCATGTTAATATAAATAGTTAATGTAAATAAATCACAGATACAACTTTATATATTTCACACGTACTTGGTGTACAAATTTTCTCGTGTCATATTTAGTATTATTTGAACACTCACTGGGCAACCCCTATACAGATCGGAATCCCACCTGGTCCATCTTACAACACATCCCCCAATCGGCGCCCTAAACACCATTCCTGTCATCCGAAATATACCCAAACCTGCCATTCACAACCCTCCCAAAGAATGAGAAGCCAGAACAAAGTCCCGACCATCATGTCACACCAGTGAACTCAGGGGGGGGGGGGGTTGAAGCCGTGCTTTGTAGGTAGTGGCAGTCTTTTTTTTTGGAAAAATATAGTTTTTAAATCTATAAATTTTTATCTTAGATTTTTCATCTTAGGAACACACTTTCCAATTAAACATTCCTCCTCAAACTCTTGCTAAAAAACATAATAAATTCAACAAAAAGAAAAAAAATGCATAAACAAAATTGTTGGTTTTTCTTTCTGTTTATATTTTTCAGATATTTAGAGTTTATTCTATATTCTAAGATTTGTTGATTAGAATAACTACTTTATTTTTTTTAAAAATTTTTAAGTACCCCCTACTTACTTTTAGCAGTTCAAATAAAAGGCAAACCTGCCATTCACAACCCTCCCAAAGAATGAGAAGCCAGAACAAAGTCCCGACCATCATGTCACACCAACTCACTCCCAGGGGATGTGCTTGTGGTAGCCGCAGTAGTAGTGCCAGTGTTTTTGGAAAAATATAAATTTTAAATCTATAAACTATTTTTCATCTTAGAATTCACTAGGACAATTTAAATTTTTAAATTTGACTTCCCTAAAACATAAATTGTAAAACTCAGTAAGAGTAATTCAATGAAAATTCCAAAACAAAACCAAATTTTTAGTTTTTCTCTGGAGTTTGATAGAGTTCAGAGATATTCTACCATAATTTGTTTAGAAGAACACTAGATACGTTTTAAAAAATTTTTTAAGTACTCCCTACTTACTTTTAGCAGTTCAAATAAGCATTAAAAAGGCGAAAAATATCTTCGTGAAAAATTCATTATCGTTTGTATTGCCCAGTCCTTTCTTGACAATAATAGAGCGCCAATAGTTATTTTTAAAAAGTTGAAAAATTAGGTAGTAATTACAGATTGACACAAGAATGAGCTAATATTTTAACAAACACACTGAACAACTGGACTGATAAAACACATATATTGACATTGAATAGTATTTTTTAGAAGTGGGTATGAGCAACATATTACAAACTTGAAATGATATTATTGTCAACACAGCTTTCCTTTAAAAGCCTTTCCAATGCCATACCGTGACATTGCTCTTTTTTTACCCTCAAATTTTACCCTGGCCATCATACAATATACCGGAACAGACCAGGAGTCGTGAACAACAACAAACCAGGAAACACTCAAGAACAACAGCAATCCAACCACCACCAGCAAAAGTTTCTAGAGGCCCCATGACTGAAAGCGAAATAACAAATAAGCTGTTAAAATTAAAAGTTAGAACAACAATTAAGAGGATCCAAAACCAAAATAACAAACATGGCAGACATTATAAATAAGTTGCAAGATAATCTGATTATTAAAACCAAGATAATCTGATTACTACACCTCATTTGACAACTCCAGTTATCACTCCTATTTGACAAACTCTCATCCAATGCAAAAACACTACTACCGTTTCTCCATGTGGAAGAAGATACACAGATGATATAAAAGAATTTGCTCTAACCCTTTATTTCTATTCACCCAAAGCTTACCAATATGTTCGGTTCATCTTACCACTCCCAAACCCAGCTTTAATCCGAAAGTGGTCTAGCTCTGTAGATTGTGAACCAGGCTTTCTCCAAGAAGCATTTGAATCACTAAACACTGAAGTGAAAAAGTCACCAATGAAAAAGGGACCTTATATGGGACCCAAAGAAGGACCAGTATGCTG
This sequence comes from Trachythela sp. YZ-2020, assembly GCA_016169945.1. NCBI lineage: Eukaryota > Metazoa > Cnidaria > Anthozoa > Malacalcyonacea > Clavulariidae > Trachythela > Trachythela sp. YZ-2020. The sequence goes on from JADLSH010000333.1 coordinate 445,516, forward strand.
GATTTATAAATTATGGTACTGTAACTCCTGACGACCCTAATATTGGTATTCCTTCTTGGCACACACACACACTGGAAGTGTCCAGTTGGATATTTTCTTTTGGACAAGATGTCGGCAACCGTACAACTGGCACTTGAGAAGGCAGCAGAAGCTGGATTACGGGTATGGTCGATCACAGCTGATGGAACCTCGGTAAACATTAGCACCTTTACTCAGCTTGGTTGTATATTTGGCACAACATACGAGTCCATGGTGACCAAATTCAAACATCCCTCGCAGGATTATTATGTATATGTAATTCTGGATTCATGCCACATGTTAAAATTGGCAAGGAATGCCCTTGCAAGCCTTTCAACAACGTGGTGGAAAAATTGAATGGGACTTCTTCCGCAATCTGTAAATCATGCAAGAAAATGAAGGTTTGAAGTTGGCAAACAAGCTGTCGCACCAACATCTACAGTATGAAAAACATAAAATGAACGTTAAATTAGCTGCACAAACTTTAAGTTCATCAGTAGCAGATGCTATAGAATTTCTCGATATTTCTGAAAATGCCAGCATTTAAAAACAGCCAACCTACTGTAATATTTGTGAGAACAATCGACAGATTATTTGACATCTTGAATTCAAGAAATCCTGTTGGGAAAGGCTACAAGCAGCCACTCAGACCCCAATCCAAAGAAATCTGGGAATAACCCTTAACACAGCGAAATATTTATTAACACTCAAAACTGTTGGCAATGGACAGCTACTTTCAACACATAGAAGAAAAACTTTTAGAATTGGCTTTGTTGCAACAATAAAGTCTACCATTGAGATGGCAACCAAAATGTTTTCAACCTCAGAGTGTCCATTTAAGTATTGCGAAAGATGCTGTTGAGAAATGCAGTAAAAGCTTCTAATAATGCAAAATGTACAGATTTTAACGATGGCAGTTCAACAACCATAATACCTATTTTCCACACAAGAAACCATACTTCCCGCTATCTGATGATAATGAAAATAACCAAGCGAGTAACTTCACCCTGCAAGAAAATATGATGGTTGAGTGTCTGGATCACGAGGGGCACACCAAATTCATTGAAAATGTCCTCTTCTACATCGGTGGGTTCATAGTGTCAAATTTGGTAAAGTTACTCACCTGCTCAGCTTGCAGAAACAGTCTCGTTTCAAGTTCTCCTCCTTCTTCTCCATCAGACCATGATTACTGTGGTGTTAAATCTGTGAGATATTCAGATGTATCGGCAGCAACTAGATGGCAATCAGATCAACTGTGGGAGTAAACTTCGAAGTAAAACGATTCTGGAAGTTTGTCACCATTTCATTCTTGATCAATCTCACCACAGCTTCGAAGATCACAAATTAGTGCATGAAATCGGTTTTGAAGACAACCACAGAGTCAAGCTCATCAAATACACTGCGGATAAATATATCACACTTCTACTCTTCACATACGGCAAACGTTTTTGTGAGACAGCAGACAGCATGAAAGCCTATGACAGACGGTAATTTTTTAATCTTGTTTAAACAAATATGTTCGTGTAAAACATTAGATCATTTCAAAATAATGTTATTAAATTTTGTACTTATCTGTTAAAGTGCAACCATATTTGACAATTTGTATATTGATATAAAATCACTCTGATATTAAATAATCTTTGACTTGTTTGAAAAGTTTGTCTTTTTGGCATCTCAGAAACTTAATTATCAAGTTAATATTAAAATGCTACCGTTTGCGTGTCGTGAGCGTCGGACGTGTCTTTCGTCGCTCTTGCAAGATATATAGTTTACATCACATACACATCAATACAATGCCTGAAACGATAAAATCTTTAAAAAAGGAGAATGACGATCTCAAGATCCAGATTGAGTCATTGCAAAAGAACTTCGAGAAACTACAAAATATGATTGAGAGCAATATGAACTCAAAATCATCGAAGCAAAACGATCAAAATTCATCTTCTCAACTACATGGTTTTCAGAACAGTCTGGAGTTCCTAAGCGATAAATACGACACCTTGAATGCTTTTGAAATGGAGATGAAAAACGAACTTAAGAAACTAAACTCCAGATTAACAGAAATAACCAACAAAGTAAATCAAGTCGGCGACGCGCTTGAGCAGTTAGAAGAATACAGCTTCCAGTATAACATCAAGATAATTGGCCTTGCTCAACAGAACGAAAGGGAAACGGCGCACGAAACTAGCTCGATATGTGTAGACCTCTTTAAATTAATTGGGGCCGAGGTAAATCTTAATGACATTGACATAGCACATCGTGTCCCGAGTCGAAGGAGAAATCAAGACAACAAACCGAATCCTATAGTATGCAAATTTGTCAGGAGACTCTCAAAGGAGGGCGTTATGAGACTGCGTAAAGAAGCAATTAAAGTTAATCCTAGTGTCAGAATCTTTGATCACTTAACCCCAAAGAATCAAAAAATCCTATATGAAGCTAAAGCATTTAAAGAAGCGAATTCTTACGAATATTGCTGGACAAAGAACTCTCGTGTTTATCTACGTAAAAACGCTACTTCTCGAGCTATAAGAATAAGTCGGCTTGAGGATCTCCACAGCCTTCGCGAGTGAATAAGTGCATATCTGATATCTCAAATACCCAGATAAGTACAATGTTTTGGATGTGTTCTCTGATATTTATGACTAAAAATGCCTGTTATTGATAAGAGAGATACTCTGAACAAGCTAATTTTAAGTGAATTACCATTTTATAATATTAATTTTATTCAGGAATTTAACTTCAACAATAGTATAACCACTAATCTTCCTACAATTAAAGATTTCGATAGATATCCTAGCATGCATGAACTTGGTTTATTTAATTTAAATACAGCTTCTGATGCGAACACTGAAAGTTCTAACTTAGATCATCAAATCTTACAAACTCAGTATTATTCACCACATAAATTTAGTAACTTAAAGAAACATCAAACGAAATATTTTACTGATACCAGTTTTCGTTGCTACATAATAACGTGAGGAGCTTGAAACGTAATTTAGAAGATTTTCAAACGCATTTATTATCTCAGCTTGATTTCAACTTTAGCGTTATGGGTATTACTGAAACCAAGATTAGAGATAATAAGATTTCTAACTTTAATCCTGAGATACCTGGCTATAATTTTGAATTTGTTCCAACACCATTGGCTTCAGGAGGGGTGGGTATGTACATTAGAAACGATCTGCGTTATTCAGTCCTTGAAAAATGTTCCAATATTGCTTTTCAAGCTCTTTGGGTTGAAATCCAAATTAGTAATGGGAAAAATATTATTTGTGGTGTCTTATATAGACAACATAACTCTCCTGAGAGTTTTCAAAATTATTTTGAGGATACTATACACAAGTTTACAGCTTCAAGCTCAAACAAATCAATATATATTATGGGTGACTTCAACATAGATCTTCTTAAAGCTCAAGTTTGCGATTTTGCTCAAAATTTCTTATTTACTCTTCAAAGTTATGCCCTTACACCAACCATAGATAAACCTACCAGAATACATAACAATTCTGCTACACTGATCGATAATATTCTTGTTAATGATATTGAAAATTCTATCCTAAGCGGCAATATTACCTCTGATATTAGTGATCATTTCTCACAGTTTTGTATTATACAGTCAAATATTGAAACAAACAAGCAACGTAAAGAAAAAATGCGAGATTTTTCTCGTTTTTCAGAAACAAATTTTATTAATGATATGGCATTAATTGATTGGAATCTTCTTATCACCAATAAGGGAGGTAATGTGGACAAATTGTTTAATGCCTTTTATGACAAAGTAAATAAACTGGTAAATAAACATGCCCCAGTGAAACCAATTTCTAAACGTATGATAAAGAGATCCTCTAAGCCTTGGATCACAAAGGGAATTAGAAGGTCTATTATCATAAAAATAAGTTATTTTACTCGGAGATAAAGAAAATTATAAAATATATCGAAATAAAATAACAAAACTAACACGTATTAGTAAAAACATATTATCATGAGTATTTTAACAATAATCTCAAAAATATGAAAAAACTTGGGAAGGTATTAATAATTTGATAAATCGCAAAAAGAAGCATAAAATGATTACAAAATTGAAGTGTCCGAACAAAAATGAGTTCATTAGTAATCCAAAAGATATCCCTGACGTTTTGAATAAGTATTTTTCCACTATAGGACAAAAACTGGCATCAAAATTGCCTAATTCTCATACACATTTTAGTCATTACTTAAAAACTAAAAACTATTCAAGTTCTTTTTATTTTAATCCTGTCACCCCTGTTGAAGTTGAATTTGAAATCGCCTCATTATGTGTTAGCAAATCTGTTGGACTATATTCTTGTCCTACACGTTTACTGAAATGTATAAAGCAACAAGTATCTTGGCCATTGGCAGAACTCATGAATTCTTCAATCCTAAGTGGAACGTTTCCGTCAAAACTAAAGCATGCTAAAGTAGTTCCAATCTACAAAACTAATGATGAAACCGATCCAGGAAACTACCGACCAATTTCATTACTTTCTAATTTTAATCGAATTTTTGAAAAATTAATGTGTAAAAGACTTCAAAGTTTCTGTGACAAATATAAGATTCTTTATGAAAAGCAATATGGGTTTCGAGCAAATCATTCAACACAACATGCTGTTGTTGATATTGTAAATAATATCCACAACAACATGGACAAAGGCTTATTTTCGTGTGGTGTCTTCATTGACCTCAAAAAAGCGTTTGACACAGTTGATCACTCCATACTTCTAAATAAATTAGAACACTATGGTATTCGAGGTATTATAAATAACTGGTTTCAGTCTTATTTAACTGATCGAATACAGACAGTTCAAATTGGACAAAATATATCACCAAAAGAAACAATTAGATTTGGAGTTCCACAGGGCTCAGTCTTGGGACCTCTACTCTTCCTCATTTATATAAATGATATTCATACATCATCTAAAGTATTACAATTTTATTTGTTTGCTGACGACACAAATTTATTATACGCAGATAGAAAATTAAAAAATCTTGAAGCAGTAATTAATCAAGAACTGGTGGGAGTCTGCAAATGGTTAAATGCAAATAAATTGACTATTAATTTAAATAAAACAAACTATGTTATTTTTCGTTCCAATAAAAACGCGTTAACTATCAACCTTGTATAAAATTATTTGATAATAGAGCAAACAAATCAATTGAAATTGAGTGTAAAGAATTTGTAAAATATTTAGGACTTATTATTGATAAAAACTTATCATGGAAACACCACATAGAAAATATTGCTTCTAAAATAAGTAAGTCAATAGGAATAATCACGAGACTTAGGCATTTTGTGCCTCTCTCAACTCTACTTAATATATATCGTAGCTTAATTCAACCATATCTAACGTATGGTATAATTGTTTTAGGGCCGGCGTCAAAGGCGTATTTAAATAAGTTACTTGTTCTTCAGAAACGAGTTTTGCGGCTAATGAACTTTAAAGGTTATAAAGAACATGCCATCCCTCTCTTCACTAATTTAAACGTTTTACCCTTGAATATGATTTATTATAAATCGGTGTGTAATTTGATGTATGATGTCTCTAACAGCTCTTGTCCATCAACAATCTCCGATTATTTTAATCGTTCCAGAAACATTCATACACATAAAACTAGGCATTGTGCATCTAATAATTTTTACATTGAATATTCAAGACTAAATATATTAAATGCCTCTTTTGCGAGATCCGGTGCGAAAATATGGAACAATATACCTGGCAATGTACGCGAATTAGGGAAAAAGAAACTTAATAAGGCATTGCAAAATTCTTTACTTACAATTCTTGAGCTGGAGGATGATTATGTTGATGTCCCTGTATTAGTTCAATTAATGGCTAAACAATAGGATTTTTATCTTTACGAATAGTTTCTATTTTTTTGGCTTGATGATTGGGAAAGTTTCTAATTAAAATCGTTACTTAGGTTATATCTTAATAATAATGTGTGTTAATAAATTATTATAATTTTTCCTTTTTTCTTTGTCATCCGCCTCGACTAGCTTTTTAGCTATTAGCGGATGACATTATCTACTCTTGTATATAGTCATTTTTGTATTAATAAATTTGTATTGTATTGTATTGTATGCTTGATAGTAGTTCAAATGAGCTAATTTCTATTGAACATAAAGAGTATGTAAAATACTTAGGAGTCTTAATTGACGAGAATCTTACCTGGAAATACCACATAGATAACATTGCTTCAAAAATAAGTAAGGCAATTGGTGTAGTTTCACGATTGAGACACTTTGTTCCTCCTTCTACTCTTCACAATATCTATCAATCTCTCATTGATATATTTCAAAAGAAAGAGTGAGCATGCTATCCCTCTTTTTGTCAGCTAAAAAGTTATGCCACTAAATATGCCCTATTATAGCACAGTTTCCAAGCATTAAGTATGATATCTCGAACAATACGACCCCAAGCACCATCTCTGATTTCTTTACTTATTCAAAGGAAGCAGACACACATAACACTAGACATTTTGCATCTTCTAACTTTAAAATAAAATATTCTCGATTGAATAAGAAAAACGTATCCTTTGCTAAAACTTGGAGCAAAAATATGGAATAGTATTTGCCCTAAGATACGTAAACTAGGGAAAAAGACCTTTAACAAAATAATAAAAAAGTCACTTCTAACTGTATTGAAGATTGAGGATGATTATGTACTACGACAATCAAATTAATGACCAAACAATTGGCATCCATAAAAATATAATCACTCATGTTTACATATGGTTATGTAATTAATATGTAATTATTCTAGTGCGAAGCTTGTTTCATACCACGTACAATTAAGTCTCGCAATATTCAGAAATATGGTATGTAATATTCTAGTTCATGGCATGCTTCGTAAGAAACTTGCATGTTGTGCACTGGAAATACGATTTATATTCATTATTCGACTATATTTTACAAATTCATCAAATTATTTTTTACACTATCCGCCTCAATTAGCATTTGCTATTTGCGGATTAAGTATATATCCATTGTATTTTCGTGAAAAATAATTAATAAATTGATTGAATTGATTGACTCTGGGAGAAATGCGGCAGCTTTCACTTCACTTGTGAATGAAGTGCAAGCTAATATATTGTGGTGAGTGGCGAAAATTCAATCGAGTCAGTCATTCATTCATTCAATCAGTGTAAACTTTCCGGGGGGTGCATTTAAATTTCATTAACATTTAGTGATTTAGTGCTTCAAGACAGGGCTTCACATTTTTCTTTAAATATTCTTTTGATCTTATGGCGATTTTACACAAACTATGCTGAATTAGAGTCTTTATATTGAACTTGAAACATTTGCTGAAGACGTTGAATTGACATTAAATTGGCGACCTCCCCCCCGGAACACCCAATTTTTTTTTCAATCACAAATGCATGTGCGCTATCAAGTGCGTGGCCGCGAGATGATTGCGAGATTCGTACATGTGCCGTGTAAGCGAGTCTAGCGACAGGAACATTATCCGCATTATATCAAATTATCAATATAAGTATATAAACTATAAGTATGTCGATTAACCGGAGAGAAATCATTCAGTATAACTGACTTACCAACTTGCCTTCAATTCAGTACTGGATAATCAACGGGAAGGATTGTAGAAATTCACTTATTTTCGCTTCCTGAGCATTATAATTTGACATTTGCTTTCGAGAATATGATTATGACAAAATATTTAAAGACTGTATCTCAAATGCGAGTTTGCAGATTATATAAATGATAAGGAAGGTAATGTGGTAGCAGTTTAAAGGCTATAATTATTATTTCAAATACAACTATAGCCTTATGAACTATAGGGGCAATTCCAATGTGGCAATGTCAATAAACTTGTGTAAGTCGATGGCTGGATATATATAGTATACTGCATGTATTCGATCTGTAATCTGTATTATGAACTATCAAAACAGTGTAGACTATAGTATCCGATTTATATTATAACCTCCATGGTATAAAACGGAATCATATAAACGTGCTGCAAAACCTGCAGTCCCAATAGTCGTGTTAGTTTAAACTTTACAGTATACCTTGAATTGATGGGATATAATTGGATTGGGATGTATATTTTAAAATAAATGTAAATTCTGATTTTCTGTGATATAAATAATTACGTTTGAAGTGTGAACGTAAACAACAGTACTGTTTATATATATTGTCATTGACATTGTTAGGAAAACGAAAGTTACACAGTATTTCCGCTTTGAAAAAAATCCCCTTAAAAATTGTGTCGGTGTTCTAGTTGAAGGCAGTGGCCGACTATACACCCTTAGTTTTTATACTATTTCACCAAACAATTCAGATTTCCGACTTGGACTTACTTAACTTGGGCTAATATATAATAGCCACCCATGTGCAAAATTTGAAGTGACAGTCCGGAATTATAGAGTACAAACATATACAGTAGAGTCATTAATACTGTAAACAAAATTTTCAACACAACATTTAATAATATATGAACCCTGTAATATTTACAAAACTAAACTATATACATGTAACTACTCTTTACTCTTTGTCCTTCTATATAACTTAATACTGAGTATAAGTCATAAACATAATGATTAACGAATGTTTGTCTTTCAACACAACGACAACGTAATATTTACTGTAACTATTCATCCACAACATTCATTGCCTTGATAACTTTGTCCTCTTTCAAGATTACAAATAAAATCTTTTTTACTAAAAGCAAAGTTTCAATGATCATTTTCTTGGAAAGCTTGGTAGGGTCCGTCTCTTGTTACAAGTAATTATAAATGGGGCATAATTTGCCTGCGTATGTTTACGCTTGGCGTTAAAAACACGATTTTCAAAAGCGAAGTTAAAAATAGGCCTTCGAAAAACAAATGTCATGAGAACTTGACAATCTTGACATATAAATACTGCTAGCTATAATTCCATGCATGACTCATCTTAGTCTCCTTTGCAGCCGCTCTACAGGGTGCACGCTGGGCACAAATGATGCTCAAAACGCCGCGCAATTTCGTGACCAGGCGCCATCTTGGACGTGTGTTCATATTCGGAGTCTGGTGACTAGTTTAAAATTGTGCCGATTGACTCTGTTTGCCTCGTTCGTACAGCAATCGGTTAGTTCCGGCGCCTTTTGAAAGATGGAAATCTGAAAGTGGAGATTTCGCGGCACATTTCGATACCAAATATGAGCAAGATTTGTGCAAAGTTATTTCTTTTTGTACGTCTCAAAATATGGTATTTATTGCACGTGAAGAATTTTTGTGTGTTGATGTAGCAAGAGGCTTGTTTTTTCTGGAACATTATTTACTTATTCGTCCTGGAAATTGCTTTCAGGTGAGGATTATAGTCTGTAGTATGACGCCTTCTTTTTGGATTTTTGATTTTGGCCCTTGCTTTACTGTTTACACTTGATTTCCCAAGGCCATTGACACGCGTTATGCCACGTTATCCAGTTGGGCTTCTACAGAGCAGAAGAAAGGAGGCTCGAGAAGATATTGTAAATTCGAACAGAAACCTGACTTTGCTTCAAGATGAAGCACAGCAACTTAACGTTCAAGTAAATCGTACAAGAAAAGTATTCCATGCCCTTTGTGAAAGAAAGAGGAGACTTGATGAAAAGGTAAAAGGCTATTAATTTTGTGTGCTGTTGATATTTTGGCATGCTAGCCTTTTGATAATATGCCCAGCTTTCATACTTTGTATATATGTTAATTTGTGCTTTAAAATATACAGACTACTTGTTCTGTATAACATAGTTTATCTAAAGTAACTGTCAGAATAGATGATACAGAAAGTACATGTGTAGAAAAGAGCCAAAACACAACTAGCAAGGCATGTTACTTGCTTGTTGAATTAAATAGCATAAATTAGGACCCAAGGGTCTCCTTGACGAGTCAGGGCAAACTTGGGCTCATTGAGGACAATTGAAATTTTATTAATAGTACTCCAAAGTATGAGTGCAAGTTTTAATCTTTGAAGAAACTAAGTGAAAGATTTCGAGACTTAGAATTACCAAATTTGTATAGCTCACTAGATTAGAAGACGTGGTAGATCAGCTTCCAGATATGGGGCAGACTAGGTCCAGTGAGAAGGAGAACAGATTGTCAGATAGATCTGTCAAAATAAGAAGAAAGTTTCCTACAATGTTTGAAGATGGCAAATTGACAAGCTGTCCATCAATAGCTAGGAAGAGGAGGAAAGAGACATTTGACTTCGCCCAGAAGATTCATGGAGGTAGCCAGGATTCAGAAATACCTGGTTCCATTGGTATTATTGATACTGCATTAAATAAGTGTACTAGTAATGTTTTGGTCGATGTATTATCAGCCAGTAAGAGATTTCACTCAGTTTTACCAAAAATTCATAACAAGAAATTGAAAGAATATGAATCCTCACATGACAACATGATTAGGAGTGTATCTGTCTATTACAGTGGAGGTGTAGTTGGTAGAAGAAGTATCGTAAAATTTACCGAGATTCTGCTTACAAAAATGCACTAAAAGCAAGAAATCTTTACAGCGTCACAGTCAGCAATTGCCCCGTATCCCGGCTTGTTCCCTACAATAAGTTAATGCCATTTATAAAGTCAGTTTCCTTAGGCACCATTAATAGTGTATATGACAATCTGTGTGATGGCCTTGAGGAAGTGGAGAAAGTACATGGTTGTTATCGGAACTTGACGGAACTTCTTGTGAGGTTGGGGGAATTTTACCTTTCAGGATCTAGTGGGCATGTAATTGATTGGTTTAGGAATGAATACACCTTTTGTGTAAGCCTTGGGGGAGATGGAGCTCCCTTCGGGAAAGGTGATGTGGCTAGTGCTTGGTTGATATCTTTTTTGAACATTGGTCGTGGTGTTCTAAGTAGCAATGAAAATCACTTGCTTTTCGGTGCCAATTGCCATGAAAACTGCATACCAGTTCAGAGATTCATAAAAATGCTTGTATCAGATATTGCATTTATTGAGCAGAAATCATTTCAATGCACATTTACTGCATCCAGCAGTATTCGTCATACTGTCAGTGTTAAATTCCAGGTGTCAGAACTTCCCAACGACATGAAAATGCTAGCATTTTTATGTGGGGAGATAGGAAACAGTGCAAAATATTTCTCGTCATTTGCCAATGTCTCCACTGATAATGCAAATAATTTGAAGGGAACATTTGGGATAGAGAAAAACAACACCACTTGGCAGCCTTGGAGCTATCCAAGTTGGAAAGAAGTAGCTAAATGTGTTGAAACATTTAAGAAAAAGGTTGAAAAGCAAAACATAGCAGAGTCAACTAAGAGGTCAAAGATAACAAGTTTTATTGGAAGTAAGAATAGTAGACAAGAGTTTGAGCCACCTATCGGGAAACTTGCTGATCGAATTCATGTAGACCCCCTTCACCTTAAAAATAACGCATGCGCACTCGCACATCGCTATCTCTTAAGTGAGGTATTACTATTATCACAATTACCGAATTCAGTCAAATCATTTGCACAGGTTCCAAGCAACTCACCATTAGCTAAGTACATCAGCACAATGAGAAACAGATGTAATTTAACCCGCTTGGCAAACAAAATAGTTAGGTGGTTTGATGATAGCAACAGAGTAGGGAACAGATTTACTGGGCAGGATTCTAGATGCTTCTTGCAAAATTCCATGTTTCTTATTGATGCTATGAGACCTTTTTTAAAGAAAGGTACTTCAACATGTTTCACTGTACATGTTCTAGCCTATGTATGCTTGCTCCTGCGTGATTGTGTGTCGGCATTCAGTCGAGTTGAAATTACCGATGAACAGATAAATGAGCTTGAAAAAAATTGCAGGGCATATTTCATTCTAAATTACATGTTTCTTGCACACCATCCAACAGCATGGACTTTAGGAATCATCATACCAGCACATACAACAGATATGAAATTCAAGTATGGCAAGGGCTTGGGCTTGAACTCCATGGAAGGGAGGGAAGCTAAGCACATATCAATTAGCAGGTATAGCAAGAACACAAATTTGAAATGCCGTTGGGAGCAAATTTTTTTGCATGAATATATGTCACTGATTTGGTTGCGAGAGAGAGGTTATAACACAGAGAAGCCTACAACTTCATGCAAACTCCGGTATATACCAAAGCGAGCTACTGATGATCCAACCTTTTGCTATTGTGGATTGGAAAGAGTGGGTGCAACTGATGAATGTGTGTTTTGCAGTGACCAGTTGAGGCAGGTTATAAAGGAAAAGGTTAAGAAAGCTTCTCTTGGTTAACTTTGAGGTGTTTTACTGCTGGTTGTCATAATACATATTATTAAGACAAATAAAGTTACCAGGGTTTATATACAGCTTTGCATTGCAAGCTATTTTATATAAGAACAGGCTAAGATAGAAAATTGGCTTGGAAACTCCCTCATAGTTTTTTGAATATTAATTGTTGATATGTTGTGTATTTTATGCTTGCTTTTAGTTTAATAACTGCAGCTTGTTTCTTGAGCTTCAGTTAGCTGCTTTCTGAGCTTGTTTCTTGAGCTTGTTTCACTTAGCTGCTGAATTGATTCTTCAACAAAACATATTTGCTAACATGGATGGGTAATTCTTTGACTACTATCCGATAAACCTGACTATAGTGATACACAGAATACACTCCTTTACTTAATGAATGGTATATTCCATACTCTTTAAGAGGCGGTCAGACACATGTGGCGGTCACAACTGTTTAGCAAATTTTTTTGCCATATGATGCCAAAACTTGAATGACACTAATTTGTCATTTTTTTAGAATTACAGATTAGAAAGTTACAAATATTTATTGGCTATTCAAGAGATGTTTAGAAAACTTTAATTTCATTATCACATGTTATACATGTATAAGTCTATTATGAATAAATGCATTTTCATGTTATATTATGTTTTTATCAAGAATGTAATGTTAATAAGATTTATTTAAACTTTTAAATGTCTGGAGTGCTTTTTTCAAATTTTGTAAATTCTAATTGGGGTGGGTGGGGGTGCTTTGCTTGGGACGAGTTATCAACCGCGGTCAGTTTGCTTATAGGGGGTCCATGCTCTACCGGGAAAATTTTTAAATCTAGAATCACGATTTCCAGCATTTTGGAGGTAAGATTATACAGAATTCTGAAAATCAGTATAGAGTATTTAAAACATGCTATTATTCATGACTATACCATGACTATTTGGTTGGATAAAGTGAAAAATTGACTATTAAAACTGTTGCCATGGTTGCATTAATATTACTCATTTTGTTGTTTCTCATTTTTTCACCAATAAATCTTTAATTACATTTATTAGGAAAATTAGGCTAGCCTTTTTGCACCCCCCGTCCCGATGTAGCCCGCTGGCCAAGGCTAGGGGGGGGGTGGGCACCCCCAGTAAATCCATCACTGTAATTTTAGCTAGTGAAGTACAGTAAGGGACACAAGGACCCTAGTCCACTATCGTGCTTGCATGAATATTTAAAAACAATATGGACTAAGGGCCAGACTACATGCCAAGGCAATTCTAATCCCAGGCTGGGGGACTGAATCTTCAGCCTTGGTTGCCACACATCACAATTTCAGCCTGGGATTAAAATTGCACAAGTATTAATTAATCTTCCCCTTAGCATGAAATAATACCATCCAAATTGTTATAAAACAATATTCCCATTACTTTTTTATACAATAAGTGTCATTCACAGTCAAACATGTATATGTATATATAACAAAACAAAAAGTACTTGAATCTTTTAGTCTGCTCAAACTTCAACTGGCTGATACTGTAAATCTAATTGACATGTATGCATAGGAAAGCCAAAAGGATTCCATTCGCCATAGTGAAATGACAAAGAAAGCTGTCCCTTCTTAAAATTCTACACAAGAGCAAAATCCTTGTCATAAGAAACCAAAATCTTTCTCTCGACACCTTTCCTGTGACCTCCTAGTTTTCTCTGTAGTGAACAAGTGACACACTCTTCTGTTTTCCCCGACAACAAACAAAGCAACTTTATCACCAAACATTTTTTAGTAAGCGAAATAACCATCCCTTTACTGTTCCCTTTTACATAGCAGAATGGTTCACGAAAATCTTTTTGATTGCATAATTTGATTGCTCGTGCCAAGGACTTAAAAACGTTGACAGGAATGTCTCGATGAATTTGCCCTTGAAACGGTTGCCTTACACTCCTAGCTCCAGCCAGTCTTCGATATATGCTGGCGATCCATAAGTTAGATTCACTTTCCAAACATAACTTTGTACTAATCCGTGAAGCCAGCAAGATCTTAGCAAATTGATTTTCTTCCGATGAGCATGCCTTTAAAAGAGGAGTCAATAAGTTCTGTGCAGTGGCAACAAACAGGTCCTTGTTAAAATTGTTTCCACCACTAAAACTGTTTAAAAAGCTTCGTAGGTCGTCAGGTTTTTCTTCTGCCTCATCCAGTTCAGATTCCTCACTCACTACATTTGATAAACAATCATCTCCCTCGTCAAAAACCATATTTATTACTTGATCTACACTGAAATTATCCAAATTAGCAGACGCCATTTTAATTTGTTAAAGATAACTTTAAATTAGCTAACATGAAGTACTCCACGCAACTCCGCCGGTCAGAAATACTGACGGCTGAACAACTACGGCGTTGTCATAGAATAAGGAATGAATAGAAGGGTCACTTCAGTCGGCGCTTTTGAAATTTTTGAAGCCGCGCATGTTGCCTCGCGCATACAGGAAATAGCTGTGCCAAAATTCTCGCAGCCAGTAAAAGCCAGTCAGCATATTAGGGATTTGTATTACAAAATGCACATTTGGTTCACTAAATCGACTATTTTTCGAAAACCAACGAACTAAACATAAAACCACTGTCACTGGTTGTAAAGAGAAGGTTAGTGACAACATTTCTGTCTATTATAATCTATAAAAGTATTGCTAACTACGAAATTTAGCCGTAGAACCAAGTGACAATCATGTCTACCATGCCACTCTATCAGCATTTTAGTATTGTTTATACACAGTAAAATTATACAATATAAGTTTATTTCTTGGACAAATTGGATGTTTTCGAAGTATTATATAAAATAAAAATACACCTGTACAATGTTCAATGCCGAACGACCACTTTTAGTTAAGTTATTGTAAATATTTTTTGAACATGAAAATGTTTCACATTCAGCTACAAATAGTACCACAAATCTAATACTGTTAATACATCACTAAAGATGTTTTTATTGACCTGTTGCCCTTAGTGATTAATAGCAAAAATTTGCTTAATTATCAAATGTAATTGGTCTGTACAAAAGAACTAAATGCGATTGGCGAACTTCAAACAAAAAAAAATCTGCATCTGTTGGAATAACTTTTTGTAGAAAGTCGAGAGGGAAATCAGGCAGGTATGGAATGGTACAGCGACAGCCTTAAGTTTGCTTAGGATATGTTTGCTCTCTTGAGCTCTTGGTATAGATGGAGAAATTGGTGATAAAGATCATTATCCTCCAGTTGTTTTGCATACTCAAGGTAAGGTATTGTTGGTGCATGTAGTCCTCCAAAAGTAGCATCTTCAGATTTGTATGCTTTGAAATAGCATAGTAGTTTTCAATTATCATCTAGTTCATTTGATACCAGAACTGCTTTGCATGTTTCACAGCTGTGTTTTGTAAAACATTTCATGGTCAGATACCCAGAGACATAGGCAATGGAATTTTCTTCTGTTAAATTGGAACTTATGATTTTTCATTGTAATCTATAGGTTCAATGACTGTTGATGTTCAGTTGAGGTGGTGGAACAACCAGAACTGGAACATCAGCCAGTTTGCATTTTTTACTACATTCAGCCAGTAGACTGTCCAAGTCATCATCACAATTGCCAGCAGAGGAATTAAGAAAGGAACTAAAGAACAGCTTCCTAAAGACTCGAGTGAATTGGACTGGTGTTGGTTATTGCTATCCCTCGCCCGCCCCTTGCTGTATTGAACCAGAAAAAAATCTCGTTGGGATCTGTGTTTAGCCTTCTAGTTAGGAGAAACTTAAACTGTCCCGTGATTTGCCTTAAGGTGTTCATGTCATCATAGACTTAGGGATTAGTATTGGGAAAAAACATATGCACATTGTTTTATTATAATTATTCTCATTATCCCGAATGGTAACCAACCACCCCTTTAGGCACTTAATCCTGTTTGTTACCTCTGTGCTATGTTACTAACTTCCAGACAAAGGGTCTTTGCTCAAATTGGGGTGGGTTAGTAGGATCAAACTACCTGAAAAATATAGAAGTTCTTAGTATGTTTTTCAGATACTTTGATCGTTTAACTCCTCAAGTATGTGATTTAAAATTATGATGTAATAGAGACCCCAGGGAAAATATTTTGTTGCTCCTAGTTCCTAAGTTAGTATTCATCACACCCCACACCATGACCAGCATCCCTCCTGCCAGATCAAGCTCTACCCAAACTGATGAACCATAATACGCCTCTTTTCAATTGACCAAATGGTCTCAAATATTTATTTTATATAGTAAATAGTGTGTTCAATACATGCACACATACTATGTTTACAGTAAAATGCATTCAGATATTTAAATTGAACAAATCAAAATATAGGGCCCACAGTAATTGGTAGTTGCTGTTGCAGACACCCTGCCATAGCTAATGTAAAATGTTGCAATGTAGATTATTTGGCGAAGATAATAAATAAAAAAATAGTAGTTATTTGGTGTCATTGGTATATATAAATAGACCATAACATGTTGTGGCCAGCTTGCACCCAACTCATAGAAGCTACTGTATTTAATTATAGCATGCTATGGTTTCATCAACTTTTGATGAGAAATTATAGTTTTCCTGTTGATAGTCACAGGTGTCTGCAAGACTGTCACTGTATTAAACTCTCATGGGAGAAATCAATCAAACTACAGAAAATAGAAACAATAAAAAGAATCACCTATACAGTATACAGCTGGTATTTCAGGGACATTCTTTAGCATTACTCAGTTCATAAGAGTGATAATATGTATATGTTATCATATGAGGGATGAGGTGATATCAATTTTATCGCTCAAGGACGATATCGTTGTCATGAGTGAGTGCAGCAAACCAGGGACAATTATGATATCGTACCGAGAGGGATAAACTGATATCACCGAGTCACGAGTGTGATAACCTTTTTATCACATCTAGTGCCTTTATCAGGGTGATAAGTAGTGGGAAATAAAAACGATATCGTTTTTATGTTACCCTGTTATCGCCCTGATAAGGCACAAGTATGTGATGAACACCAATAGGCAATACCATGGTTTGGGTGAACCTGTATTCTGATATATTTGCCAATTAAATTTCCTGCAAGAATTTCACACGAAATCAAGTCTTGCGGCGTTGAAATGTATACACAGAATACACACACTTTGTGTAATAATATTAAATAGTTCTTTGCTTCGGAAACTATCTATACTCCAGTTAAATTTGTTGATGTAAATTATAAGTTTTCTGACAAGATATGAAATAAACAACACTCCGCTATACGTCGGAATCAGACTTGCCACATAACAATATCAAATTTCTCGCTAAATATTCGTTTCTTTTTATGCTAGCCACAACAAGAATGTGTGCCTACCTTGTCTTTACATAAAGCTGTTGTGGTTTGATATTCAAATCGTTAGTTTTCGAAAAATAGTCGATTTAGTGATACAAGTGTGCAGTTTGTAATACAAATCCCTAGTAAGCTTGCATGCTTTTACTGGCTGCGAGCTCAAGAAATCCCGCGCATGCGCACTGAAAATTGGTTACATGTTGTATACCTAAGTGACCCTTCTATTCATTTCTTATTCTATGGCGTTGTCAACATCGTTCGTGCCCAGCGTGGTGTATAAAAAAAACTGCAAATACCATAATTTGTATGCACGAGATCATACATTAGAATTTCAATGGCTGTGCAAATAATTACCCTTCTGGGATTTGAAAATACGTTTCCATGTGCAGTACTATCAAAATAAGCACACAAAGTGAATTAAAATTCGATTACGAATGGCTCAGCTAACAACAGAGCAAAGAGTATTTCTTGTTTTAAAGTACGCCCAAACTCAAAACTCGACAGCAGTCATTAACGCTTTTCAGTAAAGGTTTCCAGAGCGAGTCCCACCTTCGGCGAGTACAGTTTTACGTAACTCTAGGAAGTACGATATTTCAGGATTGAGCCTCTACCTAAATAAAGGGAATTCAGGCAGACGACGAACCACGCGATCCGACGAAAACGTTGGCGCTGTAAGAGAGCTCCTTCAGGAGGACCCACACGTTAGCGCCCGCCGCAATTCTCTCCCAATTTCCAGTGCAGGGTTTAACCGCATTACTCGGCTTGATCTGCGATGGCATCCATATCAAATGCACGTACAGCACGAGTTATTGGAAGGGGACTTTCCACGATGCCTACAATTCGCGCAGTGGTTCAACGACCGCTGCCAACGCCAAAACTTTCTTCACAGCATTATAATAGGAGATGAAGCTGGATTTGCGTTGAATGGAGAGGTAAATAGCCACAACGTGCGACAATATGCACCAAAGGGACATCCTCCTGCGTTCAATTTTCGAATGAACGACTTGCGCGCCAAAGCCACCGTCTGGGCTGCACTCTGTGGGAATGGGTTGGTTATTGGTCGTTACTTTTTCGAAGGAAACATAACAGGTATTGCTTATCTTCGAATGCTCAACAAGTTTGCTTTTCCGGAACTGGCGTTGCACTTCAACAACCAATACTGGGAAGGGATGTTTAGAGGTCTCTGGTGGATGCAGGACGGTGCTCCAGCTCATCGACTCATTGGAGTAAGGGATCGTCTCGACGCTGTGTTTGTAAACAATCATGTAATTGGGTTAGGCCACAACACTGAATGGCCACCTCGATCTCCGGATTTAACACCCTGTGACTTCTTTCTTTGGGGATATCTCAAGGACAAGGTATTTTCTACTCCGCCACTCAACATCGCAGACTTGCGTCAGAAGATTTTGAACGAGTTCAACATCTTACGAGAAGATCCCGCGTTAATTACGCGTGCAGTGCGTGACATGCATCGAAGAACATTGCTGTGCGTTGAGCGAAATGGTGTGGGCATGTTGAAGGACGATATCAATAAATTTGTAAATAAATGTAAATAAAAATGTACTTCAATTTGTTTGTTAGACACAATTTGCTTTGCCTACGGTCGATCATGTTTACTAACGCTCCCTAACCATTGTGTTTTGCGTACCCTAGGGTTATGTGCTTTTCCAATAAACACGATTTTAGACAGAAGTTGAGTTTGCTCGTATACGTTTAAAACAAGAAATTCTCTTAGTTCTGTTCTTAACTGAGCCATTCGTAATCGAACTCATAAGTTTAATTCACTTTGTGTGCTTGTTTTGATACCCCTGGGAAACGTATTTTCAAATCCCAGAAGCGTAATTATTTGCACAGCCATTGAAATTCTAATGTATGATCTCGTGCATACAAATTATGGTATTTGCAGTTTTTTTGATACACCCTGTATTTACATCAGCAATAAATACGCATACACTTCCCACGGCGAGTTGTGAAATATTCTTTATCTGTAGGATCAAGGAGAGATTTTCCTGAAACATTACTTGCATTTACTTGTAAATTATGGTGTTTATACAGGATCCAAAATTCAACAAAAAAATGTCTTCGCCGCAGAGTATTTCAGTGCTTCCTAATTTGGAAGCACTGAAGTACTCTGCGGCGAAGACATATTTTCTTGCTGAATTTCCCCCCATTTTCACTCCCATTTTCCTCAAAACTTAATATGGCTCTT
Organism: Trachythela sp. YZ-2020; assembly: GCA_016169945.1. Lineage (NCBI taxonomy): Eukaryota > Metazoa > Cnidaria > Anthozoa > Malacalcyonacea > Clavulariidae > Trachythela > Trachythela sp. YZ-2020. The sequence continues at coordinate 465,278 of JADLSH010000333.1, forward strand.
TGAAACTTTGCACAATCCTTGGATCCCTAGTTATAAATATCTCAGCCTGTCACAAAAATGCACTTTATATATATAATGCATACCGTATCTTCACTGGTAACGTCAGAATCTTTTAACATCAGGGTGATCAATCGTTCAGGCAAATTTACCAGCATCAGAAACACAACTTTGTGATCACTGAACGGAAGAAAATATTCTTTCCATGAACGTTCCTTTTTCCGAAGTACTCTTTCATGAATCTATCTCGATTGTTCTTATGATGAAACTTATCTAGAAGACCATTCACATAATCACATCTTCTATGAATGATTTACTGGGTTGCAAGTCAAACACTTGAGCTACTTGTTAGTTGTTTCTCTGGGTAAATCTTTTCATCGGTGAGACTTTTCCCTATTTCTCGGATGATAGACAAAACCGTCTCCTCCCTAATGTAGCTTGGTATTTGTTTTTTTCCTTTCTTAGAAACTGTAGTAGCTTTAGCAGCTTCGACATTGGTGTTCACGGGTGAATGTTTACTGCGAACATGCTTCGTACGCCCTCTTTAGATTTGCACACTTTTGAGCAAAATTCACAAGGAAATTACTTTAAACCTTCAAATTGAAGACAAAGATGATGTTAAAGGCATTTCACTTCACATTTTCAATAGTTTGCTGAAAATTGTCCTCTGTGGTTGTATTTTCGACTTCGGAGCCCAGAATTGAAGGAATTTCGCTTTCTGAGTCGTTTGCCGACTCGAAGCCATGCCAAGAGCAACAATGCCTTATTTCAGTATTTATAATCACAATATCGTATTTCAGTAATACTACACTCTAGTAATTTCTGAATTCTATGCACTCGTATTGTCACGTGATGCGGTTTATCAACATCTGAAATTAATTGGCTTGAAAGCCTTTGAAGTTTGCCGGCCTTCCAAACCCTGTCTCTATTAACTATGGTTTTACCTGTTGATCAGTTTCATCATTGGGCATGCTTTCACATGGGCAGCCCTTGATATTTCACGGTAACACTTCCTACTAACAAATTGACCAATCATAACGCGCAATATAGCACAAGTTAATTAGCACATAACTTGCAGGATGCTAACAAGATCATATCATTTATACTGAGCGCTTCGCTTACTCAAGTTATTTAAATAATTTTCTGCGGCGGCCTTATAACAGAAAGAAACGCTACTTACTCAAGTTACGAAATGAATTTCAAGAATGAAAGTCTGCCGATTATGCACGCGAACTGCTTTGGACAGTGATTTCAGATGGTATGATGCGGCGGTGTGCGATCTGACGCTGGACATATTACCATAAATATACAACAACAGGCAGTATGGCGAGCGACGACACAGTTAGTCAAACAGAACTCAATGACAACGCGGAGCAAGTACCGCCGGGCGTCTTCCTCTCATGAACAAAGAAATATATCAGTTTATATAGGTATAAAGTTGGTCCTATGCAACAGAGTGGCTGCAGCGGCATTATAACAGAAAGAAATGCCACGACCAGATGTGGTTATCATATAACACTGGGATTAACAAAGAATCACATGCTGGAATCTGGATTATACCACTGATTGATACAAAATGTTTAGTGAAGGGGGATTTGCCATCTCTTAGCTTGGGTATTGTAAGTATACAGGCGAATTCAATTGATTGCGTTATATTTCGTTTTAAACCAAAATAAAAATTCATGTCCGCTATAACGAGAGTTAACTGTATATGTCTGTAGATATATTTAGTATGTCTCGTTTTGTTAATGCGCTGCATGTTGGTAATATATTTGATTGATGTATTTGAGTCCAAATTCGATCATTGGTTTGAGGCTGGAAAAGCTCGACAGCTTTGTCACGGGTTAGGATAAAACGTGGATACGGTCGGACGGAGAGCGGCTGACAGACGGATAGGTGGAGGACGGAGGGACGAATTACTTAAATTGTCATGAAACATTATTTAAAAGTCATATGGTATAGAAAATGCTTCTCCTGCCTTTAAAAGTCATTAAAATGCTTCTCACGCCTTTTAAAGTCATATTCGCGTTTTATCCTTTCGGGTAAAACGCGGATATGTATAGAAAATGCTTCTCACACCTTTAAAAGTCATATCCGCGTTTTACCCCAAAGGGTAAATGGTGTATATGGTGTAGAAAATGCTTCTCGTGCCCTTTCGATTTTTAGACTTTAGATGATAAAGGTGTATAGGTGGGTATCGGTATATAAGGTTTCATATTTCAGTTGGAGACACATAGATGGATACAATTTCATCACACTCGCACATACTGAAGCAACAGTCCAGACAAACGTGTTAAACTTCCTTTCTTAATTCGCCTACTGCCACATGCTGCATGCGAGCATGATGTGAGATACATCAAAGTTCAAAACGTCATTTTTTAGTAGCTTGGGCAAAATTTGCGGTTTTGGCACAAATAAAGTGTTTTCAGAGTTTCTCAAATTGTATCCTGTGCTGCGAGATTCAAACAATTCATTAAGATAATGCAGAGTTAATTTGTTAATTGTTTTAAACATCAATATAGCTTTATGCTTTTTCCGGCGTGTTGAAAGATTATCCCAGCCCAGCTTACTAAAAAGGTCGCTGGAACTAGCATCATATCGAGATTTGGTGATGCCTCGCTGCCCTATTTTGCAATTTTTGCAATTTATCAAAATACGGTTGAATTAATGCTCCATAAATTTTCAGGGCAGTGTTTATTAGTTAGTAGCCATTGATAAAGATTTTTCAAGTCGGAATTAATTATTAGCTCAAGCTCTGTTACAGATTTTGCTGCGATGCTTTGATTCTAATCCAATTGGAAATGATATCAGGGTACATAGCCTAGCAAACTTCTTAGCAGTTTGCGAAGACTCTAGTTGCGACGGAATACATTGCTCTGTACATTTATCTGATACATTTATTCATTCGTCTTTGGACATTGCGTCGGGTTAAAATACCTACATGAAACTCATTCCATAAAACTTCGTTTATCGTGGTTCATTCGCGGTTTTGGCACCAATAAAGTGTTTTCAGAGTTTCTCAAATTGTACCCTGTGCTGCGGGATTAATCCAATTGGAAATGATATCAGGGTACATAGCCTAGCAAACTTCTTAGCAGTTTGCGAAGAATGTAGTTGCGACAGATTACATTGCTCTGTATTTGTCTTTGGACATCACGTCGGGTTAAAATACCTACATGAAACAGTATTGCTCACCGTGATCTGAAACCTGAAAATGTTTTGGTGTCTAACCACCATTACAATTGACTGACTGATGCAGAAATAGTCGACCATATGGCTTCTGTGAAACCACTCATCTGTAAGCTGACAGACTTTGGTGAAAGTCGATCAAAAGACATCCACAGTCCACACCACAGTAGGCTAAGATTTACTAAGTGACATAATGGTACTGCAAGCTCTTCCGCATTGTCTTTGATTATCCTAGGCGGAATATATATTATAAAATAAATTAATAACGACTAACAATTTACTATACAGTCACACGATAGTAAATTAACATGCATCTTTGATCATTTTGGGCACTAAAATATATTTCTTATGCCATCTTAGGGCATTTTCTTGGTATGTAAGCAACCTGAAGCCTGACCCTAACCAGCTGACCTAACCGAAATTGTATAGTACAATATTTTGTTTGCTCATATACCGAGAAAGTGCCATCTTGGCTTGTAGAACAAACAGTTTGTATAGTATCTGGATTTAAATTGCATCATGCACATTTGAAAATGCTGATACATTAATGTTGGGCCAAGTCAAATTTCTAGCATATGTATTATTCTGGGACCAGTTGTTTGAATAGTGCATAGCGCTATCCGGTGATTTTTTGAAACCTTCGTAAAATTGAACAAAGAACAGAGAAACTTCCATTTTGGCCAACAGAATAAATATTACAGCATTCGATCTCTTCAATGTTTTAAGTTATGAACATGATCAATAGAAAATTTATGAAGGTTGAAAAAATCTATCAAGTGGATAACGCTATCCACCTTTCGAACAACTAGCCTCTGAGCTATATATTAAACCTATTCTAATTTACTTGAAAATATTCCTGTAATGTAGGAGGATTGACTTTGAGAAAGGAACTGGTAGTTGAGCCATAAAGACAAGTTAGAGCATTTCTCAACAGGGCACACACAGAATACATCTTTCCAACAGCACTCAATCCAATCTTTAAGTTGTTTTTAAAATCAAGAAATTTAAAATATCCCCAAAAACCCATTCAATGGCAACCTGCCCAAACAGTTAAACTCAGCTTCTCCAGCAGTTAGGTTAGCATAATGGCATGCTGGTATGGCTTCTGTAGATGTCGTCTCAAGGGGTAAGCATGGTCTCCATAGATGCACATGGGGTCACCAAGCGGGGTGTTGGAGTGCCCTTCCAGTTGATTGAGAAGGCCAGACATTCCCAACATCATGACATCATGTATTTTTCCTTCTGAAAACAAAAACATATATTCTGTTAGCTCAAGTACTATAAACAACAATACGAAAATATAAGTGAAGCCATCCATATATCTGCAGTCAAATCATGAAAGGTACACATAACAGATATAAATGTAGTATATAGACAGTAAATACTTATAGTAAATAACAAAAAAGTTTGTCACAAGGCCATTAGGTGCCACAGCTGATTGGAACTTGATGGCATGAACGCGTTTATGGCCATTATGCATCATACGTTGATGTTCCCCAGGCCGACATATTGGTCGTACCGTGCCATCAACAAAGCCCCAACAGTTCTCCAATGCTCCACCAGTTCTCCAACGCTCCACCAGCATCGTGAATTGCATTGGCATACAATTGCAGACGGTCTCGGTGAAGCCAAGGTTGATTCAGATCTGTTGAAAGATAACCTAAAAATGTATGATGTGCTAAAAATGTAGTCTGTCACCTCTGAAGTGATCAGACTCAACTTGGAAACAGAGCGACCGAAGCGAGGGATAATATTGAAACTACACACGTAGGCAAAACGTCTTAGCAACATGCATAACCCTTCCATTCCCATTGCTACTGTTCTATTAGGGCAAACAAATTTGTCGGGAATTTGTTACGCTTCAGCCAGAACAGGAAGATCCGCTAAGTCCAGCCTAAAATCAGCCCTGCACTAATTGTTCGTCATGAACTGAATCTGTGTTTCAACTCCATCGTATTCCCAGTACTGGAATTCCTGTGATTTTCTTCTGGTTTGGTCGTACACAGCTACGAACTCGTTTTCATCAATAACATTGTTGAAATGAGATATTGCTGACAGCCATATTAATTAAAACAAAACTCGTACTCGTTGTCATAATTGTTGTTTGTTTACTGCTAAAGCAACATTTGAATGGAAATGACTACGAGTACGAACTTCCTCGCGCCAGGCCGCACACGGTCAAATTTCGTAATCGTATGTCAAAACTTGGTATATATGTATAAAGATTCATGTATATGTATTAAAAACCATATATGTCAGGATTCATATATATATATATGTCAAGATTCATATATATATATATATGTCAAGACGAGCCGTTGAATATATACTGACGAGCCGTTGAACGGCGAAACATGCATGTCTGCAGATTTGACTATATATATATGTCAAGATTCATATATGTATGTCAAGATTCGATATAGGTATTAAGATTCATATCTGTATGTCAAGATTTATATATATGTGTTGAAATTCATATATGTATGTCAAGGCTCACACATTTATGTGAGGATTTTGTATACTTGTAATAAGATTTATATATAAATATATCAAGATTCATGCATGCTTTAATGAAGCACTTCTTGACCGTTTAATTATACCGCTGACCAAATATTTATAAAATAAATTTTAAAATATAGCGATTAAATAATAATATAAGTGATTAAAGATGGCGCATTTCATAGATTATCTTAGACAGTTCTTTGAAGAGTTTTTGAGATTTATTAGGGAAGCAATTGCGGGGTTGAGTTCAGAATACGAACCAAATCGTGTGGACAGCCTGTAACAGGATTAATTGGATTAATTTCAAGTCGTGTTGGAGAACACGACAGCGTCGATCAGTTGCTGGAAGACCTGGAACGGCTCTTAGCCACTGTGCGTCTTCTAAAGACCAGATATCAAGATAGGCATGTTCAGGGCTTTCAATGTTTACCGTCGCCTACTTTTCTTTCAAGAAGCAAAATATATGCTCTTCACCTTTCTCGATACTTTAAGCATCCATTGTAGTCATTTCTTACTCAAAAGTGCCCATTTTTATTAAAAACAATCGATGTTTATATTCGTTGATAGAAACTGATTTCGTCCATTTTTAATTTATTTAATTGTTGGTCAGCGGGAAAGGCCAGTACTTCGAGTAATCCTGGGTGGACTTTGATGCATAATAATTTAATTACTCAAAGTATCACAGGAAAATCCATGTGCGCCTTCGAGCATAGCACATGGTCGGACGAATGCATGCATTATTCATGTTTTCGTTTGGAATGATTTGGAATATATCACTTTGTGTAGTATTTGACTGTTTCAATTTTTCAGTGACTGTAAATTTGTTAAATACAGTATACTAATACTACAATTAAAATGCCTGAGTAGTTGTACACTATTTAATTACAGTAATAATGAATGGGTCAAGCTGAAGCGAAAAACTCTGCATTCACCTCACAGCAAGAAAAGAATAGAGTATTTTTATTCATGATATGTTTGGGCCTTCAGAATGCTGTAAATCTTCGGCCCAAAGTGCAAGAAACGGCATTTCAGAGATTATAAATTTTAAAATTTCCCGACTGTGCATGACCCCGAACCCCATTGAAATTGTGCCCACACTCGGCGCGCGTTATCAGCATCACCCCGATATTTAGCGTTGCTCTGATGAGTGACGTCACTGCAGCCGCCTACTTGAAATAATTTTGAAAGCCCTGCATGTTGAATTGAACATCTCTTCCGATATCGAAGCCCCACACCACAGTTGTCCTGTTCATTATTTAGGGCACGCTTGTCGTATACGGCTTGTTGTTGACAATGTTGTTGTTCAGCAACTGCGTGAAGAATCTATGAAATGGGTAGACATTGCTAGAATTCTTGGAATTTCACCCAAGACTTTGATTCGTCAAGCAGGGAATTTGAAATGCCCATTGGTGCCGATGCCTTCGCATGTATTGAAGATGGTAATTTAGACGGACATGTACGAGAAATTTTGTGAATAAATCCTGAAGCAGGTATATTTTATGTGTAACACAATGATATAAGTAACATGAAATTAACATCCCTGTCTAATAAACGCCCGATTTGCATGCTTCTCTTTAAAAGTACGAAAACGTGATACCGAGATGATTATTAGATCATTTTTACAATGTCAATATAGGTCACTCCCTTGTGCTTTTCCTAGGAGGGCTCAGCAGGGGCGGATCTAGGAATTTTCGTACGTTAGTCAAAAATTTTTGGTTCCACTACCCCAGGGGGAGCATATTTTTTCGGTGGGGAGGGGGGGCGCTATTGTTTTTAGCTAGGCAATAAAATGAGTGTTTCAGCAGACTCAGCATGCATAGGAAACACAATTTGCCATATATTATGCTTATAGATATCGTATTACAAACAGCGTAGCACCAAACCATGCGGTCAAAGACTCAAAATTTGGACATAACAATTTGTGTAGTATTAATATTTGGTTCGGTCGATAAAAATACATCCGCAATACCTTGGCTGATACAAATATTACAACAAATGCCAATATAACGACTATATAATAATATAAATGACCTTTTGACCAACCGCAACTATATGCTAATTCAGCCAAGCGGCTTTTACCAGCATGAAATAGACACACTTTGAACTTAGTAATACTCAGTAATAGTATTAGTATCAGACTATAAACCAATATAAATAGAATCTCTTTTAATACCTTATCGCTGTACACTTCTTATTTTGTTGACGAGCAACTCTGAGTATGAAAATATCTGCGCCAAAATCTCTCGACAGACTGACATCGGTGTCATTGATAGTATCTTGGACAGATCTTGTATTCAAAGCGTGCATTATACTCGATCCTCAAACCAATTTGAACCTTTGCGGTCAAGTAGCAATCAGAAAGACTTTATGTTCATTTCGTATTGACTGAAGACTGCTGAATACCCCAAGGAGCGCTGCTGAATACCCCAAGGAGCGCTGCTGAATACCCCAAGGAGCGAATTAGTCAAAAAAATCGAGCCAATGAGAAAGGAGAATATTTCCTTAACGAGCCAATCAGAAAGCTCGAATATTGCCCAAATGAGTCAGACCCCTGCAAACTTTAGTCAAAATTCAAATGGACCAATCAAATGGCTAGAATCCGCCTCAGATTAGTCAAAACTCACGCAGATAACCGCTATTTTGACTTTTTTACTGTAGGCTCGGCCGCTGCACGAAATTGATAACTGGAGTATTTTTGAATATCACTGTCGGCTGCCGCTGCATGAAATATTACAACTGGACTATGTATTTTTATATCTGTGCAATTTTTACCTTAATCGCGTGACTAGTTTGACAACCCCTAGATCCGCCCCTGGGGCTCAGAGCAAATACATTGAAGATTCAACAGAGTCGTGTTCGGGAATCCATTGCAAGAGTTAATCCTGTTCTCTCAGCAGTGAGAAGACACAGCTTCAAGATTGTCAGGCGAAAGTATTCTGTACCTTGCCCAAACGCCCTCTGGCATATTGATGGCGATCATAAATTGATAGAACCGTACAGAATTGTCATTCATGGTGGGATTGATGGGTATTCTCGCCTTATAATATATTTAAGGGCTTCAACAAATAACAAGGCCAGTACTGTTCTTGATCTTTTTCAAGAGGCTGTCAGCCTTTACAACCTGCCGTCTCGTGTTCATTCAGACAAAGGTTTGGAAAATGTAGAGGTAGCACGGTTCATGTTGCGGTTCACAACCAACGAATAGAACGTTTATGGAGAGAAGTTAATCGTACGGTAGTAAGCAAGTTTAAGAACATATTCATGTACCTAGAAACAAGTGGATTGTTTGATCCACTGAACGAAATTCACCTATTTTGTCTTCAATATGTGTACCTCCCTAGAGGAACTGACTAGAGTCTGGAATTATCATGGCCTTACCACTGAAGCCAATACGACGCCAAGGCAGTTGTGGATAACAGGAATGTTGTGCAATAGTCAGAGTGGTTACACGGCAGTTGAAGATGTTCTTGATGGCGTTCAGCCATCACCGACCACCTGCCTAGTGAGCGACCACCTGCCTAACACGACCAGCGACCACTCTTTTGCGTCCCAAAGCAAGAAATTTACCCGTCATTAGCGACCATTTTTACTTCAAAGCGATTTTTTCATGTTTGTTTACGTTTATTAACGTCTTAAAACATTCAGGTTTACGAGAGTTTTACCCGGAAATTGTCAAGGTTTCAAAGCAAACCAATCAACGTTTGCTACTGAGATAATGCAGGTGTTGATTGGCTTGCTTTAAAACCTCCATGATTTCCGGTTAAAACCTTGTACTTGCATTTTCATAAATGGGGTCTTTTTCTCTAACTTCACATAAAAACACATTCCCAACAAATGACTCATGCATTGTCTCTTACTCTCGAAATTCGTTCCGATGATTTACCGTAAACAAGCATTGTAAGTGTTCAAACAGTTCAATAATCGTAAATCATCGGAATGAACTTTCGGAATGAATTTCGTAACTTTGCAACGAACAATTCGAAGTATCGTGACCGTTTTAGCATTTAAAACACTTGTTTGATAATTTTTGAGAAATGATGATGTCATTTACAAACCTGTGTTAACAACCACCTGTCATTTACGACCGTTTTTACGAGAACCAAGGGTGGTCGCAAAACTCAGGTTCTACTGTACTTATTAATAATATACATGAAATATTTATGCACTGCTCCTAGCCAATCAGAATTGAGACATTTTTTCATGTATATTAAGCTTGTAATAAATCCTTATATATTGAACTATTATACCTGCCACATTTCAATGTTGCTGTATGTGCTTGCAGGGTTATCAATAAAGGAACAAAACACAAAACCACTTATTTTGTCACATATTTTGTCACTGATTGAAACTGATTGTAGTTCAAGGTTAAGTCAGTCGATAGTTAACCTTTACCATATAGTAGTATTATGTATTGGATACCACTTTTTTTTTGGGGGGTGTGAATATTTTTTTGAGAACGCCTAATAATCTATAGTAATTATTGCGAAATAATATTTAAAAAAAGAGCATAATCATCAAAAAACGGCCTCCACGGACGGGGGGTGTAGAAATCAAATTAGCATTCAAAATGGCTGCCAAAATGGGGTGAACAGTCTCGTTGGCGCTTTGTTGGCATTTGTATTACGGTCGTGACGTAGACGGTAATTGGATGCGCGTGGGATGAGTAGGCACACGCGCGTGGATACACACGATAATTCGTGTGTGGGGGGTATTGGATCTACACAAACACACCCAAAGCCTTGGTTGAGCCGACTGAAGTTTTGGAGAGCGCGTTGTGGTTTATATTTGTGTAAATTGTTTTTTTTATTTTTAACCATATTCCAGATTCCAGTCTGAGAAAATATGTGAATCCAGTTTTCTGAGTTCTGGTTTATAACAATTTTCAAAAAACAATAACCTGGACTCAGAAAACTGGATTCATATAAATTTTTGGACTGGAGACTGGAATATATATATAGTAAAAAATATACAAAATTTAAAAAAAATCATTTTTTTATATACCAACAGGAATCTAACCTGTTCTTTTTTTAAAAAAAGCACAACAGTGTGTATATTAAAAAGGGTTTAATAAAAACCCTTTACAAAAAATTTTTTGTTTGAACTTTACGTTTGATCCACCATCACCAGCAGCATGCTATAAATATTTTTTGCTTGTGTTTATATAGACTTGTTTAATTACGCGTAATTACCGCTCATTAGTAATTAGCGATTATTTTAAAAATGATTTTATAATATGTTATTATATATAACACGTGAATTTTTTAATAAAAACTATCATTTCTCAAGGTCTCCTCGCGATCTGTTTATCTTGGTATATGAAATATATTTTCTTCCATTATAATTTTTAAAGGTGCGACGGTTCAAAAAATTGAAAAAAAACCTCCTACGTGCAGATATGAACATGAAGAAAGCGTACAGCATTTGTGAGAAAAACCCAACGCAGTTATGCGACGAAGAATGGAGTTATATTGAAGAAAATAAAAACGATATATTAAATAGTATAACACATATAATAGACATAGACGGTTGGATTGTTGATAGAGATACTCATTTATACGGCGAAGTTAGTATTTATGATGTAAATAATATGAAGAATGTACATGTTTTCTTATACCATCCTGAAATAAAAATAACTAAAAAAATCTGGAGAACGATTACTTATGTTACGAGAAATATACACGGTTTAGCGTTTTCTAAAAAACCTCGTTTTAAAAACGATCTTACATATAACGATTTTATAACGTATATGGATGTGCGCGGTGTTTACGCGTATAAAGGTGACAATATAGAGAAAAAATTATGTAAAAAATATAATATAAAATGTGTTAATTTAGAGATATTCGGATGTGAAAAATACGAGATATTATTAGATAAATATTATTTAAATACAAAAAAATGTGGACGACATTTATTATATAAGGGAGACATAAACCGTATACATTGCTCTATGTATGAAGTATATACGTATTTGCTATGTTTGTATATAAACTTTTAGAAAAACAAAATGAATACGATAACGTGTACGACATGTATATAAAGGAATGAAAAAATGTAAAAAAAATAAAAATGAAAGTTATCGAAGCGTTTTGTGCGTTATTATGCAATTATAGATACGATTCTGTACTATGGACTTTATATTATGTATGCAGATGGTTGTACGAGTTAAAACCAGATTTAAAAGAACGTAAAGGAAGAAAAAGAATCTATCCGTATTACGAATATATTAACGATTTTGAATACGAAGCAGATTTATATCAGAGACAGTTTGGTATTGTGAGGGAAGATGCTGTCTATATATATATTGAAAAAAATCGTTTCTATATAATTCCTAAAGAGTGGGCGTCCTACATATACGCAACAGGCGTAGAAAACGAAGATGAAAAAAGATACGATACGCCCATAGAGAACGTAAAGAATAGAAAGAATAAAATGTGGAAAAAACCTGTAAAATTTTATCTACATTATGAGCGTATACTCTCAAGATACAATTTTTATGAAGAGTACACTTTATCAAGATCTGTTTATCAATCCATAGTGTTTCCAGAATATATAAAAATTAATCCTTACATATATAGAATAGGCGTTGAAAAATATGGAAAGGATTGGGTATATAGGTATGCATATTTTATACGTATTTTTTCCTCGTGGGAGTATATATTACAATTAATCGTGGGTATGGATATAGACAAGTTACTGAGTCTTTTTACATTAGAGCCTATATATTATCATTGTTTAAACCATATAGTGTTGTGTATTAGTTGCGATAAATACTTAAACCGTTATCTAAAACATTTGCACAGCGCTGTGAACGCTATGAACGACGTACGCTTAGACATATACACGATGAATTATAGACAGATTGTGGGTGCTTACAATAACGAGATAAAAATGAATAGCGAACATTTTTATCATCGAATCATGTTTTTAGACAAATGCTTATGTAAAAATAGCGACGATACTATGATATATGCTAAAAAGGATGTAAATTTTTATAGTGTTTACGATATGAGTATTTATCATAGCAAAGACTATATAAGTAAAAGAACATATATGTATAGCATTACTTTTTAAAAAATGTCAGGTAAAACATTTTATTTTGTCACCACGTATGCTGACGAGTGTTATAATTTTTTTAATAATTACGAATGGTTAGAATTGGAGAAAAACGAAAACGGTAATAAAATAAAATTTTATTATGTTCAAAAAGTAAACGACGATTTGGTCAAAGGAATAATACAGTTTGAAAAGAGAGCGACCATTAATAAAGCAAGATATTATTTTTTAACTAAAAAAATGGTGAATATTTTACCGCAAGGTGTAAAAACAAACATCGGCTTTATTCTCACAAGCATGTGGTTGAATAAACAAAACTACAATATTACAAATATTTGCGAGTACGGTGTTTTATCGTTAGGCGGGGGGTATAGGGATTATAAGACAATATTAAAAAATGTTTTTTTATCGTATAATAAAATAAAAGCAGGTGTTGAGCCAGAATATTGTTACGATAAAATATCTCTTAAAATTTTACAATCGTTAAAACAAATTGAAAAAACGCTACATGAAGGAGTATAAAATACCTGTGCGTCGTATGTTATGAAAAAAAAAATGACGGGTTATTTAGCGCATTATATGTTCGAAAGTTATCATGAAAACATATACGATAGAATATTGTATAAGGCGTTGTATAATGATAAATCAATTAACGAGTTTACTGAAATTTTTTTTTAAACACGTTCTCCACTGTACAATCTCTTTATCTTTGGACAGTATTAAAAAAGAAAAAGAAAAAATTTCGTTAACGATAATGTATGATAATTTTATAACTGGCGAAAAATATCTTATCACAGTGTTATTTAGTTATTTTCGTCAAAAATTTGCCGGATTGTTTACAGAAATAAAACGAAAACCGTTTGTAGAGATAGTCGATATTCATAGTATTTCTAATAGAATATCGCATGCTAATAAAAAAATAATAAAATATTTTTTTGACGAGTTCTTTCAAACATTATCCTCTTACGATATGAACGCTATCAACGCGAAAGAAGATCTACTAAAAATAATTCGATTTTATTTACGTAATAAAAATATATACGTTTCTTATGATTTAGTTTATTATTGGCTTCTATTCAACACCGTATTAAACAGCGTACTAAAATGTTCGTGCGGTTTATTAAATTTAGAATTATGTATGTGTAACGATGAAGACCGTTTCGACAATGAAATATACAATATGTTTTTTGATAAAAAATTTATATAAAATGGAAACAACTATAGCTCTTTATTCATACGTGTGTTTGACTATCTAACAACGAACAACAAAATGCCTGCTTATCTTCGTGTACCGATTGACGATAGAAGAAAATTTTTAAGCACGGTAAACAAAAATAATAACCGTCATGTTATTTATTATAACACATTTTCCAAAAAACATTGTATGACATTATCACACCTCACAATACTACGGAGACGTCCAGCTTCAACGCGAATTTTCCCTACGTGTTTCAATCCGTTGACGAAGTTGCCGAATATTATCGCGTACTGAGTAAAATTGATTTTACCAAACCGCCAGCCAGTTTGTTCATTATCGTGTCGGAGGATCATACGAAAAATACGCGTACGATTGTGAGAGATAGCACGTACGGTATTGAAGTAAGAAGACAGAAAAAAAGCGAAACCTTATCTGACGAACAACCGGTTGTTGCCGGCGACGATGAGGAGAACGATTATGATCTAGGAATGTCTTACCAAACAAAAAAAATCGAATGGACAGATTGTCCGTACGATAACTGCACTTTGGGAAAAAATTTAGATATGAAATATTATCTAAAACGTTTGGAGGAATATTTGACCTGTTGGGATCGTGTTATCTTCTCTATCCGTACATCTCCTGAACTCGAAGCGCCAACGAAGAATAATAAAAGAAAGAATGAAAAAGATGATAAAAAATCTAAAAAACCAAAAGGTGATAACGACGATGAAATAATATGTAGATTATTTAAATATATGGACGTATATGACGAATGCGATGTGTCGTTGTTAATAGCCAGACACGGTTATGAAATAAGCGATGAGACAGGCTATGAAAAAAGTGTTGATGGATGTAATAAGAAAATATAATGCTTCAATATTGAACAACATCTATATAACAAATATTAAAAATGTTCTTTTATAGACAAAGCGGGACATGTTGTAGAGAAACATGGTGAAGAAAAAACCGAAAAGACTCGATGAAGATTTAGTTCGTAAAGCGGCTCGTCTACTGAAAGGAGAAAGCTTAACGAAAGAACAAAAAGAAGACTATACATTACATGACGGTGTGAGAAAAAAATATAAACGTTTATCAATTGACATTTCTAGAAAAAAACAACAATGGGCTATGGATTTAGCCGATATGAACGAATTAAAAAATTATAATTCTATGTATAGATATTGGCTTGTTGTAATAGATATATATTCAAGATATGTTTTTGTGAAATTGTTAAAAAATAAAACCTCAAATAATACTGGCAATAAATTTGAACAACTATTAAAGAATGCTAGTCCTGAAAAAATACAATGTGACGAAGGAACTGAATTTCAAAAAATTCGTAAAGAATTAAGTAAAAAATACCATTTTAAAGTATTTTCTACATATAATCGTGAGATTAAGGCATCGCATGCTGAACGAGTAATTCAAACATTGAAGACTATGGTGCGACGGGTTCTTACCGTAACAAAGACATACAATTACGTAGCTTATATGGATATAATCGTAGAACGTTATAACAAATCTCCTCATAAAGCGTTACATAACCTATCCCCGTACGATATATATTATGAAAAAAAAGAATTTCCTATACGCAAAGATATTTTAAAAAAATTGGATAATTTTAAAATTGAAAAAAACATTTTAAAACGCGGTACGATTGTAAGAATTGTAAGGGCAAAAAATCAGGAGTTTGAAAAATCAAGTTTGCAACGATGGGTTAGAGAGAAATTTAAAATATATAAAGTGTATATTACCGATCCTATTACCTATATGTTAGTCGATCTACAAGGCGGTAAAATAAGTGGAAAATTTTATCGTGAAGAATTAAAAAAAATATGAACTACATATTTCCTAGCAACACCCAATTTTCGGATCGTACAAATTATACGAATGATTTTATAATTCCGTTGCCTTCACCTATAGACGGGATGAACACAAATAAATACATGGAGGTGACGAACGTGATGTTTTCGCAAACTATTCAAAATATCGCAACCGACGAATATAGTTTTACGTTGTCGTTCGATTATGATAATTTATCACGTTTTAAACCGATAGATCTAAATGCGTATGGAACGTACGGACGTGTAGTATACAACGGATGTCTCTCCACGATGCGTTATGCGTTGAATACGGTTGTGCTCAAAAAAGGAGTGTATAATTTAGAAGAATTACTATACGTAATAAATACGCATATAGAAGAGTACGGTGTTAAACTTACTGAAAATACCAACGGGAAAATTACGTTGACGTGGAACGCATATTTTGATCTATGGGTAAACCAACAAAAGGCTATACAGACTGATCTAATATTTAGGTCGGGAAGCGGCGGCTATCATGATTATTTTCAAGAAAAACACAGTGATTCTGACTCATTAGACGAACGTGTCGAATTTATACAATACAAAGCATATGATTTTGGCGACGTTAATCATTATCATACTTATAATCACACTTCGGAGCTGGTATCGGCTAAACCTGGAGTCGGATACTATGGTTTGCCGTATAAGAATAAAAAATACCGTCCGAAAGTGTTCATAGATACCGGTGGGGGTAGCGGTTATAATACACTAAAAGTGGATAGATTCGATGACGGATTTTTCTCTAACGTAACATTAACACTACGTTTTTCGCAAGGTCTACAATATATGCTAGGATTTGAAGACAGTGAAATAATACATACAGAAAAAATAATGCACGGTGACGATAATACAGAAAGCGATACGATTTTAGGATCCGTGCATAGAAATAAAAACGTTTATGTTTATGAGGGTAGTTTTTTACCTGACATAAAAGACGGTATAAATAAAATGTTTATATATTGCGATCAAGTGGAGAATGTTGTGGTGGGAAATCATAACTCAGAATTGATCGCTATCGTTCCTTTAAAAGTGCAGGACACTATTGGAGATAGTTAATTTGCAATATTACAATTATTATCTTTAATTAATAAAAAAAACGAAAAATGTAAAAAGAAGAATACGTATGGCTTAGTGAAAACATTTCTTAAATCCTCAATTGAAAAAAAATACAAGTTGCATGAAAAATATAGTAAAAAAATAGAAGAACGGTTAATATATATATATCGGAGAATATTTTGACCAAAAAAATACCGTTAAAAATATCCGATACCGAGACATATTTACTTAGGAAATTAGTAAAAAATAGATATAAAGAAACAGATAAAAAAGTAATGTTTATAGAGAATTTTCATTTGAACTCTGTATTTGAACGTGCTATAACGAAATTAGAAAAAAAAAAAAATGAATAATAAAATGCAGTTGGTGGATAGTGGTAAATTTAATAAACTCATACAAATGATGGAAAGCAAATATAGAAAATCAGAGCTAGCCGACAACATCGACAACCCTGCGCTAGAACAATTATCAAAAAGCGCTGATAAAATGCATGCATCTGGAAACATTAACGAAAAAGAAATGAACGCTATACATTTTCTTAAAAAACGTGCAAAATATAAAAAAAGAAAGAATTATGAAGACGTGGAAAGCGATGATGAAGACGTTGTTGTTAAAAAAGGTGCTAACATCAGAGAGGCTACAGAAAGTAAATTAACAAAATTTATAAAATCAAATAATTTAACTTTTGATAATATTCACAATGAAGATCTTATAAAAGATTTAGCACATAATTCGCGAGGTAATTTTTTTACTGAGAGAGATGATAGACATGCCGCATTAAAAAAAAGAAAAAAGAAAAATATGCCTGCTAGTTATATATTTAACAGACAAGCAATAGCGTATTACAAAAAATTACACTTAAAACCTCTAACACCATCGAGCCCATCAACATCTCAAGCCGATCAACTCGTTGATCAAATCCATCACTCAGTCAAATCAACTCCTCAAAGAAGGGTACCGATATTGGATAAAAACCTATTTCCTACGCCTGCTGAATCAACACCATATGTGAACCGTATGAGAAGTAGGAGAAAATGAAAGATAAACTAATTTGTTTCTTAAACCGTTTTTTGAATACGGACGAATTAGACAAATTAGCTCATAAAAACGCTATATTAAATAATTTTTTTATCGGGACATATCCCGCAGACGTTATACCACCGTTTAAAAAAACATGTTGTTGGATATGGAATATAGATAAAAGCTATCAACCAGGAACACATTGGGTGGCGGTTTGGTTGAAAAATAATAAATTAGTTTTTTTCGATAGCTACGGATATAATATAAAGAAATATAAACGTCAAATATGGTTAGATTTTGCTGCAACTAACAACTTTTCTATAACGTATTTTAATACCGGATTTTTACAAAATATACAGACCAAAACGTGCGGAGTGTGGTCTTTACTCTATCTATATCAACAATGCCACAACGTTTCGACAATATATAAAAAAAAAATTTTTAACGGTTTTAAAAAATACAACAATTCTATTAAAAATTATAATGCAAAAATTTTAAGAAATACGTTTAGAAACGATGTGCTATTATTCACGATGGCAAAATCTATTTTTAAACATCATATCCTAGCCATATATGCGGCGAAATGTAATAGCAATAAACACACACAAGTTTGTAAAAATTTTATTTCTTATAACAAATTTTAATTATATACAATTGTTCTATCTTCTGGAAATATTTGTGTACGTATACGCGTGTTCTCATAACTGTTTGTTTTTCCATCGATAACTATGTACTTGTCGCTGCATTCTTTAATGTCTTCGCATATAGCGTCTATACTAGACGAAGGTATATATTTTTTCATTAATATTCTATGAATATTTTTATGATTGTTAAAGTTGTAGAACACTACATGGTATTGCGAATTGTTATAAATAGTATTTAGAACGCCTAATTTATAGGAGGAATCTTGAGAGATAAAAATAAGCAACATGTTGCAATGATGACTGTCGCGACATGCTAAATTATTTAAATTCCGTGTATTTTCCGCTCCAGAAGATTCTAACGTCGCCGTTCCTGCATGCACCATTAAATCGTCTAACACTAATAATGTATGCTCTCCTAATTTCTGCTCGATTTTCTCAATGGACGGAATGCCTTTGTTACAATTTATAAATTCGCTTTCTTTTAATTCGCTTTCTTCTTTGTTTTTTTCAATAATCATTTTTATCTCATCGTATAAAGGCTGCTCGGTCGAATAAAGATAAATCAATTTGTCCGGTGTTGGCTCAATCATCACGTCAATATTTTCAATTATTTTTTTCACAAAGTAGGTCTTTCCACACTGCGTAGGTCCGGTTATGGTCATGGTAAAAGTGTGCTGAAACGGTATTACAACGCTGCTTACATCATTTTTCTATAAAACCAAAAGGAATAGTTGTAAAGTCGTTTTTTACAATTCGTTTATTAAACGTAAAAGAGAATACTTTTTTTTCATCTTTTAAAAAAATTCGCTGATGGTTGTGTCTGAAAAATCTACGCACGTAATTAACCGTAATTTGTTGTTGTTGTTGATCCTCTATACAAGTTTTTAACGATTCGAAATTTATCTTCACATCGTATTCGGCATTTTTACCAAATCCTTTCACGAGTGTTTTAGACATGGTTTTTTTCTCTATTTTTCCCGTTTTTGGACAGGTATAATCGTACTCGTTCGTTATATAAGAATAGCTTTTTGGACCTGTCGAACAAAAATGTTTTATGTAAATTTCAGAACAATTCTCTAACGCTAATTCGTCTGTCAATTCGCCAAGAAAATTCGTTTTAACAGCTGGTGTATATAAATGTATACACGAGTCGGTGTCATAATACAATACTTTATCCGCACCGATCTTATTTAACAAACCCAATAATTTTAGACGTGCATACGTGGTGACATGTGCGGCTATAATCACATTACGATTTGGCATGTTTGTAGCAACGGATTCTTTTTTCCTATACGTTACTCGTGCTATTTTATCGCTAATAAAATCCATAGTAGTAACATCGTTCATATTATCGTTTAGTAAAGACAATAGTTGCGTGTACGAATCTATAAAATCTACGGTGACTACGTTATCGTTTTGTGCTAATTTCCCCCATAACGAATTGAGCAATTTTTTTGCAATCGTACGCAAGGCCGAATTTTTTTTCAAATTATTTTTATCTAATTGTATTCCTTCAATACGTAAAAAATCAGCTATAAATTCGTCTACGTCCTCGTCGGTTACGCACGATTTAGGAATGCCTGAGCTTTCTTGTTTAATTTTTAAAAAAGTATTCACATATGCTTGAAAAATTTTTGCTTTTTTTTTATATTCGTATATTTCGACAATCTCGATCATCTTATATTTTTGTTTAATCGCTTCGTTCACCTCCGCGATACACCACGTTCCGTATATACATCGCGCGTTCTCATTATGCGTGCACAAAACTTCTTTTTCTATAGCACATGTTCGACACAAAGGGAAAATTAATTTACCTTACAACCGTAAAGGCAAAACGGGAAAATGTAAATTTTGTGGTGGTAATATAACGCATTTTATCAGACCTATAGCGTTTTTTAAATTCACTTTTAAACATGCGTCATTGCCTACATGAAGTGTCGGATGTTTTATAGGATATAATCTATTTTTTTGCACGTCCGGATATAACGATGTGAAATCATGATAGTTTATTTTCTCCTCGCTTTCTCCAACATCATAATATAATACGGCTGGAGACGTACGTCCACCATACAGAGCGTCTTTTGGATTAAGCGGTAAATGATTAAACAGTTTGTTTTTTTTCTCTTCCAATTGCTTTTTTGTAAAAATTTTTTCTTTTAAAAAATCACATTCCCAAACCTCAACTACGTTATAACCATGCATTTTTAATTCGTTTGTAAATCTTTTTGTACTGGCATTTAGATTATAGAACGTCTCGTTTAACGTCGTGTTATAATCACTTAAATCAAAACATTTTTTACAACCATGCCAAAAACAACCGTGAAATTGATATACGGTGTTTGTTGTCTCGCAATATCCGTCAACAAAACGTCCTAATATCTTTTTTTCACCGTGTAACGACAGCTTATACTCGATGGGGGTCGTCTCATTAATACCGCTTAAATAGATTAAAGCCAATAAACTTTGATTAACATTTCCGCGGTAGCCTGCCGCAGGTAATAAAGATAATTGTTCTTTTTTTAATTGGTTTAATCTGTACACTTTTAACGCAACACCTGCTATTGTTATACATTGTCTATCATAAAAAGGTATCACGCTGCTAATTTTCTCTTGATTGTGCGCGAATAATATGGCTCCTTTTCTTCAAATATCCACATCTGTTTTACAGTAATAATATATTTCGTTTTCAAAAATATACGGTTTTCGACTTTTCTCCTCGTACCACACGTTGAATTTCTCAAGTTCTTTTTCGTTCATTTTAGTTAAATCAAAATATTTTTTAACGACAATATCACCACGATAAGACAAATCGTAGAAAAAATACGGATGGTAGCCTTTTACTAGCAGGTCTTCAAAACCCAACGCTTCTGGAAATTTCGCTAATCTCATGTCCAAAAATAAATAACTATCTATAATTCTAATACCGTACGAGGGAATTTTCAACGACATAATTTTATTACCGTTCATGACGAGTTCGGGAACGATTTCTTTTTCGATTAATAATTCCCGTAGCACAAATATTGTATCAAAACGCGAACCGTTATGAGCTACCCATGTTGATTCGGGATGTGCAAGCACAAAATCTACAAAATTGCTCGTCACATTATCTTTAATAACGTATTGACGATAACCGCAACAGGCGTTTTGCTCTATAGAATTATCTGAAAATTTCTCCTCGCCTTCTTCAAAAACATCGTTTTTTACTACAAACGGGATGCGATCACAACCGTAACAACATTTTTGTATAACACAATAAAAAGGAATTAGCTCTAAATCCTCATTTTCTTTCGTTTCAAAATCGAAAAAAAAATAGCGTAGGATGTGAGGGTTCAGACGGTGGTTTAAGTGGTTTCATATAACACTCATGATTTTTTTCATATTTCACACAACGGTGACACATTTCTTTTTCGCAATCGTGCCGAACATAATGATCGGCTTTTATAAAAAAAAATCGCGGTTTAGTTCTTTGACATGTTTTACAATAAAAAAATTGTTGGCATGGTGTCGAGGAATTTTGTTTCTTATGGTGATTTGTAAATACTCGACATGTTAGATGATTCTGAAAACATTGTCTGTTTGTAAATATAACGTTGCAATTACTGCATTCATAATAGACACCTTCGTTTTCACACTTCTTAATCGACGAATAACATTTTTTACATGTCGAATCTATACGGCAAACATGATTAAATTCGTACTCGTAACGTCCAAAGCGTTTCATACATCTATAACAACTTATACTGTTTTTTGTAAATAAACCCATATTAAGAACCACGTCGTAATGTGCATTATTTAACCATAAAATAACCACGTCGTTAGTAAAACGTAATAATTCTCCATTTACACCGACTCGCGAATCAAATACAATTTTATTCTGATACTGATCCGAAAATATAATCAAATCGATATTTTGTTTCTTCAAAAAATTTTCATAAATTTTTTCATAATCGTTACCGCATACTTTATCGCCTTCTTTCACACCGCACTCGCGATACAATTTTTGAATTTCCATTATTGTAAAAACATCTTCTAATTTTCTCCCTCTAATTTTACGATCTTTTTTATAAAAACATAACGCTACTAACAAAGCGATAATAAAACAACATGATTTTATCATTTTAGAAAAAAATTCGCAACTTATTTGAAAAACACCTTGTTTTACATATCTATTATTTTTTTTAGGAAATTTCAACTCGTTGATACCGCCACCATCACTTTTACCACGATTTAAAAATTTGTAAACGTCTCTCGCCTTTTTTTGCGGTTTTTTAACGTCTTGTAAATTCTTTTTACTATTTTCTACAATCTGTATTGTGACAACAGCACTCCATCCCTGCCCTACAAGCTCCCTACCGCTTTGCATCATGTTTTCAAAAGTGTCCATAAAATGTTTTACAGTGTAAAATTTTAACTTCATTAAGGACGTGCTAAAAAACATGCTCGGTGTGTTTGAAAAACAAAATCGCACAGTCATCATTGCTTTGCGCGCTCATGTATGCTAAATCTATTAATTGTTGAAAAAAAGAACGTAACGTCTCCATAAATTGTATAAAATCATCATAAATATTCACATTAATTTGATAATGCTGTTCGGAGGTTAAAAAATTTGGAACTTCTCTCCTGTGGATCCGCCTTATTTCGATATCTTGTGGGCGTTTTTTTCTTTTTGCTTTATCGTTATTTTTATACTTGACGTACAAACTTACTAATCTATCCATATCCTCCTCATCCATCTTTCTTTCTTCTTTTTAACCAACTACAACAACACGTTTTTTTCTCCTTTTTTTCTTCGTTAACGTCGTCGACACCGTCAGGACAATCTATTTCAATATTAGAAGATTTATTTACAATAACGCAATTTAAGTTTACTAAAGGATTTTCAATTCCTTTTAAACACGTATTCCCCATTTTTACGCTCCCCTCACCTCTTTTTTCGTCGTCGAATATTTATAATGACGTCGTGCTTTTTAAAATCCACAAAGAATATATTTTTAATTCTTAGTTATAAATATCATATAAATTGCTATTTTCTCATAGCTTTAAAAATGTCTAATAAATGGACGTCTGCTAACTGGACGCCGGTAAAAACTACGAGTAACAACGTAAAAACGGTGCGGTTAAATAAGCGCCGTCAGAAAAAATATTATGATTCTGTAAGAGACGTGGTACGATGTAAAAGCAATACGTTAAAACGTGAAAGATGTAAAAAACGAACGGCAAAAACGAGTAAATGTTGGATACATTTAGGAAAAGAGAATAATTTAAGAATAAAAAAATCTACAATTAACAATGCGGGAGAAGGTTTATTCGCGTACAAAAATCCTATCGATAAAAATAAAAATATAGTAAAATATACAGGTAAAAAAACAACCAAACGCGCTATAGATCGTAAGTATGGTGAACGTTTAGCCGCCTATACTATATGCGCATCGCCAAGACGATGTATAGACGCGTATAAAACAACTCACGGACCGGGCAGATATGCTAACGATAATAGCAATCGTCAAAAAATAAACGCGAGATTTACAAACAGTTTAAAAATTAGAAGTTTGAAAAAAATAAATCCTCATCAAGAAATTTTTATTAATTACGGTGACGAGTATTGGAATGGGGAAAAAAAGAAAAATGCTTAAACAAGGTTTGGTAACGGCGATTAATAAAAAAAACAAAATTTATAATACTATTATAAAACACGTTAATCCGTACATATCAAAATTAGATAAAAGGGTCAAAAAAACAACTAAACGTGTACGTTTTAATCGTCTTAAAAAAAAGCAAATAGGCGGTACGTATTTCCCAACACGCAGGCGTGATATAAGATACGAATATTAATTGTTTGCACACAAAGTTATGGCTGAACGTATGAATACCGAGGAGATGGGTAGTTTTGTTGCAGGATATTTTACAGCACGTCTTGCAGAGGCGATAAATAAAAAGATGAAGGAAATATATGAAGAAATAAAACAACAATGTATAACTCAATACCTCGACGCATATGGGTTAAAAGACGAAAAAGAATTAAACGATGAACAAAAAGGAAAAATCGTTGCGGAAACCTATAGACATTGTAACAATTTTGGAGATTATTTAGAAAAAAATCGTCCGTACGAACTAAATCACGAAAGTATGAGTATGTACTTAAAAACAACAGCGTCACATAAACTTTTAAAACAACAATAGTTATATTTTTAAAAAGGCGTACAAATCGTATTGGTTCGTATGATACAGACATATATTTGTATTTTTTAAACAACAATTACTATGTTCGCATAATGTACAGTCTATATAGTTATCGTTTTTGTAAAGCTCCAACAAAGTGGTGTTTATATTCATATATAATGCTAATATAATACGTAGATAATAAAGTAGTGGTGAAATGTCCTCAATTGTTGTTATATATTCAATATAGGCTAAATGTTCGTTTATACTCTCTTTTAAACTATATATTCTGTGTAAAGGAAGAATACGTGTTGTGTCGTATGGGAAGAACTCTTTATATTCCACATCTATTTTCTTTAGAATATTCTCAATCACGACGTTTGAAAAAGACGTCATCGTCCACTTTATACACGTCGCAGTTTCCAAAAATCACTTTTCTCCTCTTGTATTTTACACACTGCTTTCCAACACGACTGTTTTTTATTACCACTCGACACACGAGATTTTCACGTCTGAAATATACATAATAACGTTTATCAATCTCCGATTTAAACGCTAATATAATTGTAACTACTCCGTATCTCATCCCGTCGTCATATTTCACATATATCGCCATCGTTCAAAATTGTAATACGCTTTCCTAACAAATTTTTCGCTCTATCATGTCCGCGTTGCGTTAATCTCGTAAAATATCTTCCTTTATGCACTTTATATTCTTTAACCGTTTCCACAATAGCATAGTCTATATTTATAAGTACTTTGCCATAAACATCGTCAATAGCAATCAGTGTAACTATAACGTTGGGATATTCAAGAACTAAATTTTTAAATATAAAAAAGGGTAAAAAACTACTCACATCAACGTTCATATCGTCGTCTCCCACTCTACACTCTCATCCACGGGTAAATACATGTCCTTTATACTTTCGTATAAACGTTCCGTAAATAATGGTTGTTTTATCATCATCTTTAAAATGTTTTTCGAATTCAAATATATCATAAATAAATCGTTTTCTTTTTCAACGCGAAAATATATCGAGGAATAGTTAGATTTTTGTTCTTCATAATCACTCATCATACTCGGAGTATAGGGTAATAAAGAAAAAATAGTGGACAGTTTTGCACAGTTTTTCATATCACAATGACGCGTTTTACGACATTGTTTTAATTTGAACACGTTCACATACTTAATACCTCCCGAAACATAATAAAAATCGTTTGTTAAAAAATATTCTGCCACGTCGCAAACCATATATTCGTTATCATCATCGTCAGCATACCAGTTTAAAGGAAAGAATATCTTACTCAACGATTGGCAAAACTGTATACGCATTTGTGATAAAAACACATCGTCAAATTCATAAAACATATATTTTAAAAATTTTTTTCTTCTATTATACACTTCTATACATTTCTTAATTTTCGTTTCTAAATCCTCCATGCTTATGATGCTACGACTGTTCGTTTAAAAACTTATATACATATTTATTTTTTTTTTCTATTTTATTTATGTTCATTCTAGTTAATCTAGTTTTTTTTTCGTCTACTTCAAAATTATAATAGCATCCATAATTGTCAGGACCGAAATATATATCTAAAACGTTATCGTTTTTTACACGATCAAATTCTTCTATCGTTACGCAACAATTGTTCTCTTTGTTCGACACAACATGATAATACCGTCCCTTTCCATCTGCACGAAACATCATGTGAAAATTATTATCGTTACGTTCTTGTCCAACATACTTCGTTAATGTTTTATATACATGATTATTTTTTCTCTCTATTGTATCTACATGTATTTCAGTTAACATAATCTTACAGCCTATTTCAAAATTATAAAAAAAATCCATAATTGTTAGGTCCGCAATATATGTTTGTACAATCCTTAAACGAATCCGTGACAACATCTTCAAATTCTTCGGTAATCGACACATGACAGTTACAATTCTCGCACGACATAATATGATAATATTGTTCTTTTTGTTCGTTTACTCGTAACATTGTATGAAAATTACTATCCTTATGTTCTTTTACAATCGTTCCAGCATGTGTAGCCATAGCATATGAACAGTCTCTTTTCAGATTATTCATCACTGCTTGAAGTGGATAGCTTTCTTGCACGTGTTCTTCTCGCTAACAACGGTGACGAATGTTCTTTGTTTATCTCACATACCTCATCATCACCGCCAATATTCCAAAAGATTTCATCGTA
The DNA here is from genome assembly GCA_016169945.1 of Trachythela sp. YZ-2020. Classification (NCBI taxonomy): domain Eukaryota; kingdom Metazoa; phylum Cnidaria; class Anthozoa; order Malacalcyonacea; family Clavulariidae; genus Trachythela; species Trachythela sp. YZ-2020. The sequence goes on from JADLSH010000333.1 coordinate 492,173, forward strand.
TTGCACATACTCTTTGTAGGCGTCAGAGCTGTATTTATAGTGAATGCTGTGTTGTAGTGAATTTTCACGCACAAAATTTGGTAATTGTTTTTTAATCTCTTCGTCGTCAATAACCGTGTTTAAATTCTTATTAATATATATAAACGATTTATTCTCATAACGCTCGGAATCGTTGAAAAAGTTCAAAGGCTCGTTCCAATACGGAATATCGTTAAAATTATCATCACATTCGTAAAAAAACACTATCTCCAACGCTTTTGGAACTAATTTAAACATGTCTTTGTACTTATTTTCAGAGACGTCTTTTAAAGCCGACGGTTTCACATAATCCACATCTACGCAACATATACGTCTACCGATTGTTAAAGGTAAACGTACAGGTAGAACAAAAAAAACATTTTTCGTCTATACCGGCGATAATGTACACGTAATATTTTCGTAATTTATAGCTTTCTTCATAAATTCCGACGAGCGTGTGTCGAAAATTTCTATCTAATTTACGAATGCCGACACATGAAAGATGATGTTTTTTTTGCAACGTTTTAAAAAAACAATCAAACTCCGTTGTTACGTTTGATAAACCGTAAAAAATAAAATAGGTCGATTCAAGCGGTTCTAATAGTAATTGATCCACTTGAGCAAAACTACGATCAGATGTTGCATAACATTTCGCCTCCATGTTTTTTCACGAATAAATCCTCCTTACGTTTCGTCTTATTTATAGCCTTAAAAAGATTCTTAAAAATACTGTTCATAATTCTTAGACGTGTTTCTACACTTAAACCTCTATATAGCATAAGATTATTATGTCGAAAAAATAAGTCGTCATAATGATTTTTTGTAAAAAAATAATCAAAATATTTAACATATTCGTTATACATCTCCTCCATATATCAGCTCGTTGACACTACGAATCCTACACCAATACTTTTTATTTATAATAGGGCATCCGGCGCAATGTATTGTCACATTATAGTCGGGAAAAAATCGTTTCATATATATTAAGGCAACGGTGTCAAATTGAGGTGTGTTAAACTCGACAAATACACGTAAACAATTATTTTCTTTTTTTATATATAAATTTTCTATAGCGTCCTTTAGAAAATCGTTTTTAAACCACAATTGTTGGAAAAATATGTCTTCATGATTTATAAATTTAAATTCGTATTTGTAATGTGCGTAACGACTCATAATGACACATCCATTCGCATATCGTCACATACAAAAATTTTATCATAATCTTTTATGAACATCTCCTTGTTCATATAACGATCGCAATATAACTTTTCACATATCGTATAGCAATCCTTTACGATCTCCTCTCTTTTCATCTCACCGTACTCGCGTATTAAATCGTGAAAAGCCCTTTTCATATATTCGTAACAGTTTATATACTTTAGTTTTTTTGGTTCTGGAAAATATCCTTCTACAATCGAAGGGGTATATAAAACACCTTTTAAATGACATATACATCTCCATCTTCGACAACATAGAGTTTCCGTAGTATGCCCAATTACTCCTACGAACGAACTATATCCTTTAGGACAACAAGCACAAGTTTGTACATAAGTCATTTTTTTATTTTTTAGATAAAATAGCCTATACATCAGCTATATATATATATAGCAAATTTTATTAAAATAATCATTTTTTTTGTTACATAGAAATTTTTTTTCTGTTATATTAAAAGTATGTAAGGACTTCGTAGTATTCCTCTATTATTATTATCAAACGGTCTCTTTCGTTTTACGGCCTCGATCATTTTTTCATCATCAATATTCAACTCTTTTTTCAATTCTTCAATACATTGTTCGTTATAATATAGTTTAATGATTTCTTCTTCGATCCATTCGGGCAAAATATCTTCAGATCCTGCATCTTTAGCTCTCTTTACCAACGCATCCTGAACCTCTTTCATTTCGTAACAATAATGAGAATTTTTATACGGAAAAAACATGTCGCGTAGCTGATCGATTATATTTTGGTTCGTCATATCCTCGTTATTTCGTTTTCGGTAAATTTCACACGTTTGTTTACAATGTTCATAGGAGGACGATCCAAAATTGTTTTGTTCGTGATAACTGTCCAATACCTTCCACGACGATAACCAATTTTCCTTTTTCTATATTTACTCTTATAGCAATGGTAATATATTATAAAAAACACTGTTATCGATTGTACTACAGGGCCTTCCCACATATAGCGTACATCGCTTAACATGTCCACCACCTTATATATAGCCTTATCGTTTCTTTCTATGCATAAATCATCATAATTAATTTTCCCTCTCATAGGAAATTTGGTCTTATTAAAAAAATTAGACATCCTCCGGCTATTCTGTTATACTAGCTATTTGAAAATCAATATCTCTTTTCTGTTCCTTTAATGTATGACGCCATTCATCCTTAGCCATCACCTCCTCTTTATACTGCAAATTTTCTAAAAATGCTTTTTTTAAATCATCATTTTTAGAAAAAAATACTTTTCCGCTTGATTTGTCAACATAATAATAAAAATCCTCGTCTAATTCATAACCTTCATCGTCTACAGCACACAACGGGCCAATACGTGCTAAATCAATTTGTATTTTTTTATTTTTTACTTCGCATCGTGAAAAATGATCGGGTCTCGCTCTTTTAGGCATCGTGCTGTAATGTAATGAGCGGGGAGAGAAATGTCTGCTCGTTATGTACAAATTCGTTGGAAATTATCTGAATACGATGTTCGGGAAACATAGTATCCATTAGGTTTCCCATTTGCAGCATCGTATAATATTCTTTCGTCTCTACTTTCAACCATAAACGAACGTGTCCGTTTATTCGTATACCTTGTGCATGACGTATAACAATTTTCTTAAAACAACTTTTTTTTTCGTCAGATAATGTATGCCATAATAATTGAAAATCTAACGCCATTCCATCATAAGATAATACTTCATATAATGTAGCGTGTACATTTTGAACAAATATTTCAAACTGACGCGATTCCATACTGGACGACATTGTTGTTATTCGTTATAAAAAAGATCGTATATATATGGATACGGATGAAGAAATTAGTCAGCTTGCTACAAGCATTTGCGAAATCATTATCATTATCATTAATAAGCATATGAAGAAAAAGAGAATAAGCATATGGAGAAAAAAAGAAGATTCTTTTTTAGATTTATAAATAAACTTGAAGAGGATAAAAGAGAAAAATTGCATTGCGTTTATGATCGAAGCATATTTTTTCAAGAAACGTTTTTTAATAATATCAATGGAATTGAAGAAGAGTATATTATTCGTCATAGAAGAGGTATAATGGAGCGTAGAATAGATCGTATATATATAAAAAACTCTACTAACTGTTTAAACGTATATATCGAATATGTTGAAGATCAAACGGAGAACTATGTTATTGTATGCGTGAACGATTTATTCCCTAGTTATAACAAAACTCTATGTCATAATAATAAAATAGATTTAAAAAATTGGTATTGTATACATGATCTTTGGGAGTGTATATTAGAAGAATGGAATTAAAAATCTCTCTAATTCATGCTGTTGGTAAAGGGGATTTTCCGGCTGCCTGAATGTCGGATTTTATTACCAATAACTGAACCGCAATGACAAATGTGTCCACAACACACCATTGTAGTGCCACGCACACAGTCTTTTCAAGACAAAAATGGTATTCTCCTTCTTTATCGGAACGCGTTAAAAACCCATAAAGCCTATTAGCACACATTAAAACATTCTGTTACCCCACATTTTTCAACTCTTAGTTGTGCAAAATTTAAGAATATAATAATCATTTTTCTAAAATACACAAGTGACAATACCACTTATCTGACCAATGAGTTTTAAGATGACCAAATTTGGTCGTTTAATCAACTAACAATACATGTAAGCTAAGCTATCGGCACACAAGTATCTGACCGATAAGTTTTAAGATGTGCAAATTTAGTCAAGTTCATTCTCAAGTTCAGGTTCTTGAATTTTTTTAGTCATAATCTGACAACAACATATGCAAGAGTGTTGGTTTAAATCCTTTTTTTCTCTCATTTGAACAATACAGTCGGTGTGAGCGTACGAATTACAATAGTTCAACATAACCTCTTCGATGCCGCGCTCGTCGTTTTCATATTTTTCTAAACATATAGCGCAATAATCATCATACGCAATATGAAACGCTACACGACACATTCCGCATTCCGGATCTAAATTGTCAGCTTCGCGATATCACCATCGCCCATTTCTCCAGACATATAACATGACACGTATGTCCGCAGCACCACATTGTCAAACATGAAAATTGATCTTTAGCTATATCTTCGAGACAAAAATAACATTCGCCTCCTTTTTTCGCTTGCGATAGACATCCGAAAAGACTTGCGAAAACAGTCGGCTTATCCGTCATCATTCTTTTATGTCGGTGTTCTTGAACATAACATTCCAGTTATTTTCATATCGTTATATAGGGTTGTTCATTAGTATTTTGTGATGATAAAAATATTTGTGCTCATTAACGTTGCGGCTCATTAGCGTAGGTTCATTAGCAAATCTATATATATAGACATATAGTTATCGACAATATACGAAAGCCTCTCCAATATTTTGCAAGCAAAAAACACAATTATTTTTTTTAAGGTGTACACACACACCGCTAATATATTCACTGTTGTGTTTCTTTAAAAAAAGAAAAACGGGTTAGATTCCTGTTAATATACCTACAGTATATATACATTTGCATACGGTAGCACGCATTCCAGACATCTTTTAAATGTTACCGTTTGTGCTTTCCTAATTTTTTTAGGAGCTTTAACGCTCCGCGTCTATACTCGCTGTTGCGTCTCCTTAGGAGAAAACAGGTTTTATTTCAGGATGGTATAAGAAAAACATATACATTCTTCATATTATTTACATCATAAATACTAGCTTCGCCGTATAAATGAGTATCTCTATCAACAATCCAACCGTCTATGTCTATTATATGTGTTATACTATTTAATATTTCGTTTCTATTTTCTTCAATATAACTCCATTCTTCGTCGCATAACTGCGTAGGGTTTTTTCTCACAAATGCTGTACGCTTTCTCCGTGTTCATATCCGAACTTAGGAGGTTTTTTTCAATTTTTTGAACCGTCGTACAGGGCCGGTCCTCCGCTTCCAATTCTTTCAGAGTTTTTGGTTCGATATATTTATATTCGTATAGAACTTTGCTTATACAATACAATTTGATAGCGTCGTTTTTGTTTAACGTGTCTTTATATTTTTGTTGTAAAAATACGCGCCAACTCTTCTCGTTACATGCAAAGTTTTGTGATAATATTATAAAAAAACCTTTTCCATAACTATATAATGTGGATATTTTTTCATGTGGGTTATATATATTCGGTTGTTTAACATTTTTAAAAAACCTATATAAAAACTGCACGTCGTTAAATATTTTCTTATCTATATAATAATAACAGTATTCGTCAAAAATTGTAAAAACATAGACGGGTAATACGGTATAGAACGGTGTTTGAGCTCCACTAGATATAATAACTAGCTGATGAACTTTAAAATAATCGGTAATCTCAATTTTGCCAGTTTTTTTACATATACTTATACAATCTCGGATGTCTTTATAGTTTAAAAAAACCCTTTCTATCAGATAAGTACGATTTAGAACTACTTTCAAAAAGGGTTTATAAGGTAATGGTTTTAATAATCCCGTCACACGTAAAGAACATATGTCAACTTTCGAGTTAATACTTGATCCATATCAAGGCTAAACGGTTCCGCATCGTGATCGTTATAAGCATTCTATAAAAATCAAAAACTATTTTAGAATCTAGAAAACAAAAATAGTTTCAACATTCCGTGTCTGCATGTGTTAAAACCCCCATATATGGACGTTTTAAATCTCATTGGTCAGATCTAAAAAATCAAAAATCGTTTCAACATTCTGTTTGTGTGTGTATGTGTTAAAACCGCCATATATGGACGTTTTAAATCTCATTGGTCAGATCTAAAAAATAAAATCGTTTTAAACTTTCCTTACTATATCAACATAAGACATTATCTTATTAGCCAATCGTGTCGCTGTATTTTTTCTAAAATAAGGATAAAAAAAGAGTTACTACAGTGTAAGAATCATTCGTACTCAAACACAATTACAAAACAGTGTTAGCAAAATATTTTCACAATGGATGACTACTCTTTAAACAACGACGAGGAGGACGATATACCAAAAGCTCTACAGGACTTATTATGTAAAGAAAAAAAATTAAAAGAAAAAATAAATAAAATGCATCGTGGCGATAAAAGAAAAAATAAAGAATCGGTAATTACATCGAACAAGAAACCCAAAACGACCGCCGTCATTCCCAACATTGTACAGAAGAACAATGATATAGAAGCGGCAACGGCTCTTTTATTGAGTTTAAATCCGTCTAACGATGAAAATTACGATGATTTTCTAATCCCTCCACAAACTCCTCTATCCAATTATCAGTTTGAAGAACCTCCGCTGTTTCTAAACACTCCGCCTCCACCTCAAATATCATTCCTCAACGCCACAGAAGCACCGAATCGTCCCGACGTCATGCAACAAACATTCACTCCGAGTCCACCTCAAACTCCTCCTCAAACATTCCTCAACGCTACAGAAACGGCGAATCAACCCAACATTACGCAACAAACATTCGCACAACACCTAGCTGTAGAAACGATCGCACACACGCCTATTACAATTCCTTCAACATCCATGTACGTACAACAACAACCGGCTGCAGTCGCACACCCATTATCATTCCAGATTTCTCGCACGAGACAAATTCAACATCCATGTACGTAGCAGAAAAAACCACTAAACCAAAAAAAGTAAAGAAACCACGAAAAAGTTCGAGTAAAGGTAAAAATCTTGAGCAATATTCGAAAAACGTGTTCGACGAACTATATCATCAAAACTTAATAGACAGTAACAATACATATATAAACGAAAATAACGAAGAATCACACTTTGACGAAGACATCGACCCCTACGAAACAGCTGTCGAATTAGACGAAGTGTTAGACTTAAAAACTGTCGGCGCTCGAGCAAAAATTATGTACGTACAAAAAAAAGACCACAAAACCAAATGTGAATACAATATACTAACACAGAACAAAACAACTGCCGAATATATAGTTCATAGTAAATTAGCGTACGATGCCATGAAAGGTGTAGCTATAGTATTAAAAAAAAAGGTATTAGAACGTGCAAAACTCTCTAGAGATTGTCAAATTTTAAGTAAAACTTTAAATAACATTCATCAAATGTATATTCGTCACGAAAAGGCAAAAGCCGATAAATAATTTATGTGTATATATTACGGTTTTTATATAATTATTCAATGTTTTTGTTTATAATAATAATTATTCACTGCGTTTTACTTGTTTTTGTATCGTTTTTTAATAAATTATAACCGATCTTTCTCCGGCTCCATATATCTTGTACCGACCAAAGTTATTGTATCTTTACATACATAACATCCCCAAGTTATTCTTACATAACCTTCCATAGCGCGAAAATACATTTCAATTTTGTTCTTTATTTTATCAAACGTATATGTTGCCAAGTGTGTAGAAAGCCGACCATCCTGTACTACACCGTCACTATCTCTTGTAAAACACGCCATAACTTTTATTTTATATCCACAACTATTACAACGAACGCTATATTCTTTAATATCTAATTTAAAAAATTCAATAAAAACTAATTGTGTGTCCACACCTACTAACTCCATGTTCGTTTTTTCACTGCACGATTTTATTTACACGTCTTTTATACTCTCCTCTAATCTAGCACTTTTACGTTTTCTATTCTCCCCTACGGTTTTTTTAAATTTGTCTTGATATCGTTCAAGCGCAGCGTCATAATTAAACACCATATCTACAAACGGTTCAATATTTTCGTCTGCTAAAACCAACATCAATTTCCAATCATATCGCATAGATTCGTTCATCTTCTCATATTGCATCACCACATCTTGATTTACAGTACTCATTGCCAATAATTCGTACGTAGAAAGCGAAGTATGTGTGTAGAATTTTATACGTGAATCATCGAGAGATTCGGGCAGCTCGACAATCTCTTCAGATAATAAATCTTCGTCATCTTTCTCCTCCTGCTCACTTAGAATGCCATGAAAATGAACTCTTTTATTCACCTCGTTTCCCATCATTTTAGAACACGCATTAGAACTGTGACGGTAGATTATAAAGAAAGAACATGTGTCAATATAAGGTGTATATTTAGTAAGTTCGTCACAGGTCAAATTAATTTCGCGAATATTAGTGCACGGTAATGTGGGACCGGCAGGACGGAAAAAATTCTCTTCGGCATATCGTTTTTTGTTACAAGACAACATTTCGCATTCAAAAAAGTTAAACGTTTAAAGCACTGGTAAGTGCTTCAAAGCTTTTATAGTTTTTTCGCTCTTTAGATAACGTAGTACCGTATAAATCATTTTATGATAAGTCTCTGGAATATTTTCTTGAAAAACACTGTCGCCATACGCACGTATTATTATTCCCATTAAAGACGTAATATTTGTTTTACTACCAGATAACGGATTTAAACACATCGATGTCCGTTGCCTAAACTTAGTAAGCCAAACGCCAAAAACATCCTCTTTTACTATAAACACATTTTGTACTTCAACAAATCTTGGTTTATCTTGAAAATATATGTATATATCGGAGAATATATAAAAACAAATATAAAACAATCCCTGAAATTGATGTGTAAAATATCGTTGTATTATATCGCAATTTTCCTCTTTTATTTTTCGAGTATTTTCAGGATTTTCCTCCAAAGTAAACGGGAGATCTTTTTTATGTATAACTAATAAATACAGCGATGAGTCATCTTTTGGAAAACCAGATTGAAAATAACGTATATCAAACTCGATACTTTTTTTCACAATCTCTTTCACCGCATAAACGTAATCAAAAAGACCGTCGTCAACAGAACTATAGCGTGCCATTTTGTAATAAACATAAAAAATCCTCGTGTTTATATAACCTACCTCAAAATCTTTCCACTTTCCTGTATATCCTTCTTGCGATCGTATCCAAAATCTATCGTTGTAGTCTTTTAATAATAACGAATAAGGACTAATCTAGTTTATTATTCTCATCTCTTTTTAAAATCTTATTTTCGTCTGCATATCTGACAATTTTACATATCAAACTTAAAAAAAATTTCTCTTTCTTTTCCGGCACGGTGACGTACATAACACAGTTTATAAATTGATCGTGCAGCATTTGTTCAAAATGTTCATCATCCTGCTCAATTTCTATAGAATCTTTTAATATTTCCGTATCGCTCACATAATAAACGCGTAAATCTCCATGTATATGATGAAACGCAAATGAAAAATTTTCGGGAAGCACTTTTTTTAAATAACTGTTAACATTATCACAATAAAACATTTTATTCTCCTCGTCAGGAATGTATGGAAAAAGATCGTATTTTTTACAAAATATTTTCTCTTCAAAATCTTTTCTATAATGTAATATATCCATCCACATAATACACATCATATCGTTATTCCATTTTCCCGCCATATTTTGCAGATATATACAATGATATTCGTCGTAAATTTTCACTTATATACGTGTTTTTATCCTCAAAATTACAAAACGGAATTCTAATCATGCTTTCATAACCTATAAAATAATTCACACCGTATAAAATAGTCATAAAATTATAAAAGAAATATCTTAGCCTAGCCATTTAAAAAAACATATAAATATCAAAAAACAAAACACCGTGCATAGGAGATATGGAGACCATACGTAAAACTGCTCAAATCGTTATAACAAAAATCGGTCCTGTACCTCAGCAACCGCATAAACCGGTATATTTTTATAGAACAAATGTTGGCGATCATTTCTCATCTTATGAGAATAGTATTGAGAAAGCTTGGGGCGTATATATAGGTAAAAAAATGCAAAAAAACTGTAGCGGTAGATGTGATTGCGAAAAATGTATCCTTCAGGAAATGCAAATATACGAAGAAATACAACATAATAATGAAAAAGAAAGACTAGCACGGTTACTAAACGAAAAGCTAGCGGTTAAAGAAAAAAGGTTAAAAGAAAAGACGGTTGTTGAAATTGTTGATAATGGAAGCAGTTGAAAAAATATATAGTAAAAAACAATGATGATTTGCAAAAATACATACAGTCTTTAATAGTTATGCGCTGTATCAAATAGAAGATTATAATTAAAAAATGTTTATTTTTTTGCATTTTTCATTTTACATTTTAATTCGTACAATATTATCTTAAATTTTATACTACTCTCCATTCTGTCTATATTCTTTGCTTAATTGTTCTATAGTATAATTGTTTTTTCCGTAAGTATAATAATTCTCTCGTTCCATCTATAAAAGAAATAAAAATTAAATTAAATTAAAAGAAGAGGTCGTATTAGCAGGTTTATCTGTGTATAAAATCCGAACAACGCAGTGCAGGATTTTGGACTAAAGCTGAACTTGTACACACAATAAATAATACCCACAATAAATAAAGTGTTTAAACCATAAGATGAGAAGAAAAAGAACCGTACAATGTCGTCGTCCATGACGTTCTTATAAAAAAAAACAACGAGGCGGATTTTTGGTCCGTATGATGAATTCGCTTATAAGAAACGGTGCTAAAGCTGGTATGCGGTTAAAGGGTCATGGTAGTGAATACGATAAACGAATAAATAAAGAGTTCCCTCATTCTAGCCGTCTAACCGTCTAATCGTATATTAAAAAAATAAAATGTATAAACAACGATCAAGTAAAAAACGTTCTCGACGCAAATACAATTACCACAATTCTGGAATGATTTCGTCCAATCGTAAGCGAAAATATAAGCAACGTGGCGGTCTTTTTGGCCTAGTACCTCTTCTATTGTCCCAAGTGCTATAAGTGCTATAAGTGGTATAAGTGGTATAAGTGTTATAAGTGCTATAAGTGTTATAAGTGCTATAAGTGCTATAAGTGCTATAAGTGCTATAAGTGCTATAAGTGCTATATATCCTGTCAAAATAAAAATATTATCGTTATAAAAAAACAACACGGTGCGGGATTTGTGGACTAAAAATGAGAAGAAAAAAAACGTTCTAAAAAAATGAAAGGCTGTTCTTTATATCGTGAACAATATTTAGACAATCTAGGAATCTTCTCAAATAATCGTCGAAAACTATTATCAAAAAGGTATAAAAAACAACACGGAGCAGGTTTTTGGAATAACTTATTTAGTAAAAAACGATAAAATGGAACTTTCAATATACCTCGTGGTCTCGTGGCAAAACGTGTTAAAAAATATGAGAATCTTCTAGAACAAAAAGAGAAAATGGCTACGTCTATACCGTCACCAATCTATCATCATTACGTAAAAGATCAAGTAAAGAAAATTGAACACAAACTATTCGAACATAGAATAAAACATGAATTTGAAGAAGAAGGTTTAATCGCTTTCTACAATGTTATATATAGAAAAGATAAATTCATTTATGTGTCAAAATTTATTTACTAATAAATTATACAAAATCTGTTTTTGTTTTTTATTTATACATACAGGAATCTAACCTGTACAAATAAGAGTGCTACAGCATGTATATTTGACGAGTTTTTTAAAAACTCTTACAAAAATTGATAAATAACAATAGGCGATTTAAACACTTTGAAATTCTGATCGTTCACGCGCATCTCACACGCTTATATACATACGGACTAATAAAAATCACTACCCCAATGTCGCGGTAATTTTCTATAATCTTCGTCGCCGTTATCACAACTACCGTCTAATAATAGAAATTTTTTTATTCATTTTTCACAAAAATCATATCTCATCAACGTGTCCGATATTGTAGTAATATAAAATTTCTCTGAGAACACTTGTTCGATCATGGTTTTGATTTTTACAACGCTTCGTCTTCCATCGCACTCAAACAATATCCAATAACGTCGCGTATCATTCACTTTTAAAGTATACAACGGGAGTACGCGAACGGTTTCAAAAAGATGCTTCTTTCTTGTTTAAAATTCTTCCCCCATTCGTCGGCTATTAATTGTATCACGCCGCCGTTGTTAACGTCTACATACTCTGCATGTTTCACATCCAATATAATCTCATAACCGTCAGTTCTGTCTTTCTCCATTTTTAATTTTTTATTTCTACATAGTGTCTTATATAAGGTAAAAAATATTTTTTGATTTTTTAGATTACGGCTACGATATTGTTTCGTCATCTTTTTCCTTGGACGAACAATAAAATTTTTATATCTTAAGTAGATCTGTAGTAGTCAGTAATGCTCGAGCTAATTGTCAAGTAATTTTTTAAGGGTTTTTAAAAAACCCACACACATATATACCTACTGTCGTGCTTTGTAAAAAAAGAACAGGTTAGATTCCTGTTGGTATATAAAATATCTCCTATATAACCGAAGTGCATTCGCTTATTCATAATTCAGTAAACTATCAGCAAATCACTTTTCAATTTTTGCATAAAGGGTTCTCACAAAACCCCACACACACGCTGTCGTGCTTTTTTTAAAAGAAAAGGTTAGATTCCTTTTTGTATGTAAATTTATAATCATTTTTAAAAAATTTTCACTATCTAACACATGTACACGACACATATTTTGTTAATGATAGTGTAAGTGTACAGAAGATATATTTTGCTGTCTATATATGGTCATCTTAAGCCTCATTGGTCAGATTAATCTTGTTAATAATAGTGTAAGTGTACAGAAGATATATTTTGCTGTCTATATATGGTCATCTTAAGCCTCATTGGTCAGATTAAATTTATTAGTGTGAGTAAGAGATCAGAAATCTTCCCAACACATAGTTACAAGTTATAGCTTTCAATACAACAGCATGGATAAACGTTTACCCAAGACAAGCAGTACCTATCTCGCCGACAAGAAATATCTCGATATGCAAGCGGCATGGTCTCGAGCCGACAAGAAATATCTCGATATGCAAGCGGCATGGTCTCGAGCAGGGATCTCAAGTGAGAATAAGAAGAGCTTTCAAAACAACAACATGGATAAACGTTTACCCAAGACACCAAGCCGTATCTATCTCACCGACAAGAAATATCTCGATATGCAAGCGGCATGGTCTCGAGAACGGATCTCAAGTGAGAATAAGAAGGAGTCATGGTCTCGAGCATGGTTGGAGGGATTAAAATATTCACACCTATACCCACCATCATCATCGGAAAAACCCCGACACCCAAATATCCTGCCTTAATATCTTCAAGTCATGCATTGAAGAAGAACAGCATTATTCGAGAAGAACAATTTTAACGAACAGTTTGCAGCATATAAACTGTAAATTAAGACCTATATCGCATAAGTATATAAACAAAAACAATAAATAATAAAGAAAATCTCCTGTAATTGATGTGTCTTAGTATGGATTTCTTTTTGTATGTAAATTTATAATCATTTTTAAAAAATTTTCACTATATAACACACGTACGCGTTTTCTTTCACAGATTTTGTAAAAGCTTAAAGTGATCGGAGTTCTTGGCCGAAATTCTTAACTACCCGAGGTTCTTTACAACCCCCAATTTTTTTGCGCACACGCGCGTTCGCATACACATACCGGCGTGCTCGCGCGAAGGTTCGACTCCTTCGTGTGTATCCACGCGTGTGTGCCTACTCATCCCACGCGCATCCAATTACCGTCTACGTCACGACCGTAATACAAATGCCAACAAAGCGCCAACGAGACTGTTCACCCCATTTTGGCAGCCATTTTGAATGCTAATTTGATTTCTACACCCCCCGTCCGTGGAGGCCTTTTTTTGATGATTATGCTCTTTTTTTAAATATTATTTCGCAATAATTACTATAGATTATTAGGCGTTCTCAAAAAAATATTCACACCCCCCCAAAAAAAAGTGGTATCCAATACATAATACTACTCATATTAATATTAATGGTATTTGGTGCATTATTGCTCTACTTGTTGCCAATTCAGTTGAAATAAAATTTCGTTATGTTATGAATAGGCAAAAGAATAATAGCGTTGCACTAGTGTTACAAGACGTTTTATTTACTAAATTTCTATCAGAACACTTAAATTAAAAAGTCATGGCAAAATGTTACTTTTTCATTATGCAAAGTTTTTATTACCAAGAATGCCTATATACAGCATAACGTCCTTATACAGCTGCGTACTAGCAGAGTGTAACCTTTGTATATGACATAACTTTATAATTTGTCTAACCCTGGACTGCTTAGGATACATTCATTAAGTAGTTGAGCAAATTCATCCGGATTTTCCATTCCTCTGGGAAGGTTCAAGGAAAGTGCGCACGTTGACGTCCATGGTCTTCTCTTGCAATTACTTTCCAAATCATAATCGTAGAAATGAATGTCGTTTTTTTTTGGGAAATCCAAGAGGAAGAATGTGATCAGCGCCTGTGATAAATGCAAGTACGTCTTCAATGGTAATGTCCCCTGGGTTTTCTTCCCGATCCTGTAGGTAAGCTTCCCAACAGTAAATCGTTGAATCCTCTCTGGTTCTCTAGCATTTGATCCGTCTAACGACCAGAAAATGTTGAACAACATCTTAAATTGGCTAAGTGTAAATGGATCAACGTTTGCGCTGAAAAAGGATGCAAACACAGGTGGATGCTTCTTTACGAGAGCGCCAAGACCAGCAACATGGTTCAGCCCACTAAAGAACTGTTCGACCTCCACGTGAACACGAAAAACGAAATACTGTAGAAGTAACCCGGAAATTATGTCATCCTTGTCTTTAAAGTTGGACAAATAAATTCTTGAGAATCTGTGGCCTGATATTTCTTCACTGTATTTTTGGACAAGTAGAGCAAAATCTTCTTCAGTAGCGCAGTTGTTGATGTCACACAGAACTGTGTTGAGTTGTTCGTCAGACACGTGTTGGATAGCAGCATCAGGAGAGTAGGACTTTTCACATAGTAGATTGTATCCTTCGTCTGACATGCATCTAGGTCCTGGACCACCCTGTAGTATGCTCCAGCCTATCATCTTTCCAGCAAACCCATATTTGCCATCTTTCAGAAGAGATATATCATGCGATATATACCCATCTCTTTCACGCTTTTCATGCTGGAAGACAAAGTTGAAGACTCGTTGGTAGATCTAGGACCAAATTAAATTATAGTTATTAGCATATTTACAGCGCGAATGGTTGGTAATGCAAAATTTACGGACAGAGACTTACAAGAACAAAACCTACAAAAGAAGGAATTAATGCAAAGTCTTTGAATTAATTAAAAGGATATCTCCTCACAAATATATTCGCTTGAAATTGCATGCATACAATAGGCTGTTCATCGCCACCTTAGGAAAATTCCAAAACGTGAGAAGAAAGAAATGTTGTTTTACTATTTTTCTAACAGTAACCTTGTACTTACCCAACTGTAGGCATAGAGGTACAGTTGTTGCCAAAGGTGCTACCAGATGCACCAAATCCATCATTTGTCAAGCCAATTTCTTCACAATCCTACACAAAAATGTTTTAACAATGACACAATTCTGTGATGTTGAGATCATACTACCCAACATACCAATCGCATAGGTCAATGTACATCCCATTTTTACAAACAATTTAGGTGACAAATTTTGTAGTTTAGTTCAAGCACACAGTACATGCACATGTACTGTTGTAGCTCATTGTGAATTTTCTGATGAGTGCAATAGGGTGCGATAATTCACATACTTTAATAAGTACTGGAATTCCTCCGATAATACAGTCTGGTATTTCTGTGTACTTACGTTTTGCTGGTACCAGATGACCTTTCCAAACCCAAGGTATTCAAAACCGTAATGCATTCGGTATATGTGTAAGTCTAACATGTCATAACTGCCTTGGAATGAAACATGATTGGACTGATGGGACTGAGAAATGCTGCAATGAAGTTTGCTCATTGTTCTAACTCGTAGTTTTCAATACCTTTCAGAAAACTATTCATTACGTACTATATTTTCAAGACCACGCACACATCGACTATCAAGTTTGTACAAGCGCTATACGCGGTAATAATCATTGGAGTACCAGTTACGTACAAGCAAAAATTATCGCACCCTGAATTTTGTAGCTGGTATTCACGACACACACATGTTACACAATGGCGGATAAACAATTGAAGTGAATCCGCATAGTTCATTGATGTTATTACGCTGTGACACAACTATAAATATAACTAAAGTTTGTATTTGCGAGCTCAAGGCAACCAAGTGTAATATCGGTCATGTTTTCGCTCACTACGTTTGTTTAAACCAGAGTAGCGAGCGAAAACATTACTAAATGAGTATCTAAATGAAGTATCTAATCTGTGTCATACAACATTGTCCGTGATTGTTTTAAGAAGGTTGTCACATGACATGGCTAGCAACACTCTATGGCAACAATGACGTTTCAATATGGCGATACTGTTTTTGGTTTTAATTTGAAAATAAGGTCTGTGACCCCAATTTTTTGTTTTATAGCATAATTTCTTTTAGTATGTTGAATCACTTGTGATTTTTAAAAAATCTGCCATTCACTCTCCTTGATATTAAATTTCAACAGGTCTTCAAGGCACTTCCTAAGAGCATGACTGAAAAATCCCAAGTGAGACCTCTGTATGTAAATACTCTGTGGTTGCGTTCATGCTGTCTGCAAAAGTTAACAGGAGTAGATCGACGTGTTGACATCCTTGCAATGAAAATGGTAGTTTTGTGCATGCATGTTATTATTTGCTGTGACATGAGTTGTGCATATTCTGTTTCTGAACACTTACAGGTGTTGTTTCTTCTCCAGAAACATCATTCTGGTATGACTGATTATTTCTTGTCTCAGTATTCTCTAGTACAGGCTTACTAGCTTGACTGGTGAGATTTAGAGTTGACTGTCTATGTCTCTTTGTTCCTCTTGAATGACTGTGACTACTTGAGCTTGTAGACATACTAGTTGCTTCATCTTCAGTTCCGCTGATATTCTCTGATGTTCAATCTGATTCAAAAAGTTAATTGAGTGCCCACACCTTCAACAGTGCTTCCATTACGAAAATCGAAATTTCCGATTTCGATGGTTAGAATTTCCTGATATTTCCTGATTTTTTTTCCAGATTTCCTGATATTTCCCTTAAATCTCCAGCTTAAAACAAACTTGAAATGTTGGCTCAATGCACAGCATTTAGGCCATTTCAAAATAGGAAGTATCAAAGACGACTAAAAATATAAATTTTCCCACACTTATTGTTTCAAATTTTATCTTCAACACTTCAACTCAATATAAAATAGGCTATACTATAGTATAACAACTGCATTAAAACAGTAGATTTATAACATAATATCAAAACCTTACAATGTTACTATTGATGTCAATATGTAAAATTAATGTCAATATATAACAATCCAGCTCATGGATATGGCATTACAAATCTTTAAGTTTCTTAATAAACTCTTCTCTCAGTTCAGCTACTTCGTTATTGTCAGCATCTGTCTTCATTGCTTTGTGGAGATTTAGCATTTCTTTTGGTGGCTCAAGTTTAGCAGCCTTCTGTGTCCCCTGGGATTTATCAAATGCCAATTTTGTTGTTAGGAGGGCCAGCAGACTTTCCTGTTTAAGGGAAGTTCTGTGGTCACTTTTAATTAACTTCAACTGACTGAATAACCTTTCTGCAGCTACATTTGAGAAGAGCAATGATAGAAGGACTTTCATAACCTTTGCTAAATTTGGATATCTCAGCTTCCCAGTAGGATCTCTCTCCTTAAAGACCACCTGCCAGTACTCTTCTGGGGTCTGTTTTTCACTGAGGCTTGGATTGATAGCATGATCTCTCCATTCTTAATCCACACTCTGCAACTCAGCAACTCTTTCCAGATGTGGCATTTCTTTATATAATGAACTCAGGGAAGGAATTTTCAAATTGTAAGCTACAATGGGTGATAGACAAGACAGATGATCCAGATTTTGGCAGTCTGAAAATCTGTCCTGAATTTGTGTGACTGCTTCAATAAGGAAATCTCTGCAGTGTGTCTGGAAAAGTAGAATATCCTCATGGCTGGATCCCAAATTACTCTCAATGTCTCGAATTGTTTCTGTTGCTGAAATTCCTACATACACTTGATTGAGAGGCACTTGGTGATCTTTGTTACTTGGATCAATTTTGAAAGCATTGGTGCTTCTGACATATGGCATCTTCAAAAAATCACCACACATGGACACTATCAGCCTTTCAACCTCATCTTTAAGTTGATGAAGAAGAGGTATTTCACTCTGAAAAAGGACATTGAAGGATGCAAATCTACCCAAGGAATAGTCCATGAACTCTAAATAGGCTTGTGTAAATTTGTTGTTAAGGCTTTTGAGGATAGAGTCATTTGTGTGAGTAGGATCTTCCTTGTGCCGTTTTAGCGCACGAAAGATGGGTTTTACAAACTTTACAATAAGGCGCTTTGTCTCGTTCTTCAATCCAGTCTTTAAACTGCTCATCACTCAGCCAGCGTTTCTGAAACTTCGTGTCATATCTTTTCTTTTTTATAGTTGGTGGTTTAGCCATTGTTCCTTTCTCACTGTCCGTATCGATATCAACCATTTCAACCTCATCTTCATCGGACTCTTCGTTGGAATCGTTATTATTTCATTATTCAAGATTCTTAAGGATGCAATTTACATTTCAAATTTTAATACAGAACACAATAAACCAAAAAGTTTCGAATTCAGCAGCTGCCCTAGAATTTCCTGAGATTTCCTGCGATTTTTACTTATCCTGAGAATTTCCTTTTTAGCTCAGGATTTCCTGAGAATCAGGAAATTTCCTTAGAAATGGAAGCACTGACCTTCAATGTCTTACTTGCCCGTACATAAATTGAACCTTGCTTACACATAGCATGGATATTTTCACCTGAGGGCTCTTTATTTAGATACAAATTTAGAGGATTAATAGGGCTGATTCAACTTTGATTAAATCATATTTGAAAATATGCTGTCAACATTAGCTGATGTGCAACCAATCCCATTGCCATGAGATTCAAAGGACAAAGAGATTTTCGCCATGTTGGATGATATTTGCATTGCAAACAAGCAAAATCCTTTGTAAATGTCATCCAACATGGCGTGATGGCGACGGTGACATAACTTGCACACCATCTATACATATGTAGTTGTATAAACAGTGCAAAAAAGAAACAATTTCATTCTCAAAATAACAAAATAAAAAATTACCTTCAACCGCAGTTGGTTAGCATCCCATGATTTGTCAAAGGGAAAGCCATAAATTATTAAACCAAGTTCTTGCAGTTTCCGCTTATTCTCATAACGGGGCACTTCTGTATATGTTGGGGATGGAAGCAGAATTAACTCTTTCCTGTTCAAAACTGTCTCCTTGCCCTTGGATTTACCAGACTTGCCTTTACCTTTCCCGTTGGCTACACTACCGTGCCCGTAGTTTAGTTGTGGATTATATCTAGGCCTTTAATTATAAAAACTAGGACGGTTTCCTTGTTGTGGTCTTTGCTCTTGTCCTAGACCTGGTTGCCCACGGCATGGCAAACTAAATCGCTGTGAAATTTCGTCTTCTACAGAGGTATTATTTATAGTAGCACGAGTTCCTGGACTAGGCCTTTCTTCATTTGCGGACTGCATTGAGTCATAAACCCTTCTAACGATTGCTGTTATGGTTGACTCATTTAGTTCCATTGTATTATCACTAGAACATGACGGCCTGTCCGCCATATTTAGACTATTTACATAAGCGCGGTAACCGCGTAGTTAAGTAACGGTGATATTAATTAACATAATTTATAATAATTTATGATAACCATTACTTATTTGGTCAGCGGTATATCATACATTATATTCTTGACATACATATATGAATCTTGACATACATATACAAATCTTAATACATATATATGAATCTTTAAATACGTATATGAATCTTTAAATACGTATATGAATCTTAACATACATATATGAATCTTGACATATATATATGAATCTTGACATACATATATGGTTTTTAATAAATATATATGAATCTTAATACATATATATATATCAAATTTTGACATATTATATATGGATCTTAATATAGTCAAATCTGCGGACATGCATGTTTCGCCGTTCAACGGCTCGTCCCTTTTTAACAAGCATAATTTAATTTAATATTGTTATAAGTTAAAATTGTACTTTCCTGCGAGTGTCCTGGCTAATGTAATCTCAACTCCCATGTAAATATCATAAATTGGTTTTCTAAAAACAGAATTTCTGTTTTATGCTCACTGAATTATTCCATGCATGTGCTTTCTGCCATTTGTTTCACAGAAAGATTAGTACCTATTAAAATTGTACAAACACACTGTGATTTGACAACAGTTTACCTATAGGCTATAGACCATTTCTCCAGACATGCCAACCTAGCTTGGTTAAAAATCGTGAGATTTGTGTTTTTCTCAAGTATAAAAGCGTGAGACAGCGAGATTGTGTCAAAAGCGTGAGTCTCATGCTAAAAGCGTGAGACTTGGTATGTCTGATTTCTCATACTCAAATTGTAATGAATTCATGGTATGTTTAAAACATTTTAGGGCTACTCCTATATGGGGGCAGGACTGTGCTTTGTCTTTCACATTAGGATTTCAATGACCGACAGGGCCATGCTACCCTTTACCCAGGGTCCCTGAAAGATATTTTTATCAGGCTCTAAAAAAGTTCAGCAAATAACATTCAAACAAGACATGGAAGTAATTTGCTGGGCTATTACTGTATATCCAAGTTTTCTCAGGTTTGTTATTGTATTAATCGCTTCAAAATCTCATACTATATATTAAAGCAAAATAAAACACCCTAATTTACTGTCTACTTATTATGCAGACCAGAGACATAAAATGATTTCTACAAAAATTATAATGCATTATGCTACAAACATTAAATTTATAGCATCTACAAATATACTTTTTAGGCATGTAGACAGAATAATTTTACAAAATACACATTTGTTCACATTCAAACATTGATTTTCAATGATTTCTCATAAGTATATTGTATATTACGTCTATATATACAAATAGTATTTTAAGAAGTTTGTGCATCATCAAAGCATGTTTTTCCCCCACCACTGGGAGTTTTCCACCACCACTGGGAGTTTTCCACCAAAGCTATTGTCAATTTACTGGTGTAAAGTATCGTCTAAGACAATAGTGCAACTCCAATTACAGGCAATTTTCTATATTTCTAATGTATTGCAATGACTAATAACGTATAGTCAAATTCCTCTTTGTGCCAGGGTCGTTAGCTATAGCCGGTTGAACTCGAAAATAATCTTAATAAAGGCCGTTTTCCACTTCAAACGTATCGTAGAGTACCCTACAGTTCGACTGAATATGTTTCAAAACTCACATCATATATCTGATGATAGCCTGTGTTGCAGCGCGCTCTAAAAAAAAGCATGCACTCTAAACAAAACGCGCTCTAAACAAAACTCCCTCACGCTCTAAACAAAACTCCCTCGCACTCTAAACAAGACTCCCTCCCCCACAATAGAACGCCTGCCACACAGGCTAATCGGATGATGGCATTAATCTTTTCTCTAATGATAAACTTGTTTTATGACCATGTGCTTTGTTGTTCAAAAGGAAACAGTGCACGCTTGCTATGCGCAGAATACAAATTTTAAACTCGCTCAGTTCCATGTGCAGATGTGCTTTTCGAATTTCTAAAGCTTTTTCAAGTCTATTTTGATCATTCAAGGTGAGATATTTTGTTGTTTGTTTATATGTTACGTTTACATTTGTTTACTCCTTTTTTAAAAACACGCGCTGTAATTCTATAGTCTGACAGATGCAAACACCCAGAATTGTATCTTAAAATTTCGGGTTTTATAGGCTTGCGTTGCTATGATGCTTTCTACAGCTAAAACGGGTGTGAAAATCTATACAACATAGTCGGATTTCGAAAGTAGTGTATAACAGGGCTTAATGGCCCGGTTTTATGCAAGATTCAATAATTCATGAGCTTATGCATATTAATTAGAATATATAAGTATGCAAATTAATTATAATTTATAATTATTTCGAAGATAATCCGAACTATATCCGACTGTGATAAAACAACAAGAGCTTTCCGATATCACATCATTTTGTTTCAAGATGTCAGAACAGGCAATTTGGGATGTTTGAAGGGCAAATAACATAGACTTAAGTGAGAGTGCTTTATGTTTTTATATAAATGTGTGTTCGAAAAGGCATGAAGATTCGTATGGATCCATGCTGTGTCATATTAGAAGGGGTAATGTGTTTGACAATTTATATCAAATTTATGAAGAGCTAAAACCTTTGAATTCTGGTAGAATTATGGCTTACTTGACTTTAGTTTATAAAGTGAGTGAATTTTGTGACAGTGAAACAGTTTGTAAAGCCGTTCAAATATCTGTAGAAGATTTAAGACAAATTGATTTAGTGTGGCATGATATAGAATTGTCATGGCCTTGGTGAGTAATATCGTGGTTTTTTGGCTTCAATAGCAAAAGTCAATAAGAAGTAATGTGTGCAGAGAGGGAGTTTGAAGTAAATTTTATTTAGCGCATGGAATTGTGGTCGTGCGCACTTGCTATGCGCAGAACACAAATTTTAAACTCGCTCAATTCCATGTGCAGATGTGCTTTTCGATTTTGACGGACGGAGTCTTCCAATTTTTATCGAATTTCTAAAGCTTTTTCAAGTCTATTTTGATCATTCAAGGTAAGATATTTTGTCGTTTGTTTATATGTTACGTTTACATTTGTTTACTCCTTTTCAAAATGAACTCATTTATAAATATATTTTTTACTGCTTAGAATATGTTCCTTTAGGATGGCCGAGTTGGTAAAGGCATTCGACTTAAGATCTATGTGCACAGCACATCGTGGGTTCGATCCCCACTTCTGGCAAAAATACCTTTTTTTTCTTTTGTTTTTACATTAATCCGCAAACAATAGCTAAAAATTTGCCTCTTTCCAGGGACGCCGTAACGACGAGAGGGCAAGGGGTGCAGGTTTTCATCGAAGGGCACTTTTACCCTTCCTGCCTGCCCCCAGTTCCGGCGTCCTTGCCTCTTTTTCTGTCAGACCTTTTCAAATTCCTCCTGGAAACCTTTTTTCATAATTGACGACAAAATGCATGAAATTATACAACCCGCAATAGTAGAAATTGTCGCTTTCACAAATATCACATATGGATTATTGTGGATGTAGCCTTATACATTACTTACTTTATACATGCCTTTTCCAAACACGGCACGATCTTCGTTACGATATTGTATGTCGACGATGTTTTTTACCTCTTGAATGAATTCATGTGGCTTCTTTGGATCGAACTGAAGCGAATGCTTTATGATAAAATTCGCCGATTCCGGGTCATTGTTTAGGTACTCCTTTGGAGGATCTCTCAGTCCAGCTTCCATCCTTACAGGCTTTAGCATCGATGTTTTAACATCATTTGCCTAAACGACATTAAACCAATTTCGGTTTTAGTACTACAATTTTAAGTTTCTAGTAATATAACTTTTACGTGCCATACTCCACGGAAAATTACCCATAGGGACGACCATTGTTTACATATTGCTACTTACCATAGTCGAGGTTTGGCCAAGACGCATCTCTATTGAACCATTATTTGCGACTATTTCTGCGTTGTCCTGGTTTGTTGGTATTTCTGCCGTTATATATGCAACTTGATTCCACCCTGTCTGAAGCCGGTAAATAATTTTAACCGTTTCGGCTTAAATACTAGGTTACCTGTATAAGAATAGAGTACTTGATGGAAAGCTTGAGCTTCAAATCCCTTATGACGTTATGCACTTTGAAAGTTCTGTATCTATTCATCAACTGATTTGTGTGTATGTTCATAATTTTGTCCACTTTGGACGCCCATAGACTCATTTGATTTTTCAGACATGATGATTACTGTCGTGCCAATGGAAGTGTTCCTAAAATATTCTATTAATTCATTTGCTCACACGAACCAATTCATTTGAGACGTTTGTGCAACTTCGTGTATTTGATCATACTTTGTCACTTCCTGCTTCTTTATGATTGGTCAATTGCACCAAAACCAAAGGTGATTGGTGCATTAAACAGGACATTCTTGAATTATACAGGAATTAAGTTATCAAATTTTCAAATAACTCCGCAAATGAATTTATATAGTCAAATCATATTGAGCATATATAGTCAAATCTGCAGACATGCATGTTTCGCCGTTCAACGGCTCGTCAGTGCAGCTTGTAACGCAGTCTAGATGCGACAACAAATATTGCTCAATACCAATGTTGATAGAGAAAAATGTAGTTCATGCTTATTTTTTGAGCTGGTTCAAATTTTGATGCGTGTTTTTGCACGTTTGACCAGTACGTACGGTAACATCAACTCTCATCAACTCTCATTGATCAGGACTTAAGGCTTTGCCCTAAGTCAGAGACTGGTTTTGTAAGCTAAGATATACCTTCTCCTAAGGACGTTTACCGTGAAGCCGTTTACCTTTATCTTTTGTTATTAAACTAACTATATTTATACTAGTTTTATCATTTGGTAATTACTCTGCTCTAACCCGCGGCCCTGCGATTCCGATGCAGCGCTCTAACCAACTGAGCTACAGAGTCCAGTTGCTGAGCGATAACCGCAAGTTCTGCATGTATATATGATGAGAGGGATGCCAGTATAGGGTGTATGGGTAAATCTCAAGGTTGCATTTTTCGCAACTGCTCCTGGTCAGGTCTAAAAACTGTATATAAATTTTCGTTCGACTATTCCATCTACAAACACCTTCCACTATTAGTTTCATGGAACGAGATGGGAAGAAAATCTTAAGGTTAGCTATAGTTGCATGAACAATGTCTGGTCCATCGTCACTAAGCATAACACACGCGTAACTAGGAACACCCAACCACAGGCACTGGGCGATGACACTAACAATTGTAACTGCAGAGATGAGAATGCATGCCCACTCCAGAAACAGTGCATGACCAAGAACATAGTACACAGGGCAACTGTCACCACAAACAACGCAAACAACACTAAACACTATATTGGCATGACTGCAGCAAGCACATTTAAAGAGCGTTACCGAAACTACACCAAGTCTTTCAATCACAAAAAAAAAACACTCAAACGATACCGAACTTTCGAAATATATATGGAAACTGAAGGAAAACTAAAACGATTTCACCATAACATGGTCAATAATGAAGCATGCAATTTCGTACACTGGAGGATAAAAAATATACAATTTATGTTTGGAAGAAAAACTTTGTATAATGAAAGAAAAGAACAAACAATTTTTACTAAACACAAAATCGGAAATAATTTCAACATGTTTACACAAAAATAGATTTCGAATAAAAAACGTATAGAAACGTAGCGTTTCAACCATCAGTATAAACGGAGTTTCAAAATAATCGAATGCCCTCGCCGCTTGAATAATCGCTCCTTGCCTGAAACAGGCTGTAGTGGATTCCTTGAGGTAAGGGAAAAACTATATGATTATTGTTCACGAAATCCCAAAGAGTGCTCGATATCATCATAGTTAACAGAGAGGGCTTGTTTGGAAGCTTCATTAAAGTACAATAGAACTCATTATCTGTGTTATTGTGCAGGTTTATGCAAAAAATGTAGTCCTTCATTATCACGTGTGTATTGTATTTTCACACAAACAACCAATAGCTATGTTTTGGTTTATTTACCCATCCGTAACTTAAACAATTGCCCAGTTTTGACATGGTTATTGGTTGTTTAGGTGAAAATACAATTCACACGTGACGACGAAGAACTACATTTTTGCATAAACCTAACCCAACATAGATAATCACTGTTTCATTGTACTTTCGTGAAGCTTCCAAACCAGCCCTCTCTATTAACTATGATATCATATAGATAGAGCAAATATATGTCTATATATATATACTTCACGCATGTCTGGATGCGCATGTATTTGAGTACTATACCACATGAGTAGTATTATAGGGGCCGTTCCACCCCCTTTTGGGGGGTGGAGCAAGGATGGAGCAAGGATGGAGCAAGGGTGGAGCAAGGGTGGAGCAAGGGTGGAGCAAGGGTGGAGCAAGGGTGGAGCAAGGGTGGAGCAAGGGTGGAGCAAGGGTGGAGCAAGGGTGAAAGCTAAATGTTTCTTCTATCGAACGCTAAGAAAGGTCAATGGTTATGCGTGTTAGTTTTCAAAATAAACACATGTTTTTTTACAACAAAACCCCTGTCCTTTGCTGTGAATGCCATAAGCAAGTCATTAAAAAGTTTAATCGATCTGTTTGGCTATTATTTTATTAAAAACACAGAGCTATATACTGCTGAACATTGTGTTCTCAAACTGATGTGGTCTACTGGAAAATATTTCGCATTGAAAACAATCGTTTTCATTTCTTCAATATGTCCTAAGAATAGACTTCGTCTCCCACATACACCCCCACGTTTCGGCAGGAAGCATATAAGCGGTCATTTCTTTTGATACTTGTTACTTGTTACTGCCTGATGATTCTTTTACAGATGAAATAGTCTGTTGCAGACCAGTTTTTAGGTAAGCGAAAATCTATAATTTGCTCACTATATGTTGTCGAGCACTCTCTGCGTTTCGTAGACCTACACCTACACGTATATATACATATATATATAACAAATTAAATCTTAAAATATTCTTGTTGCAACTTCAAGCTTCATGCAACTGTGCAATCATCAGGCAACTGTATCTGTAATTAGTCAAGAAACATGCATGCAGTTGCCTGATGATTGCACAATTGCATGAAACTTGAAGTTGCAACAAGAATATTTTAAGATTTAATTTCTTATTTCGCTCTGCAAATATTGTTTTTGTATTGAGAACTCTCAAATATACTATACTAATATATATATATATATATATATAATTCAAGTTTGGTTTGTTTTTAGTAGAACAAAGAGTGCTCAACACTATTTGAAAGTAGAGGAACATTTATTTAGTGTTTCTATGTTAAAGTAAAGCCGTCGCCGTGTTGAAGCCGTACACGTTATTCCAGTCGGTAAAAGACAACAAACAAATATTAAAACCTCGAGAAATGTGGCCGAGGACGATATTTGAAGCCAGTACAGCCGTACAGGTAAGAGACGAATTATTTTAGTATTTCCTCGAGTATTTCACAGTTCACATGGTGCAAAATTGGCAGGCAAAACGATAATATACAAAACGACGGCTTTACTTTAAGATAGAACCAATAAATATATATATATAGTCAAATCTGCAGACATGCATGTTTCGCCGTTCAACGGCTCGTCAGTGCAGCTTGTAACGCAGTCTAGATGCGAGTGACTTCGTATTTATACACCATACTCTTGCCCTCACCAAGCGCATGCATGTGGTACAATACTCAGACACATGCGCATCCAGACATGCGTGAAGTGTCTTGGGGTCAGAGTGCTCAAACGACCACAAGGGAAGTGAGCTTTTGCATTATAGCTTATTAGCCACCAGTTAACCTCACAGAGTGCTCAACAACACAAAGTGAAGGAGCATATATAGTCAAATCTGCAGACATGCATGTTTCGCCGTTCAACGGCTCGTCAGTGCAGCTTGTAACGCAGTCTAGATGCGAGCGACTTCGTATTTATACACCATACTCTTGCCCTCACCAAGCGCATGTGGTACAATACTCAGACACATGCGCATCCAGACATGCGTGAAGTGTCTTGGGGTCAACTTGACCAGTACGTACGGTAACATCAACTCTCATCAACTCTCATTGATCAGGACTTAAGGCTTTGCCCTAAGTCAGAGACTGGTTTTGTAAGCTAAGATATACCTTCTCCTAAGGACGTTTACCGTGAAGCCGTTTACCTTTATCTTTTGTTATTCCAGTGGCAGTTTCTGAAAGACAAAGAAACATATCTTTGTTAAATTTCATCGATTGTGGGATCTTTTCTAACTAAAATAGAATTAAACTAACTATATTTATACTAGTTTTATCATTTGGTAATTACTCTGCTCTAACCCGCGGCCCTGCGATTCCGATGCAGCGCTCTAACCAACTGAGCTACAGAGTCCAGTTGCTGAGCGATAACCGCAAGTTCTGCATGTATATATGATGAGAGGGATGCCAGTATAGGGTGTATGGGTAAATCTCAAGGTTGCATTTTTCGCAACTGCTCCTGGTCAGGTCTAAAAACTGTATATAAATTTTCGTTCGACTATTCCATCTACAAACACCTTCCACTATTAGTTTCATGGAACGAGATGGGAAGAAAATCTTAAGGTTGGCTATAGTTGCATGAACAATGTCTGGTCCATCGTCACTAAGCATAACACACGCGTAACTAGGAACACCCAACCACAGGCACTGGGCGATGACACTAACAATTGTAACTGCAGAGATGAGAATGCATGCCCACTCCAGAAACAGTGCATGACCAAGAACATAGTACACAGGGCAACTGTCACCACAAACAACGCAAACAACACTAAACACTATATTGGCATGACTGCAGCAAGCACATTTAAAGAGCGTTACCGAAAATACACCAAGTCTTTCAATCACAAAAAAAAAACACTCAAACGATACCGAACTTTCGAAATATATATGGAAACTGAAGGAAAACTAAAACGATTTCACCATAACATGGTCAATAATGAAGCATGCAATTTCGTACACTGGAGGATAAAAAATATACAATTTATGTTTGGAAGAAAAACTTTGTATAATGAAAGAAAAGAACAAACAATTTTTACTAAACACAAAATCGGAAATAATTTCAACATGTTTACACAAAAATAGATTTCGAATAAAAAACGTATAGAAACGTAGCGTTTCAACCATCAGTATAAATGGAGTTTCAAAATAATCGAATGCCCTCGCCGCTTGAATAATCGCTCCTTGTCTGAAACAGGCTGTAGTGGATTCCTTGAGGTAAGGGAAAAACTATATGATTATTGTTCACGAAATCCCAAAGAGTGCTCGATATCATCATAGTTAACAGAGAGGGCTTGTTTGGAAGCTTCATTAAAGTACAATAGAACTCATTATCTATGTTATTGTGCAGGTTTATGCAAAAAATGTAGTCCTTCATTATCATCGAGAGAGATCGAGAACATTAAAAAACACATTTGCAAGATATTCAGCGACCACAACCTAAAGATCACCACTGAAGCTAACAACAAATGTGCCAACTATCTCGACATTACATTAGATCTAAGATCCGCATCTTGCAAACCTTATATGAAACCCGGAAACGTCCCACAATACGTCAACAGCCAAAGCAACCACCCACCATCAATACTCCGCAGCATATCAGAGGCAATCAACAGACGGCTATCCAATATATCATCGGATAAGCAATCGTTTGACTCGGCCAGGGATGCCGGAACCACGGGTGCAGCGGGTGCAGTTGCACCCGTTGCCTTTCGTTTTTACCACTTTACGGGTGCACTACGGGTGCACAACTGGGGTGCAACGGGTGCACAAAATTACAAAGTAACAACAGATTCCCTGTTTGAATACATCAAAGATATCTTAATAAGGTGTCAACTGGATGTGATAAGATTAGTTGGAATGACATTTGATGGCGCAATGACCATGAAATCTCTAGCAAAGAAAATCAAAAGTGAAATGAATGAATCAGCCATTTTCATTCACTGTTTAGCACATTGCCAAGAACTGATCTTTAAATATGCCACCAAGCATTGCCCAGCATTGGAAGATGCCCAGGCACTATGTGAAGATCTGTATGTCATTGTTGGGGTTAGCCCTAAACGTGTGGCTCTGTTTGCCAAGATCCAGGATGAGATTGATGGGGATTATGTGTTGCGCCTCCAGAACCTCTCAAGGACTAGATGGACAACAAGAGGTGCTGCAGGGAATGTTATAACTTTAAAGCATGCAGAACTAATAGCAACTTTAAAGGTGATTTCTGAAGACAAAAATACTGATAGCAAATCCAAAGCCAAAGCAAAGGGGCTTATGACAAAACTAGGAACTGCCAAGCACATGTTTAATATGTTTCTTATGAGAGATCTGGCAAACATTCTGGAAATGAACTCAAAAAATCTACAAAAAAATTATGTTACAGCAGAAGAAGCAATGGACTGCATCCACAAGATTGAAATAAGGCTTGCAGAGATGAGATCTAGTGCTCAAGAATTTGAAAAGGTAATACAAAGTTAGAAAGACACGCCAACAAATAAACTATTAAATATGACTGGTGGTATGTGTTCTAACAATCACCAATATTCAGTTATTCCAGCATGTGTACACTATTTAAGATGAAATCATATACTTTTTTATTTTCTAGCTAATTCAGAAAGTTAAAGAGTTGAAGCTACAAATGAATGTAACTAATGAAAACAGACCAAGAAAGGCACCAAGAAGAGCCGAAGACTTCGTCGCCCACGATGTGGCACCCATGAGTGGACACGATTCAAATGATCTCAAAACGGAACTCAAACGTGTATATATGTGTGCTATTGACAGCATCGTGAGTTCGATGAAGGAAAGGTTTGATCAAAACGACATTAAACCAGTCTGCGATATCAACCGAATGCTAATCTTGTGTGCCAACAACGAGGTCGATGTCACCACTGAGTATGTCATCAAGCACCTTGGCGTTGCTAAACAGTTTGTACAAGTCGATTTGTTAATTCAAGAATTGAAAGACCTACATGTCCACATCAATTTGTACAACATGGAACTGAAACGAGAATCTATGCCTATCATTAAAAAGGTTACTGCTATCTCAACTATCCAAGGCGTGTTGAATACAAAGCCGGTCTCGAAAGCTTCACTCCCTGAGACGCATAAGCTGTTGATTCTCCTGTCCACGTATGCAATGTCATCTGCAACAGCCGAAAGGACATTCAGTGTCATGAGACGTGTCAAGACTTGGCTCAGATCACGAATGTGTCCAGGAATGCTTACAAATTGCATGTTTGCAGCAATTCACAAGGACAAAATTGACAACATTGACGCAAAGAAATTGGCAGCAGACTTTATTTCAAGGTCATCTCAAAGGAAGTGTTACTTTGGATAACCACTTTAAATTTCACTAACTTACATAAAAACGCTAAGTGAAGACGAAATACTTTATGCATGGCAAAATTATGTGCCTCAATATATAGTTGCAGTTCAGTCTGTTTGAAATCAATTACTAAAGTTTTTTCGCTTATCGAATTCTTCATTTCTTTATTGGCTAACCTGTGCTTTTTCCAATAACTAAGTGCGTTGTAGTGCGTCTTATTATTCATCTATCTATGCCCTTTTGCAAAAAAATATGCCCTTTTCATACGAAACTGCACCCATTGCCCTGTATAACTTCCGGCATCCCTGGACTCGGCCATTCCACGTTATCAAGAAACCCTGCAAAGAAGCGGTTACAACTACCCCCTAAGCTTCAAACCTCAACCTCCAAAGCCAAAACGCTCCAGAAGCAGAAACGTAATATTTAATTTAATTTTTAATTTAAAAAGTATTTATATTGCGCTAAAACTATAAATATTCTAAAGCGCAGTTTACAACTTACAACTTTTGTTATCTAACTATATAAATAAATGTATGTATAAATATATATCTTTTACAGGAGTCCAAAATGTTATATCATAAAATTGCTAAAAACTACAAGTCTTTCTATAAATCAAAGGCCTTTGTGAACAAAAAGGTCTTTAAGAGTTTCTTAAAAGTTGAAACATTGGAAGTTTCTCTTATATTAAGAGGCAAGCTATTCCACACAACAGGACCAGCTTTTAGAAAAGCACGGTCTCCAAATGTTTTACAAGTTGTTCTTGGAACAACGAGTAGTTTCTGTTCACTAGATCTTAAACGATAAGTTCCTACGTCCTTTAATCGAAGCAAGTTCTCAAGGTATGCGGGTGCCTCCCCATGTAACACTTTAAAAACAATGAGAGCAATTTTAAACTCCACGCGATATCGAACAGGCAACCAATGCAGCTTCTTTAAGATTGGTGAGATATGCTCAAACTTAGGAACTACGCAGACGACTCGAGCAGCAGCGTTCAAAATTCTCTGTAATCTATTAAATTGGCACTGGGGTATACCATATAACAAAGAGTTACAGTAGTCAAGATGTGATGTGACTAAGGCATGAATTAGTGTTTTCGTCGAGTCAGGAGTTAAAACTTCGAATTTGACGAATGTCAACAAAACTACGAAATGAAATGCTACAAACTTTTCTTTTCCAAGCACCATTGCGCATTTACATTATCAACCCAAAGGCCCAGGTTGCGCAATATACGCACAATCATAATCATGGATTCTCAACATTTATTAAACGAGTTAACACCTTAGTCAGCTGCTGTCTCGAACCAATGATCAGAAACTGAGTCTTTGTATCATTAATTAACAGTTTATGTCCAATTAACCAGGCTCGAACTTCAGTTATGCATTCCTCCATTAGTCGAATAGCATCCGACTGGGAGGACGAAGACGTTGGTTTAAATGAAAGGTATAATTGGGTGTCATCAGCGAAGCCGTGGGCGGAAGGGAGATGTTTTGAAACTATTTTAAATATTCCTGAAGCGTAGAGGAGAAATAGCACGATAGGACGACTGATGTGATGGCATAAGTGAGTTAATTGAACAATGATCTAACATGTCTGGCAGCACTGCCTTTTCAGCAATTTTGGAGACAAATGGTAAATTACTCACAGGTCTAAAGTTACAAAACACCAAGTCAAGATTCTGCTTTTTCAACGAAGGTAAAACAAGACCAACTTTCCATTTATCGGGTACGATACAATCTTCTAGAGACAAATTCACCATTTTGGTAATGATTAGAACAAGAACATCACAACACGTCTTTACAAGTGATGTTGGAATAGGGTCCAGCTGACAAGAGGCATTGGATGAGTTCATAATAATTATTTGTGCATCTTCCTCTGAAAGGGGGCAGAAAGCCTCTAGTTTAGGAACATGTTGTGGGTGTTCAACTGCAGGGGTCTCAACAACGATGCTGTCAATTTCTGTTTTAATTAGTTCTATCTTCCAACAGAAGTATTCTCCAAACTGATTAGCCAAGACAAGGGGATTATCGTGAGGTGGTAATACATCAGGTTGATGCTTTTTCGATATCATATTGATTACTCGAAAAAGTTTTTTCGCATATGGTTCAACCCGCCCTACAGCGCCAATGTTGCTACCAATATTGGGCACAAATTTCTGCAAGCCATTGACGAATGTTTCCCGCAAAGCCATCCATTGCACAAAATACTCAACCGAAACACGTTAAAGCTAAATTATAGCTGTATGCCAAACATACAGAACGTTATCTCGGCCCACAACAAAACCATACTCGCGAAACAGCCCCAGACCAACAAAGAATGCAATTGCCGCCAGAAGGATTCCTGCCCCCTCTCTGGTAAATGCCTGACTGAGAGTGTAGTTTATCAAGCCACTGTGACGAGAGAAGATACCACAGAAGAGAAGACCTATGTAGGACACACCGGGGGCCAATTCAAAACGTGCGTTAATAACCATACAAATTATTTTAGAAACGTTAAGCATAAGCATTCTACCGAACTCAGCAAATACGTTTGGCATGAATCCAATGTACAACATTCAGTTAAGTGGAAAATCATCAAAAAATGCAAGAGTTACTCTAACAAAAAAACTAAGCGATGCAACCTGTGCTTTACATGAAAAGTTTATTAT
Source organism: Trachythela sp. YZ-2020 (assembly GCA_016169945.1). Lineage (NCBI taxonomy): Eukaryota > Metazoa > Cnidaria > Anthozoa > Malacalcyonacea > Clavulariidae > Trachythela > Trachythela sp. YZ-2020. The sequence continues at coordinate 525,837 of JADLSH010000333.1, forward strand.
ATTATTTATTATCCGCAACTCCGTTCCTTGAACTCTAGAAACAATGAGACGATAAAAAGACCATTATATGGCATGAACATTTTTATTTCAGAGAAAAATCAAATTATATCATGATATATTATTGTATAATAAAAGAGTTCGCAGTTTACGGTTTTGCTTAAAAGAGTTCGCAGTTTACGGTTTTGCTTATACTATAATACTAACGAGTAACGACATCACGCAATATGACATTATCAGAATATTCTAGATTTCAGAGTATTGATATTTGATATGATATATTAATTTTGTTACGCTTGCGTAAGCTCCACGCTTGCGTAATAAGCTTCACGCTTGCATAAGCTTGAACTATAAATAGCATATCAAGTAATTTCTGATTATGGACATTATATAATTACATAAAATAGCTTTAGACGACTCTATAAAAGCGCGGCTAGCTCTGTAGCTCATACCCACAGCGTTGTTAATTGTTGTTTGGTATTAAGAAGTTTTAGCGTTTTAAGTATTATTAAAAAAACCTAAAATTCCTCGACTACGATTCTTGTTACGGGCTTACGGCGTTACAAACTGTAATAAAAATTTAAAAAGACACAAGACGCTAATTGCTATTATGGATGGCAAACGATCTAAATTGTCTCAGAAGAATCAAAAGCACACTTACCGTCTTCGCGTCAGTTGTTCTGAATGCAGTAAGGTCATAGACTCCGATTACAAAGACCACCATGTCAAAAGTCAGCACCTTGGAAAAAATGTGAAATTTACCACAGTCATATCTCCTTCTCAAACCCAACTGAATTTCACCAGGAAAAGTGACGATGAACCCGTAGGCGTAGCCAAACGACCTAAACTACTAGATCCAGCTCCGGATGATTCTGTTAAAAGTGTGGTAAACTCGTCTCAGAGTGTCCAGGATTCGTCGGAACAAAATAAACTTGTAGATCCGTCACAATGTGAAGACGACACAAACAACTCGGATATATCACAATTTGATACAAATTCAATCTCGTCCGATGCCTTGCAGTTTAAATAATTTTCCTTATCTTTGGATCCCCCGATATGTGGCACAAACTCAGAATCGTTAGAAGCACATACAGGTAATACAAATGTAGACTCATTGGATACCCCGTCACCTACTCTTCATTCGGTTTCGAATTATTTGCTCGATTCCCAGCCTGACAATATGGGCGATTTCCCTTCTCCACGGAGAGATAGCTCTCTGTCGCCGGAGATTACCCATATAATCGAGTCCCCTGAAACAAATCTTGACGAGAAAAAAGATAAACCCTACGAACCCAATGCTCCAGTGGTGTCAAATAGCGACCAGGACGGCCCTCGTCAACCAGTACTGGGCAAGTACAATCCCACCACGTTTGGCAATGATTCTTTCCAGAGAGATTTCCAAGCGGAGTGGTACAAACAGTACCCTTGGCTGAACTATTCGATTGACAATCACGAGGCGTCTTGTTTTGCATGTGAGCGATTTTCGAATGATGATTCTTTTCATTTCACCAACTGGAAGAAAACGGAGCGACTGAAGAAACACCATGTAAGCGTAAACCATGGAGTAGCCATGTCTAAATGGATAAGCTATCGATCGAAGACAAGACGGCAAACATCGGTCATGAAACAACTGCATACCGCTCACAAAGACTATGTTGAAATGAACCGCAAGTATATGAAAGTCATTATGGAATCTTTATTCTACACTGCCCAACAGAATATCGCCCAAAGAGGGCACGAAGAGAAACGTGATGATATTGGCAACTTCTCCGACGTAAATCGTGGTAACTTTTTGGAATTGTTACGTGTACGTTGCATCGACATTCCGTGGCTCGAACAAATGTTGAAAACTCACTTAGGAAAGCATACGCAATGGACAGCACCAGGGATTCAAAACGAAATTCTTCAAATATTAGCTGATCTTATCAACTAGAAAGAATTCAGCAGGATTGCATCGCCAGTGGGCCATTTGGCGTGATCGTGGACGAGACATCCGACATCAGTCGTCATGAGCAAGTCTCCATATGCCTTAGTTTTATCGCCGATGGGGTTAAAAAAGAAGCGTTTGTCGGCTTTTACGAAACGAAAACAACCGACGGCAAAACGCTATACGATCTGATAACGAAGGCGATCTCGGATCTCAACCTGGACTTGACCAATATAGTTGGCAAATGTTTTGACGGTGCAGCTAACATGAGTGGCTAAGAGAAGGGAGTAGCCGCCCGGATGAAGGAGTGTTCTCCACTTGCTGTATATGTGCATTGTTACGGTCATTTACTTAACCTAGCAATGCAAGACACGATGTCAGAAGTCGAACCACTACGAAATGCACTCGGAAATATTCAGAGTCTGTACAATTTACTTGAGGCAAGTTCGAAACGGCACGCCATGTTCGGTGATATTGAAGTTGAACGCGATCATCTGATGTTGACTCTTAAATCCCTAAGTGTAACGCGTTGGTCTTGTCGATGGGAAGCGGTCAAGGCTGTCACCGAACAGATCGAGCGAATTGTGAAGGCCCTCATTAAACTGGCCAACGACAAAGACCCAAAAACATATTCCGACAGCAGGGCCCTGCTAAATGTCATGTGCGATTTTGAGTTTGTTCTGAGACTTTGTATACTGAAAGTCATCTTGTCAAACACCAGTGCTCTGAGTACTTATTTACAGGGTAAGGACGTTGATGTTATTAACGCTTGACGAAACGGAACACTTACTATCAAGACCTTGAAAGGCTGCCGAACCGAGGAAAGCTACGAACTAATTTGGAAACGAGCAAATCAAATCAGTGGTGACGTTAAATCTTGGACCCAGAATACTGTATTTGTTACCTTTCGTGATGCACGTGTACCACGGAAAAAGCCTTCCCGACGTGTACAATATCTCGCCGGTGAGTCAGCAACGTCCAACACGGAAGCAATGACACCTATGCAGCACTACAGAGTCAATACCTATTACAACTCTCTTGACCATGTTTTGGCAGAACTGGAAACTCGTTTTCAAGGAAATGACCAGGACGTGCTGTGTGCTTTGGGTGCGGTTATTCTGAGCGAAAAACCATCAGAGTCAGATTTTGAGCTCATTGGTAACTTCTATGGTCTCGACAAAGATCTAATAGAAGTCGATCAGAAACTCTTTAACCATTTCAAACAAAGTAACGCTGAGATTTCTCGTGTACAACAGCTTCCAAGGTTATAGATCTGCTTTACAAAAACGAACTATGTGAAATGGTACCCGAGTTCACGAAAGCCGCTACCATTTTAGCAGTAATTCCAGCAACATCTTGTTCGGCCGAAAGGTCATTTAGTGGGCTCCGACGATTGAAGACGTACCTACGGAGTACCATGGGCGAGAAGAGGCTTAGCAACATGGCATTGATAAACATTGAAAGGGAGTAATGAAATCGAGTGATAAGAGACGACATGGAAAGAATGATTGACATTTTTGGCAAGCGGAAAGGTCGCAATGCTCATTTCTTTTAACTTGCATGGATAAGTGAAGATCTGTAAGAAATTGCATGAGAGATTCTCAGGCTGCTTGTGAAAAACTTTAAACTTGATAGCTGAATTAGCTCCTGAGTCTTATTGAAGGGAGCATTTATATAGTATCAGAACAGTCAGGAACTTTGAAATAACGAAAATATACTGTACAGACGTTATAGGTCGTTCTAATGCTTGAATCGAAAAGATCTTAAGATATGTTAACATGTTGTAAATTTATTTATATTGTTTGTTTGTTTATAAAGACAATCGTCACAGCTCTGTGGAAAACATGTTTTAATTAATGACCGATACATTTTGAAAATTCACGTGATAAGGAACGAAAAATTTTCGGGCAATTAGCCGGAAATTTTCGGGCAACAAGCCTCAGCCCCCCCAATTGAGATTAGCCCCGTACGCCTATGGTGATAACTGAGTTTAACTGTAGCTGTAGCGTTAGGTTAGCTTATGTTATCTAACACCAATATATTTGCGAGTATGTCAATTTGCAAGATTTTAAAGATATCTCCTATAATTATGTACTCCTTACATAGAATATGTGCCGTACCGCAGCTTCAATAGTAACAAAGCTATATATGTTATTTTATGCACTGTAAATATCGCAGTGTTGGGCCAACACCGAAAAGGTGTACCATTTGTTCCGTTAACACTTCTTTGGTGTAAGGTAGAAAATTACCCTAATTACACCAAATTTAGTGCAAATTTACCTTAGAACAGTGTAATATCACCTCACTCCCCTGTTATATTACACGTTGCGATAGTGTAAATATACACTTATTCAGTGTTAGATATGCCTACACTTGAGAAGTGTAAATCTACACTTACGTTGGTGTATCATAACCAAGAACATGTCAACATGCACCGATCTGGTGTAATATAAAAACTGCTTTATTGCGTCGTAAATTTACTTTCAAACGGTGTATATTTACCAAACCAGAGTGTTCCAGTCTTCCAGACAACACCGCGATGGCGCAAACATACGCCTGGATGGTGTACAAAATGTAGCCACTCATGCAGTGTAAATCTACACTTGACTCGGGGGCGGATCCAAACTGATGCAACTGATGCGAATGCATCAGTCAAACGAACTGACATACAATATGTATACTAGTTTATACAAAATAGTGACTATATTAAAATATAGCATATCGAAGGTTACGTTCGTTTCTTTTTATCCTAAACACCTTAAAATTCATTACTTACGCTCTTATTGACTTATACTACTCAATAATTCTTAAAAACGATATATTTTCATCTTAAAAAATCAAAACAAAGCCAAAGTGGACACGATGTACAAAATTTCGCCTTTCTCAAGTGGTACGGTTTGTTGTCGCGAATTTATTTCGCTAAATATGTCTCTGTTTTTGTATAGATTAATCCACTGAGTTGTATTTAACTCAGTCGATGCGTCATACGTCACGTTGGGTAAGGAGTGCACACTGAGCTATATTATCTTACAATGGGAGTGCATCAGTGATATTATATTACAGTGAGAGTGCATCAGTGATATTATATTACAGTGGGAGTGCATCAGTGGTGCAACAGTCCCGAGTCCTCTTGGCCGAGTTTTCGCAACGAGACGTCATGAAAATGTTCCTGCCTACGTAACGTTGGGAGATGAATGCTGACTGCATGTGACTGATGCATTTCGCCCGCAATCAGAATAGTCAGTGAATCAGTAATGCAAGAAATTTGATCCATGTCTAATCAAGAATAATGCGCGGATCTTTGCCCACGTTTCTCGAACATCATGGCAGAACGTATGCAAATTTTAATAACTACGACCTTTGTTCGTTGTTTCGAGATAACAAGGCTGTCGAAATCGATGCAGTAAGGAAGAACTGTGAAATGAAAGCTTCCTCAGTCATTTCACAAACTGATTGAATCTGAATTACTTATCCCTAAGCATATAACCAATGTATGGCAACGTGGAGAACTGCGGGTATAAAAGTAAGTGTTGACTTTGTATCAATAATACATATTATTATACATTGTAGTCACTGCGTGTCTTCTGATTGGCTAATTGCTTACAGTTAAATATGGGAATCACGCAACCTACAGATAACTGAGTTATCTGCTAGCAGATAACTCAGTTATCTGTAGGTTGAGCCAGCAGTACGTACTTTTTTAGCAGGCGGCAGCTCTACATACAAGAATAAAAACAAGAAAAACAACATGAATAAACGATGTCTTTTTGAAAGTTTTTGCGTAAAAAATACACTCTTTTGAAACTTTTATCAGAACTATAGTAAGTAAATTAGATTTATAATATTTTGTCGTTCTTGTTTTATTTTTATAATTGGTTTTTACCCCAATATTTTAGAACCAAACGCAGTTTTGCGCGACAGAATTTAAATCGTTGTTTATCGAAGGAGTATGTTGAATGACAATGCAATGTATAATAAAACAATTATTGAATTCGGTTTTTGTTATATTCGGAATTATCAAGGTCTCGGTAAGTGTTATCAGTCTCAGCCTTAGGCTTCGCCTGATAACACTTACCTTGACCTTGATAATTCCAGATATCACAAAAACCTCATCCAATAATTGTTAATTATATTATTGTGTAAATATTGATCGTTGAAATTAAAACATTTAACAGTATATTTTGTCACAAACAGACTGTGTCTGTATAAAATATGAAATGTTACCAATGTGGTTATTGCTACCGAGCGTCAGCGAGGCAGCACGCTATTCTTGACGTGCTAAGGTTTCTCCAGAGTTAACTTGCCCCAGTCTTTTACCCTACCAATATATTGTCGAGATTTGGATTTGGCGTCGGTCAGATGGATGGATGTTTATCGTAATTCCGGGGCAAAAGGTCGAGCTTTAAGTCATTTTTAAAATTAGGGGGAGTGAACGAGATATTGTAATTGTATGCGCACGCATGCATGTTTCTTTCCATGTGCTCGATCAAGATTTTGAAAACTTTATATACGAATGCGAAAAGATCGAAATTTTCCAGAAAATCTTAGGTAAGTATGGCTCTGTTTATTTCTACTGACATACATCAAGGCGATGAACTATTTAGTGTTCAATCTAGAGGGAAGCAATGTGCTTTCATGAGTTTATCGGCTATTTTAACACCCCAAAATAACCCGCTGATCGATTGGTCAAAAACAACATTAATTAAATGTCTTATTGCAAGGAGACAAAATGTACTTAAAAGCACTAGATAATGGCTTAATTGTACTAGACCCAGGTGTAGAATTTGTGTCAATAGATAACTTACCAACAGTTGTCAGTGTTTCATGTGGTAAGAACATGTTTTCTTACGAGATCTGTGGATCTGTGATATCGCCTGTACAGGCAAAAACAGATGCATTATCTGTGATGGCGACAAATAGTGATCTACCTGTTGTTGTAGAGTCGGCTGAGGCACTATAAAGCATTGATTTGCCCGTTGAGGCACAGACTACATCGACCTGCCCGTTGATGCACAAAATAACATTGATCTGCCCATTGTGGCGGAAAGTAACATTGATCTGCCCATGGTGGCAGAGCCCACTGAGGCACAAAATAATATTGATCTGCCCATTGTGGTAGAGCCCATTGAGGCACAAAATAACATTGATTTACCCATTGGGCTATTCCAATTTTAATCTGAACCCCCTGTTGAGCAACCCCCCATATTTTCGTATTTCCATGGGAGATAGCACCATTGAGCACAAAATAATATTGATCTGCCCATTGTGGTAGAACCTGTTGAGGCTGAAAATGAAAACCAAATTTGGTTCAAAAATTATAAAAAAGAGCTTCAAGGTCTTGTTATAACTGATCGAGAAATTGAGTCTCACTACTATGATATTCATACAGCACGTTTGAATACATTTTTGAATGGTAGTCATGCTATTTTAATAATATTATAAGGTTATATGATGGCATTAATAAAGCAAATGGATGATTTCTTTTTATTTGACTCACATAAACAAACCATTGAGTTTGAATAAGAGATGGGATTACAATCATGGATCCCTATTACAACATAGTATGTACTGCAAGTATATATATTCCCTAATCAAATGTTTAACACATTTCATTTTCAAATTAATTTTATCAATCTATTTTAATCAATTTTACTCTTTATCACTGACACTGTATGTATGAAAATGTGATAGTTTTCCCCATCTTAGCTTGCTTAAATGGGCCACATATTTATCAGACCTCGGTGACCTGGTCACTGGCATATAAACTGTAATGTGTCTTACCTTGCTATTCTATTCTAGCTGTCTAAAGCCAATAAAATGCCATACAATTTCAGGGACAGAATGGTTTAATTTAGTTGTATGTTTGGTTTTCACCAGAGAATTGTATAATCTTTCTAGTTTAGTTGTTTGGTTTTCACAAGAGAATTGTATAATTTTGATTTGTGAGGAATGTGTTATGCCGCAAAATCCCAGCGTCATTTGATTGGTCGCGATACGAGAAAAACCTAATATTTTATCCTCTGACCTCGGCGCTTAATAATAAGTCCTACTCTTTTGTCCATAGACTCGATGATCGTATCAATTGTTTTGGCACTAAAGTTGAGCATGCAATTCTTTACTCTTTCGCTGAATTCATCAAAATTTTCCTTTGCGATTTGTCTGGTGATGACCTCTTTCTTTAGCTCTTTGCATACGAGATGAAAAAAGTTTTCAATTGGATTTAGATCCGGACTGCGTGACGGAATGGTGAAAAGTTCTGCGCCTATTCTTGTCCACGTATTGCGTGCAATTGCAGCATTTTGACGAGGACAACCATCCATTAGAAAAACTTTGTCGATTGGGTTCGAGCTCGCAGCAAATGCTTGTTTAAATCCTTGTCTTATTATTTTTGCGAACTTAGGGCCATCCATGATCCGAAATATTGCCTGGCAAAAATAACTCCTTTCCCATAGGAGACTGCAACCATAAAATTAGCATTTCTTCGACCTTCTTTTTTCCCTCTTGATACACAGTTTATGTCAAGACCCTCATTTCCTTTTCTCCATTCGCGTGCAGTAGGTGCTCGTGCCTGATCCAATGGGTTTGTTTTAAATTCAAATCCCACTCCGTCGAGGTAAAATGAGATTCCATGGTTCCAGAACTCTTGTCCTAAATTGCGTTTTTTAATATTTCGACAGTATTTCAACCGCGCTTTAAGATCAGCTTCCGTCAGAAGACCCTTTTTTCTAGACTGTAAGTATTTGTAACCACTGACATTTAGGTACCTGCGAAATGTTCGATTTGATACTTGGGACACACCAGATTCTAACTGTAGACGTTGCGAAGTAAACGATCCATCGCTTTTCCGTAGCTTGGGAATTGTCCGAATAATTCTGCGCTTGTCTTGCGAAGAAAGCTTACTAGGCCTCCCCTTGTTACGTTTTCGCTTGTCGAATAAAGGTTCTCCATTTAGCGGTTTTTTGCATGAACATAAATTTGGGCTTTTGAATATTGCGGAAACATTTCTAACAGTTTTTTGCCTCTGACGTTGCAAAGTTGATAAATAGATCTTATCTGACAGGAGTGTTTCATTGATATTTTAGCCTTCTTAGGCCTTATCTGCTCAATTTTGTTGTTCGGCATAGCTGTACTGCAAAGTCTTTTATACAAATGCTAAAGGCAAACATTTATTCATCAAATATTGGATAGTGATTTATATGGAAAGTACAAAAGAACCACAAGATTGATATTTAGCGCAAAGTAATATCCGCATGTTATCTTTTTTCTAAGATAAATTATACGTCTTTACGTTATAAAGTGGATTTTTTACAAATACACTCTAGTTATAACTATAATATCTTTTGTGAAAAGCAAGAAAATTGTGCGTAAGATACCATATATCAAATTGTTGAGTCGGTGAAAATATGAGTAGGTATCAGAGACAGAGAAAATCTTGGACAAAATATATCCAGACAAGTCACATTTCACCCCTCCCCCCTTCCACAGTGTTGTAAATTCATGAAAACATTTGGATTTTGGACATTTCTACAACCTACAACTGCTACAACAACATTGCAAGAGGGGAAGCGGGGATTTCGCACTTGTCTGGTAATTTGCGGGGATTTAGCACTTCTCTGGTAATTTTTGGCCAAGATTGTAGTTTACATTCTTGAACGCAAAGCCTTACGAGATAGCCTTGGAAAGTGCCATGACTGAGGGCGACTAGTACACGTTGCATTGACTTGGGATATAGAACACGCTTAACCCGTTAAGATATATTGCGCCTTTTATTGCCTTTTATTATTTTATTTTTATCGCCTTTTATTGCCTTTTTTTTATTGCCTTTTTTTTAAATTTATGATGTTCGGAAGCAATGCCAAACTTACCAAACTACATGATATAAATCTACTCATTAACGACCGCCCACTAAATCGTGTTCAATCTTTTAAATATCTTGGTATAACCTTAAATCAGACATTATCGTGGTCAGATCATGTTGAAACACTTTGTAACAAAGTCTATCAACGCCTTGGTGTCATTCGAAGAGTTAAACACCTCTTAACACGCGAATCCCGGCTTACTTTAGTCAATAGCCTTGTCATGCCGATATTTGACTACGCTGATTTTGTATGGGGTGATAAAAACAACTCCGTCCTCATGGATCATCTTCAAATCCTCCACAATAAAGCCGCAAAAATCATTCTTGACGCTCATCCACTTTCGTCAGCTTCGGAATCACTAAAATCGTTAGACTGGCAGCCGTTATCAATGCGCAGACACTTTCACCGTTGCCTCATCATGCATAAGTGTTTAAACAATAACGTCGACTTTAAATTTAACTTCAAGTACTCGTCCGACATCCACAGCTACAACACCCGAAACAAACAAAACTTACATTTGGAGCGCGTCAAGAGAAATTGGGGGAAACAGGCTTTCAGCTACCATGCTGCTAACGACTGGAACAGTCTACCGATTGACATCCGGGATACAGAACAATTTACAACATTTAAAAATAAACTTAAGAATCATTTGTCACTATAAAACACTATACCGCAGTAATGGGACGCACTAAGACATTATAAGCTTTAACATTAATATTATCATTATTATTGGTAGTATATAGTATATGTGATGAAACTTTTAGTATATAGTATTATATATAGTTTGTTTTTTTTGTTGCTCAGGGCTCCGCTGAAAATCACTTTTGTGAGCGGACCTCCTGATTAAATATTGTAATTATTATTATTATTATTATTATTATATATACGCCTTACCTTATCATTTTACTCGGCGAGGGGTATCAGTTAGGATATAGTTATGTGTGACAGATTAGTCTAAAGATTTCTATTTGTCCGATCTGTCCATTCACAAATAGGGGTTTTGTTAATCTGCCGACATTAGTGTGCTGGCAAGATTGAGGTAGGCTTCATTACCAGAAATATGGGACATTTTGCGACTGCGTTTGGTCAGCGGGTATTCACTTCATAATAGCATTCTACGGGGAATTTTCCTACCGCAGACGGCTTGCAAAGCCTAAATATTTCTAAAAAAGCCTATTTTTCCTACCAAAATGTTCGCCAGAACCCAGTCGTTTTGAATCTGCGAATATATTTTAACATTACGCACGGCAAAACAGCGTTAAGACGCTTCACACACGGGGCGCAGGCTTATTTCGCGATAATTTTATAGGAATGGACGCAAAGTCATGCGACTTTGAGGCCAAAAGTACGGCACTTTTTTATCACTTCCAAACCAAACATCCGCAACAGGAGATAGCGCAATATCGCAGGAGTATAAAGCTGTGCGTATATTTTAAGAATGTTATATATAAAGCGAGAAATTTAAAGGGGAAAATGCATGTTTTTATCCCGCGATTGTAGTATGAAATCCAAGCATGACCTGACACCTGATACTTGCTGACCTTTTGTCTGTACATGTTTTGCCATGGAAAATAGATCGAAATATATGCACCCAAATTACTAATTCGACACGAAACCAAGTCACCAGATCACGCTTATTTTAGCTAAATTAACAGTTCAAACATCACCAAATACATAGCGAGCTCCGCACTTTACATCGCTCGAGAGGATGTTGGACTATTCGACGAAGTTTTATCTCATGTGCGACCTAAGTTACTATAGATTCTATTGACGATTTTGCAAAATCTCAAAATTGCGCAATGTAAGTTGTTTTGGGGGGTTTGGGAATATATATGGAGAATATATGAGGCTATATTAGGCTATATTAGGCTATATGGGGCTATATCTTAGCGGGTAGGAAATGCCAAAGAAGCAACAAGAAACATGGCGGCCTTCATACAAAAAAGTACTTCGCGTGCGTCGCTTTGTGGTGAATTTGACATCGGGGAAAGCCATCCGTCAAGTGCTCAACAGAGCAATAAAAGCCGAATATTCAAAGGCTTCGGGAACAATGTGTGTAAACAAAAATATACGCTTTACGAGTTCTACGGAAAGCTTGAACACTGTTGAATGTATATCGAGCTACGATCCTCACATTGCTAATGCGAATGATGGCCAAACCGGACAATTTCTGGGACAGGTTTAGCAAGTTTATTATGGCGTCTATGGTAGAATAGATGAAATTAGTGGAGAAAATGCATTGAGCTCGGGAACAATGTTTGTAGAGTTTTTTTGTTAAAGAGGTACCTTAGACATGGCATAAGACATATCGAGCTACGATCTCTGGAAAAATAAGCGAGAACTATAGGAAAATTTGGGGGATTTCTTTCTCCCCATTGTTTCTCCTATATGCTAGCCGCCATCTTGAGCCGCCATCTTGTCCCATATTTCTGGTAATGTAAAATATGTATTGCTTCATCTTGAAATCTTTGCACGTGCAGTACAGTATTTTTTTGTAAAAAGATCACACAATTAGATATACATAAAACATATCCCTGTTAAGTAATGTTCGGTTATAGGGATTAGATTTGCATCATAAACTGTGTGGACATGTTTTGAACATGCATGGAAAATGCATGAACAAACCTCAATTTTCATAGCACCCCTAACTGAACTTTATGGCTCGTACCTGCATGTACCTCGTCTTTCTTGAAGAACCTGATATGAAATAATGGATACGCAAACCGTACTGAAAAAAAACAATAAAAAGAAAACTGAAAGAAATTCATTACGTGCGTTTAGTAAAGATATAGGTATGCAGTTTGAAACTGAAAAGTATGTTGTATAATGTCAGTTTTGTGAAAGGGAGAAAAAATTAGGTTACAATGGAATAGAGCTAGCAGATAAGGAGGTGCTACAATCTCTAGGGGAAAGCCGAGGATAATAAAGTACTTAGGTGTGTTGAAGGCAGACGAGTTGTTGGTCCAGGATTCAGGTTTTTTCTTGACGTGTCAAGTGTCAACATGGCGGTAGCACTTGATTCGTGTAGCTCTTCAAATTCACAATTTTTTTCTGATTCTATCAGCGAAGAGAACACACAAAAATCTCTGGTAACCTCAAGGTTACATTTTAACAGCAACGAATTTGTCTGGGATGGAAATTTAGATGAGTTAAAGCAATTTGTTCAGGATGACCTTCAGCTAAACGGGAAATGGTCGTCACCAGGTGGCGATGTGAAATTGTTCACAAATCCTTCCTCCGTGTTCAAATGGTATGGCCCTACCAAGAAGAAAATTGTCATTGTAACAGACAACGAAGAGTTATATCTAGCCGAAATGCTTTGGGAACATGCTAACGAGGATAGCGGAGAGAGTGATAATGAACATATTGCGGTAGAATTTGAGAATTCCAACGACGAGACTAAATCAATCCGACATGTCATCGAATTGCAATAATTGCCAAAAACACAGAGAAGAATTGGATGAAATTAAATTTAAGCTAGATACATTATTGTCGCTTTATAACGTAGTTGAAATCAAGAAAAACGAACTCGAAATTGAGAGAAATAGATACCAATTAATCGAAGGCGAAGATGGCGTTATCGAAATGCTTATAAACAAAAACAGGAAATTGGACAGTGAACTTGATAACATGAAAGTGACCGTAGAGCAGGTGAAGCTTGACAATGAACTAATCCAAAAGGCATTTGACATGAAACAGAATATCTGGATAAAGGCGAAATCTTCAAACCATTATAACCACATGCCAGTTTCTGACTCTCCAGTACAGGGGCCCTCTACTTCTAATCGTTTTGATACGTTGACTGTTGAAGATGACAACATACCAGTCAATACTTCAGACAGTGGCTCAGACAGTGGCTTTCAAGGGCAGACTAACGAATACCGTAGTACGCAGACATCTAAATTTGTTAAAAAATCTCGAAAAACAAAACAAAATATGTCAAGTGTTGCTAGTCATAGTGAAGGTCCCACAAATAAACAGTCACCATCAGAACAGAAAAAAGTACTCATCATTGGTGACTCCATGGTCAAGAACATTGACAATTTAAAAATATCCAGAGCGGCCAAAATTGATTCGACCCGGTGTCACTCTTATAGTGGAGCAAGAATACAGCATCTTGAAGAAAAGATCAAGGAACATTGGTCAGAAGATCGTCAAAATTATGAAGCAGTAATTATCCATGCGGGGACCAATAACTTAGTCAACGAAAGTCCACAACAAGTTGCTCGACGTATGGAAAGCCTCATACAAGTGGTAAAAGTCCATTCAAGTGATGTCGCGGTGTCAAGTGTGGTAAAAAGGTATGATAGTGAAGTATCCCACCAAAAAATTAAAGAAGCAAACAACCTATTACTCAGCTTGTGTCAGAGGTATGAAGTAGCATTTTTAGACAACAGTGAGATAGATCAATCCCATCTCAATAGATCCAACCTCCATTTGAACAGAAATGGAGACAAATTGTTGGGCAAGCAATTTTGCTCTTACTTAAATTTAGTTAAAATTAGCCGCAATGCTGTTAATCAAAGCCGCATGGCAAAAATAAGCCTTTTTTTCGGCTTGCACTGGGCCATCGAATGATGGAATGGTCAGATCACCTGAAGCTAGTAACCGATATAATAAAGAAATAAATACTATTGATAGTTGCTCTCTAGCCCAAAACATGAGCAGCAATTTTTTCAATGAAATTAGTTCTATTCAGTTCTATTCCTAATGAAAGAGGCTTTAAAATGGCCTTTTTAAATATTGTTAGCTTGCCAAAACGATATGATTAAATTAGCTTTTCCTTGTCAAACAAATTCATCGATTTAATCGCATTTAATGAAACAAGGCTTGATTCATCAATATCAGATAATCAAATGTATATTGATGGATATGATACTATTCGAAAAGATGGTGTTGTTGAAATGGAGGTGGTGTTTGTATGTATTTGCGTAGCTCCATTAATTATCGTATTAGGCATGATCTAGTGCCTAATAATCTTTAGGCTGTTTGTATTGAAATCATTAAGCCTCAAAGTCAGCCATTTGTTGTAGTAACAGCTTATAGACCTCCAAATTCGTCATCCGAATTTTTTGTTGATTTAGAAAATCTTGTGAAAAAAATAGATGATGAAAACAAAGAAATTCACATTCTTGGTGATTTAAACTGTGATTTACTTAAAACAAATCCAGACCAATTAACTAAAAAACTCAAATCCATATATGAACTATATCAATTGTCACAAATGATTGATGAAGCCACGCGTATAACATCAACAACATCCACCCTTATCGATCATTTTATTACAAATAGACCAGAGAAAATTTCTGACTCTGGGGTAATACATACTGGAATTAGTGATCATAGTATGATTTTTGCTATAAGAAAAATCAACTTTTCAGTAAAACGTCATGAAAATATTGTTGAAATTAGAAACATGAAGAAATTCAATGGTCAAAAATTTCTTAAGGATTTGCAGAATCAGCCCTGGGATCATATCTATTATTTTCCTGATAATCCAAATAGTATGTGGGAGATGTGGAAAAAAATCTTTTTAGAGGTCCTGGATAAGCATGCACCACTTCAAAACAAAAAGGTAAAATCAAAAAATGTCCCTTGGATTACAAGCAAAATTAAAATGCTCATAACCGAAAGAGATAAATTGAAAAGAAAAGCAATTATTACAAAACAAGAATCTGATTGGCTCAATTAGAAAAAAGCCAGAAATCAAACAAATACCGAAATAAGAAAAGCCAAAACAGACTATTCTAAAAAGATTGCTAATCAAATGTGCGACCCAAAACAGGCTTGGAAAACTATAAATAGTTTGATTGGAAAGGGAAAGAAACCCACCATTTTAAATGAACTAATTATCAATGAATCTAAATTAACAAATCCTACAGACATTGCAGAAGGGTTAAATGAATTCTTTGCAAATGTTGGACCAAACTTGGCAAACAATTTGGATGAACCCAGCTGTTATTTTCAAAATTATACTAAAAGTTCCGAATCCGAGTTCACTGCATTTACACCAATTGCGGTCAACAAAATTTATGATCTTTTAGGAGGGCTGTCTTGTAACAAAGCATGTGGTGTTGACAAAATTTCCAGTAAAATTATTAAATTAGCATCACCAGCTATTTCTACTACACTTACATATATTTTTAATCAAAGTATTACTCTGCAGCTTTCCAGATGAATGGAAAGTAGCTAGAGTTTTACCTCTTTCTAAAAGTGGTCATCGTCATATTCCTGGTAATTACAGGCCAATATCGATACTACCATGCAGTCATAAGCAAAATCATGGAAAGAATACTGTACGACCAGCTGTATGAATATTTAACTAAAAACGAAATTCTTTCTGATAACCAGTTTGGCTTTCTTAAGTTTCACTCCACCGCTACGTCCCTATTAGATTCAACAAATAGTTGGTACGTTAACATGGATAGAAAAATGTTTATCTTAGTAGTTTTTATAGATCTGAAAAAGCATTTGACACCGTAGATCATCAAATTCTACTTGAGAAGATGAGAATTTATGGTATTAAGGATAAGGCACATTCGTTGTTGAGATCATATCTTAAATGTGGTGTTCCTCAAGGCTCCATTTTAGGTCGTTTATTTTTCCTAATATACATAAATGATTTATCTGAATGCCTAAATAGGACAAAGCCAAGACTTTTTGCAGATGACACAAACCTAACTGCTTCTGGTGGATCAATAAATGATGTTGAAAATGCAATGAACTCTGATTTGGAAAACCTCAGAATGTGGCTAAACGCAAACAAACTGAGCCTAAACATTGCTAAAACTTAATTTATGCTTATTTGGAACAAGATCTCTAGTGCATACTGTTTCAGATTCACATTTAAACATAATGATTGAAAACAAACCAATTAAACAAGTGCAGGAATATAAGACACTAGGAGTAATAGTTGATCAGCATCTATCTTGGAAAAGCAACACTGAGAGTATATCTGTAAGAAAATCACATCAGGCATTTCTGTTATTAGAAAACTAAAAGAATTTGTTGACCGTGATACACTTGTTTCTATATTTAATGCAATTGTACAACCATACTTTACTTACTGTTGTGAAGTGTGGGACATTTTTGGTGAAACTCAATCACAACAATTACAAAAGCTCCAAAATAGGTGCGCTCGAATTATTATGGACATGGGAAATGAAGTTAATGCTCAAATTGCATTAAATTCGTTGGGATGGGAGACACTAAAAGTACAGAGAACTAAAGCCAAAATTAATGTTCAAAATTTTAAATAAGTCTGGGCAAAAAAGCCTAACAGACCTTTTTAGCTACAAGAATGAGAATACACATTACTGTCTTCGTGACAATGAAACAACACGCGTTTTGCCACAGCCTCGCACAAATAGCATGAAAAAGAGTTTCATGTTTGATGGGGCAAAAAAATATTTAACTCAGTCCATAAAGAAATCAGAGGGATTGGGTCCCAGTCTCTATTTGAAAGAAAAATTGCTGCTCATGTAGTCATGTTGCTAAATAATATATTTATATATATAAATCCTTTATTGTAAATAGTTAACTATATGTTTTGTTAGTTGTCTATATTGTCAATTTTGTCAATTGGAACAGTTACATTATTTCTATAATAACTTTAGAACACACGCCCTTCGTGGAAATCAATATTTTTAATTGACGTAGTTAGCGTGTCAAAATAAAATGTTCTATCTATCTATCTATCTGCCCGTTTACAGTGTATTAATTATCAAGAATATGTGACAGCTGACCTCTGAACTCTAATAAATAGGCCTAGTGCGTGACGGATATCAGCATGGTTTGTACGTTTCTCGTTCGTATTGCACTTGCATTTATCATATCGTTCCCTTGCTGCGTTATTGATCTGGTTAAAACACAATTACGTAACTCAAAATGCGCAAGTATTCTAAGATGCACACAAGAAAATTGCATGCGTTTTGTGCGGGTGACTTGGGTGACCGTGGAAGTGCAAGTTTGTAATCACACTCACAAAAAGCCACGACGACGACGAAGAAAACAGACAGGGGGATATTAAACCTTACTGCGGCTCTGCCAGCCGCAGTAACTATATACACCTCGTCCCAATGGGAATACTTGTCCCTAGAGTCATGCTATTGTTGCTTTATTGTGTTTGCCCCCTTTGCAAAATGGCGCCCGTAATTACGAAATTGCCTATTGTTGAATATTACTCATTCATGGGAAGCTGTGGCATCACCATGAGCAGATACATGTACGCTTAGCGTACCTATTTTTACGGGCTGTATATATAGATCATACACACTCGTAATGGGGGGCAATAAGAAACGTGCATTTACACTGTATCTTTATGGCATTTCTGTTAAATTGTCTCT
The DNA here is from genome assembly GCA_016169945.1 of Trachythela sp. YZ-2020. NCBI lineage: Eukaryota > Metazoa > Cnidaria > Anthozoa > Malacalcyonacea > Clavulariidae > Trachythela > Trachythela sp. YZ-2020. Next base: position 543,965 of record JADLSH010000333.1, read on the forward strand.
ATATTTAATCTATCACAAATCTATCAGGGGCAGATCTACAATCCCGGACAAAAACTGTTGTGACACTGCCCGAATATTAAATGAAAGCTTTATCCCCCTTCCCCCCTTCCTCAATGTTGGTAAAAAGCGGCAAATCATCAGGTGAACAGCGACAATATCATGAGTTTGCAACATTGAATAGGGGTAGCAGGGGAAAACCATATGTGTCACAAGATTTTTGACGCAGATTGTATAAATAATATGATTAGGAAATTTCGAGAGGAATTGTTGCGTCGCGTCACTCCGTTCATGAGAAAGCGTGAGGTATATTCTTTACTCTTTAGGCGTGTATTTTACGTTGGTTCACTGTAAACAGAATTTTCCACATTAATCTAGCTAAAATGAATGCTAACCTGTGCTGCCTATTTAAGGGGGTCTTATACAAAATTTTAAAAGAAAATCCTATTTTGAAATTAGCCATATCATGCATCATTAATGATCCCTTTTTCGTTTTCTGGTGTTAATTGTTCTATTTGTTTGGCGGAAAATGGATAAATAGGGGGAAATAGCAGCTTGTTTGAAATTTTGTCCCGTAGCAACCACCATAGCAACGACATGTTATTGGAAAATCGCGAGCATTGGAGCATTTACGAAAAAGGTTTTTCTCCAAATGACTATGCACCTACCCCCCCCCCTAGCTATATAGTGATTTTAAACGATTTTATTTCAAATTACACCAAGTACAAGTAGGTTATATTTAGGCGGGAGAGGCGTTATAATGGCGTGAAAGCAAATTGTGTTCACGCTATATATTTTGTATAATTACGGTTCCACTTCAAGGCTTTGACTGATTGAGGACATCATGTAAAGTCCGACGAAAGTCGATCTGCCATAACCTTTCAAAGAACCGAAGGGTTAAACATTGGTGTCTTTTTAAAGACGGCGGAGGTCACAGCTGGGAACCAAACTTAGATGTTGAAATAGTACGTGTTAAACATTTTTGAAAAATCTAGCATGGTATTTTCATGATATATATGCCTACCTCTCCCGTTTAGGATATGTTTGGGTATGTGATTTCGACCCCGAATTAGTCTTAGTATATTTTGCTAACAAACGAAAATATAGGGGAGCTCCATGCCCAATTTTTCATTTGTGCGTATAATATAAGTAAATAAAAGGTTTCCCAATATAAGGCGCATACACTTGCAAATATGTTGTTTATTTAAACTGGCATATACAAATATAACTTTTACATAATTTCCAAATATCTATATGGGCACATTTATATACCGAATATATAAACTATAATCAACTATCTATCACTAAAAATTGTAACACTAATCCACAAATTGTATATAAACAGTGAGTGATTTTGTGTCAGCCACCCATATTCTATCACTAAAAATTGTAACACTAATCCACAAATTGTATAACAGTGAGTGATTTTGTGTCAGCCACCCATATTCTATAATATTAGAGGAAAAATGAGGAAAAAAAATAGTTTTCAATATATAAGAGAACTTTAAATGCATTTTTCTCGAATTAGCAAAACTAGCGATTTCCGTTATTGCGCGCAGGATATCTGAAGAGGCATTGAAGCTATCTTGATGAAATTTTCAGCATAGACTCATCATATCAAGCTCTAGGAGTTGAACTAACATAATTGAGTTATGTTGAATAGTTTTGAAGTGGTGACAGTTTCCATGCGAGTCGTCAAATGCCCTTCCAGTTTTTGACCTATAAAACTGGTGATAATGTTTCAATGTTGATTGTTTTAGTTCAACTCCTAGACAATGTTATTTGTTAGTAAATAAAAGTTATTCCAGAATTTTATCATTAATGCTTATTTAGTTATTGTGTTTATAAAATTGCATGAATTTCACCACAGAGGGTGCTTTATCTCGGTAACCATGGCAACAATGTTTTGCAGCAACATATTTTTTTTGTCAGAGTGTTGAGCCTGACAACATATTAGCAGTAGAGATTCAATAGTAATAAAAGATAGAAAAAAAAAATTTTTGTAGTGGACCCCCTTAAAGAGATTCATGACCTTATTTTATAATAACATAAAAATCGATTTTGATATACAATGGTCTTTACTACTGCACGTATTGACAGTGATACTCGTGCTCAGGGGTGCCGGAACGTAGCCGAAGTGGAGGGGGCAGCGCCATGAAAAGGGTACGAGCGCCGAAGGCGCGAGAAATTTGTAGGGGGGTCCGGGATATCCTCCCCGGAAAATATTTTAATCTACACTCTACAATCTACACTGCATTATGAGTGGAGATTTTACATAATTCTGAATATTATAAAACGATAACACACAGGAATTAGCTAAGGGAAGTGCGTTATTGCGGAGCTTAACTGCGCTAATCGACCACTGAAAACTAGGCGTGTGTGAGGAAACCAGAAAAATCTAGATAACTTATCAAGAAGATAACTAGTCAATTAACGTAATCTAGTTAAACTGCACGGTCATAATTCTTATTAAACCTACGAGGGCTAGCCCGGTCACAATAATAATAATTTATTCATTACAATGCACATTATTGTTAAGAAAAAGGGCAACCGGTTGCCCCCGCGTGCCCCCGTACTATAAGGGCAGCGGGGGCAGCTGCCCCCGTGGCTCAGCTGCCCCCGTGGCTCCGGCGCCCCTGCTCGTGCTCGAGTGTATTACTTAAGAAATGTGAAATGTTTGTCTACACGTAAGGTAGCAGAGTTGTGTGATGTTTCACGTGGAAGCGTTGTCAGAATAAGCAGAGAAAAACGTGCCATTCACTCGTTACAAACAAGCAAGAAAACCAAAGGCCGTCCGATAAAACTGACATGCCGACAGATGCGTTTGCTTCTTAGATGCCTGCGGACTCTGCGTAGTGAAGAAGGCCACTTCTCCGCAAAGCGTGTGATGGAACGAGCTGGAATTGATCAGTCAGAAATTTCGGTTCGGTCAGTGACACGATTTCTAAATCAGCATGGTTATTTCTACTTACAAGCGCGGAAAAAGGGTCTGATGAAAAAGGAAGATTTGAAAAAGAGAGTTAAATTCGCGAAATGTTCCAAAAACAGTTATGCGGACGACTTCTGGACACATCATGTCTCATTCTATTTGGATGGAACTGGATTTGCCCATAAAACAAATCAACTCGATCAAGCACGTGCGCCAAAAGGAAGGACATGGAGAAAGAAATCAGAGGGCCTTTTACTGGGGTGCACTGGAAAGGGACGTAAGGAAGGGACAGGCGGACGTGTACTGAAAATAATGGTTGCAATTAGCTACGGAAAGGGTGTGATTGCGTGTGAGCCATATGAGAAAATGTGTGGAAATTATTTTTCGGATTTCATGGACAGAAACTTTGATATCATGTTTCGAATGGCAGACAAAGGAGATAGTCGCATTTGGGTTGAAGATGGAGATCCATCTCAAAACTCGGCCAAGGCTAGAGCAGCCATGTTGCGGGCACGATGTGAGCTATTAAAACTACCTCCGCGAAGCCCAGATTTAAACCCCATTGAAAATCTATTCAATATGACCTCTCAACTACTAAAAAAAGATGCCAATATCGCTCAACATAACAAAAGAAACCTTCGAAGAGTTTAAACAAAGAGTTATAAAAACCATGAAGTCGATTCCAACAGAATATATTAACAATTTAATTACATCCATGAATAAACGTTTACATCTTGTCATTGCGAATAAGGGAAATCGCATCAAATACTAAACTGAAACTGGACGTTGCCAACAGATCTTTTAGGACAATCTTTTTCTCGCGTTTACGTGGGAGGTCTAACCTCTAAGTATAGTGTGATTGCATGATGGTTTTACCTGTAAAAGCGTGCATTGCAATGAACTGAGTTGTGTATTATAATTTAATATAAAATTAATGTGTAAGTACAGTACAAGTTATAAAAAGCTAAACAGAAAATGCTGTATGTGTTGGTAAAAATATTCAGCTATCTGTGAAATATTAAAGCAAATTTACTGAAATAAACTATTATAACTTGTCACGCCTTCCTATCGTTACTGTCAGGGACTTCCGGCATTCTCAAACGGAACGAATAACCTTGACGATTATCCATTTTGGAAGGGCAGTATTCGCGATTTTTAAGTTTATTGTAAGTACTTTTTAGTTATCATAAAACTGCTAACACATGCCTTCCTTTTAATATATAAAATATACAGACTATACTTAATAATACAATTTAAATCGTACTTGTTTTGGTTAATCGTCTCATTGCATAAAAAGATTTTAACTATTTACTCTTAACATTGCCAGACGAATAACCAAAACAATGTGTTCCTCAACGTTTGTTTTAGGCGCAAACCACTGATGAAAATAGGAAATCAGTATTTCAACATAACAAGAATTACTATTTACAATAACCATGGTAGAGCTGTCTTTTAGTCAAAAGTTATCTGTCTAATAAAGTGTTAATCGTATGTTGGTTGTCCGTATCTATTAAATAATCACTAAGGATTTCTATTAATAGATACCCTATTAGCGCCTAAAATAGTATTGTTTTTATATGAATCTAATATAATACATTTAACAACTAAAACCATGTTAGAATCATAATTGATGTATTCATTATCTCTATCTGTCAAAGTCCCTTATAGTATCAAATACTTTTTATAATGAGATTTATCTTATTACATCACAGTATACACAATCCCGGACAAAAACTGTTGTGACACTGCCCGAATATTAAATGAAAGCTTTATCCCCCTTCCCTCCTTCCTCAATGTTGGTAAAAATCGGCAAATCATCAGGTGAACAGCGACAATATCATGAGTTTGCAACATTGAATAGGGGTAGCAGGGGAAAACCCTATGTGTCGCAAGATTTTTGACGCAGATTGTAGCTATAAACTACAAGCACATGACAATGTGGCATGGCTTTGTGTAATGCGATCTCTACAACATGTTACATGTATACAACAAGTAAAATGGATCATGTTGCCATTGTGAATACTTATTCATGGCACATGTTTCTGCTATGAATAAAACTCGAGAAGCAACTATATTTTGTTATTCAATGCTATAGATTACAGATACTAGAAAGCTGGGTTAATATTTTACTTACACAATAATCAATACTTTGTAACCCCAGTTTGTTTAATCTTCGCTTGGCGAACCCCCCCCCCCGGTCAAAAGTAACCGCCCCCCGATGTTCAGCAACGAAATTTTTGGCTAACGTACGAAAAATCCTAGATCCGCCCCTGGAGTCTATGTAGTCATAAATACTTAAAACCAGACAAATAGATATAGAACGTGCGGTGCCAGTGTGGGTAGAGTATAGCAAATACGGCGGTTGACTGTTGTGTAAAACTACCTGAAAAATACAATAAGAACTTCGACGTTTCGAGCGAAGGCCCTTCGTCTGGAAGTTAGTAGAATGGGTCGGGGAAAAACATGTGCTTTTATAGTGAATACAAAAGCGATCACGTGATAAAAAATAAACCAATCAGATGGATTTAATCAAAACAAACTATAAACAAAATATGGAAATCACATGACAAAATATATTAGCATATAAGGAGCAGCGAACAAAGCAAGAAAGACAGAAAACAAGGAACTATATATGAGAGCGAGGAGGTGAGATATAGAGTATCTGCTGATGGCGCTAGGCATAAACAGATAGGAGTTAAATGTAAGAGAGGCGCTCATTAATGCCGAGAGGATGAATGGTGCCAAGTTGGGAAATGAGACGCATTTCTTGGCTTTTGCGGCTATCATTACTACTAGAAATGGAACACAGAGCTCGAATTTTCATATCTGAAACACTGTGATTGCCAGTGTTGAAATGTCTGGCAACAAGCTGTTTAGGATCATTGTTTACGACAGCACGACGATGCTCACCAAACCTTATCCCTAAATATCTACCAGTTTCACCAATATAGAGCATGCCACATTTACTGCATGAAATACAGTAGATGAGATGAGAGGAGGCGCACGTGAAATGGTGCTTAATAGTGTACTTAGATTTTTGTGCCGAAATTGTAGTGGAAGAATTTATATACTTACAGGTCTTACACAGCTTCACACCACAAGGAAACGTGCCATTATAGGTGACGACGAGTCTTGTGGTAGAGAGCTGTGGACTAGGGTTTCACAGATTTTTTACTATGTCGAAACGAGACTAAGGGATTATCGGTGAAAATGGAAGATGTTTCAGGGTCGTTTTTCAAGATATGAAAATTCTTCCTAATGACATCCCTTACTTTGAAATTGAAGGGAAGGTAACCGAGAACTAGGGGTATATAATCGGATATAACGGATCGGTTATATTAGTATAACAATGTACGGATTTCTTTCAAGCATACATGAAACTGTTAAGTTTAATGAACAGAATTTATTTTATAGAGGTTAATATTTCACGACCACCATGGAAAGTCTGGCCGATGCATACTTGATATTTTTCAGTACATGAACAGGTTGCACACTGTTACTGTATTGTTAAATGTTAAGTTAAATGTTTTAAAACAATACTGAAAATGCATGAGAAACAACACGCAAATTTGCAGTGCACTTGCCACAATTTTGGACACTACACACTTGAATTTTTTACCTGCTGCATAAATTTTTCCTTGTCGAAATCTGCCATATATAACCCAGTCTGGTCTCATGATCTCCCCGGGAAAAGCCTAATCAATATAACGATCAGAATTCTTCCTTTCATGAGTAATGCTGTCTGCCATTTCATACAGTGAGTTCAAACAGGCTGCATTGCATCTTCATAAATGTTTTAATATTTAATATTTCCATCCTTGAAATACCGTTCCATGTTTGTGTGTCAAATTTCACCTCTAGGTGATATTTGGCGTCAGTTAACTGTGGACTAAAACCTTCACGTTTTTAAAGCTCTATAAAACGGTGTATTAGCGAAAATCACACGGTTTTTAAAACAGAAGTTATAATCGACCAAAGGTACTGAATATATAATTAGTTTACCAATAATTAAAATGTATCAGATTACTAAGGTTAAAACTCACGGAGATCTGTAAAACAATGTGTTTAGCGATTTATTTGGCATTAGCCAAGACCTGTTTTGTTTGCTGAATCGATTGGTGGTATTTTCGTCCGTTTTGGGTGAGGGGCGCCAAAGATACGAGCGCTCAAAATCATCATCCTCTGGAGGATGATATTCGACGGTACCATTTAGAATATGTTTACTAAAACAACTTTTAAGATTAGTCAATGTTGTATTCATGTATTGACCACCCAGGATGAACTACGCATGTTCAAAAAGCAAGTATGCAAAATAAACACTTACCCGTTTAAAACGCTTTAAAAGGAAAGTTTCTTTCATATGCTGCAGAGAACAAGTCAAATAATTCATTATAGGATTCATTATAAAAAGTACATTTCCCCATGATATACTTTTACTTGTGTTATTATTTAATTGAATATTGGAGTCATTGATAATCCTTTTACAAATGAATTCATTTGTTGGTTCATTTTTACAATAAATTGGTTTATTTTATGGACAATAGGTAAGGGATCAGAGATAGCAGAGAAAATTATTCCATTTGTGCTGGATTCGACAGTGTCAATATCATTGGTAAAAATATTGCCAATAAGTGTGGCCGTATGTTGTGTGATTCCTGTTGGTCTCAACACACGTGGAATATATGATGACGTAAACAGTTGTTCTAGAAATCTGTTAGTGTAATTACAAGATTCTAATTTTAATAGATCAATATTGAAACACTCCATAAGATAGCAAATTTTGTTTTCTTTTGAAATACCCCATAAGATAGCAAAGATTGTTGTTCAAGCTTTGTGTATTCAGAAAAATCATCTGAAATCCCAACAGGAATCGAATCCGTGTCTCCCGATTGCTGGGTGTTTTCCCACTAGACTATAGGGTTTCAGATAGCAATGCGATGTTATTGGGAGACCTAGTTCCTACTAATAATATGCGTAGTATTACTTTGTGCTAATATAACATTGAAACGGGAGAGAGGGGTTTAGCTGTGAATTTGCGCAAATATTTGCAAAAGTAACGTTTTAATCTAAGTGTCCCACCTTTCAATGTCACAGATTGTCAGTTATTTTCAAGGGCTTGCTGTTTGTATAGTTCCTGTTAAAATTTATGCGCAGTATATTGAGTGTTGTAAATTGAAAATGGACAGATTTGAAAGATTTTTCTAGCATATACTGGTATCATGCATATAAAATTTTATCGTAAAATGCTTTAACATGAGTACTGAAATATATCTACATGCTATTTTGTACGGAGCGTGTGCTTTATTAATATGCTATTAATCTATTATGTTTATAGACCATACACACTTGTAATGGAGGGCAATAAGAAACGTGCATTCATACTGTATCTTTATGGCATTTCTGTTAAAATGTCGCTATATTTAACATCTATTCACCAGTCTATGTAGTCATAAACACAGCACTATAAAAAATAGTTCTTCATAGCTTGTCAAAACAATACAAATAAGGTAGGTAAGCACGAATTATGGAAATTCGAAGAATGGAAATTCCATACGTATATTTGTTAATCTATATAATTATAGTCTGATAACCACGAGTAACCATCGTTAGCATTATTAGAAGAACTTTCGTATATTGATTAGTTACTCGTTGTTTCTTGCGGTTACTATAGTGCAAAAGGGCAGTAGTATACGGATATACTAGTGCCATCTTGTATAAAATTTGGCAGACATGTTTGTAGTTGTTTTATGACGTTTCAAAGGCATGATGATTGTTAAAAGTGATAACTGAGTTTAACAGTAGCTGTAGCGTTAGGTTAGCTTATGTTATCTAACGTCAATTTGCAAGATTTTAAAGATATCTCCTATATGTACTCCTTACATAGAATATATGCCGTACCGCAGCTTCAATAGTAACAAAGCTTTATGTGTTATTTTATGCACTGTAAATATCGCAGTGTTGGGCCAACACCGAAAAGGTGTACCATTTGTTCCGTTAACACTTCTTTGGTGTAAGGTAGAAAATTACCCTAATTACACCAAATTTAGTGCAAATTTACCTTATAAACAGTGTAATATCACCTCACTCCCCTGTTATATTACACGTTGCGATAGTGTAAATATACACTTATTCAGTGTTAGATATGCCTACACTTGAGAAGTGTAAATCTACACTTACGTTGGTGTATCATAACACCAAGAACATGTCAACATGCACCGATCTGGTGTAATATAAAAACTGCTTTATTGCGTCGTAAATTTACTTTCAAACGGTGTATATTTACCAAACCAGAGTGTTCCAGTCTTCCAGACAACACCGCGATGGCGCAAACATACGCCTGGATGGTGTACAAAATGTAGCCACTCATGCAGTGTAAATCTACACTTGACTCGGGGGCGGATCCAAACTGATGCGAATGCATCAGTCAAACGAACTGACATGCGATGGAACGAGCTGGAATTCATCAGTCTGAAATTTCGGTTCGGTCAGTGACACGATTTCTAAATCAACATGGTTATTTCTACTTAGTGATCGCGGAAAAAGGGTGTGATGAAAAAGGAAGATTTTATAAAGAGAGTTAAATTCGCGAAATGTTCCAAAAACAGTTATGCGGACGACTTCTGGACACATCATGTCTCATTCTATTTGGATGGAACTGGATTTGCCCATAAAACAAATCCACTCGATCAAGCACGTGCGCCAAAAGGACGGACATAGAGAAAGAAATCAGAGGCCCTTTTACTGGGGTGCACTGGAAAGGGACGTAAGGAAGGGACAGGCGGACGTGTACTGAAAATAATGGTTGCAATTAGCTACGGAAAGGGGGTCATTGCGTGTGAGCCATATGAGAAAATGTGTGGAAATTATTTTTCGGATTTCATAGACAGAAACTTTGATATCTTGTTTCGAATGGCAGACAAAGGCGATAGTCGCATTTGGGTTCAAGATGGAGATCCATCTCAAGACTCGGCCAAGGCTAGAGCAGCCATGTTGCGGGCACGATGTGAGCTATTAAAACTACCTCCGCGAAGCCCAGATTTAAACCCCATTGAAAATCTATTCAATATGACCTCTCAACTACTAAAAAAAGATGCCAATATCGCTCAACATAACAAAAGAAACCTTCGAAGAGTTTAAACAAAGAGTTATAAAAACCATGAAGTCGATTCCAACAGAATGTATTAACAATTTAATTGCATCCATGAATAAACGTTTACATCTTGTCATTGCGAATAAGGGAAATCGCATCAAATACTAAACTGAAACTGAACGTTGCCAACAGATCTTTTAGGACAATCTTTTTCTCGTGTGTACGTGGGACTTCTAACCTCTAAGTATAGTGTGATTGCATGATGGTTTTACCTGAAAAAGCGTGCATTGCAATGAACTGAGTTATGTATAATAATTTAATATCAAATTAATGTATAAGTACAGTACATGTTATAACAAAGCTAAACAGGAAAATGCCTGTATGTGTTTGTAAAAATATTCAGCTATCTGTGAAATATTAAAGCTTCAATAAACTATTATAACTTGCACGTCATCCTATCGTTACTGTCATGAACTTCCGGCATTCTCAAGCGGAACAAATAACCTTGACGATTATCCCTTATAGGGCAGTATTCGCGATTTTTAAGTTTATTGTAAGTACTTTTTTGTTATCATAAAACTGCTAACACATGCCTTCCTTTTAATATATAAAATATACAGACTATACTTAATAATACAATTTAAATCGTACTTGTTTTGATTAATTGTGTCACTGCATAAAAATATTTTAACTATTTACTCTTAGCATTGCCAGACGAATGACCAAAACAATGTGTTCCTGAACGTTTGTTTTAGGCGCAAACCACTAATGAAAATAGGAAATCAGTATTTCAACATAACAAGAATTACTATTTACAATAATCATGGTCTGAGAGATGTCTTTTAATCAAAAGTTATCTGTGTAATAAAGTGTTATTCGTTTGTTGGTTGTCCGTATCACTAATTAACGCTATATATGTCAATTAAAAATATACTCGTGTAAACTTTGCAGCCACATGCTTGGAAAGTACACAGTTTACACAACTAAAAACCATGTTAGAATCATAATTGATGTATTAAATATCTCTATCTGTCAAAGCCCCTTGTAGTATCAAACAAATTGAGGGTTGCTTCGCGTGTGCCTAAAATATATACAAAATCTCGACGTTTCGAGCTAAAGCCCTTCGTCAGGAGAAATTAGTAGACAGATAAACACATTACATCAGCTTTTATAGCAACGCTATAAAAGCTGTCACGTGAACAAAATATTAACCAATGAAAATAAAGTAGTCATAACAATCATAACAAAATAGAATTAATATGTAAAGATATAGCCTGCGTGCAGGCTTCGGCCCGATTATAGGGTCGAAGGCCTGTGCACAGGCGTTACACTAACCAAAGCGCTATAAATGTCGTACAAGGGAAGGGAAGAGGGGAGATAGAATAAACGAAGAGCAGGTTGGGCAATGGACGGCAAAAATAGTGAAATGTAACATACCATTTCTTTCCGGCACACGCGAAGTAACCCTCAATTTGTTCTATATGTCCGTGGCCGACGCTGAATTAAAGTCTACGATATCCTTCACGAAGAACAGCGACAATGGTGAATCTCAAGAGCGTACGTCGAGAACTCCGGAAAGAAATGGTATGTTACATTTCACTATTTTTGCCGTCCATTGCCCAACCTGCTCTTCGTTTATTCGATCTCCCCTCTTCCCTTCCCTTGTACGACATTTATAGCGCTTTGGTTAGTGTAACGCACTGAGCTATACTATATTACTGGAGGTAGTGCTCGGCATAAAAAAGTGAAGCAAAAAACATGGCGGATATTTGCCTTGCTGACGCCATATATGGTCCCAAATGCCCATGGTAATTACCACTGACGGGCTCAATTTTGAGCCCGCTACAAATTTTACCCCCCCTGGATTTGGTAAAAAAAATATTTTAGCTCTTTGCACTGTTTGCAGTATTATAAAATTCTCGTTGTTTACGACTTTTCAACATATTTTTCTGACCTTTGACCATTTGTTCAAAGATTTGCAAGTCGTACACGTTATTCTCATCCTTTAAAGACGGCAAACAAATACTAAAACCACTAAAACCTCAAAACTGATGTCTGATGTGGGCAAAGATGATATTTGAAACTAGAGCAAACAGGTATTACAAATTCCGTATGAAAAAATTTGTCGAAATACATGCTAGAATATACTTTATTCGAGCCCGGCTTAGAGGCTCTTGTATATGGTACAATTTTGGATTGTGTATGCTTGTATAGTATATTATTTGGGCCACAAGTACAGTATTTACAGTGTGGTTCAGGTTGCAGGAAATAGATATATTTAATAATCACAATGTCAATTTCTTCCCTCAAACTCAAAGCAATGGAGTGCTTTGTGTTATGTGCCAAATTTACACATAAGCTAAGTGGTGCCATAAGGTCAGGGTGGTGGTGGCAGCTGATCTTGGAAAGGCGATTTCTACCTAGATTTCTGGTCAGATTTCTTAGGTTGGGCTGGGGATATACTTTCCATATTTGAAGCAGCACTAGGATTGTAGTTCCTGTGTCTGATAGGTTTTGACTATCACTTTGAATGAGCAACATATCCTTAAAAGGCCACTACAGCAGGGGCGGCGTGGCTTAAAAATAGGGCCCGGGAAAACTTTCGCTAGAGGTCCACTGCTCACGTTGGGAGAGTTGGGGGGGATGTCATTTGCTGAGAAGAAAAATAGGATTAAATACAAAATTAAATTTTTGTTCATTACTAGTGATTTATCGCAAATATTTAATGAAGGCCCCAAACTTTATATACATTGTAGACCTTTGCATGCTTGGGCTGGGACATAGCCAGAGCTTTCAAAGGGGGGGAGCCCTGTGGGGATTAAAGGTAGTTGTGGCTATATGTGGGGCATAATTCCTGATTTTGCAGTAAGTATTAGTACTAAATGTTACCAAAGGGGGGGGGGAGCCGTGGCTCCCTTGGCTCCCTCCCTGTGCTTGGGGCCCAAAATTGGCAGATTTCCATGGGCCCACCAGGAAATCGTCCCATGGGCCATGCCGCCCCTGCACTACCGTAGCTTATAAACCCTCCACTGCCCCAATAATTTGTAACTTCCCCCAGTCCACCCATAATTCTGGTGTTCCCAGCTTAAAATAGTTTGTTTTTCTCTTGTCCCCCCCCTGTGAGTCTACTGAAAACTTTACATATTACATAAATACATGGTTGCAGAATTTATCCCAAAATAACACAGTCCTTTCTGTAATTGGTGAAACATGCAACATGTTTGGAAATCGAAGATACAACAGCGTAATAAATTTTGTTTTATTTTAATTTGACATTTTCAAAGAATAATTACTAATTAGCAGTACTGTAAATAATTTTAAGAACCAAGCTGTATAATCAAGTTATTATGGTATTATCAGTGGCATACCGAGCAGGGAAGTATAGGGGATGTTAAACCCAAATGAATCTGTCAGTAAGTTGACCTTGGTCTACCAAAATGAGTAACAGACTAGTAACATAATTTTGCTCTCGCTAGCAACCAACACTACTGACATCAGTTTTTCTTCCTTTTTACCCTGTGTCATCGGTACATTTTGGAATGGGTACCATTGATAGTAGAAATGTTAGAACACAGTATGCCACTGGGTATTACTATAACTTTGTATCCCAATGGTCTATGATTTTGCTGTGCCTGTTCAGCATTTTGATGCCTTGTGTCATTTCTTGTGGTACCTATAACAGATGATACCTGCAAAAGAGAAGAGAATAGTCATACCATATTATTATACATCCTTATACCACAATATCATATACATCGATGTTAACTATGCATGATACAATACATGACCTGTTAAAAATACTTTTTGCTCAAATTAGTTATTTGTATATCACATTAGTTATTTGTGTATCATTTCTGTAATGGAACTGTAATCTGTAATGTTAATGTTTATAAACAATGGTGTGAGAAAATTGCTTACTTAGGGGTGCACCAGAACTTAGTTCCAAGTTCTGGCCAGAGCCCCATTCACACATCTCAGATTTGTTTACATTTTTGTATCCAAATAATAACCCATTAGCTTACAATGCACCCTACTTTAGCATAATTTTTACCCTGTCTAATGCCAGATGATTATACTTGTCAATGGCAGGGTACAGCATAGTTAATGGATTAATGAACTGGTAATTATGAGGGCACTTTGAAGATATATTGGGTCATTCCAGAAAAGATCCAGACTCCCACTATGGAGGAATTTCTGCCATTCTGAGGGGAAAGTGGGTAAATCTATTTTTATTATATAACTAAAAACTATGGTAAAATGTACTAAGTAAGATGTCTGTTTACTAGGGCATCTGTTTAATAGGATATCAATCAATCGAGCTCATAGCCATAAAACTTAACTATGCAACAGGTAACTGCTGCTACAAAAATACCTGGAAAAACTAGCAAGTTTGCCAAGGACAAGTTGCTTGTCTTAGACTTAGTTGTCTATATAATCTGTGTTACAAAGCTTATGTATGGCAAGTGTAAGGATTTTGACAATTGGCACCATATATTAACTGTATTTATGAAAGGACTGCACGTATAAAAAACAACTTGAAGTATAAAATTAATTATACTATAAAACTTTTAAAACTAATTAAAAACACAAAGGCCCAAGCAACATGGCCAGCTCTGAATAAAAAAACAAGATTTTATGTACATTACAAGTTTTTTATGTCTGTTTTTAAAATATTTCTATCCAAGTCGACTGAGTTACTGAGTATAATTATATCGAAAGCCGATCGAGTTGAAAGCTAGAAAATAAATGCAAATCTTACCGGTGAGAAGCAATATTCATCCTTTATAGTGAATTGTTGCATCCACAAGCGGAACAAAAAGGTAATCGTTCCGACATTCCTCGACTTTGCGAAACAAGCAAAAATAGGAGAAAAATATCAAGATTTAAAGGTCGAAAGCATAAAATATTATAGTGCAAAACCCAGGAGGGTGAAGAATTCGTCGAAAGCACAGTATCGCGGTTGTCAGTGGTAAATACCATGGGCATTTGGGACCATATATGGCGTCAGCAAGCCAAAATCCGCCATGTTTTTTGCTTCACTTTTCTGCCTGGCGAACATTAGCGGCACGTCCTCCAGATATATAAAGCTCAGTGGTGTAACGCCTGTGCACAGGCCTTCGACCCTATAATTGGGCCGAAGCCTGCACGCAGGCTATATCTTTACATATTAATTCTATTTTGTTATGATTGTTATGACCTCGACGAAAAGGTCGATTTATTTTACGGGAAATTTCGTTCCTCGTTGCGAGTCGCAGCTTATAGTCCTTATAGGATGAAATTTCATTGTATTTTGTGAAAATTAAGCACCCAGATAATATGAAATCAACAGTAAAGTCAGATTTCCAGATAGCAGGCCAGCTAGAAGCCGGCTATTTCCGGCTGCTCAAATTTCAGCAGTCGGAAGTAGTTCTGCGTGCAGATTTTACAAGTCTCTCTCTCGCTCCTTCTATTTTTCCATACGTCATGTAAACAACAATATAGTAGGTCTATATAGAAAGAGGGACTTGGAGCAAGTCTACCAAGGTATACTTGGAGCAAGTCTACCCAAGGTATACTTGGAGCAAGTCTACCCAAGGTATACTTGGAGCAAGTCTACCCCCTGCCGGCTATTTCTGGCTGCTCAAATTTGAGCAGCCGGAAGTAATTCTGCGTGCAGATTTTACAAGTCTCTCTCTCGCTCCTTCTATTTTTCCATACGTCATGTAAACAACAATATAGTAGGTCTATATAGAAAGAGGGACTTGGAGCAAGTCTACCAAGGTATACTTGGAGCAAGTCTACCCCCTGCCGGCTATTTCTGGCTGCTCGAATTTGAGCAGCCGGAAGTAATTCTGCGTGCAGATTTTACAAGTCCCTCTTTCGCTCCTTCGATTTTTCTGTACGTCATGTAAAAACAATATAGTAGCCCTACTCAGAAAGAGGGACTTGGGGCAAGTCTACCCAAGGTATACTTGAAGCAAGTCTATCCTTGGAGCAAGTCTACCCAAATCTACCTTTCATCCTGCTATTGTACCTAGCAAGTTGTACAATTGCAGGATGAAAACTTGTAACAAGTCAGTTAAAGTCGACAACATTTTAGGAAAATGTCAACAAACTGGGAACAAGCAGTACGAACATATCATACATGATAACAAGTTGCCGAAACAGCAAAGGCAACCAAAGATCGATTTGTTACAAATTGTGCGTGTTTATGTGTCTAGTTCTTTTACCTGACTTTCCGTGGCCCCTTCCTTTCACCTTCTGTTCTTTATCCATCAAACTGTAAATATAAAATGTTGAATAATGGAGAAAAAAATGCAAAATATGATGTCAATAACTTTTGCGAGGACCTTAAAAAATGCCATTGGCAATTCTCTAGACACAGCTTGTTTACTGGTTAATGAACTATGGTCACGGTTCAAGTCACTCTTTATTGAGATAGGTGATAAACATGCGCCGCTCATTACTTAAAAAATAAGAGGAAACCACTCATGTGCATGGATTACAAGTGACATTATGAACGAAATCAGACAGCGTGACTATCAACTTATAAAGGCAGGAAAAACAAATTCAAAGGAAGATTGGGCTACATATCGTAGGGCTAGAAATAGAGTGACAAATCAAATCCGCTCAGCAATTAAAGAAAAGTACCATAGAAATCTTATTCATGAAAATAGTCATAACCCATGCACGCTCGTTCTGGAAAACTATGAAAAAGATCTTGCCTGGAGAAAGTAAGCTTGTGACGATTAATGTAATGATTGATGGGAAACTGATAAAGATAAACAACAAATTGCTAATGGATACAGTAAGCATTTTGATGAAACGGTATCACGGCTACATGAATCTATCGGGGATCTTTGTGGCAGTGTTAGAAATATCATGTCGAATTACGTTGTCAACCCAACGCGGCTACCAAATATTAATTCAGCATTTGAATTTGAGAAAGAGCAGTTTATCTTAGATAATTTGCAAAAATTAATACTAAGAAAGCAGCTGGGTTAGACAATATACCACGACGACTATTGAAAGACTCTGCTCATGTTATTGCCACAACACTTACTAAGATTATCAACATGTCACTTGACCAAGGTGTAGTGCCCGACGACTTTAAAATTGCTAAGGTAATTCCTGTTTTTAAGAAAGGTAAACCCGAAAATATGAACTAATAAACTTCAGACCTATCTCAGTTCTACCTACAATCTCGAAGCTCTTAGAGAGAGCAGTTCAAGAGCAGTTGTATAAATATCTAACGACGCACCACCTTTTGAATCCATGCCAGTGTGATTTCCGTAAATTTTATTCAACTGAATTTGCAGCTATTTCTCTCACAGATACAATTCGAAGGAACATCGATTAAAAGATGCTTACCGAAGCAGTATTTGTAGATCTCCGGAAAGCATTTGACACCGTAGATCCAGGGGCGCACATTCCAAAAGAGTTTGGGTAGGTGTCCATTGTTCAGGGACCGACTTTTTATATTTTTTGACCACATCAAAACATGTATTACGAGTTAATGCAAAAATATAAGGATTGTTAAAAAATAGGGGGCCAAATTTTGAAAAACCTGAATCTGTAGATCGTCGGAAATGGCATTTTCAGAGTCTTCTCTACCTCTTTCGTTATAGACCCTTTCATTAATATATATAAGATTTCAAACACTCTAGTTTCAAATTCAAATATTTCGCTGCAATTTTCTTTAAATGCAGTTATTTAAAGAAAACGCCCCCCAAAACGTAACCTTCAACATCATAAAGACTCAATTAGAAACTGCATTTTTACAACATAGTTGACTTAATTTTACTCGAGAATACTGACGTGGAAATAGAACGCACAATGCGGCAGAGCAAAAGTTAGGAGGTTTTGCGCAGTCGTATATGGCTATGTCATCTTACATTTGAGTATATTGCTTTAAGAGGAAAATATATCTCTGGGTTTTGCAATGTTGATTTCTTTTATTGACAATTTTTGTAACGTTTATTATACGTTTTTAGACAGGATGTTTCGGACCAACTCGGACCGAATTAAGTAGTGTAATTTTACAATTTGGGAACGACTTTTTTAAAAAATTCACAAATGATGAGGGGGTGTCACACCCCCCACACCCCCCTAATGTGCGCCCCTGCATAGATCACCCTCTGCTTCTTGCCAAGTTAGAGCGTTACGGCATTGTCGAAACAGAACTAAAGTTGTTTAATAACTACTTCATGAACCGAGCATAAATAGTTAACTTTCAAGGTGCGCAATCACCTCCACGTAATATTTCGTCTGGAGTACCCCAAGGTACCATCCTGGACCCCTTACTATGTGTACTATTTATTAACGATTTACCGGCAGCTATTCAACGATGCAATGTTTTGATGTATGCAGATTACAAGGTCCTTTTCGTCGCAGATAGGGGCAGTAATGTCATACAGAATGTTTTAACAACTGAGTTGGAAAAATTGAATGTTTGGCTAATGGAGAATAAGTTGTTTCTCAATAAGGGAAAAACTGAAACTATGCTATTTAGAACTAGCCGGAGTCTATCAAACGTGACAAAGTATCAACTTTCAATTGACGATTTTCCATTGAAACATGTAAATGAATACAGATATCTTGGTTATATATTAATAAATGAAAATTTGTCATGGAATGCACATATTGAAAGTATTCCGGTCAAAGTAAGCAGAAGAATTGGCATGTTACGTCGATTACGGCGCATTGTAACCTTAAACGCAGCGGACACTGTGTCATAACTATAGATCGTTTATTCGCCCTCTTATGGAGTGTAGGGACAGTGTGTGGACTTGTTGTGGTGAGCAAAATAAGGAAAGGCTTGAGATCGAATTTACAGAAACGTGCTGTCAGAACGATCACTAGATATCCTCGAAGTAATGAGGCGATGGAAAGCCTTCGTTGGGACACTTTAGAAACAAGAAGGGACTTGCATGTTCTTAAATTAGTTAATTATTAAAAAATTGCGGACATTTCCCTGAAATACATTTCTTAATTTGTTTTTAATTGTGACATTTTAACACGCAGAACAAGACAATTTGATAAACTTCGACTACCTAAAGTGATACCTGGTATATTGAAGATTCGCGAACATTGCGGGGGGTCTGGGGGTCCTCCCCTAGAAAATTTTCGTATTCTTGAGTCTCTGTGGCTTGATTTCGTGCATTTTCAGAGACAATTTTTTATATATCCCATCTAAACGGACCAAGCTTTATAGGGGGGCTAAGGCGCTTCTAACGTTCATTTGAACTACACAAATATCACTTCGACTCTGAAAGGGTTATAAATGTTACATTTGCTAACAAAAATGTTTAGCAATTTCAATTTAACTAAGAAATTTATTCGTAACTGGCCCAAACAGCTTTCAATTGCCTTTATTGTCCTTGTTTTTTGTAAATTTTTCAAATGCAAGCATTTTTTAGAAGGGATCAAAGAATTATGTTGAGGCAATGCGTGTATGCTACACTCCAGTAATTCTGCACTAGTCTATTGACCAACTGCTTACGTACTCAAGAGCGCATAATATTTGAAAATTAGAACATAATGTTTCTTATATATTTTAACCAACAACAAATGTTCTGACCAACTCTTTAATACTTTAGAATTATTGTACTTGCGTTGCACGTTTTATAATTTCAGCGCATAGTCTCAACGCATAATTTCTGAATATTTTTTACCAACAAACCATTTTTTGACCAACCTTTCAATATTTAGAATTATTGCGTGGCGTCACACCCCCACACGCCCCCCGGTCGCCACGTCCCTGAAGACAGCCTGCATGCATGGTCATCGGGAATATCTGCGCGAAAATACTGATGTTGAGTTTTTGAAATGTCTTCTAGCCAAACTAACAGATGCAAATGAGTTGTGTCTCTTTTTTGGAATTCAAATCTATAAAAATACATTTTCACATTTCCTTTTTGTTCAGTCGATTACAACTAAAAATGTGACTAGACCATCTTTCGCCATTACTAAAGCTATTACTCACGCCAAGTGAGTTGGTGCTTGTCCTGTTTTGTTCCTAAAATCGTCAAGCCTTGGAAATTCTTGGTTTAATTGATGAGCACTTTACTTTGTACCATGTGGAAGTAAAATGGTCACAGTATGTTGATATCCTCAGCTGTGAGATGTAGCAAAGAAGGTGGTATATCTCTATTACGGGAAATGACATATCGCGACGGCAAACATGGCCATTTGTTGACATTAGCATTGGCAGATCGGGTGGAGAAATTATGTGGCAAAATTTTGGTGGAAAAAGAATTGCAAGTGGACTGACAAAATGTGCAAGAAAGATTGTTTGCTCAAAATTTTAACTGTGATGATATTGTTGTAACTGAATTATTACCAAATGCGTCTTGAGGTGTTGGGTTGTAAACACGGTAAGCAAAAAGGTTTTGTCTATTTCAGTTCTTTCTGCTGCGTTTTGGAAATCTGCTTTATACTGACTAACCCGTTCAACGAGATCGGGGTAATTATAAACTAAATAAGTGTTTCTGTTCTGCCAGAATACTTTGGCTTCTTCAGTGGACCATGACAAAATAGGCAAACGTGGGAGGTTTTTCGTCGACAAGTCATACGAGATGACACACAGGGAAAAACCTTGCGAACTATTAATTTATCAATGAAAGCGTCATTTTGTAAAGACGCTTACTGGAGCAAGCAGATGATACCATTGTTAATATTTCTATTACATGTATTTGCCACCAAACACAAGGTCGAACAATTTAGTCATTCCGATCACTAGTACTGTCTTTCCTTTTAGAGTTGACCACCATGTACTGCATTGTCCCGCTTACTCCCAGCACTGTAAAGGCCAAAGGCAAACCTACCCAGCCTGCTTGTTGGAAAATCTCCAATTCACCATTCTGAGAAAACATTTTTAAATTCTGCCAACTTAAAGTTAATCTGATCAATCTGGCTAAACTAAATTACACGCTACTGTTGATATATTAATATAGAAAAATATTCAAATTACAATACTTCAGTACGATATTATTATTCCAAATTATAATATTAGATCAATAATATCTGGGCCAACTCATCTAGCCAAATTGAAAATTGCATTTTCTGTCCATGTAATCGCATTTTCAGCTGAGTTGTCCCGGCAAATCGAGTTGGAAATCGCACATTTTATATAATCTATTTACTCGATGGCTGTCAAACTTCTTCTGCGAGTTATCGTGGATGTTTGCTATTGAAATGATGTCACAAAATAAATCTGTAACCATTAAAGGACATTGGCAACAAAAAATTGTATTGTCTCATTTGAAAGAACGTCTAAAATTATTTGTAAAATTTTGTTACTGATTTTTCATATCTTGCTTGGTTCTTGAAATATTTTGACTGAAAGCAATGAGCTGTCCACCATCTTGGATTATTGAGGATATGCATGTTACGTCACAAGTGGGGTCACGCTAGTTTTTTATCGTGACAGCCAGTGATCAATATGAGCCCGAAACTCGAGTTTTCGTAGCTATTTCAAATTTAGAATTGAATAAAAACGTTTTAAACAACTTTTGATTGTTACTCAGTAACTTAAATGTAATTTTATAAGGCTAACCCAGTGAGCTCTATATATATATATATCTGGAGTGAGAACTTATGTCCAAAAAGTGAAGCCAAAGATGGCGGAAATTGACGTCCAGTGCCAATCCCTTTCTATTGTTTTCGACCGCGCGGTTTGCACAAGCCGGCAAGGAGTGTGCCGAAATTTTGTGTTTTTACTCCGATGTAAACAATAACATCATGATTTTATGAACTAATAACTTGATTAGCGATGCGATCTGTTAGTATAAACTGGAATTAGCTAGAAAAATGGTATGAAAACTGTTTATGACCTTCATGAGTTTGGACGTCAATTGCCGCCATCTTTGGCTTCACTTGGCCTATTGGCCGAACATTAGAAGTTCTTACTCCAGATATATATAGAGCTCACTGGGCTAACCCCACACCTGACGTCATCAAAACGATAGTTAATCTCATTAAGAATTCATTCAAGATGGCGGACAGCTCATTGCTTTCAGTGAAAATATTTCAAGAGTTAAGCTTGTAACGAAAAATTTCTAACAAGATTTTTTAGATAATTTTAGACGTTCTTTCAAATGAGACAATAAAAATTTTTGTTGCCAATGTCCTTTAAATGACGACTTTTTTCGAAGTTTAAGATTTAGTTCGGAGGAAATTTTTGTTGCCTTCCATATCGCGGCGTGCAATATATCGCCGTGCACACTTAAACAACATTTTCAACAATTTACAGAGGCCAAGAGGTTCGTAACTGTCAGGACGTTATACTAGATTGATTATTCTATGTATGTGAAAAACATGACAGCGTATTCATATGTACATACAATATTCGGCAAAATTCATCCACTATTCGGTATCATTTTGATATCGGCATTGAAATCAATATAGGGTATTGAATCTGAAGCTTCACTAGGTAGCGAATATTGTGCTAACTTAACCACAGTAAATACCTGCGAACGTCTTTTGGTTTCGAAACGGTAGCATTCAACCTGTTTGATCGAGAATATTGAAAAAGCTACTCACAACATTGCGCTGTCATGTTTTGCACATACATAGGGTAAACCATCTAGTATAACGTCCTGATATTTACGAACCGCTTGGCCTCTGCAAATTTTTGAAAATTTTGTTTAAATATGCATGTTCAAGATGAATTTGGTCAAGAAATAACATTGCCTAATATGCTTCCCCACACGAGAGAGTAGTAGGGAAGGGCCGGTTCTGCCCCATTTTACATTTCCCCTCATTCCACCCGACTCATCAAATTTTCAAACCAGTTCCAACCAGTTTCAAAATTAATTCCATGCTCGCTCGCGCTCGCTAATCCCAAAACATTTTACCAAAAACATCTTCCGAACATTTTCCGAACGTTACTCATGCTTCGCTTCGCCAATGTCCGATCGCCCTAGTCTCCACCCCACCCTCCAAGATCATCCTTTTGTCGTCGTTCGCCGAAAGTGCAATCGTAGCGCAAGCCATAGTAAAAAGAAATAAAAATATATACAATAACAATGGGTAAACAAAGAATCGGTATTATAGGTTTATATAGTAAAAAGGGGGCCATAACTTGTAGTGAGTGTGAATGGAGTGGTCATCAAACCGCTATTAGATTACATATGAAGGCGCGTCATAACACCATCGCATCATTTAAATTAACCGAGCTGACTATAAAGTGTGTTCAATGTGGACATTTAACAAAACATAAAGACGACATGAAAAAAACATTTGAGGACTGTTCATTCGTCATCTTAAATAAAAGATGAGCTTAAACTTTGGTTACGATGATAAACCTAAAACAACACGCTTGTTGCAATACAACTTTACGTATGAAAGCTTATCGAAATCATACAGAACACCAACCTATGTTAGATCCGGATATCCATTGTCTTATGGTTTTGGAAAAGGAATTAACGCTAATTCTAAACTAACCCTCTTGACGCACACATTTGACCAAGATGACACAATCGTCAATCTTAAATTAAGGTATACAATGCGTGTTTTAGACATGAGCGGTGTCGGTACAGATGTATCTCTAAAAGATATAGATATGCTTACCAAAAGAGTTGGATATACAAACATATTTCTCTTAGATGAGGCTTTTACAATGGGTGAACTTATCTCGGATTTTTCCCAAATAGCTGTGTTCTACATAAAATTTAAACAGCTTAACGATGTCTCCTTAGGCAACGAGTCAAACCTAGATCTTATTATGGAGTTTTAGTAACTTATACCTTAGTATTCATAACTACATATATAGTTATGAATAACATGTTCACTCACTTCTTCTTCGGTTTCTTAGGTTTAGGACCGTAGCTATATAATTGGGGTAGCATCACAAAACACTCGGTACAAAACCTATTCCCAGCGTCATCCTCCGAATTTCTTTTATGCTCACAACACATTATACATACTTCTTTTATGTCGTCGTTGATGAACGGCTCAAGCCAGTGTGTATGATCACAACATTCGTTACACACTTTTTTTCCATCGATGTTAATGATGTAATTACTATTAGAAAGATCGACATCTCTTAGATGCTCACAATGGACTCCTTTTTTAATCTCACACTCTCTGGTAAGTTTTTTAATTAAAAGTATTGTCTCATCAGCCATTTATTATATTTTACCCCGCATCTTTGATACTTCATCTTCTAAGACAGAAGATGGTTCTTTACGAAGAGTGCTTAACACCACTTTAGTTTTTTCACGCGTTTGACCTTGTAGACCTTGAGGACCAGGCGGACCAGTAGAACCTTGTAGACCTTGAGGACCAGGTGATCCACACAGATCACACGAACAAGGTTTAAGAAACCTGTTAATTACATATAAACCAACTCCAAATACAAACATATGTGTCATCTTTATTAATAAAAGAATGGAACAAGTCATTAACTTAACCGAAAATGAACTCGCAGAACTAAGAGAGAATGTTGCGAAAACACTACCGACGATGAGAAAAGGAATACTTAAGAAAAAGTTTAAGATTTTTGGAAAGACATTACTTTCGTTAACACTTGTAATTGGTGGAGTAGCTATCGCAGTAATATTTCCTTCACCCATCAAGGGTTAACAAAAGTAGACGAAGAACTAGCAAAAAGAAAAGCAGTGAGAGAGTTTATATTACAGCATCAAACTCCAACAGCACCTCCACTTTACCCAGGTCTTTAAAAAGGCTTATTATAAATTCCATATTTTTTAATATGGAATTTCATTATTAATCAGTCATTCGGTTCTTCAGTCCTTACAGTCTCTATAGCCCTTATGAGCTCTTCGGTCTCTTCCTTTTCAGGCTTAGAATATTTTTTATTTGTCCTACGTACCCAACCAAACTGAAAATTTCCTTCGAGCCTTTCCTCTCCCTTACCAACACCAAGTCCAATTTTAAGTAATTTTTCATCTTTAATTTCCTTGTTTATCTTGATCTTGCTGTTTTTGTTTCCCATCTTCTTTATGTTCACATCTTTTACTAATAACATGCTTTACAACAACTGCTCCGCCGCAAAACAGTCCAATGTATGGAAGATAGGGTGTTATATAACCAAGAATATTTTTTAAATCTCTCTTTAGCAGGTGGTTATCTTTTAGCTCCTTTTCCATTTCATCTGGTTCTTTAATCATGTCTAGTTTCTCCATCAGCTCTGAAAACTTTGAGATTAGATTGTCCGATAAGAACTCATTTGCCACATCTAGCTGTTTTCTATCATAGTCTTTTTTAATCTTTTCTAAAGCTTCCTGACTTGCCTTTTTAATATATTTAGCGGTGTATTTAATTTCGCCCGTCTCAGATAATGAGAGTAATTCCTCACGCACGCTAGTATCTTCTTCAGTTTCTTCGGCTTCCATATTTATGTTAGGTATTGGGTCGCTCATTTATTATAGGTGTATAGATAGCATACAAAGTAAATCCTATTGCAAACAAAGTAAATCCTATTGCAAACAAAGTAAATCCTATTGCGAATAAGATGAAAAATATTGCAGATAGGATAGGATTACGATGAACATAGAATGCTGTGTGTGTAAGGGTGTCGTAATAGTATTTCCAATCTGGCATATTTATTATTCTTTAACTTTTCTTTAATGCTTCTCTCCTCTTCCTTTGTGGTGTGAAGAGACTCATCTGCATATCCTTTCTGTTAGGGTTGTAGAACACCACCAGCTTGGAGATGTTTTCCCTATAAGGTTTAGCAATACTGGTTAGCTGCTGAGTGATAACGATGGTGCTAAGGTTGTAATGTCTTGCAGAGAATGCAAGCTTTACTAGTTCGCTCGTTCTGTTTTTAACAGACTGTCCACTTGCGCAATCATCCGCTGAATATGCTTACAATATACTTTAAGAATTCTTCTACGTTATCTTGATCACAGGGAACTGGAAAAAACTTTTCATCGTCCTTGTATTTCCAACTTTGATAGGTCTTATTCCACTCATAGGTTGGACAGATTAGAAAGATGTAATCAAAGTGGTTAGGATAATCTTTCTCTAATAAATCTAATAGGTAATATGTTTTTCCACACCCTGTCATTCCAACTATTGTCATGTTAAATGGTGTTTCTAACGTCATTTATTCATAACATTTTTCCTAACCCATTAGGTTAAGAAAAAATATTTTATTTCATTTTTTAGTACTCGACTCCTTGTAGAGAGACTTATTTGTAATATTAACCATGCCGTCAGATATCACAAAGATATAGCAATATAAGTCCTGTCCGCTATTAGTTGCTTCCTTTGTAATCTCTAGGAGAACGCCAGACTGTGTGTTGAGTACTTTTTTCCCATTTCCTGCCACATTGTTATCGTTGAAGGCTCTTAGATCAACAACCAATGCGAACTTATGGTCTTCGAAGAAATCCTCAACTAGAAGAGTATCTCTTTTTCGGTTTAGGAAAACCCTTTCTGCCTCGTAGAAAAAATGCGACGTATCCATTCCTTGACTGTAAACAGAGTTTGGTACTCCTTCTATTGTTACCTTTACATTTGTAATACTAGGAAACTGGTACTCTTCGCTGTCTGTAATTGTCTTCGGTTTGAATAGCATAACGATAGCTCTCATGCTTTTTCTAGGAAGGTTGATATTCTCGTTGATGAGCGTGGTGTCTTTTCCCCACACATCCTTCTTGAACAATGTTACATGTTCAAAACTAAGTGATCCCCCAACTTCATAACTATTGAGAGCGTTATTGTACACATCTGAATTTTCTATTGTTTCATACTCCAGTTTGATATCCTCCAACGAATAACCATTAACCTTTTGACCAGTCTGTGCGACCATGATCTCATCAGCGTTTGGTAGTGTTATTTTGTAGCGGATATCGCTATACATATATCGTAGGAAGCATACAGACCATGATCATTTAGGATTTTCCCAAGTTTAATCCTTACCCTGCTATTGAAGACTTTGTTCATGTACGCGTCTTTTTTTACTGCGGGGTCGCCACTATCATCCTTTGACATAAGCTTCCGAGTGTTTTCATTCATAATTCCCATATCTACCATGTTACTTCTTTCCCTGTTTGATAACCAAAAGTCTCTGTAGACGGAGAATATGCTTTCACTTGTATTATCATAAGCAACTTCTCCTCCAACTGTTATCTCTAGCTTTTTAACTAGAAGTTTTCCTAGGTTATTTAAGAACCAGGACTTCGTGTTACCGCTTTTAAACTTTGCAGAAAGAAACAGCGAGTTTGGAACCAGACATACGTTAGGCTTTAACTTAGGAAGATTGATATAAATTTCATCTCCTGGACTGGCTTTGTTTGGATTGAATGTAACCGAATTATAGGTTCTTGTTCCCTTAATTTCGGTCTTATTAATCCTTCTGTAATCGGGCATAAGTTGTTCTAATTTCATTGAAGTCATTCTCTCTTTATTATATTGGTATGAACTAATCATCAAGGCTAATTATTTTATTTGGTATTACTTCATCTTTTTTAACTTCTTCAACTTTTTTAACTTGCTTGTCTTGCTTGTATGTTAAGTAAAAGTAAGCCAAACCAGAGATTGCTCCAACTCCTACAAGGATTGCCGTGTAGTTGGTCTCGCTACTTTTTTCTGTGTTATCCATTGTATCTTTATCTATCACTGCTTCTTCTGCTTTCGCTGCTTTCCTTTCCTTTGCTGCTCTTGAAATTGCAGCAAGTCTCTTTCCAGCTGCAACTCTTCTAGGATCCTTCTCCTTTTCAACCTTTGTAATTCTTTGTTCTTCACTCATTTATCTTAAGTAACTTTTAAGTAGAATCTAAGCAATCATGTTTTACTTAGTTTTTACTTAGGTTTATCTTAGGTTTACTTACAAGCAAACCTAAGTAGAATTTGAGTAACTTTTAAGTGCTTAGATTATAAATTTTGACACTAATGAACCACCAATTAGTGTGATGAATAGAAGAAATAGTTCTGACTGCGGTTTATCAGGTGACACCACAACTCTTCTAGCTGGTAAAGACGTAGACAACGGTGACACATCTTTTCTAGTTAGCGCAGACGACGTGCTCGGTACACCTATATCAAAGTAATTAACTTCATCATTTTTTCCAAAACTCATTCCGCTTTTGGCAAGTGTGAGAATATTGTTATAACCAGCTACCATTTTGTAGAGTATGACCATGTTAGATGGAATTAGTATAACTCCTGGTGAGATAGCCATATTCAATACAACATTTGTGTCTTTTATTGCCTTTCTCATGTTCGCCATGGTAACAGTTTGATCGTCCTGAATGACTGAGTCATTAATTAACTTTCGGAATACTTCCTGTGTCTGTATTGACATAGCACCTCTTCCAACAATAGGCCATCGAGTCTTTGCTTGCGCGCCTAATACGCAGTAAACGTAACTCTCTACGCTCTGTTGAAATAACAGCTGCCCTGTTTTTGTCAACCCATTAGATTTAGTGGCAATGAATTTTTTGTAATCATCTAGACCTACAATGGTTGTTTTGTCATACTTCTGATACTTAATCCCAGCAACATTTCTATTATTGTTGAGTACGTATTTATAGTTTCTTACCCTAATCTTATCTCTAACCTTTTTACTATGCCAGAAATTAATCTCGGCGGAACCCTGATGGAACTCGTCCTTCCATATTGTCTTAGTAGGCTTATGTTTCGTGATAAGGGTTTTCATTTGTTGTGATATAAATCTAGTCATCTTGTTTGGCTGACTGATGAATCTTCTCATGTGATAGTATAGGTGATACCTTGCAATACTTGCAATAATCTTTGGACTGTTGGATGTGAAGTGTTCTGTACTAATTCCACATGAGTACGTTGTTATATAAGCAGCAAAGAGAGCGGCTATGTATGTATTCTCCTTGTAGTCATTTGAATTCTCGTTGTTCTTTATATCAAAGTCTGGAAGATTGTTTGCATCGAAGAACAAGTCGTCCGTAACGTAAATCTTAAAAGAATTTACTTTCTCTTTTGAAGAATTATACAGATGGATCTTGTAGATATGGGTAAATACAAGAACCAAAACAAAGGATATTACTGGATTTTAACAGCTGTGGAAATCCTTAGCCGTTTTGCCTTTACAATCCCAGTTTACAGAAAAGATACCAAAAACATGACAGCTGCTGTAGACAAGCTACTAAAAGAGTTTAAGGAAAGGTTTGGACAGTATCCAAAGACTGCTCAGTTTGACAATGGAAATGAGTTTTATAACGTTGGTGTGAAAAATTTACTAAAAGAACACGGTGTTCGCTACTTCTCTACGAGCTCGGATAGAAAAGCAGCTATAGTTGAAAGATTTAACCGTACATTAAAGACATATATGTGGAAATATTTTTACAACGTGGATAGCCACTACTGGATTGGGGTACTAGATGAACTTACGGATAACTATAATAACACCAAACACAGCAGCATACTAATGAAACCATCTGATGTGAATAAGTCTAATAAGGACCAGGTATGGATTACGCTATATGGTTACGGGCTAGGAGAGTTTCCGTTACCAAAGTTTAAAGTTGGTGATGATGTTAGGATAAGTAAGTATAAGAATATTTTTGGTAAGGGATATGAGGCAAACTTTACGGAGGAAAAATTTAAGATTATCAAAGTATTTAGAGGCGATCCGAACATGTATGAGATTGAAAGCATAGCGAGCAAAGCGGGCAGCGAAGCCGAACCAATTATTGGTAAGTTCTACAAAGATGAAATGAGCCCAGTGAGCGAAGATCCTCACGTGTACAAGATAGAAAAAGTTTTAAGAAAAAGAAAAGGTATGATGCTTGTAAAGTGGTTGGAATATGATAACAAACATAACTCCTGGATTCCTGAAAAAGACATCATTAATAAATAAAGAAAATGGATACTGATGCTGTTGATGACATAGAGTTAGAAGACTTACGTGAAGAACAAAAAGTCGCAGGCGAGGAGGAGGGAGAGACTAGTTTTACGAATGACAGACCTGGTGACGAAAGTAGTCTTATCATTGATGGTTCAAACCCTATATTTACAAGACCTGATGATGTCGGTGATATACCAAACGTAGGACGTGACGTTGGTGTGATAAGACGACATATTATACATGATCATTATAGACTCTGAGATAAGTGATAGGATTGAAGACTTTACAACAAACACATAGATTACAAACAACGATTTAAGAGAGCTGAGAGGTATTCTAAACGCTCCAGAGCGCGAAGATAAGATAGATGCTTTAAAGGTTGAAGGTGAACATTGGAAAAGAGAAGCAGAAAAAGAGGGGGACACTCCAAAGGGTAAACTTTACGGAGCCATCGCCAAGGCGGCCGAGTTTGACAAAATAAGACTAAGACTAAATATTCGTCCCGAGAGCGAAGAGGTTATAAGCATGGTTCAGGAGGTGGCTGAGGGTAACGACCTGACCAGGTTTGAAAGATTCAAGAAATGGGCGAGAGAAAATTTAACAGGATTATCTGCAGTTGCAGTATCTATCGCAGGTATAATTACAACTATTGTTATGGCGGGAAGAAAAGCATTAAAAGCTGGAGCGAAAGGAGTGTCTAAATTTGCAAAAGCATTAGCTAAAGTAGCTGCGAAAGCTGGTCCGGTGGTAGCAGCAGTGATAAAAATTATAGCAAGTATTCTTTCGTTCTTAGCTAATGGCCTCATGTGGATATCTCAAAACCTTTGGCTCCTTGCCTTAGCACTAACATACTTCGTCTACAACGAGTACAAATCAAAGAAAACATCTTATAAGAAGTAAGTATTAATAAAGAGAGATGGGTTTTAAAATTAACATAAAGGTGTGTGAATGCACTAAAGATGGAGTTAAATTATCGTTAAGATATATATGCTCTATATGCGACTATGTTGGAAACCATGCTGAAATGCAAACACATGTCAAGGAAAAACATCTCCACATTAATGGTGTAATTAAATATTTGTGTCCATATTGTGGTTACGTAAACCATGATCACGATGAGTACATTAAACATAGAGAAGATGAGTTTAACAAACTAAAAGCTCAAGCAGATGAAGATGGTATTATCCCTATACCTGATGACTGGTGAACTCCTTAGATTATAGAAGGAATCTTTCCTTGTATAATAAAGATAGACAATGACTACTACGCAAAAGGACGTAATGAACGAACTTTACAACGCAGCTGTTCTTACTGCAGGTGCCGTGGGAATCTCGTATGCAAGCAAAAAACTTACCAAGGACTCGCTGGGAATACCGACAACACTAAATGGGGCAGCAAAACTTGCTGTTGCTATCGGACTAAGTACCGTTGGTGTAAAACTTCTTCAAGATAAAAAATATCTTCCAGAGAGCCCATTCAAAGAATGAATAAATAAATGACAAGTGTAGCAGCATCGGGAGTGTTCAACGCATTAGCATTCGCAGGTGCCGGTTATCTGTTCAAGATGATCGACAAAGGAGGATATGAAAAAGAAATAAGAAGACACAACTTGGCTATGGAAAAACTATCGAGTGCTAAAGAAAAATGGTATGAAAACCAAGTAGAAAAAAAGAACAAGATACAATTACTTCGTCAGCAGCTATCTGATGCAAATGCAGACATAAACGCTACAAACAAAGCATTAGATAACCTACATAAAAATTATGTACGAAGACAAGACATTTACAAGAGAACCTCGTACATCGGATTACTACAAACCATCTGACGAAATGGAGGAATATCAACACATCGCAGTTGGTGTCGTCGGACTCGGTACAGGTTGGGGTGTTTATAAGCTAATAAGTTTCATTTAAAATAATCATATATTATTAAATAAAGAATGTGTTTCTGTGATGACAAGTACTTTAAGGTTACAAACATAAGAACTCAAAAAGAAAAATTATACAAACGTGCTGCAAGCATATATAAAAGGTTCTATCCACACGAACCTGTAATACACGACTTCATCTTCGACTGTATCAGACATAATATTAAGTTAAGAGAAAAGGGCGAGTTTTATAAAGTTAGCGTAAACAAACACCCTGAGTGTGAGCAAGTTAGAAAAGACATTATACAAAAGTATGGTGTTAGATTAAGTAAAATACCAGACAGCCATCGACACTTACTTCCTGAAAATTGTAGTTAGTATTTAAAAGAACTACTATATAAATAAAGAGATGACAACATTAATAGAATTACAAGTACTTGCTAAACACCAAGGTCTTCGAGGTTTTCGAAAATATTCAAAGATGGATTTATGTAAACTTCTTACCATGGAGTACACTGGTGATGGTTGTACAGCTACTCCAGTTATGCTTAAAAATGTTTCAACAGGAGAAACGAAGGAATTTCCAAGCATTAACAAAGTAGCGATAGCTCTCAACAAAAACCCTGGATCGATTTTCTATTACATCAAGACCAAAAAACTAATGAAGATCAATGACTGTAAATACACTCTAAGTCGTTGCTAAAACTTGCACATATAAATTATCACTTTTCGGTAACACTGTCTTGTTCTTTATGACGTTATTTAGTTCGGTATTTAAAATTTTGTAATTTTTTCATACACTTGTTCATACTATCAAAGTAGTAGTGTAATGTAACCTTGGATTCTCGGTTCCTATGATTTCCTAAGACTGGTCTTAGGAAATTGTTAATTATAATGCACGTGCGCTATGACGTTACCTAATTAATTGCTTTGTATTTAAAAAAATCCCAATTAACAATAATAAAGGGGTGATGAACAGTACTTATGAAAAGTTTAAGAAACTCATTGCGGAACAGAAGGAGAGAGAACTAAGACGTATCTCTAAGGAGAACCAAAGACAAGCTAAGATCATCAAGAAACAGGAAGACAAGATCCGGCAACAAGAGGAGAAGATGCGGCAACAACGTGTAAAGGAAAGACAAAGGGTACAGAAAATTAAACAACAAGAGTTTGTGAAAAGGCAAAAAGCTATGGATAAGGTTAGAATGCAAGAGAAGAATAGGTTTATTAGACAGCAAGCTAAAGATTTTAGACAGCAAGCTAGACAGCAGCGTAAACAATGGGAAAGGAAAATTAAACAAGAGGAAAAAAGACAAGCAAAAGTGCTTGACGAAGCTAGATGGCATGGATCAAAGAAAAAGTTCAGAAAAAATAGGAGCAAGTCGCAAAACAAGTTGGAAAAAATTTATAAGCAAGGTAAGAACCTAAAACCAAGACTAGTCTCAGAAGCCATCAAAAAGAACACCAGCAAGTGGGAAATTAGTGGTGGAAAATTTAAGGATCCAAGAGTATTCCTCGAGGTTACTACTTTTGAGGTTGAAAAATTAATTAACAGCACCGATAGCGTGGGTAAAAAGGTGCACACTAATCTAGTGTGTAAAATGGTGCGATCAGATCCTAAAACAGGTGAAATTGTAATTACCATTGCACATTTTCACAGCAACGCACACAGCATCATTAGCGAAGAGGACACTACAACTGAGTATGAATTGATGAAGGCAAAAATGTTAGAGTTTCTTGCCGAGTTCCAAAAATTAGGTAGTGGATGGAGGCTTCAAAGTGTTGATGCGTTAGAAATCTTCATCACAAAATATAAGCCTTTGAATGGTAAAAGCTATAAACCATTACCTAAGGTAATTATGGATAAGAAAGCTGTCATCAACATGGAGAACGATGATGATGAATGTTTTAAGTGGGCAGTCGTCAGAGCTTTAAATCCTGCTGATAGAAACAACAAAAACCCTGGGCGTATTTCAAAAATCCTTAAAAAGCAAGCAGAAAGTTTAAACTGGGATGGTCTTGAGTTCCCAATGAAAGTAAAAAATATTAGCAAATTTGAGGCTAACAACAAAATTAGCATCAACGTGTTTAGTTACGATGACGATACAAAAAACGTGTATACCTTAAGACTTAGTAAGGCAAGCAACGCAAAGTGTGTAAATCTGTTCTTATTTAACGAACATTATGGTGCTGTAAAAGACACTAGCAGACTGTTAGCTTCTCAGCTAAGCAAGAAAGAACATAAAAAACACATCTGTATCAGGTGTCTTAACGCCTTCGGTACACCAAAGTTATTAGCAGAACATTTAGAGTTGTGTGAAAACCACAACCACCAAAGACACGTTTACCCAACTGAGGAAAACAACACTGTGTTATTCAAGCAGTATCACAAGTTGCACAAGCTCCCATTCGTAGTCTATGCCGACTTTGAGAGTTTTATAGTTCCATTAGACCATGCTGTGGGCAAAGCAGACGAAAGCTTCACAGTAAAATATCAACAGCATACACCAAGTGGGTTTTGTTACACCATCAAGTGCTTTGATGAGTAAAGATGAGGGAAAGACCGTGATAAGGGAAAGACCGTGTTGTACACAATGCAGGAAGAAGGGGAGGATATCGGTAAAAAGTTTGTTGAAAGCCTCGAGAAAAACCTAAAAGAGGTTTACGAAATATTGAAAAAGAACGTTCCAATTAGAATGAGCGAAACCGATGATGTAAACTTTAAGAGCGCAGAAAACTGCTATGCGTGTGGGTTAAAATTAAATGCGGATCGCGTCAGAGATCATTGTCATCTAACAGGTCGGTATCGTGGAGCAGCACACAACTGTAATCTAAAAATGAAAGCTCCAAAGTTTGTACCAGTCCTATTCCACAACCTGGAAGGGTACGACAGCCATCTGTTCGTTAAAAGTTTAGGGTTTACGGAGGGCAACATAAACTGCATTCCAAAGACGGATGAAAAGTACATCTCATTCAGTAAAAAGTTAGTAATGGAAATAGACAAGAAGGGGGATGAGAAACACAAAACATTAGAAATTAGGTTCTTAGACTCCTTAAAATTTACACTAAGTTCTCTCGATAGCCTTGTCAAGAATCTAGGAAAGTTTAAAACCTTAGAGAAAGAGATGGGTGTAAGTGAGCTTCTAAAGAAGAAGGGGGTGTTCCCATATGAGTTCATGACTGGGTTTGAAAGGTTAAGTGAGACTAAGTCTATAGCAAACTTAACAACACAGACATAACCAAGGAGGACTACGCCCATGCACAAAGTGTGTGGAGTGAGTTTAAATGTGAGACGATAAGGGATTATCACGACCTATATCTGAAAACAGACGTGATGTTGCTGGCCGACGTCATGGAAAACTACAGAGAAATTTGTATCGAAAACTATGGATTAGATCCATTATGGTACTACACAGCGCCAGGGTTAGCTTGGGATGCGGCGTTAAAAATTTCTAAAGTAAAGTTAGAACTGTTAACAGATCCAAATATGTACCTAATGGTAGAACAAGGTATTAGGGGAGGTGTTAGTACAATCACCAAGAGGTATGCAAAGGCTAACAACGCGTACATGAAAAATTATAACTCTGAGGAGGAAAGTGTCTACTTACCATACTTAGATGCAAATAACTTATATGGGTGGGCGATGAGCGAACCATTACCTGTAGATGGGTTTAAGTGGATGAGTGAGGAAGAGTTGGAAAGTTGGAACGTGTGAAGAAGGTAAGGGGTGTATATTAGAAGTAGACTTAGAGTACCCTGAGGAATGACACGACCTCCATAACGAGTATCCGTTAGCTCCCGAAAGAATGAGGGTAAACAAAGTAGATAAGCTAATCCCAAATTTGCACCACAAAAGTAAGTACGTACTACACTACAAAAATCTGGAACAGTACATCAGTTTAGGATTAAAACTAACTAAAATCCATAGGGGGATTAAGTTCAATGAGAGTCCCTGGTTGAAGAACTACATCCAGCTCAACACAGATTTAAGAACTAAGGGGACTACAGACTTTGAGAAGAACTTCTTTAAGTTAATGAATAACTCCGTGTTTGGGAAAACCATGGAAAATATTAGAAATAGGATAGATGTTAGGTTAGTTACAAGGGAGGAACAATTAGAAAAGCTAGCTAAGAAGCCAAACTTCAAAGGGGTAAACAGCTTTACAGAAAACTTAATAGCGGTACACATGGAAAGAACAACTATTAAACTGAACAAGCCGATATACTTAGGAATGAGCATTCTTGATCTTAGCAAAACTTTGATGTACGACTTCCACTATGGATACATCAAAAGTAAGTACGGTAGTAATGCCAACCTGTTATTCACCGATACCGATAGCTTGTGCTATGAAATTAAGACACCAGATTTTTACAAGGACATCTCGAATGATGTTCAGACACACTTCGATACCAGTAACTTTGACAAAGACCACCCCAGCGGAATACCTACTGGTGTTAACAAGAAGGTTATTGGCATGATGAAAGACGAGTGTGGTGGAAAACAAATATATGAGTTTGTAGGAATAAGAAGTAAGTTATACTCCTATAAGATGGAGAAGTCGGAGAAGGATATCATAGAGAAAAGGAAGAAAGACTTTCTAGTCAATCATAAAAAGGTTATATCAAAATATAAGCTTAAAAAGATGAACAACGATGAGGTGAGTAAACTGCTATGCACAGTAACGAGTGAGGATATTAAAGATATCGCTGTGAAGGCGATTAAGTACAACAAGAAGTGTAAGGGAGTCAAGAAGAGAGTTGTCAAAAATAAGATAACATTTGAGGACCATAAGGATTGTCTGTTCAGCGGGGAAAAGCAGTACCGAAGCATGAATACATTTAGAAGCCAGATGCACGAGATCTATACGGAGAAAGTTAATAAGATAGCCTTAAGTGCGAACGACGACAAAAGGATGATCTTGGAGGGTGGGGTGGAGACTAGGGCGATCGGACATTGGCGAAGCGAAGCATGAGTAATGTTCGGAAAATGTTCGGAAGATGTTTTTGGTGAAATTTTTTGGGATTAGCGAGCGCGAGCGAGCATGGAATTAATTTTGAAACTGGTTGGAACTGGTTTGAAAATTTGATGAGTCGGGTGGAATGAGGAGAAATGTAAAATGGGGCAGAACCGGCCCTTCCCTACTACTCAAGAGAGAACCACTGCTTTTTCTTGATGAAGAATTGAACGAAGTAAGTGTCACAAGTATCTTTCCTATTCTACTGTCATTTGTGGGAAATACTATACATAAAATGATGAAAATATCAAGAATATTATGTCTGAATATGCAACATATGAAATACAATTTCTTTAGTTTTATATTTTTACTTTTTAGTCTGAACTTTCTGACCATAACAATGATGATGAGAATGATTAATTGGCAGGGGAAATTGTAAGTTCAAATCTAACTGTGTTTCGAACAATTCTTGTCCTAATTCCTGCTCTTATTCCTCTAATAGTTCTATCTCATCTGCTCTCCCATGTAGCTTTCTCCAGAGTCAACCACTGGAGATGGTGAGCCGGGACCAAGTTCGAAAAGAAGTATAAGAGTACATCCAAGAAAAAGGGTAAGGTGAAGAAATCTAGCCAGTGAGGAAATTCAAATAAAGGAAAAAGTGTACCCAAAAAGAATGAGAAAAGTGCTGAAATGCCATGGAAAAAATTTGTAGGAATTGAAGATAACACTGGGTCTTCTATTCCATTTGTCGAAGTTCCTGGTAGTGTCGAAGACCGGTTTCTCCTGATAGCGAGGTATTTTCATGCGTCGGATGATACACAATTCCCTGGAGACAAACTGGGTAAAGTTCGCCCATTAGTTGATCATTTGATCCAATCCTTTCAAAGCCACTGGACACCTCACCGCGAAATCAGCATTGATGAGCAGATGATTGGCACCAGATGTAGAATAAGTTTCATCCAGTACATGCCATAAAAGCCAGTAAAGTTTAATTGGTGTGAAGAATATGAGAAACGATACGCTCTTAGGAGTAGGCCTTACTAACGCTGTAAAATAAATTTTAATCAATAAATGTGTTTTAAAATGAATTCTGTGTGTGCTGTATGTACATTGTACAATATCGTCCCGTCCTATAATGATATATTCTCAATTTATTCAAATCGTTAACGATTTGCAAATGATATGCACTCGTTAAGGATGAAATATCTATTGTGACTGTATAAATATTATAGAGCGCGCGCACGGTGTGCGCACTAAGATATGACGTCACGGTGTGCGCACTAAGATATGACGTCATGTGTGCGCACCCTTCGCTCATCCTGAATATTAATTACCTCACCCTGAATATTTAATGAACGCACCTCCACGCACCCCGTATGTTAATTAGATCTGCTGATCCCTTGTAACGATTGGATGGGGTATGCCTCCTTTACCCAAGGAGACTTGTGGCGTATTTATTAACCCACCTTTTCTGTGCGAACTTTTAATAATTAACTTCGGTTAATAATTTGTTATGTTAATAAGTTGCTGTTGCTGTCTAACTTGGTCAATTGCACAATGTTCGCGCAAATAAAACAGAGCTAATCGTTCCAAGATATCTTGCAGACCTAGTGTTAAGGAAAGGAAGCGATAAAAGTCATTAAACAGGCCGGCTTGCCCAGCAGGGGTGATTCTGTCGAAAAATCCAGACTCGAAAAAGTTTACCCAATAGTAAATAACTTGAAACACTGGCTGCTAACATATCAGCAAAATATACATAAATCCCTTTGTCCACAAATACCACGGTTCATTTTAAATAATATTTCTTCCGAGGCTTGCCAGATTAGCTCATCTCGTTGGGATCTGTTCTAAAACACCACACGAGTTAGAACACGAGTGAACACGAGACAACACGAGTGAACACGAGTCAAAAATGTGTGAACACGAGTGAACACGAGTCAAAAACTGACGAACACGAGTCAAAAATGACGAACACGAGTGAACACAAGTCAAAAATTTGTGAACACGAGTCAAAAACGCATTCTTAAAGAGGCTCCCTACAGTTTTAAGCCCATGATGACGGTCTGTACTGTGTAATTGCAAGCGGGATATCAGGATTCTTGGCCCACAGGATGTTGGCTTAATAATAATAATTATTATTATAACGAAAACTTTATTCAATTTTAATAATAATAATAATACTTATATAATTATTTTAATTTTTATTATTATAATTATTATTATTATAATTATTATAATTATAATTAATTATAATTATATAATATATTAATTATTATAAGAATTATTATTTAGTAATAATTAATTATTAAATAATTATTAATTATTATTAATATATTAATTAATAATAATAATATATAAGTATATAATAAGATGAAGACGATGATCCATAAGATGAAGTTTTGGTTTTGTTTGTTGTTGCTGGCCAAAGTAATGCGGAGTCTTAATTTGACGGTTCACCGTTCACATGATCACATCTTGCCACATGGAAAGTTGGAAACGGCGAAGGCGAAACATGTAATATGAAGGTTAGTTTATACTTCTATACTATTTGCAGTTATATTATGCAGTAATTATGCAGTATTACAGTGATACTTTATATTCATTGTTGTATTTTCTGTTGACATGTGTTTTCTATTTACATTTTTCGCGAATGATTTTTTTGTGAAATAAATATTCGTAAACATGAACTTACGATTTTAGTATGACATGAACCATGTCCATGAACTTATAATTTAAATATGACATAATTTGTTGACAAATTTCAGTGGTGATATGTGTAAAATTGAAATGTACAACTTATGAAACGGCTGATAAATATTTAATAAAAATGTTATTTTATAGTAAATTAATTTCGGGTTTTTTATTATGGTCATGGTTAAGGTGGCTCCCTACAAGTTTTGCAATATTGCAAAATTATAATTTCCATTTAATTTTTTGAAGAACAGTGACTTGTTACAAACCAAAAATTGTGCCACATATATTGAGCAACATTCAAAGAGTCGGAAATTGTTGAAGAAAATGACATAAATCCCGTTGCTATGGTAACAGTGACGTTTCAGTATGACCGACATTTTAGCTTTTAACGCAATTTACTCGAAAAAACGCCTGGTTACCCCCATTTTTTACTGCACAAAACATGTTCATTTAACTAAATGGATTATCTAAGCAAATTTTTAAAAATTCTGTACAGCCAATGGACAATTTGCATTATAACTAAATTTTAGAACATGATCACACCCACTCGGCCAATCAGAACACAGTATTTCAGTGGTCTATATCCCATAGTATATTAATTCGTCAAGTGGTGTGGGCTTTGAAGCGCAGGGAAATTGCGGGGTAAAGAAATGTTAGCACTCCTCTATGCAGGGTGTCCAAAAAACCCCGCAAAACCATTGAAATAACGTATTGTTAAAATTTGAATGC
Organism: Trachythela sp. YZ-2020; assembly: GCA_016169945.1. NCBI lineage: Eukaryota > Metazoa > Cnidaria > Anthozoa > Malacalcyonacea > Clavulariidae > Trachythela > Trachythela sp. YZ-2020. The sequence continues at coordinate 584,000 of JADLSH010000333.1, forward strand.
CCTAGCACTAAGCTGAACGCAAAGATGCGTAAAATATTGACAAGGGTGCATATATTAAATATCGGCTTATTAAGAAATTAAAATATCTTTGTAAAGTGCACGATTTTCTGCTCTTGGGAATTTAAAACAGCATCTTAAACGGTTTATTTATGCATAAAATGTACTTATGTCAAGCTTTGATGCACGTGTGGGTTCAGCAGAGTGCTGAGGCATTCAAATTATAACAATACGTTATTCAAATTAGCTATAACGTATTGTAGTGATTTGACAGCTCTAATTGCTTTGAATTAATGGTTGAGTAAGAATACAAGGTCTTGTACTCATGGGACAAAACTCAAATAAATAAAAATTAGAAAATTTAAAAGAAATACTGTATTTCCATGCTTTCGAAAAACGCCTATGCCTAACCCTAAAACCGAATCAATCAAACCTTAAAAACCAAACAAAGACCAAACATTGTAGTTAAAATCCCTTCGGCAAAATAAAATAATACCTACTTTCGTCATAATTAAAAAGGAACAATACTAATTATTTGTCAACAATACACCTAATTTAAAACAGACATTCCTCGTGGGTGTGATCATGTTCTAAGTCATTTTCGTACCCAGAGCCCTTCTTACGCGCGGTCAACGGAGCGCGACGAGGGGCTCTGACAAAATCCATATCAAACTGGCATCTGATTGGCCACAACGAAGGTTATTGTTCTAATACCGGGTATATTCTATTACCATGTTTTTATGGTATCCGGTTATGGATTTTGCCAGAGCCCCTCGTCGCGCTCCGTTGACCGCGCATAAGAAGGGCCTGGGTAGGAGAATGGTTCTAAGTCGGATAGACAATGATCACTTGTGTTCAGTGGGAGCAGAGAATAAAGATCCATACAGAAGGGCCACTTACGTCGGAAGCTTTGAAGTTTCTGTCCTCGCGCATGTCGCATTACACATGTTGGCCGCCATTTTTCTACCCAGTCAATGACATTTTCTGGCCAATAAACACGCTGTACTGGCTGGCTGCTCCGCCTTCTTGCCAGTAAACTGCATATTTTTGCATACAAAAACGAGGACGTGTTGCACCGCTGAGTGGCCCTTCTGTTACTGATCTTTATTCTGTGAGTGGGAGTATAGACTCCCGAGAATTAGTTAGACGGCAACTCGGACCTTCGGCCCTTGTGGCCGTCTAACTAATTCTCGGGAGTCTATATCCCACTGAACACACGTGATCATTGTATATCCTATACTTAAATCTAGGTAAAGTGAAATGAATCAATCACCACCACAACTGGAAAGAACAAATTAAAATTAGTAAAATAGCAAAGTTTGGTTGCGAAATACTGTAAAATGCGGAAATTATAGCCTTGCAAAGCTTGTAAATTTTTTAAAGTTTTGTATTGCGCGCGGAAAGTGCTACCATTTTCGGCCCAAATGTGGTAGCAATTTACGCACACAATAGAAAAGTATGCAAAATTTGCAAACTTTGTGAGGCTATGTTTTCCGCATTTTACAACATTTCGCAACCAAACTTTGCAATTTTACTAATTTTATGTGCTCTTTCCGGGAATATACTTTTTTTGCCAAGGTCAAGAGTTTGTCTATAATGCAAATTGTCCGTTTTTTTTAAATTAACAAAAGTGATTTGAAAAGTTGTTTGAAAAGTTGTTTGCCAACAACTTGGCAAAAAAATTATATTCCCGGATGATGTGGGACATATTTTCAACATACATTTCTTATCAAATATAACTAAAACTAACCGACTAGACAGAAGCAGAGGCCCAGCTACGATAGTTTACATAACTATAAAGTTACCTTTTTAGATGTCTAAACGAAAGGCCGCTAACATTTCCAGTATCGGAAAAAAAGGAAGAAAAAGAGAAATGGTCACGAGATATCTTAACCGTCGACCTTACGCAGGACGATGATAGTGAAAATAGTCAAATTAACGAGTACGAAATCTTTATTCCAACAATTAAAAGAGAAAAAAGCGAAGAAAATGATGCAGAATTTTCCAGTGATCCCGAATCAGTCGATAGCGGCGAAGAAAATTCTCCTCATTCAAATGAAGACGATTTGCCAAAAAAATATTCCAGATCTGTTTAAAGAAGGACACTCCTGCCGACCGAATGGCAGTAACCAAACCTACAAGCATTTCTACCACATCAACCTTTGTTGTCGATCAAAATCTTGCAAATATAAAGCATCCGTTTGATGTAGAAGCAGATGAAACACTTGGTGCTTACGAGAAAAAAGAGCAAACTAGATTTTATGAAGTAACAGTTAATGACGAAGGGGAACTTTTTATCAGTTCAGAAGTTTCGGTGAACAAAAACAACAAAGGCATCGTCGTTGGAGGCACCTGCAACGTACGCGATGGTCGAAATTGGGTTCGGAAGATTGTAGACAAAGAGCACTTGTACGCTGTAGTTAGAAAAAGAGCAGTGCACAAGAAAACGATGGAAATCCATCAGACAGCATTTACAAGATATGTTATCTTCATTATGCCAATAGCAGAATATGATGAAGTATATAGTCGTCTAAAGAGTTTGATGTCGTATACTTTGAAATGTCCGACGATTATCATGCATTACTATTTTAACACCGGGAATGCCGTCCCCATAGTAGCAACAACGCATGGTAATGCAACTCGTCCGCACGCCAGATCCTTTATTTCTAGAGAGCACTCTCTTAAGCAAGAAGTAAAAGAAACACTTCATACAGATGGTCGTGCGCCAAGGATTAATCAAGACGAAAAATCGAAAGATATCGATTTGCTTGACCCTCCACTACAGTCAACCACAATTCGGGACAGCAAGCAGCTGTATAATTATCTACCGGCATTTGTATGGAGAAGCGAAAACCAAAACCAGTATCGATCAAATTCAGGAAGTTATTCTTAAACTCCTTGAACAGGGATCCTCTGCTGACGAAATTAACCCTGAGTCCTTGACAGATATAGAACGTTTCTCCACCACATCAGCAAATCTCAGGTTCTCTACACCTTTGGCTTGTGACACAACATTTAACATTGTAAACTATCTCATGACACAAACGACTTACAAGCAGATGTCAGTAATTGGCAGAGAGAGTTTAAAGAATCCTTGGTTTCCGGGTCCATTTCTTGTCCATCGAAATCAATCTGCGCAGGATTTCTCGTATTTTTGGCAAGCAGTAAAAAGAGGGAATCCATCCCTTTCCAATATTCTTGTTCTTGGTACAGATGAAGACGAAGCACTTTCGGGCGGGATTTTGCAGGAAACAAGTGGAACGACCATTCATCACTTGGGCAAAGAGCATGTCCAAGCCAATGTAGATAAGAAGTTGCAGTCCCTAAATTTCCCTTCAATACAAAGAAAAATTATTTTGAGTGATATTTTCGGGGGTACCACGTGCAAAGAAGAAGATTCTCTCTACGGAAGCGAAAGTACCCAAATTTATAACCGTAAGCTGTTGCAACTGAAGTCAAAATGGCTACAAATAGAAAAAGAACACACGAGTAATCGTCCTGCAAGTAAGTTCGTAGATTATTTTGAAGCTCATAAGGAGAAGCAAATAAGGGACAAAATGATTAAAGAAGTTCGAAAGCAAGCTTCTATTGATGGGGTGTATGGTCAAAATCCAATTGAGTGGCAAAATTTCTTATCCAAAGATGAAATATCCGCCAGCGTTCGTTCGAAGGTCGTAGTCGTAGCGACGCCACACTTTCAGAGTGCCTAGACGCCTTGAAAACACGCAGTCTCCGTTTGTATAGCAATGTCGTCAAAGCTTTATACGATGATGGTCCGTACGTCATATCACCAGCCTATCATATGTTTCGTAAAACATATGCAGATTGGAAAAGCATGTCACCAAACGAAAGAAAGTCGCACATCTCGACATTCATGGCTTATATTCCGACCGACGATGTACTTCTGCGCTCCGAAGTTCGACTTTGGACAATCGCGATGAAGAAGAAAACGAAACACCCGATCAAGTCCCACCCAAGTCAACGGATAGAGAAGATGGTCTTGAGGTGTCACAACAAATCTCGAATTCTCCACCACCAAATCACTCTGATCCGTTCAAGCCGGTGGTTAAAAGCCAAATCGTTCTCGACAAACCACGACGCAAGCTCTCAGTATCGCTTCAAGAAGCTTCGGTTCTTAAAGATGTTTTGCCTCCTCATCTCTTGGAAGATGCTTTTCATAAAGCCGAAGAACTGATAAACGAACCCAATTCCATCACTAAAGCGGCTTCAGATGATGATCGTTTACGCACAGTTAAAAGTCGCTATGGATCCGTACCGTTGATTGTTAAGCCCTATCCGAAGGACAGAGATCTTTTTCAGTGTACTTGCAAGATCTATAAAGCATTGGGAATGTGCTGTGACGCCATTGCCGTCGCTGATGAAGTCGGAGTTCTCTGCAACTACCTTTGTGAACTAAGAAAAAAACTTGGAAAACGAAAGAAAAGTGGAAAAGGAGCCGTCAACATTACAGCAGCTGTTCAATCTGACCTTAGCTCTTCATTAAAAGGACACAAACAGAACGAGGCCCAAAAACTTTCTCGTAGAAAATCCAAATCCTTTCAAGAGTCGATTGCAGAAGATATAATTCAGAGAAGACCAACTACAAGTGATGGCTCCATTCCCATTGGATCGGTAAACCATTCCAATATCCAACAGTCATTATCCATGAGTACGCCGGCCGGCTCGACTCGTTATCCCCCATTCTTGTCGACGGCATCCGTATTCCAGCCAACAAACCAATACGTCGTCACTGGTGCACAATCCTCTCTTGCTCCACAGATGACTCCGTGTGAGCCAACCCCTACTTCGGCTGTACAGTATCGTAACAGAGATTGTGTTACATTTCAACAGCCTTCTGCGTCATCTGCCACCTGCGGTCAGATTGAAAGCCAGCCTTGCATCGGCATTCCGCAACCACAATGTCGTCAATTAAACGGTTTTGATATACAGCAGCAAAGCAATGCAAGCAATCGTTTTGCTTCCTGGAATTCCAGCATGTCCCCATACCGGTACGAATTGGTTCTTTTGCCAAAGTCTGTCACAAAATGCTATGGCTGTTATCAAGAGTTCACGCGAGGATATCGAATACCACCTAATAACCTGGTTGTTAGGCATATGGACAAAAGAATAACTGGACGTGACCAAAGCGGACAGTTGTTATTTAGTCCAGACTTTAAAGCCACGTATTATCATCCTGTTAAAGAGCATATTATGCTAAAGAATCCTGTATTTGATGGTTGTGTTTTCGTCACTCCCGTTCTGTCTCAGATGCTTTCACCTGACCATCTTCATGTTGTTAACCATGTACTAAATCTTGATGTTAATTTTCTTCAGGATAGCTAAGTGCTCAAGTTATTTGGGCATACTAATACTGTTTTTCTCAGTGTTCGAAAAAGTCAGTTGGCTATTGATATACAACTGGCAGAGTTGACTATTCGCTCAGAGAGGCTGAGTTGTCTAATTGTTTTAGTATAAACCACATAGAGAAAACTACAATTTTTTACTTGATTTTTATGTAAAATAAACGAAATTAGCGTTTAAATGGCTTCCTTTGGCGACATTTCGCTTCGGCCTTGGTGACAACTGCTCAGTGTTGCGAACTCCCGAGAATGCCTTGAAAAATACTACTCGTGAGTTTAAACAAAAATAAAAACAGGTCGTAAAACAATCGTAAGGTGAGATACAAGCAAAGTTTGGCTAATTTAACGAAAGAAACAAGGTTTAAAAATTCCAAAATTTCAAACTATAAACAAAATGGCTTTCCGAATTGTTACTAAAGTTTACGTTAAAAAGCCGAATAACAACGCAAAAGAACCCTGATGTCGTTAAAATCTATAAAATATCTGGAAAAATAAGGAAGCAACCATTTCCATCATCTAGTGTACATAGACAAAAGTTTAGATTGAAATTTTATAGAGAAACTCGATCAAAGAGGTCTATTCTAAAACTATACACCCGAATGACAGACGAGTATAACAGACAAGTACAGACGACTACAGACGAGTGACAGACGACTACAGACGAGTAACAGACGAGTAACAGATGACTACAGACGAGTAACATACGACTACAGACGAGTAACAGACGACTACAGACGAGTAACAGAGTAGCCAAACTTTGCTTGTAACGACCTCTTACTATTATGACTGTTTTAAGACCTGTTTTTAACATTTTTAAAACTCACAAGTAGTAATTTTCTAGGCATTCTTGGGAGTTCGCAACACTGAGTAGTTGTCAACAAGGCCGAAGCGAAATGTCGCCGAAGAAAGCCATATAAACGCTCATTTCTTTAAAACGTTATTATTTTACATAAAAATCAAGTTAAAAAATCAGTTTTCTTTAGGTGGTTTGTACTAAAACAATTAGACAACTCAGCCTCGTTGTCTCTGAGCGAATAGTCAGCTTCGCCTCGTTGACTATTCCCTCATAGACAAACTCGGCTTCATTGTCTAATTGTTAAGAGGAGATTTTTTAGTAAATCGAGAAACTCGCGCTCAAAAATACCGTGATCCTTTGCGCGAAAATGAAGGAATTTGCTGCGTTTTGCACAATGGCGGGTGTAATGTTGAGTTCGATGAGTTGGCGTCTAAATTTTTGGGCGAAAACTGCTCATATTTAAAAAGAAATACTTCTGATGAAGTCTTCATAACACTATTAGTATGTCCGAAGTTTGTACAAGGTTTCCACAGTGATTAACGAATGAAACAGGTTCTTTCAATCCGTGAAGGAGTGATGTTCTACAACAGAAGACTCGCAGGTATGACAACTTTTCCTACTCTGTTTTTACATTATACTATCTTATTTCATATCAAATTTCTTTTAAAAATACAGTATTTGACTAGAATATGTAGCTCTGTTAAACTAGTCACGTCTCTGTAACTTGATCTATCAGCGTTCATTTACCTTTCGAAAGTATTTTGTTTTGGTTTCTTATCATTGTCTTATGGATTCCATGATTGTTTTATTCATTTTCACATAATATTTTGTAATAAACCTTAGTTATTTTCTTATATTTACTGAACTATGGTACTCTCAGTACTGTCTAATGAAAATTGACACTTCCTACAAGTGTGATTGAATTAATATTTTCAATATTCTATAATTGTAATTTCAATGACATTTGGCTCATTGGTTACTGACTTCTACTTAACTAAAAGTCTATAAAAATCCAAATTTCTAGTAAGATATGTGTCCTCCAGTTGTAAGCTCAAAAATTCATTAAGTTAAGGTACTCAAGTTTAAAACTACAGATTTTGAAGGAAATCCAAAGGGAGGTCCTCTTGGATATTTTTGTATTTTTGACTTCAGGTCTTCTAATTTGTTACCATTTAACAAGAAATGATATATCTTGTCATTTTTGCTCTAAAATAGCAAAATTTATTGTTACCATTCGAAATAGATGCATATTAGCTTACAACGATCCTAATAGTGGCACTAAAATTGGAAATATAACTGGAAAAAATATTAGCTGAGAAATATTGATATTCTTGTCATGTAATATAGATTGATAATTGCAAAAGGAGCCTAAATGGGTTGTGTTGGGTATTCTAATCTGCTAAATATTCTATATAACTATCACGCGCAGGCTAAACTTCTTGTTAATGTAAGATTTAGATATAATACTTCAAAATGAGTTTGCTTTGAAAAAAATCGAAGGGGTGGTCCTCGGAGGAATTTGCCAATTTTCATTGGCATTCCTTATTTCTTTGCATGACAATCTATTAAGGTGGCTCAATGCTGTTTGTTAATCTAGTGCTAGGAAATGTGTATTTGGACTGAAAATCTGTGAATAAGCATTTTTTATTATGTCAAAAAGTTATCCAACAGTTATCATAGTGTTAGTGCATGTTCGAAATTGAATAGAAGGTTGCTATGGCAACAACAATAAGGAGTTGACTATTAATTGATATTTTTACAAAATACCACGATGTCTACAAAACAGTAACACTGTACATGGAAAATTATATAATAATCACCCATCAATTTGCAATGTGACCCTGTTTGTTATTATACTACTATTCCGAATAGCAATCTGAGATCATATTAACACAAGAAATTCATGCTTAGCTGTAAAATTGTTTTCATAGCACCACAGTATGCAGCATACCTATAGGCCTACTGTATACCCACTTTAAAAATTAGACTACTCTGAGATATACACATGCATGCCACGAGTCTATTCCTGAAAGTCTTTCAGTAATCATTATAGATGAACTTGCTTTTCTTCATTAGGACAATTAAATCAGCTTACCCCCCACCCCCACACACAGTCCAGATTATATTTTGCAGTGCAAATTCACCAATGTGATTCCTGACAGAATTGATTTAAATTGTTTTCCGGTGTGAACCTGCAAGTTGTCTTGCATATTTATCATACTATTATTCTCTTTAGGTGTTTGAAATTTCATCCTACAAAGCAGAAGTGATGTGTGAAGAGCTTTATCTATCAACAGTGGTACCACAACTAAGCTGCTACAAATTACTCTTTGTTTATATAAAAAATCAGATTGGTAGCCTTTAAGAGATTATCTTAGTTTATTGAAAAAGACAATTTCTGTAATAATACTATTTGTTATAATAAATATCAGTTGTCAATTACAGTTGTTGAGGGTTAGGTGCAATATGGAATCTCATTTGACCATAAAGATTAACTATTACTAAATGAGGAAATATTGATGCATGTTTAGCCAGTGCTTGATTTTATTAATGAAAAATATCACTTGTGTAAATTGAAATAAACATACAAATATTTGTAAGCATTGTTTAGTTTGTTGGCATTCTATGAAAAGTAGCATCAGAACTCAGCAAGATGGGAGGCATGGGAGTACACACTGTATAAATACTTTATATCATTTCCAGGTGAAATTTTCAAAGCCTACTTTGCTTAGTCAAAATAACAGGATATTTAATAGGAAAATCTAGAGTTCATGGTGCTATGGTGATAGTACTTAAAGACAGTTTAGAACTAATCTCTAAGCAGTGTGCTGCAGATTACCCTGGGTGCCAGTTGTTTTCAGGTTTTTTAACTGCAGATCGAACTTCGTCAAAAGTCAAAACTAAGTAAAATTTTACAAAGTATTAAACGTTAAACACTAAGGAGTTAAACGAAATTTCCCACATTTCTATTCACTACTTTCATGATATGCAACGAAAACCAAATTTCCATACATTGGCAGCCCTTTTAGAGCCATATCATTACCCACATATTTCAATGTTTCATGTTTGCCCACAACGAACAGCACTAGAAAAACGCAATTACGCATGAATGCGTGATCGCCATTCTTTTGGAACTAACCGATTAAAAACAACACAGAATATATCCAGTGTCCCTATATTGTAATACTCTTTCTTGTTGACATCCTCAAATTGTATTTACATCAATATTTGCAGTCTTTTACAACTATAAATTCGAAGGCAAACACTCATCCCACACATCTTGTGATTTCCACATTGATTTCCATAGCAACCGGACAATTACGTAATGTAAAAACAAAAGCCTGGTTACTAAGTTTTGAGCGTTTTTGACAAAAAATATGCGAGTTTCTAAAAAATCTCCTCTTAAATAGACAGGAAAATATTTATTACTATGTCAAACGCTAAACATGTGCATCCTGCAAATTTTGTCAGGATAACACGTCGTGAACGTTTGTTTATAGTGCGAAATGTGCATTTACTTATGATTCACTAGAGTAAAGCGGTGGTCAAAGCCCTGATTTCTCAACTCTCTGCACGTTCTGGTCAAATGAGAGCAACAGTTGCGTGAGAGTATAACTATATAAGTCTAATTAATTAAGACGAATTATCCGTCAGACAGAAGCCCATCTTGACGAATGGTCCATTTAAAGCTTACCTTCTTGGGACACTCTTGTGCTCTCGGCGTCTGGTACAAGAAATCCCGCACTCATGTTGAGGCAATCTTCACAACGCCAGTCAAGATCTTGCCCACATCTGACAGCAGCCCGGTAGTCTTTTTGCGAGATACCAGTGTTGCATGTTCGATGCTGCCACCTTTCACAGTTATCGCACTGAATCCCTTCTTGTCGTGCTCTGACGAGTTCTTTGCAGCGAATGCAAGCATCTTCGGCAGACATTATGAACAGAAGGTTTCAAAAAAGACTTAAATGATCGTAACTAGTAAGTGTTGAACGCAGTTGTATATCAGCAGCCAGTTGGAAGCGAATGTCTACGCGAAAGGTATTTCGTCCGTTTTATACCCTTCTGTAAAACTGATGACTCATGTGCATATTTTTAAAAACATAAAGGCGACATTACTACTTATCTACATGTGAACAGATTAATGACCCCTAATGACACTGTGCAACAGATTCCATGCATTCTTTTGTGAATCATTTCATATTGTTAAAAAGTGATCATAGGAATTACCGGGCACATAGACAAATACTTTTGGAAAATCACAGCTATTGTTGAAATTGTTACGTTCACTGTTACTATTAGTTTCGTTTGTTATAAAATTTTAGTTGTAAATATAATGATTAATGCATGGGAATGAATGTCTTTGTATTGATAGCCGTTTAGCAGTAAGCTTTTGTATTCTCGTATATTCGTAAGATGTTTTCGTGATATAGAAACTGTTCCTTTTTATTTATAATAGTATAGATGAAAAAATTACTCAATTCTGATTGGCTGAGAGCAGTGTCAAATCTTAGGCTTAGTCCAAAGAGAAATGTCTTCATGTGAGATTACGCATAGTGTATGGGTTGAGATGCGTTATACGACTTATACATATAGACTTAATTAATATTTTACATTTCGGCTGGCAATGTAAGCCAGTGTCTATTGCTACCTAAACCATGATCAACACGTTTTTGCGTCGATCATATGCTTATTTTTAACTTATTAATTACTACATTTTACATGTGAAGAGACTAATGATCCCTATGATGCTGTCCAACAAATTCCATGCATTTTAAAATCTGTATATTGTTAAAAGTGATCACAGGGATTACCTGGACTATTGTTGAAATTGTTAAGTTCACTATTAAAGTATTACGTATATTATTGGCAGATGTTTTCGTGATAAATAAACTGTTATTTTTTATTTACAAATATCAAACCTAAGAGAAATGTTTTTATGTGAGAGCTAATTGCAACATAGCCTAGTTACGCATTAGTGTTGACTGAAGTGAATGCGTCGAGATGTGTTATGCTTGTGCACTTCAAAAATTATATTGACCGGTCTTTTTCCACTGAAAATAATTCCCAGTTTGAAAATATGCTTAGAGAAATGCCTGGTTTTCACAAGACAGCATGCCATAAGACAGCATGCAATTTTTTAAGCGTAGTACCTTTCTGTGTGTTAAAACATAAGTTTCAATATTTAGGTGCTGTATACAAGATTCCGCTTTGTCGTGAATGTGGAAAGTAATCAACACATAATAAATCAGAATAATTTTTGCAAGTCTTAGGTCTGTTGAAGACTATAGATGTGAAGGCGGAACTAGTCAAAGTTCGTGAATAAAACAGTGATTTTCCATTAAAAATTAAACAGTAAAAATGTTCCAAGTAGCGACTTTCTTTTTCTCCACATTTCGCATCTAAAATGTGTTATATCGCAACAACTACTTTATGGACCACATCCTTGCAAATCTGTTATGTTTTGTATAGCAGCAACGTCTGGTGTGCATATGGCCGGTACATAATACTATAGGTTTTCTAATTTATTTTTTGTATTTTAAACAATTTTTAATTTGTGGGCGAAACGACTTTGAGTTGTGGGCGAAACGTCTTTGGTATGTGGGCGAAACGTCTTTGGTATGTGGGCGAAACGACTGTGGCGAAACGACTTGTGGGCGAAACGACCTGATACCATATTGGAGCCTTCGCTCGGGCTAAGAAAATTGCCAAAGATGAAGCAACTAAAGTTGCTCTAAATAAATCAAACGGGCTCAAGAGCATGTATGACAGATGTGAACAGCTGGATAGCGAAATCACTGCAGCAAAACTGAAGGTACAGTGACATAGTGACAAGTTGACAACAACAGACTTTTGATGACAAATGCGATTATAGAATGTCAGAATGAGTTCTTTCTGAACATAAGTAGGAACAAGAACAACTAACCCTTTATCATATTTAAGAAGTGGTTTGGAAGAACAAGGCAGTTTTATAAATCACATATTTTGAGGAAATAAATTTTTACAAGTCGTTAGCATTACTTTATAAGACATATAATGAACACTAGATTAAGGGGCTGTTTATATGGAAGCCGGGCTGGCCCTCTTAGGGAGACAGCCCAGTAAGCGGGATGAATTTCTCTTGTGGAATATTTCATCTTGCTTGCCGGGACAATTTTGTTGTTTTGACATTGTTTTGACAGTTGTTAAAAATAGCTTGCGGCGGCATCTTTGAACTTTCATCCCAGCAAACGGCCAGCCCGCTTGTCCATATAAATGCACGTTAATTTTTACTATAAAATTAACTACACAGCGAGATCTCGCTTACCGGGCCAGCCCGCTTGCGAGTGTTTATATAGAGAAATTTTCATCCCGGCAAGAGAGATCTCGCCTCTTTCAAGCAAGGTCATGCTTACCGAGCTGTCTCGCTAAGCAAGCCAGCCCGGCTTCCACATAAACAGCCCCTAAGCTTGCTATATAGATTAAGTTTGTAGATTAAATTTCGCCGTGGCAAACTCTTCCTGTCGGGCCTGCTTGTTGCTTTCTTTACATGACTCGGGCTTGCTGACAAGAGATTGCAAGAAATTGCTACATATTGTATGTAGGAAATTGCATGGGTTGGGATCCTTGACCTCCCTTAAGCATGATCCTTGACCTCCCACCAGTGTCCTTCAGACTGTAGTTTTTTTAATCTGTTCAGAAATTTTGAGGGGGCTGTAACGGTCATTAGATTTCATGTCCAACTTATCGTACATAATCTGTGAAAATCACCCCACAATACATTAAATGGCATTTCAGTTGACAACTGAAAATCCTGGGAAGCATGCATCTGGATACCATAGAAATGCACCTATGTACTTTACTTTTCAAGTCCAGTCTAATAAACCTTATTCATAAATGACAGCTCAATTATTACTCTTTTATATGCATATAAATTAGCCCTCCTAGCCTTGTTTGATGGCATAATCCAATTGAATTTCCTGCTTGATATCGAGGCTAGGGGTCCAATTAACATGCACATAAAAGAATACACTGTAATAAATTTGTTGCTAATTTTGTGTCTATGCTACTGGGCTAATATCCAATAACCCAATACGAGTGCCCTTAGAGAATAAACTTTGCAAATTACTTTTATTGATTTTGTGATACAATGACAGTTTATGTCACGTTCTGCTGATGATTTCTATTTTCCAATTTAAAAAACCATTAACCGTGATACTTTCACTTACATGTAATTTAATTTTCTCATGAAAAGCTGTGCTATATGATAAGCCGCAATGGGAAATCACAGGAAAGCCAAAAACACTCACAATTGAATGTAATTTTATTAATTTTATTAGCGAGGATTGCTTCAAAATGCAAAAGTCCATTTACCTCACAGCTCAAAGAACAGGAAAACTACCCAGTTCAAAGATGGTAACAGTGATATTTTAGACCTTCCTCCAAGTTCTTCCAGAAAAAGAAGGCAAGAAACAATGGAAATAGCTATTGAAATCCACAGCAATCCACAGTTGTCACCACAGAAGAAAAGGAAAGCTGCTTTGAAAGGACTTTTCCACACCCTTGTTACTAATGGGACACAAGAAGAATTGGTAAACATGTCCAAAGATTCCAAAATGTTGAGTAAGAAAGTCATACCATATGTTGTTAATCATTCAGTACAAGAATTTGAAAAATCTGACGATAATATGATTCGCTCTGTTATGACTTTGTATAGAGGGGGACTTATTAGTAAAGTAAAATACAATAATATCAGAAGTTCATTAATGTACAAGTCGAAAAATAAGTCTATTACAAAAGTTAGAGCAAAGTTAGGAAATGATGTGTTAATACCTAAACTAGTAGGGTATAAAGATTTAATGAAGTTTATTAAGTCTATAGATATTGGGGAATTAAAACCCATCCCTCAGGTACAGTCTGAGGGAGATGAAGACTGCAATCTTCATCTAAGTGCAACATCAGGCAGAAAGATTTCTGGCTGCTTTATTGATCTCGAGTATCGGTTGTTGCAGGTGGCAGGTATGTACCTAGACATGAACCAACAACTTCCTGTCCTTAGTTGGTTTAGTAAACCCCCAGGGTCTTTCTTGGTTGCTTTAGGTGCTGACGGGGCTCCATTTGGGAAAGATAATGAGGCAACTGCCTGGCTAATAAGTTTTCTTAATGTAGGAAACAGAATAGCCAGTTGTGAGGATAATTTCCTCATACTAGGTGCTAACTGTAAAGAGGATCATCCTGCCATGATCAAATACGGTGAGCAACTCAAAAATGAAATAAGTCTTATTGAGAGCAAAACGTATAGTATTGAAGGGCATGAAGATATTATCATTAAGTTTTCTTTTGAGCTTGTTCCTTCAGATATGAAATGGTTAGCAAAATTTTCTGGGGAACTGTCAAATTCAGCTACATTCCCCTCTTCATTTGCCAAAGTTAGGTCAGATGAGTTGACAAATGTTAAAGGTTCTTTTGGCACTAGTCCTACATCTACTTGGAAACCATGGTCATATGACCAAAGGTGCCAGGTTGCTAAACTAGTTATCAAATACAAGAACAAAACTGTTGTGAAAAGGCCTGTAAAGCAACAGAGAACGCTTGTCACTAAATTTATTGCCAGTAAGTGTTCAAGACAAGAGTTTGAACCCATTTTAGGTCCTGTTATTGACAAGGCTGCAGGTGAGCCACTTCACCTTGGCAATAATTGTTGGCAGCAGTGGAATAAAGAGGTTATGACGATTGCATTGTCGCGGTCTAATATCAGTGCTGGTGTTGTAAACAATTTTGTTGCCTTTTGAATGTTGTTTCAGGCGATATCTTCGTGCAGTAAGAAACAAAGTGAAATCTCGTAAGCTATATAAGAAAATAGTCCGGTGGTTTAATGAAAATAGAGATTCTGAGTTTCAGTGTAGGTTTACCAGTGAAGAGACACGCAAGTTTTCCAATAATTTTATGGATGTTGTTGATGCAATTGCTGTGGCTTCTGATACAGTTCTGATACCATTGTATGCTCTTGCCTATGCTGGATTAAAACTAAGAAATGCTACTTCTCTTATGAATAGGATAACTGATATTGACCAACAAGGTATTGCTGATTTACAGAATTACTGCTCTCAATATTTCATTTGCAGCGCCCTCTTCAAAAAAGTCACTCTTAGTATGTGGACAGTAGGCTTTTGTGTTCCATATCACTCCCTGTCTCTCTTCGAAAAGTTTGGTGTTGGCCTTGGCATAAATACTATGCAGGGCAGGGAGGCCAAGCATACAAAACTGGCAACCTATTCCAAATTTTCACTCCCTCGAGATAGATGGGAAAAGGTCTTCTTGCACGAGCACATGTCTCTGATCTGGATAAGGAAACACAATCCTCACCAGGTCAAATACTGCAAATCAAAGGTGACCTACATTCCCAGCAGGTGTTACCTGGACACCTTCTGTTTCTGTGGTCTTCCAAAAAGTCCAGAAAAATCCAAGTGTAGGTATTGTGGTTCTCCTCTGATGGCTGATATAGCTGCAAGTGTTGCAGACAAACAGATTTCTTCCAACATGTTGCACATCTTAGCACATTAAAATCCCCATCATTATATGTTATATAAGATAAATTACCGTAACCTTCTCAATTAAGCCCCCCTCTAATAAGAGCCCCCTTTTTGGGTGAGGAAATTTATTAAGCCCCCCCCCCCTCTATTAAGCCCCCTCTCGAATAAGCACCCCACAAATTAGCCTGAAAAGAACATGCCCCTGGGGGCTTAATAGAGAGATTACAGTATATGTTTTAAGTTATTTATTATAACTTATTTATCATACAAGTTGTGCCATATTTTAGGCACTTGTGAATGCATAGTATTTATTATTCTAAAAATTACACTGTACTTTTGTTGCAGCTTTTATGAAAGTTAAATGTATATGTTAGAGAAGTGAATAAATTATAATTTTAAATGATGTTGCAGTTGGCATGTAATTCATTGACTAACTTAATTCAGGTCTAGCCCACTGTGACGAAGGTAGCCTTAGCAACTGGTCATGCTATGCAACTTTTTAGTGATTCAAAATATTGAAAAATATTGTGTGCAGACTATTAAGTGCAACTATATTAGCATAGCATGACTGGTTGCCATGGCTGGCTTTGCCACTGTGGGCTAGATCTTAATTAAGTTAAGTCCTGTCTCATGTAAAAAGAGCAAGATTTTACCAGCCAACTATCCGATAGTTGTTACCTCTGTGATTGCAAATGTTAAGCTGTAATGTGGCCTAAAATTAATAACATGCTATTTGCTCTGTGCAATCCATATAATTTACTAAACACAGACAAAGCGATTGGCATTAAAGGTTAATACCTTGGTATCGGTTAAGTCTCGAAAAATTGTGGCTCAATTCACACAAGTTGTGTGGAATGATATTTTTGGAACATTTTGAGTTAATTCATTAATTAAATTGAAAACCAACAAAACATGTATGAGAAGCCATGATTTTCACCTCCCTGGCAACAGGTTAGCCCGGGCAAGAGGGCTGGATCTACATGTGTAATGGTAATAATCTTGGCTTGGAAGGTTGGCCCTCTACCATATATATAAACAGCCTGTATAGGTTATGCTGTAGGTCTGCTGTAGGTTATCTTATGAGGGATGAGGTAATGCCAGTTTTACCGCTTGAGGAATATCATTGTCATAAGTGAGCACAGCAAATGAGAGAATTATTATATCATACTGAGAGGGATAAACTGATATCACTGAGACATAGGTGTCTTTATCAAGATGATAAGTGCTCAGTGATAAAAAAATATTGTCCCTAGGGACATATCGTTTTCATTTCAACATGTTATCGCCCTAATAAAGTCACAAGTATGTATTCGATAAAATAGTTTACACAATATAATGTACAAAACAGAAATGTCCGTGATATATTTCAAGGTGGTATTAAAACTTACCAAGTGAATACAAAAAAAGTTGGCCAACAGAAATTATATATAACTCATGTTAGGAGGTTTAGCTCATTACAGTCAACTTAAACAATATATCTACAAATGCTGTGGAACAAGATACTCATTCCACACGCCATAAAAGCAGATAACATTTAGTGTCTCAGTTGTTTTCCTGTATATTAGTATGAACATCTTGTCTTTGGATACTATAAGTTCAACATTGCAGTTTTTAATTTCCTTTTTGGGGAGATTTTGGTCAATTACGTCCTTGAAAAACAATTCGAGTCGCCTCTTGCTCCATATTTTGATCTCGATAAGACTCTTTGTCAGCTGTATATCCAAACCATACTTTGTCACACAGGTAAGAAGGTCTTTCACAGAACAAAATATCTCCTCGCTCACTCTAAGTGTGATATCTATACCTCGATCTATACGGTACGGCGAGCAGAGTCTTGGAGTCCTACGCATTCTTCTTTCAATTAATTTTCTCCAGAAAGTGACTTCTTTAACCAGTACGACATGCAGGTTTCCCATTTGCAGATCACATTGTAATTTCTCCCATTCGTTTGAAGCTTTATATTTGCGAATTAGCTTGCCTTTGGCTGATCTCAGTTCTTTAAAAAAGTCCATAAGTGCAAGCTTTTCACTAACATCAGCTCTATCGATCTTACAATACAGCTGAAACTCATTTTCTTTGAAGATTTTGTCCAAAACAGTGTCAAGATTTGTCACGGCAAGCATTCTTACACCCGCCATGTTTATACGTTTAGCCTGCAAACAGGCATGCTCTGGAAACATGATCGGGCAAGCCTTGATATCAAGTTTAGCGCTTTCTCGGCCTCAAATCGCCAGTGTAGCTACAATCCTGGTCAAAACATCGACGACACTTACAGTTATTTCGCCATATTCAGTTGCCTCGTAACTAAATTAGAGAATCTCCCCCTTACCCCACCGAACAATGTTGAGTGGTGTCCCATAACATGTTTAAAGCATTTAGCATAGAATCAACATTGTTTTGGGGGCAAGGGGGGCCATTAGATGAGAAAACCTAGACGTTGTATAGTTAGGAACGTCAAAAGGGACATATTTATTATAGTGTAGTCAATGGTTTTGGCCAGGATTGTCTCTGTAGTTGATAATTTAAAATACATTATAAAATGTATGTTAAACTCGATCGTATGCGCGAATATCATGTTTTTGTTATGTACGAATATTAAGAAATGTATTGTATATATTTTATTTCCAATTCCTGGGTAGTGACGTTTTAATTAATACGCGCATGGTCATATTTATATGTAGGTCAACAAATTAGGTTAGTAATTAGTCAGAAGTATTGTCTAATGGCAAGTGACAGCCTTCGAGGGCGCGATACCAGATTGGTTGAACTAATAACATATAGCCAAGCAGATTTAACAAAATTTCCTTTAAGAAGAGAATTTGCTGAAGCATTAGTTCTTGCGTTTAGCAAGGACAATAGTGTTACAGTATACAGTGGTGTTGTTGTCTCGAAGATCACGAGAATGGTGGCAAGCATTATCATGTTGCTATAAAACTGGAACGAAAGCAAAGATGGCTAAAAATTAAGAGGTTCCTGATGGATCACTTCGAAGTTTCGGTGCATTTTTCATCCGCACATCACAACTATTTCAGTGCCTGGGAATATGTCACTAAGTCCGACCGTGAGTACCTAGAAAGCCATGGTCATCCCGACTTGACAAATGCTGAGCCACCAAGGACAGATTCTGCTAGTGTTGCAACAACCACTGGACGAGATGAATCCGACAGCGAGGGCGATGAGACGATGTCAACAATATCAAGAAAACGCAAAAAGAGGATGACATCTTTCCAAGTGTCGGAAATTATTGAAGCAAAGTCGATAAAGACTCGCACGGCATTGCTTGCTATTGCCCAGCAGCAAAAAGCTGAAGGGAAGTCTCATCTTGCGGAGTTCATATTGAACAGACAACCGAAAGTTGTTGCCCCGCATATAATAAAAACTATGTGGGACATGTAGAATGCAGAGACAAATTTGGAAAGAAGCAAGAAGACACGCATCGAATTGCTTACAGAAGCCGCGCAAAGCGAGTGCGTTGAGGACTGTGAAGGTCGTTGGTTGCATAGGAGTGCGAGAATTTGCTATTGCTATAAATACACTATTGGAAAAAGGACGGGGAAAATATTGCAACATCATGCTTATCGGTCCGGCTAATTGCGCTAAAACGTTTCTACTTAAACCTAGCTTAAACATGATCTATCACACCTTTACTTTAATCGCGCTTCTGGCACTTTCGCGTGGGTAGGAGTCCAGGAAGCTGAGTGCATATTTCTCAACGATTTCCGATGGAATGACAAAATAATTCCTTGGCATGATCTCCTGTTATTGCTCGAAGGCGAACCTGTACACTTTCCAGCACCTAAAACTCACTTCGCCGAAGATATTTTATCACATGCTGACACACCAGTATTTGCGACAAGCAAATATAGATTGGCCTACGTCAAAGGTGGGACAGTCGATGAGTGCGAGACCGAGATGATGTCCGTTCGTTGGAATGTATTCACACTCACGCAGCAAATATCAGAGGATCGCAGATGGACATAAAACCTTGCCCGCGTTGCTTTGCTTGCCTAGTGTGTAATGAACACAGTTAAGGATAATACAGTATAATGTGCAAATTCTCTCGCATACATAGCATATATTAAGACAACAAATTAATGTAAGAAATATAGCTATAAAGCTAAGGAATTATTCCATTAATTTCTACACCTGGTTCCCTTATACTGCACGTATTGTGTGTGCTTATTTTATGCAAATACTTGGTAAATTAAGGCGTTTATTAGCCGCGTGTATTGTTTCAATTAACGAACTGTCAAATATTGAACTATATATTAAATTCATGCACATGATCAACGGTGTACCATTGGCGAACCGCACATACTTAGGAAGATATAATAATAGCATTACTTTGTGTCAGAAATGGTACACCGTGGAGATTTGGTAAAATATTGCAGTATATATTGCAAAAAATATTTCACAATTATAAGCCTTGTAAATACTTTCAAGACCGTTTTTTTAACAAGAATTACCTTCATACTTCAGGACGATATGAACCGTTTTCTTATGCGCGTTGCGGTACACCGTTAATATGATACCGCGATAAATCTCACCACACATCATTAACTCAGATAAAATATTAGTATATTGGTGACGTATTTAATTGGATAATTACTATGTGACGTCATTGTGTGCACAAACAAATATTGATGAACTTCCTTGTGCCAAAACTTGCAAAAGGTGTAATGAAACAAGAAATATATACATGCATTTAACTTTGGGGGGGTGGGACGGTAATTTTGCAGCATTGATTTACAATATTTTCTTGACCAGTGGCGTGCTGGCAGGGGGGGCCGGGGGCCATGGCCCCCCCAGCGAAGATTTTTTAGGGGGCGCCAAAACATAAATGGGGCGCCGAAATTGCACAAATCACACAAAAGCGCTAGTCCGAATTGGAATTTTGTCAGATCCGATGAGCCAACGAGAGAAAAAAGGGTTTGAGATTGTTACAAGCACTGTTCAAAGTGCTAGTACGCGCGCTTAATTTGAGTTCTGTTAGTCGGAATACGACTTATACGAGGATTAAAAATTCACCAGCCTACCTACAACTGCAAGCATTACTGTCCAGTCTGTAATATCTCAAAGGATGTAAATTGTTAATTGTGAAATGATTTGGCTTACGATCACTGGTAAGTTCACCGTCTACTTCATGAATGTTCGCCGTCTACTTTTCTTTGTTTAAGAAAAAGTCCTCTATGAATTATATATTTATTCAAACTCCTGAATGTGTTGTTTCTTGCGCATTTTTAATTTATACGATGTTTTATAATTCTCAGAGTTCCGTCAAATCACCACCCAAAACGCAAGAAATAGCATTTCAGGGACTCTAAATTTCAAAATTTTCCCGGGGGGCATGCCCCCGGACCCCTAGACACATTACAAGGGGGCGCCAAATGCGAAGCAAAAAACTAAGGTTTTTAAGTTGTCAAGTCAATGAATTTGGCAGGTCCTGTAAATCCCCATAGGGTTCTATAGGGTTGCATGTTGGACTATTTATTATGGCGAAAATTGGGGGGGGGGGGGTTGAAATATTTTTTAGAGGGGTGAACGTTTCGTTTGAGGGAGGGTGAAAACAAATATTTGGGGGTTGCACCCACCCGCACCCTCCAGAAAATCCGTCTATGTTATTAAGTAAATTTCAAAGAGTGTGCGATTTCAACCTGGTAACCAGGCTTTGTGCGATTTTACTATGGTCCTTAAAAATTTATTCAAAAATCAGGTAGGCCCACCCCCTTTCCTTAGGTATAATTACCCTGGCCCACCCCCAAAAACCATTTTTAAAACTTTGGCCCATCCCCCAAATCCACCGGCCCACCCCCCCTCTTAAATAGTGAACGGTCCCTTATACAACCGTAATTACCATGTAAAGCAATACAAGTGTCAACCTCGCATGGCACGCAAGCCTGTGAAGTGGTTTTTACTTCCGCCACAGAAGAAAGATATATACAGAAGGGTCACTCAGCGGTGCAACGTGTCCTCGGTTTTTTATGCAAAAATATGCAGTTTACTGGCCAGGAAAATGGCGGATCAGCCAGTTCAGCGTGCTTATTGGCCAGAAAAAGCAATTGACTGGCCAGAGAAATGGCGGCCGACATGCGTAATGCGATATGCGCGACCCCAAAAAATTCAAAGGATCCCAAGAGAGTGAACCCTCTATATAATATTTACTCTATGCTTCCGCTCCTCGACGGCTCACGCTGCAGCAACTTTGGAATAATCTGCCACCTGAAATTAGATTGTCAATTTGTCGCATACGATTGTCAATTCTGACGTATTAAAACGAGTGCTGATGCCACATTTTTGCTCATTCGCTGTGATGGTGAAACTTTAAATCTCACTGCACATTTTTACGCGTGTTTATTCGATCACATACGCCAGGGTCATGAGAATCGTATACGACAAATCGTATCGTGTAGATAAGCCTTTTGATTCACCATCGTGCATGTTTAAATAAATGCTTTAATTATTGTTATTATTATAATTATTATAATTATTATTATGGAAACATCAAATTTTATTTCTTAACTACTAAGATACAACCTTAATCATTGGAACACAGGCAGAAGGAATATATATATATAATAATTCTTATAATAATTGATATATTATTAATTATTGTTATATATATTATTATATATTATTATATTATAATATAATTATAATTATAATAATTATAATAATAATAATTATAATAATTATAAGTAATACTATTATTATTAAAATTGAATAAAGTTTTCGTTATAATAATAATAATTATTATTAAGCCAACATCCTGTGGGCCAAGAATCCTGATATCCCGCGTGCAATTACACAGTACAGACCTTCATCACGGGCTTAAAACTGTAGGGAGCCTCTTTAAGAATGCGTTTTTGACTCGTCTTCACAAATTTTTTACTCGTGTTCACTCGTGTTGTCTCGTGTTGTCTCGTGTTGTCTCGTGTTCTGACTCGTGTGGTGTTTTAGAACAGATCATCTCGTTTTAGAACAGATCAACAGAGCGAATCACAAATGGCAGGCCAAAGTACAGACCAGTATTGATCTAATCTAAAACTCCACACGAGTGAACACGAATGAACACGAGTGAACACAAATGAACACGAGTGAACACGAATGAACACAAGTGAACACGAGTGAAACACGGGTGAACACGAATGAAATACAACTAAAAATGCCATTTAGGTTCAATAGATATTTAGTAATTAAACAGGAAATAAAACCTAATTACCCAGTTATTTACTGAAAAAGGCTTGGAAACACGTTAATTTATTGCGTGCTGCCGCTCAGTGTTCTACTCGGGATTTATTACAAGCGTTTTCTTTGGCCTAAACGACAGTGGGCCGCTACACAATTATTTGGAGTTTGAAAACGTGGTTGTCAATGTGGGGAATTCTACTTTTGGTACATATGTATTTAGTTGTTGTTCGGACAATTGTTGTGTATTTTTTATTTTATTTTTTAGTTGCTATTTAAAGACGAATAATATTGTTAATTAATTGTAATATTAATAACGTTAATTGTTAGCCAAACGCAAGCCATTTATGGAAATATTATGTACATTGACCATTTCACTTTTCAGTCCCGTGAGTCCACCTTATGTTATTGCTAATTATCATTTGAATAAAAATGCTTTCATCCATTTACCATAGAGCAAGACTTGCCCAAATGTCCCCACCCACTATAAAAATTTTCTAAGGCAATAGACCCATTCAACTTCTCCCTTGTTTAGTGTTGTTTGCTTACATATTTCAAATTATGCGACAACACCTTTTTTAAAACTCTTTAACGTTTTCCGCCTTGCGCCGTAATTACGATCGGTTGCTTAAAATTGTAAATATCGCCAGACGTGTTTATTCTCTGGCAACAGGACACGCTTCATTCGATAGCTTATGACTTCCTCTTTAAAATTATATTTAGTTTGTCCCGGTTCATATTACATATCCAAATTAATTTGCATACATATTCATAAATTATCTAAAAATTTTACAATTATTGTTGAAATAACCCTGAATTGCCAGAACAGGGTTCAGAATTTTCGAGCAAATGTTAGCAAATGTCGGACCGAAATTGTAGCTCATATAAAAAGGAATATTATTGGAAAGTTTCATTGCATTTGAAGAAGTAGAAGTATTTTATTTTTTGAAAGTCGCATGCAAAATGCCGAGATCGTTGAAATTTGATTCCCGCACGCGCAAATTAATTACGAAATGCCATATAAGGTCAGTGTTGATTGCTATAAACCAATGAAAATCCGCCATCTAGGCAATTAAATGACTCGGAATCGATTGCCGGTACTTTCAATACGCTAGGATGCAAAGCCGCGGATATTTAGCTTCTGAAGTTGCCCGAGCGTGCGCCGACAAAACCGGGATTTCGCAATAAAGACGGGATTTTCACGAGAAAAGCCGAGAATTGTCATAAAATGGCTAGTTTATTTAGTATACGTATTTAAATACATCCTTTCGATCAGGATTTTCAAGAGCTATCCAATGGTCACACTTAGGAGTTTGTAGCGTGTAAACCAAAGGTAGGAAAGCGAAATGAATATATAATTAGTTTGTATTATTGTTAATTATTGTTAATTTGTAAACAATACAAAGTTCAGAGGTGTTTGCAAGGGGCTAAATTGGCCGCGTAGCATTGTAAACAAACACAATTTACTTCGCTAAAGACATCGTAAAACGCTGAATCGAACGGTGGTATTTTCATCTACATAGCATGCACTGAACCGAAGATATGAAAACTGCAAAAGTAGGTCGATATCGCCCTACTTTAGTCAGCACCAAACAAAACATGAAAGAAAGCGTTTTAATTCAAATGATAGTTAGCAATAACAGAACATGGACTGAAAAGTGAAATGGTCAATGTACATTATATTTCCATAAATGGTTGCGTTTGGCTATAACAATATTAAAGTTATTAATATTACAATTAATTGACAATATACGCCTTTAAATAGCAACTAAATTAAATCATATACTTAAATATACACAACAATTGTCCAAACAACAACTAAATACATATGTACCAAAAGTAGAATTCCCCACATTGACAGCCACGTTTTCCAAACTCCAAATGGTTGTGTAGTCCACTGTCGTTCAGTCCAGAGTCAGAGAAAACGCTGAACAGCAGCACGCAATAAATTAACGTTTCCAAGCCTTTTTCAATAAATGACTGGAAATTTGGGGTTTTATTTCCTGATTCCTATATATTTATAGAACCTAAATGGCATTTTTAGTTGTATTTCATTCGTGTTCACTCGTGTTCCACTCGTGTTCACTCGTGTTCTGACTCGTGTGGAGTTTTAGATCAGATCGACCAGTATTTAAATAAGTAAAATTTTTACTTTAATGTAGGTCATATTTAGAAAACACACGGCGAGACATGTGTGTTTCGGATGCCGTTGAAGCCGACATTAAAACCAAGACATAAAACGTAAATCCCAGCGGCAAATTTTTAGAAAATTATATATTTTACCTGATTTCGTATTCTTTGCCAATTGATGTTTCTATTTGAGTTTTCTATTTATGCCCAGATCATACTCATGGCTTCAAAAAGGAAATTTATCTTCTGCAGCGCGAATTAATTTGGTGGATAAACAAAACAATTATCCCATATATGGTAATGAAACTGTTCGTCTAATTATAGAATTTCTCTTATTGTACTGAGTTTGTTTAACAATTTATACTAAAATTCAATTTACTGACGATTTTCATAATAAGTCTGACTTAGATTATTTGTTAACCGAATAAAATTAGAGTTCTAAATATATTTTTGCGCAAAGTCGAATGCTGCTAGCTATTAACCGAGCGGAGATGTCGGGCAGCAGAGCCTAAGATTTGTAAACAATACAATTTATACAAGTTTCAAATTTATACTCGTGCTGCGCACTCGTGTTATATCTGATAAAGCACTCCTGCTAGTGTTTTAAATACTACATAACCATCAGTGTTGTAAAAATTACCAAAAAAAAGTAGTGAGTAAAAATTACAATTACTTCACCAAAAAAGTAATTATTACAAATTACTAATTACTTTCTTTCAAAAGTAACCAATTACAAATTACTAATTACTTGTTAAAAAGTAATTAATTACTAATTACTTTCAGATTACTTTTTATTTATAAGATATGATATTTTTATTTTAATTTTTTTATGTTACTTTCGCACTGCTACACAATAATACAATGTCATGAAGTATTTCCCATGTTCTATGATCGCTGATCAGTAACACCGCAGGCCTCTTCGAGTAAAAACAATTGAAGCGAAATTCAAGGGAATAAAGCGATTTTCAACACTGAAACAAACTGTATTACACATGGACGAAATCGTCTAAATGCGGAATTTGTAAGGTTGGAAAATAAGAAGTACACAGAAGTAACGCAAAATTACTTTTGAAAAATGTTACTCGTTACCTTCAAAAAGTAATTAATTACGTTACAAATTACTTTCGTACAGAAAGTAACAAATTACCGAAAAATTACTCAAAAAGTAATTAGTAATTAGTAATTAGTAACGCGTTACTTTAGTAACGAGTATTTACAACACTGATAACCATTTAGTTTTATATCCTTGGAATTATTAGATCGGGCTATCTTTAAAATAGGGAACGGGAATCGGGGAATCCTGGAATCGGGGAATCCTGGAATCGGGGAATCCTGGAATCGGGGAATCCTGGAATCGGGGAATCCTGGAATCGGGGAATCCTGGAATCGGGGAATCCTGGAATCGGGGAATCCTGGAATCGGGGAATCCTGGAATCGGGGAATCGTCAAATAGAACACAAAATTATAGAAAATCACTTTTTATATAACATTTCACTTTGTTCGCAAACATATTCCAAATTAACTAATAACACGTATCTATTTACTGCATATGGGATTCACTAATCGTCACTAATGAACGTATTTAGGAACGATTTTTCACTAAAACTTAGTTAACTTAGTTTCACTAAGTTTCCTAAAAGTACATATGAAGCGAACTTTCATTTATTCAAAAGTGACTTATTTTGAAGATATTTGTTTCCATGATTCGTTGCTGGGATATTTCGACTTGGCGTGACAAAATTGAACGAAATCACTGGTGATTTCATCTCGAATATTTATTTTTATAAACTGTGGTAATACGAAAGTTTCTAGTGATTTCGTTCAACTGTCGAAGCATAGAAACAAAATACTTCAAAATAAGTTACTTTGAGTTTTAAGATTTCTTTTGTTGAAGAGAATACAAATATTTGCTTCATATATTTATAGTTTTAAAGTGGTGGCCAAATCACTCCTTCATATTTATCTACATAATTACTTCAAACATATATAGAAAGTTATTTTGTATCAGGCCCGTGTAAAGACCTGAATTAAGAGCAAAGTAATTGCGTTTTTGATGTTATATGCTTTGACAATTAAGACATATCATCCCATTACTAAACAACAAAACTCAAAATATGCGCAGTTAAATATAACAAGAACTCAGTCCGTCTAATTTCTCATCTACTACAATGCACCAGTCTATTAAGGTTAACTCTTTCTGGTCGGTCGCATTTTAATTATGTTGTCGCAAGTTGTCGCAAGAGCACTTTGAGTACGATCTCCTTTGCAAAATATTTACCCCCTGGCAATGAAATTAACACCATTGGAATCCTTACAAAATAAGCTTTTTAAGAGTGGGCTATTTTGCCGACTAAACATTACAGAATCAAAAATACTAAAAGTTTAATCCCAAACATACCTCCAGTCATACTTCAGTTCAAATCAAACAATCTTTAATATCTTTTAATATCTTTAATATCTTGAAAAACTTCTAATGGTCGAAATTTAGCTTTTTATCTGTTTCTTTATGCTGTAAAACGTGCCTTCGATAGGGCTTTTAGAAATATTTATTTTGAATTTGTTTTATTTATCGGGAATTTTCCAACATGCACGCGCTTGTCGTAGTTTGACTATATATGGTTTGCCCACGCTTCAGTCCCGACAAAAGATCTTATATAGGTATTGTACCCTGGGAATTCATTCCGCCACTTAAAAACCATAGCAACAGTCTTTGTTTGTGTTTGGGCCTTTTCCGGTTGTTTTTGTCTGAAATTCCGGTTTGACCCGTACGCTACATTTCAAATTTCGCCGTAACTTTGTCAATTTTTATTGTGTTTCTTTGAAAGTTGGTCAGTATGTACTGTTTTTAAAGCTCTATAAAACGGTGTATTAGCGAAGATCACACAGATTTTAAAACAGAAGTTATAATCGACCAAAGGTACTGAATATATAATTAGTTTACGATAATAATAAATATCAGATTACAAAGGTGTTAAAACTCACGGAGATCTGTAAAACAATGTATTTAGCGATTTGTTTGGATTTAGTCAAGAACAGGTGTGTTTGCTGAATCGATTGGTGATCGATTGGTGGTATTTTCGTCCGTTTTGGGTGAGGGGCGCCAAAGATACAAGCGCTCAAAATCATCATGCGTTGGCGGATGATATTCTACGCTGCCGTTTAGAAAGAGTAGGACCCAGCCAAACTCCCCTACGAGCCTTTGGACGTGTTCTAACTTGAAATGTGGTGGGAATTCTGGCGGAACCACGAGGTCTTTCCCAAGGAAGTTTGGATATTTCGTTCGGATGCATGCCGCTTTCAGATGAAAATGAACGTTTTCGGGCTCACTTGAAAATTGAATAAGCCGGTATTCCGGTCCCTGTATTGCCGTATGTCGCGGTATACAACTACAAGGTCATCAGGCAATGCCTGTGGGGGATTCTTTATCGTTTTGCTACAACCATAACATCGCGATACTCGAGTTCCTGGTATCCATTTTAGCCTAAAGGACGAGCCTGATTGTGTTTTGTTAGCCGGGCTGATGTTAGCGTCGGGGGGTGGATTTGAACGGACAACTTGCTGAGCTGCTACCGTTAAATGGCTGTCACATCGCTCTGTTTGTCGCAATGTTTCAGGCGTGTTAATTGTGTTTATCGGTGTGATTGACGCGGAAGGAATGGCGTTTCGAGGAAAACATGCTGTCCGAGGATAGGGTAGATCGGGTTCGGTCTCAACAAGTAGGTCTCTTAGCTCGGTGACAGGAGGCTTCTGAATGTTACTCTTCTTTCGCTTGCTTGGTTTCCTTCCTGTGCTCTTTGGTGCACTGCCCAATGCCATCTCTAACATTCTTGGTCCCCGTTTGGATCTTTTATACCAAGCCAAATACTCGTTCAAGGTTCCACGGACTTGAGCTACAGCAAGGACATGTTCGCATATCTTGGTCGAACTATTTATGCAGGATTAACGGTCGCATTTCAAAGAGCCGCCTTTGCCAGGTATGACGATATGAATATTGTTTAAATGTCCAGCTACAATGAATGAGCCATCTGTCGCACCTGGTTTGAGAATGACATTTGCCGGTGAATCTAACAGACGATTCGCCTTTTCAAACATGACATCTAAAATTGCGATTGGTATTGTTGTTATAGCACATTCTGCAGCTGATAGGGGAAGGTGGTTTGCTGATAAAGGTGCCGGTTGATTGGTGGTCTCGGTTTCTGTATCGTTCACATCGAGGTGCGTCTTCTTCCCGTGCATACCAGTCTTTTGGTAAGTTTCCAATTTTGACGCTCTCTGCGCATGTGTCATCTTGCTCCATCTTTTGTCATCCACTACCAAGTGTTGGAATTCTTTGCGAACCTATAAAAAATGTAAGTTTCGTAAATGTATGATGATGTTGGGCATTACTGTAAGTTACTTTATGATCAGATGTCGCTTTTTCTCAAGTTACTGAACCTAATGTCATTCTTTGTTGGTAGTCAATGTTATTCGGACATGTTCGGCAGTACCCTTTTCCAATTATAAGATTGACGAAAACGTGTAATGGAAATATACAATCTATAATATTAGATTCGAACGCAAAGACTTAAATGGAGCAATGCAGTCTACGATGCATGATATAGTCAGTGACACGATGCATCAATGAAATGGAGTCTCCAATTCATTTTGGAAAACGTCTTCAAAGGCTTGTTTCGAGCTGGATATCTTGTTCATTAATCCGCAAACAATAGCTAAAAATTTGCCTCTTTCCAGGGACGCCGTAACGACGAGAGGGCAAGGGGTGCAGGTTTTCATCGAAGGGCACTTTTACCCTTCCTGCCTGCCCCCAGTTCCGGCGTCCTTGCCTCTTTTTCTGTCAGACCTTTTCAAATTCCTCCTGGAAACCTTTTTTCATAATTGACGACAAAATGCATGAAATTATACAACCCGCAATAGTAGAAATTGTCGCTTTCACAAATATCACATATGGATTATTGTGGATGTAGCCTTATACATTACTTACTTTATACATGCCTTTTCCAAACACGGCACGATCTTCGTTACGATATTGTATGTCGACGATGTTTTTTACCTCTTGAATGAATTCATGTGGCTTCTTTCAGTTCTTCGAACTGAAGCGAATGCTTTATGATAAAATTCGCCGATTCCGGGTCATTGTTTAGGTACTCCTTTGGAGGATCTCTCAGTCCAGCTTCCATCCTTACAGGCTTTAGCATCGATGTTTTAACATCATTTGCCTAAACGACATTAAACCAATTTCGGTTTTAGTACTACAATTTTAAGTTTCTAGTAATATAACTTTTACGTGCCATACTCCACGGAAAATTACCCATAGGGACGACCATTGTTTACATATTGCTACTTACCATAGTCGAGGTTTGGCCAAGACGCATCTCTATTGAACCATTATTTGCGACTATTTCTGCGTTGTCCTGGTTTGTTGGTATTTCTGCCGTTATATATGCAACTTGATTCCACCCTGTCTGAAGCCGGTAAATAATTTTAACCGTTTCCTTATTTTTACTCTTTCATTTTTTACTCAAGGAAACACACATATATTTAAGTAAAAAATAGGCATCATTGAGACTTTCCCCAAAAACTTTAAAAGTTTGAACCTTTCCTGAAGGTTTTCATTTGGTGTCAGATAAGCATGGATCCAAGACTTAAAGCTTGCTTTTGCTTACAGATTTCTGGGCCTTCTGGCTCAGGCAAAACAGTTTGGGTTAAAAGGTTTCTTGAAAATGTAGATAAGATGGTTTATCGGATTGTATACAGGGTGTATAAAAAAAAAGGTAATCCAACTTTAGCATGCCATTGTGCGTTAATTACTCGGTGCATGAACGTAATTTTTTTATAATCATAAAGATCAGGCTTTTAGCTGTTGGATGACACGTTTTTCATCCAATATGGAGGGAAAATGAGCAAATACGAGCCCGATAAAA
Source organism: Trachythela sp. YZ-2020 (assembly GCA_016169945.1). Lineage (NCBI taxonomy): Eukaryota > Metazoa > Cnidaria > Anthozoa > Malacalcyonacea > Clavulariidae > Trachythela > Trachythela sp. YZ-2020. The sequence continues at coordinate 614,898 of JADLSH010000333.1, forward strand.
ATTGTTTGTCGAAATTGCATATTTTCAGCTCTGTGCCTAATTAAAGCAGTGCATAACAAAAGGAAAAGCAATTAATCACGAATGTGTCATTTTAACAATGAGTTTAGACCTGGTTTATAAGATGTTTATAATAATTATGCATACGCACGTATTTTATTGAAGTGAAATTCATCAACTTAAGTCCTAAAGGGAGTTAATTTTCAATAGTTTTAGACCCAATTCTCAACAGTGAAAATATGCAATTTCGACAAACAATTTTTATCGGGCTCGTATTTGCTCATTTTCCCTCCATATTGGATGAAAAACGTGTCATCCAACAGCTAAAAGCCTGATCTTTATGATTATAAAAAAATTACGTTCATGCACCGAGTAATTAACGCACAATGGCATGCTAAAGTTGGATTACCTTTTTTTTTATACACCCTGTATGTACTGCTATGGGGAGTTTCAACCTATTTTTTAAGAGATGCAAGAGAAAGTTCCTCAGATTCAATTTTATGAAGGGTTCCCTGATATTAAAATTCTAACAGACCCATCGTTTCATACACTTATGATCATCGATGATTTACAAAATGAGCTTTTGAATAATGTAGAGCTAGCGAACCTGTTTACGAAAGGCAGTCACCACTGCTGCATCTCAGTGATTTTTTTAAAGCAAGCTCTGTTTAATAAAGGAAAATTTTCTCGACTTTGTTCTTTAAATTGTCACTATATGGTTATGTGTTCAAAAGCCCTAGAGACCAGACAGTTATTTCAACGCTTGCTCGCCAAATGTATCCTGGCTGCGGACAATACTTAATTGAAGCTTAGAATGACGCCACCAAGAAAGCATATTTTCGAACTTTCACATGCTTAAGGCTTTAAGCCAAGCCAAAGTTACGTAAGGCGATATTAAAACATGTGGAGTCGAGCTGTATTAAGGTCATTTGTGATTGTGTATTGAATATATTAAGAAACGTGGTTAAAACTTCGCCTGCTCAAAAGAGAAAGCTAGCACAATACCAAGATCATTTAAGGCTACTGACCAACAAAGGCACATAATTAGAAAAGTGTACATGTACAATCATTCACAAGGGTGAAGGCTTTCTTACTTTAGTTTTGGGATCTGTGTTGAAAGAACTAGCCTCCCTTATTGAGTAAAATTATTAAGCATTCACAAAAAATTATACTAGTGCCGGAAAACAATTTGGATAATTATTTACAGCAACAACGCTTAGTGACACCGCTGACTGTGACAAAAATGGCCGAATTGGATAAGGAAATGAGATCGGTTTTAGAGAGAAATGACACTTCCCAGGATGAGAAGGCAAAGTTTTATAGTCAAATATTAGAAAACTACCTTCATTTCAAGACTAAGCGAAATGTTGAGTACTGTGACCCTATACCTGTAGCTTTTGCGCAAGACTCCAAAATTACGGCGAGTTCAAAACTAGCAAGCGTTCCCGATACTACATGTGAGGTGATTACAATTGTGTCATTACAATCAAAAGCCAAAATGATTTTATAAAGAATAGAGGATAATCCCAAGGTGAGTAATTAAGGTTAAAAAACGTTTTTGTTGAAACGAATATCAAATTGTGTCGATCTTGTTATTAATATGTTGTGTCGGCTAGCGTTTTTGGTTTACATAATTTACTAGTGATGGACACTTAACCTTGTGAACAGCTCCATTTTGTTTGTACCGGTTAGAGTACAATGCTAATGCATGGACAATTATTTATTTTAGTTGTGTGTTAACCACGCAGGCGTAATTGGGCACGCAAATGCTAATGAGCGATTGTGATTGGGCGCGAGCTTATAAAGACGAAAAGATGGGACATTTTGTTCAATTGAGACAGCCTCTAGCTTGCAACAAGATTGTGATAAGAAACTTTGGCCGTGCTCACGGCGCTAGTGTCCTGTCGTACGATGGAGAGAGACGTTTTAGGCACTTTCACTGAGTTCCAACTGGACTGTTTGGAAAGAAAAGCGTTTTTAAAGTGCGCCATTCGAGGTAAGTTGATTTATTAATATAAACGAGCGTCAATTTGTATACCGGTTAGTGTGTCAGATATGTATTTAACAATGCCTCTTTCTTTCTAAAGATGATCCCTTCGAGGACGTAGCTGAGAGAGAATGGCAAAGGCTGGATGACGCTGTATGTGAGGTGATGAGATCTTCTCTTAAGGACGAAAATAGCGAGCCAGGAATTGTTGGGTTGTTGTTGAAACGACCATGTCCTTATATATATCGCAGAGTGTTTCAACCGTTTTTGTTTTTTTTAAATAGTTATAGAGTATTGTTGCGATGAATGTGGGAGAGTGTATAGACAAAAGAGCAGTCTCCAAAGGCATAAGCGCAGCGAGCTCAAGCCACAAGAAAGTCAAAGGGAAAGCGAAAAGAGAGAATCTGGTAAGTTTTACCTATTATTCTATGAAAGTTGAGTTTTGTAGCGTAATAAAACTTTGTTTAATCTTTATTCCTCTAGATCATGAGGCCAGAGCTGGCATTGCCTAGCTATTCCAATAAACGCTTGTCCTACACTCCTCAGCTGGTGCGATTTCCAAGCCTGAATTTCCTGCACAGCCAAATGATAAGTGTAGTTCAGATCATCCAATTCATTTTCTGTTATGTTCAATGGATCCAAGCAGCTCTTGATGCTATGCATGAGATCTTTGAGCCCTTCACACTTTGTACAGCTTTTATTGTGGGAGTGGTCGCACACACTTTTAAAGGGAGCTTCTTTGCTATCATTCAATGCGTATGTACTGCAATGGTCAGCAACAGAGGAAGACTCTGAGACATGAACCTAAAAAATGAAGCCTGTTAAGCTAAGCATTAATGTACAGATATGTTTTGGGGAGCACAGGTGGTGCAAGAGTAGTACCATGACGGATCACAGCTTGGGAATACCCCATACTGTCAGAGTTTAACCAAGTGAGTAGAGTTAGTTGGTCTTTCCTGTGGTTTTCCTCGTGAATAAAACCAACATCTTAGCTGGGCCGGATCTGTGGTCTGAACTGTGTCATGGCGGCTGCCTGCAGTGTCTTTGATATGCCTTGACACAGTCACGTTCAACTGTGCCTTCCTAATTCAGCCCTATTCTAACTAATTGAATATTCATAATCCCGATTACGTCATTAACATTACAAGTAAAGAAACTTAGCCATGCACAAGTTTTGGTTGCCGAAGGCGCGACCACCCACAAGTGACGACAAGCTGGAGGTATTATATAGTTTTCTATCGATAGTTTCACGTCAACATCAGCTAGCATGCAGTTGTCGACTGATTTTCAACAATTTGGTTAAGCAGAGTATAGAGATCTACCATGTTTGTGGAATTTCACGACAAGTTTGTCCCTTAGACGGCATATGCTTGTTGTTTACCGGATTGGCCGTTTTGAAAGCATGTGCTTATCGTCGCCCCGGGGGAGTACTTTCTTACTCGATGTATTTGTCAGTTACCACACAATTTGTTTGAGTATATCTACTCTGTCTGTTTAATCTTATCTAGCAAGCTGCCTTCTGATTTAGGCGTGTTATAATTGAAGTTTAGCCTGAGACACAGCCAGTGTGGGTATTTAGTATGACATGTTTAGAGATGTTAATTCATATACTGTTCTGAATAGGAAGTGTGTTGTTGTAGGCAAACCTCGCATGAGGGATTTCCTTTGTTATAGACAAGCGTGAAGGCTTTAAAGGGGATAAATAAACGTTGTCGCACTATTACAACTAGGAAGGATGCAAATTCAACTCCGCATAGGGACGCAGTTTGTTATATACAACTATGAAGGGTGTCAAGGCATAATATATCCAAAGTTGATTTAATGCAAGTGTGATCAGCACATGAAAGAGAATACAAGTCCGGGTAGGGACGTAATTTGTTATACAACCATGAAGGGTATCAAGACAACATATATATGCAAAGTTGGTTTAATGCAATTGCAAGTGTGAAGCGTACATGCAAGAGAATACAAGTCCGCATAGGGACGTAATTTGTTATACAACCGTGAAGGGTTTCAAGGCGACATATATATGCCACGTTGATTTAATGCAAGTGCAAGTGTGAAGCGTACATGAAAGAGAATACAAATCCGCGTAGGGACATGGGTTAGATCTGTATCCCCTGCGGGGTTCACAGACATCTATGCGTGACAAGGCAGCATGTCTGACGTCCGAGCAGGGACATGGCCCATTGGCAAGCTAGGCCGGAAGTGAATCATGGTTTAAAAAACCATTACTTACATTTGAGTTAGTGGAGGGATTCGGTGATGTCGGAACATATGCTGGGGTATTTTTCGTTCATGGGGCCTATTATTTCCTTTGTAGGTTGCAAAACTTCACCAGCAATTGCAGGAGTTACAGAGTAAAGCAGACCAGGCCTCTGTTGAAAACAAACTTTTGGCGCTTCAGGCTCAGATGAGCAGGCTGTCTTGGCGGCTTTAGAGGAGGTCGTCTGTATGTAGAGAAAAGAATGACGAGAGACTCAAGCGTTTTAATATTATCTTGAAGCAGTGTCGTCCGTTTGTTAATGACAAACGTCTATTAAAGGATATTCTAATGAAGTTGGTCGCCAGTAAGGAGGAATCGTGGAAGTCACACTCACCTCAGACACTCTGACAGCCTATGGGCATGGTGCCGGCGAGGCCACAGGGGACATTGTTCTGCAGTCGTCATAGGTGGGGAGTGGGGCGACTTGCTTGAAATGATTTAAAGTGTTGGGTGTGTGGACAACCAGGCCATTGTGCGCGGTCATGTCCTCAGCGTTGCATGTGAGTTCTGGAATCCTTATTCAGAATAAACAATCTTCAGGCAGAATAAACTGAATTATTTGTGCGGTACATTTATGAAACTTGTGTGTATTTATTATCTGTAAAAATAAAAGTACAGTAAAAAATAAATAGAAGCATTCTTCAGGAAATCAAGTATATTTTGAAATTTTCTGACCATTTTATATTTTACCAGACTTCTGGGGCACGTTGAGTGACGAGAAATGATCCCATAGCATTTAGGGCTGTCCCCGGTCTTTGCGTGCCTACGGGCGATGGTGATCATTTCCCCCGAGCTCGGCTTCTGTGTGTTCCCAGTAATAATTATGTTGTTTTGATTTTGCAATTAGCATGAACCGTTTGATCCGCTTGATGTGGTTTGAAAGATGCAAAATTAACCGAGACCATGGGTATCTTCGACCGGTAAACTTCTTCCAGAGTTTAGTTATAGGGCGGCAACCGCTGCGTTATATGTGGTTTGCCAACTATTAATTGTGTTGGGATATTTCATCGGCCTGAGCAAATGTGTCTTGGAAACCCACGACTCAGCTGGTGTTTTTGGGTCTCGGTATTGATTCAAAACTCAATCCTTTTCGATCCCCCAACAAAAGGAGACGTTTGTGCAACTTAGGGAGATGATATTATGCGGGGGGCCTGTCGTGCCCCTAAAATCTTTGCAAAAACGTATGGGAAAGTGTATCTCCTTTTCGCTTGCTTTTCCCGGTGCAAAATCTTACATCCGGGAGATGTCTGCAGGAATTGGTAAAGCGTCTTGTGGTGGTAAAGTACCCTTGAACCACGCGCTTAAGACAGAAATAGAATTCTGGAGTTTCTTATACTCGTGGGAACAGAGTATTTCATGGCGGAAAGAGACCCATGTGGCGCTTAAACTTTCTACTGACGCGTCTGCATTTAAATGGGCTGCGAGTATTCATTTCCCGTCTGGGGATCTAGAGATTGGCGACTACTGGCCCGAGGAATTACGGAAAGAAAAACATTAACATTGCATGCATGGGAGGGCAAAGGCCCTAAATCAATTAAACTCTGCCAACCTGCACGCAGGTTGTTTCATCTGGTGACTGAACGTAATATTATGCTGTCCATGTCGTACGTTCCTTCCCATGTAAACCCAACCGATTGGTTTTCTCGTAAGCTTTCGGCTTCCGATTCTATGCTCTCCCCCTCTGCCTGAGAGACTGGACAAACTCTAATGAGTATTGTGGAAAATTGTAGTGGTATATTATAATTGAGTATTGGGGAATAATAAGAAAGTTGGGGGGTTTGGAAATTGGAGCAGGCGGTTATCTCAAGGGCATTGTGTGCGCAGTCAGGGTTTACTCTCCATAACTTAATGCTAATGAGAAAGTAGAAGGGATAAACAACTATTCAAACTAATTGAATATTCATAATCCCGATGACGTAATTAACATTATAAGTAAAGTAACTTAGGAATAAATTAATGTCAGTTGGCACAAGCTTCATGGGGAAAACGTTCACCAAACCCTGCCTGTCCCTTCTGCATTCTCATTGCTTATCCTTGCAAGCATGCTTGTCAGGGTTTACTCTCCATAACTTAATGCTAATGAGAAAGTAGAAGGGGTAAACAACTAATTGCTGCTAGAAAGGTGATTAGCTCCCTTTCCCTTTCCCGTTTATAGTTGTAAGCATGTAAAGCATGTAAAACCTATATCATTGAGTAGAATATACTTTTCCATTACTTTGAAATCAGCGTTGAGGTATTTGTTTGCCTTCTTTTAGAGATTTTCTCCAAATGTTTCCTTCTTGCATTGAGAGGCCACATTCTTCTAACCATTCCACCAATTTGCAGAGGTCATCGAATGCTTTTGCACCATCCGCAGCCAATGTAGTCTAGCCCCTGTAACGACTTCCTGATTATCGCACCACATGCAGACAAAATACGCAAAGCTGTATTCCGGGAGAGTGGTTGGAAATCACTCTCCTTACATAACTCCTGATACTGTAGAAGAATACGTTGGCAAATCATTGTGCGAATTACATTCGGAGTTTCTAGCACTTCACCAGAAGAGAGATGCAAGTAACGCTGACCAAAGGGTAGATCTTGGACAACATGTGGACTGGTTATGTAGCTGAGAAAGTGGTCCAACTGCTTACTGTCAATTCGCATTCTTGGACTTTTGTTTGGTGGTAAGAGAGCACCACGACTGTACTCTGTGTTTTTGTGCTGCTGTAAACCTGTATGAAGTCAGGCCTGGAATATAGCTTTGGATCTTTTTGAAAGTAATTTTGTCTGCCAAGACAGAAAGAATCTGTCGTTGTGTTTCCCAGGTTGAGGCATTTTCATAAGATTCTGCTAAAGCTTCTAGATACTTTATAACTTCTAGCGTTTCTAATTCATTTGTGTGTAGTGCTTTCTCAACTGAATTTGAAGCTTTTAACGCCACCCAAAGTTCATCAGCGTCTCTAGGAGCAATTACATTCAAGGCTGCTGCAACACAACTGCTTGTTTTTTATACATGTCTGTTCTTGGTCGCTGTGCTTATATTCTGCCATCTTTTCCTCCATGGTTCAATCGTATCAACATTACAACGTATAAACTCGTTCAGGTTCATTCACTGCCTTACACTTGATTTTTCTGCCTGCCGTTCAGTTTCATCTGATGTGTTGCTGTCGGTGCTGTTATTGTTACCTTCTGAAACAAACATGCTGACGTTCTTATCGAGCGGAAGATTGCAAATACTTGCATGGGTATGAAATGTTATTTATTCTCTGGTATATAAACAAATGCACTTTGTAATCACTGTTTGTTTGTTGGGCGGTAGACTGCTGTTGCTGTATAGTTAACGGTTCCGCCTTGCTTCCAACTTCGGGTAAGGTGAATGGTCTGGGTATTGCTTCAAAAAGCTCAAAATTTAATTTTTTTCTGCATTGCGAGCATATTGCTAGAAAAAAAAAATGCGCAAATCGCTGTGTATGCACCAAAATGAAATTAATTATTATGTCATACAGTCATATACCGTGGTAATAACTAAAATAGTTATGACCGTGGCCTTGTCAATTTAACAACAATTGTAAAATCTAAATTTAGTATCATTAATTTAACTTACTAATCAATATTTTGTGTTAATATTTACGAAAAGAAGTTCTGTAAATTGACAAAAGTATAGTTTTTAAAAGTTTTTACACCATTCAGCATTGAAATCAATTTATCGACCTCGACTTTCGACCCTCGACATTCCACCCTCGACCTGTGACCATCGACCTGTAACCATTGACACTCAACAAAAACCCAAACTCACTTTTAGTGTTTTGTACAGATGCTGAGCATGCATCATAAACAAGTGATATCAAAATATTATTTTGTTCTCTCATAAGGTAGGCGTACTTACGTGAACCTACAGGAATCAGCACTTTTGTCACACAGAACACTTTTTCAGACTGAACAAGGGTTATTCTGTGGTCTCCTTTCACGGTCCTGTGTAGCGCCCATTCACTTGGACATGAGCAACTTTTTTTGTTGCACCGCCATCTGATTCCAAAACTTTCACGAGGTCACTATGATGAAGATCCTCCCCCCGCTTGTAAACGTTTCGACACTACATCTGAACAACCATGCTTTGGTAAATTTCTGCATATTTATAGATCTGTTTATATTAATAATTGCTTGACCTTATTGTTAACCTTGACCTAACGGTACCAGCCATAGGCATAGGAAAGGTACATATATTAATCAGTTTACATGCAATTTCCTAGATAGAGGCTTAAATAGTTTCACTCAGATAATCATTTATCGAAATTCAGAAGAATACGAAATAATACAAGGACTAAATCTTTTCCAGTCAATTTCCTAAAATTAAAATTTCACATAGTTTGGTCGCATACCACTTCTGCTCATTAATTTGTTTGTTTACGTCTGGAAAACTTGAGCCGTATATTCACAGTAAACTTTCAACGTTACAAGGTGATTATCAGAAACATTTTGTCTTCTTGTAAAAGTTATAAGCGAAGTCGGAGAATGACAAGAAAACTGCTGTGCGAGTAAACAGGCAAGTAAACAAACTCGCGGTTCATAAGTTACAGATTCCCCGTCTTTTAAATGACTTTAAAAAATGTATACATGCATAAACTTGCACATTTATTATAAGTAATAGTCTCTAAATTTCTAACACATTTGCTAAAATGTATCTAATAATTGTTTGTGCTGCTAACTTGTAATATTTCCCCTTTTAACATTTTATTACATAAGGAGCAAAAACAAAGGTTGTACTTTCGCCAGGTAAAAGTCTTAAGAAGCAATGTACCAGTGGATGATATTAACGTTCAAACTTCATTATTTTTTTCGTTGATTCAAAATTAACCTAAATTTATATGTCTGTGAAACTTTAAGGAATATATGAAATTTCACCAAAATATCATTAAATGGGGGAAAATTAATCCTATTTCCTGCTCACATTTTCAAAATTTCACAACACGAAGTGCTCAAATTAAAAATTTGGGCTCTCTATAGTCGAACGTCGAATACCAATAAATTTTCGTTGATCAGCCGGAATACTTACTCGATTGAGCTGAAACTTTGACAGAACTAATATTTCATCTTGGCCATTATTCTATGAAATTTTGAGCCAATTCGATTTTCGCCACATTATATTCGATATTTACAGGGAGCGCTCTTAAAAACTCTAGTGATTATGTACCTTAGTGATCATAGTATGATTTTCGCAATAAGAAAAATCAATTTTTCAGTAAAACATAATGAAAATATTGTTGAAAATATCTTAAGGATTTGCAGAATCAGCCCTGGGATCATATCTATTATTTTCCTGATAATCGAAATAGTATGTGGAAGATGTGGAAAAAAATCTTTTTAGAGGTCCTGGATAAGCATGCACCACTTCAAAACAAAAAGGTAAAATAAAAAAATGTCCCTTGGATTACAAGCAAAATTAAAATGCTCATAACCGAAAGAGATAAATTGAAAAGAAAAGCAATTATTACAAAACAAGAATCTGATTGGCTCAATTATAAAAAAGACAAAACAGACTATTATTCTAAAAATATTGCTAACCAAAAGTGCAACCCAGGACAGGCTTGGAAAACTATAAATAGTTTGATTGGAAAGCGAAAGAAACCCACAATTTTAAATGAACTAATTATCAATGAATCTATATTAACAAATCCTACAGACATTGCAGAAGGGTTAAATGAATTCTTTGCAAATGTTGGACTAAACATGGCAAGCAATTTGGATGAACCCAGCTGTGATTTTCAAAATTATACTAAAAGTTCTGAATCCGAGTTCACTGCATTTACACCAATTGTGGTCAACAAAATTTCTGATCTTTTAAGAGGGCAGTCTTGTAACAAAACATGCAGTGTTGACAAATTTCCAGTAAATTCTTAAATTAGCATCACCAGCTAATCAAAGTATTACTCTTTGCAGCTTTCCAGATGAATGGAAAGTAGCTAGAGTTTTACCTCTTTATAAAAGTGGTCATTGTAATATTCCTGGTAATTACAGGCCAATATCGATACTACCAGTCATAAGCAAAATCATGGAAAGAATACTGTACGACCAGCTGTATGAATATTTAACTAAAAACGAAATTCTTTCTGATAACCAGTTTGGCTTTCGTAAGTTTCACTCCACCGCTACGTCCCTATTAGATTCAACAAATAGTTGGTACGTTAACATGGATAGAAAAATGTTTAACTTAGTAGTTTTTATAAATCTGAAAAAAGCATTTGACACCGTAGATCATCAAATTCTACTTGAGAAGATGAGAATTTATGGTATTAAGGATAAGGCACATTCGTTGTTGAGATCATATCTTACTGATCGCACCCAAAAATGCCAAGTAAATGGTGTCGTCTCGTCTGAACACAAAGTTAAATGTGGTGTTCCTCAAGGCTCCATTTTAGGTCCTTTATTTTTCCTAATATACATAAATGATTTATCTGAATGCCTAAATAGGACAAAGCCAAGACTTTATGCAGATGACACAAACCTAACCGCTTCCGGTGGATCAATAAATGATGTTGAAAATGCAATGAACTCTGATTTGGAAAACCTCAGAATGTGGCTAAACGCAAACAAACTGAGCCTAAACATTGCTAAAACTGAATTTATGCTTATTGGAACAAGATCTCTAGTGCATACTGTTTCAGATTCACATTTAAACATAATGATTGAAAACAAACCAATTAAACAAGTGCAGGAATATAAGACACTAGGAGTAGAGTATCTGTAAGAAAATCACATCAGGCATTTCTGTTATTAGAAAACTAAAATAATTTGTTGACCGTGATATACTTGTTTCTATATTTAATGCAATTGTACAACCATACTCTACTTATTGTTGTGAAGTGTGGGACATTTTTGGTGAAACTGAATCACAAGGATTACAAAAGCTCCAAAATAGATGCGCTCGAATTATTATGGACATGGGAAATGAGGTTAATGCTCAAATTGCATTAAATTCGTTTGGTTGGGAGACATTAAAGTACAGAGAACTAAAGCCAAGGCAAAATTAATGTTCAAAATTTTAAATAAGTCTGGGCCAAAAAGCCTAACAGACCTTCTTAGCTACAAGGATGAGAATACACATTAATGTCTCTGTGACAATGAAACAACACTCATTTTGCCACAGCCTCGCACAAATAGCATGAAAAAGAGTTTCATGTTTGATGGGGCAAAAATATGGAACTCAGTCCATAAAGAAATCAGAAGGATTGGGTCCCAGTCTCTATTTGAAAGAAAAATTGCTGCTCATGTTGCTAAATAACTTGGATCCTGATATCTGCATACCTTGTTTCTATAGAGAGCACACTGGGAAGGACTATCCTCGTCATCGTTTTCTTCTTGCGCACCGGCCTTCCTGGAGAGATGCTGTAGCTGCAATATTAATCAAAGCACTGCGATGACTTTCATCAATTTGATCCAATCCATTGTCCAATTCTAACATTTCTTCACTTGAAATAACAGTTGTTTCATCTGGCCCTTTGCTATTGGCGGAATCAGGTCATACACTAAACGTCTGCAGCACCAGGTGATTGATACAGACAATGCCATTTCCATCTTTTCTAACAACATTAGCTTTGATAAGGGCAGGCAACATATCGAGGTGATCAAGTGTCTTCAGAACCTCCCTCTATGCCATCTCCATACCCTTCTTTAAATTCTCATCAATATCCCGTTGCCACTGTGGTGGTAAAATGTTGCTGTCAACGGATTTGCCTTGAAATTTCAGTTCATTTAACTTTTGTATTCTGCCAGAAAGATCAACCATATCCATCAAACATAAATTAGATTTTCCTCGAGTAAAACCCTGTAACTTTCAAAACAGTTATTCGCAGCTGTTTGAGCCAAATGTCCAATGGATGACTTGGAAAGTACATCGAAAACATCTTCATAGACATAATAAGGGAACAAAATCCTTGTAAGTTTGCAGGGAAATAAAGTGTTATCGATGTTGAAGCCTGATATTGATAGCCATGCTTTCCAATAGCGTAAGAACGAACAGGTGCCCAAGCAAACATCGCTCATTGCTGCACAGTCAAGTCATTTTCGGTATAGGCCTTTAGCATGTAATGCCCCATTTTAAGGTATAATCTGGTGCTCTTAAGTTTTGTTTAGCATCCCACTCTTTCATACACACTCTGACCTCTTTTTGCAATCCCGAACTGCAGCTTGAACATTTTGCTTATCTTTTACAAACACATCGCTTTTCCAGAGTCCACATCTCATTCTGTCCCTCTCAAATATTGTCATAAAGTGTTCCAGCTGAATAACCCCTTCACCAAAAATTAACAAGCGTTTGACGTTCAAAAGCTGGTTCCGCCATTTTTTAATAAGATGCCTCCAGTCTGGGAACATTAATGTAGGGATGGGCCTCGAGACTCCTGTGTCGCTCCTTACGTCCTCGATCACAAAGTTATATGCAAAAGTATTGTCGTCTATGCCAATTACAGTTTCTTTTTCCATCCAATCTCTTGAATCGCTCTATGTAATATTTTCGGACTTTCAAATTCCCATCCGCTCCCAAACCAACTACTAGCACTTTGTTTCATACAAAAATGAGAAAATCGACTACAACCTTCGGGACATTTCAAGTGGTCTTAGTTTACCAAAACCACGTACTAACAATATGAAAAATAGTTTTATGTATGACGGAGCACACCTTTGGAATTCCATTCCCAAAGCAATTAGGGAGAGCAGATCTCTTTCTTCCTTTCAAAATAAAATCGCTGCTCACATAAATGAGTACAAAGTAAATTGATTACCTGTAAATAGTCTAACAACGTTATTATTATGTAAATAATTTAAATTTACCATCTTTTAAAACATAAGTATTTTTGTAAATAGCTCTAAATTGTAACATTTTTTATTTTTTGCACACGCCCCTCATGGAAATCAGCTTCGGTTGACGAGGTCAGCGTGTATAAATAAAGTTTTCTATCTTTCTATCTATCTATCTATCTAGCATATCTTTCTTAGGTGCCCAAATTAATACTCGATTGAACCAGTGATGCACCAGTTGATAGTCCTGTCCCTTGTACAAAGGCAAAATTACCAATATAAAAGCAGGAACATGTTCTTGTAATGGTGATAGGAGAAAAGCATATTTGCCTGCTTTGCTTTTTCGCTACTCTACTGAACTCAAAACCACTTCTTTCTCTGACGCTAATCCAATGAGGCGGTTGCCTTTTACCTTCAGCATAGGAATAACTGCAGTAGCATCGATTGATAAACTGAATACACCAGTATAGCCAATGTGTAAATAGAAAGATGCAGCTAATTGAAGGGTTTGTTGCTCTAATCTTACCGGGATTTCATATGCACACCTGGCAGTGTGATATAAGGTGTCTATGCTCGGTCCACCAATTTTTTCTTTTATTATCTTAGCCACCGCCGGCCCTCCGTAGGTCCAAAATATGACCTTGTATCCAGGTGAATAATGATCTATTAACTCTTGTATAGTTTATCGTTGAGGTACCAGATGCTCAAACAAACATGTTTAAAGAATTTGTAACATCTATTGGGAGGCGGCATATTCTAGAGGGTGAGTATATTAAAATCTCGATTTTTATATATCTAAGAATAATCGTATAAAACTAATAGGTTACTTAATATACACTGATATTCAGGTCCTCAGAGTACAGTGGCAGTGACAGAGCCTTCAACAGACTCCTACAGCTATAGCAAAATATATCCGGGGTTTTGTTACCAAACATGGAGTTTCGGTTGCCGTTCTGGCAAAAGAAGTGGTGGATCGATCACAAGGGACTGTATCATCCATGCTAAATAACCCGCCAGAAACAATTCCAATTGGGATTGGCAGAGTGCCATGGAATTCCATGGCTGAATTGCTTGGGGACATGGCCAAGCAAGAATAATTATTATCAAAGGGTAATTACAGTATATTTTTATTTGTTCTTGCTCACATCCGGGCACACATACATGCAGCGGTGGACAACCTTTTACAACTTGACTTATAGCAATATTTATACCGAAGTTTCTAAAATAGGCTCCTCCCCGAATGCAATTCCTGCAGAATTTGCCCCCTCCTTTAATCTTACTGTAACTCTGTAAGACCCCTAATACAAATTTTGACATGCAAAAAATATAAGCCCCTCTAATTATAAGCCCACCAAGAAAGTCCTTTGAACAATTATAAGCCAAGGCCCAAGGGCAGATTTATGTATGTATTTTCACTCTCTGGTTTTAACCATAGGCTTTGACTGTCTTTAATGTAGCATGTGCAACGCCATCAACGTCGCGGGAAACATCTGCATGTGCAAAGCCTCAACAAAGAAAACGTTTTGACGGCACAGAACTTGCCTCTTTGGATGCTGTTTTTAAGGCAACAAATGGTATGCCTACATCAGCAATAATCAAACGATTGACAGAGTCTTTAAATTTAGAGAAAGGACATGTATCTAATAAATTTACTGCCATTTGCAAGCTACTGTGAAATGTGACATTTCTTTCGCGTATGTTTACTTGTATCTTTCAACCCGCTTTCAGGGTTGGCGAGAAAAACATGCACACTTCAGAAAGCCAGTTAATGGTTTTTGCATGATTTTCTCGCCAAACTGAACGTTCGAAAAATAAACACACAGCTTACAGTAGCTTGCAAATAGCAGTATATTTCATTTCTATCTTATTCAGAATTCTTATTAAGTGATTCACCTCTATTTTAGGTCTACATATTATAAATACATCATTTACTTACCTTTGTAGGGTTCCGCTTTTTTGATGTTATTATCTTTATCCAAAAGCCACCCTGCTTTTATTTGGTGTGTAGTCTCTCCTGTATGCCGTCTGATAACCCATATCGCTTGAGAGGAATTAGTAAATTTTAAAGTCACTTCGCACACGTTGCATCTTAAACTTTTCTCAGAATTATCTCCACTGGACACACATTTGAATTGTAGTGACTGGAGAACTTCATTTAGAGATGAAATATTTTTGTGTGGTGTACTCAGTGTCACTGGTAATAGTAGAACAAGACCAGGAACAAGAAAATGGAATATAGATAACATTTTGTTATATAACGTATACGAGTTGAGATTGTTATGAATATTCTGTTTAATCTTACAGGAATTGGTTTCAAAATAAAAGACGAATGTTAAACAATGGTTCTTATAAGCCTGGCCAATCTGTGACAAATGACACCGATATCGCGACAACAAACACTGACCCACTGCGGGAACAATTGGACACCGTCTTTCTATTAACTGTGGCTACACGAACGCCCGAGGCGAATGTCAACAAAAGCTTGCTAGTTCTGCTATTGCTGCCAAGCGAAGCACACTAATGTCGACCCAGTCTCCCGCTCAGATGTATTATGTTCGTCAGAATCTCGATTTTGTGAGTATTGTGTTGTGATGTCGGTGAGTTTATGACGTAAAATGACGTAGCAGTTACAAAATGGCATACACAGGGATTTTACGAAAACAATCAGAGTAGGATGAGCGATAACCGTGTCGGAAATTGAAAACACTGCATGTTTTCCCTAATTTGTGGTCTCCCAAGCAAAGTTAGCCATGTTTTCCCCAGTGAGGTCCAAACGTCACTAGTGCATTTTATATGGTCATATATCTACATTTTTGTCAAGAAATAAAGCGGTTTAGTAAAGGTATGTTGACTAACATGGTAGATTTTATTTATTTTAAAAGTAATATTTTGGTTTTGTTATGATTTACGCTATACAAAGGTCAAATTATTATTAGATACTGATATTATTAAATATTTATATTAAATGTATAATTTATACATTACGGTAATATAAGACCACAAATTTACCCAAACTCGTTCAAAAATAATGCGCACTTTAGTTAAATTTAGTTTATATTGCACTTGCTTTATTATAAAATGGGTATTCTTATTGAGCATGCTAACAGATGCTGTAATTTACAATTTAAACTAAGGTAATGTTTCATGACGTGAACACTGAACCGTATTATGTTTTGTAGTCTTAAGGAATGATCTTAAGATAACCATTTTAAATACAAAAATATACCCAAAAGAAATGCAGAAAACCTGCAAGCCTGGATGTTCAAAATCATGGGAGGATTGAACTGGATTGTAAATTGCATACATTTACATATTAAATGTTAGGTGAATATACTTTGGGATTTAAAATTCAGGCAAATTAATTAAACGTTTTTTTCTTTTTTTCCATTATTATCCCTACGTCTACCCATCTTTTCAATTCCCCTTTGCCTCTGTAAAGTATATACATACTAACAAATCCATTTTTCTTACAGATTTCTGCATAATTCTGATAAGCATATCTGGAAACAATAAAAATGGACAAGCATGCAGTTCCTTTGGAGGAAATATACTTGATATCATCAACTTTTGGAATACTATACTCCCCTCAACTTGATGAAATAGTCTACGCTTTACAGTGCTTTTAACAACGATTTGTGAACCGAGCTGTGTGGATAAACTGTTTGCGTCATTAGTGGAAAGTGGAAATATGCATCATGGATAGCCATAAAACAGGTGTAAACCAAACTATCATTTCTGTCGGGGAAACTATGGCCATCCCAAATGACAATTCAATATGTGGTCATTGAGTAAATGAAATGTGCAAATGAACTAATACCATTACATTAAGAAGACATCATTCACAAGCGAGGACTCCGAATAAAGAATTCATACACCTGACTTTCGTAGAAAGATAAGTAATTTGTATCACTCTACAGTTCAATGACTTACGCATAACATTAATTACTGTATATAATTACAATAATTCTACTGTATCAATATGTAATGTAGATTAAAGCCTTGCCAATATTTATGATAAGTGATAGATTAATAGTTTTTATAGTGTAATATTTAAATATAAGGAAACAATTTCAGAATTATATTGTATGCCACAAATTGCAGAACTTGTTGCTTGTCAGAGGAGTTTCCTTATGCGGATCTGATTATAATTAACTTGCAGTGCTTTGTTTCAACTGTTTATGCAGTAGATTATTTTTATAATGCGACATGAATTTTGCTTGTATAAGGATAACACTTTTTAGTTAACCTTAAAATTAAACTTGTCACACTCTCACGAGGTTGTATTCCCACGCTTATATAATACAACATAACACGCCGGCAGATTATAAGGCAAATTTATAGTTTGATAACCACAAAAAGTACGCGTTTGTCATTTAATTTATGATACCGGGTTAAATGTTTTCTTTTACAAATAGTATCTATGACAATATATTTTGTAAATGAATTTTAATACAGATCTTAAAATAAGGTAAGTTTGAATAAATGCCAAAACATGGGAAGCGACATGACAAGTGTTGCAAAGGCTTCTCATTTAGATTTCAAGGCGAATTTATAGTTTGATAACCACAAAAAGTATGCGTTGTCATTTATGTTAAGTTGAATGTTTTTTTTTGCATACAGTTTAATATCTGACAAGATATTTAATATATGATACAAATCTTAGCTAGAATAAGGTGATTTTTAATAAATACCAAGACATGGGAAGTGTTGCAAAGGCTTGTCATGACAAGTGTTGCAAAGGCTTCTCATGTTCTACCTGACAGTTGTTTTGTTGCGCTTGGTTAAAACTGACGCGGCCAGCATTTATTGTCTGCTTACCAAATATGTAATATCGCAGCTTATTCTTACCAAAATGTCAATGTTTGGTGGCTTGAAAATCATTGAAAAGGGCAAAACAACTATTATCTGAGTTAGCTGGTGTAGCAGTATTTGGCGAGCTAATTAGGAATAAAGACGAGATTGCTCGAGGGGGCTATTCGACCGTCTTCACGGCAGAATTACCGAACGGTGAAATGGTTGTCGTGAAAAACGACGATGACATCGACACAGAGCGCAAACTCATCGAATAAGCGAGATTTCTGAATAATATTCCCTATTCTGTGCCTCATCCATGTTTTATCCCCTCATCCGTGTTTTATCCCCTCATAGGTGTTTTATCCCCCCCTAGGTGTTTTATCCCCCAATCCGTGTTTTATCCCCCCATCCATGTTTTATCCCCCCATCCGCGTTTTATCCCCCCATCCGCGTTTTATCCCTATATCTGTGTTTTATCCCGTCATCTGTATCCGTATCTGTGCTATCTGTATCTGTGTTTTATCCCAACCCCTAGAAATTTTCTAACATGGTGACACTTCGAGAAGATCTCGTTTCTCTTATTTAAAGTGTTTGTTTGTCAGCGTTCATAATAAAGAGTTTCTCATAGTTGCAAAGATTGCATCGATTTCTACCTGCTGTGTGTGCTTTCGCATGTTTCAAAATTGTCCAACTTCTTTTAAAGGCATGCCCGCTTTGCTTCAGATTCTATACATGTTTGGATAATTCTGTTTCATTGGAATAGGTAGCATTTCTAAACGATTTCAGGTGGTTTCTGTAACGTTCTTTTAAACCTTTTGCCGTCATCCAGATGTAGTTTTTCATCTCGTCGTTATCTTCCGTTGTCACCTATGCTTCGTATACTACAAACACGTTCCAGAGCTAAGTGAAATATTCTATTTACTGAATTTCCTGTCAAATATCAAACAAAACTGCACTTTCAGCACAACATTTGACTGAAATGTCTATAAACTAAAATAAATATCTCCAAATGATGATAACATGTAGAATGAAACCCTTGCCAGATAATACAAAATTTCGAAAATATTGCATGAACTTTATCTCAACGACAATGCCAATGCAGGTTTTTGTCAATTCACACATATTTAGCCAAAATGGATAAAACAAATTCAACAAAAAACCTAGCATCTAGCAACACAAGAAAAAACGTTGCTAAAATCCAGATATATTACTCTTTTTTTCAAATTATGAATTATTTGAGTTTGGCACTGCAATTGCAGATTCAAGATTGGAGTGTGGCATTGCAATTGTGAGTTGAGGGTTAGAATAGTATTAACATGAAATCATGCAAAAAATAAAATTAACTTTCAGTGTGTTTCAGAAAAATATGCACACTCTCTTTACCAGATGTGAGGAAAATGGGGAGGGATGGAGATTATACTCTAACGATTGTCATAATATTAAGCATAAAAAACGGGGACGTCAACATAAGACCTTCCCTCTTGCGAGCTTTGATATTCAATATAGTGTACATACAGTATGAATAATATAAAACAGAATATTTGCGAAGAAAATAAGGAATTTATGTAATGTGGTTTATCAGAACGAAATCTACTTTATCTAATAGTTTAATAACCAGGAAATTAGAACTGGTAAGAAGGTGCTAAGAAGCTTAGGTAAATTTCCTAATTAGATAAGCTAAAATAGAGCACGCAAATTGGCACACAACGCGGCAACGTGGGTGAGAGGTGTGGTGCGAGCACTATATAAAAGGACAGGTACAGCAAACAAATGCAGCATGTATACCACAACTGTGCTGATATAAAGACATCATCGTCAAAGTTGGCCCACCCTCCTCCCCAGGACCATCACCCATCTGAATCATTAACTTTAGACAATGGACAGCTTAATCCTATATTTATAATTATTTAGATTTCACTATTGTGACGTTTATTATATTAAGTTACTCATTGACATTTTATCACATAAGGGTTGGCGATGTTTACCTCCACCCTTTTCTTGGCACGAAACATTAGTATTTTCAAACATATGTATTAATAAATATTGATTTGTTTTACTTAAATGAATAGGCTAGGAGGATTGTTACTCCTAGCCAAGTTATCCAAAACATTACTATTTTCAAACATATATGTATTAATAAATATTGTTTTGTTTACTTAAATAAATCGGCTAGGAGGATTGTTACTCCTAGCCAAATTATCCCAAAACTGTGGTATCTTTAATGCTTGTCAAATGCCCAGAAAACGAAGCTTCGGAGAAAGAATGCATATACAATAAGCATGCAAGAACTCCACTTGAAATAGCTGTAAATGTAATGGGGAAATATGCCAGCTGTACAAGATCATAGGCCTACTGTTAACAATTAACTAACAAATAATGTATCGTTCCTTTGGCTTTGATGCTTAAACTAAGTATTGATTCATTAGACATATTTATTTCACACTATTTACAAGTTGGTATAATGGGTTGAATTAGGAAAATAGTACGGTTGAGAAGAATTTATATAAGTTGACATTAATATTTAGTAAGAAAGTGTACAGAGGCCGAAGTAGCAAATAGCTTTCGAGCCGGTCTCTGACGCTTTATCAGTCAAACCTTTAAGGGGGGGGGGGGGGGGGGTTCCAGCCCAAGTCCTTTTGTTGAAGCACACAAAAACCACTACACACATAAATTACATGAAGTAACTTGTCCACCTTAAAAGCATCTAAAAGTTGCTCATATAAATTAACTGGCTTTTGCCTTTTAGATACAATACCACTGTCTTTTTCTCTCACTATCGTTTCCACACACACGAAAAATAGGTTGTCAGTTTCAACTACTTTGGTGGTTCTTATATAATTATAAAGATTAGCACTTCATGTGCAGTGACATATTTGTCACCTGGTTTTCCCAGGAAATAGGAATTAAAGAATCAGAATGAATGGATATTTCTATATTTTTGTAGTTACGTTATACGAGCAATTGTGATTTAGGAATAAAAAGAATCAGTTGAACGAAACTGTAAAGAATATTTTGATTCAAGTATGAAAACAAATAAAGACCGCCTGTTCGGCTGTACTTTGATTTGCTTATCGTGATTAAAGATTAGCAGTTCAGAAATTGGTTCAAGACTTGGGATTAAATCTAAAAGAATCAATGAGATCCACAACTCTTCTGCAATACTTAATTGGCATGATGTGGGACGTACATTATAGTGCAGAAACTTCCCTCCTCCCTGTTTTAGCTAGTTTCATAATATAAATTAAAAAATTGTTATTTTGTTCAGGTGTATACAGGACCATATGTCTGGCCTTTCAGAGTAGCCCATGTTGATGACATTTGGGAGTTTGTTGTTGGTGGGGGATTTGTGGCTGTGTAAAGTGCTTGAAAAGCGTCACACGCTTGTCAACAATGCACGCCAAAGCGCCAATATGCGATACCTAATGTCCAGTGGTTATTCGAGTTAAATTATCCAAAATCTGTTGGTTACATAAAGTACTTGGTGATATTATTTCAAAATGGCGGACAAAAAACATTTGGTACATGTAATTATTGACTTCAAACATTCTATTCTATCTTTGTTTTTTACCTATGCTTATAAGATTCCTCTTATATATACATAACTATGTGTAGTATTTTATAGATAGTAAATTTTGTTTACAAATGTGTACCTATTATGCAGATTTTCAGTGCATATATATTTAAAAACATGGTCTTAGGTCCTATGAATTTTCAAACTTAATAACATGTAGATACATTATTGCAGACACATTTTAATGAAATTTGTAAACAAAATTTACCTATATTTATGCCACCACTGAGCTGATCGTTGCACCAAACTTATCTAAGAGGCTGTTTATCTGGGGCCAGCTGAGTACCAGGACTGGTCCTGGCTAGGCGAGATAATTTCTTGACTCACCGGGTATCATGCTTAAACTGGGTTGGTACTGTATTTGTCATGTAAACATAGGTGAAACTTGTTTCGGCAATGTGAGCTAGCCTGGATATGGCAGCTGATTGGCCTCCATATAAACAGGCACCAATCTGTTCCGCTTGGTTCAAAGCCTGTTAATTTTCTCTGAATAGTGCAAATCAGGCAATAAGGCCACTTCCAGGAAATATGCTAAATGGCTTACTGTGTAAAATTGAGATCATATTATACCCACTTTACACAGTAAGCCATTTTGAGTAGACAATACAAACAACTGGGTTTTATACATGATTTTATTTCTCAGAAGTGTCATCTACAAATTATGGTGTTTAACATACTTTTATTTTTATTTATTTATTAACTTTACAACCATACATAAAATAGATTAAACCACTACATAATATGGTTGAAGGTATGGTCAACAGGACATGAATAGGGGCCCCCCATGAGCCCCGTGACTTCACGCATTCACGCGAAAAAAAATTCTAAATAACGCGTCACATAAAATAAAAAGCTAATTTCACGTTCACGCGGGGACGAAAAATATAGCATACCTCATTGAATTTGATGTAATGTATTAGGACATCGAACATGTACAGAAAATTGCACTGATGGTGCGCTTTTGACACTTAATTAACCACATTTTCTGATCAAACATTTTAATCTTCTTAACTCCAACAAAACTGCCATTGGTTAACACAACATGGTCAACAGGGTTAGCAGGCATTTTGAAACGCTTTTAAACATACTGCTTTGAATGAATTAAAATTGAGCATCTAAAACAAATCGAGAAACATGAAACCACTTCATTAAGGTAAATTTTAAGCAATTAGCGGCTCATACCTCAAGCAAATCTACTATTGAAACGAACTGTTCTTCCATATCTCGAACGTCCACCAAGAAGAAACGATGTCTCCCTTCCGACTTCAGCAGTTTGAAAGTCCTGAAGATTTTGTATACTCGTCCGTGAAAGTTCAGTAGCCATGTCTTCAATGTCAGATTCATCGTCATCATAATGCAGAATTTCGTCATTTTCTTCTGGATCTGAATCTTTGGCAGTGTTTGGGACCAGCTCTTGTTCGTCATTGTTTTCTTCTGAATCATTGGCAGTGTTTGGGACCAGCTCTACTTCATAGCTTCCCTCGGGTAGCGTTCAGCTTTGCCATTGTTGTTTCTTGGCGAACACTTCTCTGACGAACTACAGCACCGTTCAGTGAGGCCCATTCTCTCATCAGCACTTTCTTGTCGTCTTCAAGTTGTCTTGGGTCCGCTGGCTTTGGGAAACGTAATTCATTTAGTTTTAAACCACTTTCAGGAGGTGTATACCAACGTGCTTGATTGCTAGTGTAATAAAATGCACTCCAATTTGTGAGAGCTTTGACACTTTCTTTGATAGATGAGGAAAATGACCTTGCATATTGAAGCATTGTTTGCACACCATGCTTGAAGTTTACCGTGGAGTGCAAATGCTCAATGTCTAGTGTCATACAACTAAGTAGATTGGTTGAATCATAGTCAAATTCGTCAAGATTTGATTTCAATTTTGCGAGTCCCCATTGTAGTAAGAATATTGACTTCATGGTTTTGGCAGAAATACTTCCCTCTGGGCCGTTCAAAGATTTGGGAAGGTTTTCGTGTTGTTGTCTTATGACTTCTTCGTTTTCTTGAAGTGTATCATTGCATTGTGTTACAAGTGCAATGGCTTCGTCCATCGTCTTAGTATCGTAAGGCTGGTGCTTTTCGTGTACGGAAAATGCAGTGCTTAATTTACCAACCGCCTTTAGGAAAGAAGCAGTGTTCTTTAACGTAGTTAACATTCGAATAGATCCTGTGGCGTAGTCTGACAAATATACTACATGGTCAAATTCCACACATATACCAGATATTTTGTAAAAACAGGCAAACTGGACTGTGCCATCTCTGCTTCCACCTTCAGAATCTCCTGCAAATGTTGTTATCCTGCTATTTTGCCAAAAGTACAAACGGTGATCATCGTTACTTGTGAAGAGAAATCCCTCTTTATACACGTAACCGTATCGAGGACTGTATCCTGATGACTCTGGTACGACGATTGACGATATCTGTGTTTCAAGGTTGAGCATGAAAATGCATTTGCCATAAAAAACAAGCAGACTAGATTTGTGTAACAAAAGGCAGTACACTTTCTCCCAAGACTCGTGATAAGAGACGACAGTAACTGCAGTCCCTTGAATACCTACACTGTCACGTTTTAAGTGTATTTGCTCAATGCTCCGTTTGGACGAACATGCACTGTAAATCAGGTGTTGATCAACTATCGAGATGTCATCAAACTGCAGAGAATTATTTTCAACAAAGTTAATTTCAGTCGAGTTCCATTTCTTTTCTTCATACAATCTCCGTTGTGTTTTCTGATGAGCTAACAAACGAGCTTTGGATTCTTTCACGGTGCGACCAGCCTCCACATTGAGCTCTGCGAGTAAAGGATCGATGTCCTTCTTGAGTCGTAGTTTCTCTATGGAGATATTTGGAGAACTACGCGGTTTTATATTGTAGAATGATATGGGATTTTCTTTTCCACAGTTATAGACCAAGTTAGCAATGTGGTAAATCTTATCCCCTTTCAGAGAAGCGCATATCAGCTCAATATCCTGGATTGGGTTGTGTAGCTTGGATTTGTACAATTTGTATACCTTTTTCTGGTCGTCGTAGCACAAGAAAAGTATCCATCCATGTGGCCCGACTGCAACACTGGTGATGTTCTTATATGTGTTGATACGGTTTGTTGCCGTAAATCTGACCATTTCGGGAACGATGGTGTGTGTCACAAAACCAAGGCCTGCCACGTAGTCACACAGCTCAGTATTACACAGTTTCAATACGGCTGTTGGATCTTGTCGATCACGGTTCCTGACGTAATCGTTCTTGGGCAAATAGCTCTTCATTTTCTTTCTGACAACTGACTCTGATTTATTGCACAATGTGTAAAGTATACTTAGACATCCTCTCATTATTGAACTGCAAATACCAATTAGCAAAACTGGCTTTGCTCGTTTTCAAAACGTGAGGACAATCTGGGAAAATGGATAGGAGGTGAAGGTTATGATCAATGGTTCCTTTCTCCAAAGCATCTTTGAGCTGGAGTAAACACTGTTTGTTACCTTCCTCACAATCCACAGTCAGTACCATGACGACCCTTCTTATACACTTCACGCCATTAGACAGGCAATACTCGCAAGCTCGAACTGATGGAATGTAACTTTTATGTCCAAGTGGAATACAACTCTCACAAACAGCTTTTGAATCATAACATCGTTGACATTCGCTTGCACAATGTTCATGCTGATTCTTATCGATGATCAAATCACTTGTCTTACAGCGCTTCAAACAGTTCTGACAAATTTGCAGAAGCTTCACCTGATTTGTGAATAACTCCTGCATATTTTTGCCTGTTTTACCCGCTTTTCCAACATACTGCACAGCAACAGGAAGACTGAATTTGTTATCGATTGTTGTCACGGAGGTCACGAGAACTTCTCGAACCAGAGATTTCTGCAATGTTTCCTTTGACAGAAATGGATTGTCATTTACATAATCTAGATCGACGCTGAATTCAAGCCCTATATTTTGTTTCATTCTTTCATCAAACTGAATTGCTGGGTGAAGAGCTGTTCCATCATTTGCGAGAACTACTGGATAAACTTCTAACGAATTAGTAGCAATAAGTGTGGCAGGTTTCTGTTCAAATCCTGCTTTGTTGCAAAGAGTGTAATTCAAATCACTTAAATGCTTGTGAACACCGGATTGTGTGGAGTATGCCGCTTGTTTTTTGCGCAGAGTCTCAGTCGACGGTCCTCCAAAATTCATGTTCACTCTCCGCCCTTATTGGCACATAGACGGCCCTGCCCTGCTTGCATAGGTCCTCTAACCATATTGTACGTTCGTTGACCACCAAGATAGGCCAGAGAGCTGAAAAATTCGACAACGTCACTGTCCCATGGATGCAAGGGATTGTAGAATATTTCCACCACATCTGACAAATATTTGTAGAAGATCCTGTCCTTTGGTATCTTCCCAGCTTTAATTAGCCTATTTAAGCGCTTGCACACGGGGTCAGCATCTTCAACTGCTAAACCAATAAACCTCCAGTCGCTATCAAATTCAGAAGAGTTTCCAAGAATTTCGACATCTGAGTCAATATCTGTGTGCTGTTCAGACAGTCCAGCTTCCACCCCGTCATCATTATTGCTTTCAAAGTCGTCAGAACTGACCATTTGAATGTCATCATCTTCGAATCTGAAGATGAAACATTGGAACACCATTACAGTAAGTAGACTAAATACCGTACCGGTCAGTGCCATACAGTACAGTATATACGGTTAACTTATGAACAAATCTCATATTTGGGTGGACATCTTTTCAATTCAGCCTTTTCAACCACAATAGAAGTTCAAAAGAAAGCAATTGTAAAAAGTAGGTTGAGCGACCAACTTGGTGGGTAAAAACGTATGATTTTGGCGGTTTTATCTGCCTAAAAATAACTTACAAGTACGTAAGTCAATCAACATTGCAAAAATTCCTGCTTACAATATAGAAATAAAATTGAGATAATAGTGTCAAGGGTTACTATTAACTGATAAAACAAGAAAATTATAGTATAACTTGCAGTTATTAATATTGTACATTATTAAGCTTATGGTATAATTGTTGATTTCAATGCAGTTAATAAAGAAGTTTAAACTTGAAAGCATAACAAATAAAAAAGAAAAGTTATTATTTTAGATTTATTACTTTTCCTCTTCGGAGAGTTCAATGTCCGAGTCGTACTCTAACATAGGCCTTTTTGCAGTGGTTGGGCTCATGTCTTCCCCAAGGTTGTTATTGCTTGAAGGCCTTGTTTTCCTGGCAAACGCTTCTTTGATAGTCTGTTGACTTTTTGCTCTTTGCCTCTCTGTTGCCTTTTTTTCACAGTTGTCAAAGTGGCCTAAAAGTTATAAACATTCGGTTAAATAAATACAAAAGATATTCTAATATAGATGCAGTGGTAAAAATAGCACAAATACTTACGTTTTTTGAAATATTGTATCCTCCCGTTTGTTTTCGCATCAACGCAAACCATGGATTTGTTTTTACATATTCCACAGTGAATATTCCAAGGCCACACAATAGGTTTTTGTTTACTTTTTATAGCCTTTATAATACGCTGTTTGGACGAATCTTGCAGTGTGCTTCCTTGAAACTTCTCAAGTAGTTCTATGGTTCAAATGGAATATATACTTGGGTGAATAAAACGATAGTGGCCGCTTTTACATAGTTAGATTGTCAGATTTCAACAGTCAAAATATCTAAGCAATATTAAATACCTTTCTTAAATGCATCCTCGTCATCAATTATTGCTACCTCTGAAACTATTTTTGAGGTTTCTGGAAGTGAAGAGCCAACAACTTCTATGTTTATAATGGGAACGTTCTTGGAAAATGATGTAATCACAGGATATACTGTAACTGTAAAAATGAAAAAGTATCATTATATTATAATATTCAAATTTTTCCAAACGAAGTAAAAATTTCAAGGAAACTAACAGTTAAGGAAATTAAAAAAATGTATTGAAATTTTGAATGCTTTACTGTCCATGGTTTTAAGAGGCTTTATGTTTTCAACGGAAGGTACCAGGGCTACCAGTGTAGGTAGAGACATTAAACACAAAGCTGCTGTGTGAAGGAGAATTGACAATCTGGGCCAATCTGGGGAAGACAAACAAAACTTTTATTTTTCCTCACTTTATTTATGAATAAATTTCTTATAAAACTTGTAGAATTTGTTTGCAAAATAAACTTTCAAATATATTTTCAGAACATTGTAGCTCCCAGGGCCCCCAGGCAGCCTGTAAAATTGATGTTTCTCTTGTTAACCCATTAAGGCACATTGTTCCCAATGGCAATGATTGGCAAATGATTGTTGTACATTGGGTCAAACCTCTACCTAATATGTTGTACATTGGGTCAAACCTCTACCTCTATAGTAACTGTACCAGAACTTACTTTGTAATTTGTCATTTCCATTTAGAATTGCTGGCAATTCTAAAGTCACATGAAAATCTGTATTAATTGCATACAGAATCACACCATTGGTTCCTTTGTGTTCTCTGCTTAGTCGCATTTCAAAGTTATTACCAAAGCCGATATCTCTGCAAATAGCTTGTATCCCTCCCTGGAAACTGCAAGAAAGATGTACATTGATTCACATAAGCTTTGCTGAAATCTATATCATAAAAATGTGCCTGGTCGCATGGAGTAAAATATAACTCATTTTTAAATTTTTGTATGGATAAATCAAACCAAATAGGCATAACATAAGGCAACATAATACTGGGATATATATAGGCCTATATATGGGGCATATAGACAGGGCCTATAATTATAATAAAATTATTTGTATATATTATATTCTCGAGGCCGATGAGCCTTATTAAAGGTGCTTTGTAAAGGCCTGTAAATACACATAGTCTATTAACAATATTGAAATAATTACTGAGTACAATGGCCTGCAATGCACTTCATAGGCCCGTTATATTACCGGTATTAATATTTTGCATGGTAAAGCCATTACAAATTTACAAGTTTTCACAAAGTTAAACACAAAAATAAATAAAATAATAGGGATATAAAATAATAAATCTAGCTAAATCTGAACAACACAGAAGTGGCCAGAGGCGACCTGCCTGTTTTATATTTCACTTCTCAGTATAGGTCATTATAGGGTGACCTGGCGGCCGACAAATAGATATAGCTAGTCTAGATTATGAAATACGATTCAATATAATTCAATACTACAATAGGCCACAAACACACAGGCCCATATGGGCAACAATGCAATATGCTTTGGCAACCATTTTGTACAGCTTGAATTAATTTATACAGGAAATATAAAAAATTCACCCTTATAAGCCTTATAAGGCCTTATAAATAAAATCATTAAAAATAATCACTGTTATTTTAGTCATATTTCAGTCCAAATCCCTCGGACAGGAGCCTCGGACAGGACACACAAGCCACAGAAAACATGCATATTTATATATTCAAATTTTATTAAATTAAAAAAATTGAAATTCACGTACCTGACAATGCTTTTCAGCTTCGTTAAACTTCTAATTCCCGTTGGAATTCTGGCTCGATACCTCTCTTTTCGTACATAATCAAGTTTAGTCTTTCCCTTTTGATAGAAAATTGCAATGCATTCGATAATGCTTTCAGGGCTTTCAGCGCTTTGTCCTTCTCGGCCTTCTCGACTATCTTGCGGCAAAACTGCCGCCATATTTTCATCATAGGGTCTTAGCGGAAGTGGAGTAGCAATTAGGAAGTGGAATGTGCCACAGGAGGCCACAGAAAAATCGTTGAAATAGTGAAATGGCCTGAAATAATTAACGCCAAATATAAAGTCTGTTCTGTTTTGCGCCTTTTGCCTTTTGGCAGCGATATTTTTAATGTTAACTTCATTTCTGGTGCACGTAATCACGTTATTTGGTAAAGCAATCACGAAATCTGCCGCTTAAATTGGCTTATTCCCGCCTCTCGCCAACATTTAAATTCACGATTTCACGCACCAAAAATAAATTAATCACGTAATAACGCCGAAAATAACAGCTAAACACGCGTCACGCAAAAATCATGGGGGGCCCCTGAATAGCCCCATGTGAAGATCAACCTTTATGAAAACAAACTATAACAAACATAAATCAAAGACGAGAACAAATATAATATTTGCAGAAAACATGACGAATTACGAACAACAGCTTAAGTTGAAAGAGCGGCACTTAGAACAGAATGTTTTCCAAGTGCGCATGCTGTTTACATCGAAAGATGAATGAAGTAGAGAAGAGTAATGGACAGTTAGTCTGTTTTTAAAGGAGGAAACGGATGAACTTTTACGAATGGTGGGAGAGAGATTATTCCAGAGAAAGACAATTCGGTTGAAAAAAGAGTTCCTAAAGAGAGAAATCCTGCAATGATTAACATGAAGCAAGTTGTCCGAACTTGAACGGGTGTGAGACAAGCTGTTTGAAGAAAAAGTGACGAAAGAGGAGATATCTAGGTCGAAGAGACCTTGCTTACATTTAAAAAAGAAGACGAGATCCTTTAGTTCCAACCAGTAGGATATTGGTAATAGATTAAGCTTCTTAAGGCATTCAGGATATGGCAGCTCATAATCCTGAAGGATAAATTTACTAGCTCGTCTTTGAACACCCTCGATGATTGCAAGATCACGTGACGATCCTTGGGGTGCCCAGATCTCACTACCATATGACAGATGAGATCGGATGAGAGCAAGATAAAGAAGCCTACGGCAGCGAATATCAGACATTTGCATACAATTCCTACGAAGAAAACCAAGCGATTGGCTTTTGCAGTGCAGCTGGCGATGTGAGTGGACCACTTTAGGTCATTACTGATAACAACACCCAAGTCTACTTGGTTAGCTATGCTCTTAACTGGATCGTTGTTAAGAAAGTAGCAATGAGTTGGAGGGTTACGTTTGCGGGATATCCTAAATAGGAGCGTCTTTGAGACATTAAATTTCATTTTCCAGTTAAGTGACCAGTTGGACATAGCGTCCAGGTCAAGCTGAAGGAGATCACGATCAACTGGTGATCGTATAGCACGATAACACTTGCTGTCATCAGCAAAAAGTGCAACGATACTATTATTGGTTACCTCTGGAAGGTCATTAACATAAAGAATGAATAAGAGAGGACCTATTACACTACCTTGTGGCACCCCAGAGGTAACATTAAGATAAGATGAGGAAGCTCCTTCAACGACAACACACTGTTTGCGATCACGAAGGTAATCAGCAAACCAGTTAAGAAGTGGACCTGAGATTCCAAACGATTTAAGTTTGAACAAAAGTTTGCTATGGGACACCGAGTCAAACGCTTTAGCAAAGTCGAGATAAATCAGGTCTGTTTCCTTTCCAGAGTCAAGAGTACGACCAAGGTTGTGAAGTACACTCAAAAGTTGAGTAACACACGACCTTTTGCAACGAAAGCCGTGTTGAAGATCGTACAAGGAGTTTTCAACAAAAGAAGAAACCTGAAGCAGAACACCACCGCCCCATTTACCAGTT
The DNA here is from genome assembly GCA_016169945.1 of Trachythela sp. YZ-2020. NCBI lineage: Eukaryota > Metazoa > Cnidaria > Anthozoa > Malacalcyonacea > Clavulariidae > Trachythela > Trachythela sp. YZ-2020. The sequence continues at coordinate 645,726 of JADLSH010000333.1, forward strand.
CGACGATCTCGCCGAACTAGCTTGTATCCAACAGGCAAGATTTCATCATCACGCACATTGACAGTGAGCCAAGCTCCACCAAAGCAATCACATCTACACTATTGCCATAAACTATCTCATGTAGATAAGAAAGCTTATTCACGACGCAATTAGTTGTAGGGTTACGATGATTCGCCTTCAGACTTCTGACGTTCTGATACAGAACATTAAACGAAGAACGGGATTTAGGATTGGTAAGTCCTCGCACATTAGGTGATGATGTAGAAATGCTGCAGTCAGGACCGGGATAAGTAGAAATGTCATTAGATAAAGATATAAGTATCAGGGAGATGGAAAAGTTCATGGCAATATGAAGTCCACGGATTAGTTTCATATTTGACGAAAGAGGCTTGGTGGAGTTTGAGCGACGATTAATACGAGAATGTGAATATTCATTCATATTGGGATTTGCCAATAACTGAGAAACATACAAAGTTTCACAGTTGAGATACGCTGGTGTAGAGTGGGACAAGTCTCTAGTAAAACTTGACAAGTATACGAAAATATGCAAAATAACAAGTAAATTACGCGGAGACAACGTTAATGCGACATACGCCATAGTAGATCACGCGAAAAAATATCAGGGGAAATCCCACAGCAGTTGAAATGTTGAAATTATAGAAGACCAAAGTCTCAGGTTACGATGGCCAAGGGCGAAGTTCAAACAGAGACGCTCTTGCAATAATAAACAATCATGAATAATTAGGAAAGCGTTAAATATGGTGATCACAAAATCAATTCTTATATCCCAAATAACTGAACAATATAATAGAGTGTCACGATCTGCAATTCTATGGCAGAAAATTCACTTTAAACGGCAGACAGACGATTACAAGTTAACATAGTAACCATGACAAATGCCGCTTGATATATTATAGCTGGCCAATACAATTAATTTCCAACCGTCGAAAAGATAAAATAGATGTAGTTTAAAATCTCTATATCCAACCGACACCAAAACTTGACAGGATGACAGGAACACAGAACGTAGTTAACAGAGAGAGTTTAAAACAAATCCAATAAACGGTTGACGAGATAATGACAATAACGCAAAATTCAGGATTAGTAGTGAGACGCAACGTCAACTGACGACCAAGACGAATAATCCAAAATAAATGAACAAATCCAACGATAAACTGAACAATAACTATATCCACTTAATTCTCTGGGATTTTATACTCAGTTTAGCACCACGTTTGATTGAATATAAAAAAGATAGAGGTTGTAAAGGATCGAAAAAAGCGCACACATTAGTGGCGTGACCTCACAGCTTTCGACTCAACTGTCTTAAGGGTATAAGATTTATACGCATACACTTGTGCCTCTCTCCTTCGCAGAGGCTTGGATAAAAAAAATTATAAAAGGTACGCTAATATTGGATAATAAACTGAAACTAATGTACTTAAAAATTGGGATGAAATGTACATACAAATACTAATACAATATGCTGTAAAATTTAAAGTATTTAAAGTTAACAAGAGTTAACAAGAAATATTGGATGTACAGTATCATAGTTATTGCTCAAAATCCCATCCCTTCACAAGTTTTTATCCTCTGGAATATTTTAAGACAGAGTATAATAACAAAGTGTGGTGCATTGCAGCTTAACCGTTTAACAAGACATATATGTCATGTAGTTTCGTTAAGCCATTAGAGTGCAAGACCCTTCCCAATTGAGAAGTAAGAGTAAAATAACAAAGTGAGGCAGACTGCAGCTTAATTGGAGAACAAGGCGCATTGGCATATAGTTGTTCATTGAACGCATAGACAGAGTATAATATCAAAGTTGGGTGCATTGCGGTAAAGATCTGGGACTACCCAAACCTCATGGGACAAGTATGGATAAAGACTGTTTTGCCAGCTGGTGTTGTAATGGCAATCTATTGAAAGCTTAACCCATTAATCTCAAACACTTTCCCCTTGACGAGTAAAATCAACTAAGGTTACTAAGGGGCTGTTTATATGAAAGCTGGGCTAGCTGACCGAGCCAGCCCGGTAAGCAGGATAAATCTGCCTTCTGTTTATATGAGAAAATTTCATCCCGGCAAGCAAGATGATTTTGTTGTTTTGACCGGGCTGACCCGGTTAGCGAGTGTTTATATTGGGAAATTTTCATCCCGGCAGAGACATGGGCAGATGGTCTGGATAACCCATTAACACCCAACACTTTCCCCTTGATGAGTAAAACTGGCTGGCGTTAGAGAGTGTAGAATGAGAAAGTGGGTGCTTTAGAGCACATTGTTGATTTATGTGTTAATAAGAAAGGGACGAGCATGATTGCATGAATCCAGGTCTCAACACTACCAGAAATTACATACTCTAGTGTTTTGTAATGGTAAATCTGTTCTGCCTCCACCTGCCTAGTAATGTCATCATCTACTAAATAATCTCCAAACTCCCTCACTAATTAGTCTGGTCAAATGCAACATACATGTCATATTTTTCAATAATTTTGTCCTCATGCACATCAAATATTGTTGAAAATGTTCACTTCTCTGCGTATGGCCATATTACTGAAGTATATAGATACAATGCACTCTCAAATCATCCATGGAATAGGTTCTATTTACATTTGAGAGAAGCAAAAATAGCAAGTATATATAAACTATACTACTATAGTAGGCAGAATGAGAATGAGAAAGACAATGCTTATTACACAATAATATAATAGCCTACTTCACTGAATTTGGCGACGTTTGTTGATATATAGTTTACTTACCTAACAAACAAGTTATTTTACCTTTTCATCTAGTTTTTAAAGCACTAATTTCTTCGCCCGAGCCTGCTTTTTCATCTCCTCGATAGCTTTCCAATTCATTCATATATTCGGCGACATTGAAAAGTTCATATTGATGTCCCGTGCAAACGGCATTTTTTCGCCGTGGTTCAGGGTTGGATATAAGAAGATTTTTTCAAAAGTAAAATCTTCTTATTTCTTATATTAATATAAGAAGATTTTATAGCAATATAAGAAGATTTTCGATGACGTCATTCGACATCAAGGAAATATGACGTCATTCAACATCAAGGAAATATGACGTCATAAGTAAAAAATAAACATAGCCTTCACGCTTGGAGGCTATGTCATTGTCCCTGAGTTCATGCCGCAATAGATATAAACAATTAAACATTACAAATAAGATTTCTTACATTATAATAGTATACATCTCTTCGAAAAAGTTTATAAACACGAACTAAATAATCAGTTCAACCTTAGCGGTTATGTTTTTGTTCCTGAGTTCATTGATTCCCGTCAATGTCCATCAGTTCTTCGTTGATTCCCATCAATTCAACATTATCATTATCATCATCATCATTATCATCGTCATCACTGTTATCATAGCACCAACTCGAGGGACCTTCAAGCTGACTCGCGTTGGTTTTAATGTAGACAAGTTTCTTTACTTTTTCTGCTCCAAGACGGTTGCGTAATTTGCTGTGAATAAAACCAAAAGTGGAAAAATTACGCTCGGAAGCAGCGGACGATGCTGCCATTGAAAAGACACGGATGGCAAGATCTTGTAACAATGGCCAATCTGTACTGTCTGCTTTCCACCACTCAAGGCATGATTTTGTTTCGCCAATTATCTTGAAACGAAATGTGTTTTCTTCTCTCTCGTTGAGTGCGTCAATCCTAAAGCTGGTATACTCTTGGGCTAGTTGGTCCTTTCTTTCTTGGCTTGTTGTTCCATCTGCCATTGGAAAAGCGAATACAAAATCTTCAATCTCCTTTCGTAGCTTGCGGGTCATGCGGTCTCCCAAGTAGCGAGGGTCGAGTAGGTAAGCTATCCCATGTGCATCGCCATACATAAATTGAAAACGCTGTTTCACGAGTTGCACAAGGTACGTCTTCTTGTGAGCATCTATGCTGGTCATGGCATGCATCTTATCCTCAATTTCTAGAAATGCATTGAAGACATCGGAGCATGAAACAGCATCACTTTGAAAGATCTTGATAAATTTGTCAATTGGCTGCAGAATTCTAATGCATTCGAGTGAATGGACAAAATCGGGATCGGTGATTATCTCTTTGATAACAGCGCGTTTCTCTTGTTGCTTCGCATTACCTTTGCTCGCAAAATCACGTTGGGATACAAGGCCATTCAGGATATTGTCAGCATCTCGCAACGATTTAAAACAACCAAGAATCGTGCCCCAGTGTGTTGCCGCAGGTTGAACTAAGTTTTTCAACTTTTCCGCTTTCAACGCCTTGTTAAGGGCCGCCCTGGGCTCGTGATGGTTGTGATAAAAAGAGACAATGTCCTTGCAATTGGTGGCAAAATTAAGCAAGTCCTCGAAAGGATACCCATCAGGATAGTTCCCATCAGCATTCTTTGTGGCTGCAAAAATATCTTTAACCAGCAGATTCAGACCATGCGCAACACAGCCATGAAAGAAACGATGCGGATACTTTTGTTCAAGTGCTTTCCACGCCTTCTTATTTGCCGATGTATTGTCGGTAATCGCACCAACCACCTTACCACCAAGGTTGTCCATAACGCGAGCTAAATCGCTGGCGATCCATTCAGCATTATGCCCCTGCTCTTCAGTGTGTACAGCTTCAAGAAACAAGGAAAATGTGGGGCAGACAGCCATGTAGTTAACGATGGGCTCATTTAACATGCTAGACCATGCATCACTCGCGATGCTAACGTATTGGGTGTTACTGGAAAGTTTGTTATCCACTTCAGTTTTTATCTTTTGGTAACATTCCTGAAGTAAACCACCTTTGCTATCGTCAGCTAACTTCTTTCGGGATGGTAATCTTGCACCTGGTCTGGCCAATTGCATAGCCCGAAGGAGATGTGGATTTTCAATACGCATGAAGCTTGTTCCAGTGGAATAGAAATACATGGCCATTTCCTGATTGAACTTTCTTTGCTCAGTAGTGTTGAAGTGAGGAATGGCAAACAATCTTAACGACTGCTGAGAATGTCGAATTGGTGCGTTGCTTTTGGCACTGGCACTGGTGAAGTCGGTCATTTTCGGGCAGCGCTCTTATTATTGCCGTTCTTCCACCAGTCGGGACGATCAATAACTGGCATATCCAACATCAATTTTTTGAATGGTCTGCATTTTCGAAGATGAGTCTCAACGGACAACGTTTTATGGTGGTGTCGAATGGTCTCTTTGCAATGTTTGCAGACAGCGTGGTTGGGTTTATCCATGGATTGAACACCTGATTCATCAAAGGCGTCCTTCCAGATAGGATGCTTTGGCTTTCCAACTTTTCGGACAACTTCCCCTTCATTATTCTCACTCTCACTTTGATTGGTTTCTGCAGTTGCAGGTTGAACAAGTGTACTATTGTTCATGATACCTAACTGAAAAACGAAACTTTAAAATATAGCTAATGGTTTTATAATTACTTCCAAAATACGTTTTAATGCATAATTTTTACGATAGATACTTGGTAGTGTCCACAATATTTAACAAATATTTTAGTTTTGCCTTAGTCTGTTAGTCATCGAACTTTTCAGTGATGCTACAGTGCTACACAGCTACAAAGTCAAAGACAAAGATATTTCTCTTTTTCTGTTTTACACTTTTACATTGTTTTGTTAATTTGTTAATACTGATAAAATCATTAAAATGATAAATAAATTCGCACGACAAAGAAATATTCCAGCAAATATACTTAAAAGACGATCTATTTAATATTATTTATGAATTGTACGTACCTTTTATAACGATGACATTCACGTACATTTTTCCAAAAACATGTGTCCGTGGTTGCACAATGGCTGCCATGACATGTAGGCCCGCATGCTGGGATATGCTGACACCTGTTCGCAGGGCGCAGGCTTTTGTGTTCAAATTCAATATGGCGATTTTGTATCATTCAAAAACTGAAAAACTTCTGTCAATGGTTCAAAGCATCAAATTCACAACTTCAAAGTACAAAATTATCGAAAATAATATAAGAAGATATAAGAAGATATTCCCCCAAAAAATAAATCTTCTTATATTAATATAAGAAGATATAAGAAGAAATAATATAAGAAGATTTGCCAACCCTGCCGTGGTTTAACGAAAATCCAAAAACAAAAACGATAGGGTTTTAAGTTGACAATATGACTTCACAAAAATCGAAAACAATCGGATGAACAATAAAAAACTTAAAGCAAGCCGAAAATTGCGAACTTTTAGCAAATTTCGCTAAAAGCGAGAAGTCTTGCAATAGTCTCCTCCTTCACAAACAAAGCAAACAGCGTAACCATGGCAACTTTGGTATCGAAATTATCCTTGAAAATCCCTCTTTCAACCCCAATAGGTTTTGTATTACCTTGAATTACCCTAATTGTGCAAGGGCCAAAATAAATTGCGCAATTTTGGAAGTGAAATTAGTCACCAGTCTTTCGATATTTTGCGCACGGAATTGCAGAAAATTTGTCACACTTTTGATTGGCGCTTTGGCATGCATTTTTGCCAAGCGTGTCAGGATAAGGTCCTTGTAGAATATTGGAAACGGTCGTGGAATAAGAAATGGCAGCCATGGGTACAAAGGGCCTGCCAGCAATTAGCCATGGACTGACAAATTTTTGAAAGACTATATATTTGACTGCATTTGAACTACAGGATTCGAAGCTTTGTGCAGAGACAAAACGCCAAATTAGGGGTTTCATGTCACAGTAAACTGAGTAAACAAATTAAAAGTGTTGGCATGCAAGGCACTTCTACACTATGGAATTTTCCGCACAAACTCTAATTGTATGTAGAAAACAATTTCAGTGGTAGAAAACTGCAATTATTGTAGTGTTAATACAAAAAATTGAATGAATGCTGTCAGGTTGATCAGGCCTCTGCAATTGCAGTGCCAAACTCTAATCTTGGCTCTGCAATTGCAGTACCAAGATTGGAGTTCGGCACTGCAATTGCAGAGCCAAGATTGGAGTTTGGCACTGCAATTGCAGAGTCAAGATTGGAGTCTGGCACTGGAATGGCAGAGCTAAAGTTGGAGTTTGGCGCTGCAATTGCTGAGACAAGATAAGCACATACAAAACAACCGTTTTTTTTGCAGAATATAGCAACACCTAATTGTTCGTTGCAAGAAACTGATTAATATTGTCTAAATAGCATTATAAAAGTCAATTTTCTGAATTTGTTGTCAATATTTGAGATAATAGTAAAATTTCGAAGGATTTTGTCTAAATAGAATATTTCACTTAGCTTTAGAACGTGTTTACACTACTAGTGAGGCAATTACCTTGTAGTGGACATTCGTTACTTTCTCTGCAGTTACAGGTTTTTTCTCGTTGTTGATTTTTCCTCCTTGCTGTTGTTCCTTGACATTATACCCTCGATTTAAAAGATGGAAGTTACAGACCCTACAGAAAACCTAACAACGATCCGTTATACATTAACAGCCATTCCAACCATCCACTTTCTATCATAAGGCAGTTACCTATGTCCATCAACAAGCGAATCGCTCAACTATCCTCAGACGGACACTCATTCAATCTTTCGGCTCCAGTGTATGAAAGCGCCCTACAACGAAGCAATTACCCCACAAGGCTACAATACAACATCAGCACCAAGACTAGTACACCAAGACTGTTGCCATGTTAGAAAATTTCTAGTGGGAAACGTTAAATGCGCGCATGAAAGTACCGTGCAGAGCCAACAAGATCACGAGCGCATGCACGCGTAAACAAACAATCATCAACGGTTAATCCTGTGTAACCCGAAGATGCCTTCCTCAGGCATGAAACTTTAAATAGTTATGTATCTTCCTATATTGTGAAGAAACCTCCTCCCCCTTCAACGCACTGTTGATTAAAGCAGATTATATATATAGTCTTTTTGGCTTTTCTATTGTCCAAGCATTCGAAATATTCGATTAATTTATTTGCGCCTATCATTACTGTACCAGAAATGCGTCTCATTTACCAACTTGGCACCATTCATCCTCTCGGCATTAACGAGCGCTTCTCTTACATTTAACTCCTATCTGTTTATGCCTCAGTGCCATCAGCAGATACTCCACGTCTCACCTCCTCCCATATTTAGTTCCTGAATTTCTGTTTTGCTTTGTTCGCTTCTTTTTATATTAGCATATATCTTGTGACGTGATTTCCATATTTTGTTTTGATTAAATCCATCTGATTGGTTTATTTTTTATCACGTGATCGCTTTTGTATTCACTATAAAAGCACATGTTTTCCGCCGACCCATTCTACTAACTTCCACATGAAGAACTTTCAATTCGTATTGTATTTTTCAGGTAGTTTTACACATTAAACAGTCACTGCCGAATATTTGTTACACTCTACCCACACTGGCACCGCACGTTCAAGATGACTTCAAAACCTAGGGAGATGCCAAGCATCATGGGGCGAGCCTGAGCAAGAGCAATAATAAGATGCGAGTAAAACATGTGTCAGTTTGTTACTTTAATATGATTCAGTGCTCATGTTCGCACAATTTGTGTAATATCCATTTTAACGGCTTTATATATGCACATACATTTTCAGAAATTTTCAGAAAGCGCTGTACAATTGCTGCAATTATTTGGGGCGAGCCTGAGCGAGTCCCATAGTTTGGTAATCGAGCTCAAACGCAATGCATTATGGTGCGTACGTATACGTTCGTACGTACACATAACTTTCACTGCAGTGAGTAAACCTTACCGGTTTTCCGCCTTTTCTTATTATATGCAATATATAGTTTAATTAACAAACTTCCCGGAACTTCTGGCAAATCATGAATAAATCCCACCGGCTGTTTTGTGAAATTGACAATTCTTCATGTGATGAAATATATAGCCACATTTATGTAAATGAAACTCAAAAGGAGCCACTGAATAATGCGGGCGCATGTGGAATTAGCCCGCACCACCTGTCCCCTGTTGCAGGCGTTATGGCGTTATAATAAGTAAAGAAATGGAAGGGATGAAACAAAAGTCATGTGACATTTTTAAATGCTTCTAACTTAACCGTTTCAACTTAATTTGATTATTTCACTATGTATTTAGTATTCTCGTAGATGAACAAAGATAGCCAGTAAAGAAAAAACATAAATAAACCTGTTACTAAATTATTCTTAACAGCAAGCATTCTTCGCCATTTTTGCTATATGTGTACCACGACTGACGTCATGAATTTCTGAAGCCACCGTTCGGATGAAGTTCGGCGCTCGTGAGAAGTTCGGATTGCATCGCTATTTTAAAAATAGCTGTGATTTGTCAGTCCTGTGATCGGTATTGTAGTATTGCACCATCTTAGCGCGACTATATTTAATGGGGTTATGCAATAACCAAAGTTAACAACTAAGGAACAGCGCACAGAGTCTGGGGTTGAGATTCATGCTACAAAAGCATGGAGCATTGCGTGCAGCAACTAATTGTGCCAAGTGCAGCTTGCCAAGAGGCACAGCAACCGGGCAAAGACAGGCGGGCCACGGCGAACAATATCAACTTCGACAGCCAACTCAATACCCTCTCAAACCTGGTGTTTGAGCCTTTTAATGTTCCCAGTCTGTCGTTGCTTCATGTTGGTGTCACTACATCATTTATACTTGGGCCAGGACGCCCTCCTATTCCACCAAAATTGGTCACACAGATATTAAGCGTTAAATTTATCGAGCTGTCCGAACTTTGTCCAGAGTTTTTAGAATCGCCGCAAAGTGAATCTTCGTTATTCGCAATCGAAGGTGGCGGTATTGTTCTCATAACTAAAGTTTCGAACAAGTGCAAGCAAGACATTTTAGATATCTTGACGTAGGTAAAATGTTTCACCAGTTATATGGTAGTGGTCACGGCATATTTTCCCAATCACTTGTGTGACTTATTATCATACATGGCGTTAATACTCTCTCCTCCACAGAGGCCTTGGATCACCTCAGTAGATGGTAATAAATTAAATGTGCTAAATGGTAATATAATGAAGAAGGGGAGGGGAGAAACGGGAGAGGAAGGGAGAAAGCCTCTGCCCGATTTGTCAGCCAATATGGCGAAAAACCGGGGGATTCAATTAATTGTTTAATTCCTGTGAAACCAAATCACGTATGTAAATTTAAAAAATGCATGCTGTCGAAGAAAATATATATTTTAACATAGCTTCGACCGTTCGACATACAACGCTAGGCCATCATACTGTTGTGCTCTTTTCTAAAAGTGTTTAAAGCCCATTGACTGATATTAAAATTTCCAAATGGCAGGTACATGGCATAACCAGCAACCTGAAAAACATGGAATTACAAATTGGTAAAAGTAGCCATACTACTTACAAGTTAAAAGGTTATAAAAGTTAACAAATTATATTTTCCCGGGTGGCCGACAAAAAAGTACTCCTCTTTGACTCAGTATAACTTAAGGTTACTCCATATGATGAAAACACTGATTCCATCATTTTTTACATTTTTATATATTTGAATTGAGGGGCTGAAAATCTTTCGATTCTCACAGATTATTTTCAAAAATATTAAAATGCGACCGAGATATAACTGAAAATGTTTTAAATTTGAATAATTTTGCAGCGAAAATAGTAATTGTAATTGACATTCGGCTAATTGGTGTCAACTCAATACCGGATGGGGATGCAGGTGAGAAATTTTGTAGCACAAAATATGAAGTAACGCACATAACGCCCAATAGCTCTCATGTCCTGAATTTCGTTTTGCTGATTTAGCTTGCTCCTTATTCGCTTTGCTCTCCCTACATTTGCGTTTTGCCGGCATATTTTAATGTTTTTGTTTTGCCTGTTACGCACTTATAAGAAACTAGATAATCAATAAATGACGCAGAACCACCTGCCCAGAGCACCTTGCCAAAAGTACTTTGATGAGGTTCGATCTGATTGGCTTACAGTTTGAAGTGAGAACAGAGGGCGGAGAAACACAACAGGGAGCGGAAAACCACAGCGAAATCTCTTTTGGCCTTTTACACAGAATGAAATATTCTCAGATTGTCCTCACAAAAAGAGAAATGCACTGTGCACGTTTTATCCGATTCCTTCCAAACTTTGCCACAATGTAGAACAATAGTTAAGGAGCAAAAGTGTGTTCGTGTTTTTCGTTTAACGCCATACTTTTCGAGTTATAGGCATCCGTTCTACCTTGTATACAAAATTTGTGTGAGTCAACTTGTCTGCTTTATATCAAAGCAAATACAATAGCTGTCAAAAAATGCGAACACACTTTTGTTCTTGATTATCTGAGATGGGAAATATGATGTTTTGCAGGTCCTAGGGTTAAATCGGCGGCGTGCAAATCTCGTGACGCGAAGGAGGTCAGATTTTCAAAAGTAGCCCGTAGCAACCACAGTGTTTTAAAATATAGCATTTTTGTTAAATTGCTGGTTACAACAATGATTTATCATCACGTACACAAAATTTGATGGCAAAAGCGTAAAAATTGAGCGCGCGGTGAGCATTTTTGTAAAACGCCATTTCATCATGTGGAGTAACCTTAAAAACTAAACGAGCTCTTACACTTAAACAATAGGCATTGTATTCAATAATGTATAACTTAAATTTTGGTATATACCATGTCCATTTTAATACAGTATTGACTGAGATATTTTAATACAGTATTGAACTGTTTTTGAAACGTTCTGTTCTATATTTAAAAAGTGGATACTTTCGAGGGTTCCTAAGATGATTTTCGTGGTTAACAGGATCAGGAAGAAGTTCATGCAATTTGTTATCATGGTTTAAAACAGATTTATACAAAGACAAGCATTGTTTCTCTCTGCGTTCGTGGAGTGTAGATAATCGCGATTGATCTAGAGAAGCAGTATATGAGAGATGAGGGAACATAATCTTTATCGCTCTTTTTTTAACATGTTCGATTTGAACATTAATTTCCTTCCAATCAGATTTTATTTTACTCGAAAATAACGGTGTTCTAGGAAATTTGCACACCAGTTCAACAGTATGGGGGGAACATTGAGATTTGATAATTTTTCTGGGAGGATATTGTGGTCAACGCGATCGAAAGCTTTGGAAAAATCGATCATGCAGGATCTTATGGAGTTACCAGGGGTTTCTAAGCAATGATGGATAAGGTGAATTAGGGCATGTGCGGTGGAGCTATTCTTGATATTTCCATATTTGTAGTGGTCTAAAATGCGGCCAGATATAAGGGCTCAGCCAACGGAAAACAAATCGTTCCAATATTTTACTTAGGACAGGGGTAAGTGACATAGGTCGTCATCGACAGACTTTGGATTGGGTATTTTAGGTATTGCTAGAACGTCGGCACTTCTCCAAACGTTTGGGAGAAAGCCTTGGACGATTGAAGCATTAAATATGGAGGATATGGGATCACTGAGGACAGGCGCACAGGTCTTGAGGAGCCAATTGGGTATATCATCTGGCCCAGTGGATTTCTGCATGTTAATTTGGGACAGTTCATACTCAACTTGTTGGGATGTGATGGTGAATTCATCCGGAACTGAGAGGATTGGTAATCTGGTAAAGTTGAGTGGTGGAATATCTTTTGAAACTTTGCAGAAAGATTCAGCAATCGTATCAGCTAAATCAGCACCTCATTTAAAAACCCCTTTATGGAAGACTGGACATGCCAGGAGGTTTAGAAAAACCTGCTAGGCGTTTAATATTTTGCCACCATTTCTTTGAGTTAATATCTTGAGTATTTAAAATTATTTTAGTAAAATAGATGTGGCGTGCCTCTTTACACATTTGTTGACTTTGTTGGGATAGAAGGTGTACATTTGAGTATGGCCAATTAGCCATGCACGCTGTCGTTTGTTAATGAAAACTTTCATTTCAGGATTAATCCATGGTTTGTCAGAAGGATGGATCTTAATACTGCGCATTGGAAGGGTAGAATCCATCCCTTGGGATATAATTTCAGTAAAGAGGGAAACTTTGTCGTTACATGATGTAGTATGGCAGAGTGGGATCCAGTCAGCCAGCGACAATTTTATAAATAGATCATGTTTATTGGAAGGTTGAGAATCTCTTCTTAGAATGCGTTTAGTTGGTTGTGTAAATGAAGTCAGTTGCTTTGGATTGAGGAGAACACTTCAGTGATCTGACATCTGATAAAGGGTATTTGCTCCCTGTGTTGTTTTTTTAGTTTAAACGATGAACATAGGCTGCCAGGTGTAAATTGATTGAAGTCCCCTAAAATAATAATTCCTGCATTTGGGAACTTTGTTAAAGCAGTATCCAAGGATTAAAATAAATTATCTCGTAGCAGGTAGTCTTTGTTTTGAGGAGGATGGTACACTGTTGCCATGATAATTGAGCTAATTCCCCTTGGTAATCTGTTTGGTTTGAGTAAAAACCACTGTGTCTCAAATTGTAGATCTGAGAGGTAATCTAATTCAAGAAAATTTAAGTTATTGTTGATGTAAGTGCACAGGCCTCCACCGCATTGATCCTCCGGCCTATCCTTGCTTATAGTTGCAAAGTTAGGTAGGCTAATTGAGTCATCAAGTATATGGGGTGAGAGCCAGGATTCAGTTATAATAGCAATATCACAGTTATTTGTTGAAATTGTCGCATGAAGTTCATCTAATTTATTGACCATAGACCGGGTGTTGCTAAGGAATATTGTAGGAAAGGCATGCTTTCTAGTACAATTTATAGGTTGAATATTAATTAGGTTACTACGATAGGCTGCTATGGTAGACTTATTACGATTTAAAACCACATCTGGCCGATGAGAGGAAGAAAAGCAATATTCTTTGATAGGTCGGGTTGTAATTCGAACAGGAATTGGCAGTCTCGAGAATGTTTCATTGGTTTCATTACTTGGTGGACCAGTACCAAGTGGTTCAACCAATCCTGTGTCGGTCGTTTGAGATATGACAGAGGTCTGCTTCGGAATTGCTTCGGAATCTTGATCACAGATACTTTCAGCTATTACAATGTTGTTGTTGTCTACAGTTGGTAATGTATTATTTGTGATAATATCTTGAACCGCATTGGATACTCGTACAGCGGCTATTTCAATATTGTTATTGACAATGGTAGCTGGTGAATTACTTGTAAATGTTAGTTGATTTGCTTCCGATACTTGTTCCTTAGCTATTTCAATGGTGTCACACCTAGGACTATTATCAGACTGTTTTGGACCATCAATCAAAGGCAATTTATGACCCCAATCTGGTCTAAGTTGCTCTTGTGCTCGAAATTTAGACTTAATTACTGTGTTTGTGGCTTCCTCTGTAGATTTATTATTTGCCTCTGGAGAGCTTTCTTTTGGATTTACATCGCGTGGCAATGGCTTAATACCATTATTTAATTTAATTTTACCTTGGTTTTTCCGATTGTTTCTAATAGCTTTATGATCGGTAAAGCTACTGTATTGTTGTGTAGAGTGGCTACCGCGATTGGTTCTGGTCTGTCTAGCCGGCATTGTGTACATGCATTGCGATTAGCTTCCGGTATGTTATTTGAATTAATTTGAATAATTGCTTCACTTAAACATTTGTTTGTCTTTTCGGTTGACTCTAATGTATTCTGCAGTGAGGCAATTGTATAATTTAGTTCTTCAACTTCTCTATTTCGCCCCTCAACTAAAATAGTCATATCCTTTGAGTTTTTTTTTACGTCGTTTCCTTTCTTTTAGAAGATCTTGCTTTAAACATGTTATTTCGTTTCTTTCGCATAATTTATTTAGCACACGATTTTGATACTCATTGTTAGACTCGATCTGCATTTGCGTGATTGCCATATCAAGCTTTAACCCTTCGATATCAGCAGCGAGCAGATTACATCGACAGTTAGTGGTAGATCGTTGCAATATAGTGTTAGAAATAGAAGTAGATCTCACCTCATCTTGTTCCACAGAAAAGGTTTCATTCTCATGATTATGTTTTTCCACAGGCACTTGAAAAGTTGATTCTAGTGTTGTGTTATTGCCATTTGACGTCTTCGAGTCCTTTGTGAATTGACCACTTATTGAAGTCGAGCAGACTTTAATCAGCATGTCAGCTAACTCCAAACTAGTCGTTCCTTTCAGTATTAGGGTGTTTTGTTTACCGGGATGCCACGTTAATGTTAAGTCCAGATAAGAGCAAGTGAACATTTTAGAACTACCCCCGGGAGAAGTCCAAATACCGAGCAATTTAACACCATTTTCAACAAAATGTTTCAGGGATTCTAGGTTTCCAGCCCATCTAAAACGTTTGCCGTCATAACTAAGATATGAGCAATCTTGGTGTTTATTTATTTCATTTTTCATCGTATTAGAACAATGTAATGTCAAAATATACACGTTGGCCAGTAGATCTTGGTCTGAAGTATTGTTATATTAAAAAACATGAAACATAAAACCAAAGGATTATTGAAATATATATACATGGATTGTTTGTAACAGATATCTTCACTTTGTCACAGATATATTCACATTTCGGGCAGAGGCTTTCTCCCTCTCCAGTTTCTCCCTTCCTCTCCAGTTTCTCCCCTATGCCCACACTCCGAATTTTAGCGCTTCTTCATTATATTACCATTTAGCGCATTTTATTTATTACCATCTAGCAGACGTATTACCATCTAGCGATTGACTGAGGTGATCCAAAGCCTCTGTGGAGGAGAGAGGCGTTACGGCAACACGAAGTCAGTAGACGCAGAGCTGAGTCTAGATAAAGAACAATTATCATTTACTAACAATTTATTACTTTTTCATGTACTATTTAGCTCATTTTCCTAACCCTCGAACAATATCACCGATTAAATTAAACAATTTTGAAATGCAATTAGTCTCGCATCCAGATCGAGAAAACTGTTAATTACGTTTAAATGGCTTGCGTTTTGGCTTCACACTTGGTTTTCAACCGCAATTATGTAAATTGAAATCGAACATCCGTCAGTTATTGATGAATATTTAGCTAAAGAGGTTAGTCTTGGCAGAGTTTTTGGCCCTACGGATGCTCCCCCACTTAAGGATTTACACATTAGTCCCTTTGGTGTGATTCCCAAAAAAGGAGCTGACTGGCATTTTATTTTGGACTTATTTTTCCCATTTGAACATAGTGTTAACGATGGCATAGACAAAGATGATTTTTCTTTACAATATTGCTCTGTAAAGCATGCAGGTGCATTAATGGGAAAGGTTGACATCAAGAGTGCTTACCGCATAGTACCAGCGAATCCTTCCGACAGATATTTGCTAGGTATGCGATGGAAAGATAAGTTTTACGTTGATTTGGCTTTACCATTTGGCTTGCGATTGTGCCTTTCAATAGATTTATTGAAAGCTGCCCAACGTTTTTGACCGTTTTTGTGGCTCAACAAACAATGTCAGTTAGACATTGCGTGGTGGCAAGAATTTCTACCTTCATGGGACGGCGTTTTTTTTCTATCTACCAGAGTGGACACCCATCCGGATTTTTTGCTGTCCTCGGATGCTTCTGGTAGCGTTGGTTTCAGGGTGTACTCTAACAGAGAATGGTTTAACTGTTCATGGCTCCCATCGCAGCAATCCTTGTGCATCGCGTACAAGGAGTTGTTCCCAATTGTTCTTGCCTGCCATGTTTGGGGTGCTGGCTGGGCACGTAAATGCATCGAATTTCTGTGCGACAATACAGCAGTCGTCTCAGTAATTATGTCTGGCACATCTAAGGATGAACAATTAATGCATCTTCTACGTGAGTTGTATCTCGTATGTACACGCTACAACTTCAAAGTCACAGCAACACACGTGCCAGGTAAAGCTAATCGATTGGCAGATGCATTATCCCGTTTTCAAATGCAGGAATTCTTTAGATTGGCATGTCAAGCGAAGCCAACGCACGAGCAGGTCTCGCAGGAGTTACTAGTTCGCTTGACTGCACAGCTTTATTTATCTTTATTTATCTTTAAAGGTGTTAAAGGGTATAATTAGTTTTCTATTGGTTGAAAAGTATAGTGAAAACAAGGAATGCGTGTGTATCTAATATGCCTTTGCACTAAACCTTTTGTTGTACATCAAGCCGCATGCTGTTGACTTCGGGTAGTTCAGCATTGTTTCGGCACAGCATAGCATACCTGGTTGTGACATCGGGTAACTATTATTGTTTTGCCACAGCATACCTGGCTGTGACATCGGGTAATGAAGCATTGTTTCAGCACAGCATACCTGGTTGTGACATCGGGTAACTAAGCATTGTTTCAGCACAACATACCTGGTTGTGACATCGGGTGACTAAAGATTGTTTCGCCACAGCATACCTGGTTGTGACATCGGGTAACTAAGCATTGTTTCCGCACAGCATACCTGGTTGTGACATTGGGTAACTAAGCATTGTTTCAGCACAGCATACCTGGTTGTGACATCAGGTAAATAAGCATTGTTTCCGCACAGCATACCTGGTTGTGACATCGGTAACTAAGCATTGTTTCCGCACAGCATACCTGGTTGTGACATCGGTAACTAAGCATTGTTTCAGCACAGCATACCTGGTTGTGACATCGGTTAACTAAGCATTGTTTCGCCACAGCATACCTGGTTCTGACATCGGGTAACTAAGCATTGTTTCGCCACAGCATGCCTAGTTGTAACATCGGGTAAATAAGCATTGTTTCGGCACAGCATACCTGGTTGTGACATCGGGTAAATAAGCATTGTTTCGGCACAGCATACCTGGTTGAAGCTCATTGTCAGGTTGTGAAAAAAGATTACTTGGATGGGTGACATCATACAGATGGTGATATCACTATTGGTGGTCAGGTCAATACTCGAAATCGCTACATGTCCCTTGACCTGAATCCAAGTAATTGCAAATGTTTGGTAAACTGCCAACCTCGTATCCACTGCTTCTCGGGTAAACTGCCGACCTCCCACACGGGTAAGTTATGTTACTGTAGTTGTTAAATGGGGTTATGCAATAACCAAAGTTAACAACTAAGGAACAGCATGCTGAGTCTGGGGTTGAGATTCATGCTACAAAAGCATGGAGCATTGCGTGCTGCAACTAATTCTGCCAAGTGCAGCTTGCCAAGCGGACATAGTTTGAAGTTTACAGAGAAAACAAGTTGGAAAAATCCTACCATCCCACCCTTTAATCAGGCATTTGGAACGCCTTCCACTGAGTAATTCGGTGTGATAGGTGCAAATGGGTGGTCAGGTCAATACTCGAAATCGCTACATGCCCCTTGACCTGAATCCAAGTAATTGCAAATGTTTGATAAACTGCCAACCTCGTACCCAGGGCTTCTCGGGTAAACTTCGGACCTCCCACCTGTTTCACCTAACCATCCACACGGGTAAGTTATGTTACTGTAGGTGTTAATTTTGTGAATTTGCCTGTGTAAGGAAAAAAAGGGGGAGGAGATACAGAAAATTTTAAAGAACAAATTTAAACTTACCATTTTATCTTGCCAACAATCACATTTTCATACATACAGTGTCAGTGATAAAGAGTAAAATCGATTAAAATAGATAATTTGAAAATGAAATGTGTTAAATATTTCATTAGGGAATATATATACTTACAGTACATACTATGTTGTAATAGGGACCATGATTGTAATTTTATCTCTTATTCAAACTCAGTGGTTTGTTTATCTCAATGCACTGCTGTTTGTAGTCCGTGCTATTTGATCTAGTCTGTTTTCTTCTTCAAGCCTACATTGTAAATTTGCTGATGATTTTAAGCTAGTTAATCGTTCATATGTTATAGGTTCAATGACACAAGATGCAAGTGATTTCGCTCTGCTAATGGCAACATAAGAAACTCCAGCAGTTCTTTCAGATTTGCCAATATCAATTCATGCTTTTGGAAGTGTGAGTCCTTGGCTTTTGTGTATTGTTAGAGCCCAAGCAAGCCTAAGAGGTAACTGTTGCCTCTCATGGAAATCTATTTCTGTCAGTAACAAGACAGTGATTGAAAATATAGGAATACACAATGGTTGGTTTTCATTGAAAACAGGACCTCTATCGTTCTCAAATTCTACTACTACTGCAATAGGTAAGTCAGGTGGTTGATGTTGTTCTGATAGATAATATCAATAACTGTTCCAGTAGCCCCATTACAAAGGCCAACACTTGACCACAAATTCATTGTTAACATGACCCTAGCATCTTTTGCTGGAAACACAACAGGTTCTAACCCAGACATATAATCTGAGGATATCTTTTT
The DNA here is from genome assembly GCA_016169945.1 of Trachythela sp. YZ-2020. Classification (NCBI taxonomy): domain Eukaryota; kingdom Metazoa; phylum Cnidaria; class Anthozoa; order Malacalcyonacea; family Clavulariidae; genus Trachythela; species Trachythela sp. YZ-2020. The sequence goes on from JADLSH010000333.1 coordinate 664,798, forward strand.
TGCCAATGCAGATGAATGGGAAACATTAATATAAGCAATTGGATGCTCAAGTTTCATTAGTTGCTCATTATTGTAATTAGCAACTTGTTCATTACTATAAAAGAGTCTAGTAGAATCTACAAATTCACATAAGTTAGTGACATTGGATGGTTGACATGTCAGAAGTAATTACCAGTCATTGACTGTTGAGTAACCTTTGCGAAGTCGTAACAACAAATCTCTGAACTGTACTTGTTCAGATGTCATACCTTGCACTCGTTGATTTACAGTGAGTTTGACAACTTTGTCAAACATACAATATACTTGATAACCTTGTTCACCAACATCATTTGATGGTTTAGCATAGTAAAGCATGGTAAAAGGCTTGTCTGCTACTGGTGTAAATTTACCTGGATCACCAGTTAAAATCAGAGATTTCCCTCAAAATACTCTGTCGTTACAACCAGTTGCTTGTTTGCAACACTTGTCTATCCAACCAAAGTTAACATGGCCAAGCATGGAGTATTCATCAATAATGATGTAGTCAATGTCACTAAGACTCTCTTGTAATCTACACAAACTTTGTCCTGTTAGGTCTTTATTTACCCCTTGATCCAACAGGTAATTTTAACAGATAATGCACAGTTACACCTCTAATGTTATAAGCTGCTTTACCTGTAGTAGCAGTAACTGCATATTTACATTGTAAAAGGTTTCTAATAGCATTAATAAGGTAGCTTTTACCAGTTCCTGCAACACCATTTATAATTAGACATAATGGCTCTTTCTCTGATGATGTATCCTCAAAATGAGATTTAACAATGTCATAAGTAAGTTTTTGAATTCACTAGCTAAAACTGTTGACATTAACAATGTCATATTGCTCTTAAATAGTATATTCCTCTTTGTTTGTTTTTATCCATGTAGGCATTTCATGGATTTGTTGTTCTGAATAATTGGTTCTGTCAAGATGCTAGTCATGAGTGGACTCTGGTGTTTGTTCAGAGTTGTCAAATGGAGTGTGGAGGGCTGACAATATCATCCACTATTCTCTCCTGTTCTTCAGAAGGTTCATCTTCTGGTTCTTGACTCTGAATGACAGCTTGTAATTTGCCAAACCAGTCTGGGACATTAGATTGTCCGTAAGTTGTGCGTAAGAATTCTTGCCAATAATTAATTAGGATTTCATCAGTTGGTTCTTGGTCACACCATGCATTGTTTTGGGTTGTTCTCCAAGGTTTCTACCTCAAAAGTTGATATTTACAATATAGGCCAAAATTTGGGCCTCTGGGATTAGGAGAATATGTTGGAAATATTCTTGGTATAATATTCCCCGGCAACTTTGTCAGTTCATTGTTAACAATTTTTGTATGTTGTCGCAAATTGAACAAAGTTCATATTCAATATAGCTTGTGAACTCTCATATTGTTCACGATTAGCATACACATCAAGAAGTGAATAATCGGTGCAGGATTCACCGTCTTCAATGGTGCATGTTCCAACCTGTCGTTCCAACCTGTAGTTATGCACCATTGGAGATAGTCCCTTTCACCAAGATATTTCATAACTACCTTCTTAATAGGTCTATGAGGGTCAGTATTACTGTTAACATTTTGCACAATAGAATTAAATGCCTGTTTTAATATAGGTGATCTAGGTTCACCTTTGGTTGCATATTTTGTGAGATATTCAACACAAGCATAGTGATCAATAACAACTTGAATATCACAGTGAGCTCTCCATCCTTGGAGTTGAAGATGTTGCTGGCTATTTAACCTACAATCGTTTCGTTTAGTCACAATTTTAGCTCTATAATGTTCATTATCACCTGAAGTGTGAATTTTTTCAAATTCTAATTTTGTCTGAAGACAATGGTCAAAAGGGAAATGATATCTACATTTAAAATCAGTTTCATTTGACTTTTGTACTACAACTAGTGTGTCGTTGAACCATATTTAACAGATTGACATAATCCGATTGTTTTTCATGTTCAGGAAGGTCATGATGAAGTCTTTGACATGGATGAGTTTCAGGTCTTACCACATGTCCTAATCTGGTGGGTTTGGATTGACAGTTGATAATAGCCAATCAACACACTGACAAACTGTTTCAGCTGCTTTCTGACCAGCTTCAATATCATGGTCTAGTTCTGTTGTATCAGAACAATCATTCTCGTCTTTAAATTTTTGTGCTAAGAAACCTTTCAAAGCAGTCTGAGTAAGTTGACACAAATCTGGGTCATTGTTTAGTTTAGCAGTACCATGACAATGAATACTACCTCTACCTTGGTATTCATATCTAAACCAGTGCCATTTTGTACCAAGTGTTTCATATAGCCAGTGTTTCACAAAGCTTTCCAATCTTTAGATAGATAGTTAGATAGATAGTTTTAATGAACTTTTAACCTTGCAGCCTTAAAAATCGGCTGAATTATGTTAAGTTTTACAATGTGATTTACAGATATAATTAATCTAAAAAACTATTTTACATGGCAAATTTACAATTATTTATGAAAAGTCTATTTGTTGAAGTTTTTAAAAATATAGTTATCTGATAGATTTATTAGCATTAGACATTATGAAACTATTTTTATATCGCAGTGTTTTACAAACAGGGAGATTAAATTCCTTGTTTCTCGCAATGTTTATCAGCATTGTTCAATGGCGGAAGTAATTCATTTAGTTTATGTTCAGGATGCTCAATTATTTTATTAAATAATTTACTCGTCATTTCTTGCCTTCGTTCGTACAGTGTGTTAATATTCAATGCCTCAATGACTCTTGATAGTGCAGATCAGGGAGGATAGTGCAATAAGCACGTTTCTGTTGTTTTCCAGGTCATCTGAGAGGTACTTAGGTAATGAATCATGCATATTCCATTACTGGCCGGATACATGCAGTATAGAATAACACCAGGTCTTCAGTGGGTAACTTAGTGCGCTTCAATTATCTTAAAATATATAGTCGTGACGAAACCTTCTTACAAATGCAATATGGGTGTTCCGCTTCAGGTTATCTGTATTGTTCAGTCCCAGTAGTTTTACAGACGAGACCAACTCAACTTCTTTGTCATTTATAATGACACATTGGAACATTTTTTCACTTCTAGAAAAACATATACGTAGTTCTTTACACTTCGATTCTTTAAGTTGAAGGCATCCCTTGTAGATTTCGTGACGAACTCATCTACAAAAGTTTGAAGAAAACTTGGATTGTCGTTACCAACTGACTCAGACATAGTGGAATCGTCAACATACTTCCAAAGGTTTGCGGCACCTGATACGTTGAGATCATTTATCATTATGACAAATAGCCAGGGGCCGAGCTTCGTGCCCTGGGGGACACCTGCTGGTACACTGAGCCACTCAGATAAACAGTCATTCTTCAACTTCACTCTCTGTTTGCGATTTGTCAAAAAATCTAAAATCCAAAATCTGATGGAGTTTGGAATGTCATAGGTTGTTAGTTTATCAGATAAAATTTGGTGATCCACTAGGTCATACGCCTTCTTAAAATCTAGCAACATAACTCTAGAAGTGGCTCCGTCTCCATCGGTACTTTCTAGCCAAGAGTGTATCATGCTTATAAGTGCATAAGTCGTGCAAGAGTTTGGCACAGTTCCAAATTGTTTCATATCAATCCTTCTCAACACCGCAGGTTTTAAGTATTGTTTGATCACAATTTCTTCAGCGAGTTTTGATATTATTGGTGTAAGTGAAATGTGCCGTAGATGGTTGTTAATACCTTTGATGGGCTTTTCTTTAGGGACCGCAACTACATCCGCCATTTTCCACGACTGTAGGAGACGACATTCTTGATACAAACAGTTCAGAATATCTGCATTCTCTTTTAGAAACCACGAAGGTATGCCATCAGGACCATGAGACTTATTGGGATTTAATTTTTGTGTTTTCTTGAAGACAACATCAGTTGTCACAGATAGCACAGGAGGTGATTCCGAGATCTCTTCATCATGATGTACTGAATTTGAAGATATTGCTGGAAAGTTGGCCATAGGCAACAGAAATACTTAATTGATTTCATCTACGTCCATAATTTTTGTAATTGAAAAAGTACCACATGATTGCAAGGCTTTCACAATTACATCCGTATTTGAGCCAGTTGCCCTTAAACCACTCAGTTTTTTAACTTCATTCTACCAGGCTGAGGGTTTGCAATACTTCAAATGTTTGACACTTTCTTTATAGAGGTTTTTCCTTCGCATGAATTTACCTTGCCTAGAATCTCGGGAATATTCACAAGTTCAAGGTATCTACGTATTGCCAGGCGATTACTTTGTTTCAAGTCCCTTGTTTTTGTTGTTATTTTAGGCACCTTTTCAATCCGACTCCCTTCGGCTGGTCTCCACTCAATGTACATGTGATCCGATAGACCAAAAGAGGCAATTTTAACTGGATCGCCATAAACATTACCGAGGTTCGTCAGGACTAACTCAAGGGTGTTGTTCCCACGGGTTGAAAAGCGTACAATTTGTTTCAAGTTAAAACAATTTTGTATTCTAGATGTATTTAGTTTATTGAAATCGCCAACTATGACGAGACCGGAATTCGGAAACTGCGATTCTATCGAAGTGAGCCAGTTACTTAGGTAATTCAGCATTTCTGAGTTATCTGCACTAACAGTCTACCAACAACCAGACTGTTCACTCCCCTTGGTAATCTTTTCGAAACACATCTTCACCCATAGGACTTCAAACTTTTCATCCCAAAGTTCATCTAATATTGAGAAGTCAATTGAATCTTTCACGTATATGCATACCCCACCATGAACCTCATTGCACCTATCCCGGCGAGCTAAGTGATAACCCTCCAATTCTACAATATTGTCATGAATATGGTTCTGCAACCAGGTTTCAATGAAAATCATAAAGTCATACCTCTCGCTACGTATTCATTGATTTTCGGTGATAGGGACATTACATTTGACAATAGAAGAAACGATGGAACATATGCAAATTTGACCGCACAGTTTGGAGGGTTGGTTGATTCAGTTAATCTGAATTCCTTTATTTGAATTCCTTATTATTATTCCTTTGATTCCCCAGATACTTTCGGGGCCAATGCTGATGAGCATGTAGATTAGTAATAGTAGGAATGGGCATAGCCATTATATTATACTCGTTCTCAATTGTGTACTTGATAAATGCCATTGCTGTACTTGCTATACTACGGTTGAACGACTTCCCGTTTTGTAGGTTTGTTACTGTATTTTGGCGAGACACCCTGTTCAGCTGCTGCCAATGCAGTTTGATGAGTCATCTTCGCTTTGGAAAACCAGGGTTTGCTTATACACACACGAATTTAAGACCTCATGTAAACTAGCTTTAGCTAACTGGGGATCTTCTCAAATACAAATACAAATATAAAACACACATAACATATACAAACACACAAGAATACTTATAGAAACCTTTTAGTGAACTGTTGTAAACAGAAGACTGTTTACACATAGGGATTTACTTGGAATGCCATTTAACATAAAGTTCAATTTAGTGCGATTGGATGCATTTGACCAAGTATTTCCTACTATCTGAGCGGCGGAGGCAAGCAAAATGTTACGAGGAACAGCAAATCGGTCGCAATGTAGAAAAAAATGTTTGACTGTTTCGTTTGATATTCCACAATGAGCCAATGGCTATATCCACTTACTTAATAAATGATGCTCGTGTTCTGAATCTATCCATATAAAACTATTTTTAACATTTATGTACAGATATTTTCAAAGCAACTTTGGCCACAAAACATATGGTATACAGTACATTTCGTCTCGCATTTCATCTCGCATTCCATTTCAAATACAGCACATCAGATGTCAATAATATTGGCTCCCTTTTTTAGTTTTATTCTTAAGCTGATGAGATCACTAACTAAGTGAAGCAGAGCAGACATGTTTTTTAAGCTCCGCTATAAACATTTAGGCCTAGACGACTCTATTCCCAGTAAAATGAGTAATTGCTTCGAATTACAAAAGAATAAACTCATCTGGAATGGCGATTTAAGCAAAGTCTTTTGTTGCAGAAAAGTTAAACGTAAATGGTAAATGGAAGTCACCATCAGGAGGACGCTGGTTATTTACTAGCTATGCTTTGTCTATAACCTGGTATTGTAAAGCAAAACTGTCTTATTCCAAGGTTCTCATGGCAGCGAAGTAGCCGACTTTCTGAAAGAAAAATTCGAATCATTGCAAACCGAAATAATAATGAAGGAAGCCGAGCTAAACATGGCGACCATCCCTGCTGTTTCCAAAAGACAGAATGAATCTATCGATATCGAAGACAGTCTCAGTATTAACAATTCTAACACGAACATGTTTGATAAATCTAATAATACCACAACAACCATCGACCGAATGGGCTTAGTTGCTAGCAAAGCAAACGAGCAAGACGTGTGTTTACACAAGCAGAACGAAGGTAATTATATAATGAATTGCAAAGACTGTAGTAAACTATCTATAGAAGTAGCAGAAATGAAATTGGACTTAGCATTATTATTCCTAAAAGTTAATACTGTTGAAGCTCCCACTACATGTGAAACGCTGAACGGCATGGAATTGTCAAAATCACCAATTAACATCGCTATTGATAACATGAATAATCAACCAAATGCCACAGACAATGACTCTGTCGTACTAATTGATATAGAAGAATCTGAAGTTAACGTGTAAACACTAGTATGAATAATTTACCATCTGCGATAGACAATGACAAACAAAATAATACCGGAGGGCCATCTGATGACTCGTTTATGAAACATAATAACCCCAATAAACCAGTTAGTCATGCTGATAATCCAGTCGTTCAAGACTCCCTTACCTCATTCGACCATCTTTTAAAAGAAAAGGCTGCTTTAAACGCTAACATGTATTATCATAAGAGGAATCAAGTGCATAATTCTACAACTAACAGAACACACTTCCTGAAACCTAATTACTGGCGCAACCAAAATTTCAAGCCTAAACATCAAAATTGTTTCTCGAATAAGCAAACGAACAAATCTTTTAAAAATCCAAATCCCTCTGTTCAACGCTATCTGAATACATTTAATAAGGTCGACAGAATTGAAGCCCCTAGGCACAGTCAAACAAATCTTCCCTCAAATTTTCCCTCCAGTCACTATCGGAGGATCCCGAAACCAAGCACAACTGTAAACAAAACATATACAAGAGCAAGCCTAATCAGCCCGACATACAAAGTGAAACATTTTCAATCAAAGCCAGAATTACAGTTCAGAGATGCGGAGTCCTGGGAAGCTTACCTACAGTTGGTCAACCGCACCTCGGACCAGTTTGGAACCATCGTTTAGGCGCAGTCCCACAGACAAGTGATAATTATACCTCTCAGAGAAGTGTAAATTTTAATAATTTAATTAACATTAAAACTAAAACAAACCCCCCCATTGGAATGTCCTCAGTTCTGTCCTTCTTTTTGTCAAATGTATGCCATATAACAAATAAGGTTGACAAATTAGCTGCTGTTGTATCGATCTATGAGCCATCAGTGGTAATGATAACAGAATCTTGGCTTAGTGATGATATCGCTGATGCCTCGGTTAAGATTGGAAATATATTTCGTCGCGACAGAAAGTCTTCCAGCCTATGTGAATAATTGTTTACCAGCGGAGCGTATGGCTCACCTCGAAAAAGAAAATAAAGTTATCTGGTTGATGTTAAAACCCCCCAGAACCTCCAGACCTTACAGTATAGTCGTTGCTGCTGTTGTGTACTACCCCCCTGGTCAATCCGCTGAACGAGCAACCAATATGAATGAATACTTAACCACTTGTATAGATAGTCTCTTGCGTGAGCATCCTTCATCTGGAATTGTTATAGCTGGGGACTTCAATCAACTAAAATTAAGAGAACTATGTAACAGATTTAGTTTAAAAAGATCTGTAACTAAACCGACACAACACTCTTGAGGACACAAGAGGACACAACACTCTTGATCAAATCCTAACAAATATGCTCCCTCTCTTTGACACTGTTAGCCATCTCCCCCCAATCGGATGCTCTGACCACTAATGTCTCTTAAAAGACAGAAAACTCCGGCCATGTAAAAAAAAATTAGATTGATGAAACGAGCAAATTTAAATGACCTCCTCCTAAAGATGGCTTCTGAAGATTGGACTACTGTATTTTCAGCACTGGATGTGGATGAGAAAGTATCAGCTTATAACTCTATTATAATTAAAATGCTTGACGAGTCCTTACCTGAAAAAACTATCAGAGTACATCACTCTGATAAACTGTGGATCACGTGAATATTAAAATGCAAATCAAAATTCGTCGGAAAGCCTTTTCTCGTGGTGATAAGCCAAGATACAAACAACTATGCGAGAAAGTGGCAAATCTTATTGCTAAAGCTAAAGCCACCTACTATCGGTCTAAGGCCTCAGAATTCCGTACCTCGAATCAATCGAAGTGGTATAATTGTATCTACTCTTTAGTAAATGATGGAAAACAACCCATACCCAATTCCCACACAGCCCCGAAAACCTAGACTTATCCGAATTAGCCAAAAAACTTCAGAAAGCCTTCACTAAACCTTGGTTGGACCGTTACACGAATGCCGCCTCTAAAATACCTGAAGAGATTCACCCACTTAAAAATAACAATCCACCCCTTCCTTCTATTGGCCAAGTTAAAGCGGTCTTAAAACATCTTAATCCAAGAAAGGCAACTGGCATTGATGCTTAAACAATACCCCAAGGACCTAGCTCCTGTGGTTTATGACATTGTGTGCTGTAGTATAAGTCAATGTTATTATCCATCACTCTACAAACATGCCCTAATTTACCCTGTTCCTAAAGTGCAACTGCCGAGAGACATTAACAATGATTTCTGCCAGATATCTGTCTTACCCCAACCACAGTATAAAGACGACCAGTAGGGCCACTCGGCGATGCAACATGTAGCCGGCTTTTTATGCAAATATATGCAGTTTACTGGCCAGGAAAGTTAGTCCAGCTTGCTTATTGGCCAGAAAAAGCAATTGACTGGCTGCCAATGCGTAATGAGCGGCCACACAAAATTTCAAATGAGTGGCCCTACTGGTCGTCTCTATACTGTGCCCCAACTTGCCAAGATCCTGGAAAAGATTCAGCTCCAGTTAAACATTGAAGATCTGAAAATTAAGAATAACCAGCACACGTTTACACAGCATCGAAGCACAGTATCTGCGTTAATATCAACTACCCAAACCTGGTTTAATGCCACTGACTGTTCAAAAACAGGCAAAATGGAGGTTCATGCGGCCTTCATTGACTTTCGTAAGGCCTTCGATCTTGTTGATCACAACATTCTTTTGAACAAATTAGCAGTTATGAATATTAATAAACCCTTCTGGTTATGGATTAAAAGTTTCATTTCCGGAAGAGTTCAACAAGTGAATCTCAATGGTATTTTATCATCCATTGCAACGCGTTCGCCGAGTCCCGCAAGGCTCTGTAATATCTCCCATTCTTTTTAATACCTACATCGATGATTTGGAGGACGCCTTACCAGAACAACTAAAAGTCAGCACGGATAAGTATGCAGATGACTGCACACAACACCAAATACTAAGCGTAGATTCTGGTAGTAATTTACAACAATCTATAATGAAGTAAGTAACTGGGCTGTCCTAAATAAAATGGCTATCAATGCTAAAAACACTAAGGACATGTGGATATCTTTCACAGACGCTATACCTGAACCTCCACATCTTTGTATTGGAAATGAGTTCATAGAAAGGGTGAACGTCTTTAAATTACTTCGTGTGTCGTTCCAAAATAATCTAAAATGGAACGCACATGTTGAAGAGATTACACGAAAAGCTAATAAACGTCTTTACCATCTTAGAGAATGCAGGAAATCGCTGTTACCAGTTGAAGTCGGTATTATTACCTATAAATCCAAAATAAGACCAATTCTCGAGTATGCATCGCCTGTCTGGGCAGGACTCCCTAATTACCTGCGAGATGAAATAGAGAGGGTCCAATGCAGGAGTTTACGAATCCTTGGTCTGGAAAAAGAGTACTTGCCACAGTTGAAGGAAAGAAGGGAGGAGGCAACTAGTCGAGAAGTGGATAGATTTATGAACGATTCAAACCAACCCTGTCACAGTGCTTTGCCAAAATTAATTAACAATCAGTACAATTTAAGGAACATTGACCGGAATCGCAATATATCATTCTTCTCTGGAACTGAAAGGCATAACAGGAAAAAGGCTGTTGCATCAGCATTCTTGCTTCTGGAAATGGGATTCAGTAAATAGTGGCTGTGTTGGGTATCTTCAATTCAGACAAAATTTTCGCTGGAAAACGAAATTGAATTCCTTACCCCCACCCCCCTTCCCCACCATTTGCGACGCACTCAAAGGACAGCGCCACATAAATAAATTAACTTCTTGACATAAATACTAAGTGTTTTCCTTCATCTCAAATGAGTTTGAAAGGAAACAATACTCTAATAGTTTGAAAGGAAAACTGTAAGGAAACAGGGAAATATAAGGGTTTTTTCACAGGGTTTCTTGAAAGATAGGCAACAGAAATATTTTTCAAGTAGTGGAAGCACTGTAGTCATGGCAACACCACAACAAAATAATACAAACTTTTTAGTACACAGTACAAAACAGGGAACAAAACGGCCAAAAATAATTTTAAAATAGTTATTTAGCTATAGAATTCCCGAATTTATGTTGTAGGTATGTTATTATTTATTATGAGCTTTAAACTAATGTAAAATTCAACCTTCCGTTCATATATAACGTTTCGAAAAGTTCATGAAACTAAACTGCATTTTACCGATAAATTCTTTTTTGAAATGAAATCAGTTTAAAATATAATCGCAAAAAAATATGCCGTTCTCCTTTTAATATGGACCTTTTTGATAATAGAAAATATATGATACTGGGAAACATAGTATTTTAAATATTTTGCCACATTTTAGTATGACTATAAAGGTACGCCGGAATTAAGTTTTGCTTCTAAATCAACTGTCGCTCCCACGCCGTACCTATAACGTATTAGGTTCGGCGCATGAGAAGTTTGGAGTCTGTAATACAATAACATGACACTTCTGCCAGGTGCCAGCTAATACTTTACACCAAACACTTTGCGATCTTAGGCCTTGCTCTTTCAGAACGCAAAATACCACATAAAGACTTGCGAGTTTCATTTTAAAGATCCCAGAAATTAAATCCTGACAGTGCAGACAAATTCAAAGAACTGTGCGATGGTCTTCCAGAAAGTGTCACAGAAGAACAGTTTAACATTGTTAAGAGTCGCTTCGACTCGTTCATTTCTAGAAGCTCAGAACAGAAGTTTCTTGAAACTTGGTTGTCCTGGTGGCATCATAGACAGGGATTTATTTTTTGTGTGTTTGCACCATCCCAAGCACCATCGATGAACCAAGCCAAGGTGATCCATGCAGGGTGGGCGCACAAAGATCCTTTGAACATGTCTTTGCTTGATGCTTGTCAAGCAGATGTGAGAGATTCAATCACATTTGCCGTTGAACTCAAAGCCTATGCTACCGGAGCATCTACAGGTGGAAATGGTTAAGAGGAAATGTCGACTATCACCGAGCAACAGGTGGCACATGATGAAAAATCAAACTTCTTCTTATTTCGTCCAGTAATACCCTAATGTATACTTAGAAACGTGGTGGGGGTTGTTTCCTGAAATATTATTTTAAACGCCGAAAAATTATCAAAACCTGACCCGGGCCCGAGATTCGTGAAATTAGCCAAAATCCGTGCGTGTCATAACCTCTCGAAAACTTCGCTTTACTCAATTCACATCGTAGGAAACCTCAATTTGAGTTCTTAAACCTGTTTATAAGATGTTTGTGAACAATGTGAGAATGATTTGCAATCGTTGAAGCGATGTTTCAAATCATGGCAGGGGGGGTAAAACCGCCTTATTTTGCGATTAAAGAAATTCTAATTTGGTACTCTTTTTGAAAAGTAATTTTACCTTCCCGGTAAATCTCGGATTTCCTTCAAATCTTGAAAATTGAAAGAGCAAATGTTGCTCTTTAACCTGATATAAAAATTATTTTTGGGCTTTTTGTTATCGCGGAATTATAATGACCTAAATATCGGGAAAATCACAACATAAACCTGTCAACATCTCCGAACAATAAGGTACCGCTCAGACTGGACAGTCGAAATTTAAAGATTTGTACTTGATTTTCTTGTTATTTGGATATAAAATATAAAATATAGATAATTTGAAACTAGTTTGCATGTTTATCGGCTTTTTACACAAATATTAAACTGAAGTGAAGCGTGTGATCGTGAACAATTAATTAACTTAATTTAAACTGCATTAATTAACGAATAACGTAAACTAGAAATACATGTATACCCGATTGCATGATTCATGCAACTAATTTTATTTTCTATTGTTTTATACAAACAAAAAGTACTTCTTTTTACCAAAAGGTACATTTCGTTAATTTTATGAAAATCACAGACACAGTTGTCAGTTACGCAGATAGACAATTATGTAGACAGACATTTGTGTAGACAGCAACCAGACACCCCGCGGTCGCTCAGACTAGTCAGTCGAAATTTAAAGATTTGTACTTGTTTTCTCTTGTTTAATATTTGGATATAAAATATACATCATTTTAAGCTAACTTGCATGTTTATCGGGATTTTGCAAGAATAAATTGTCTCATTATTCTAGACATAATCATGTTGCAAAAAATCGACGCGTGTGATCTTCACACGTCAATTATATATTACAATCAGTACCTTATAAACTTCCTGCTAGAACAAATAGCTCTTAAAAAATCTATTATTTGTAAAAAAATTGATCCTTTTTCAAACTGAAATATATATATATATATATACTTAGTTTATACCTGTTTTCTCTAAAGTATAATCGGGCAAATCATTGAAATTAGAGCTGGGTTCTATAGACTCTATGTGCAGACGTCATACACACTAGGTGTATTAAGTGACGCGTTTTGCGGTATAAATAAGACATCCAAATATAGAAAGGAAATAACTACCAAGCCGGCAAGCTGTAACCTTTATATTTTCCACTTTCAAAATATATGCGCTAAATTTAGTTCGTTATAACCGCAACAACGACCAGAAAATGGAAGCGACTTGCTCTTTTAAAAAACTTATATAGGAGGTATTTGTTCGTCCGATATAAGATATAAACGAGAGGTGGTCGTCCCTTTGGTGTCCTCAAGTTTTCAGCGAAGTTTTTAATTTTTGGAAAATAATTTAGTTGCATGATTGAGTCAAGCGATCGGCTACATGCATTTATAGTTTACGTTAATTAATGCAGTTGCTGTAAGTAATTGTTCACGATCACACGGTTTAGTTTTTCATATTTCTGTAAAAAGCCGATAAATAACAAACTAGTTTCAAATTATCTATATTCTATATTCTATATTTGATATCCAAATAACAAGAGAAAACAAGTACAAATCTTTAAATTTCGACTTTCTAGTGTCAAATCTTTAAATTTCGGGTTGTCAGTCTACACAAATGTCTGTCTACATAATTGTCTGTCTGCATAACTTAATGTGTCTGTGATTTTCATAAATTTAACGAAATGTACCTTTTGATAAAAAGAAGTACTTTTTGTTTGTATAAAACAACAGAAAATTAAACTAGTTGCATGATTGAATCAAGCAATCGGGTATACATGTATTTCTAGTTTACATCATTCGTTAATTAATTCAGTTTAAGTTAATTAATTGTTCACGATCACACGCTTCACTTCAGTTTAATATTTACGTAAAAGCCGATAAACATGCAAACTAGTTTCAAATTATCTATATTTTATATTTCATATCCAAATAGCAAGAAAAACAAGTACAAATCTTTAAAATTTTGACTGTCTAGTCTGGGTGCCTTATTGTCTGGAGATGTTGACAGGTTTATGTTGTGATTTTCCCGATATTTAGGTCATTATAATTCCGCGATAACAAAAAGCCCAAAAATAATTTTTACATCAGACTAAAGAGCAACATTTGCTCTTTCAATTCTCAAAATTTCAAGGAAATCAGAGATTTACCGGGGAGGTAAAATTAATTTTCAAAAAGTGTACCAAATTAGAATTTTTTTAATCGCAAAATAAGGCGGTTTTAGCTCCCCTGCCATGACTTTGAAACATCGTTTCAACGATTACAAATCATTCTCACATTGTTCACAAACATCTTATAAACACTCGTGAGAACTCAAAGTGAGGCTTCCTACGATGTGAATTGAGTAGAGCGAAGTTTTCGATAGGTAATGACACGCAATGATTTTGGCTAATTTCACGAATCTCGCGTCCGGTTCGCGTTTTGATAATTTCTCGGCGTTTAAAATAACATTTCAGGAAACAAACCCCACCACGTTTCTAAGTACACATTAGGGTATGACTGGACGAAATAAGAAGAATTTTGATTCTTCATCATGTGCCACGCATTCTCGATTTTGCTCGGTCTTAGTGGACATTCCCTCTTAATCTTTCAACCGAAACAAAAATCACACGCAAGAGAAGTGAACCGTGCAAAACAACTTGGGGCAGAAATCTTGCAGAACATTACCCCTGATGATAATGGTAGGACTGTTGACCCGGTGACATCTTTCAAGCCTAGAGAGAATAAAAAAAACACGAAAGACGACAACAAAACCTTCAACCAGTAGCACTGCTTCTACTGCCACGTCGAACCTACCGGAATTAGGAAGTACCTTGAGAATTCCTACGAATCCAATTCTCCCTCCATTTCCGTTTATTTCTCAGCGAGCCCCGTTTACGGCATTCACCTATCCATCCAAGTTAAGAAGTTGTGTACCCATGACAACGCATAGTCATTCTACTTCCGAGCGAATCATGAATCCCCATTTTCTATCCCGTCCATATTTTAATCCTGTCCAAACTCATCCTAATCCATCTATTGCATATCGTGTGCCAAATCCATCGGTCGATCTTCAATGGCATTCTGGTATGTCACCTTACCAGTATGAAATTATCTTACTTCCAAACAATGTGCGCAAATGTTATGGTTGTGGAAACGATTTTGCGGACAAATACAGGTCACCACCGTTTAACATAATTGTTAGACACATGGACAGAAGAGTGATTAAAAAATGCCCCCAAACAGAAAGGCTAATATTTACCATGACTTTACGTAAAAGCCGATAAACATGCAAACTAGTTTCAAATTATCTATATTTTATATTTCATATCCAAATAGCAAGAAAAACAAGTACAAATCTTTAAAATTTTGACTGTCTAGCTTTTATGGGTCAAATATAACAGTGGGGATTAGAGTGCAGAAACCCAGTACAGGGTGCATAAAAAAAAGAAGACATTTAGAAATTATCCTATTGTGATAATTTGAATTCCTAAGCACTATGCTAAACCTACGAATGCCGGACACAACAGCGGAGTACATTCGTTTCGACATTTTAAAGAAATTGATGTAATGACTAATGTCCTATGACTATCGAAATTAAACGGCGGAAGTGTCATGTTTATATTGTATTATAGACTCCTAACTTCTCATGCGGTGAACCTAATACGATTTATATAGGTACGGCGTGGGAGCAACAGTTGATTTCAATGCAAAACTTAATTTCAATGCAAAAATTATTTACTTACGATTTAGTTTCTTTCAACATTCAAATGTTCTTCATACTTCTCTGATGTGTGCTTGTTCTTAAAATACCAGATTTGACTTGATTTATTCGCATACTTCGCCAGTATAAGGCAAAAACCCGGAAAAATGTCAATTTCACAATAGAAAAGTATAGTATTCACTCCTCAAGTGCAGTGTTTCCACATCCAAAATAATAAAATCCTTCTTTATAAATGGAGAATTCCATATTTTCGGGAAGAATTCCTTTCAAAAATCTCTAAATTTCCTTCTATTTTTCCTTGCAGACGTCCGTCTATAATTAAAGATTTTTTAAGTTCTAAACAGCTTTTTAGCGTAACAAGAACCATGCTACATAGCTACTAAAGTACTGTAGTATGTAATGTAGGCCTTCTATTACTTGCTAATGTATTTTTATGATGGGCTGACGACGGCATTTGACTCCGACATATTTATAAGATGATATATATTTGATATATATTTGCAAAATCACTATGTGTTTATAATTACAGTTGGTGTACTATCACCAATTTTGACATGCACTTTATACAGAAATACACCTTGCAGGCTCCTGCAATAAACCTTGTAATGATGTTTAATCGTTATCAAGAATAAATCTGTTATATTTGTCATGTACATTGAAAGTATTATTGTCAATTCTTAAGTTGTGTGTTATCATTCTAAAAATATTATATACTTTTCTATTACATGACTTCTTCAGGTAAAACATCACGCAAAGAAACTGAAGAAAGAAAATCAAAATGGAAGATATGCTCAATGCTTCTTTCGTTCAACAAGATGGGTGTGAGGTGAACAGATCTATTGTTCAATCATATCTTGGTCTAGAAAATGACAACACTTCTCTACTTACACGTACAATTAAGGAAGTTTTTCCAGGAGTTACCACTAGACGTGACAGGCCCAATTCCATGTATCCTTTTAAATGCTGCTTAAATTCTTCATGTTTAAGTTCATTTATAAGACTAGTTACCAGAGGTAAATTATTGTAATACAGTTTTATATTAAGATACATGTATGTTGGTGGTATTTATGTTTCCTTGACTAATGTTAGCATATATTATGTTAATCTCAAACATAAGAGTTCATTTTCATGCACAGATTCTGATTGTTCAATACCAATGTCAGGTATGTTTTACAGCAATGTCCAGGGGCCAATTGTTGGGAGTTTACAGTAGCTTAAACAGCAGTTAAATCCAAAATATTGGTAAACAGATACATTCATCAAACAACCAAACTAAGATTTTTCAACCTTAATAGAACAGTGAAATGTATGCAACTATCGTCAAAAGCCCTCAAAAACCGTCAAAAACCGTCAAGAAGCTGTCAAAAAGTCAAAAGCATTTTTAATTGGATGTTATTTCTATGGTATAAACCTATTAGTAGACTATTACAAATCCTGTGCTGTGATAGGCCATTACTCGCATTAGTGGAAAATTCAAAACAAAAAACCCATGTTTTGCAGAAGTTTCTGATGAGTTTCTTGATGATCGTTAATATGTTCTGTATATATAAATAAATAAAATTAAAGCGGTAAAAAAATATGCAGTGAAAATTTTTAATAGTGAGGAAATAGCTAAATAAGATACATTACTTGAAGTTTTGAAAGTTTGAAACTAAAATTAATGGCACGCGACTTCTGGGCAAAATGAGCTCTACAAAATTGTTATATATTTTTCGTTTCGAAAATTTTTCGTTTTACTAGTAGGTCTATACTAAACAATTAGTTGTCTCGACCTTGTTGTCTAATTGTTAGTGCAAGTCTAGAAAAACCACAGCAATGTTAACTATGTGGAATATTTTTATTGCATCGAATAAGCACAGAACTTATTCTTAGGCATTTTGACGCTGGTAGTTTGGGATGTGAAGGAATGCTTGTGGGTGTTGTGGAGGTGTAATGGATCACTTGCATAATGAACAAAAATTTTGATCTAGGCAAAGAGAAGCAAATCAATCACTATAGACAGAAAGAACATCCTAAAATTAGTAAAACTCCAAAGTTTGGTTGCGAAATTTTGTAAAATACGGAAAATATAGCCTTGCGAAGTTGGCAAATTGTAACTAGAATAGTTATCAATTTCACGCCAGCTTTATATTTGTTTGTGCTGTCAGATGATAAATTATAAGAACGGAAATAGGAATGGTATATATCGTTTTTGGCGTCTTGACTACATCTTGAAGGTTCTTGACGGCTTTTGACGGTAATTAGTAAGTCCGTATATTTAGTGTATAAGATTTCAGCTATCCACTGTTGCCAAGATGTATCAACTGTTTATTATTTCATAATATGGATGGTTTTGTGACCTTTGTTATAGATAAAATTGGAACTTGTATATTTGCATCATTGTTAATAATATACTTTTAGATGAAATGATCAATGTTCAGCAGCAATTTGAAGCAGTTGAAGAGGTGCTTAAACAAATACTGGAACAGTTTGACTTGGCAAGTGAAGGAAACATTGAAATTGAGAAGCTTCTTGCAGACTTTACCAGGGAATCAAATGAAAGAAATAAACTCATGAAGATTATTCTTAAACTTTATCAGACTCATATGCAATCTGATGATAGTCCACCAACCAGTTTGTCTACTAAACAGAAGGAAACCATTGCGAGTGAACTAAAGACATTCGAGAAAATTTGCGATCTTGGTATTCGTAGTGGAGATGTTACAGATGTCACACTGACTTGTTGACTTTGTCTCTGTTTGAAGATTTTGGAAGCAAATTAAAAGAGAAATGTCCACTGTTGCAAAGCATTATAGAAGCTTTGATAACCAATTGTTGTGAAAGGAATGTGCACAAAAGTGACAAAACAAATGACAAGAAAGTACTTTGTGGACATCATGCACTGGCCCTTTTATTAAATGTAAATAACTCAAATTGTCTCAATGATTTCCCACTCTTGTTTGGAGTTTTATGTATGTCCTATGGAGCTGGAAAACAGTTTATCAACATGCTACAGTCAATTGGAATATCACTGAATGTTGAGACAATGTGAGTATAAATCTGAAAATAGACATTCTTACAGTGAAATTGCCAATATATGGAGTAAAAGATTAAGGTGGATTGCAATGTACTCTGGTGGTTTACTCTATATAACACCAATTTCACTCATCAAAGGGATACTCGTGTGCCTTAATGGTTAACAAAAGATGTTGGCAAATAGTTTCGTTAACCCATTACAGTACCTTTGATGATTACAAATATCTGGTGATTAAACATGGTAACATAATAAATTAAAGTAGGGTGCATTGTAGATTAATGTGTGAATGGGTAAACAAATCTGGCGACAATGTAGGCTGAAATGGGGTGTTTTTACAATTGTTGCATTGATTTTTTCAATTTTCTATTATATCTTTTAGAAAAAACTATTTAAGGAAAAGGCTTAACAAGTTTGATACACTTATCATGGAACATGCACATGTTGATGTCCCTGTTATCATATTGATGGACAACATTAATCTGTACAGGGGAAACAAAAGTCATCACAGATTATTCAAAGTACTTCGCCCAACAATGTGGAACTTTACTGTTAGAGGTGCAATATTCCCAAACTATGATATGGTGAAAGATATTGATAATCCTGAAATGACACAGTCACCACAAACACCACTTTCATCTCTAAAGGCTGATGATCTCTTCATTGGTAAGTTCAAAATGACTATTTATCCAATATACTGCAATATAAACATCAGTTACGTTATTTTGTCAAAATTTCAATTGAAATTTCCAAGTGGATATTACTGTATACTGTAGGTATTCTTAATCTGTTGTCCCTTTCTGAACTTCAGCAGTTACATGTGACAATGGAAATGAAACTAATAAATGTTTTTAGTAATTTTTTCATTAATAATTGATTGTTTTTCAGGCTGATGATAAATAAAACTGGTATTTTCTCATGTATATTAAGTTTTTAAACTGATGAGGCAAACCCAGAACATATGAAGAAGTGGGATGAAGCAAGAGATTCATATTTATCAAATATTTTGGATGTTGGCCTCAATAAAGTTCTTCTCATGAGAAATTTAGTGGAATTTCAGTGGAAGTGGAATTTCAGTCGTGGTTAAAGAAACAAGATTTAAAAAAATTCCCTGGTCCAGAGTATGTGATGAACAGTTCATCAAACGTAAATGAAAGGTTGGGACAAACTAAAACTTTAATTCTATCAGTATCCCTGGAAAACAATGCCCACCACTACTGGAACAGCAGTTTTAGAAGAATTCGGGAAGGAATTTGGAATTTCGTGCAATCATGCAAAAGTTGTGTTGTCATATGATGAGAAACTAAAAACTTTTAAAATTGCACATGCAAGGCAACATCATGAATTTTTGTATTTACTGCAAGAGCACAAGAAAGAGATGGAACAACTAGAAAAGGAACTTACAAGTATAGATAAAGTACTTGCAAGCAATGACAATGAAGAAGATGAGGACGATGATAGTGGGACAGAAGGTGAAAGTTCTGCAAATTCTAACAATTTATTCCAAAAGATAGATGGAAAATTTAAGAACATTTTTGACAAGTTGGTTGATAAAATGTGGGTTGCACAACAGTCTGGTGACCCAGCTGCTCCTGTACAATTACAACAGTACATGCGCGTACATAGAGCATCTTGGGAGAAGGAAACAGATCATCATGGATCAACAGTCTTACACTGTGCAATGGAAAAGGGAACTATGCACTGGTGAAAACTCTGATAAATGCAGGAGTCGATCCAAATGTCAAAGAAAGATGTGGTGCAATACCTCTCACACTGGCTGTGATTAATGAGGATGAAGAAATGGTGCAGATTCTAATTGACAACTTTGCCATATGCAACGAAAGCTATTTTACTTCAGTGCCAGGTCCAAAGGCGATAGCAGAAAAGTTAAAATCGGACAGCATTTTAACAATAATCGAGGATTGTTTAACAAAGAAGAGAAAGAAAATCTTGAGGTTTGGCAAATTACTGACCTTATGTCGTCAGAGGAGATGGTAACAGCAAACGATGCATTGATATCCGAACAACGGCAACAGAAGTATGGCTGCAATGTCAAGAAATGCAAAACCTTGGTTGTCAGTGACCAAGGAACAAACAAAATCATCAGAGGTGTTAAGGATAAATCGCAGTCAGCGATTGCAATGGCAATAAAAATGTTAATTGCCTGTTAGGTTATTCCGTAAAAATAGTAAAAGCAATAAATTCTTCGGGTAAATGCACCTAGACCCTTTTAAAGAGTACCAAAACCACGAGTTTGTTTATATTTAGAAGACTGTTCCTGTTCCTGTTTGTTATTCTTTTCACAAATCATGTTTGAATGGAGGATTCCATTTGGATTGGTTCTATGTTCTTGCATGTTGTCCCGACGATGTTGAAAAAAGGACACAATGGCTTGGAATATTTTTTATTATACATCAATTTTTCTGTTTTCCCTATAGGTTACCTTTACGAGGTTTGTAAGAAGACCATGGCTGCAGGTGGTTTCATGTCCGTTGCTCAACATGTCATGAAAAGAGCCAGAGTCACTGATCCAGTATCAAAATTTAAATCGTATTGACAAGGCTGTGAGAGATGTCTCTTTAGCATATGGGCTAGCTGCAGTTCAAGAATTCTGTACAAGTAAATGTTTCCATCCAAAAACAAACTTAGTGAACATGAGAACCATCATGAGCTTCTTTTAACTTTGTTTAAAGAGTGGATTGAAAAACATGGTAAAACTAATCTTGAATTCCAATACCATGCCCAGTTAATCAGTCTCTTTGGTCCCCTGAGAGAATTTTATCTGTCAAGTGTTAAATTCGGTGATGGTTTGGATCGAGAGGCTGTTTGGATGATAATGCTGCCATTATTTGTTCAACTACAGAAGCGTAACTACTGGACCGAAGCCTTCATACATGTGGTCAACATTCTTGCAGCATGGCCATTGTTTACAAGGAAGTTGTTGCAGGGTAACTGCTCATTCAGTGTCAATGGAAGGCATGGGCATAATATTGCACTAGACGAGTGGGTCGAAACTTTTTTTGGTGAAACCTCTAAATAATTAGACATCTGGTAAGTTTTGATAGATAGATAGTTTAATTAACATTAACATTAAGAACTTGCAGCCTTTACAGCTGAATTATGCCTATGCTTTACAATTAGAAGAATATTAAATATCACATAACTATGTACAAAAGGTGTAAAATCGTATCCATTATATAAAATATTTACTCGAATTATGCATGATAAAACTGTCTTTGAACCTATTTGTCATACACACTGGAAGTTTAAAGTTTCTATGTTGTCTTAAGAAGGGTTGATCAGTATTTTCATTTACAGGAGGTAGTAAGCCCTTTAGCTTATGATTAGGGTTGCTTACTATTTCATTGAATAGCTTGGTAGTTAGTTGTTGTCTTCGATCAAAGAGTGACAAAATGTTAATTGTTTCCAATACTTCTTGATATTGCAGTTCAGGGAAGATTATGTGGAAGGCACGCTTTTGAAGTCTTTCCAGATCATTGGACAGGTACTGCAGAAGTGAGTCATGAAATGCTTCACAAGCATACTCGATAACAGGGCGAATGCATGTAACATAAAACTGAATTAAATCATTTGGTGGCAGTCTAGCACGCTTTAGTTGTCTTAGGAAATATAGCCGTGAAAATACCTTTTTACAAGTATTTGTTTATGGGTGTTCCATTTGAGATAATCAGAAAGAGTTAGGCCCAATAATTTCCTAGAGGCCACCACATTAACATTATTATTGTTAATAAATATTGGGTTGAATACTTTGTTGGATGTCGAGAAGCTTATTCTTAACTCTTTGCATTTGGTTTCCTTCAGTTCCATGCCATTTGCTATTGACTTTCTGGCAAAAACGTTTACGTTTTTCTTGAAACATTGTATATTTAGAGCCAATTGATCTACAGTACGCCTTACCAAAACTATCTGCATATTAGAAGGGGTTATGTAACCTTATAATTATTTCGAATTTTTAATCTCTGCATCTGGGCATAATATTTATTTTATGACGACCGAAAACAGGCTAAATAATAGTGGTATGTAATTTTCCAGCATATGTGAACTATGATGAAGTTATGATAAATTTAGCAATAAATATATTTAAAAAACTCATTAAAAATTAATAAGGAAAAGACAAGAAATCACTACTGGTGAGGACGTTTTATATCTGATAAAATGTCATGTTAGAATTGCATAAATCTTAAGTTTGATTTTCTCTGCTTCGACAAGTTGTTTTTCTCTACTTCGACAAGTTGTTTTTTTCCAAATTACTTTGCAAATTAACTCATCTATAGGGGGTCGTTTTTAAGCCATTTAAAACACTCATAATTTGTGTTGTATCAGATATAAATGATAGGCTTCACCTCCTGAGTGTTTTAAATAGTATGTAATTCTTTTTATAGGTCATTCTTCTGTGGACATGCTGAAACCTCTGAGCACTAACTTGGAAATGATCACAGCAGTTAGAAGAACATTTTTATTATTCGTGAAAGTTATTTTAAATCGTCTACTGCAAGGTTATATTTACGAATCGCATATACTAGAGCACTATTTCTAAAACGTTCTGTTCTACATTTAAAATTGTAAATTTTATTTCCATTAAGTCTCGTGTTTCTCTCCCGTAATTGCCCAACGGTAGGCGGTAGCAAGCCATTAAGCTTATGCGAAGGTTCATTCATGTCCTTTATCAATTTAATACACATAGTCTCCCTTCGACTTTCTAAGGATTTAATTCCACATTCATTTAATGCCTGTACATAAGTCTTTCCAGGACATATTACTCTCGTGGCACGCTTTTGAATTCTCTCTATATCTCTAGATTGTTCCTCTGTCAAACTCCCATGCCAAATTTGGGCTCCATATTCTACGACTGATCTGATTGTCGAAGTATAAAATGTTTTCAAATCGTCTCGTGGAGCATTATATCCTTTCAGGATTTTTAAGAAGTATAGCCGCTTAGCTGCCTTTTTAACAATGAATTCAGTGTTTGTGTTCCATTTTAAATCATCATCTAACCAGTTTATAAGAGTTTACTCTTCCAAGTATGCACTCATTTACTTGTGTTACAGGAATCACTGTTCTATCTTTACGAAAATCAATAATCATCTCTTTGCATTTTTTTGGATTTAACTCCATTCTCTCAGTTCTTAACTGAATTTATTTTTTGGGGTATATTCCCAATTTCATTACCAGAAACATGGTCATAAACATCCAATGCCTCACAGATCGTGGTATCGTCCATGAAGAGAATCGTATCCTCATCCACAACGACATCATCATTTTCACTTTGCGCAACAGCCTCTTTTATAACACCAGGGAGCGTATTTATTTTAACGACAAAAGCAATAGGTCCTAATTTACTGCCTTGTGGAATGCCTCCAGTGATTTTCACAAAGTCAGATGCTTCCTTTCCAAACTGTGTGAAATGAGATCTCTTGTCCAAGTACGATGCACACCATTTAATCAGAGCAGGTCTTATGCCCATTTCTCGCATATTGTCTAACAATTTGTTGTGATCGATGAGGTCAAAAGCCTTCCGGAAATCGAGAAAGACTATCCTGATCACTTTGTGCATTTCGTCCATTGATTTATGCCACTTATGTATTAAATTAACTAATGCGTTAATTGTCGATGATCGCGGTAAACCACCATACTGAGAGTCAGCACATGAGGCATTTAACGTACACCCATCCAGTCACCATAAAGAAGATCCATTTCCAGATCAACTTAAGGGTATGTGGTTTTGCCTAAAAAGGAAGTTTTTTCACCCAAAGGATAACTGCGGTGAAATACCAGCGTTGACGGTCAAGGGTGAAGAGAACGGTAAAGTACCAGCAAGGCTGGTTGATGTTTATGGTAAAGGAAAGAATAAATTAATTACAAACTTTGGGCAGAAGTTGTTTAACACCTTTCATGTTTTGTGTGACTCGGACAGAGCAGATGATACTGTTGATGACGAAGCCTTAAGTGACCTCGAGGAAGCATAGGATATGTACAGTAACATGTTACAGCAAAACGAAGTAACTGTGTTTGTCAGCCCACAAATAGTAAATAGATTGGACTGTTCAACTGAAGGCTTTTGAACAGCTGGGCAAATAGTAAATAAAATCAACGGTTTTATAATCAGAATTTAATTGCAAGTGATTTCAGTATAATAATATCATGTTAGTGGTATTCCTTTTCATATTCATTTTACTAAGTTTACCTCTGTTGACCCCACTACAGGTAATACTCAATGAAAAAAATTATAATTAAATGTCAATAACCCTGTAAGAACAAAAACGAATACCCACAATGAACATGGTATTACACAGCAATATCATAACAATAAGTGAATTAGCTGTTAAAGTGCTACTGTGAAGAAATGTTACACAACTTTTTTATGATTGCATTGCAAAGAGCAATAAAATGACCATTACATCTGACTTTTATGATTCGCTGCCAAACCCCATATGGGCTATGATTTTAATATCAACAATGGTTGGTTATTCTAAAGATGTCTATGGAAACAATAAAAACATTGCAGCTACAATGCCACCTTTGTTACCATGTCTAATGCCAGATGAGTTTACTTTTTAGAGGTGGACAACCAACCGTCATTGATATTTAAATCATAGTTCATATGGGGTTTGACAGTAATCATAAAAGTGAGTACATAAGGGCAGCATTGGTATATTTATGGACTAATTGAATATTACACTGTCACTTTGATTATTTATAATGTTTAAGAACAAAATTGCTCTCTTTCAATTTGTGAGCATTTGGTCCTGGACAAACAGATGGTGTAGAACGGTTTTCATTTCCTTTTGGTAACTGTTCATCTAAAATTCGTCAATGATCATACACTGGACTAG
Source organism: Trachythela sp. YZ-2020 (assembly GCA_016169945.1). NCBI lineage: Eukaryota > Metazoa > Cnidaria > Anthozoa > Malacalcyonacea > Clavulariidae > Trachythela > Trachythela sp. YZ-2020. Next base: position 690,238 of record JADLSH010000333.1, read on the forward strand.
TTTTTTAGCTCTCGATCGTTAAACTTGATCTGAACTCACAATTTGAAACCCCTTCTTTGTTATCACGGCAGACTTAGAGCCAAAAGTTTTGTTGTGATCTTTGGTTGAATTTTTTGCATTTCCTCCAAGCAGCTAACAAGTTCATTTGCATTTTGTTCATGATGCAAATGTCACAAGATTTATTGCAAATATTGGAACCGGTTCCTTCATTGTCGAAATATTTGACAATTTGCTGTTTACAACAAGCAGGAATGATGCAGTACTTCACAATATCATTCAACCCATCAACGGAAATTTGTCTGCGGTCACTATCTCGTAAAGAGCAAATGTTATGCAAATGTTTTGTTCGGTCTTCGAACCTAAAAAAGATAAAACAATGCGCTTCACTCCCATCTCGACATGCCCTTCCTGACTCTTGCACGGAGCTCTCTAGGTCTTTCGGCATGCTATGGTGGATGACAAACCTAAAATCTGGCTTGTCGATGCCCATTCCAAATGCCACAGTTGCACATATAACATTGGCACTTCCAGATCTCCAGCTGTCAACATTTGCCTGCTTTTCATGCACATCCATGCCAGCATGATAAAACACAGCATTGATTCCAGGTCTCTTCAAGTGGTAGGTAATATCTACTGTGTCTTTTCGCCCAACACAATAGATGATGCCACATTGATAAACTAAACTCGGACGGTTAGATGGTTTCCTTATCACCATTGTGTCCTCTGACAACTTTGTGTGCGAGGTGTTGCTGTACCTGTCATTGCTAAAACTGGGCATCCTAAGTTGCACAATTTCCACAGCTCCGAGTAACTTGGCCGGAAGTGAAAACCCCACATATTAATACAATGACCTTCATCAATGACAACTAAACTTAACAGATATTTAGCTGAAAGGCTTTGCAATATTGTCATTGTGGCAGGTGCTAAAACAGTCTCTGGTGTAACAAAAAAAAGTTGTACTCTGGGGTATTTGAGTTTAGTTGGTGCATAATGTTTTCTCTTTCGGTTTCTTCCATATCCGCCATCAAATAACAAACCTTCAAACCTATGGACCTCAACCTTTCAGCTTGATCAAGCAACAGTGCCAGTAATGGGACAACAGCTACTTTGTTCTCCATTACAGCAGGAACAGCACAACAAATAGTTTTTCCTGTATTTTGTCCTGCAGTTTAAATATTTGTCTCAGAGTGTCAAGAGCTCTATTTCCAGTAAGCTTGAAATTATTTGTCTCATTGGCTGTTGGGAGGGTGTCATATTCAATGTGCAGAATGATTGGTCCTATAGAATTGAAAACAAAATTACTTTGTATTAGATCGTGTTCAAGCATAGGTATTTTTAAGAATAAATATCGTACATTTTTAACTGAACAATATAAATTTAGATCATTTTTAATATTTTATTGTTTGTAACCATATTGGATGAAGTTTTCAAAGGATTTTCCTTGTTTACAATTCGAAGTTCATCCAACATGGCGAAATTTGTACTTTGATGAATCCCCAGGGGCCGGGGATAGGTTGCTCACCACCAATTATATATATATTATGATTCATGGCTTCTTTCTTTGGGATGGGCTTATATGACATAATGACAATGTGTTCATAAGACTTCGACTTAAATTATGAAAAAGAAGCTTTTAATCTATTATCTATTGAAACTAGGGAAGGCATCTGCAATGTTCTTTAAATATTGTTAATAACAATTTTACCACCTTATCCTTTTAACAAAAATTGCCTCTGACACCACTATTGTAATATTAAGGCTCCTTTCAACATTTCTCTTTGAGTACCAAAGGTTAAATTTGACACATATGCCTGGCTTGGCAATTTCCACAACTTTGATCTTTGGCTTTGATCCCTCACTATATGATCTAAGTTGGCCAAAATGCAACAACAACATGCCTGTGATTTCACACATCCCCTTGCGTCTGTAGACGTAAATTCCAATCGTGGGCATCCTTCATAGCTGGTTGTTATTGTATATGAATGACAGTCTTCCCTCTACAATGTAACATAATATTGCAGAATTGAGTACGTGTAAGTTCAATAGAATAGTCAAGAAAATATCAAACAATAAATATGCATATATTCATTAAATATGCATGCGTCTATTGAGAGCTGCCTCAATTGTTGTCATGAATTATTCACCTTCCACACGAAATTGAATAATCACTATGATAATAAGAATACACTTTTTAAACACTAACCTGCAGCAAACGCTGTTTAGAAATCGTCACCAAATGTTGTTTTGTTTCTACGTCATGCAAAAATCGAAACAAACGATGTGCATCTCGAACGGATTTATCTTCGTCAAATGGGGCCCCAGCATGTTTGGCTCTGAAATGTGGCGCAAGTCCTTTCTCCGCGTAAAATACTCTCCCACTGTCACTTTTACAAAGCTTGTGAGGGCAAGGTAGTTTGCGGTCTAAATAAGCTTGATGAAGTGGCCTCTGTTCAAGATAAATATTTTCATCAATGTCCTCCATTAATTCATCCGCCATCTTGAACACAGGATTGACCAGTCGTCTCTTTCTCTTCGCCCTTCCCTTGCTCCCCCGCGCGCCTAACCTACCACGCGTGTTATTTTATTATTTGTGTGTTCCACGCAACAACTGATCTCATCTAAAAATTACTTCTTTTATCTGCTTATTAAATAAAAGAGACGACTGGGAACGAGTCAGATGAGCGACAATTAAAATGTTGATAGATTTGTATCAAATTTCATAACTTATTTTGGTTAATATTGAATAGAAAGAGTGGTAGACACAGCTGAAGCATCCGAAAGACTATTTAAGTAAGGCAAAATTTAGTTTGAAAACAAGAAATCCTGTGAAGGACTGAAGGTGCGAGCTCCAGCTGTGAGTGTGATCCTGATAAAAGTGGAGTATGTTATGCAACGCATTGTTGTGTACTTGCAAAACAATAATTTCCATTTTGTTTGATATTTAGATTTTAGGAAGTGCTTCACCCATGAAAGAGATTTTCCAAATACAGAATGGGTGCAGCGTAAGAAACGCTAGACCTTTTAAAGGCCTAAAAAGGTCTTGAAAAGATCTTGAGAATTGTCTGCAAAAGGTCTTGAAAAGACCTACAGACCGCCTAAGGTAAAGGTCTTGAAAAAATCTCCGCTGTGATGTTAATTTGACAGGTCAAAGATCTTTTCAAGACCTTTCCGAACCTGGAATATTTGCTTGATAACGATCTGGAAAAGTCTAAAAAGGTCTAGAAAGGTATTTTTAAAACCTTGATAGGTCTAGAATGATCTTAGAGGCTATTAATAACTTATTATTTGAAGCACGTGTTAGTGCGCGCTTTACATCATACAGTTTAACAAGTGTTTTACAATTTATCATAAATGCGCAGTTACTAATATATTATCTAAAGTTATATATAATTATAAGAACCATATAATTAATGATAAGACAATGCCAGCCCGTAATTCGTAAATATAACAATTAACGTTTATTATATACAAACGTGTGTCGGCTGTTCCGTATCGCGTGAATGCCCGAACTGTTCCTACTTGGTTAGTTGCTTGGCATCGCTGTCACCAGCTTCTTCTTTAATTTTGTTTGAGCACACATACACTTGAGCTTTCCAAAGGGGCCACATTGAATATTTTTGCAGAGGCCAACAAGTATCCTGTAATTAAAGAATAGTATAATTACGTATAAATTAGGATGCATTTCTTGGCTCTAACATCCAGCTGTAACTGAAGCTATTCCGAATAGCAGCATTTTGATTCTTGTGTCAGTGCACTCCCGATTTGAGTAATTAAACAACGTAGAATATTTATGTAATACAGTAAATATATTTCTTAATAATATATCTTTATGTGCAAGAAGATATAATACAAAATAGAGAAAATTACTATATGTGGTGGTGGCAAAACGTATATATGCTAATATATATATATATATATATGTGGACGTTATATGCGACTTATTGCAAAAAGGGCAAAGCCGAAGGTTTTGGGAAGAGTGCTGTCAGAGGCAGAGGGCAACTGGCAAGCATATATCGTCGATCAGTTAGGCCTTTTCCCCTCTCTCATTTCTACTGGAGCTATACTATTTGAAAAGGTTTCCCCTTTTTAGGATGTTTTGCGGTTATCAAATTGTTCTAATTACGGAATATTGTAGAGATTTCGACAGTCAATAGGCAATACATTGAACAATCCATTGATTAAAATAATCTTTTTCTGGCACTTGTAGGACATTGTTTTCTGTATCAAAGCCGCACCAATTATGACGAGTTTGTGTATTTGCAATTGATATAAATAGCTTAAAATTACCCAACAGGCAACATTGCCATTGCAACATGGCATTTGCTTGTTCTGTATTTTCTCTTTTAAACCGAACTGAGAGTACGGAAAAGTAGCAGCCGAAAATATTCGAAATAGGTGTAATATTAAATCCACCCTCCCTGATGTGCAATGCCAATTGCAATATTTAATATTAAGGAAAATCTAACTAGGAGCTTGTCACCACCATTCGGTGGTGTTTGTCTAATATATAGGGTAAGGCTCGTAGTCACGCGATTGTTTGTTCTTACTGTAGCTTTGAAGAATTGGTTTAGTTTAAATGTATATACAACCTTAAGTTGATTCGATTCATTTCTTGCAACTATCTATATATGGCTATGGCTATGGAAATAATTTTGTACAAATTGTGTGAACTCGCGAGTAATCGGAAATGCCAGGGCTCAGGCTCATACAAACAGCCGCTTAAACCTTCCTTGTACTCGTTTTGTATGGTAGAGTTTAATGAGGGTGGATAGCTGGATTAAAACAGATGAGGCAATATGTCAAATCAGGCGCAAGAATGTTGGTTAAATGCGCAAGCAGGAAATCTGCTGTTGTACGATAAGGCATACCTCGCCCATACTGATTACTGGCCATAGCCATGGGCATATAGCGAAGATATAGAGATAGATAGAAAAACTTTATTTAAACACGCTAACCATTGTCAACCTATAGGCTGATTTCCACAAGGGGCGTGTACGATAAGATGGTAATACAGTATAGAATAAGAAAGTTATATAGGTACAAGAATATAAGGTATAGTGAAACATATCTATTTACAAATCTCTATGTCATTCAAAAATGTGAGTAGTGATTTTAGTTTCAAAAGACATGAGGGAGTTGCTCTCCCTAATTTCATTTGGTAAAGAGTTCCAAATGTGTGCCCCGTCAAACATGAAACTTTTTTTCATGCTATTAGTACGTGGCTGTGGTAAGCAAAGAGTACTTTCAATATCTCGAAGTTCATAATTTGTCATTTCATTTTTGAAAGTAAATAAATCAGTAAGTGATTTTGGACCCATTTTATTCAACAATTTAAACATCAGTTTTGAGTTAGCCTTCATTCTTTCCATTTTAAGTGACTTCCAGCCTAAAGCATCTAAAGCAACCTGATCATCTACATCATTGCTCATATTCATTATGATTCGAGCAGCTCTGTTTTGGAGCTTTTGGAGGCGTTTTGATTGTGTTTCACCAAACACATCCCATACTTCACAGCAATAACTCCAATAAGTAAAGTGTGGGTGAACAATAGAATCATATATAGAAACAAGCGTATCTTTCTCAACAAATTATTTTACTCGCTGAATAGCTGATATTCCCGATGCTATTTTTTTATAATGGTAATGTTTGGCTGTATATTTGAAACACTTTTTATCATTGGTTTAGATCCAATTAACAAATTCAGTTTTAGCTACATTTAAACTTAGTTTATTGGCAATTAACCATTTCCTAAGTTTTTCTAAATCAGAATTCATTGCAGCTACAACATCATTTATAGATTGACCAGCAGCTGTTAGGTTTGTATCATCAGCAAACAATCGAGGTTTTGTTTTGTTTAAACAATGAGGCAGGTCATTAATATATAACAAAAAGAGTAAAGGCCCTAAAATAGAGCCTTGTGGCACACCACACTTAATCAATCTCTCTGATGAGATAGTTCCATTTACTTGACAGTTCGAGTTTTTTTAGTAAAATCTGGTGATCGACAGTATCAAATGCTTTTTTTAAGTCAATTAGTACAACTAAGTTGAATAGTTTTTTGTCAATATTCATATACCAACTATTAGTACAGTCTAATAATGCTGTAGCAGTTGAGTGAGATTTACGAAAGCCAAATTGACAATCACTAAGTAGTTTAAATTTTGTCAAATAATCATATAGTTGGTCATATCAAATTCTTTCCATAATTTTGCTAACGGCTGGCAAAACAGAAATTGGTCTGTAGTTACCAGGCATATTTTTGGGCCATTTTTATAGAGGCGATACTCTTGCCATTTTCCACTCATCAGAGAAAGTACATAGTGCAATAGCCTGATTAAAGAAAAAGTTAATGAACTGGCGATAGCAGGTGCTGATAGTTTTAAAATTTTACTTGAAATTTTATCAATGCCAGAGGCTTTTGCACTGGAAAGGCCATGCAGGAGATTGTAAACTTTGTTGGTAGTAATTGACTCAAATCCTGATTTAGGTTTCTAAATATATTCTTGAAAATTGCAATTTGATGTATCAAGTTTGCTAGCTAAGTCAGAACCAATATTTGAAAAGAATTCATTGAAGCCCTCTGCAATGTCTTTAGAATTTGTTAAATTAATATTTCCATTTATATTCAGCTCATTCACTTTGGTTGGTTTGTTTTGCTTTCCCAGTAAATTGTTTATTGTTTTCCAAGCCTCTTTTGGATTTTGTTTTTGACCAGCAATTTTCTTGGAGTAATAATACTTTTTGGCCTTTCTTATTTGTATATTTACTTTATTTCTGGTTTGTTTATACACTTCCCAATCTGTTTCAAAGTTTTTCACTATGGCTTTTTTCTTAAATCTATCCCTTTTATGTATAAGCTGTTTTATCTCGTTAGTAATCCATGGGACTTTTTTTGATCTGATCCTCCTGACTTCCGTCGGAATATTTAATTACTGTATATAAGCGTGTATATTTGAGTGTAGAGTTAGTTGAATATAGAATTTCGCAAGAGACTAAAATAACTCACATTTTGGTGCCCTGTCTGAGGGCTTGAACTCAGGAGAAAATAAAGTTTGTAATGTACAGACAATCGACTAAGAGTTTTTGTTAAGGCTATATTAATGTTGCAACGTTCAGACGACGATTTAGAGCCTTTGTTCGATGAAGCGGGCAGAAACGAACGTCGAAGCGAAAGACAGCTTATACAGTTAAGCAATGAAGCCGTTTTGTTGGAAAAAGTTTCCTTATTAAAGCGGAGAAGTGGACATATAGGAGAAATTACAAGGATTGTGGACAGTCTAGAAGTGTATCTTTTAGACCGCCGAAAGGCAAACGAAGTTGGTAGTTTAAAGGAACGCTTGAATGAACAGTGGAAGCGATATTTGCATATTAACCATCAACTTATGCAATTAATTTCAAAAGACGGTGAGGAGAATTTAAGAGAAATCGGCCTTCACAGCGTACAAACACAGAGATACCAGTCATATATTTGCAAAATTGAAGAGTTTTTGGACCGCAATTACGATGTACCTGTTTCAACTAATAGCGATGACGATGTTATGGACCAAGTAGCGGCTTTAAGATGGAAAGATGAACTGACAGTCGAAAGAGCTCTGCCAAAGTTGCGAGGCAGCGAGACCAATAGTGTTGCGTCGGGACGCTCAAATAATCAAATTTAAGCTCTAAAGATCGAGAAGGGGCAAAGGTCGAAATAATTTTAGCCGAAAAGAAATTAGAATTAGTGAAGCATGCCAAAGGCAACGATTAATTTATATTCATTTATATCATCAAGATAATATATATCATGCTTTAAACATAACTGATAAATTAGGTTATTGTAAGCTTCTATCTTACTTGATCGTACTCGACCATCATACCTCTTGACGGCACTGGAAACAGCAACTCTCTTCGTTCGATGCTTTACTTCTTCCACTAACTCATCCATCTTTTCCGCTACCTTGTGTGCATCCTCTCTTACCAAGTCGTTTGTTCCGACGTGCAGAATGATTGTTTCATACTCCTCTTCATGGCAATTCTCTTCAAATTTTTTATGCAGTTGACTAACAGTGGCTCCATTGTACGAGTGGCAAACAGTATTGTCTCTTGCTGCCCTTTCAATTTTCTTTTCGTCAATGTGTTTTATCATAGAGTCCCCAATGATAAGGGTTTTCTTCTGTGTTTCTGCCATTTCTCTTGGTTGGTTTGGGTATGCAAGTTTACTTTATTTCCTTTGCCTCTGGTCTTGTTCAATTTACAGAAGTCCCGCTTTTGTTTGGTTCTGTAATCACTGATTTGCATGCGGACATTTCTGTCAGTATCAGCTTCCACTGGCAAGCTGTTTACTTCAACAACAGAGTCTTCTACAGCAAGGGCAGCAAAGCGATTTTCAACTGGCGTCGAAGGGATTTCGGTAGTTTTAGGTTTGCTCGGGCATTGTTTAGATTCAACTTGAATCCACTCATTTTGTTTAATGTCAAACAATGTCCTAATTTCATCGTTTTCTTCCTGTAATTCGGTCACAGTCTCAAATGTTCAATCTCGGCCACCATTTTGTTGTTTTTATTGACCAGCAACATTTTTCTTCGATTTTATTTAACCGAGCAAGTACCATTTCAAACTAGTCTAGGACCTGTATAGGAATTTGTATGTGTTTCATTTAGCACAGGCAATCTCAACTGTTTTAGGGTAACATGACCATGGCGGTCAACATGGCATATGTGCCAAAACCTGAATCCGGGACGAAAGTCCTGAAAATGACCCGCCCTGAAACGGCAGTGCCGACATAGCTCTAACTTCCGAAAAGCAGAAGCGACAGCCTTTCTGGAAGTGCTTATAGTGTTTAGAAGGTTGCTTTTAGGGGTAGTTATGGGAAGGAAAAATTTGTCTAAGTATAATATTTTACAAGAAAATGACCATGCACCACCCCAGGTCAACTGCTAATTATCCATGAAATAACTAATATACCTGGCAGAGATTAAATTTTCTTATTTCCTAACAATTTTTATCATGGGATGAACTAGGGATCCAAGGATTGTGCAAAGTTTCAAAGAGCCATAAGTTTTGAGGAAAACGAAAGATTAATATGGAAGCACTGAAGTACTCTGCGGCGAAGACATAATTTACACCATAATCTACAAGTAAATGCAAGTAATGTTTCAGGAAAATCTCTCCTTGATCCTACAGATAAAGAATATTTCACAATTCGCTGTGGGAAGTGTATGGGTATTTATTGCTGACGTAATAGATGCCTCATGCATGGAATTAGCTAGCAGTATTTATGCCAAGATTGTCAAGTTCTCATGACATTTGTTTTTCGAAGGTCTATTATTACCATTTGCGTTCAACCTTGAAGTTTGACGATTTTAACGCGTTTGTTTTTTTTTCAAACATGAACGTTTGCTAACAAAACATGAACGTTTGCTAACAAAACGTACACCTCGTGAAATATTAGATTTTGCGATTTTTTGGCGAAGTATGAATATGTTTTTGATCCTTACTTTATGATCCTTATATCTTTCATTCTGTCTTGCAAAGCAACTTAAATTTTGCGAGCGTAACATTCGAAAATATGGAAAATTGCTTAAAACGGATTTAAGACGAGTTTCCCGTCTAGATGGGATTCACGGGAAACTTGTCTGCCCCCGGATTCATATTAGACAGTTTCCCCGTCTAAGACGAGTTTCCCGTGGGCGCGACCAAACGTTCACATTTGAAAAGTAAATAAACGCATTAAATCGTCAAGCTTCAAGGTTAATTATATCCCATCAATTCAAGGTATACTGTAATGTTTAAATTAACACGACTATTGGGACTGCAGGCTTTGCAGCACACGTTTATATCATTATATGATCCCGTTTTATACCATAGAGGTTATAATATAAATCGGATACTATAGTCTACACTGTTTTGATAGTTCATAATACAGATTACAGATCGAATACATGCAGCCATCGACTATATATATCCAGCCATCGACTTGCACAAGTTTATTGACATTGGCATTGCCCCTATAGTTCATAAGGCTATAGTTGTATTTGAAATAATATAGCCTTTAAACTGCTACCACATTTACCTTCCTTATCATTTATATAATCTGCAAACTCGCATTTGAGATAGTCTTTAAATATTTTGTCATAATCATAATTCTCGAAAGCAAATGTCAAATAATAATGCTTGGGAAGCGAAAATAAGTGAATTTCTACAATCCTTCCCGTTGATTATCCAGTACTGAAGGAAGTTGGTAAGTCAGTTATAATGACTGATTTCTCTCCGGTTCATCGACATACTTATAGTTATACTTATAGTTATACGAATCTCGCAGTCAACTCGCGGCCACGCACTTGATATTGCACGTGCATTTGTGATTGCACAAAAAATTGCGTGTTCCGGGGGAAAGATCGCCAATTTAATGTCAATTCAACGTCTTCAGCAAATGTTTCAAGTTCAATATAAAGACTCTAATTCAGCATAGTTTGTGTAAAGTCGCCATAAGATCAAAAGAATATTTAAAGAAAAATGTGAAGCCCTGTCTTGAAGCACTAAATCACTAAATGTTAATGAAATTTAAAAAGAAACTTATAAATTGTATACACCCCCCGGAAAGTTTACACTATGATTGATTGAATGAATGAATGAATGAATGAATGAATGAATGAATGAATGAATGAATGAATGAATGATGAGATAAATGCTCCCTTTTGTAACATTTTCCTGTCCTTTTGGTAACTTCCAATGTTACAAAAAGGACACTGAAATTCCTTTTTGTAATATAGTGTGCTTTTTGTAACATTAGGCAATCCTTTTGGTAACATTGATTATCCTTTTTGTAGCGTTTGATCCTTTTCGTAACATTAGGTTTTACTTTTTGTAACATTAAATAATCCTTTTGGTAACATTTAGTTCCTTTTTGTAACATTGCATACTTTTTGTAACATTAATTAATCATTTTGGTAATAATTTAATTAGTTCCTTTTTGTAACATCGGTATAATACCTTCATAAATTTAATACTACCATGATATTGTTCTTATTGATCGAGACCGAAACAAAGAATGCATTAGTAAATTAGTATTCTATTATTGATATTAAAACGAGTTAACCAAATAATTATTAGCAACATGTCATTTAGTTTTTGATGACAACAAGGTGCTTTCTTCATTTAACAAATTGCTATCGGAGCTGTATGTTCAGGGGAAAGTTCATGTTTACTGGTTTCACGTTGTGCACATAGATGCATATAAAGACGACAAGAGGGGCATTAAATTTGGTGAATATTTACAGCCTCTTCAGTTTCGTAATGTAATTTTCTATATCAGATAATGTGATGTTAACACTTTTTATCACTCTTTGTTTTTACGCATTTTATATTCGCATATATATGTAAAATGCAAAACGCCAAATAGTGATATAAAATTGAAACATCCAATGATCTGAATTATGAACTTGCATACGAAACACATTGTAATTGACCGTTGATCTTACTGTTCTTACCTAACTATTGATAACCTAATTTTTGGCAGTGTATTTGACATAAGTAGAGAAACATTATTGGTGAAGACATTAGTGGTGAAGATTAAGACGTCTTTGATGTCTTGTAATCATGAAGGAGCAATTCTTGCAACTTGCAACGCAATTTCAGGCACAAGTACGCATGATAGGTATTCACTGAATTTTTGCGATTATTTTTCTAGAAAAACGTCTGTGTCAAAATTGCGTTACAAGTAAAAATAACAACAATTAACACAAAAATGCAGTCATAAAACGTACTCTTTACTAACAAAACAAAACCCAAAATACAATATCAAAGAAACCATTAGCATGCAGTGTCATTGTCTTTTTTAGTCTCAATGTTCTTGCATTAAAACAGAAAAGTTTTCTATACTCCAAAAGGAGTTTTGTTTGCAATAAATTAACTTCGTTCTGCGATTTTTTGTTCAGTTCGAATTTTATCTGCAAGTTGTACAATTGAGCATTTTTCCAACAAATGTTTCAGTGCTGTATTTTTCTCGATCTGGGATTTGACAAACTCTCTCTTAATTATGGCGTTCCGTTGCGGACAAAAAAACGTAACAAAAACATTTTTCCAACTTAACAAATTTTACTCCAAAAACAAAAAAATGTCACCAAATTTTACAAAATGCTGCCAAATTTTTAAATCAAACATCGAAAATATAAAAAAAACAATTGAAGTCTACATTTCTTTAAAAAAAATGTATCGCAGAAACCGGAAGTTGATTTGCATTTGAACTGATCACATGATTTTAGAAGAAAGAATATGGCGCACCGGTGGTTGCCAAACATAAACGAATTCTTTTTCTCTTTGGGAAGACTTATTGACACTTGTGATAGTCAATTGCATTCTGTTTCACGCGATCGGTCCGAGTTCTTAACTAGAAGACTAGACGAATATGCAAGAACGCTCTCAATTATAGTAACCAGATTTAATGAATCCTATGGCCACCTTGAGTCACAGAGAAGCTGCTTGCGCAATCTATCGTATATTTTGGAACGTACGCTTTCACTTCGATCGCACTTTGAACAAGGATGTCTTCTTCAAGACGAGAGCGATGAAAATGGAGTGTTAAGCGTAATTTCGGTGGAGAATAGTGGCGTGCGTGGACGACCGAGTTTTTGCGTAAGCCAAGAACAGCTGGAGGCTTTACACAGAGATTGTGGTATGCGATGGAGTGACATAGCACAAACTCTTGGTGTATCAGAAAGAACAGTTCGCCACAGACGACACCAATTCGGTATGTCAGTAGAAGGGAGGGAGTTCTCTAATATGTCAGATCATCAGTTAGATGATTTTGTCGGTCGAATTCTTCAAGCAACACCGGCGGTTGGTTTGAGAATGATTATGGGATCACTTAGACATCATGGTCACACAGTACAAAGACATCGCGTACTACATTCTATACGCAGAGTCTATCCCGTTACGTCCACCCTTAGAAATTCGAGAAGAATTATCCGAAGGTCATACAATGTTGCCTGTCCAAATGCGTTGTGGTATGTTGACTTTATATGCTTTTATAGGTGTAAGCTCGTTGGAAATATATTTTTTAGGGCTGGCAAGCAAATACATACATTACTTCCTGTGGCTATGAAGAAAGTTTACTGTAAATTTCCCAACTCTTGAAAATTGTGTATCTGTAATTGTATTAGATAGATGGTAATGTTTGTATGTAGGGCAGAAGAGGGGGGGGGGGCAGAGTGGTATAAGTATCAAGTGGAATGACTTATAGTTTAATTGTTAAGGACTATCTGGTAAAAAAATACATTTTACATGTTTTGGGTTGGTGTCTGATAATATGGTGTTAAAATCACTTGTTAATCTATTAGGCATATTGATGGGAACCATAAGTTGATTCAACCTTATCGACTGGTCATTCATGGGGCAATAGATGGATTCTTGCGATTAATTGTTTATCTGAAAGTCTCCACTAACAACAGAGCAGAAACTGTGTTTACCTACTTCCAAGAAGCTGTTGCTAAGTACAATTTACCATCAAGGGTCAGGTCTGATCTTGGGTTGGAGAACTTGGAGGTCGGTAGGTTCATGCTTACAATGCGGGGCATAAATCGTGGGAGCATAATCACAGGAACATCTGTTCACAATCAAAGAATAGAGAGGCTGTGGCGAGATGTAAACAGGATTGTTGTCTCACGGTTTCTAAATATATTTTTATATCTGGAAAGCCAAAATGAACTGGATTGTACTGATGAATTACACCTGTACTGTTTGCATCTTGTGTTTGTTGGCTTAGTTAATCAATCACTTGAAACATTTGCCGAGCAGTGGAACAACCACCCAGTGACTACAGAACAAGACTTTTCACCAAATCAGTTATGGGTTCAAGGCATGATTAGAATGCAGAACACACACCACACAGCAGTCCAAGCTGTTTTGGATGGTTCAACTGATATGTCTAATCATGGTGTAGAATTCTGCAAAGGGAGGTAGCCTCGCATGGGTACTTACGACCCGTTCGTTACTTGCCCGTTTGGGAACTGTTTGTTATTATCTGTATATGGATATATTGTTAAGTAATCAGTTCCTAATAAAGCTGTCAAATCAGATGAAGATGGGCCAGTTCCCATTCCTGATGCACAACAGTATGTTATAGAAGTTCCTCCCTCACCTATACATCTAAATGACGAACAATTACACATTGTTACATCTATTATAAATGCTTTGAAGGATTTTGATGACAATGGTATTGAAGCATTCGTAGCTGCTAAAAGTATTGCTTTAGGCTTCCTGCAACCTGGAAGGCAGTGAGTGGTGTTATAGGGTGAATTGTATCTCTTTACAGACAGTCTGCTCACTCAGTGACTAATGCTAATCAGTATTTAACATTTTGCATGCTTTTCAAACTACTTCAAAACAATAGGTTGAGAATACACAGACACGATAATTTAACAAGATGTTTACTAATCTGTTGCTGCATAATCATCACATAACTCATAGTTGTAATATGCCAACATAACAATTCTAACATAACAATTAAAAAGTATGTGAATTATGTTGGTGGTATATTGTTCCAACAGAATATCACCAAATGTTAATTAACACAAACAATTGAATGTTTTGAAACAAAACAATAAAACCCCATGTGGTTTTAAGGAACATGCAATCGAGTATTTCCTCCTTTCCCTCCAAAGAACAACATGACTGTAAAATCAATATTCACCCTCGGCCAAATCCTTTATGTTGACAGTTAATAGCGATGTTAATCTTTTTCACAAACTCATTTAATGTTGGATGGTTTAGTGGGAGTTTAAGTATTGAAAAGCATGCATCTGGATCAGGAAAATCTCCCATTGTGAACTGGACATGAATTCTTTTTCCATTTGTTGGTAAGTGAGGACTACCACATGTGAACTGTACTAGTTCTTCAAGTTTGGGAAGACTTCTTAAGGTAATATCACTTTCATTACCATCATCATCACCTGCATTGATGCAATTTAAACAAATTAAATACATGTTTGATTACTGCATACTATCACTGAGTATAATATTTACTTTGCTATACTATATATACATGTACTCGGGACTTTTACTAAACCTCCAGAGGCTTGAGGGACATTTAATCACTAATCAACTGAAATGCCATGCTATTACTTTGTAATATTATTGTTTGCGAGGAAGATGTAAAAGCGCCCGAGGGACTTTTACTAGGTTTTGAGGGATATTTTTAATTATTCTATTGAAATCCTTTGGAGTAGCATATATAAAGGCTTCATGCGAGCGTATTCGGCAGTGCAATTCGAGCAAAGATGTGGCTAGCGAGAGCGAGTATGTCGCATAAACATATTAGTTTCGTGCATGGAATCGTGAGATGTTGAGAATACGAGAGAAGGCACTGTGCCGGAGAATACGAAACGACACACTGAGTATTGGTAGTGATACGGTTGAAATAAATGAATGTACAATTAGCCAAGAAGATATGTTGTTAGTGAATGCGTGCAGTGTCGATTCGAAAGAAGCCTCTCAAAAATAAATGTGGGAGGAATTCTGCAAAGGGAAAATGTGCAGACTTTAAACATTAGTGTGAATAAAGATTAAGATGAAATAAAGTCATTGTGACTCGCATATAGGTAAAAGTATATTATGTAGAATTGTTTTTGTGAATTTAAAGTTTGTAATCGTGCTACAGTATGTATGCATGTGGATAAGCGAAGCGTTTTCCATAAACAATAGATATGCAGATTAGTTTCTAATCGCACCTAGGTATGATTAGTTACTAATCGTACCTAATGTTTATGGATTAGGTAATCTAGACGTTAAATGTGCCTGCGACAACAAAAAAACCGAGGCAACCGTGATAGATATAAGTAACGACTCAAAATACTCTCAACTTGGTTGTATATTTATTTGATACTATACTATACCTTTCTCTAATTTTTGGACGTACTCTCTAAACCAAGCCAGGACTTGCGCTTGTTTTTCCGTCAAATCACTATCAGACTGAATCAATCGCAAAAATTCATCAGCTTTGATGATATGCTCACTGGTTAGAGGAAACACAATTTGAACACAAGACAGGTTTGCTTTCAGTAGATTTAAGAGAAGACCTTCCTGGAGCCCTCGTTTAAGGTCATCAATTTGTTCTCTTCTTGAACGAAACACCTGATGTAGCAGTACACACTGAATTGCCTTTTCTTTCGTTTGAGGTGTCAGTGATTCATTCGCAAAACCTGCATGGTATAGCAGCATCGAAATGTCATCACGCGCACTGAAGGACAGCAATTTTTGAGGGTCATCCAATCCTTGTAACTAGAAAAGATAAAAATAATATACCAGCTATAAGAGGCAGTGGTGGATTTGTAGGCCTTGGTCAACAGGGGGTGCAAGAGAGGTCCAAAAAGATCCAATTCATCCTGCTTTTAAGTATTATTATTGTACAAAATTGTAACCAAGACTAGGTGCACATTTATGATAGCATGTTTCTGAACAGTGCTAGATTTGCCAGTTTCGTTCACCCAGCACCAACCCACTCCCCCCCCTAAAAAACCTTGCTGGATCCACCACTGCTAAGAGTAGAAATTATTAAAATGGTCATTATATTGTGAAAATCACATACATTATAAAGTTAAGTACAGTACTATTTACCTCAGAGAATTTCTTGGATCCCATAGTCTGGCACATCACTGATTGAGAGATGGCACATTGCTTTAAATACATCGTCAGTTGCAAGAAAAACCGACAAGGCTCTAGACATACCAGTCATTCCAAACCCAGCATGTAACACAGACATGGCAATGAGCAGCCCAACATATTTATAGTACCCACTCTGATGATATTCTTCGCTAATGACTGGCAATAAATGGTCATCAGAACCTTCGAATAGGACATAACCTCCTGTTCCACATTTGAGTGAGTTCATCACAATAGAGAAGAATTCTTTTGTTAGCCCTACAGCATCAATCCCTTCCTCGCCAATGAAATTCACATCCGGTGTTTTCTTTGCCTCAATTTCCTTTCGTTTTAGCTTTTTAAAAAGATCTCTAATGATTGAATTGGAATTTCTATTAATATGTAGCTCCTGGACACCAGATGAATAAAAAACACTTGCCTTATGGGCAATTAAGGCAGTGCTAGGATCCATTGCTGAGATACTCAATGGGTAGCTCTCCAACACAGTTATATCGTCATCATCAATACTATCGAGATGTTCTGCAATAAATGCAATATATATATTTACAAACTTCATTTAAGTTATTGCAATTAATTAATTGACCATAGGCCTAAATGTATCAATTTTATTGTTTTAGTCTTTTTGTGATCCCAATAGTTTATGGGTAGCTAACAAAATGATAGGAAAAAACAACGACAGTAATTGGACTATAAATTTCAGTTTCATTTCTAGTTTATCAATAATTTTTTCGCCTCAGGATTGGTTACTATCCCTATGGTTAATTGCGATAAATTAAAAATTACTACACACCTGACATGCTGAAAGTTGTTCTTGTGGCAGGAGGATGTAAAATGTACAAACTGGCAAAGATTCATCATTATCTGAAATTTAAGAAGTACAAAATTACTTCTACAGTCAATTTTGATCACCTGCGCCAAAGGAAAATGAAGTATAAATGGGTAAACTGTATAATTATAACCTCAAACCAAACCACCGCACTCTGCAGTCAGGAAATTAAGATTTCTGAATATGTCAAACCTAGGCTTATCTAGCTATAAATTGGAGCCTATAAAGCACATGGTGAGCATGGTTTCAAATGAAAAAAAATGCTTTATTGGCAGTTGGCAGATATCAAATGGCAAGTCGGCAATCGCAGCTTATCACACATATTAAAATACTTCAATAGATAAATATTATTTTGTTGCTATGTTTTTGTGAAATAAAACTACCAGCCGGTAAGGTTATACCATAGGCAGCCCAGCTAATATATGCAGCAACTGCATGCATATATTAGCTGGGCTGCCTATGGTTACACAATCAATTTTTTGCTTGTGTCCTCGCCTATTTTTTCCACCCCTGCTGATACGGTAAAATTCCTTTAGTTACAAAGTAATTTATAATTATATAAATCAAACCTTTTTCTTCAATTGTATTGTCAAGTAAGATATCAACTGCTTTGTGCACATTGACTGACTTTTCAATAGGATTTTTTATAGCTTCAGGACTGAGCATTGGGAACATTTTCTCAAGCTGCTGCCTCTCTTCCACTTGGGAACATATATTGGTACCTGTTGTTGCTAAATAAAATTAATGTCAAATTTTCAAACGAACATCTAAATTTCACATGAAACCTTCCTATTATATTGTACATACTGCAATTGCTTGTTGCTACAATTACTTCATATGGTAATTACATTTTGGTACTTACATGGTGTAATTTCTGTAGTGCAAGTCGGCATAACAAAACTCCTAATGTCACTTTTTGCTGCAGGAAGAGGTCCATCCTGGCCTTCTAAAGTATCACACTAAAGTAACCATAGACTAATTAATCTACTGTACTAACTTTAATCCATTGCTAAAACTGTACCCTAAACAATTGGATATGTTTTTATATTTGCAAATTCTACTTTCCATACGTACACAATTGCAAAATAAAATGGCAAAATGAATTAGGACTTTGTTGAGCTTACTTCTTCGTCTTCATCTAAATTCCTGAGTGCTCTTATATAAACAGAACCAGAACCAGTTACATGTCGCAAAACCTTGCTATCAAGATCCTGTCCTTGTCGCAATGTTATTGGAACAATTGAAGTTCCCACACTTCTAACAAACTCAAACCTGCAACATTAATTTAAAATTCCAAAAAGCTATTTTGTACATAATTATGAACTGTATATTGGGTAGCATAACCTGAACAAGATGATTGCAAACATAGATAGGTGCATTAATGCAAATTTAAAAGCACATGAAAATGACCTATGTTGCTACAAGGAAAAACAACTATTACTTTACGAGAAGAAATATAATGTGGAAAGTTGCAACCAAAGTCCTAGCACATGGCCCAATGGATTGGTGTTAAAGTTCATATTGTAATATGATGTCATGATGTCCTGGGTGGGGCGGTGGCCATGCCATTATTAAATGGGTATATTAATACACCCCCTCCCCTATGGATGAGGTTTTCTGAAGGGTGGCTTAAAGTTAATTAACACATTTCTTAGGGTTGAAGTAAATGAAGGTAAGCCCTAACTATCTAAGTGTTTTTCTGAAGGGGAGCAAATAAAATATAAACATTTATTAGGGGGTGGGAGTAGAAAAGGCTGTTTTTTCTTTAGGGTTGGGGAAAATTTTGCCAAAATTTCTGGGAGTCTTATACCCAAAATGCAAAACTGTGAAGGGTGATATGAAAAAAGTAGAAAAAATTATACTTAAGGGTTCACATGTCTTAAGACCTCTTCCATGGGAGGGTGTATTTCAAATGAAATGGCCCTGGGCACGTTTCGATTCAATTCATGCATGAACTATATAAAACTTAGAAATAGTCAAATATTTAAAATATAGACTTATCGAATAGACTTACGGTACTGGTTCAGGGTTCTCACTTCCCAACACCTTTGGGAAGAGTTTGGCAGCTTCGGATGTAAGATCTTCCTTAGTCCAACTTTTATCAACTGCCCACGCATCAACACACAAGTTTTTTTCGATAAGGTCAACTTTGACCGTTCCTCTTGGGACGGTGTTCCAGGTTGGCGAAGGAAGTAAACATACTGCTTTATAGTACACTTTTGGCTCTGCAGACGCTTGACTTGTGCTTCTGGAATACGGCTGAAACCGTCCAGTATTACTACAACGATTCGATCGAGGTCGCCTTCGGGGGCAGTTCCACGTGCACTAGTAGCGCCATAATTTGTTCTCGCAGAAAAGCCAGACGATAGTGAATTATCTGTAAGAGTTGGTTGCGAAAATGGCTGCAAGTTCGGGTGACTTTCTGGTTGTAGTTGAGCGCATTGTAAGCTTCGAGGAATTTGATAACGACGATTCAAGTCATTAGTGTTTGTTGAAGCAATTGGCCGCGAGTTTGGCTGGCTTTCTACACGTGGTTGAAAGGTCTGTGCGCCTCGAGGAATTTGAAAGCTACGGTTCAACTCATCGACAACAGTTGTTGAGGCAGTTGAGCTGGCTGTAGTAACACCAGACGTTTCCGTGGGATTAGTTGATGATCTTGGGGCAGGCTATTGAAATTGCCCACCACTGCTCTCACGATATCTTGAATATTATACTGATGAGAGCTTGGCTCACCAGCCATATTGCTTTCTTCTCCGTTTGCGGAATACGTGTAAATTACTTGTAATATATTCTTCTTCTCAAATCACGTGGTCGGTTCAAATGCAAATTACTTTTGGCTTCGCACTTCCGTTTCCATTCGACGAGATTTTTTTTTGCACCGGTCAACTTCCGGTTTCTGCGATACATTTTTTTTTTGAAAGAAATGTAGACTTCAATTGTTTTTTTTATATTTTCGATGTTTGATTTAAAAATGTGGCAGCATTTTGTAAAATTTGGTGACATTTTTTTGTTTTTGGAGTAAAATTTGTTAACTTGGGAAAATGTTTTTGTTACGTTTTTTTGTCCGCAAAGGAACGCCATACTTAATTGGCTTCTTACTATATATGAGATCCTTAAAGAAAGCACGAAATTTATCAAGATCTTCATCTTTAATCAACGGACTCTTTCTTGTACTGTAACTAGTTGATGGTGCAACGATACTAAGAGCGTATTCGCTGCCAGAATTTTCCTTATCTTTATGTTAATCATCTGCGACATCAGTGACTGTGGTCTGGCCTTTCGTACTTTGCAATCCTAGTCTGGCCAAGCGCTGTTCTGGTGACTCTACCTCTGCTGGCAAATCAGCTGACTCTTGCACTTCGAAAAGGTAAAGATATAAATGCTTCGCGTTTTTTTCATTTTTTCAATTCTGTCGCCGATTCCTAAATTGTTCGAAATGTTTTTTAGTTCTGAATCGATTTCATCTATAGAGCCCTCGGATCCATGCTTATATGTTTTTGTGATGTTGTCATGTAAGAGCTTGTTGTATGTGTTGAGCGAGGTTTCATAAATATTCCTAGTTTTGTCAGCAAAAATGAAAATGTTGGGAGACAAATTAATTTTCTTTAATTTGCTCTATAATTTGCTCTAACTTATATGTTGTCGAGCACTCTTTGAGTATCGTAGACCTAAACCTACACATATATTTCACCCGTATAATCGGACCAAGCTTTATGTTGGGCCTCAAATTTGGCTACCATACCTGAAAACAATATTTCAATAATAAAACACGCTAGAAAATCTCTCCCTTTCAATACCGGAATTTCATGGATAAAAAAGATAGCAAGAGTTTGTTTGACGTTACCATGGGCAGTTTCAACGGCGCGGAAATTTGCAAGTTAGTAGGCCTTTTCATTTTAAACCACCTGAGTAAAAAATTTGGCAAAGAAAGCATCAGCCTATATGGAGATGACGGTTTGGCTATTATAAAAAGTAAATCAGCACGTTTAGCAGACAAAACAAGGAAAGACCTCCACAAAAAGTTTCGAGCAGTTTGACCTAAAAATTACCGCCGAATCAAATTTACGTATAGTAAACTTTTTAGATATAACTTTCGACCTTAACAATGGAAAATATAGGCCCTATAGGAAGCCCAATGACGATCCACTATACATAAATATGCACTCTAAGCACCCACCGAGCATCACAAGGCAACTACCTGCATCAATTAACAAGCGCATCGCACTTCTTTCATCAGATGAGCAAACTTTTCAGGAATCTGCACCCATATATCAGAACGCACTTAGGCATAGCAACTTTAATCATGAACTTAGCTACACTCAGCACACACCGCAAAAACAACGCAGGAATAGGCAACGCAACATCATTTGGTTCAACCCACCATTTAGCAAGAGTGCTAGCACAAATATAGGACGTAATTTCCTTAGTCTAATTGACAAACATTTTCCACCGCACCACAAGCTACACAAAATTTTTAACAGAAATACAGTTAAAGTAAGTTAGAGCTGCATGAACAATATTAAGTCAGTAATCACTAAACACAATGCACGCATATCTAGAAATAACAAGCCACAGGAGAGGGACACTACCAATTGCAGTTGTAGAGAAAACACCATTTGCCCGCTTCAAAAACAATGCATGACTAGGGACATAGTATACAAAGCAACAGTCACAGTAAGCAACACAAACACGATCAAAAATTACATTGGCATGACTGCAACCACATTCAAAGAGTGATTGGCCAACCACATTCAAAGAGCGATTGGCCAACCACATTCAAAGAGCGATTGGCCAACCACACTAAATCTTTTCAGCATAAAAAGCATGCAAATGACACAGACCATTCGAAATATATTTGGACATTGAAAGAAAACAATAAGGATTTCAGTATTAATTGGCAAATTTTAAAACATTCTATTTCGTATACGGGAGGATCAAAACGATGCAATTTATGTTTAGAAGAAAAATGTTGTATTTTTAAAGAAAAAAACAAGGATTGTTTACTCAACAAAAGAGCTGAAATAATTTCACGATGTCGTCATCGTAACAAATTTTGCGTAAACAACGCAAACAAAGCCATGCATGCACACATTGTCTCTCACTGCACTGACAAGCTGCACTGACGAGCTGTTGAACGGCGAAACATGCATGTCTGCAGATTTGACTAAAAATGCTCCTTCACTTGTGTTGTTGAGCACTCTGTGAGGTTAATTGGTGGCTAATAAGCTATAATGCAAAAGCTCACTTCCCTTGTGGTCGTTTGAGCACTCTGGCCCCAAGACACTTCACACATGTCTGGATGCGCATGTGTCTGAGTATTGTACCACATGCGCTTGGCGAGGGCAAGAGTATGGTGTATAAATACGAAGTCACTCGCATCTAGACTGTGTTACAAGCTGCACTGACGAGCCATTGAACGGCGAAACATGCATGTCTGCAGATTTGACTAAAAATGCTCCTTCACTTGTGTTGTTGAGCACTCTGTGAGGTTAATTGGTGGCTAATAAGCTATAATGCAAAAGCTCACTTCCCTTGTGGTCGTTTGAGCACTCTGGCCCCAAGACACTTCACGCATGTCTGGATGCACATGTGTCTGAGTATTGTACCACATGCGCTTGGTGAGGGCAAGAGTATGGTGTATAAATACGAAGTCACTCGCATTTTGACTGCGTTACAAGCTGCACTGACGAGCCGTTGAACGGCGGAACATGCATGTCTGCAGATTTGACTATAGATATATATATATGAACTTGTGGTTGGAGCTCAGCAGCTGGACTCTGTGGCAGTTGGTTAGAGCGCTTCACAGGAATCACAGGGCCACATATTCGATTCTGGACCCTCTTGTGTTTCTCAAAAATATACATGCTGCTATTAGTATCTATGGTAATATAAGCAACGTTATCAGAGAGTTTACTTTTTACAGCCCTGATCTTCGCCGATTGGCAAATTATAAATTTTTTGCCCTGTGGTGCGCTTTCGGTTTGACTTTTCAAGGCAAACATCGACACTGTGAAGTGACAAAAGCTACTATTGAGTATTTTTACTGTGGAATTCTAACATCTTGAGACGTTCAAGAGACTTTGGGCATTCAATCTTGCGAGGTGAGTGTATGTAGTGTTCGTACTTTTGTTTTTGCGTAATTTCGTTTTATCAAAATTTTTATAGTGACTCATGTCCAAACACAATGTTATATATAATTATTCTTAGGTGTCCGCATTGGGCGATTCAGGCATTTCGTCACAAATTTTTAGCTTTATAAAGTCTTTTTACTTTTTATAACTATGGAATACCTAGACGAAAAGACTGAACATGTAAACGTTGTAGAATGTGCCGAGGGATGTATCACTCCAAAAAATCTCGTACACCTGGAAACAGAATCTCTATAAAATCCCTGAAAATCCCTAAAAAATCTCTATGGAATCCCTAAAAAATCTCTATGGAATCCCAAAAAAATCACTAAAAATCCTAGAAAATCTATGAAATCCCTACAAATCCCCAAAAAAACTCGAAAAAATTCACAAGTTACACAAAAATTTAGAAAAAATCCACCCCAAAATCCCACGGGATTTCCAAAATCCCAAAAATCTTGTACGCTTTTTTGGAGTGATACACCCCCTGGGAATGTGCTACAAATTCTTAATAATGACTTATGGCTATTGGTTGAGGATAGACTGGACAGTGACTGAGGATTATTGATATAACTTATAGACTGGATTTCTCTTGTACTTTAAAATAGTGATATTACATCCAGATTTACGACAGATTAGCTGCACTTTACAGTAATAAGCATAATTGCATAAATAGAATGATCATAATGGTGATCAGGGGTGGTGCCAGAAATTCAACCTAGGGGTGTTCTGTGTTCAGAATCATACGCCCCTGAGAAAATATTAGAATTTAAAATCTCTGACACTATATTTCCTGTATCTTTTTTATTGAGGGTACTTTGCGGTAACATAGAATTGTTACACTTGTTACAAGACATACTGTAGAGTCTTCCCCAATGAAATACAATTTTTTTCCTGATAAGGGGCTAAATGGCTAATGGGCTAGCAGAGTTGTAGCCCCCACCCCTCCAGCACTACCCCTGATAGTGATAATTGATTTGCAAAATAAGCTTACTTAAATTGATATACATATTTGCTTTTTCTTATTGTATTATAAGAATAGGTATTAGAACCTCCACTGGTGTGAAATAATTGGTATGGTATGTCATTTATGTAATTGTGTATCCATATGTGTACGATATTATATAATTAATGGTATAAATGGCTTTTAAACAATCACAAGGGTCTGAAAACTAGACCATGGCAGGTGCTGTAGGAAGTCTAAGGAGGGAGAGAGGGAGAGAGGGAGAGAGGGAGAGAGGGAGAGAGGGAGAGAGGGAGAGAGGAGAGAGAGAGGAGAGAGAGGGAGAGAGAGAGAGGGAGAGGAGGGAGAGGGAGAGAGAGGGTGCTGTGAAGTATGTTAGCTGATGGTTGCATGGTGGATTAGATATATAGTTATGTGGTATTGTGTTTTAACGCTTAGTTTGAATATAGACATTTAATAACTGGTATACCTTCCTAAACCACCACCTGGTTGATGAATATAGCAGGGTCTTTTTTAACGGATAGGCTGGGGGGGAATGCCACCCCCAGTCCCCATGTTGCCCCCCCAAGTGAAGGTCCCTTTTGTCCAAAATATAAGCAAAAAAGAGGAAAAACTGAGTTTAGAAGAAAGTTATGCCGATTCTCACAACAAAACCTGGCTCCATTTAGATGGGATATATCAAAAATTGTCTCTGAAAATGGAGGAAATCAAGCCACAGAGACTCAAGAATACAAACATTTTCTGGGGGAGGACCCCCATTCAACTTCACACACCTGTAATACACTACCTACTTGTTACGTCCCCATTCGATTATGCCCCCCCCACTAATGATTTCTTAAAAAGGGCCCTGGAATATAGACATTTAAAATAACTGATATACCTTCCTTTAACCACCACCTGGTTGCTGAATATAGACATTTAATAACTTACATACCTTAATTCCTAAACAATTGCAAAGCAAAGTGGCAATGATATAAGTCTGTAAGATCTCCATAATGGCATATCGCCGCTGTCGCCGTGCAAACGGGACATTTTGCATGCACACGCTCAATGAAATGTCAATGCATTTGATATGAAGGAAAAAATTAAACACGTTATCTAGGTCGCGCAGTTTGCAAGGGAAGGAAACTAGTGGAGAAACTAGTGGAGAAGCAAGCACATCAGATTCCTGCCAGGGACCTATAGTTGCATTTTTCGCAGCTCTTCCTGGTTATGTCTAATAAATGTATATAATTTACACTCAATAATTCTCCATCTACAAAACGCTTCAATTATCACTAATAGCCTACTAGTAGCGTAGACAATCAGAATCCATGATATGCGATAGCCTACTTAGCTACTAGTAAGTTTATACTGAAATGGGATAATTACCTCAAGCGTTTTTCGAAATTCTGGAAAGCCATTTTTGATAGAATAATTGACATAGTGAGTATTTTTTCCAAATACTCACCCGCTGATTATCTTGAATAAATGTTAAGTGTCATAGTTCGAGTCACAGGAACAAGTACTAAAATGCAAAAAGGAGGACAACATTAAATGAACAGATTTCCAGTTTTCAATAACACATGGAAAACATTTAAAATTCGATTATGACCAAAAGTCACCTATCCTGAGTAAAAATAAGCTTTCCAACTAATGACTGTCACTTGGTGGTTGATAAGGAATCCTGTTTGTTTGCTGATACAGACAGTCAGACAGCACTTGTTTTGTATCACTTTCTCTTTGATATGCATTCTTGGGCTAGTCTTTAATGGTTTAATTACCAGGTAGAACTGTTTTTATGCTTTGCTTACCTATTTACTTGACTTGTCCAGAGTGATATACATATTTTGTGTGGCAGCCAGCTGATCTGCATGTACATCCATCTTTCTTATTTTGTAGCTGTACTGTTCCAACTTGATTAACAAGTGTAGTTACATTGTCAAACCCAAGGAACCTGTCAACGTATTCCTGCCAGAGGTTCGACAACCACATTTTTCTCGTCTCTACAGAACATCATCGTTTGGTATTTCCAAGTCACATTTATCTGGGCAAATGTTCAAAAGACAGAAAAGTACAATCGCAGACGTTCTTATACTTGCAAATTATATAAAAAAGCATGTCATATCTCAATAACTAAAATCTAATTGCATCAAATGATGTTTATAACAAATTGCTTTACTGTCGCTGAATTTGGCTTCTTCAAACGACACTTCAACTTTCCATTTACATTACTGTACACACCCAATTTGTGGTACAACACAGGTAAAATGTACCAGCATCAAATTTATCAGCTATCGAATTAAAGCCTGGCACACAGACTACGATTTTAGTCGCTGATCGACTGACAGTGTTGCCCCAAGCCACAAGTCCATAAGATAAGGGTAAATCAGCAAGTAATAGTGATCATGAGTACACTAGTATTAACTAAATTCCTTAATCTGAAAATAATACTGATATTTCGTCTAATTGTTTTTGAAATCTCGGATACCTGTGATTTCCAATTAAGATGACGATCAAGTAGAATACCAAGATATTTAAAACAAATTGAGGGTGCTTTGTGTGCGTCTAAAGGATATAAACAAAATCTCAACATTTCGAGCTAAAGCCCTTCGTCAGGAGAAAATAGTGTTTTCTCTTTCAATTTGTAATTCATTTAAGAATATTGGCACACTATAGTCAGGTTTTGTCAGAGGTGGGTGAAAAATAACATGACTTGTTTTTTCAATATTTAAGGATAATTTGTTGGCACAAAGCCATTCATGCACATGTACAAGTTGACTGGTTACTGTCGATTCCAGTATTGACAGTATATCGGTATAAAAAAGACTAGAATGAAAATCTAGAGTATCAGATGATTTATGTACGGTGGCCCACAGGGGACATGCTATAAATATAAACATTGACCTTCGGAATTATATTCAATGCCTTTGAAATTTTATGTGAGGCCTTCTGAATTATATGTTAGGCCTTCAGAATTTTATATAAGGGCCTTCAGAATTTTATATAAGGACCTTCAGAATTTTATGTGAGGACCTTCAGAATTTTATATAAGGGGTTGGAATTTTATATCAGAGCCTTCAGAATTTTATGTAAGGGGCGGGGCAAGATTGTATGAAGCACTGATATAATAATAATAATAATAAAAGTCTTTATTGAAATACTCAAAACAAACTACTGAGTTTACATGTGAAAATATATACTACAATATGGTTATTACAGAATTATTTACATCAATTATAAAATTACGAAGGTTATAATATATAAAAATATGAACAGTTTATATAAAATTGAAAAGACATCTATTTATAAAAGCGTTTTTAAACCTCTTAGTTTTAACAATAGGTAGTTCAAAATCATGACCTCTCCGTCTTAGGGGTCGATTTATCTTGTTAGGTAAAAGGATGTGTAAACCATTATTATCATCACTTGTAATTTTAGTCCATAATTTCTTGTCTCTGTTTGATATTATTGCTTTAAAATCTGATTGGTTGTTGGTATACCCGTTTCTGTGAGCACAATTTATAAAGGCAGTTATGTTTTGTAAGCACTGTGGCAAATCGTGTGTGTCTAATGCAAAATATTGTCATAACTGTGGAAGTAAAGTGAATGAAAGTATCATTAAAGAAGTACACAAAATGAAAATGGCAAGTGATCTCCACAAGCAGCACAAGCAGTCTCAGTAGTATTATGTATTGGGTACCACTTTTTTTTGGGGGGGTGTGAATATTTTTTTGAGAACGCCTAATAATCTATAGTAATTATTGCAAAATAATATTTGAAAAAAGAGCAGAATCATCAAAAAAAGGCCTCCGTGGACGGGGGATGCTGAAATCATATTAGCATTCAAAATGGCTGCCAAAATGGGGTGAACGGTCTCCTCGGCGCTTTGTTGGCATTTGTATTACGGTCGTGACGTAGGCGGTAATTGGATCCGTGTGCGTGGGAAGAGTAGGCACACGCGCGTGGATACACACAAATTATCATGTGTGGGGTATTGGGTCTACACAAACCCGCTGTACACCCAAAGCCTTGGTTGAGCCGACTGAAGTTTTGGAGAGCGCGTTGTGGTTTATATGTGTGTAAAATGGTGTTAAGAAACGTGGTGCGTGCACGATATGTGTGATGTGCGCATGCGCAATATCTAATTTTTAATAAAATGATTTTTATAAAAAAATTTCGTAAATTTGTTTTATTTTATTTTTATTTTTAACCATATTCCAGATTCCAGTCTGAGAAAATATGTGAATCCAGTTTTCTGAGTCCTGGTTTATAACAATTTTCAAAAAACAATAACCTGGACTCAGAAAACTGGATTCATATAAATTTTTGGACTGGAGACTGGAATATGGTTCCAGTTTTTTGACTAACATTATATCGTTTTTTATAAATGTTTTGTATAAATTATCGTACATGTACGTGTGTGTATTATTTTTTATATCTACATGTGTGGGTTTTTTTGAAAAAACCCTGTTAAAAAATTGGTTTGGCTCTATCAATTGAACATTATGATTCACATTGGGGGTAATAGTAAAGTATGTATGCGTGCTATATATATATAGTAAAAAATATACAAAATTTAAAAAAAGTCATTTTTTTATATACCAACAGGAATCTAACCTGTTCTTTTTTTAAAAAAAGCACAACAGTGTGTATATTAAAAAGGGTTTAATAAAAACCCTTTACAAAAATTATTTGTTTGAACTTTACGTTTGATCCACCATCACCAGCAGCATACTATAAATATTTTTTGTTTGTGTTTATATAGACTTGTTTAATTACGCGTAATTACCGCTCATTAGTAATTAGCGATTATTTTAAAAATGATTTTATAATATATTATTATATATAACACGTGAATTTTTTAATAAAAACTATCATTTCTCAAGGTCCCCTCGCGATCTGTTCATCTTGGTATATGAAATATATTTCTTCCATTATAATTTTTAAAGGTGCGACGGTTCAAAAAATTGAAAAAAAACTACTCGGTGGATATGAACATGAAAGAAAGCGTGCATTTTTTGAAAAAAAACCCAGCATGATTACTACGAAAGAATGGAGTTATATTGAAGAAAATAAAAACGATATATTAAATAGTATAACACATATAATAGACATAGACGGTTGGATTGTTGATAGAGATACTCATTTATACGGTGAAGTTAGTATTTATGATGTAAATAATATGAAGAATGTACATGTTTTCTTATACCATCCTGAAATAAAAATAACTAAAAAAATCTGGAGAACGACATTTATGTTTACGAGAAAATATACAATGGTAGCATTTTTCTAAAAACTCGTTTTTAAAACGATCTACAACGTTACTTATATATGTTAGAAATATACACGGTTTTAGCATTTCTAAAAAAAAAAACCTTAAAAAAACGATCTTACATATAACGATTTTATAACGTATATGGATGTGCGCGGTGTTTATGCGTATAAAGGTGGTAATATAGAGAAAAAATTATGTAAAAAATATAATATAAAATGTGTTAATTTAGAGATATTCGGATGTGAAAAATACGAGATATTATTAGATAAATATTATTAAAGTTAAAACCAGATTTAAAAGAACGTAAAGGAAGAAAAATAATCTATCCGTATTACGAATATATTAACGATTTTGAATACGAAGCAGATTTATATCAGAGACAGTTGGCTATTGTGAGGGAAGATGCTGTCTATATATATATTGAAAAAAATCGTTTCTATATAATTCCTAAAGAGTTGGCGTCCTACATATACGCAACAGGCGTAGAAAACGAAGATGAAAAAACATACGATACGGCCATAGAGAACGTAAAGAATAGAAAGAATAAAATGTGGAAAAAACCTGGAAAATTTTATCTACATTATGAGCGTATACTCTCAAGATACAATTTTTATGAAGAGTACACTTTATCAAGATCTGTTTATCAATCCATAGTGTTTCCAGAATATATAAAAATTAATCCTTACATATATAGAATAGGTGTTGAAAAATATGGAAAGGATTGGGTATATAGGTATGCGTATTTTATACGTATTTTTTCCTCGTGGGAGTATATATTACAATTAATCGTGGGTATGGATATAGACAAGTTACTGAGTCTTTTTACATTAGAGCCTATATATTATCATTGTTTAAACTATATAGTGTTGTGTATTATTTGCGATAAATACTTAAACCGTTATCTAAAACATTTGCACAGCGCTGTGAACGCTATATGAACGACGTATGCTTAAACATATACACAATGAATTATAGACAGATTGTGGGTGCTTACAATAACGAGCTAAAAATTAATAGCGAACATTTTTATCATCGAACCATGTTTTTAGACAAATGCTTATGTAAAAATAGCGACAATACTATGATATATGCTAAAAAAGATGCATATTTTTATAGTGTTGACGATATGAGTATTTATTATAGCAAAGACTATATAAGTAAAAGAACATATATGTATAGCATTACTTTTTAAAAAATGTCAGGTAAAACATTTTATTTTGTCACCACGTATGCTGACGAGTGTTATAATTTTTTTAATAATTACGAATGGTTAGAATTGGAGAAAAACGAAAACGGTAATAAAATAAAATTTTATTATGTTCAAAAAGTAAACGATGATTTGGTCGAAGGAATAATACAGTTTGAAAAGAGAGGGACCATTAATAAAGCAAGATATTATTTTTTAACTAAAAAAATGGTGAATATTTTACCGCAAGGTGTAAAAACAAACATCGGCTTTATTCTCACAAGCATGTGGTTGAATAAACAAAACTATAATATTACAAATATTTGCGAGTACGGTGTTTTATCGTATAGGGATTATAAGACAATATTAAAAAATTTTTTATCGTATAATAAAATAAAAGCAGGTGTTGAGCCAGAATATTGTTACAATAAAATATCTCTCAAAATTTTACAATCGTTAAAACAAATTGAAAAAACGCTACATGAAGGAGTATAAAATACCTGTGCGTCGTATGTTATGAAAAAAAAATGACGGGTTATTTAGCGCATTATATGTTCGAAAGTTATCATGAAAACATATACGATAGAATATTGTATAAGGCTTTGTATAATGATAAATCAATTAACAAGTTTACTGAAATTTTTTTTTTAAACACGTTCTCCACTTGTACAATGTCTTTATCGTTTGGACAGTATTAAAAAAGAAAAAGAAAACATTTCGTTAACGATAAGGTATGATAATTTTATAACTGGCAGAAAATATCTTATCACAGTGTTATTTAGTTATTTTCGTCAAAAATTTGCCGGATTGTTTACAGAAATAAAACGAAAACCGTTTGTAGAGATAGTCGATATTCATAGTATTTCTAATAGAATATCGCATGCTAATAAAAAAATAATAAAAGATTTTTTTGACGAGTTTTTTCAAACATTATCCTCTTACGATATGAACGCTATCAACGCGAAAGAAGATCTACTAAAAATAATTCGATTTTATTTACGTAATAAAAATATATATGTTTCTTATGATTTAGTTTATTATTGGCTTAAATTAAACAGCGTACTAAAATGTTCGTGCGGTTTATTAAATTTAGAATTATGTATGTGTAACGATGAAGACCGTTTCGACAATGAAATATACAATATGTTTTTTGATAAAAATTTTATATAAAATGGAAACAACTATAGCTCTTTATTCATACGTGTGTTTGACTATCTAACAACAAACAACAAAATGCCTGCTTATCTTCGTGTACCGATTGACGATAGAAGAAAATTTTTAAGCACGGTAAACAAAAATAATAACCGTCATGTTATTTATTATAACACATTTTCCAAAAAAACATTGTATGACATTATCCACACCTCACAATACTACGGAGACGTCCAGCTTCAACGCGAATTTCCCTACCTGTTTCAATCCGTTGACGATGTTGCCGAATATTATCGCGTACTGAGTAAAATTGATTTTACCAAACCGCCAGCCAGTTTGTTCATTATCGTGTCGGAGGATCATACGAAAAATACGCGTACGATTGTGAGAGATAGCACGTACGGTATTGAAGTAAGAAGACAGAAAAAAAGCGAAACCTTATCTGACGAACAACCGTTTGTTGCCGACGGCGATGAGGAGAACGATTATGATCTAGGAATGTCTTACCAAACAAAAAAAATCGAATGGACAGATTGCCCGTACGATAACTGCACTTTGGGGAAAAATTTAGATATGAAATATTATCTAAAACGTTTGGAGGAATATTTGACCTGTTGGGATCGCGTTATCTTCTCCATCCGTACATCTCCTGAACTCGAAGCACCAACGAAGAATAATAAAAGAAAGAATGAAAAAGAAGATGATAAAAAATCTAAAAAACCAAAAGGTGATAACGACGATGAAATAATATGTAGATTATTTAAATATATGGACGTATATGACGAATGCGATGTGTCGTTGTTAATAGCCAGACACGGTTATGAAATAAGCGATGAGACAGGCTATGAAAAAGTGTTGATGGATGTAATAAGAAAATATAATGCTTCAATATTGAACAACATCTATATAACAAATATTAAAAATGTTCTTTTATAGACAAAGCGGGACATGTTGTAGAGAAACATGGTGAAGAAAAAACCGAAAAGACTCGATGAAGATTTAGTTCGTAAAGCGGCTCGTCTACTAAAAGGAGAAAGCTTAACGAATGAACAAAAAGAAGACTATACATTACATGACGGTGTGAGAAAAAAATATAAACGTTTATCAATTGACATTTCTAGAAAAAACGAACAATGGGCCGATATGAACGAATTAGCCGATATGAACGAATTAAAAAATTATAATTCTATGTATAGATATTGGCTTGTTGTAATAGATATATATTCAAGATGTTTTTGTGAAATTGTTAAAAATAAAACCTCATAATACTGGCAATAAATTTGAACAACTATTAAAGAATGCTAGTCCTGAAAAAATACAGTGTGACGAAGGAACTGAATTTCAAAAAAATCGTAAAGAATTAAGTAAAAAATACCATTTTAAAGTATTTTCTACATATAATCGTGAGATTAAGGCATCGCATGCTGAACGAGTAATTCAAACATTGAAGACTATGGTGCGACGGGTTCTTACCGTAACAATTACGTAGCTTATATGGATATAATCGTAGAACGTTATAACAAATCTCCTCATAAAGCGTTACATAACCTATCCCTGTACGATATATATTATGAAAAAAAATAATTTCCTATACGCAAAGATATTTTAAAAAAATTGGATAATTTTAAATTTGAAAAAAACGTTTTAAAACGCGGTACGATTGTAAGAATTGTAAGGGCAAAAAATCACGAGTTTGAAAAATCAAGTTTGCAACGATGGGTTAGAGAGAAATTTAAAATATATAAAGTGTATATTACCGATCCTATTACCTATATGTTAGTCGATCTACAAGGCGGTAAAATAAGTGGAAAATTTTATCGTGAAGAATTAAAAAAAATATGAACTACATATTTCCTAGCAACACGCAATTTTCGGATCGTACAAATTATACGAATGATTTTATAGTTCCGTTGCCGTGGAACACATATTTTTATCTATGGGTAAACCAACAAAAGGCTATACAGACCGATCTAATATTTAGGTCGGGAAGCGGCGGCTATCATGATTATTTTCAAGAAAAACACAGTGATTCTGACTCATTAGACGAACGTGTCGAATATGGTTAGATTTTGCTGCAACTAACAACTTTTCTATAACATATTTTAATACCGGATTTTTACAAAATATACAGACCAAAACGTGCGGAGTGTGGTCTTTACTCTATCTATATCAACAATGCCACAACGTTTCGACAATATATAGAAAAAAAATTTTAACGGTTTTAAAAAATACAACAATTCTATTAAAAATTATAATGCAAAAATTTTAAGAAATACGTTTAGAAACGATGTGCTATTATTCACGATGGCAAAATCTATTTTTAAACATCATATCCTAGCCATATATGCGGCGAAATCTAATAGCAATAAACACACACAAGTTTGTAAAAATTTTATTTCTTATAACAAAATTTAATTATATACAATAACTATGTACTTGTCGCTGCATTCTTTAATGTCTTCGCATATAGCGTCTATACTAGACGAAGGTATATGAATATTTTTATGATTGTTAAAGTTGTAGAACACTACATGGTATTGCGAATTGTTATAAATAGTATTTAGAACGCCTAATTTATAGGAGGAATCTTGAGAGATAAAAATAAGCGACATGTTGTGATGATGACTGTCGCGACATGCTAAATTATTTAAATTCCGTGTATTTTCCGCTCCAGAAGATTCTAACGATGCCGTTCCTGCATGCACCATTAAATCGTCTAACACTAATAATGTATGCTCTCCTAATTTCTGCTCGATTTTCTCAATGGACAGAATGCCTTTGTTACAATTTATAAATTCGCTTTCTTTTAATTCGCTTTCTTCTTTGTTTTTTTCAATAATCATTTTTATCTCATCGTATAAAGGCTGCTCGGTCGAATAAAGATAAACAATTTGTCCGGTGTTGGCTCAATCATCACGTCAATATTTTCAATTATTTTTTTCACAAAGTAGGTCTTTCCACACTGCGTAGGTCCGGTTATGGTCATGGTAAAAGTGTGCTGAAACGGTATTACAACGCTGCTTACATCATTTTTCTATAAAACCAAAAGGAATAGTTGTAAAGTCGTTTTTTACAATTCGTTTATTAAACGTAAAAGAGAATACTTTTTTTTCATCTTTTAAAAAAATTCGCTGATGGTTGTGTCTGAAAAATCTACGCACGTAATTAACCGTAATTTGTTGTTGTTGATCCTTTATACAAGTTTTTAACGATTCGAAATTTATCTTCACGTCGTATTCGGCATTTTTACCAAATCCCTTCACGAGTGTTTTAGACATGGTTTTTTTCTCTATTTTTCCCGTTTTTGGGCAGGTATAATCGTACTCGTTCGTTATATAAGAATAGCTTTTTGGACCTGTCGAACAAAAATGTTTTATGTAAATTTCAGAACAATTCTCTAACGCTAATTCGTCTGTCAATTCGCCAAGAAAATTTCCCGTTTTAACAGCTGGTGTATATAAATGTATACACAAGTCGGTGTCATAATACAATAATTTATCCGCACCGATCTTATTTAACAAACCCAATAATTTTAGACGTGCATACGTGGTGACATGTGCGGCTATAATCACATTACGATTTGGCATGTTTGTAGCAACGGATTCTTTTTTCCTATACGTTACTCGTGCTATTTTATCGCTAATAAAATCCATAGTAGTAACATCGTTCATAATATTGTTTAGTAAAGACAATAGTTGCGTGTATGAATCTATAAAATCAACGGTGACTACGTTATCGTTTTGTGCTAATTTCCCCCATAACGAATTGAGCAATTTTTTTGCAATCGTACGCAAGGCCGAATTTTTTTTCACATTATTTTTATCTAATTGTATTCCTTCGATACGTAAGAAATCAGCTATAAATTCGTCTACGTCCTCGTCGGTTACACACGATTTAGGAATGCCTGAGCTTTCTTGTTTAATTTTTAAAAAAGTATTAACATATGCTTGAAAAATTTTTGCTTTTAAAAATTTTAATTTTTGCTCGATCATCTTATATTTTTGTTTAATCGCTTCGTTCACCTCCGCGATACACCACGTTCCGTATATACATCGCTCGTTCTCATTATGCGTGCACAAAACTTCTTTTTCTATAGCACATGTTCGACACAAAGGAAAAATTAATTTACCTTCCAACCGTAAAGGCAAAACGGGAAAATGTAAATTTTGTGGTGGTAATATAACGCATTTTATCAGACCTATAGCGTTTTTTGAATTCACTTTTAAACATGCGTCATTGCCTACATGAAGTGTCGGATGTTTTATAGGATATAATCTATTTTTTTGCACGTCCGGATATAACGATGTGAAATCATGATAGTTTATTTTCTCCTCGCTTTCTCCAACATAATATAATACGGCTGGAGACGTACGCCCACCATACAGGGCGTCTTTTGGATTAAGCGGTAAATGATTAAACAGTTTGTTTTTTTTCTCTTCCAATTGCTTTTTTGTAAAAATTTTTTCTTTTAAAAAATCACATTCCCAAACCTCAACTACGTTATAACCATGCATTTTTAATTCGTTTGTAAATCTTTTTGTACTGGCATTTAGATTATAGAACGTCTCGTTTAAAGTAGTGTTATAATCACTTAAATCAAAACATTTTTTACAACCATGCCAAAAACAACCGTGAAATTGATATACGGTGTTTGTTGTCTCGCAATATCCGTCAACAAAACGTCCTAATATCTTTTTTTCACCGTGTAACAACAGCTTATACTCGATGGGGGTCGTCTCGTTAATACCGCTTAAATAGATTAAAGGCAATAAACTTTTATTAACATTTCCGCGGTAGCCTGCCGCAGGTAATAAAGATAATTGTTCTTTTTTTAATTGATTTAATCTGTACACTTTTAACGCAACACCTGCTATTGTTATACATTGTCTATCATAAAAAGGTATCACGCTGCTAATTTTCTCTTGATTGTGCGCGAATAATATGGCTCCTTTTCTTAAAATATCCACATCTGTTTTACAGTAATAATATATTTCGTTTTCAAAAATATACGGTTTTCGACTTTTCTCCTCGTACCATGCGTCGAATTTCTCAAGTTCTTTTTCGTTCATTTTAGTTAAATCAAAATATTTTTTATCGATAATATCACCACAATAAGACAAATCGTAGAAAAAATACGGATGGTAGCCTTTTACTAGCAGGTCTTCAAAACCCAACGCTTCTGGAAATTTCGCTAATCTCATGTCCAAAAATAAATAACTATCTATAATTCTAATACCGTACGAGGGAATTTTCAACGACATAATTTTATTACCGTTCATGACGAGTTCGGGAACGATTTCTTTTTCGATTAATAATTCCCGTAGCACAAATATCGTATCAAAACGCGAACCGTTATGAGCTGCCCATGTTGATTCGGGATGTGCAAGCACAAAATCTACAAAATTGCTCGTCACATTATCTTTAATAACGTATTGACGATAACCGCAACATGCGTTTTGCTCTATAGAATTATCTGAAAATTTCTCCTCGCCTTCTTCAAAAACATCGTTTTTTACTACAAACGGGGTGCGGTCACAACCGTAACAACATTTTTGTATAACACAATAAAAAGGAATTAGCTCTAAATCCTCATTTTCTTTCGTTTCAAAATCGAAAAAAAATAGCGTAGGATGTGAGGGTTCAGACGGTGGTTTCATATAACACTCATGATTTTTTTCATATTTCACACAACGATAACACATTTCTTTTTTGCAATCGTGCAGAACATAATGATCGGATTTTATAAAAAAAAATTGCGGTTTAGTTCTTTGACATGTTTTACAATAAAAAAATTGTTGGCATGGTGTCGAGGAATTTTGTTTCTTATGTTGATTTGTAAATACTCGACATGTTAGATGATTCTGAAAACATTGTCCGTTTGTAAATTGTCCGTTTGTAAATATAACGTTGCAATTACTGCATTCATAATAGACACCTTCGTTTTCACACTTCTTAATCGACAAATAACATTTTTTACATGTCGAATCTATACGGCAAACATGATTAAATTCGTACTTGTAACGTCCAAAGCGTTTCATACATCTATAACAACTTATACTGTTTTTTGTAAATAAACCCATATTAAGAACCACGTCGTAATGTGCATTATTTAACCATAAAATAACCACGTCGTTAGTAAAACGTAATAATTCTCCATTTACACCAACTCGCGAATCAAATACAATTTTAATTCTGATACTGATCCGAAAATATAATCAAATCGATATTTTGTTTCTTTAAAAAATTTTCATAAATTTTTTCATAATCGTTACCGCATACTTTATTGCCTTCTTTCACCCGCACTCGCGATACAATTTTTGAATTTCCATTATTGTAAAAACATCTTCTAATTGTCTCCCTCTAATTTTACGATCTTTTTTATAAAAACATAACGCTACTAACAAAGCGATAATAAAACAACATGATTTTATAATTTTAGAAAAACACCTTGTTTTACATATCTATTATTTTTTTTAGGAAATTTCAACTCGTTGATACCGCCACCATCACTTTTACCACGATTTAAAAATTTGTAAACGTCTCTCGCCTTTTTTTGCGGTTTTTCTACAATCTGTATTGTGACAACAGCACTCCATCCCTGCCCTACAAGCTCCCTACCGCTTTGCATCATGTTTTCAAAAGTGTCCATAAAATGTTTTACAGTGTAAAATTTTAACTTCATTAAGGACGTGCTAAAAACACATGCTCGTGTGTTTGAAAAACAAAATCGCACATAGTCATCATTGCTTTGCGCGCTCATGTATGCTAAATCTATTAATTGTTGGAAAAAAGAACGTAACGTCTCCATAAATTGTATAAAATCATCATAAATATTCACATTAATTTGATAATGCTGTTCGGAGGTTAAAAAATTTGGAACTTCTCTCCCGTGGATCTGCCTTATTTCGATATCTTGTGGGCGTTTTTTTCTTTTTGCTTTATCGTTATTTTTATACTTGACGTACAAACTTACTAATCTATCCATATCCTCCTCATCCATCTTTCTTTCTTCTTTTTAACTCTTTCTGGTCGGTCGCATTTTAATTATGTTGTCGCAAGAGCACTTTGAGTACGATCTCCTTTGCAAAATATTTACCCCCTGGCAATGAAATTAACACCATTGGAATCCTTACAAAATAAGCTTTATAACAGTGGGCTATTTTGCCGACTAAACATTACAGAATCAAAAATACTAAAAGTTTAATCCCAAACATACCTCCAGTCATACTTCAGTTCAACTCAAACAATCTTTAATATCTTTTAATATCTTGAAAAACTTCTAATGATCGAAATTTAGCTTTTTATCTGTTTCTTTATTTGGTAAAACTTGGCTGCGATACGGCGAATAGAAATATTTATTTTGAATTTTTTTCTATTTATCGGGAATTTTCCAGCATGCACGCGCTTGCCGTAGTTTGACTATATATGGTTTGCCCACGCGCTTCAGTCCCGGCACCGTCGTCGGCACCGTCGGCGGCACGTCGTCGTATTTCCCACCGTCGTCGGCACGTCGTCGGCACCGTCAGGACGATCTATTACAATATTAGAAGATTTATTTACAATAACGCAATTTAAGTTTACTAAAGGATTTTCAATTCCTTTTAAACACGTATTCCCCATTTTTACGCTCCCCTCACCTCTTTTCTTCGTCGTCGAATATTTATAATGACGTCATGCTTTTTAAAATCCACAAAGAATATATTTTTAATTCTTAGTTATAAATATCATATAAATTGCTATTTTCTCATAGCTTTAAAAATGTCTAATAAATGGACGTCTGCTAACTGGACGCCGGTAAAAACTACGAGTAACAACGTAAAAACGGTGCGGTTAAATAAGCGCCGTCAGAAAAAATATGATTCTGTAAGAGACGTGGTACGATGTAAAAGCGATACGTTAAAAAGTTAAAGATGTAAAAAACGAACGGCAAAAACGAGTAAATGTGGGATACATTTAGGAAAAGAGAATAATTTAAGAATAAAAAAATCTACAATTAACAATGCGGGAGAAGGTTTATTCGCGTACAAAAATCCTATCGATAAAAATAAAAATATAGTAAAATATACAGGTAAAAAAACAACCAAACGCGCTATAGATCGTAAGTATGGTGAACGTTTAGCCGCCTATACTATATGCGCATCACCAAGACGATGTATAGACGCGTATAAAACAACTCACGGACCAGGCAGATATGCTAACGATAATAGCAATCGTCAAAAAATAAACGCGAGATTTACAAACAGTTTAAAAATTAGAAGTTTGAAAAAAATAAATCCTCATCAAGAAATTTTTATTAATTACGGTGACGAGTATTGGAATGGGGAAAAAAAGAAAAATGCTTAAACAAGGTTTGGTAACGGCGATTAATAAAAAAAACAAAATTTATAATACTATTATAAAACACGTTAATCCGTACATATCAAAATTACATAAAAGGGTAAAAAAAAAAACTAAACGTGTACGTTTTAATTGTCTTAAAAAAAAGCAAATAGGCGGTACGTATTTCCCAACACGCAGGCGTGATATAAGATACGAATATTAATTGTTTGCACACAAAGTTATGGCTGAACGTATGAATACCGAGGAGATGGGTAGTATTATTGCAGGATATTTTACAGCACGTCTTGCGGAGGCGATAAATAAAAAAATGAAGGAAATATACGAAGAAATAAAACAACAATGTATAACTCAATATCTCGACGCATATGGGTTAAAAGACGAAAAATAATTAAACGATGAACAAAAAGGAAAAATCGTTGCGGAAACCTATAGACATTGTAACAATTTTGGAGATTATTTAGAAAAAAATCGTCCATACGAACTAAATCACGAAAGTATGAGTATGTACTTAAAAACAACAGCGTCACATAAACTTTTAAAACAACAATAGTTATATTTTTAAAAAGGCGTACAAATCGTATTGGTTCGTATGATACAGACATATATTTGTATTTTTTAAACAACAATTACTATGTTCGCATAATGTACAGTCTATATAGTTATCGTTTTTGTAAAGCTCCAACAAAGTGGTGTTTATATTCATATATAATGCTAATATAATACGTAGATAATAAAGTAGTGGTGAAATGTCCTCAATTGTTGTTATATATTCAATATAGGCTAAATGTTCGTTTATACTGTCTTTTAAACTATATATTCTGTGTAAAGGAAGAATACGTGTTGTGTCGTATGGGAAGAACTCTTTATATTCCACATCTATTTTCTTTAGAATATTCTCAATCACGACGTTTGAAAAAGACGTCATCGTCCACTTTATACACGTCGCAGTTTCCAAAAATCACTTTTCTCCTCTTGTATTTTACACACTGCTTTCCAACACGACTGTTTTTTATTACCACTCGACACACGATATTTTCACGTCTGAAATATACATAATAACGTTTATCAATCTCCGATTTAAACGCTAATATAATTGTAACTACTCCGTATCTCATCCCGTCGTCATATTTCACATATATCACCATCGTTCAAAATTGTAATACGCTTTCCTAACAAATTTTTCGCTCTATCATGTCCGTGTTGCGCTAATCTCGTAAAATATCTTCCTTTATGCAGTTTATATTCTTTAACCGTTTCCACAACAGCATAGTCTATATTTATAAGTACTTTGCCATAAACATCGTCAATAGCAATCAGTGTAACTATAACGTTGGGATATTCAAGAACTAAATTTTCAAATATAAAAAAGGGTAAAAAACTACTCACATCAACGTTCATATTGTCGTCTCCCACTCTACACTCTCATCCACAGGTAAATACATGTCCTTTATACTTTCGTATAAACGTTCCGTAAATAATGGTTGTTTTATCATCATCTTTAAAATGTATCCAAATATATGTATTCAAATATATTATGAATAAATCGTTTTATTTTTCAACGCGAAAATATATCGAGGAATAGTTAGATTTTTGTTCTTCATAATCACTCATCATACTCGGAGTATAGGGTAATAAAGAAAAAATAGTGGACGGTTTTGCACAGTTTTTCATATCACAATGATATGTTTTACGGCATTGTTTTAATTTGAACACGTTCACATACTTAATACCTCCCGAAACATAATAAATATCGTTTGTTAAAAAATATTCTGCCACGTCGCAAACCATATATTCGTTATCATCATCGTCAGCATACCAGTTTAAAGGAAAGAATATCTTACTCAACGATTGGCAAAACTGTATACGCATTTGTGATAAAAACACATCGTCAAATTCATAAAACATATTTAAAAATTTTTTTTCTTCTATTATACACTTCTATACATTTCTTAATTTTAGTTTCTAAATCCTCCATGCTTATGATGCTACGACTGTTCGTTTAGAAACTTCTATACATTTTTTTTTTCTATTTTATTTATGTTCATTCTAGTTAATCTAGTTTTTTTCTCGTCTACTTCAAAATTATAATAGCCTCCATAATTGTCAGGACCGAAATATATATCTAAAACGTTATCGTTTTCTACACGATCAAATTCTTCTATCGTTACGCAACAATTGTTCTCTTTGTTCGACACAACATGATAATACCGTCCCTTTCCATCTGCACGAAACATCATGTGAAAATTATTATCGTTACGTTCTTGTCCAACATACTTCGTTAATGTTTTATATACATGATTATTTTCTCTCTCTATTGTATCTACATGTATTTCAGTTAACGTAACCTTACAGCCTATTTCAAAATTATAAAAAAATCCATAATTGTTAGGTCCGCAATATATGTTTGTACAATCCTTAAACGAATCCGTGGCAACATCTTCAAATTCTTCGGTAATCGACAAATGACAGTTACAATTTTTTAATTTACATATGTAAATAACATTGTTCTTTTTTACTCGCGACATTGTATAATATTGTTCTTTTTGTTCGTTTACTCGTAACATTGTATGAAAATTACTATCCTTATGTTCTTTTACAATCGTTCCAGCATGTGTAGCCATAGCATATGAACAGTCTCTTTTCAGATTATTCATCACTGCTTGAAGTGGATAGCTTTCTTGCACGTGTTTTTCTCGCTAACAACGGCGACAAATGTTCTTTGTTTATCTCACATACCTCATCATCACCGCCAATATTCCAAAAGATTTCATCGTATTGCACATAGGCGTCAGAGCTCTATTTATAGTGAATGCTGTGTTTTTTAATCTCTTCGTCGTCAATAACCGTTTTTAAATTCTTATTAATATATATAACCGATTTATTCTCATAACGCTCGGAATCGCTGAAAAAGTTCAAAGGCTCGTTCCAATACGGAATATCGTTAAAATTATCATCACATTCGTAAAAAAACACTATCTCCAACGCTTTTGGAACTAATTTAAACATGTCTTTGTACTTATTTTCAGAGATGTCTTTTAAAGCCGACGGTTTCACATAATCCACATCTACGCAACATATTCGTCTACCGATTGTTAAAGGTAAACGTACAGGTAGAACAAAAAAATATTTTTCGTCTATACCAGCGATAATGTACACGTAATATTTTCGTAATTTATAGCTTTCTTCATAAATTCCGACGAGCGTGTGTCGAAAATTTCTATCTAATCTACGAATGCCGACACATGAAAGATGATGTTTTTTTTGCAACGTTTTAAAAAAACAATCAAACTCCGTTGTTACGTTTGATAAACCGTAAAAAATAAAATAGGTCGATTCAAGCGGTTCTAATAGTAATTGATCCACTTGAGCAAAACTACGATCAGATGTCGCATAACATTTCGTCTCCATGTTTTTTCACGAATAAATCCTCCTTACGTTTCGTCTTATTTATAGCCTTAAAAAGATTCTTAAAAATACTGTTCATAATTCTTAGACGTGTTTCTACACTTAAACCTCTATATAGCATAAGATTATTATGTTGAAAAAATAAGTCGTCATAATGATTTTTTGTAAAAAAATAATCAAAATATTTAACATATTCGTTATACATCTCCTCCATATATCAGCTCGTTGACACTACGAATCCTACACCAATACTTTTTATTTATAATAGGACATCCGGCGCAATGTATTGTCACATTATAGTCGGGGAAAAATCGTTTCATATATATTAAGGCAATGGTGTCAAATTGAGGTGTGCTAAACTCGACAAATACACGTAAACAATTATTTTCCTTTTTTATATATA
This sequence comes from Trachythela sp. YZ-2020, assembly GCA_016169945.1. Classification (NCBI taxonomy): domain Eukaryota; kingdom Metazoa; phylum Cnidaria; class Anthozoa; order Malacalcyonacea; family Clavulariidae; genus Trachythela; species Trachythela sp. YZ-2020. Next base: position 734,534 of record JADLSH010000333.1, read on the forward strand.
AATTTTCTATAGCGTCCTTTAGAAAATCGTTTTTAAACCACAATTGTTGAAAAAATATGTCTTCATGATTTATAAATTTAAATTCGTATTTGTAATGTGCGTAACGACTCATAACGACACATCCATTCGCATATCGTCACATACAAAAATTTTATCATAATCTTTTATGAACATCTCCTTGTTCATATAACGATCGCAATATAACTTTTCACATATCATATAGCAATCCTTTACGATCTCCTCTCTTTTCATCTCACCGTACTCACATATTAAATCGCGAAAAGCCCTTTTCATATATTCGTAACAGTTTATATACTTTAGTTTTTTAGGTTCTGGAAAATATCCTTCTACAATCGAAGGGGTATATAAAACACCTTTTAAATGACATATACATCTCCATCTTCGACAACATAGAGTTTCCGTAGTATGCCCAATTACTCCTACGAACGAACTATATCCTTTAGGACAACAATCACAAGTTTGTACATAAGTCATTTTTTTATTTTTTAGATAAAATAGCATATACATCAGCTATATATATAGCAAATTTTATTAAAATAATCATTTTTTTTTGTTACATAGATATTGTTGATGTTATATTAAAAGTATGTAAGGACTTCGTAGTATTCCTCTATTATTATTATCAAACGTTCTCTTTCGTTTTACGGCCTTGATCATTTTCTCTTCAGGAATGTTTTTTACATCATCAATATTCAACTCTTTTTTCAATTCTTCAATACACTGTTTGTTATAATATAGTTTAATGATTTCTTCTTCGATCCATTCGGGCAAAATATCTTCAGATCCTGCATCTTTAGCTCTCTTTACCAACGCATCCTGAACCTCTTCCATTTCGTAACAATAATGAGAATTTTTATACGGAAAAAACACGTCGCGTAGCTGATCGATTATATTTTGGTTCGTCATATCCTCGTTATTTCGTTTTCGGTAAATTTCACACGTTTGTTTACAATGTTCATAGGAGGACGATTTTTTTATTTTGAATGATCGGGTCTCGCTCTTTTAGGCATCGTGCTGTAATGTAATGAGCGGGGAGAGAAATGTCTGCTCGTTATGTACAAATTCGTTGGAAATTATCTGAATACGATGTTCGGGAAACATAGTATCCATTAGGTTTCCCATTTGCAGCATCGTATAATATTCTTTCGTCTCTACTTTCAACCATAAACGAACGTGTCCGTTTATTCGTATACCTTGTGCATGACGTATAACAATTTTCTTAAAATAATGTTTGCCATAATAATTGAAATTTTTCGTCAGATAATGTTTGCCATAATAATTGAAAATCTAACGCCATTCCATCATAAGATAATACTTCATATAATGTAGCGTGTACACTTTGAACAAATATTTCAAACTGACGCGATTCCGTACTGGACGACATTGTTGTTATTTGTTATAAAAAGATCGTATATATATGGATACGGATGAAGAAATTAATCAGCTTGCTACAAGCATTTGCGAAATCATTATCATTATCATTAATAAGCATATGGAGAAAAAGAGAATAAGCATATGGAGAAAAAAAGAAGATTCTTTTTTTGATTTATAAATAAACTTGAAGAGGATAAAAGAGAAAAATTGCATTGCGTTCATGATCGAAGCATATTTTTTCAAGAAACGTTTTTTTAATAATATCAATGGAATTGAAGAAGAGTATATTATTCGTCATAGAAGAGGTATAATGGAGCTTAGAATAGATCGTATATATATAAAAAACTCTACAAAATGTTTAAACGTATATATCGAATATGTCGAAGATCAAACGGAGAACTATGTTATTGTATGCGTGAACGATTTATTCCCTAGTTATAACAAAACTCTATGTCATAATAATAAAATAGATTTAAAAAATTGGTATTGTATACATGATCTTTGGGAATGTATATTAGAAGAATGGAATTAAAAATCTCTTTAATTCATGCTGTTGGTAAAGGGGATTTTCCGGCTGCCTGAATGTCGGATTTTATTACCAATAACTGAACCGCATAGGTTTCTCTATTTTGTTTGGTTATTGGTAGGTAAAATAAAACGCTATTCAAAGATGAAAAAATGTTTTAATGTGTGAGCGGGTCAGAACGATCTTTTTTTATAAAACATCGTGCTGATCAGTTCCCACATTCTAAAAAATATAACAGATGAAAAAACAAGACACGTATAACAGACGAAAAAAATTATATTTCTAAACAATGTACATTAACTGACCGCATTCGCATACAAAATACATAGTCTCTAACTTTCTTATTTTTTCGTTCAACTCTATTACACATTCGCAATGCGATCTCGTACAACAACAATATGTCTCTAGAACATTCTCAACATCATACTCGTCTAATTTCTTCAGACATAACATACAACATCGTTCGCTACGTCGACACATCGCACAGGTTAGGGGACGGTTGTTCTCTTTACACGTATCATACCATTTCTCCAAACAGAGCTTATGACAAATGTGTCCACAACACACCATTGTAGTGCCACGCACACAGTCTTTGAATACCTTTTCAAGGCAAAAATGGCATTCTCCTTTATCGGAACGCGTTAAAAACCCATAAAGCCTATTAGCACACATTAAAACATTCTGTTACCACACATTTTTCAACTCTTAGTTGTGCAAATTTTAAGAATATAATAATCATTTTTCTAAAATCAATACCACTTATCTGACCAATGAGTTTTAAGATGACCAAATTTGGTCGTTTAATCAACTAACAATACATGTAAGCTAAGCTATCGGCACACAAGTATCTGACCGATAAGTTTTAAGATGTGCAAATTTAGTCAAGTTCATTCTCAAGTTCAGGTTCAAGTTCATTCTCAAGTTCAGGTTCTTTAATTTTTTTAGTCATAATCTGACAACAACATATGCAAGAGTATTGGTTTAAATCCTTTTTTTCTCTCATTTGAACAATACAGTCGGTGTGAGCGAACGAATTACAATAGTTCAACATAACCTCTTCGATGGTGCGCTCGTCGTTTTCATATTTTTCTAAACATATAGCGCAATAATCATCATACGCAATATGAAACGCTACACGACACATTCCGCATTCTGGATCTAATTTGTCAGCTTCGCGTACCATCACCCATTTCTCCAGACATATAACATGACACGTATGTCCGCAGCACCACATTGTCAAACATGAAAATTGATCTTTAGCTATATCTTTGAGACAAAAATAACATTCCCCACCTTTTTTCGCTTGCGATAGACATCCGAAAAGACTTACGAAAACAGTCGGCTTATCCATCAGCATTCTTTTATGTCGGTGTTCTTGAACATAACATTCCAGTATTTGATAATGCTGGGTTATTTTCATATCGTTATATAGGGGTTGTTCATTAGTATTTTGTGATAATGATAAAAATATTTGTGCTCATTAACGTTGCGGCTCATTAGCGTAGGTTCATTAGCAAATCTATATATATAGACATATAGTTATCGACAATATACGAAAGCCTCTCCAATATTTTGCAAGCAAAAAACACAATTATTTTTTAAGGTGTACACACACCGCTAATATATTCACTGTTGTGTTTCTTTAAAAAAAGAAAAACGGGTTAGATTCCTGTTAATATACCTACAGTATATATACATTTGCATACGCTAGCACACATTCCAGATATGTTTTAAATGTTACCGTTTGTGCTTTCCTATTTTTTTAGGAGCTTTAACGCTCCGCGTCTATACTCGCTGTTGCGTCTCTTTAGGAGAAAACAGGTTAGATTCCTGTTAGTATAATTTCTTTTTATTTCAGGATGGTATAAGAAAACATATACATTCTTCATATCATTTACATCATAAATACTAGCTTCGCCGTATAAATGAGTATCTCTATCAACAATCCAACCGTCTATGTCTATTATATGTGTTATACTATTTAATATATCGTTTCTATTTTCTTCAATATAACTCCATTCTTCGTCGCATAACTGCGTAGGGTTTTTCTCACAAATGCTGTACGCTTTCTCCATGTTCATATCCGCACGTAGGAGGGTTTTTTTTCAATTTTTTGAACCGTCGTACAGGGTCGGTCCTCCGCCTCCAATTCTTTCAGAGTTTTTGGTTCGATATATTTATATTCGTATAGAACTTTGCTTATACAATACAATTTGATAGCGTCGTTTTTTGTTTAACGTGTCTTTATATTTTTGTTGTAAAAATACGCGCCAACTCTTCTCGTTACATGCAAAGTTTTGTGATAATATTATAAAAAAACCTTTTCCATAACTATATAATGTGGATATTTTTTCATGTGGGTTATATATATATTCGGTTGTTTAACATTTTTAAAAAACCTATATAAAAACTGCACGTGTTAAAACCACCATATATATATAAAATCTCATTGGTATCTAAAAGTAAAATCGTGTTCCTTCTCTAAACATTCCTTACTATATCAACATAAGACATCATATCGTATTAGCAGAAGCAGCCGTATCATAAACGAGCTCATGCAACAAACATTAATCTCAACATCGCACAATCACACATAGAAACAATCGAGACAATTTCTATTACAGATCCTTGCGATACAAAACTTTAGCTCATCAGATTTAAAACAAACTAATATTCAAAAACGTTTCTATCAGATATTACGAAAGTAATGAAATACTTATCAAAAGAAAAATAACGAAGAAACACACTTCACGAAGACATCGAAACCGTAAATAGAAAAATCATTCGTTCGGTTAAAAATATCGCCGATCAAAATAAAGACAATAATATATATGAACAAAAAATGTAAAACAATATATTAACACAGAACAAAACAACTGGTTAATAAAAATATAGTTCATAATCTATGATTCTGAAAGGTAGCTATTGAAAAAGGTATTCGTTCAAAACTCTCAAAATTCAAAACGATTTTAAAACTTTAAATAACATTCATCAAATGTATATTCGTCACGAAAAGGCAAAAGCCGATAAATAATTTATGTGTATATATTACGGTTTTTATATAATTATTCAACGTTTTTGTTTATAATAATAATTATTCACTGCGTTTTACTTGTTTTTGTATCGTTTTTTAATAAATTGTAACCGATCTTCCTCCGACTCCATATATCTTGTACCGACCAAAGTCATTGTATCTTTACATACATAACATCCCCAAGTTATTCTTACATAACCTTCGATAGCGCGAAAATAAATTTCAATTTTCTTCTTTATTTTATCAAACGTATATGTTGCCAAGTGTGTAGAAAGCCGACCATCCTGTACTACACCGCCACTATCTCTTGTAAAACACGCCATAACTTTTATTTTATACCACAACTATTACAACGAACGCTATATTCTTTAATATCTAATTTAAAAAATTAAATAAAAACTAATTGTGTGTTCACACCTACTAACTCCATGTTCGTTTTTCACTGCTCGATTTTATTTACACATCTTTTATACTCTCTTCTAATCTAGCACGTTTACGTTTTCTATTCTCCCCTACGGTTTTTTTAAATTCGTCTTGATATCGTTCAAGCGCAGCGTCATAATTAAACACCATATCTACAAACGGTTCTATATTTTCGTCTGCTAAAACCAACATCAATTTCCAATCATATCGCATAGATTCGTTCATCTTCTCATATGCATCACCATATCTTGGTTTACAGTACTCATTGCCAATAATTCGTACGTAGAAAGCGAAGCATGTGTGTAGAATTTTATACGTGAACCATCGAGAGATTCGGGCAGCTCGACAATCTCTTCAGATAATAAATCTTCGTCATCTTTCTCCTCCTGCTCGCTTAGAATGCCATGAAAATGAACTCTTTTATTCACCTCGCTTCCCATCATTTTAGAACACGTGTTAGAACTGTGACGGTAGATTATAAAGAAAGAACATGTGTCAATATAAGGTGTATATTTAGTAAGTTCGTCACAGGTCAAATTAATTTCGCTAATATTAGTGCACGGTAATGTGGGACCGACAGGACGGAAAAAATTCTCTTCGGCATATCGTTTTTTGTTACAAGACAACATTTCGCATTCAAAAAAGTTAAACGTTTAAAGCACTGGTAAGTGCTTCAAAGCTTTTATAGTTTTTTCGCTCTTTAAATAACGTAGTACCGTATAAGTCTCTGGAATATTTTCTTGAAAAACACTGTCGCCATACGCACATATTATTATTCCCATTAAAGACGTAATATTTGTTTTACTACCAGATAACGGATTTAAACACATCGATGTCCGTTGCCTAAACTTAGAAAGCCAAACGCCAAAAACATCCTCTTTTACTATAAACACATTTTGTACTTCAACAAATCTTGGTTTATCTTGAAAATATATGTATATATCGGAGAATTACGGAGCCCCAGAAGTGCCATAGAAGTAAAAAACAAACCTTTTTTTCCAAAAAAAACACAACCTTTTTTTTTTGCGAAAAAAAACACAAACCTTTTTTTCCAAAAAAAACACAACCTTTTTTTTTTGCGAAAAAAAACAAACTCTTTTTTGCGAAAAAACCACAAACTTTTTTGGGCGAAAAAAACACAAATTGTTTTTTCTGAAAAAAAAACAACTTTTTCTTCGAAAAAAAAACAAACTCTTTTTCGAGTGCGATCACGTGCATGTGATCTTCCTTGTTGACAATATGGTTGAACCAGGAGGTTTGAGCGACTATTTACCTGTTTATCAAGAGAACGTTGAACGCGACGTACTAATTGAAAGATTATTTTATCTTGGATTAAAGTACAAAGAAATAATTCTCTTTCTAATCGCTGTACATGGCATAGAAATTATTACTCGGCAACTAAAACGAATTTTGAAACAACGTGGACTGGGACGCAGACGAAATCCAAGTTCTGCAAACGATGTTCTTGAAGCGATGCGAAGTGAACTTAATGGGAGTGGAAATATCATTGGTTACAGATCAATGCATCAACGTCTTCGTGATTGTCACAGGTTGGTCATTTCGCGTGAAACTGTGAGGCAAGCGCTAAAAATTTTAGACCCAGATGGCGTTGAGGCGCGCTCTAGACATTGTTTAAAGAGGCGGAGATATGTATGCAAAGGGCCCAACTACATCTGGCATATTGATGGGTACGATAAACTAAAACCGTTCGGATTTTGTATCCATGGAGCCATAGATGGTTACACGCGTCGAATTTTGTGGTTAGAAGTTGGTCCATCTAATAACAACCCTGCCATTATTGCGTCATATTACCTTACATTTGTTCTAAAACATGGAGTTACGGCTCGTGTCATACGAGCTGACATGGGGACTGAGAATGTGTCGGTTGCTGCTAGACAAAGGTTCTTTCGTAGGGCAGACGACGATGGGTTCGCAGCTGAAAAGAGTTTTCTCTATGGAAAAAGTGTGTCGAATCAGAGAATCGAGGCCTGGTGGAGTATCTTACGCAGAGGCTGTACCGACTGGTGGATAACACACATGAAAGATTTACGTGATCGAGGAATTTACGACGATAGCGATAACATCCAAGTTGAATGCCTGAAATTTTGCTACTGTGACCTCATTCAAAAGGAACTCCATAAGGTGGCTCAGTTATGGAACCTTCATAATATTCGACCTTCCAGTAATGCTGAATCGCCATCTGGAAGGCCAGATACAATGTACTTTGTTCCAGAGATTACAGGAGCAGATGACTATAAAGTAACTGTTGATTTAGATTATCTTGATGTCGCAATAGAGATGTTCCCGTTAGATAGGCCAAGGCATGGATGCTCTCCATTATTTAGCGAACTAGCATTAATGGTAATGGAAGAGAATGAACTATCGCTTCCTAGTAATGCGGAAGAAGCAACGGCACTCTATTTAAGCTTACTTAATTTGATAAATTATTAATTATATAATTTTGAGCACGTTACTTATAATGTGATATAAAAGGAATAATGCACTTATATCCCGAGGTTGAGTCATGAATCATGATTGAGTCGGTTTCATGAGATGTACCGTGTTAAATAGATTTTACCTCGAATCACCATTTCAATGGAGTTGTTTAGCTCCTCGTCTAGAGACGTATCCGTTAAGCATTGAGTAAAAACACAAAAGTGGGCAACGAACCACTGTACTCTGTAGGAATATATATAAAGTACATTGTTAACACTCAAAAAGTACATAATAAAGGTTACAATTACAAGCCAAATTACAAAGAGATGAGTGTAAGCCACCTGCAATAACTATTATTATTATTATTATTATTATTATTATTAGGTGGCCTTTAAATATAAAACGAAAATATATAACTCAATGGTTGACGGGAAAACAGCCAACATTTATACTATTCAATAAACAAAGAAAATATATCAATTACTTAAAAAATACAATTATAATACAATACAATGCAATACAATACAATACAATGGATAATAACAAAAACGAAGCCAGTAGAAAATACATACGGTAAATGAGTAATTTCAAACTAGATAAGTTTCAATACTAGTAACCTATTGTCTGATTTTAAAATTTATTTTTGAAGGAATTTGCACTTAACAATTTAAGTGATTCATCAATAGTGTTCCATAATACAAACGTACTGCAGACAGATCACCCTTCAAAGGTTGTAATGATTTATTTGCTTTTCGCTCTTTTCATTTATTTCGTTACTAAATGGCGGTGGAGTTTATTCGAGCAACAAAATTGCTGCAACTTGCAACAAAAACCGATTTAAATGTCATGATGCTACATTAGAAATTTTCACACGTAGGTAACCATGGAAACATAAGACAATATTTGTACGCATTTCTAACTACGATACTGATAGGCCTTTCGCAACAATCGGTCACGTGACCCATCTCCCTTAAAACCAGCAGCTGTTAACATTGCAAAGTTTCACCTTAAAAAAGCAATAACGAAATGGCATTTTCCAAAAGCTTTACCCTCCAGGGGCCGGTTGTTCAAAAGCCGGTTAGCCTAACCCTGGGTTAACGAAAATCTTCAAATCAAACTTCCCAACAGCTTGTTTATAAAGTTGAATATGTTTTTCCAGAAATCTTTTCTGTTTCATTTTCTAAAGTTTTGAAATGAACGGCCATGCAGAAATACATAACCCAAAACAGTGGGTTAAAATTTAACCCAGGGTTAGCGCTAATCGAGCTTTGAACAACCGGCCCCAGAGCATTTTCCCATACAAATCCTAACAAAATGGTCAATCTTAAATTGGATGCCATTTCTTGCATATTGCCGGTGTCTGTAATATACCAACTCACCAACTCCCCAACTTCGCCGTATAATTTTACGTTTTTTTCCGATTGGCGTTAACTTATAAATAATTTATGCATAAACAACGTGCGAACGTGCGATATCCAGATTTTTCAACATGGCTGATTTACTTCATAAAAGTGATCTTAACAGCGAAGATCGGTTTAAGCTGCTGGTAACAGATGTTCCTGTTGAATTGGCCGGCGAAAAACCTCCACCTAACCCATCGAAAAGCGGGAATTACCTTATAGATAAGAAGGCAATTGGTGTAGAATATATATTATAATAAGTTGTTTTTAGCAGGTAACCCTCACCCTGCAAGCCAGCCTTAATATCCTTGGGTTTAATTTCTTTGCTTTGCCAACTTATTGCGTCGTCTGAATCGTCATCGTCAGAATCCTCTAGTCGAATCAACCGTCTGAAAATACGTGTTTTGGTATTCCTGTTAAGCCAGGAGCTGGATGTGTGTTTCCAGTCTACGCCAATTGCCTTCTTATCTATAAGGTAATTCCCGCTTTTCGATGGGTTAGGTGGAGGTTTTTCGCCGGCCAATTCAACAGGAACATCTGTTACCAGCAGCTTAAACCGATCTTCGCTGCTAAGATCACTTTTATGAAGTAAATCAGCCATGTTGAAAAATCTGAATATCGCACGTTCGCACGTGTTGTTTATGCATAAATTATTTATAAGTTAACGCCGATCGGAAACGACCGTAAAATTATACGGCGAAGTTGGGGAGTTGGTATATTACAGACACCGTGCATATTGCATATTATAAGCTAAAATTTGCTGTTTACTAATATTGAGGTGCTCTTTTCATTTCTTTGGTTCATTTTGACACAGCTGTACGTTTTAAGGGAGATGGGGTCACGTGACCAATTTTTGCAAAAGGCCTATTGTTACACGTTGCAGCAATTTTGTTGCTCGTATTACTTTGCCTTAAGAAATATACGAACTTAAAACTGTCACACAATTAGATGTTTGCAGTAAAAATGTAAAAGTAATATGAAGGAATACATTGTTTAATCATACACGAGCCTTTTTAAATGGAAATGTAGATATTTTCCTTAAATAATTTTGGTACAACCAGTACATTTCAGGTTCTCATTGACATTGTGCAACCATGCATTGAATTTTGAAATTCTCACTTATATACGGCTACAATCAGTAAGTTGCGTGTAAACACTTTTGCTTGCCAATTTACGTCGAAACAAGGACTAGTAAATACCAACGTCAATGAGCATCATGCACTGCTGTACCTTCGCGTATATGTAGAAAGCCATGAAAAAACTAGCAGCACAACACAACAACAGGGACCGCGGGATGAGGGGGGGACTGGGGGCTATAGCCCCCACTTTTTTGTCAACCAAAAATAAAGTAAACAATTTTCCGGGGGCGGGGGTATCTATCTATGTTTTAGCCCCCCCCACTCTCTAACATGCTCCGCGGGCCCTGAACAAAAATAACAAAACACAACAAGAACGGTCAGGTCAAAACTTGCACTAAAGTCTTTGATGAAATAATATAAATAGTATTCTATTAAAGTTACTGTGGCAGCAGTAGGCATGCTTTAGCTATGTCTATAAGCGCAGAAATGCGGTTATAACCACGAAAACTTTCAAACTGACATATGACAAAGTATGTGTCTTAACGTGACAATTGGACACATCGACCCTTTGGTCTATATTGAATAAAAGTGCCACGACTCTGCGTTGTTTATGACTTCATCAAACTGCATTCTGAAGTCATTGAAATTGTCGTACCCAGAGGTTGGAAGATCTACAACAGACGAGCAGGTATGCAAAAAAACGTGTGGCAAGTTTCCTGTGTATGAATGAAATATGACCTTTATATGCTCGCCCGAGTACGTTGCACTGCCGGTGACGAACCGTAGGAAAGATGGAAGTTCCTTCTCTGTAAGATTTCGAACGTACCTTTTAAGATAAGTAAATATAGCCTCTTTCGCTTTGGTCATGGTCGAAGGGTCATCAATAGTCAGAAGGGAAAGGACTTTGTCTGTACTTACCGATAGCTCATTGTAAAGGTTGTATACAGATTCTTTCTTAAAAACCGTGCCCTCGCTGATTCCACAGAGAAATCCTTCCTTTAAGGCATCCACAGCCATACGCGGTTTACTCAACAATTCAGTTTTTCCAACACTAATCAGGACACTCTTTTTGTTCTCTGTTGTTGGCAATTTGGAAACTGCATACTCTGACATGAAGTCAATCAAGAAATTCTTACTTTCCTGAGAAAGTTTCTCCTCCTGCAGAATATGGGATAACTTGACCCTTTCGTACGAACTGACATATTCCTTAAAACCTTCCAGAAAATCTTCGTCACTTATACTTTCCTTTCCAGCAAGCATTAAAGCAAGGAAGACTTTGTTTATTGAAATTGGGAAAACACCAGACAAGACGTAACCATGCCATAATAATCTTCCAAGTACGGTATACACATTCTCTTCAATACCCGGGCAAATTCTTGGAACAAAAGTGCATGTACCTTCGAAGTAACGCGGAATGGCATTTTCCCAAAAGAGGGAATACGCTTCTCTCTTTATTCCATCAAAATCAAGGCCACACTCGTCACTAAACCGTATTGTTATAAAACTATTGACGATCTCCTGATCTGCGTATGCCAACATCATATCTTCTACAATGTTAAGGCGACGGACGGTTACCATTTGTGATTTTCCTTCTCTACGCAGCTTCTCAAGTTCTTGTTGACGGATAGTAAGAAAATCCTGCAATGGAAAATTTTAGGTTCTGTTTAACATGCCTTAAAATCTGCTTATAGGCCGTATTCTGTGCCACCGAAAAATGCTTAGAAAACAATTCCCGCTGCCATCGGTCGGGCACTAACTTTAATTTACACAAATCTATAGATTTTTATACGCTAAATAAGAATTTAATTGTTGTCACGCGTAAAAACCTGCAGTTTTTTTGTATTTCGCCACCAAACATCGACAATTTTCACTGCTTTGAAATTGGATCGCCGCCATTATCCATGCGATACTTTATGTAATATTCGGTTATTGTACTAGTTCTAGTCCCCTACCTGGCTCATCTTCGCGCGGTCCGCGGCAATCTATAGATAGTTCTGCAACTTTCAATCCAAAGTTAACGCTGAAAAATAACAAAAATTACAGTTAAAAAATGCAAAATGTATTTTAACTTTCAAAAATGCCGTTTGTCACAAAAAATAATAACTTAACATTACTATTTTCACTCGTAAAAGTCGTCGATGTTGTCCAACTCCCCATCGGTACTGTCGCTGTCCGAATTCTCTTTGTCTAAGCTCTCTACGTCTTCGTCTTCGCTGTTAACGCCTTCTCTATTCTCGCAATCAACACAAGAACATAAATCTGTGCACACTAGGTTAGCCTTCTTACAGGAACATCGCTTGTTTTTGCACCCCGTCTTACACTGGCAGTCGACGCAATCAAGCAGGGAGTCTGGAGCTGGAGGACGCGTCATCCACACGATGTCAAGTTCTCCATTTGAAAACTGCCAACCATTACCAATTGGGGAAGGGATAATAATTTGGGCAGACAGACACTGAGACCACACACCAGCCTGGTAGTTTACCCTTTCGATGTGTTTAAAAAGGCTGTCGCATGTGGGAGGCAACACTTCATCTGAACATTTGCCACTCTTGAACAATGCGTATCGGCATTCGTCCACGTTTGCAGATATGTTGTCCCCGTATAAAAGGCAAGTGAACTTGTTTAGTTCACGTACAAGAACGTCGGTAGGAGGAAAATTGCAACCAAGCAAAGCAAATGTCTCAACAAATTGGGGATTGGCAATCAGCGTTTTCCATGCCTTAACTTTCCCTTTTCCGTAGAACGAACTTGTGCAGTCACTTCCTAAATATAATAGCATAATGTCAATGTTTTAGTAACCCAGAAAAATAAAGAAAAGATTTTTAAGAATTCAATTGATTAAACTTGTGTAGTGACGTCGTCACCCATGAGCTTATAGGGGACGATAAGGGAGCAAAGGGCAGCCGCAACCCTACCATCAGCCCCGGCATATCCACATCATATATTCTTACCTGAAAACGCATGGAAGCAAGGCAAGCAACGACAAAACTCTTCACCCATGACGTCGGTAACTGCATTTATGCGTCCTGTACGACATTTGTTTCCAGTACCAGTCATAAAGAACAAGTCCTTTGAACCCAGGCATTTTTGCATTGCAGTACAAAGGATGAAGACATCCGTATCTGGACTCTTAATAATCACTGCATCGTTGGTGTCCATTGCATGCTTGGCATGTAACAACAAACGGGTGTCGGCCTCCTCGTGATTGCTTTGTAGCGCGCCACACTCAGAACTTGAAATAAGATCATCTTCAGACGCTGAACAAGAAAGTACATGGCATTTTTCTTTTGAAGTGACATATACACTTGAAACGCGTACGAGCTGAGATGTCTTATACGCTCTCCAATGCTCGCTCAAGAAAACCATAAGAGATTCCTTGTTTTCTCCGCAACTTAAGAACTTTTCCACTGCTTCGGAACTGGTTGCTCTTTACCAAAAATGCGAATTCGTTGAACACCTTTCTCAGCCCTTCGACTTCAATCAGCATTTATGATGCTCACATTAGGGTAGCGATCTGCCACGAAATCCAACCTTGTAGCATTGCATTGTTGCGCAAGTTTAATAAGAACTTGGAATATCGAATCTGATAATTCGCCGAAGGTCTTCCATTTTCCTTAAATAATAAATCAGAGACAACAGGACTGTTACTGGATTGCACAAAAATTGAGCTTTAGTATAAATTAAACTTTTTAATAGCGTCATCAGTTTTTCTTTGAAATCAAGAATGTCAAAGAAACCAGTTACACGTTTATGATTTCAAGAAAAGAATCCCTTCAAAATGGCCTTAATTGTATACGCGTATGCCCTTATGAACACCAAAACTGTCACGCGCTTGATTTATATAATATTAATGATGAGCTCCGCGCAAGCAACTATCTGTAAGGACTTACCTTTCATGGTTTGCAAAACAGCCATTGCATCCACTATAAGGGCATTGTTGTGAAAGTTACGAATATCAACTTCTGGGATGTTTGCTTCTCTCTCCATAATTTCAAGAAGTTTGGACTTCGCAGTTTTGACGAGACCCCCAGTTGGTGTTGCAAGTGACAGGGGAAATGAGCCAAGACTGTATGACAGTACCTCCTTCAGATCTACCTCGCGATTTTTTGCTATGACTAAAAGCCTGGCAAAAAAGTTCCTGTTCATTTGATGCTTATTTCCTTGCCTTTGCTGCCAGTCAATACTTGTTTCTTCTTTGTCGAGAACGTTTGGAGCTTGTTCCGCTCTAATTTTGTGAAAATGTCCGGCTCGTCACAGAACAGATTTTTCTGTAAATTCCGAAAACTGCTGCTCACCAAGTTTCTCTGCTGACAGAAGTCGGTCTGCTACATCGGTTTCTAACTCTATTCCGCTTGCCAAATTTATCAATTCCTTTTGTTCGACATCAAACGGGTTTGCCATTTGTGAAACGGTGGTCAGTACGTCTTGTACACATTTTTCATAGCGCCTACATTTTGACTCATCAAGGTCTTTGCGCTTCCTGAAAAAAAGAGCATGAAAATAGATTTGTGACCCATGCTATCTTCGCTCATCGTCTAACGCTGTATCATGGCTGGGATTTCTCCGCCAACTAGTAGGAAGTTCTACCTGCATCAGGCATGAAAACATTTATAGACACAAAACTGTGCTTTTCTATTTGTACTTCAGAAGTAAAATCCTCATTTTCACCTTGGCTTACACTCCAATCCAGCCATGTAATTACACTTGCTCGTAATTGCTGCTCTCTCGGATTGTGATAACATCCATCTGTGCACCGCTGCTGAATTCATGGAAATTCCAGTCAGGCCACCTTTCGTCTTTGAATCGCGGTTTGCAGTTTGCTCAATCGTTTGGTCGCAGGAACAGCCGAAAATCCATAATTGTTTTGACGCTGTACAGCAAAGTTGGATGATATTTCAGGTAAGATTCCTATATTTAATATAATTCGTATATTAGATTGACATATATTAGTATAGCCTTTTGTGCATTAGGAATGTTGTTTATAGGCAACAGAGAAATTGGAATGTATAAAACAAGTAAAATAGCGACCAAAACAAACCTGGATGTGTTTGATCCAACGCCATCATCTCCAGCCAATATGCAGATCCATACCTCGCATAGTTAACGCGATCACAAGCGAAAAACCACGGTAACATTGCTCTAAATGTTGTCAAATGAAGATTCCAGTTGATTTCTCTGGTGGCTCTGATAAACATCAACAAAATATCTAAAAGTATTTAAAATAAAAATAAATTTGATAAATGCGCGAATTCCAAGTGTACGTCACCTTGGTGCCAGAGGGTTTTTTCTCATTTATAGAAACAAAATGCCTATCAGATCTCGCAGTTCTGACTGGATGGGATTTTATCTACGAGACCGCAAAAACAATGTAAACTGAATGATTAAAACTTATATTTACCCGCCATTTTGATGTACATACTCCAAAAAGCGAATGTCCTTGATTTGACGGATGCATCTAGTATAAAGTTTTCATAATCTTTGCAGATTTCTTCAAACAGTTGACTTTCAACACGATCGCGGAAACTCTTCTCTGGAAAGGAATCTAACATTTCACCAAGAAATTCCATAATTCTTCCTTCTTTTTCTTCCTCTAGATTATCCAGAAATGCTTGAAACCTCAAGCGTTGCAGTGCTTCGTACACAATTTTATGGCAAAATACAGATCGGTTATAATGCTTTCCCGAAAGGACACTTTTGACAGATCCTTCACTCACAACACCCGACTCGATAAACAAATCCTGCAAAAATGTTTTGAAATCAATATTTACAAAGCATATAGACGTTCCACTTCCATGAATGTGTTGCAGTAATAAAATCACGAGTATTAAGAAATATAAGTGGTTTCTCCGAGTGTAAAAGTATTATGAAACACGCTCTGATGCTGTCAGATCAAAACTTGGTTGGGGAACTTTACAAGAGATAAGAGATAATAAAATGAATTCTTTAATGAAACAAATTATGAGAAATAATTCTATTGATTATTTACGACAGTTATTCACTATCTCTTTAAATCCAAATTACCTGTTGAGAAGTAATAATTGTTCACTTTCCTTACCTAAACCCAACACTAATGCCCTTAAAAAAGCTTTGTTACAAAGGTGCAGCTTGGAATAACCTCCCTATCGATGAACGTAATTGTGGTAGGAATGTTGACATTATTTGCATGTGCATATTTTTAAAGAAGTATTTTTATCGACTACATTTTTATCGTTATATTTTTATGAAGCATATTTTTATCATTATATTCTATATTTCTATTTTAATATATTTAGTCATACACATGTACGCGACCATCTGAAAATCAACCTCATTAATTTGACTTTTACGATATGTAGATTTTCTTATTCTTACTATAGATATCGATAGCTTTTAACTTTTTAAATTTTAGTATTTAGGATATGGTTTGAGATGTTACCGTGGATAAATAAATGTAAATAAATAAATAAATAAATTATTCGTACCTTAAGTCCTCCATCTTCAAAAAGCTTTGACACAGCAGATAGGAAAGACATGATAGTATGAAATTCGCCAAGTCGTACCACAAATTTGTCATAGAAAACGGGTTCTTTCCATCGAACGTGCTGGACTTTCGAATAAACAGCTTCATCAAAGACTAAGACGGCATGTTGTAACTCTAGCTTCTCCGCGATATCCTTGCTTCGTTTGAGAATTTCATTTATTGTGGAATATTCGGTTGGTGGTGCGTTAATAACTGGCAGGTAGCCGATTCTTGATACATCGGGTATTTCGTCAATAAGTATGGTGTTAAAGCCAGTCCATCCCGGGAGTGGTGCATCATCAATAGCATGAACCATTTTAGTCAGAACATAAGCTAAATCGAGCTTGTAAGCTGCCTGATGTGAGCCATAATTCAGTTCAATCGACATAGACTGAGTATCTTCATGGATATCTTGAAAGTTATAGGGGTCTTTTTTGCTCCAATACTGTATCCTGCAATGTCAGTGGTTGGTATCTTTACAGTTCGTTGTGACTTTTTGATGATGCTGGTATTATGCAAACTATTGCATTGTTGCACGGCCAATTTCTGTGTAATGATTCCATTTGTAACGTGTGTTTGCTTTACGATTTCCTCACCAAAATCGATATTGTCGTAAATAAGGTTTACATACTCTTTCTCTACAAACTCCTTTGGAACAATGTTAGATGTATTGATAGTTGTTTGTGCAAGAGCAGAATCATAGGCCATTGTTGATGACAAGGAAACGCAATGTCCAAGACCGTTCAAAATGTTAATCAGCCTTGAACAACCAGAAATTTGTCTTACAGCTGTTGCCAATGCTAAAGATTTAGGCGTTTGGATTTTTCCCTTGCTGCTAACGTTGATCAGATCTTGGCATATAGAAAAACCGTTACCTCGTGCTTTTCATCAACTTCAACATACTCTGACGATTCTGGGTCGTCTGAAAATCCGAGCAGCCATGCAAGAAAATGCAAAGGAGTTGGTGAAACTATTTTCCTAACATTTTCACCAGTGATGTCAGAAGCGAGGGGAGGCCAGTTTTCGTACCATGTTTTTGCGCTGGCACGTAAGATGTCACGCAACGTAAGGGCCACGTTATAAACTTCTTTCAGGGTAGTCGTCTTATTATACCCGCCTTGCAATACCTCATCGTCCAGGATCTCGTCTTCCGTATCCATCTCACTCTGTGAAGTTTCAATTTCATCATTTAGATAATTTTCTGCAACGCACCTTGACAAAGAGTTTCAACATACACAATTTCGCTTTTGTTCCGTTCGTTTGGGGTAAAGAAAACAATTTGAGGGAATCTCTGCTGCAACCTTTGTTTCAAACGAAAATTCCTATAATTCGATGCATAAGTGTCCTCAATTTCGGCAACTGTCTCCACAAACTCTTCTTTAATTCTCTTCATGAAACAAATCTCCTCGTTTTTGATCAGTTTTTCTTTCACGAACCTTTCACAAAAAACATCGAAGGACTTCTCATATTTGCAGGCGTATCTGTCATAACTTTCAGTCTCATCAGCTACGTCCGTTAAATTGCCGCGTCTTAAAAAGCTTGTGTATCGTTCGTAACACCGTTTATGGTACTTGACCTCCAATGCCACGCAGTCTTTATCGGCAATATGAACAAGTATACTTTCATCTGATTTTCTCGTAGCCGCTTCTCTCAATCTTCCCCCATCTGTTGTCTCTGCACTCACCAGTCGATCTTGCTTTCGTTTTCGAGTGTTCTAGTTGAGCAATTGAAGATAAACGCAATAGTTATCAGGTATAGTCGGCGTATACTTCCACCATCAGTACATAAGTATGTTTTTAGCAAGTTCATACTAAAGCCTTTTGTGAACTATTAAATACAATAACACTGTGCTACTACACTACAACAATGTGCTACTTACCGTTTC
This sequence comes from Trachythela sp. YZ-2020, assembly GCA_016169945.1. Lineage (NCBI taxonomy): Eukaryota > Metazoa > Cnidaria > Anthozoa > Malacalcyonacea > Clavulariidae > Trachythela > Trachythela sp. YZ-2020. The sequence goes on from JADLSH010000333.1 coordinate 753,211, forward strand.
AACCACAAATGACTTTTCTTTTTTACAAATGATGCATATCGGAGGGAGTACGTGTTTTGATTTTGGTGCAATAGTTTGCTTTTTGACAGCAGATCTCAGTAATTTTCTTGATGTATCTGTTTCGCTTTCATCATCAGCAGGCAATAAATGTTCTGTAATTGCTTTGGTTCCTAATTTTTCACTCTCCTTCTCACACCGAATCTGCGCTCGTTTTATGAATGTTTTATTTGTAAACTTCGTTTATTCGTGGTAAACTAGGTTTAGAAATTGTTCATTTTCATTGATGGACGCCGTTCTCTCGGCGATTTCCCTCTGATTTCCATCAAGTGTCAGCCAAATTTCTCTGCATTCCAAAAACGTTTTATAAGAAATTTCGGTAAAATGTGTAAGTTGGCCAGTTTCTCCCTCAAAGTGAATTAAACACCTCAAAGGCACAGATGCCATCTTTTTAAAGTCTGTAAGTATATTTTTTCCACTAATTTTACCAACACTACTTCATGTAAAACTTAAATAAAGTGAATCATAACACAGAAACCGCGCGAATATGAGCAAGGTAAGGGACTAGAACTAGTACAATAACCGTATATTACATAAAGTATCGCATGGATAATGGCGGCGATCCAATTTCAAAGCAGTGAAAATTGTCGATGTTTGGTGGCGAAATACAAAAAAACTGCAGGTTTTTACGCGTGACAACAATTAAATTCTTATTTAGCGTATAAAAATCTATAGATTTATGTAAATTAAAGTTAGTGCCCGACCGATGGCAGCGGAACTGCACGAAAACTGGCCACAGAATACGGCCTATTAGTGGGATCCTTTGAGTATTGAATTTATCTTTACAGAAAATTGATTGCACCTTCCCCATGTGAAAAAGTGCAATGATGGATTTAAAACATAACTTAAAATTCAACAATAGCAAAAATATTACAACCATCTTGCCAAGTTTGATCAAACAAAATTTTTCAATTGGATGAGTCATACAGTCATAATGCACTAGTCAATTGAAACCCCGGCCCCCCAACCCCCGGGAGTATGGAGGGATTTTAACATTTCTCGAGTGTTAAAATCCCGGCCTAAAAATGCTGTCCATTTGTTAAATTACCCGGCTGGCCAGGCCCAACATCTAGCTTTCCAAATTTTCACAATATATTATAAGATATACAAAAACATTTTAATGCACAATATCAGCCATTTTCATAATAAAAATGTGCTGTTACAGGGATCTATCAAATTAGAAAGCCAAGCGAATGGATGGAGTTAATTATTTCCCAGCATCTAATCGAGTTAAATCCCCGCCATTTTACCCCGGCCCTTATGTTAGTGTTAAAACCCCGGATAACAAAATGACAATGTTTGTTAAAACTCTGCATATGCTCGGGGGTGGGGGTGGGGTTTCAATTGACTAGTGCATAAGTACATTGATACATGTGCATACACATGTACCATGTACATTACACACATACAGTCACATTGTTGACTGGACCCCATCCTCCCCTAAAATGTTTTCCACCTCTCCCAGCATTTACACCAAAATCCGGCCTTGCTTCACAAGCTAAAAATATTCGTCATTATCATTCAGCAAAAACTGCAATTGACCCGACAGATCACAGCGTGTACAGTAAATGTACCTTACGTTAACCTTTGCAACGCAACAAGAGCTTTCATTGCTTTTGAGCCCCACTCAGTAAGTAAGCATTGACCTGTTTGCTATTGTTGTAAAAATACTTACTTTCCAATACTGTACTGTAAGTATCACTGAGTAGGGTTAGTTGTCAGTTGTGTACAGTACTGTATATCTCTCAAGTACGAAACAAAAGTTTTGGAATAAAGCATGATCTACATTATCTGTGGGTTTGGTCACAATGAACTGATCTGTGTGGCAGCAAAAATTGTAAACAAAATATTTAGATTAAGATTAACACCAAATTAATTGGATTCAATTGAAAACAATGGATCGTAGAACTCTTTTCCAACCCACATGTTTTGGGTGCCTCCCATGGCTTGCACTTTATAGAGACCCAACTCTAGTCTACGTAACTCAACCCATTAGCTGAAAATTCGCCTAGATGCGTCCTACTTTCGTATTTTACTCTGTCTAACTACAGACGATTTTACTCGTCAGTGGTTGGGTATTGCCAAAATATGAAATATGAAATTATGAAATTTGTGCTTACTGTGCCAGTTTCATTTTCATCTTCTTCCATGAACTGGTCTGGAAGAAATTCCGGTATAGTATCTACTGATAGATCTGCATCTCCAGCGAAACCGACTGCGCTAATCTCGGAATCATCATGAACCAGGGATAATGGTTCTTCACTCTCACTCATGCATAACACACAATTTGCAGCTTCGATGATGGGCCTTTCGGGCAACACAATCTCACCTGACACAGGATAAACAAGCCTGAAATGTTCGGGAAGCAGATTCAAAGACCCAACCCAATCATACACTTGGTTCATTGTTGAATTCTTCAGAAACATCCGCTCACAGTTCCAAGTGTAAGATGGCAAACTAAAACAATTACATGTTCTTCTTCAATGTTTGGTTCTGCCTGAACACGTTGTGCTCTCGCAGACCTCAAGTTTTCTTGTCTTGTAACATCTTGCACTTCCTTCTCCAGTGCTTGCCTCCTCTCTTCAACTTTTCTAGAATCCACTGCTAAATTATCAAAGTAGGCCTTATCCTGCTCTTCTCTAAGTTCTAATCTTTCTTGAGTGGTGCCCATAAGCTCTGAAGTGGTGGCCTTTTCACCAGCCAGTGTTCCTGACCAAGGTAAGTCATCTTCATCACTGCTACAACCAAGGCTTGTTTGTTCTTTCTTTTCGCTCATAAAATAAAAACGAACTCTACTTTTAAAACCATTTTTGTTGCAATAATCACCAAGGGTAAACGCTAGATCCCCAATAGTTTCTGTCAAAGGTTGACGCTTAAAATCAGCAAGACCAAGCTTCATATCTTGCATATTTCCTAATGAACTATTACCATCAGGAAAAAACCAATTTTCTCCAACTTCCATTAGTTCCTTATAACTGAATTTCACCACGGCTTTCATTTCTCGGGTACCCCCACCCTTATCTAGACCAACTCTTACACCATTATGAATCCATCCCATCAACATATTACGGGTAGCAACCTTGGGTTCAGACTTTTTTGATTCAGCTTTTTTAATCTTCGACGAAAGCTTGGCTTTGTCTTTCTTGCCTTCAATTAACTCAGAAATTAATCTCTGTTTTTTCTGTTCCCGCTCGGCATTTACATTCGTTTCAATTTGGCTTGCACAAAATTATTTCAATGAAAGACGAACACCTAGTTCCTTTATGGCTAGTTCATGTTTTAATTGACTGTCAGTTGCCATATTGATTTCTTTGAAGCCCATCTATAGTAAAACAACAACAAAGAAACTATTATAGAATATATTATAATTGTAAATTGATCTTACTAATATTTTTTGGTATTAGCCATTAGGTTTTTTGTCACATTGAAAAATACAATAAGTAGGATTTCAACGATTTTTGGAAAGGCCCTCATCACCGTTTGAAGTTAGGGGAATTAATAATAGTTAGGCAGTTAGGTGTAGGTATAGTGCATTTTGTGATAAAAGCACTATATATATTCACAGGAAGTGTAAATTTTAATATGACAATGATATGTAGGCATCTTAACATTTGGACTTTCTTACATTTTCCAATTAAAGTAAACTCCCATACTTATAAAAATCGTGAAATTTCATGTTTATATTAACTACTTACTAACCGAGAGTGAGGGCTGTACGGGAGAATATTAAACCGAGGTCTTGCTGTATTGACCGAGCGATAGCGAGGTCAATACAGCAAGACCGAGGTTTAATATTCTCCCGTACAGCCCAAACGGTCGGGGTTAGTAAGTTGTTACTAACTGTTTCCACTGTAAGTTGTTTCCACTGTTAGTTGCAACAGTGGAAAACATTCGCAGATTTGTCATGCGAAAGCAAAGGTCAAAGTCCAAAAGCCGGTTCATTTTCAAAATGTCAATAAAACACTAACACATACAACACGTTTTTATAAAATATCTGCCAGGAGATTAATATGTTTTCACTTGGTTTTGTATGTATGTTCTATGTATGCGTGCTTGTGTTTTTGGCTGTGACCACAATAACTCAAAGAATATCACACATTTTAATACAAAAGTTCATACAGCTAATACGACGTGCCAGGGACAAATTGATTAAGTTTGCTTCAATTTGGATAAAAATTTGCAATTTATGAGAAATTTGTCTTCCCCCAAAGCTGTAGCGTGTTTGGGGGGAAGTGGAAGTAAAGAGCCTGGCTTGCAAGGTTGAACTGAATGCATATAAATTACTTTGTGTATAATTTATGCATGAATATAGTCCACTTGCAAATTGCTTTTGTTTACATTTTGCTGCCAGGCAAATTCCGCTTTTGCAAAAGATTATGCTCTCAATTGTGATTCAACACAATAACAAAGCTCTCTTGGGAGCTTTAAAAAACTTTTGCCTGCTAGAGAAACGTAAACAAGACCAAGTGGTCAAAATTTGACCTAATATGCTGGCGGAGGTATGCAATCTCTGAGTGTCCTCTACTGACTACTGCTCTAGTTAAAAACTGTTATACAGTAAATCATTAAATATTCAAACTTTGTTAACTGTATTTTATAACCCAGATGCATTTCAGCATTTGTATAACTACTGTATATATATGTTACTCTCTCATGCTCTATAAATTATATACCTGTACTCAACATTTCCATAAATATATTAACATTCATAGTTTCATACTTAAGCAATAGTGAAACACGAAACACAAATTCTCAATTCTTTATTTAACATTAACATTTTACCGCTAAATATATTAGCAGTCTCTTGCGGGTGGTTTAATCTATGTAAACAATTAAACTATATTACCTTTTGTTCACGAACACATTTGAAAACATCCGTTGATAAGTCTGGCCATCTATCTCTTAGAAATTCACATACCTGAGGAAGGAAATTATAACATTGATTGCTTATAATGAGGCCTCGAATAGAACGATTTTAAAAACGATTATTTACCTTTTCAGTCTCGCTTGAAATATCAGATGTCTCTGTCATTTTAATTGCAAGTCTTCTATATTTCTTGTAAGTTTTTTAACCGTCTATTTACATATCAGTGTTCACGAGCGCGCGAAAAGTCACGAGGTAAAGACCTTGAGCCCGCGATTTAAAAAAAGTTTGTTTTTTTTCGCAAAAAAAAAGGTTGTGTTTTTTTTGGAAAAAAAAGTTTGTTTTTTACTTCTATGGCACTTCTGGGGCTCCGTAGAGAATATATAAAAACAAATATAAAACAATCCCTGAAATTGATGCGTAAAATATCGTTGTATTATATCGCAATTTTCCTCTTTTATTTTTCGAGTATTTTCAGGATTTTCCTCCAAAGTAAACGGGAGATCTTTTTTGTGTATAACTAGTAAATACAGCGACGAGTCATCTTTTGGAAAACCAGATTGAAAATAACGTATATCAAACTCGATACTTTTTTTCACAATCTCTTTCACCGCATAAACGTAATCAAAAAGACCGTCGTCAACAGAACTATAGCGTGCCATTTTTTAATAAACATAAAAAATCCTCGTGTTTATATAACCTACCTCAAAATCTTTCCACTTTCCTGTATATCCTTCTTGCGATCGTATCCAAAATCTATCGTTGTAGTCTTTTAATAATAACGAATAAGGACCATAATCTAGTTTATTATTCTCATCTCTTTTTAAAATCTTATTTTCGTCTGCATATAAAAAAAAAAAAAATTCTCTTTCTTTTCCGGCACGGTGACGTACATAACACAGTTTATAAATTGATCGTGCAGCATTTGTTCAAAATGTTCATCATCATCCTGCTCAATTTCTATGGAATCTTTTAATATTTCTGTATCGCTCACATAATAAACGCGTAAATCTCCATGTATATGATGAAACGCAAATGAAATATTTTCGGCAAACACTTTTTTTAAATAACTGTTAACATTATCACAATAAAACATTTTATTCTCCTCGTCAGGAATGTATGGAAAAAGATCGTATTTTTTACAAAATATTTTCTCTTCAAAATCTTTTCTATAATGTAATATATCCATCCACATAATACACATCATATCGTTATTCCATTTTCCCGCCATATTTTGCAGATATATACGATGATATTCGGCGTAAATTTTCACTTATATACGTGTTTTTATCCTCAAAATTACAAAACGGAATTCTAATCATGCTTTCATAACGTATAAAATAATTCACACCGTATAAAATAGTCATAAAATTATAAAAGAAATATCTTAGCCTAGCCATTTAAAAAACATATAAATATCAAAAAACAAAACACCGTGCATAAGAGATATGGAGATCGAACGTAAAACTGCTCAAATCGTTGTAACAAAAATCGGTCCTGTGTCTCAGCAACCGCATAAACCGGTATATTTTTATAGAACAAATGTTGGCGATCATTTCTCATCTTATGAGAATAGTATTGAGAAAGCTTGGGCGGTATATACAGGTCAAAAAGTGCAAAAAAACTGTAGTGGTAGATGTGATTGCGAAAAATGTATCCTTCAGGAAATGCAAATATACGAAGAAATACAACATAATAATGAAAAAGAAAGACTAGCACGGTTACTAAAAGAAAAGCTAGCGGTTAAAGAAAAAAGGTTAAAAGAAAAGACGGATGTTGAAATTGTTGATAATGGAAACAGTTGAAAAAATATATAGTAAAAACAATGATGATTTGCAAAAATACATACAGTCTTTAATAGTTACGCGCTGTATCAAATAGAAGATTATAATTAAAAAATGTTTATTTTTTTGCATTTTTCATTTTACATTTTAATTCGTACAATATTATCTTAAATTTTACACTACTCTCCATTCTGTCTATATCTTTGCTTAATTGTTCTATAGTATAATTGTTTTTTCCGTAAGTATAATAATTCTCTTGTTCCATCTATAAAAGAAATAAAATTAAATTAAATTAAAAGAAGAGGTCGTATTAGCAGGTTTTATCGATGTATAAAATCCGAACAACACGGTGCGGGATTTTGGTCTAAAGCTGAACTTGTACACACAATAAATAATACACACAATAAATAAAGTGTTTAAACCATAAACAAAGATGAGAAAAAGATAAAGTAAAAAACGTTCTCTACGCAAATACAATTACCACAATTCTGGAATGATTTCGTCCAATCGTAAGCGAAAATATAAGCAACATGGCGGTCTTTTTGGCCTAGTACCTCTTCTATTGTCACAAGTGCTATAAGTGCTATAAGTGGTATAAGTGTTATAAGTGTTATAAGTGCTATAAGTGTTATATATCCCGTCAAAATAAAAATATTATCGTTATAAAAAACAACACGGTGCGGGATTGTGGACTAAAAATGAGAAGAAAAAAAACGTTCTAAAAAAATGAAAGGCGGTTCTTTATATCGTGAACAATATTTAGACAATCTAGGAATCTTCTCAAATAATCGTCGAAAACTATTATCAAAAAGGTATAAAAAACAACGCGGAGCAGGTTTTTGGAATAACTTATTTAGTAAAAACGATAAAAAAGGAATACAACGTGGAGGATTTCTCAGTGGTTTAATCCCAAGCCCAAACAGTAAAATTTTTAAAAGTAAGTCTTGGCGTAAATAAGTCTTCGCACATTTTATTGGTGGTTGGCTCAATCCGTTTAAAAAACGGTAAAATGTTTAGAAGAAAAAGAAGAAAATATGTTAGAAAAAATGGTCGCAGATGGGTAGGTTATGGAACTTCTTTCAATATACCTCGTGGTCTCGTGGCAAAACGTGTTAAAAAATATGAGAATCTTCTAGAACAAAAAGAGAAAATGGTTACGTCTATACCGTCACCAATCTATCATCATTACGTAAAAGATCAAGTAAAGAAAATTGAACACAAACTATTCGAACATAGAATAAAACGTGAATTTGAAGAAGAAGGTTTAATCGCTTTCTACAATGTTATATATAGAAAAGATAAATTCATTTATGTGTCAAAATTTATTTACTAATAAATTATACAAAATCTGTTTTTGTTTTTTATTTATACATACAGGAATCTAACCTGTACAAATAAGAGTGCTACAGCATGTATATTTGACGAGTTTTTAAAAAACTTACAAAAATTGATAAATAACAATAGGCGATTTAAACACTTTGAAATTCTGATCGTTCACGCGCATCTCACATGCTTATACACATGGACTAATAAAAATCACTACCCCCCCAATGTCGCGGTAATTTTCTATAATCTTCGTCGCCGTTATCAACACTACCGTCTAATAATAAATATTTTTTTATTGATTTTTTTCTAAAATCATATCTCATCAACGTGTCCGATATTGTAGTAATATAAAATTTCTCTGAGAACACTTGTTCGATCATGGTTTTGATTTTTACAACGCTTCGTCTTCCATCGCACTCAAATGATATCCAATAATGTCGCTTATCGTTCACTCTTAAAGCATACAACGGGAGTACGCGAACGGTTTCAAAAAGATGTCCGCATCTTTCTTTTTTAAAATTCTTCTCCCATTCGTCGGCTATTAATTGTATCACCCCGCCATTGTTAACGTCTACATACTCTGCATGTTTCACATCCAATATAATCTCATAACCATCAGTTCTGTCTTTCTCCATTTTTTATTTTTTATTTCTACATAGTGTCTTATATAAGGTAAAAAATATTAAAAAATATTTTTTGATTTTTTAGATTACGGCTACGATATTGTTTCGTCATCTTTTTCCTTGGACGAGTTAAGAAAAAATATAATAAAAAATATCAATTCCGAAGAATATATTAACGCTTTAAAAAATGTAAATAATTTCCTATAAAAACACAATAAAATTTTTATATCTTAAGTAGGTCTGTAGTAGTCAGTAATGCTCGAGCTAATTGTCAAGTAATTTTTTAAGGGTTTTTAAAAACCCACACACATATACCTACTGTCGTGCTTTGTAAAAAAAGAACAGGTTAGATTCCTGTTGGTATATAAAATATCTGCTATATAACCGAAGTGCATCCGCTTATTATACGGTCTTCAATAAACTTATCTTTTAAGTACATATTCAATTTTTGCATAAAGGGTTCTCACAAAACCCACACACATACATGCTGTCGTGCTTTTTTTAAAAGAAAAGGTTAGATTCCTTTTTGTATGTAATCATTTTTTTTAAATGCCCAAGACAAGCAGTACCTATCTCACCGACAAGAAATATCTCGATATGCAAGCGGCATGGTCTCGAGCACAAATCTCAAGTGAGAATAAGAAGGAGACATGGTCTCGAGCGTGGTTGGAGGGATTAAAATATTCACACCTATACCCACCATCATCATCGGAAAAACCCCGACAAAATATCAGCAAGGTTAATGCTTGGTTGTCTTAATATCTTCAAGTCATGCATTGAAGAAGAACAGCATTATTCGAGAAGAACAATTTTAACGAACAGTTTGCAGCATATAAACAGTAAATTAAGACCTATATCGCATAAGTATATAAACGAAAACAATAAATAATAAAGAAAATCTCCTGTAATTGATGTGTCTTAGTATGGATTTCTTTTTGTATGTAAATTTATAATCATTTAAAAAAAAATTTCACACACGCACACGTTCTCTTTCACAGATTTTGTAAAAGCTTAAAGTGATCGGAGTTCTTGACCGAAATTCTTAACTACCCGAGGTTCTTTACAACCCAATTTTTTTTGCGCACACGCGCGTTCGCATACACACACCGGCGTGCTCGCGCGAAGGTTCGACTCCTTCGTGTGTATCCACGCGCGTGTGCCTACTCATCCCACGTGCACGGTTCCAATTACCGCCTACGTCACGACCGTAATACAAATGCCAACAAAGCGCCGACAAGACCGTTCTCAAAAAGGCGTTCTCAAAAAAATATTCACACCCCCCCAAAAATTAAAATATTCCCCACCCCCCCAGATTAAGAGAGGCAATAACGCGACATTACCTCTGACAGTGGCATCAGAAATTACATACAATGAGATGTTGACAAAAGCAGTAGAAAAACATTATCGTTTTAATAAGGATGTAATAAAGAAAAGCTATTCTATTGCCTTCTTTACGCGGACAAGACCAAAGCAGAGTTGTCGCCTGGCTCTGATGAGCCGTTCACATTACAAAGATATAAAGAGGAAATCGGTAAACCATATTCAAAGATCGTTCTATATTTGTGCTGTTGTGCGGAATATTTGTCAGCATATGTCAATGAACTTGGATATAATTCGGGCAATGAAAACAGTGACTTGGAGCAAAGCGAACAACAAGTACAACACAACGATAGTTCAAGAACAGTAAGTATATAAATTCGATAATATTGCTTTGTTTTGCTGTCAAAATTGTACAATTGAACTATATAAAATATAAATAATAAAATATATTATAAACTAACGAAAAAACAAAACCATTATCCCATATAAGGTTATGAAAATGTCTCAACTATTTTTAGGACTTGTGATTCTGATTGTACATGTATGTGAATGAACTTTTACCTTTGAATTCCGCTTCCTTTCAAACTTTATTAGAACATAATGTGTTATCTGTCGTAGTTCTACTGTTGTACTTATTTTGTCTTCTCGTCATTCCGTGACGAGGTCGTTTATATTATATTAAATGTGTTCTTTGGAAATGGATAAAGTCTTATTTATGATGGGAAGACATTGAACAACATCCTGCAGCTTTAACCAAGAAATATAGAAGAGCAGCTACCTCACAGGGCGAAGTAAACCACTCGAAAAACGACACAAAAACTTGAGAATCAAAATCGCCATTTTGAAAACAACGTGCTACGAACACCTGGTGCTTCCACTTTCCAAACGAAAGTGGTACTTCCAAATTTCGTATTTCCACTTAAAAGAGCGATTTCAACCTGATAAATAATATTCTTGAACAGCGTAACAATGCCAAAGTGTCCTTTCCCAGAATGTACGTACAAAACGGAGGATGTAGAAGATGGACTTGCAGCTGTTTTAATTTCAGTTCACTCGACTGGTACACACACCCCCACAACAACGTCTCCAGTGCAAAATTCCGCCAAAGTAGAAAGGGTCAGGCGCCCAACTATTTCCCCTGCAGGATCGAGTGAAGATTGGTCATACTTCCTCTCCCGCTGGAATGACTACAACGAAGCAATGAAAATCAAGGCTAAAGACGAAGTTCTCCAACTCTTAGAATGTTGTGACAAACAGTTGCGCAAAGACCTCGCACGTAATGCAGGCGGATCTATTGCCAACAAACCAATTGACGAGGTCTTGAAAGCAATCAAGACACTGGCCGTAAGAGAAGAAAACCCCATGGTAGCTTGTGTACAACTTCATAACATGCGTCAGGACAGGTTGATGAATTGGCAGATCTTGGTCAGCAGTATACACAATTTGGCGTGTTTCTAGGGAGTGTCCAGAGGTGGATTGTCCAGAGAATCGCAAAATTACTACGCCAATTATCTCGATTCCATTGTTGTTTGCGGCATGCATGTGCATTGTAACAGGTATCAGGTTTTGTTCTTTAAGGCCAAGGCGGCGGACAACGTTCATGCTGGCCAAGCAGCTCGAGCACATGGTCAAGCTGGTGTTTGTAAATTTGCCATACCTTGCCCAAACTGTGATACCAGCGTAAACTACACTGACAATATTCTATGTGATGTTCTAACACGAGGCCTTGTGGATGGTGAAATTCAACTAGACTTACTAGCTGATAAGAAGCAGGATAAAACATTGGAAGAAGTCATTCAGTTCGTTGAAAGGAAAGAAGCCGGGGAAAAGATCAGCAGGCCAGTTACTCCAAACTCATGGTGTAGAGTCTGCCCGCAGTCAATATCGGCGATCAAAACATACTGAAGCGACCAATTATCCCAACAGACCAGATCAACAACCGATCTCTTATTGTGATAAAAACGGACATGGCAAAAATGCCCCACCCAAAATAAGGAAAACGACTTGCCCTGCATATGGCCAGACCTGCGAACAATGTGGCCGCTCAAAACGCACAAGCCCAAACAACGACGCCCAACTGGTGGAGCCTCTGGCCTCTGCTGCTGAAAGTGCTGTGTTTGATGCTCTATGTTCAGTAACTGGTAACAACCCACTGCCTAGCAACCAAGTTTGCATTGTTTCACTCAACCATCATGTATACACCAACCTAAACAATCGATGCACCCAACAGCCCCAACCTTTCATCAAGCTTACCACCACAGTCCACCCTGATGATTATCTAACCTTGGGATTCAAACCTGCAACCAAGCAACCGAAAACCACTACACTGTCTGCTATGGCTGACACTGGCTGCCAAAGCTGTTTGGCCAGCATGAACGTTGTCCGCCGCCTTGGCCTTAAAGAACAAAACCTGATACCTGTTACAATGCACAACAATGGAATCGAGATAATTGGCGCAGTAATTTTGCGATTCTCTGGACAATCCACCTTTGGACACTCCCTAGAAACACACCAAATTGTGTATGTCACTCGGGACTCTGACAAACTCTTCTTGAGTCGGGAAGCATGTACAGCATTAGGCTTAATCTCACCATCATTCCCTACCGTTGGCGAAACCCTAAGTTCACCTACAAAACCTGAGATTGCCTCTGCTACCGCTGACCAAGATCTGCCAATTCATCAACCTGCCGACAGCGCACCATGTGGTTGCCCACGTCGTAGAACCCCACCACCCAAACCAAAGAACCTACCTATTGTATTTGATAGTATTTCTTATGGTTTTTCTCAATGTTTCAAGTGCCAGGATTTTTGGCAGCGTAAACATTGGTTTATTTGTGTAATTGATGCGTGTTATCCGTCTTACGTGTTCGTCTGCGTCTACGTAGCTCTTTTAGAACATATTGAACATTGGGGATTTTGTCATTTCGCCACGCAAGCAAAACCGTTCGAGTTATCTAGATTTTACGTAAATGTGTTGAGAACAAAATTCAATTATCGATAACTGCTTATTCTGTTACACGTCTGGAAAATACTAAGTCAACATATACATTCGGCTTGCTCTTGAAGAGGTAGTATTATGAAGCGCATAGTATGCATAATAAATCAAAGCTTGTTATTTACGCAACCAATCAATTATGAAGTATAATTTAACTATTTCCGATACAACGCAAGTATATGTCCTTTTACTGGGGAAAGAGAAAGAGTATTCATGCATAGTGATTGCTAAAAAGGCGGATATTTCTAAATTGTCTGTTTCTCTTATTCTAAGAGGTAAAGTGCACGCAAGCAAGATTTGAAGAAGGGCGATAAAATTCGATGGCCACAGAAGTTGACGGAATAAAAACTCTTCGTGATCAAGTCCCAAATGTGCCGTTCGTAATTTCTCACAACCAGAGAGTTGTAATGGTCGAAAATACAAGAAAATGACTGGAATGTATTTCGCTTGGTTCGTACGAAACAGATGTTCGTTTTAATCTCGCCCATGCGTGGAAGAAAATGGTTCATAATTGACAACGATCCATCTCAGCAAAGCTTAGCTGCACAGAAAGCTATAAATAAAGAGTGTTGTAAATTATTTATATTCCAGCCAGGTCTCCAGATTTAAATGAAATAGAAAACATGATGTCGTACCCAGATGCTATTTTGATACTTTGTCCCAACTGTTTTGTCACTGATTGTAGATTGTCATACTTTCTTACTTTTCTTGCATGCATGTGTTGTTATACAGTGGTAAAATTATTTTATTTCTTCGGTGCATTTCTTGTCCTGATGGGGTGGGGTATGTCTCTTTACCTATCGGTAAAGAAGACTTGTGGCGTTTGTATTACCCCCACCTTTTCTGTGTGAACAATTTTCTTAATAATTACTTTTACGAACATCAGTTTTGTTAATAATTTATATTAATAATTATGTAATTGATTACAAAAATTAATAAACCAATCGATAATTATTCCAATCGAGAGTGACTGGTTTATTGCGCAAAAACTTAAGCTCAGATCATCATGACAAGAAACTGCTGGAATATTTTAATGTTAATTAAGAAAGCTATAAACATTACTTTTGATGAGAATGTTGTCATTACAATATTATTATAGTGATACGTATATATAATTTAATTATTAAGTAATTTGCAAGAGCCTATAGGTGATTTGATTTCATTGATTTAGGGCAACCTCACCAACCTGGTGTCAAGTTTGACAATCATATCTTATTACCTGATAGCCATTTAGACTGCTCAAAATATTTTCCAATTTCAATCCCTGTTTAAAAAGATATAGTTATGGCCAGACCTGATGGAGAAGATATCACTAAGAGATACCATACTCGCTCTTTTAAGATACCACAGCAGCGTCTACAACTGCCACCAGTGCAGCCAGGGTCAATCCACAGCCTGCCGTGGTTGCTACACCTCCAGCGTCGCAGAACATTACGCCGCCAGACCTCTCGGACGAAGCGATGCAGAGGATTGTCTCGGCGGTTTCACAGGCAGTGATGGCATCGTTTGGGGCAAGTCAACCAACTCTCCTGTCGCCTCCGTCCATGGAACCAGAACGGAGAGAAGTACCTCTAGTTGTAGGGTCAAATACTAGTCATAATTTAGCAGATGCTACTACCACTATGCATGGGCCGGTAGCATCTGCTTTACATAATATAACAGGTGAGACCAACTTTATTAACGTCTCACAGTCAACAGAGTCGGGCTCCGCAAAATTTTGGGGTTATACTCATTGGGAACTTTGGATCCGCACACAAACTTTCGGTAATGCGCGTTTGAGCAAACCTCAAACAAATATGTGCACAAATTCAAACAACAGTTCGTCCTCTTCTGTCACGGACCCTTTGTTCCTAGGGGGTTTTGCCCGCAAGTTCCACCGGGGCGCTGAATGTTCAGGGTGTAACTACAAACACAACTGCTTTAAATGTGGTGTCGTTCACCCGGCTATTCGTTGTAATTTTCGTGGCCAAAAGCTCCCCTCTGGCTCAGCCCCAAGTGTCGCCAAGTCCCGTACTGCCAACACCGGTTCTAATTGACAATCTTTACCCGTTATTATGTGGATACGATGTGGGATTGGCGTTAAATTTATATAATGGTTTTAAGTTCGGTTTTTCCCTTCATTTTGAAGGATCTCGTATATCATTTTTTGGTCCTAATCTCGTTTCCGCGCAACAGAATCCTGACACGCTTGGTATTTTTGTTCCAAAAAACGCAAGTAGCAAGTGTCACACTTTTTTTTAAATCGCGCGACACTTTTGGGAGCTGGATAACGAATTGATCAATTGAAAAATTCCTTAAATTCCTCGAGCTCGTGCACGTTTGCGTTTTCCGTAAGGGCTACTTAGGGGTACTAGGGAGATAAAGGGGTTTCTGAGGGTCAATTTCATACCAATATTGCCATGGTTGCACGCACTGTTTTCGCGCGGTCTGGTTCTTCTCCGATGCGTTTGAGCGAAATGGCGACTTTTGTTTGACTTGTCAAATATTCGCCAACTTCAGCTTCTGCGGAATTCTTTTGAGAAGGCAGTTTTTTGTTAATTTTTATTGCTTTGTGAAGTTTGAGATACGATTTAAAATCGTATGTTTTTATATTTTTGACAAACGAAACCGTTTGTCTGATAAACATGCATCAATCGAAGGCATGTACATACAAGCGCTTCAATGTTGGGCAATACATGAAGGAGAAACGTTTGGGCTGGCTGGAGGTGGAAAATAAAAATAAAAAGGTGAAAGCGACAAGGAAGAAGCTTGAGCGAATGGATAAAAAGGTAGAGAATATTTCATTGTTGTTTTGCTTGTTATAAACGCTGAGATTCTGTCGATTTTACTCATATTCGACTTGAATTTCATATCTAGTTTGTACTGTGCAAGTAATTATTGGGCCGTGTTTAACTAAGGAGGAACATTTAGATTTCTTATTAATATGTATGATATACTGTAAACGTTTATATTTTGCTAAATGTTGACTATATTATGATTATCAAATGGGATTTTAAATAATATATATATATAGTTAAATATAGATCAAGTTAGCTTGACCATGTTTTACCATAATGCTTTATATTGATACCCTCAAGCTGCCTCAATATATTGTTATGGCCAATTGGATGCCTAAGCATTGTCGGCTTCATAAATGAATCCTCTTACAGTGCTAGAAAAACTGTGGTAAATTTAGAAACTGCATTTTTTGTCTGCGGTTAATTTTGCTAGTGTTGTGGATTTGCATGCATATATTTCACCTGAAATACAATGTGTTAGCTGAAGAGACATGGTTAGATACAATAGCCAGCTAATTAACCAACTAGTTGGAAATGTGCCCAGGTATACAGTATATTATATATATACCTTGAACATAGAGCATGAAAGGTTTTGCACGCTACCTAAATGACACAAAGTAATTCGACATTTCGAGCAAAGGCCCTTCGTCCAGAATCAGTAAGACGAAAGGCCTTTGCTCGAAACGTTGAATTCCTTTGTATGTAGTGAGAAACCTTTGATTCTCTACATTTGTTCTCATTATCTGCTACCTACACTGGCCACATATTGAAGTTATATATTAAATATACCTTGTCTATAATGAACTTCAATATGTGACCAGTGTAGGTAGCAGATAATGAGAACAGACAGTATCAAAGGTTTCACACACTACATAAATGATACAAAGTAATTTGACGTTTCAAGCAAAGGCCCTTCGTCCTACTAATTCCGGACGAAGGGGTTTTGCTCGAAACGCCAAATCACTTCGTATCATTTAGGTAGTGTGCGAAACCTTTGATGCTTTCTGTTCTCATACCATTGTCTAAACGTCAAATCACTTTGTATCATTTAGGTAGTGTGCAAAACCTATGATGCTCAATGTTCGTGTCTATTATGCATTATCATCGGCTTCCTGGGGGTTGACCCCAGGGGTAAATATTTTGCAAAGGAGATCGTACTTAAAGTGCTCTTCCGACAACTTGCGACAACATAATTAAAATGCGACCGTCCAGAAAGAGTTAAAGGCTAATAGTTTCTATTGTATGTGTATTACTATAGGTTAAAAAGGTTAAGCGATATAAGAGAGGAGCTATTAGCAGAAGAGGGACAGAGTACTAGCAGGCAGAGTCAGGATAGTGAGTTCAAGATCAGCAGGTTAGCACTAGACAGGAGGGCGTCCAAACCGACTGGGACAGCTGAGTGTACAGTTACAGCAGGGAGGCAGCGTCGGAATGATACAATTGCAGCACTAAGTGCCATTCATGGAGGAAACAAGGGGAATTTGAAGCCAGCGACGATAGGAATGTTGGATACAATGGAAAAGAAATGCAAGGAGGAGGATATTGTGGATGGTTTGAAGAAATGTGTAAAGTTGAAGAAGAAGGTGTTTCCAAGAGTGTACAAAGAAGAATTAAGATCATTCGAGAAAGCAAATCTAAACCTGTTGAGATCGATAGCAGTATATTATAGTAAGGGTGTTATTGGAAAAGAGAAGTATAAGTCTGTGTATTAAGCTACTTCGTATATGCAAGTGCCAGGTAAGAAGGGGGCTGTGCGTATTAAAGTTGCGGACTGTCCAAGCCCTAGGCTTGTTCCCTACCACAGGTTGATGGCACATATAAAATCCATAGATATTGATAAGTTGTGTAGTGTTTGTGAGGTGTTTTGTGGTGATTTGGAGGAACACGAGAAGGTTAATGGCTGTTTTCGAGATCTTGAAGATCTTCTTGTAAAGTTGGCTGAATTCTATATGAATGACAGTCAACACAACCTTATTACTTTTAATAGCGAACCTAACACTTTTCATGTTGCTTTAGGTGGTGATGGGGCTCCATTCGGCAAGGATGATTCTGCTTGCTCGTGGCTTGTGAGTTTTTTGAACATCGGGCAAGGTGTCTCAAGTAGTAACGATAATTTTCTCCTGTTTGGAGCTAATTGTGCGGAAAACTGTGTTCGAAGTTGTTCGTGCGACTTGAAGCGATCAAATAAAATGCTGGACCGGTTTCTATCTTTTCGCGACGATTTTTTAGGCTAACCAGTCATCGCTCAATTTTGTTTGCTCGCGCGAAGAAATTGCCACAGTGGAAAACGGGCTTAATTTCTTAAAGCTAAGACACAATGATGGTCGTAGACGTTTTCAAATAATTTAATTTTAGCTGAGCTAAATCGGTCAGATTAATCGTAGTGTATAAACGTGCCTTTCTAAGGAATTCGTTGAATGAACATAGACATTCATGGTGATACCTTATATTAGTACATTACTGCCGCTTTCCCGAAGAATATCGGGCATGCACAGGTGTCTTACATTGCGGTTCCAAGTTCGCCATTAGCTTCCTTTGCACGGACACACCATATATGAAAGTTCCATATATAAAAGTTGAAATAATTTCCGAGCGAACTTGCGCTACTGTAACCTCGCGTGCATGATACGAGAATGAGGCTGAAATGGAAAATCTTGGGCATCGGCTGAGTGACAAAGCTGAAACGTATATAATATCATACAAACAAGCAAGCAAGAAACAAAATATAGTATAAAACAATCACAACTGAACAGATGATTTCATTTTCAACTGTTCAAGTCACGTTTTTCATAATTTGAAAATGGATTAACCTGTATTATTTACAATTGGTAATGTAACAGATTACCATGGCATGAACTTCAATTTTGGAATGTTATTATATATTATAGCAATGATGTTCCTAGTTCATATTAAATAATTATGTACATTAACATAAAAGTATTTACAGTACGTACTTTAAGAAAACATGGATATCAATTGGCCATTTGTAGCTACTAGACATGACAATAAAACATATGTATCGATCAAGCAAGAAAATAGATAGCAATAGGACAAAACCTAAACTCGCTATTTTACTAAGATCTGTATGGTTGGGAAGCCACACACATCTTATTGAAAGCAAGTTTCATTTTACCATTTTCATTTATCTGACACAAGGAGTCGAAACTCTAGCTCTTTTATTAAAGTCGACCTGCATGCTCATTTCATAATTCCTGACTTAATTTGGACAGGGCTTCTTGATTTAGGGGTGAAAGAGTCATGTGACCAACATATGAAAATAGTCTATTTATATCCTACTATTTGCATGGTAGCTGTTGCATGTGGAAAACCACATAATAATTATGACTATTCAGTCAGTAAATCTGACCTACACTTAATAAATAATGGTACATTATAATCTTTACTCTGGTATTACTGGCAGCCAACAAACAATCTTTAATTGATTGATAGTATAGGTTGTGCTGCTATATTAGCAAAGAGATAGTTATTAAAGTATATTAATATTAATACTGTTTTAGGTTTCAGGCTACATGTTGAAACCTTTTTTGTACAAGTCTATGATTTATTGTCTGATCTTAACATTGTGCTTACTTTTTTAGTTGAAGACCATTGATTTATGACAGTGGCAACCTAAACTTTTTACCATTGGGGCATGTAGGAGTCTCAGAACCCAACCGATTTGGTTTCTCATTCAATCCTAAATGGGTGGAGGGTCAGATCTTGTTGAAATGGCAGAGATTTTCCCCTCCTGCAACAAATGGCAAGTCTAGGGGTAGTCTCCCGACACCCTACTAATTCCAGACAAAGGGCCTTTGCTCGAAACATCGGATTACTTTGTAACATTTAGGTAGTGTGCGAAACCTTTGATGCTGTCTGTGAAACAATTAGTTCTGTTTAGATAATGTTAATGTAAATAGTTGCCAAAGAGTGTTTTATTTATATTAATAAAAGCTTTAATCATATATAACTTGTTGCGTCCTTAATATTATCAATAATCCACCCGGATTATATGCATGTGCATGAATTATATATGTAACATGAGTTGCGTGACCATATTTTGGGGGTATCGACCACAACTGTGGACCAACACTTCACCCATTCAACACTTTACCCCAGATAGGTAAAATCTTCTGGCATTAGACAAATACTAAAGTAGGGTCATGAAGCTTGTTAAAGGGCATACCAAAAATATTGGCACATGGTCTTGTTAACCCATTAATATCCAACACTGCTCCCTTGACGAGTGAAGTAGGGTGTATTGCACATTAAATGGTTAAATATGGATCTGTTTATATACGTTGTACCCATGCAATGCCCTTGTTGTCATATGGTATTGACAGTGTTTAGTGCACAAAAGATGGGCCTCTGATTGTCTGAACTGGGCTTCGGATGACGAACAAGACACAAATTTGTGCACGCCAACATGGGGATATATAAATATGGCAACAAGGTCATTGGGGTCGACAGTGAATAAATAGTAAGGTATATTATATTAACTATGCATTACTCTCAGGATATAGATTTCATTAACCGAAATCAAATTTATAACTCTTTCATTAGGAAGTATTATAAAGTCAAAATGCAGTGAAATCTTATGTGTGAGCACTATACATTATAATACTTCAAAGTAGTAGCAACAGAAAGCAGTAAAGCTCCACTCACTGTCTAAATTAATTTTGTTGTATCGTTTAGGTAGTGAGCGGAACTTTTACTGCTTTCTGTTGATATTATCCGCTACCTACACTAGCCACATATTGAAGTTTGTTATTTCAAAATAGTAGCCACATATTTTAAGAGGAACCTTAATTTAAGCATTTATAAATGTGCAAATTAAAATTGATGAAGTTCATAATTAGAAAGTTTGAAATTTAAATCAGGTATGTTGTGGGTATCCGTGAGCATTCCACTCTCCAAAATTAAAACCAATAAAAAGTTTACCCGGGCATAGATTGTACTACCCGACGAAAGACTACGAAGATATCGTACGGGATATCTCTCGTAATCTCCGTATAAAAAGAGTTTTGTGCACTTCGCTTGCTACACAACCGGCGACGAATAGCTCCCAACCATAGCCGCGACTCCTCGCGAAAAATCACCGCCAAATTCAAGATGGAACAAGTGAGAATTCGAGCGGGACCATGGTGACCTTCTTGTTGATCTCGACTCAGCAAGACCACAGGTTCCAAAATATGTGTGCCTTGCTCCAGAAACTCTGTCTTGGAGTCCTGAAGCAACGGCAACAGACACTTCTTTATTTCCTCCCGTACATTCCCTGAAGCCTTTCGCTTCCTATCCCCCCGCAAAATCACCTTCTCCACAACTTGCTCGACGGATAAGTTCGTATTTTCCGCCGCCATATTGTAATTTAATTGGGCAATACCGCAGGTCAATATGACCAGTTTTCGTGGGGTTTTTTTAATACCGCAGGTCATAATGACAGGCGAAAATGCAATTTTGCGAACAAAAATACCAAGCGTGTGAGATAGTTAGTGCTAAACTCTCGAAAGAATTGGCTGTCGATCGCCTAGCTGGGCCTTTCAACAGTCCACCCTTCCCTGATTTTCGCGTTTCCCCCTTGGGGCTGGTACCTAAAAAAGTCCCTGGGGAATATCGCTTAATTCACCATTTGTCTTTTCCAAGTGGTGAATCTGTTAATGACGGCATTTCTCACGAACATTCGACTGTACATTATGCTCGTGTTGATGATGCTGTTAAAATGATCAAACAATTAGGACGCGGCTGTTTCCTGGCAAAAACAGATATAAAGAGCGCATTTCGTATTATCCCAATAAGGCCTTCCGATTACGATCTTGTAGGAATGTTTTGGCAAGGGAAGTATTACTATGATCGCGTTATGCCCTTTGGCTGCGCGTCATCTTGTCGCACTTTCGAGATGATGTTTGGCACTGCTATCGAGTGGGTTGCTAAGAAACACTTACAAATCCCACATCTGATCCACATTCTTGACGATTATCTAATGGCGTGATCTACTTATCACAAATGTCGCATTGACCTTGTCCGTTTCTTATCTATCTGTAAATATTTAGGCATACCAATAGCACCCGAAAAACCTGTCGGCCCACAAACTATTCTTTCTTTTGCTGACATTGAATTAGACACTTTGCGCATGGAAGCCCGTTTACCAGACGACAAAACCGATAAATGCAAATCTCTAATCTCTGGCTTTCTGCGTCGCAAAAAAGTTACTTTGCGTGAAATACAATCGTTGACCGGTTTACTTAATTTTGCTTGTTCGGTAGTTGTCCCTGGTCGGGCTTTCTTGCGCCGTCTTATCGATTTGACAAAAGGCATCAAGTTCCCACACCACTTCATTCGTCTCACTAAATCGGTTAAGGCCGATCTTGCCATTTGGCAGTCGTTTTTGGATGATTTTAATGGCCGATCGTTTTTTCTCAGTGATGTTTGGAACGATTCGTTCAGTTTAAATCTATATACCGATGCTGCTGGTAGTTTGGGCTACGGTGCTATATTTGGCGATGAGTGGTTTTTCGGTGCGTGACCTCCCAATTGGAGGCAATTAAATATCACGATTTTAGAATTTTACCCAATTGTACTCAGCGTACTTTTATGGGGAGATAAGATGCGAAACCAGCGTATCACCTTTTTTACATATAATGCGGCATTGGTTGATATTATAAATAAAGCCACTTCACGTGATGTGACTGTTATGATATTTGTCCGCCGACTGGTGCTGGGATGTTTGAAATTTAACATTTTATTCCACGCTCGCCATGTTCCGGGTGTCAAAAATGTTTTAGCTGATGCTTTATCTCGATTGCAGGTTTCGAAGTTCAAACAGCTAGCTCCGGTAGGTGTACAATCATCACCAACGGTCATAACATCTCAACTACTCCCGTACAACTGGCCGCTATAACAACTAAATTAGTTCAATCTAGTTTGCAGCCATCATCGGTCCCTACATATCGCCGGGCCTGGAAACTATATAGTCAATTTTCAAGTGCAGTTTTTCACTCAGCTTTAGTCCCACTTCCTATATCGCCTGCCAACTTAAGCCTATTTATTTCGTAGATGTTCCAACGCAATTATGCGGCCTCGACGGCCAACACGTACGTTTCTGCACTGGGATATTGTCATCGTCTTGCGGGGGTGAACGACCCAACTAAAGTATTTTGGATTGTTGAAATGTTGAAAGGATATGGTAAGCTTGGGTCACGCATTGATACACACATGCCCATAACTCTGTCTTACAACAAACTCCAACAATATGTTCGAGCGAGTATTGTGGGTACTTGTTCAAAGCTATGTGCACGACCGCATTTTTTGCCTTTTTACGAGTTGGGGAAATCACTTGTTGTCCCCGGTCACCAGGCATACTGCAATTGAATCAGGTCGTTCAACTCGTTGATAATGCGGGCAATATCAACGGTTTAAAAATAACATTTTTGAATTATAAGCATTCCTACAACCAATCTAATGTCCCGCTCACACTTCAACGACGTTCAGACGTATGCCCAGTGCAGAGCTTGCTAGACCATTTTGCACATCGTGGTTTGGCTGATGGCCCCCTTTTTCAAACTCGTGACAGGCATGCAATTTCACGCAAAATGTTCACAGACCATTTAGCTATTATATTTCGCATGTGCGGTCTCGGTGCAAACAGGTACAAAGGCCATAGTTTTCGCATTGGCGCGGCTACTTTTGCTGCCGAATGTGGTTTTTCCGATGCCCAAATACGACTAATGGGTTGTTGGAAATCCGACACTTTCCGCAGGTATATTCGTGCTCCTAGCCTGTGACTTACATCAGACACTGCGCCTATACAGGCTGGGCTTTTTGGAGGGATTGATTATGGCTGCCCGTTGATAAACATTCCGGACTTAGTACAATTTGTCAGGTCGACGCAAGGGCAAGACCTGATATTATATAGGAATGTGCGTGTTAAGATACTAGGAATGTACGTATCATTTAATTACTAATTTACCTTCTCTGTGAGACTAACGCATGGGCAAGGCTCACACAAATGTTCGCATTTAGTAGGTTGGCGGTCCCCTGACAGTTTAACGCATGGGCAAGAACTGTCAGGTCTTTGCCTTTATAATGACAGTAATAATCCACGCACTGATTTGCTTTGTAGTTATTTTTCTTTATAGGTTTTAACTTCACTACATCTGCTGATCCCTTGTAACGATTGGATGGGGTTTGCCTCCTTTACCCAAGGAGACTTGTGGCGCATTTATTGACCCACCTTTTCTGTGCGAACTTTTAATAATTAACTTCGGTTAATAATTTGTTATGTTAATAATTATCTCATTGTTTTCAAAAATTAATAAATCGACATGTTGCTGTCTGACTTGGTCAATTGTGCAACGTTCGCGCACAGAAAACAGAGCTAATCATTACAAGATATCTTGCAGACCTAGTGTTAAGGAAAGGAAGCGATAAATATCATTTTAGGTTATTATATAAATTATGATGAGTTTCTCCTTTGAAAATCCACTAACAATGTTCCGTTTGCTTCATGTACTGAATGTAATTCGCACACCAGTACTTTATGCAACGAGCGTTTTGCAAACTGCATTCAAGTTTGTCTTGGGAAAATCTCCACATCCTACTGATGTCGATGCAAATTCTAGTTCTGGCAAAATAGACAAGACTTTATGTGAACAATTCTCTGCGTCTGTTGATAATGTGTTGCATATGTTCCCTGAAATGCCAGATATTGCTAGAACATCTATTGATCTCTTTAGATTTTTCTCTGGACACTGGTATACCTGCAGCTGCAGTACTAATGTCAGCAAGAACACAATGTCGACAATGTCGGAGGTGTGGAAAATCTCTACATATAGACCAAAATTGGAAACCAATTATGCATGTATCACCTCGCTCGTGGTACCTACCTTGGTTGTTGCCTTTCGAAGAGGTGTTCTAAATGCAAAATTTATTAACATTATGGATTTTTACTGAAAATGGGAACTGAGTTTTTGATCTAGATTGCTTAAGCAACAAGTTTCTGATGAGCACAGACGAGACTGCGATAGATATGATGATACTTAGATATGTAAACGAGGATGTTATTCAAGGAGCTGTTCCATTTTTACTGAAATCTAAGGTTTATAACACTGTTCACAGGTATTATCCTATTGCCAACGAAAAAAACAGTAAGCGAAACAGAACCGCTTAGCAGCAACCAGCCTGCCAAGAGAAGGTATTTACCAAAAACATTTATAAGAATGTATTATCTTCTTTTTGTGCTTCCCGTCTTGTGACAAAAATGATTTCAAATGTCATGTATATGCAAGTGTATATCATACATTATTAGTTCGTGATTACAAGACATTTGTAGGCTTTGAAATATATGTCATAGGGCATGTAGAATATATGCATGTTCCTCGTTAGGTTTCAAAATTGTATATTATTATTAATGTATATTTTTTGCTCAAATTCTCCAACATATTCTATTGTGCGAGGTGCCCCAAAACTTTAGTTATTTAAAGAAACATTTTGAACGATTTTTCAACCAACAATTTAATATATTTTCTAAATTACCTGACCGTACTACAATTTTTTTCATTGCATGAATATTTGTATATACGTGTAGGAAGTTTAACAGGGGTATGGATATGAAGGAGAAGCTTTCTAGCAGACTGTGCTTGGATAGACATTGTTTGGAAGAAGCCTTCTTGCTTTATACTCTATTAAAAGTGCATTTCAAGTACGACTTACGACTCCAACATGGCAACATGTCAATCATGATCGAAATGACCTGTTATTTAACGAAGCCTATGCACTGGTGCAAGATTAGTATTCCATGCATAGACCATAAAAAACCTCACTTTATCAATAATCTTCTATTGTCAATTTCTTTAATTTTTCCAGGTCACAAATGCAAAAAAAATGGCTGTGGTTCCGTGCTGGTGATTGATGGCAACATGAAAAATGCACATACTGTTTGTAGTGTAAAAAATGTTGGCCAATTCATTTTTGACGGAATAGGAAGCGTTGCAGTTGGTAAGTATTATTGATGAGAGTTTATATATATATTTCAAACCGGGTAAGGGATAGGCTTGCATCTTAGATACAAAACAATGATGAGTTTCCAAAACGAACATTATATGTGTTCCTTGAATATTGCTTGCTTATAACCTACTGTATCTCATGATTGTGTATTTAAATGCAATAACAAGGCCAAGGCGAAGCGGACACGAATGCATGTAATATCGTATTTACTTTATTATCAACCATTCAAGATGTAGCTAAGTTTTTTCGAAGCAATTGCATCTGCCAAAGAGTGTTCATTCTTTTTTTTTACATATTGTATATATACGCGCTTACGCTATATGCAGTGAAACTGTTACAAAGATGTTTTATATAGGCTTCTTAGCAACTAGTGTTATGCACAGATGACACAGCAACTTTTTTAGGTACAACCTAGAAAATAGAACGGCTGAGACCACTATAGTAAGAACACGGTAGTGTAAGATACAATTGAAATTTACAAAATTAGATGAGTTAATAATGATGTAACTGAAAAACAAGTTTTCATGATAGCACTGTTAACACACCCTCTGTGATTACATGTTAATAATATTTTAGGATTAGCAAAAATTATTACATGTTAACAATATTTTAGGATTAGACAAAATGCAATAGATGCATTGAATGTGTTGCAAAGCGTCATTAGTCCTTCACATATACGTTTGTATTAGTCACAATTGATGACTTATTTCAAATGTTGGCAGTTGTTGATAATTATCTTCGCGCGCGCCTGTCGCGAAGGGCGCAGTTGATAAGGGGAGGCGAATTTCTGAAATGAAAGGCGACGTTTCTAAAAGAGCCGCGAATGTCCTAAAGGGGGCGAATTTCCTGGGAAATTGTTATAATTTGCCTTATTTTTTGTTCAAGGTTGCCAGGAAATTGTTATGATGTCTTATTTTTTGTTCAAGGTTGCCAGAACTCATCAGCCTTTCAGAGTAGGGTTTGCGAAGATCACAAACGAACAGAGCGTTCATATATTGATGAAGCTACCTCCCAAGACGAGCTTTCACAGACACATGAGAAGGAATACGAAGAGTATCTTGCAATTCAAAAAAATCTTAGTGACAAAAGCACTAGACAGGGTAAAATTTACGAGGTAAAGATTTATACATATTTCATAATTTAATATTTTCGAATTATTATTATTATCGAATATTTTAACAGGATGTACATTTCAGTAATGGTCTATTCTCCAGCCACTGGTCTATTCTCCAGCACGATAGGGCTTTGGCTCTACACCATCCAAACTATAGCCCAGATATTAATTATCATGATGCCAACAACCATCTAAGTGCATATTTGTATTGATTCACTTTTTGAATTGCTGATGATAATGTCTCCTCCATGACATTCTACAGTAGAATACAGGTTTGAAAAAATGTGATCATGAGCATGCATGCACGCATTTTAATATTAGAGCATCATGCAACATCATTTTCAGTTCCTTCAAATATCTTAAGTGCATTGTCATATTGTAGGTTCAGTGGGCCGATGGTAAGGTGTCATGGGTACGAGAAGCGAGCCTTCCATCAGCGGTCAGACAAGCCCTTGTTTCCAAAAAAGTTATCCTGAAAGCTATCCAAGTGAGAGATTTTGGATCTTCACGTTTGGTATTGTCTGAGGATACCGCAGACGAAGAAGATGACATCCTGTTAACTGAGTAAGTTGGTTAAAAAGATGCTTATTCTTTCAGTAGGTTGGTATCATGTGTTTCTAGTGCGAGTCAATGATTATATAGGATTCTACACATAACACAACTACTCTATAGTTATCGATAATGCCTTTTGGCAGTTCACTTTTGCGTAATTAAACGATGCGCTCAATTGCATTTACATGTGTTTTCTTCTTCTCTCATCTAAGCAATGGGTTTGCCGTTCC
This sequence comes from Trachythela sp. YZ-2020, assembly GCA_016169945.1. Lineage (NCBI taxonomy): Eukaryota > Metazoa > Cnidaria > Anthozoa > Malacalcyonacea > Clavulariidae > Trachythela > Trachythela sp. YZ-2020. The sequence continues at coordinate 780,852 of JADLSH010000333.1, forward strand.
TTAAAAAAATGATGACACTTTTATCGATTCTGATGGCACTGTCCGTCGATTATCCTGTGGAACCGAAAAAGATAAACAAAAGGCCAAAAATATGAAAACTGCAGGTGATTAAGTTATTTGAATCTTATTTTTAAGTTATAGCAGTCTATAGTTAATTTATCTGTGGTTCAGCTTAAAACATCTAATATACTTGACTCTAATCAGGTACTTGCATGTGTCACAAGTTTCACGATCTCGCCGATTTCATAGGCAAATTTCGTTTAAGTCGTACAAGTATACAGTCATTTTTATCATGTCAACTTCATGCATGGTAAACGCACGATAGGCGTCCTTTAACTTAATATTGCCATTTTGATTTGCTTATTTCAGGATGTTTAGTGTTTCAATGACCATGTGGGGTCATTGTATCTATAGAGGAAATTTTCAATTGTGAGTCCAAAAGTCAAGTGTATGGACGTTTGCATCGCCTTCTGCAAGAAAAGCAATTTTCATCTCTTGGTTCATTATTTAAATTATTTTTTTGTAACACAAGACGATTGATGTAAAGGACTATCCTAAATAAGTTTACAACAAGGCAAACATATATTTTGGCCGATTATTGAGACTGTGACTTGGTATATATCAGTTATTGATTAATTCATGTGCTAGGCTTATGCTCTTAACAATTTTTAAGATATACCTTTTTTTATTATGCAAGGGTTATTTGCTATGATGATGGATGTCATCTTGCCAAGTATGCAAGGAACCCTGTTCGAAAAAATCTCACATCGACCAGTGAGAAAATGTTTATGCATAGGCGGATTTTCTGGGGAGTTGCGGCGGGGGGGTACACACCCCCAATAAATATTTTGCACCCCCCCAAAAAAGTTTTCCCACCCCACCTAGAGAACTTTATACCCCCCAAAAAATTTAAATGCTCATTGGGATAAATGGCAGTAGTGTGATTGAAATAAAGGCCATGTTACACGAGGTAATTTTCGCTGCAACGTGTCTCGCAATGTTTGCTGAAAAAACATTGCAGGTTGCAGTGACATGTCAGATGTATGCAACTTGTTTTGCGATCTGCGTTCCTGTAATGCGTATGCACAATTTTACAGCAGACTTTACCTTTTTAACAATTTTACAGCAGACTTTTGTCTTGTGATTGGTTCTTTTCACAAACATTGCGAGACAAGTTGCAATTTGTCTCGTATCTGCTGCAACTTTCTCAGCAACTTGCAACACAATTTTTCATTGCGACACAAGTTGCAAAATAGGGATGTTACACGAGGAAATTTCCCTTGCAACCTCCAGCGAAAATTTCCTCGTGTAACATGGCCTTAAGTAAGACTAAAAACAAGGATTTTGAACTAAATAACCCCCATTGGCAACTGTGCCCCCTGCTGCAGCTTGATCGGCGGCGCAAAGCACCCTATCGCTCACCACCCCCCTAAATTTGTGGCACCCCCCCAGAGCAAAATCTGAAAATCCACCTGTGTTGATGCTTGGTGTAGGAAATTCTGCGATCCAAACAAGTGCAGTAAACTAGAAGGGGGAAGTCGTTATAATCCAGTCTGTTTTGAAACTTTTAAATTGGTTTACCAGATTCTTTGTCCCACATAAGGATATTCAGACTCTGGATGCAGAGCTTAGCTGATTTAATTTGTACAATGCGCGTGTTTATTGTGAAAGGACTGATCAAGAAAGACAGAAGGTAAACAAGGCTGCAGTAACGTGTAGAACATAAATGTCGACGTAGACATAAGCATAATTGCTACGTCTGATTGACAAATGTTCCACTGAAAATTTCTTCCCGTGTGTGCTGCTATAACAGCTATATATATGTTGCATTTACACTAGTTTACACAAGCTTCTCTGCTTTCTATAGGTGAATACAGAAGTGTGCGGACAGACGTTTCACTGGTTTTCGTCATTCTCACGGATAACTAATGCATGAGTCAATTCCAACTGCGATCATCCCCCCCCCCGGGCGAACCCCCGGGATTTGACCAGAGTTTGATTCCGCACAGGCGGGAATTTGACACGAACTCGAGCCCACACCGTCGGGCATTTGACTGGGACTGTGGTCGCACAAAATTGGTCAGCGGTTGCACGCTAAAAATTCGTAATCACCTCGTACGAACTGTTTAGTTTGGTCCATGCGGAAAATTACTGTATGTAAATGACAAATGTAAAGTATAATTATGTAAATTTTATCACCTGATTCATCCCTGGAGAGCTTTTATATATAATTTAAATAATATGCCTTTGTTCAAAGTCTGGAACAAGAACAGGGACGTTAGAAAAGCTGTTGTTGCTTCCTGTTTTACTGAGTTTGTCTCAAAAGGTATGTAACTTTATGATATATTTTTAAAAACTTCACGTGGATGCATTCAAATTCTTTCTGTACAAATTAAGAATATAAATATGGGAATCTGGCCAGCCAAGACGGAGGGGCATTTGACTGTGTTTTTTGCCCGCACCATGGGGGATTTGACGATGGTTTTCACCCGCATAGTGGGGAATTTGACCATATTTTTTTCGAAAAGTCAAAATCCCGGGGGTTCGCCCGGGGGGGGATGATTGCAGTTGGAATTGACTCATACATAAACATATGAATCGTTGTCGATTTTTGTTCTTTACACTGTACATATTGGACAATCGAAATATGATGACAAGCGGAGAGAGCAAGTTGTGTGATTAAATATGTTATCTCCTTTTTGTGTGAATTTGTTTTTCATATATTCCCACTTACTGATATCGCCGTGTCAACATTCCCTAAAACTTTGCACATTAAAGAAAATGTCATCATTCCACAGCTAGGCAATAATATAGGTACTGTACAATTTGCTTTGCTGTGAGACAGCATGACTGTGAGCCACCCACACTGTCAATGACACAAATTATTCTGTTTTTGCCTGAACGTTAGGTGTGATATACTATTTATAATAGGCTTGTTCTAATTTGTGTATATTTCACATAATTATGATATGTTAGTCAATATATTTCTATTTGCGTGCTCATAGAGTATTTTGTGCAATATAAACATAACTTTGTTTCCCATGCTAGGAAGTCCCTGCCCATATCTGTAAATATGTATGTCTCGTATAACATATTGATGTTATCAATATCCTGCACGTCTCACAAAATCCACCAAATTAAATATTCCCATTCTGTTCTCGAGTAAATTAAAACACAAACATGGCTATGGATTGGCATTTTCAAGAATGGCAAAAAGTTTATTCACTTGTAAAAGATTACCAACAATGTGTGGCAACATTTTCGTACGAAAACATATTGTCAGAAATGTCTGTTTTGTATGAGTTCCTGAATGGGGATGTATTTTACGACACAAGTCTCTGGCCCGTGTGGGCAAAGCGTTTATTTCGGAAAAAACGTTGTGTTTCTTCATTGGTAATGGTTGTCCCCCACTCGTAATTTCAAAGTGGATATTAACATCTCAATATTGGAATTTGTCCCACACCTTAAAAAAAAACTCAAAGAGAACAATACAAATGAACTATTTTTTCACATATCTTTACAATCGAGAACACGAGTGGTTCTATTTTGATATATATTTAAACTTGTACTTATATATGAATGGTGATAAAAACATTTGTCAGAAATAAATAACTGGATCCAGCATCTGGCATTCTTCCAGAAAGTAGAAAATGTTTTGGAAGTGTTGCACAACAACTGTTTTCACCTCACCCCATAAACGTTCAATACGTTGATTATGGACTGATCTGCCGGTAATCATGCTTCCTCTATTAATACCTTTTACATGAAGCATGTATCGCGCAACCTCTACATTTTCAGTGCCGCGACCTCTTTCCACGACTTGTAAATATCAAAATAATGTTGTAGTTCTTCTTTCGTAATTTGTAATTTTGGTCTACCTATAATGTACCTTCAGAAGGAAGATAATTGGGGTAAGCAACTCTTTCATTTGATATGTCAGCGTGTGTAGAAATGACACCCTCAAATCTTGCGTAAAGATCATGTATTTCAGCAACAAGGTTGTTTAAAGAAGCAATCAATTCACCATCGCTTTGACTTTCTTCGAAACGCTGCCACAAGACGTTGAGTACATTCAAAAAATCTCCAATCCGTCGATGCCAGAACTCCAAGGCATTTAAATTTCCGCTGAACAGTTGTCGCTTGGCTTGTTCTATTTTATTCGGTAAATCAGAAATGAACTGCTCAATATCTGCTTCGAAATTCATTTCATTTTATACATATCCCTTTCATAATTCTTGTTATTTTTATATTTTGATTTCTTTACAAAGGCACAGATTATGTTATTTTGTTAAATAATTAAACTAAGCATAAACAGAGTAAGATATCCGCGCAGTGAGCTCGACTTGTTCCCAGGGTAGACCTTATAAATTAGAATTAAAAACAGACCATATATATGATGATGAAAACAGGCCATCTATAATGACTGAAAACAGACCTTATATAATGAAAAAGACCTTATATAATGGAATAAGCCATGCATAGTGGAATCAGACTATAAATAATGAAAAGAGACCATATATAACGAAAACAGACTTTATATACTGCAAGCAGGCTTTATATAAAGATCATCAAAGTATAACCGTATAAAGAAACACACATTGTACGACCAAATTACACCATAATGTATATTTTAGACTTTTGTCCACTATGGCGCCTCATAGAAATATCAGACCTTCGGCCATCACTAGCTTTCTAGATTTTTAGTTTCTACTATCAGCTATCGCAAGCTTTAAAATTTTACTGCAATATCCTACCGCACTGCTGGTTTTCTCAAGTTGCCTACCGCATTATCCTACTGCATCGGAGCATTTGCAAGGCAGCCTCCCTCAGGAGATCTTCTGCTAAAGTGGCCTACTTTCCACTCTGGTGCTGAATTAAACATAGCTCAATGCAATGTTATATTTTGCAGATAAAAGACCTGAACAACGTAAGCTTGCAAACAAATAAGATAGTGGAAACAAATAATCCTGCTCCAGCATTTGTGATATTGGACAAGACATCCTTTTCACGAAAGCAATGCCCAACCCAATTACAGCCTGGTAATGGTGTTGATAAATTGTTGTTGTGACTTGCCTGAGGAGTCGAAGGTGTGTATAGAAATTTGGAAGAGATGCTTCTTTCTGTTGCCCAGTTTTACTTGCAGGTAGATTCGTATAGAAAGGAAGATGACAGACTCTTGTGGCTTGGGAACGAAATGGGGGAATTTAAAGTTGCTATTGGCGGAGACGGGCCCCATTCGCAAAATGGGACGAATCCATGTCATGGCTAGTTAGCTTTCTGAATGTTGGTTCTCAACTAGTCCCAACAATAATTTCCTTTTATTTGGAGTAAATTGCAAGGAAACATGTGATGCTGTAATAAGATTTATTAAGCTTCTAAGCGAGCAATGTCTTGAACGTAAAAACATATACATTATGCGACAAGACAGTTAAGTTTACCTTTGAGGTAGTCCCATCTGACACGAAGTTTCCAGCCTTCATAAATGGTGAACTTTCCAATTCAGCAACATATTTTTCTAGTTTTGCAAATGTGTCCACTGATGATCTTTCACGTTTGGAAGGTCAATTTGGAACAGAATTAGACTGTAGATGGAAGCCCTGGAGTTATGACTTTAGGGTTAAAGTAACATCTAAAGAACTGAGTTTAGGCAAAACTATCAAAAAAACTTTCAGTTCCTACCGAGAGAAAAAAGGTGACACAATTTATTGCTAGTCAAAAAGTAAGACAAGAGTTTAAACCTTTTATTGGTCCACTTTGCGAAAAGGCAGTTCTCGAACCACTGCATTTAAAAAATAATGCTGTGAAAAACTGCATTATCAAATGCTAAAATTAGCACTTGCTAACAGTAATCTTCAAGGCAACATTTCTTCGGTAACAGAAAAGCCCACTTGTAGCATTAAGAGGTATCTGGTAGCCTTGGAAGTAGATGTCAAGGCAACTAGTTGACAAAAAGCAGTTAGTTAAGTGGTTATTAGAAGACCGAAAACATGATAAGAATTTCACCTACCCGATTTACTGGTAAAGATTCCAGACCTATATTGCATGGTTTTATGCATTTAGGTAGTGCTATCAAGGGTAAAAGTACTGATGTTAAACTCACAGCACACAACATACAATTTTTTTTGCAATTTACATTAAAAAGAATGAGGTAATCCAAAGTGGAGACTATAATAGGACTATACAACATAAGCCTATACAATATTGTGTATGATTGTGTTTGGCAGTATTATTGAATATTGGCACTATAATCCATGTACATGAACCAGATGAGAAGAGCCCAGCAAATTACTTTTAAACCACACATATATATATATAAGAACATTTTATTAGCTAACGTGTTATTAGCTTACAGTACAACATCTTCAGAGCATTTAAGCAAATTTATACATGGTATGTGATATATATTTACAAAATAGAATGGTTGAAATAAGAAAACGGTTACAATATTCAAAAGAACGAATGAACATAAAGAAATAAAAACAACTTATCAGTAATGTTGTTAGTGTCAGATTAATTGGCAGAAGGTTAATGTTGATTGATTAGTAATTAAAAGTTCATAATAAAACTAGAATAAATCCAGAGGAGTAGAAGTTATATTAGCGTTAAGGAGTGGGTTAATTCTGGATATTAATGGGCTTTCACAAATAAGAAGATCGTATTCAGAAGTACCCCGATTAAAGGATCTTAAATTCAGACACAGAGACCGGGTGTTTACGAATATGCTTATGAGTCAGAATGGCAGACATAGGCTGAAGCAGAGTGTATTTTGCCAGTCAAAGGTGAAACTCCCATATGCCTGAAATATGTGTGTGAATGTGTTGGCGTGTTTGGCCAACATACAGTGCACCACAGCATTGACACTTGAACTGATACACAAAGGCAAATGGCATTTGGTCTTTGAATGGAAAGAAACTAGAAAGACGGCATGAAAGACGAAAAAAACCCGTATAGAAATGTGGATAAGTAGAGAGTTGTGAGCGAATCTGCAAGCCATGATGTCCGGTGAAAGCAACATTATGGACCTTTCTAATCCCAGTATAAACTGTAAAATTAAACCAATTCTGTATGATACCCATATTATATTGTAACCATAGCAAATATTTTTATCGTTCCTCTCTTAATGTTAATACTCGGTCTAAGTGACCCCTACTGTACATGACAATTGCCAATGCAATACGATACAGAACAGAAAAGCACTTGCTATTAGTTTGTTTAGGTTTGCATGTCTCATCGCAAGTATAGCGTGAAATGTTGTATACTATTATTTTCATTTCTTATATTTTCAACTGCCCAACCTGTTAATGAGACACAGCTGGAAGCGGAGTTATCGGTACTCTCGGCTACAACCTCGTCATCACCTGAGCCCAATTCAGTTTCATTGTCAGTGTCACTTACAGATGGAGAGCTGTTCTCTCTGTTACTTTTTTCCTCAGCAATAACTACCTTGATTTGAGAATTTCCCGTTGTTTGAAGCAAAAAGTGTGCGCTCAATGTGATGCTGAACAATTTTGAACTTTTCTGAAACCAATCTGACTTTTGGCAGTTTGAAATGGCATAGATATTTCTCCAGAACTTTTCCAGTAAACTTTCTTAACTCATTCATACTCTTTGTACGTTTTCCAGTCTTCCGCTTCACTACTGTTCCTCTTTGCCTCTGCTCTCTTGTTCTTCTTTAGTGTTCGACTGTCTTGTGAACTAAATTCTCTCCGATGATCAGCCTTTTCGAAGCTTCTTTTACTGCGCTCGTATTAGCTGAAATTCAGTTCCCCACTGTCAAATAATGTCTTTATCTGAACACATGGATTGAAAGCATCAATGTCCCTCAGGGAACCATCGGCTTTCTACAGTGGTGTACCTGACCCATCGAGGTACTTAAAGGTGGGCATCAAGTCATGGTTAGGATAAGGTCTTAGTACTGGTTGAACACGATCGTCCATGGCAGGATACTTTTCACAGAAATCGCATATGCGATCAGTTTTTTCTATACACGAATTTATTCTGAATTCCATGCATACATCACCAATTTGACAATGCGATCCCAAAAACGAATTTAAACGTGCGAAGTAACCGTGTCCAGGAATGGTCTTCATTTTCTCTTGGTTGTCCTTGCAATCCCATATAGCTTTAATAGGAATTATTTATTCTGAAAGAACTGCTTGTCTAAAAAGAATAGAATGCGCATGCATTGATGCAGATCATCTATTCTCCCAGCAAGCTGCTCAGCTATGTATTTTTCTTTATACACGATTTCTCTATTTTCAAGAGTTAACTTACTCATATCCTCAGTTGACATTCCATCAAAAAGCTTGTACACTTCCCAGCTGAGAATTCCACAATTCCAACATAGCATCTCCAAATGCACACATTCATTTTGCGCCGAGTCTCCTGGAGCACGGTGTATTCTTACACATTTGTGCAAACCGGATTCTTGCTTCAATGTTTGAAATGCCAGGGCCAGCATCGGTGTACTCTGCCTTGTATTGGTAGCTACTGGAAAGGTGACTCTCGTCAATTAATTCAATGATGCTATCAAGATTACTGCAGATTGCTTCGTATGTCTTTGCAAGACTGGTCGGATCCAAAGTTTTGTGACAAATGTGATGACTTTGTTAACCTTTGCCTTTAAAGTAATCAGAGTTCCTTTTCTGAATCATTGAGGTCATGTTCAGGTTCCATATCTTGGAGAAAACGTAATAACCAATTAAACCAGAAGATTTAATATTCTCTAAATGGGGTATCTTTTGCTGCCTTGCTTCCAGCTGCAATATCTTCATCTGCAGTTGTGTCAACAAAATAGTGAGAAGCATCTCTTAACCTAACGCATAATGATCTTGGAGGTAGCGAGTAGCTTCAGGCTCAAAATATTTAGATACTGCTGATGTAACCAAAGCAAGTTAGATACCCAAACTGAGCCACTGCTGGCAACAAACGTTTTTGGTCTCAATGTAACAAAGCTCTGATCTTCGTTTCTCACTATGGAGGTCTTTCTCTGAGAAATTAAAATGTGGAGAATTATGAGGAAAGAAAAACTGACATTAAACTATGAAAATTATGAGAAACGACACGCAGTTTTGTAAAATCTGTATGAAGCCTGAAACCTAAAGCCCTGCCCCTCATCAAACGAGAATCGACGAGAGTTGCAACTCTCGCTCGTGTTTATAAACCGCTTTATACAGTACTCTCATCAACTCATGCACTCCCATCGACTTTGAGCTGGCTCAAATTTATTTTATTTTTATTTTATTCAACCCGCCTCAAAGGCAGCACAACAGCATCAGCCAATTACTGTGGGCCCCATTGTTATTTCCTAAGGGTTAGTATTAGAGGGAGGAAACCGGAGTACCCGGGGAAAACCCTTGAAGCACAGGAGAGAATCTCAACTTACATGAGTTATTTGAGCACACTGCCGATCTCATGCGAGTACCAACAGTGACCTCGACCTGTTGTGAAACAGGCTCAACTCAGTGGTAAGAGCCAGCACGCTAACCGCTTCCGCCACCCGTGCTACCCAAACTGACAGTGTGAGCTGGCTCAATTAATGATTTCGCTGATTTGAACTACTGTACAGTAGTAGATACAACATCAACATAAAGGTTTGTTAAACAAAATTTTAAAATTCAAGATCCAAGCTCTGTGCAACGTGCGGTAACGTACTCCGGCAAAACATAATGTAGGCAATTCTTGTTTTTGTTCACCAAGTCATTAAGAGTTGAGAAAATTCTCATGCAAACTCTCTCTTGACAACTCTCATCGACTCTCACAGTAATTTGAGCAGGGCTTACAAGAGTAAATAAACATTTTTAACCATAAAGGATTTTAATACCATCAACTGTCTCTTCCTGCCTGCCAAGTCTTCAGCCTAACAGCACTTGGTGTAACATGGACATATGGATTCCCAAAATCGTGCTGTGGTAGTTTTTTTTTGCAGAATTCAAATTGGTGACTTGAATGATTCCTTGTGACTTTGTATTCCTGAATCCAACTAAGAAAATGCAAAATAAATTATTTGAACATTATAAAATCAATTTCATTCAACATTCACCGTTCTTATTTCTTTTCTGCTACCCTAATGAACTTTCTTCATAATCCTTATCCTCCTTATGGATTTAAAAAATCATCTGACACAAGATAGAGTAAAATCATCTGCAGTTTAATAGTTTAAACTGATTGGGAGTTTAGTACAAAATAATTATAGGCAACCAACTGACATTTGAAAGTATACCATCTGTTCCTGGTCTAACATAAGCTTTGTCATCAAATGAAACCTCCAAAAATTGCTTTGATCTCCCTCTTTCTTCTCCAAACATATCCCATCTGTTCAATTTTTCATGTGCTCGCAGGTGATGTGTTATTTCACTGCATTCCTCCTCAGTCTTTGGGGGGTTTCCTTATGCAAAACAGCCATTTACCTGCAAGCAGAACATATAGGAAGAATTTTCTTTTTACTGCATGAAGCACATGAATGCAATCATGGAACACTCCTGTTCCAGACTCCAGTCTTTGCCTACATTAAAGCAAAGGGTGAAAAAATGACTTGCATTTAGGTACAACAGTATACCTTTATTGTATCTTATATGTACAGTATGGCAAAGTTGGATATTGCTATACAGTTATAGAGCCATGCTTTACATTTTCACGCTTTACTGATAGATTAATAGTACTGGTATTATCAATGTATGAAAATAGTGTGCATGTAGATGACTTAACAATCAGGACACTGGCCATGCTTTGCATAAAAGTTATCCAAAAGCAGTATATAAACAGTTTATATGGTAATGATCCAATCAAGGTTTTCCTCGTCTGGCAAGGTTGTAATTGACAAATGATAGCAAATCTTTACATTTGAGTCTGATTCTGATAAACAGTTGCATCATGTCGTCTACCCTGGGCAGAGCCTTTTGATTCTATGACTTTTGCTATAAATTCTTCATCTTAAAAATCTAACAAAGGCTTGACCCAGCACCAGCCTTTCTATTTTTAAACCATCTCTCTTTTATCAGTCTTGCAGACATTATTTTCACTCGTTGCTTAAATATCTGTTTTTAATTCTTGCTTTCTCTTGAAAATACTCTTTGCCTTCAGATGTAATTTGCTCTTTAACTGTACAAATTGTGTCTTCGATTTCATTTCCCCTTCTAGTAGTATAAATTCTAGACTTATTTTGTCCTGGATCCTTCAATTTATCTGTTCACTTATTCTTGTAGCAACAGGTTGTTCTGAGAGCACAGTAATTTCTTCCAACTCTTGAAGAACTGCAACCAGTCTACTTTGTTTAGCCTTTGCTTCTGTTGCATTGATTCCACAAGTGACAAGGTCTCCATGCGGCAGCAATATGGAGAGGATGTATGATTGTCAAACTCTGAATCCATAACTGCCAATCCATCTCTAATAAATTGATTTCCTTCCTTTGCTCTTCTTCAAATTCGTCTCCAATCTGACTTAAAATTGATGGCATGTCTATAAAGTCAGTCTAAAATAATATACCTCATATTTCCAAGTTTAACTATCACCCAACGGATACCAAATTTGTTGTTGAGATGACATTGTATCTGCCCTAGTCCAAGCGTTTCTGTTTCGTTCCAAACGTGTGTTGTCCTCGTAAATTTCAAAGGCAACTTTACATTCTAACAGGCCTCCAAATTTTGTTCCAAATGCTTCATCTTCTATTTTCACAAATTCTCAAAGAGCGTTCAATTTCATCTATCTTTGTCAGGACATTTTGAATTAAATGATCAAGAATCTATGTATAGGGAGACTTTTGCACTATTTTTTGTACTTTTTTAATACGGAATACTTTTTAATACAGGATACGGAATATCTAGACTATAAACACTATATATATTTCTGCCATGAAGTATATCCCCTGATTCTTGAATTTGCATACCAAATAATTAATCATGTTTAAAACATTTATTAAAATGACAACGAATTTGGATCGACGCAGATTGTGATGAATTGCTGGAATGCGATTGCGATGAATTTTTACAGTCAGAAGACTCGTTATTCTGTGGCTATTGTAATGACCCACCAACTAAGCACGAAAATCGTGGAACAAGTGAACTCACTCTATCTAGTCATGCTGGTAAAGGATTTTCCATCCATAAAGAAACTCAGAGATCCCAAGGATAGTGCAAAGTTCATGGGGTAAACTACTGATCATATAGGCAAATGAATATGGTATGGATTTGGCAATATGCACGTTTAGCACAGAGTAATTTTTACACTACAGAGTCATTTTTATACTGGAATTTAAATGCAAAATATTTATAGTATAGAGCTTAATGGTAACACAGCTGTAATCTTAAATATAAATTATTTGAATGACTGAATTATTCCCGCTTGTAATTAATTGTTCAGTGTGTAACTGTACCAAATGACTTTCTTCCAAAACTTAATTTGACGATTTCGATCCTTGATTTTTTCAAAATTTCATTTGAAAGTACATTTTCTTTAATTAAAGTGGAAGCATTTGCACGAGTCTATCGCTTTCTATAAATAGCACTGTAAACAGTGTTTACTATTATTGTTTTATTTCAACAAATCCAATTATTTTAATTAGCACGCAGCGCTTTACTATTTATTATTTTATTCACGGCCACAGACTTATTAGAAAGCGAACGAAATATATTTCCTTGTATATTTCAATATGCTGGTCATAAATCAACTCTCGCGCAATCGAGAGCATGTCTGTTCACCGGCTATGCTGCATGCAAATATATTAAACGTGTCTGACTGTAGATCATGATTTATAGCTACATGATTTTAATAACTATTACAGTAAAATATCTCTCTAAAGAAAATAGATAGAATTAATACAAAATGTTTTATCCATAGAGAATTAAAGAGTATAAGTGCGGTCCATGCGGATAAATTTGCAAGACCGCAAGACTATATAATTATACACTTCAGGTTACATTTAAAAGCTATTATAAACAAGGTGTTTAAATCTTCAAGTTTAAAAATACCATTATTTTATAACATTTCTATCGCATTCGCATGAACAGATGTCAGAGTTTCATAAACTGCCAGTAGTAATACAACAAGCAACCCCTGTAGCGAACCAAATGAAATACAGCTTGTAGCGTGATTTGTGCATGCAAATATTCAATATATTTCATACAGATTTGTAGAGTAGTCTCTATAAATGTATGTGAGGAACACGTCAGTAATAGATGTTTTTAAAGTGTAGAAAACTTACCAAGTCTAATAGTGCTGACAAAATCACGCACAACATTTTCGATAAGTCTTGTTGTATATTTTGAAATCATCAACATAAATATTGGGACATGTTTATGGCGAAACTCGTGCCTAGTCTCAGGTTAATTGAGCATAGCCATACACCATAGTCACACTGAAATATCATTACAACTGCAACCCAAAGAATATATGCCAAATCCTAAATCTCTTGTCCAAAAATTCAGATTTTGGCACACACTCATATGTCGCCATGTTTCTTTTAATATATGCGCATTGATTTGCAGTTCTCACAAAAATTCGTGTTACGGGGGGTGAAAAGCCCGAATCCTCACTGGCGAAAGGAAAATTCATTATGCTATGAAATATATTATAGGGCCGATTAGGCAGGTAATTTATCAACCTTTAAATAGACAGAAAAACAACATGAAATGCGCAACTGTAGCTAAAAATAATAATTTTTCAATGTTTGAAAAAGTAATAATAAGCCTTGAATTATATATAACCTAATAGAGCACATCAAGTGTAAGCTCCCCCCGGATTGTTTACTCTATACATCTATCCATCTATGCCTATCTGAGTCACTTATGTGAATTTTTGCCCTGTAATCACAATAGTTGCGAAGTGAAACTTTGCACTAAAAAGCATTTGGTCAAAGCCAAGAGAGGCATCGAATATGGAGGGTAATCACCGCCAAAATTATTATTTGAAATTTTCAGCTCAACTTCTAGATTTTGTTGTTCAGTTGGTGCTTTGTGATATTAAAGAATGGAATTTTGTTATTAAAGATTTGAATTTTGATGTTCGCAATCCGCATTTGCACTTGTGTATTCTGTCCTTAAGCGTTCCATTGTGATGACGTAACATTATCCTTAAGCATTCCATTGTGATGACGTAACATTATTCGTGACACTCAGAACACAATTTGTGATAATTGTTTAATGATAATTTATTTGCCGCCAAATATTGTAATTATTTTAACGATAATTTATTACGCAGTAAATTGCGCTGATTATTTTCATTAATTTATGAATTATAATTTTAAAATTTTGCCGTGCAGTATTAACATGGCGGACGATGGGAACACTGTGGATGGGAATCATGAAGAGTTTATAAACCTTCTTCGAAACGCCATTACAAGTCGTATTGCAGAATTTGATGGAAGTCCGGATCGAGATTACAGCGTTTTTCGTATCGATTGTCTGTACCACACTACAGTACGATTCGCCGAATCTTTTGAATTAGACGATTCTGTCATTCAGTTAATTTCGGACGCAAGGGACATACTTTTTGAGCGCAATGCCGATGCAGAGATTGTGCAAACAATAACATGCCCTCAGTTATTTACTGGCGAACCAGGTCGGCCAAAGTTCAACATCACAGAAGAAATTATTCGCTTTTTATTTGATAAGCGGTTTACTGTCAGCAATACAGCGACTCTTTTTGGAGTTAGTAAGCGAACGGTCGAGAGAAGAATGAACAAATTTGGCCTGCGTATTGGCGATTGTTATTCTAACATCGAAGACAATGATCTGGAATCATTAGTATGTGACTTGGTTCGTCAATTTCCAAATGTTGGCTACAAACGGATGACAGGATTGCTGTTGGCTAGGGGGTTACGAATCCAACAAAGCAGAATCCGCGAAACAATGCGGAGGGTGGACCCCCTTGGGACTTTATTTCGAGCTCTATCCCTACGACCTGTGCGAAGACGAAGATATCACGTCTCAAGCCCATTATCACTATGGCATATCGATGGCAACCATAAATTAATAAGGTACTGTCTGTGCCTATAATTACTGCAAGTCGTCCTGATACTAGAAAGTACTGTTTAGCCTAACCCTAAGAACATTCCTTTGACCATTAACTGTGCTTTGACAATGGCACTTGTCCGAATTGGCAAATGGCAATTAGGTGAAGTTTACTGTTGCGGTCAACTTTAGCTTGTTCATGACTTCTAGGAAGAGGTTGTGTTACAGTTGTTAGTCATGGCCGATTGTTGATGGCATTACAAAAGAGAATGTCCATTTGTTAGAATGTTAGTTATCCCCACTTGAAATGCCCTAAAGGTGCCCTCTTAGTCCTTTTAAAATTATGACACACACATTGTTTTATATTAGATGGAGATTTGTCATCCACGGTGGAATAGATGGCTATTCAAGAATGGTTGTCTTCATCCATTGTAGCACAAACAACAAGGCTGAGACAGTTGTCAACCTCTTTGAATCTGCAGTACAGGCTTATGGGTTGCCCTCCCGAGTAAGGACTGACAAAGGTGGAGAGAATGTTAGAATTGCCCAATTTATGCTCAGCCATCCATTACGAGGACCAGGGCGTGGCAGTCACATTACCGGCAGGAGTGTCCACAATCAAAGGATCGAGCGTTTTTGGCGAGATCTTTTCACTGCCTGTACATGTTTATTTTATAATTTGTTTCACAGTATGGAAAGTTATGGAATTTTGGATGCCTCTAATGAGGAGCACCTGTTTGCTCTCCACTACGTTTTTTGTCCAATGATAAACAGAAATATGTCCATTTTTCAACAAGGACATAACAGATCCCCCATAAGGACTGAAAGAAATTTGTCGCCACAACAGTTATGGATTCAAGGAGCCTGCACACAAGGTGCAGTTGATCAGAGACTGTCTCAGGAATTTGCTTCATTGGTATGGTACTTTGTGCTTAACTTCTTAGTCCACCATTGACCATGAAGTTTATTTTTGTTGTGATTACCAAGTCTAAAATTTTTAAATGAAAAAAATGGTCTTGTATGGAATTATTCAACTGTGTACATTATCATGTACTTTAGCTACCAATAATGCAGTAGGCTAATCAATTCAGTACAGGGTATTGCAGATCAATCAGATATTACTGTTTACTAGGCTATCCCAGCTTTTATAAAGGACTGTTTTCAAACTAAAATCAATGAAAATTGTTTCTAATTTGCACTGTAGCTTCAAAAATTACTTTAGTGATAACAAATTTTACAAAATTATTTCAGTGATAACAATAAATACCAATTTTATTTTACACCTAGGTTGACAGGGAGCCATTCAGATTGAATGTACTAGAACAGACCACTGACGTCCAGCAAGTATCCATTCCAGAGACCATTGTTCAATTAGGCGAAGGATCTAGCCAGCTTGCAGGAAACTATTGACCCACTACGGCCATCAAGTCATAATGGTGTGGATATTTACTTAGAAGTACTCCAGTTTATAAGTGAGCATACCAGAATATGAATCTTTAAAGTTGCAAGAATGTTGACAAAATGGAGGTATCAAAAATGTTGATACTTTGTAATATTTTCCACAAATTATAAAAACTTTGGCTATTTTCCTAAACATTGGGGTATGACAGAATAATTAACAGTTAAAAAGATAAAGTACACATTTATGTTTTTACAGAAAAATTCAACAACACAACAAAAAAACTATTCTCATGTAATCTTGGTTCAAACATGGTTCAAACAGTACAGAAGCATAAACTAATCTTTATAATTGTATAATAAAATCAATGGCTTCATTGCATGCATAGTTACTGTTCGCAACATGCACTTCTCTACATAGTTACAGTTTATAACATGTCTTTCTGAACAAAACATCCCCTTCTGAACAAAACAATCACTAAGGTGAACAAACAAATGCCCCTCAAAAAACAACGGATATTTTAAATTATGATACAGTATCTATATCCATATTAAATAACCACCGTCCACAGTAAAAATACAGATGAAAGGTGCATTTTGAATATACTACTGGAAGGTGCAGTACCACTTGTCCGCATTGTCTATTAACTTCAATCCGGGCAACACATGGTTTAACATGACATGCCCATGCTCAATAAACATGAATACAATAAATGTACAGTAAATTTAAACTTGGGTAAACCCTTTGCATCCCAATAGCAGTGCCTTGTCCATCTTTATTTTGAAGCAATCAAAGCTGTTGTATGCTGGTGTCACTAACAGGAAGAAGCACGTTCTACTCTCAGGTAACAAGTCAGTAGACTTGTTTCCATCCACTCTGATGTTGAGTAGTTCCCCAGCACTTGGAAGTAAAGCCCAAGCAGTCCAAAAGAATAACAAATCTTTCAAAGTTGGACCTAAGTAAAACACACAGTAAATCATTAATAACTCTTCTGACAAAGGCCTCTGTAAATATTTGTGAGAAATTCATGTCACTATGGCAAATACACAATAACAAGATGTTTACTATCAACTTACCAGTTTTTTCACTATTTATAAGATCAACATACTGCTTCATATACTGCACAATTTTCTCACCAACAACTTCGTCCACTTCAAGTTGAATAATGGATTTAACATAATCTTTGTTAATGACTGATGCTGCAATTCTTGGAAACAGCAATGGTAGCACAATATCTTTATTTTTCTTTAACAAGTCTAGAAGTCCAAACTCGTTCAATCCTTCAGCCAAATCTTTCAGCTCTGATCTTCTGCGGGTAATAACATTGTGAAGCATAATTTGCTGAGCAATAATATGCCTCTTGGTACCGGAGAATGACGTGTCTAAAATCGATGCTTCATCACGGTATTGTGTCAAGAACTCTTTTAACTCATCAGAAGGTGACGTTTCCTTATCAAGACTTGTCAACTAAAATGTACAACAGAGTGTAATATTTCTTTTACTGACAGTCTGAAACCTTCATGTATCCTGGGCTCCTGGCTAATAAATAATTAACAATCATATACACATGTAATACAGTAGTTATGCTAGTCTGGTAAGTACTGCTAGGACATATACCAACTATGGTACTGTCAGTTTTACCATTCTTTCTCCAAATATTTCTTCTATTTTTAAATCCTCCTTCATTTATTTATTTATTTATTTTTATTTAATCAGCTTTATTGGTCATACATATAAAAGGTTACATAATATTATACAAACAAAGAAAACTACAGGGTATACGTCCAATGGGGCTAGCGCAAACGGGACAACGAGACCCATGTAGGGCACCACCCCTATAAAACTAAACTAGTGAAAACAAACTTATTGACTATACAGAATATATACATATATAACTTAGGACTTAAGTACGGTGACAGGGGCAGTCTCTTATGAGCGACCAAGTACATGTCATATCTACATTAAAAGTACTGTTCACCAAGGCGGTGTATGTCGTGTGCAAAAAGCTTTTAAAAATACTTAGACTGGCAAACCTTTCAGGTGAGGCTATTTTACATATATAGTTCCAAGGCTTTACTATTCTATTAAAAAACGATGCCTGAAAAGTGGATGTATTACAAAAGGAGTGTTTCAGTATTAGGGTTGGATTCTGTGCGCGAGATCGGTTGTGTTCTACGAAGGTTAAAAGTTGATTAATGTTTAAATCGGTATAACCAAAAATACATTTATAAACCAACACAAGATCCCTGATTTCTCGATCATAAGTTAGTGGCAATAGATTTAGAGATTTCAGCCTGTGTTCATATGACAGCTCACCCACTTTAGTTCTTAGAATCCATCGAGTTGCCCGTCTCTGTACTCGTTCTAAGAGAATCTGCAACTTTGCATTGGCAGGTGACCAAACCTCAGTTGCGTAGCACAGCTGCGACTTTACCAAAGCTAAATAAAGTGTTTGTCTAACTTTGGT
This sequence comes from Trachythela sp. YZ-2020, assembly GCA_016169945.1. Lineage (NCBI taxonomy): Eukaryota > Metazoa > Cnidaria > Anthozoa > Malacalcyonacea > Clavulariidae > Trachythela > Trachythela sp. YZ-2020. The sequence goes on from JADLSH010000333.1 coordinate 799,663, forward strand.
GTCTGTGATGAGAGGACATGTTCTTTTCAGGAGACCGAGCATCCTATTAGCTTTGCTGACGATTGAGAAGATGCGAGTGTCCCAAGATAGCTTGCTATTAACGATAACTCCTAGGTCTTTTTCCTGTTGAACGCGTTGTCCAGATGGTAGTCCGTAAGTATAGGCGATTTCTTCCGAGTGACCGTTAACACCTTACACTTGGAGGCATTAAACTTCATATTGGAGTTATGACTCCAAGTATTTAGGTTCGATATGTCACGTTGCAGGTTCTCACAGTCACTTCGGGACGAAATAGGGCGGTATAATTTTGTGTCATCTGCATAGAGAGCTGAACTCGTCTGTTCCTGGATCGAGTCAGGTAGGTCATTAATAAAGATGACAAACAGCAGGGGTCCAACAAGGCTTCCTTGGGGCACACCAGAGGTGACTGGTAGGTACTGAGAGGTGACACCGTCTATCACAACTCTCTGATATCTATGGTTGAGATAGTCCTTAAACCAGTTAAGGAGTTTACCCGTTACGCCATACCATTTAAGTTTCTGGATAAGAATGACATGGTCTACAGAGTCAAACGCCTTGGCGAAATCAAAATAAAGCATATCAGTTTGAGTGTTCCGGTCGAGTGATTTACCAATAGAGTGGAGAACATGCAGGAGTTGTGTCACACAAGAACGATTACGCATGAAACCGTACTGAAGTTCGGTGATTAGACATGACACGTGGGCATAGAACCTATTGCAGACGCAGCGTTCCATCACTTTACTAACTATTGACAATAAAGAGATGGGTCTGTAGTTTCCGGCAGGTTCCTTCAGATCTTTCTTGTGCACAGGAGTTACGTCTGCATTCTTCCATTCTGCTGGAAAACGCCCAGTGCGCAGAGAGTGGTTGAACAAAGCACATAAACTTGGTGCGATTTCCTTGCTACATTGTTTTAGAATGTGTGCAGGAATTCCATCTGGACCGGAGGCTTTAGATGAATCTAAGCCAGCCAAGCAAAGTTCCACTTCTTCCACAGACAGCTGTACATCGGAGATTTCAACATTTGATCGATTGGGGTTAGAGGGCATACTAGACAATGTGTTGGGAGAAGTAAACACAGAGCAAAAGTACGAATTAAAGAGCTCAGCTTTTTCTCCAGAGGTTTTGGCTGATTGCCCATTATGCGTAATGACAGAGTCGACTCCTGACCGATGATGTAATACCGCTTTATGATAGCTCCAGAACAGTTTTGGATTTTCACGGAAAGAACCCACGATTTTATTGAGGTAATCATGATGTTTATGCCTGACAAGGTTTTTGATGTCATTACTTAGAGATCTAAGTTTACGTTTGCGTTGATCAGTTCTAATTTCGCGGTATTTATTGAGAGCTCGATATTTCTTGCGCAGGAGGTGCCTGATTTCTCCGTCAATCCATGGAGGAGAGTTTGTGTCTTTTATAACTTTAACAGGCACACATTTATCTACTGCAGCTAAAAATAATTCTTTCCACCGAAACCAGTAGAGATCAACATCATCAGAGAAGGACATGTCTAATGCGTTAAGCTGTAGACGGTTACGAAGGGCCTCGAAATCTGCTCTCTTGTAGTTGTACACTTTACGTTGCACGCGCTTTGCTCGCTTGAACTTCAGCCGTATAGAGAAATCTACTAAGTAGTGATCAGAGGGGAAATTACTTTCCACTGGAGTGGAAGTGGAGACGTGGTCGATAACTTCAGGACAGTTGGAGAGAAGCGAGTCGAGTTTGTTTCCTGCTATATGAGTAGGACCTTTAATGAATTGAGTGAGGAAGTTATCTTTTGTTAGGACGCAGAATTCATTGACCTCCTGAGACCCACCGATGTTAGTAGGGGCGGATTCATCAGGTGACCAAGTTAGAGAGGGAAGGTTAAAGTCACCAACAACTACGACACACGCTGATTCAGGAGTTCCTTGTAGAGACAAATTAAGCTTGTGCAAGTCTTCTGGTCCAGGTTCGGGATGGTAAACAGTATAGAGAATAACTGACTTACAGTTATCCTTCATCAGTTCAACAACACCAAGTTCAACATTGTCTCTCTCAAGGTCTTGTCGATGAGTGGACCTAATGTCAGACTTCACAGCAATTAAAACCCCTCCGCCAGTCTTTCCAACCCTGTCTTTGCGATAAATGTTATAGCCAGTAAGGATTTCTGATGACATAACTGAGTCGTTCAACCAGGTTTCACATATACAGACAACGTCATAACAATTACTGTAGACCAGCTGCTGTATTAGGGTTATTTTACAAACTTTGTTGGAAGGGTTTTCTTCAAGGGGAACGAAAGCTTTAATACTACGTGCGTTCATATAGAGGACATTTAAACCGCCGAGATAAGTAGGTGAGTTGTTATTAACGTGAGCGGGACCGGGGTTAGTAGCAATGTCGCCAGCTAACAAGATCGAGATAAGCACATGATTTGAGACGTTGGCGATTCGTAAATCCATACCATAGCGACAGTATTTTGGTAGGTTAACACTTCTCAACTTTGTATCTCGGGTAGAAATCCAGACAAAACATAGTTTATCAGGCAGTCGTGCTAGTTCGGAGCTAATTGCTATATTACCTAGAGGTAGACTAGTATCAGGTTGGCAAAGAGTCGGAGACGGCTTTAATTTTAGACACAGACTGAAAATTGTTAGTATAATTACAAAACTCTGAACTGTTCCCATTGCTGTGATGATAGGCATATTGGGTATCTCAGACGAAACAGAGAAGTTGATAGTTCTTTGCTTGATATATAATATGCATATGTAGTAGAGAATGATCAGGCGATAATACCAGACAGGAAGTTGAATATCACGAAATATCACGTTACAGATTACAGTTCACGCCATAAATTATTTGACGTCGTAGATTATTTGACGAAATACTTTAGTCTTTACGGATCGGGAAATCAACAAAATAAGACTAGGGTATAAAATGACGCAAGATGTACTATTATGACGAGTAATTGACGTTCCAAGACCTGAACACAAACTTCATAACCAATAAGACACGAGACACGAACTAATATAGTTGTTGCCACGGTAACTCGAGGTGAGACGCCGGGAATTATTCAAAAATCCAAACGGCCAAAATTGAACAAAACGAGATAATTCAAGTTGTCTTTAACCAAATAAAATAAAAACCTTGACACAATATTAGGAAGACGATTTACCGTTCACTGAGAGATTATCAAACAGATCCAGCAAATATATAACGAGATATTAAAAATACAGCAGAAGTAGACCCTGTCTGTGATCTATATACACAGACGAGTGCGATAAAACAATCCACGATAGATGTGTGAAACGATGAATTTACAGCATGGAAAATATATCCACAAAACAATGGGATGATTGTATATAATTTGATTCCAAATTTATATAGATTCGAAGTATTTTGAGGTAGTAACTAGTCGAAATATACTGAGGTCAGCAGTACCCGGCCTGCCGCCATTAATTTGATTAAAACAAAGCAGGAAATACAAATATGCAAAAACAGGGCTTCCAATTTGCAGGATTATATTATATGTTAAAATGGATAGTATGAGTATAGGTAATCGTAGTTCTGTAACACTATATTGCAATTTGCCATATTCTTCAAAAATTACAAATACAGCACACTTAGTGTTGTTCAGACTTGCAACATATCCTACCTCAAGCAGTGCGTTTCGCAAATCAATATCTGATATGTCCGGAACTTGCAAAGATGGAATTTCTTCATCATTCTCAGCCACCATACAGTCAACAATAGCTTGTGATATGCCAAACACTGGAGGTCCAGAATGGAGGAATGAATGGGCAATCATTCTCCCAACTAACATATAGAAGCCTGTGCTTCTTAGTAACGAGTTTGCCACTGGTACCTTATGGTCATCCTCACCTTCAAATATTAAGGTGGCAGGTTTGTCTTCACCATCCAATGGAAAACCATTGATAACCATGTTCATAAGGATGCTAAAGAATTCTCGTACAGGACCAATACCAATGGAGGTTTCATTTTCGAACTTCACTCTGAATGGGGAACACAACTTCTGTAATGGTTTTTTATAAATCCCCATCACATCATTGGCGAAGTCAGGTGTCATGCGGCCAACATAGACACGGAAAGTGGCACTTTCTCTTAAAATTGTTGATTTTCGGTAGTCTTCAACAATGCCCTGCTTCAGGTCTAATAGGAAAAGCAAATAGTAGCGGATGAGAAAGATTTCTCAATAACTGAGCAGAAACATGTCTTGAGGAACATTTAACAAGAATCTACAAAACACTTGGTATCATATGAAATTGAGATCACCAGTGTACATCATTTGATTGTTTCTTCAGTAGTTAAACATGATGTTTTGTGCCATATAGTATAACACATAGAACGTGAATTTACCTCTAGGAACCACTGTTCGCGTATTTGATAATGGAGAATTCCACAACACTGATTCTGAATCCGACTCAGTATCGGAACTTTGTACATATTCAGGCATCTCATTCAGATTCTCAGGCTTACTTGTATGGTCTATACGAGATAAAGCATGAAACAATGTGGTAAAGCCCCCCCCCCAGGGCTTAATAAAGAGAATACGGTATATTTTTCAGACGCTGAAGATTAGAGATGGGGGGCTTAAGAGAGGGGGGAGAGGGCTTATTTATTTTTTGGTAGAAATCTGTAAAATTATATGATAATTTTCTTCCAGCACAAAGCAATGTGTGTAAAACATCTATTTATTCTAAAAATTTTAACACAACTGTAAACGTTTTAAGATGTTTACTATATATTTTTTTTAACTTTTCAAGTAGATACACGGCAAAAAATTATCACTTGTTCAAGGTTGTTGAAAACAGGATGCAACAATGTTGTGCTGCCCACATTGTTCATAGTTGTCAACAATATTGTTCAGCATTGAATCAGCCTGCAATCAGGTGTAACAATGCTGAACAATATTGTTGACAACTATGAACAATATGGGCAGCACAACATTGTTGCATCCTGTTTTCAACAACCTTGAACAAGTGATAATTTTTTGCCGTGTATATGTTTTAAGATGCTCATGAAATACATAAACGTCATGTTATTCTTCTGAAAATGAAAACAAATTAGTAGAAATCTACATTTTTTTATCAGAGAGGGGGGGGGGGCTTAATAAATTTCTTCACTTGAAAAGGGGGTGACTTATTTTAGAGGGGGCTAAATAGAGAGAATACGGTATAATATTGCAGAATACTGAACTTTTGTTAGTTTATGTACTTACTATCAATCAAATAGGATGCTGCTAAATCAACATTGCCAAAAGAGGTTTCAAGAGCTTTATTTATTTCTTCACAAGATATGTCTGGAAACATTTCTTTCAAATGACATGTACTTTCAGCAGTTTCAGAGTTTGAACAGCCCTAACAGACGAGAAATATTTTTGTTCTTTAGTATATAGCGATGCTGGGCTGTATGTTTATGACACATCTGAGTTTTTACATATAAATTTGATTTAAAAATTATATTTGGGTTGATTTATTCAGCTTAAAGCTGAATAAATGCATATCACTGAGGAGGGACATACACATGTATTAAAATTTAAGTTAGACAGCACTGCAATATACACTGACGTCTGTTTTAGGGGTTTTACAACAAGTAAACTTGTATAATTCTGAAATATTAACTGTCTGTATATAGTGCATATAATATTACTCGAGCACTTTCAAAACTACAACTGCTTCAAAGGTATGCCCTGTAACTTGGTGGTTTATGCAACTTCAAAGCTTTTTGAACAGTAATACAAATTTCTGTACATGCAATACATTGCACAGGGTTATAAGAATACAATTTGTTCGCTATATTGCTTATCGCAATACTGTCTAGAAATTGGCAATTTAGTAACTGGTATATGTATTACAGAAATAAACAACAAATCGCAAAAACAAATGTTACAAAATACATCACTTCTATGGTTTCTTATCTATGCATAGTTGACCATCACAGTTACATACTTGTTTTGAAGATGCCTCTTGATCATTGCATACTTGTTCAGAAGATGCCTCTTGATCAATGCATATGTCTACATGTTGTTTAATGCCATTCATCGGTATGTCATTGGTGCAAAATAGACATTTTACTGTTGGTCCTGTATATACAGATATCCCATCTTCTTCCTAAGATTACAATTAAAAATCATAATTATTGCTTAGAATGGAAGCAAATTTTACAGTAGACACAGTAACACAACCATACAGGGAATAGTTGCATTTTGCATGAGAAAATTCTTATTTTTTCCTTGTTCAAAAGTTTGTGAACCACAAGATCACTTCATACATTTATTATCTGATCAAAATAACAATCAGTTTAGTATATATAAAGAACAATTTAGGCAAACATGTCAATCAAAATAGAAGTGTCAATTTGAACAGGGCTGCCCAGAGGGGGGGGGGAGACGGCAATTTGCCCCAGGCCCCCAGCCAAATGTCTCCGGGCGGCCCTGAATTTGAATTTATGTTGTGCAAATGAATTTAATATTCATATACCTCGGTTAGTTGGCTGTTTCCCATTTCAGTGGTTGGTTGCAAAGGTTTGCTATCCAAGTCCTTTTGAATAGGTCTTATGTACGCAATCGCTTGACCCAGACCTGAGGAATCGCGCAGAAATGTAACAGAATACCCACAGTTCGGGGGTGCCATGACGTCCAAGTCACGGGGTGATACACTGCTCCTCAACAGTTCAAACCCGCCTCCAGTTGCCAGCTTGGGGTATGTTTGTTCCAACTTTGCCTTTACTTGTTGATAGGCATCGTCATTTTTGTGAAAGGTAATTCGCTTTCGACCCAGCCCAGCGTTTTGAAGCTTGACTTTTTCTGTCCTTGTGGGGACACCTCTCTGCTGGGTAGTAGCCAAACAAAAAAAGTCGTGTGTCCACGTATCATTAGGCTTGAAGAAACGTGTTTTCCCCCAAGCATTAGCTCGACTTCGTTTGGTCGGTGGCTGCTGTACAAGCCTGCCATTGTTAGCTGTGTTATATGGGGCAAAAAGTCTTCGAAATTCTTCATTCGTTACTTGGCTAGTGGTGGCGTGGTTAGAGCCAGAAGGTCCCGGTCTACTGGAATGAACTACGGACTGGACCGACTGATTTTGGTTATTTAAACTCGCTGTAGCCGTGGGAATAGTGGCATTGACGACATTGTTGTTATTCGTTGTATTTCTACTATTACTTTGTGTCAACAAACTTGCTGCACACCGTAATAAAGCTGCTGCTTCATTTGTTGTTGTACGTTCGTCCGCCATGTTTGCGATGGCATTTACTGCGTAATAAATTATCGTTAAAATAATTACAATATTTGGCGGCAAATAAATTATCATTAAACAATGATCACAAATTGTGTTCTGAGTGTCACAAATAATGTTACGTCATCACAATGGAATGCTTAAGGATAATGTTACGTCATCACAATGGAACGCTTAAGGACAGAATACACAAACACAAGTGCAAATGCAGATTGCGAACATCAAAATTCAAATCTTTAATAACAAAATTCCATTCTTTAATATCACAAAGCACCAACTGAACAACAAAATCTAGAAGTTGAGCTGAAAATTTCAAATAATACTTTGGCGGTGATTACCCTCCATAATCGAATGCCAATTGTTTTGTCTAATCATTTTTAATTTGGCACAGTAATATACAATAACTTACCATAAAGATGTGTGCAAATAAAAATAATCACTCTCATATGTTGCTGATATCTGCATACAAACACACACATAAGCTTAAATTGCCAGACTGTGTTCTCTATTTCTTGTTAATGAATTTCAGAGCATATGTTTTTGTGGTTACTATATCGAGCCACCTTAAATGGCTTCCAAATTTTGGCTAATTAACGATGTTCTAAAATGTTAAAATATAATTATACGCTATTCCGCGCCCGCGCGCGCATACATTGTGTTTGTTTTTCGTTTGTGAACTTTTCTTGCTGTTTAAATAAAAAGATAAACTAATGATATCTATGATACCGGTATATCTGACAGTATACCGCCGATAACGGTATACCGGTATAGCGTCAAAACCAATACCGCCATACCGGTATTAACTAAATACCGTGAATAACTAAGAATACCGGTATACCGCCCAACTTTACATCCCACATCTTTTGACCAGGTTTGAGCTTTGTTTCAACTTAATTTTCTAGTCTATTCAAATCTGAAATGCCCTGTGATACATAACTAATATCCTGTGGTTTTGAACTTCTGCTTGACTGAAGGAAATTACCCCACCTTCTAGTATTTAAGGGTAATGACTCCTCAATTATACATATTTTAAACTTGTTATTAAATCTGTCAAAATTTTAAAACCCACTTTAATATTAACTACTTACTAACAGAGCGTGATGACTGTACGGTAAAATATCAAGCCGAGGTCTTGCTGTATTGACCGAGCGATAGCGAGGTAAATACAGCAAGACTGAGGCTTGATATTTTACTGTATAGACCGAACAGTCGAAGTTAGTAAGTTGTTTATTATATGGCATTTTAGACAACAAAAAACAACTCATTTTGCCAACAATTGGTCACACGAGGGCAAAGTACAAAGTCCGAAACTCAAAGCCGGTCATTTTCAAAAGTAAAAATAATTTCAATAACACAAATTTGTCTTAGTTTTTTACAAATTTATCTAATCTTAGCTTAGTAAAACTACTCTACAGTACCATTTATAGAATAAAATTCATAGAAAATATAGTGATATTGAGCCATCCGATCAAAGACAAACACAACTTTGCATGTTCGAAAAAATTTATATATTCTTGACTGTTTTAGTTAAAAACATCGTAAAATTTACCTTAATATTTCGACTTCAGCCAACAAAACTTGATTTTACCCTTGTAGTTATCCCTTTTCCGTATTTTCCGTTTATTTTTCATTGTTTTAAATTATTTTTAAGGATTTTTTAATGCTTTTATTGGTTTGAAATGTGTTCAAGTCGTGGCAGGGCAATAAGAATACCGTATTGCCCGGTATTACCTACCAGTGACAATACGGGAAATTCCGGACTGCTCAGGAACCAATCAAATTGTGCGATACACCAAAACAAACGCTTGCCATATAATATTATTTATTGAACCATTTTGTATATTAATACCAACTGAGTACTTGAATAGTTTAATGCCAATATACACATTAATTGATTCCAAAGGCAAAGGCACAACAATTCCAATATATTTATAGAGTATATATAGTGTGGGATATCTATAAAATGTGAAATATCGAATTTGAATAATTTGGTCACAATGGGTTTTCATGATTGTATATTTAAAAATGGACGATGTTTCAATTAAAAGTATTACCCACCTGATTGTTTTAATATAATGGCATTTCTTAACAGCATGACTCTCTCCACTGTTGTTTTCCTGTTGCTTTATTTTTGTTGCAGAAGCATTTTTAAGTTCTTCGATGGCAACATAAAATCGCTTTAAGTGTCTCTTCTTTGAAGTGAAATCGACATCGCGGTGAACTTCAACTAAATCATTCAGATACATTTTAGCTAACTGTTGAAGATAATTGTAGCCATTATCAAGGTACTTTTCCGCATATTGTGACAAATTGATTATATTCAACCACTCGGGTACACTGACAAAACTACCTTCATCAATATTCATGTCCTGACGTACAATTTCTTCGCAATTGTACTTGTCTCCTGCTAATGCCGCCATTTTGGGCATTCCATGTGCACTCTGCGAACGAACCATTATAACTGTGTAATATGAAGCACTGACTTCCAGTAAATATCGTTCACAAAAACACAACGTGCCACATTGGCTCAATACATGCTTCGATTATGCTATATTCAACTTTTATATTATAAATATCTTAAATCTATAAATATTATTGACAATACCGCGAGGTTGAAACAATTTAGAAACTACGGTTTTATTATTAAATATCATATAAAACTGATATAAAATACAAGATCTGCCAACACATTCGAAAATGGATCATGGATGAGTTTTCCTTAATAAAGGCATCGAGGGCTGATGTTAGAGCAACCAGCAAGGTTTCAGATGTTGTAAGAGAAGCTACAATCATGCTCTTGGGATACAAACTACCGAAGACTAGAATATTTTCAGCGTTGCTATAACAGGTTTACAAGAAGTGTACAACATTCTAAATTCGTACTTTAAAAACTCTAGAATTCTTTATACGACATTTGAGGAGGCATATGACGTCTTTATATCATTCCAGACAAGACTCTGGGACCACACCGAATTTAAAGATGTGTTGTTAAATTATCAGTACAGACTTGCGGTGTATTTATTTACTCCTCGGCCTGAGGAGAACAATCAAATATTTGTTGTTGTGAAGACAGAGAATTCATTCTTTCCTTAATTTGCTGAACTCTTCACAAATGAGATTTGTAAAAGCAGTATTGCAGCTTCAAATTATCCCAGGATGCCAATCGATAGATGCGAGGATGCGAATGTGCTAACGCTTTGTTGCTAGGTGAAAAATCACAAAATCAAGTACGTTAACTAGGTTTTAAGCCAGATAGTGTTGTAAAAGTTATCTCAACAGTGCAAGAGAGATCAATTATAGCAGAGGAAACTGTAATGGCACCAAGTGACATTGTTCAATGTTGCCTGAACAAAAAAAAAACAGAAAGCTGGTCCAAGGATAGACTGGATGCTCTCCAAGAAGAATTTTAAGTTTTTACTGAATGTTTAGAGGAGCTGAATAATGTTTCAAATCCAGTTAGCAAAAATGCTGAGAGAAAGCATGTGAGAATGGTAAAACGAAAAGCTACAGAGCTGCTGGAGAGTATTTGAGTTAATTGGGTGCAGGAACACACAAGGAAATTGATAGCGAAGCTGAAAAGCATATTGAAGGAAGTCATCAGCACATGGAAGCAGGGCGCACATTCCAAAAATGTTTGGGGGGTGTCCATTGTTCAGGGACCGACTTTTTATATTTGTGTGACCACATCAAAACATGTATTGCGGGTTAATGTAAAAATATGTGTAGTGCTAGGGGTGTAGAAGGATTGCTAAAAAATAGGGGGCCAAACCCTCAACAAGGCGACACCGTGGTTGGCGCAGACAGGAATATTTTGAAAAATTTGAGTCTGTAGATCGTCAGAAATGGCCTTTTCAGAGTCTTCTCTACCTCTTCCGTTATATGCCCTTTCATAAATATATATAAGATTTCAAACACTCTAGTTTCGAATTCAAATATTTCGAATTTTATTAACAATTTTTGTATCGTTTATTATATGTTTTGGACCAACTCGGACCAAATTAGTAGTGTCATTTTACAATATGGGCACAGAATTAACCAGAAGGTTCACTTAATACTAAAGTATAGTCACGCTTGTTCTCGCCTCGCGGAGCTTGACCGCGCTCGTTTCCAGATCCCAAAACAAGTGTATTCTGTCGATTTAACTGGAGATAGTATGGGCGTGAAGCGAAAAAATGGTCTTATGTGAACGTTTTAATTTCGATTTTCATTTTGAAAGAAAACTTGATAAAACCGAAGGTAAGTCCATCATATTTTATACAAATAATGTAGTCCTGAGCGTAAAATACGCCAATAATTCGATTTTTTGCTGAGTCATGCTGTACTTGACAGCATGTTTTGCCAAATATTTACAGTAATACTATACAGTATTTACAAATAGGTCATAGTTATTTACAGTACAGTATGTAGTATATAAGCAGCGATGTGACCATGTGATTAAATTGCTCTCTCACTGGACTCTGGCTTAGAGTGTTTACATACCTAGTATATAGGTGGGTATTAAACCTCATACCTCGACATTAAAATCCTTTATAATAAAATATAATTTTCACTTCATTGACATTGTATTGTCAATCATGCAAACATATTCATTTGGCAAATGTGTAAACACAGTAGCATGATTTTGGCCAAAGTATGTTAGTTTCCATGTTTTTGATGTTAGAAAGAGAATGAAGCCACATGTATGGTGTCCGAGGAGAGACATCGACATTTTTAACATTTTTGTTTCACCTCTACATTTGTTTGCATTTAATTTACATTGAATTTATTTGTATTTTCAAAATTTAACTTAATTTTGTTTTTATTTTGTTTTTAATGATTTGAAAAACGTTTCAATTCAATTGGTTTTATTTTAAAAATTAAAATTGAAAATATCTCCGAGAAGAGACACACATAAAATTAACCCGCTGACCATTATTGTCCCTATACGGCGCATGCTCTCTCCAGTCTCTCGACAACAGTACGCTGAAAACATGGCGGACGAAGAAAACATGGCAGCAAAAAGGACAAGAAAAACAGAGAAAAACAACGCTAGAAAGGGTAAAGATCGGCCTTTACCAGAAAAATTAACAATTCAACGATTATCAGCGCAAGTTAAAGGATCTTCCCAAAAGTATGCAAGGATGGGGCCTTTAAAAAGAGTAGATGTTTTGGAAGAGGACATGTGTGCACCACCAACTATCGATATTGTGAGAAGGGCTTGTATTGCTGGTTTCAACTTGAAGGGTTTTGATTGTGATTTACTGGAGACTGAGCGAGGACCATCTATCGAAAGTCTAAACGAGATCAAGAATTTAAATGGCACGATTTTTGTCAGATTCACTCACAAACAATATACTGTTGGTGAATTTGTTGGTGAATCGGATGAAGAAGATGGGAAATCAGTGCCCCTAGAGTCATTAGAGTCACTAGAGTGCAAACGTCCACCTACAAAACGTAAGTCTAGCCATACCAAACAGCAAAATTCTGAACCATTGAAATCCAGTGATACAAAGTCAAAGAGATCCTTCCCTCCTTCTTTGTCAGTGGCAACAATGCTAAATATGGGAAAGCTGATCAAGCCTGCAAAACGTGATACAATCCAAGTAGAAATTGAAAGCTTTGAAGTCAAGAATGGGTGGACTGTGGCAAAACTGTAACGTTCTCAGTGGAGAGTGAGAGTTTTGCTGAAGGGGGCTTCAGAAAGGCTTACAAGTGTGAAAGTATTGATGGAAAATTGCCTGGCAAGTGGGTATTGAAGAAGTATAAAGAAAATTCCCTTGAAGATATGAAGTCTCTCAACATAACAGAAGAAGAACATGCATACAATGCAATGGGAAACGTCCAATTCTGAAAACCCATCAACTTGTCATGCCCATCCAAACTCCAAACCCAGTTGACACCGTTTGTAACAAAGTTTCCTTTCTTCTGTTTACTTTTGTTACATGGCTTTCTTTCTTCTAGACCATCTGGGTCGTATTCGCACATCACATCATTTACCAAATCATGAGGCACTTTGATATTGTGAACCATTCGAAGTTTCTTTGTCATTGCTCTTACCCCAAGAAGTTTCCAGGTCCTTCAAGTTCATTTTCAACTGCATTTTTCACATCTTGCAAAGGAGTGTCGTAATTTATGTAGTTAATGTTAAAATGGCGCAGTCGACGATCAAGAGTTTTCGTACATCCCCATGCATATTGTGGGAACTGCTTTTTCATAACAATAAGAATTTCACTCCTCTGATACGCTTTCTTAACCAAGGATTCAAGTTGAAGTCTTAAACTTTCATCGTTCTTCCATTCAGTTGCTTGGGAGGCCATTTTGATTTGTTTAGTTTGTTTATTCAAAGAATGTGAGCCCGCAAATATGCATGCTATGGTCAGCGGTTAATTTTACGTGTGTCTCTTCTCGGACATGAGATATTTTCAATTCTAATTTTTAAATTAAAACCAATTGAATTGAAACGTTTTTCAAATCATTAAAAACAAAATAAAAACAAAATTAAGTTAAATTTTGAAAATACAAATAAATTCAATGTAAATTAAATGCAAACAAATGTAGAGGTGAAACAAAAATGTTAAAAATGTCGATGTCTCTCCTCGGACACCATACACATGCCTTTTGGTATAATTTATTCCTCCCATAATTCCTAGTAGCCACACCCTGCCCCCAATGGTCCCATGTTTGGATTTGATTGGAAAATAAATATATTGTATATACAGTAGCTATGAACCAGACTGGAAACTTTGCAGTGTGCACGGAAGATCTTCCGTGCGCACCCAAAAGTTTAGGTGCGCAAAATACTATATCTGCAAGTGTCAAGTGCGCACTTGGCCTGTGAAAGATAAAAATATTAAGTGTTGGGTGTGCAAAATTTTGTGAAATAAAGTTCTCCTGTGCGCATGTAACAAAGTTTCCAGTCTGGGCTATGAAACATATATAAATACAGCATTTTGCCTGATGCATCTGCCACATTTATTTAGATACATTTGAATTTGGTGGGATGAACTAGACTGACTAACAACATCAGTGGATTCATTAGAAGAGAATAATGAAAGATATATAACCCTCAAGTAGCATCAAACACTTTCAAAGTTTAGAATTTATTGTACAGCATGGTTTTATTTAGCTTTGCCTGTTATGTATAATATAAGATTAAACGAGACAAAATATTATATGTATAAAGAAGGTGGGAACAACACAACAGTTTAACTCCAATTACTGTGATCCACTGAATGTAAATAATTTTATGGATTTGTTTTACATGTATATTTGTGAGTTTCATTAAGCAACATACACAGCGAATCACTGTCGTGGGGGTTAACTTCAAATGTATTGGTTCTTACATTGTATGAGACCGAGCAAACAATGAAATCAAAACAATGAAATCACTCTGATAACTGTGTTTTGTTTTAACCCCCATGGCCCATGTGCTGCTGTGAATTCATATGAGACCCAAGAATTGCTTACTGGTCTAACACTAGATGCTTAATAAAGTTCAGAAAATATTGACAACATCCCATCAATCATTTGAATAAGAATTAAGAGTAAATAGTGAATTCGATTTTTTATATTGTTTTGATTTCTATGGTGAAGTATTTTACAATAACTCTGAAAGTAACTGTGTAATATAACATTTTTTATAGAATTTCAATAGCAACTGATAGTATATGATTAACTCATTAAGACAGTTCCCCGTTTATATATCATATGTGTTTATATGAAAATTATTTGGCAGTGATTTGTCCTGGATGCAGACCTAACAAGCTGAGTGCCATTAAAAGTTGTAGTATCCATTTATATCAACAGCTGGATCTCTGATAATGCAGGTGCTTCAGTATTAAAAATCAGTATGAATGTCAAATTAAGTACGTGTCTTTCTTGCCACTGAAACTGATGCCTAAAAAACCCAGTTAAATGCAATGTTAAGGCTAAATATGATAGTCAAATACACGAGAGATACAAACTATATAATAACAAGTAGGAAAAACATGAAAACTACAAGAAATCTTGTCTTGACTGAAGCCGGTTGAACAACAAATATCACTGAAATACGAGTTTATGACACTCGACATGACACTCAAACAAAGTTACATTTCGATTAAAATACCTAAATATTCGGCCTGTAAATACAGCAAAATGACTTCCTTACCTACAATTCACACGCTGCCTCCAATAAATCGAGGTTAAATTTCACAGTATACCAAATAAAGCTGTTTTTGTTGTCGAAATGCCATATTCACCCATACTATTCCTATTGCGAAAGTTGCATTACACTTGTTTAGCTCGGCGCATGCGCAGTTACAACGAGGACAGATTTTCGCTTAAGTGAACCTTCTGGTTTATTCTGTGATATGGGACCGACTTTTTTAAAAAATTCACAAATTATGGGGGGTGTCACAACCCCCCACACCCCACACCCCCCTAATGTGCGCCCCTGCATGGAAGACGTCATGACCAGTATCTAAATCACAGAGTTAAATGCAGATATAAGCTAAATATTATTAACCAGAAGCGTTATGAGCAGGGACAGCGATTACTTTGATCTTCTACTACACTCTACAATAGATCAATGGCACGTAACAGCCAATCTCTTCAATGTAAAAAACATATTGGGAAAGGGCTTTGGTGTTCCAAAAAACCGCCAAAGACTGAGGATTGTGAGAATGAGAACACCCATCATCAACATGCACACATAAAAAATGTTCAGCATTTCCTTTTCTCAGAGAAAATGCTACAGTATCGTCCATTTTGCTTTGGCAGATCAATCGATGATCAAGCCTACGTAAGACCGGGTACGTCAGAGGGATTTGTGAAGTCAAGAAATGTACGCTTTGCAACTCTTAGTGATGAGACAAAGTCAAGGAAGCTACCTAAGTATGACTTCCTTGAGCGCTTGATGTGTGTAACACCAGCAACACACCGAATCGAATTGTTTATTTCACGGTCGGCACCTGGATTACGGTTACGTAATACAGATTTTGGTTGTTTATTGTGTGTTAATTCTCAAGATTTGGTCAAGGTAAATATAGACTATAGTTAAGTGTAATGGCAAACTGTGTATCTCTATGCCCCCATTGATTGTAAGATATACATTGGGCAGGCGAAAGGTTTTTAAAACCCTTCCAATTCTGGAGAGAAGGTGGTATACTTTGAACATTTGTGTGGTTTGAAACAGTATGTTGCATAAGTATTTAATCGAAAATATTTTTGTCAAAGTCATGTTGATCATTGTCTGTACATAAAAGATGTTTGGTGGTAAACTCATTGTTGTGCTTGTGTGGGTGGTTGATTTGATCATTGCAGTGAGCAACGACATCTTAATGTCTGATACAGAAGAGATGTTGAAAGATAAATTCCACATGAAAGACCTAGGTTTTCTGAGTGGGTGCACAAGATTGAATCCACGATAGGGAAAGTTTGAAAGGAAGCTGAAATTAAATGGCTTGATGAAATCTTCTCACAACTAGATAGCATGATTTCAAAAATTTGCCCATCACCAAAGCAACATAGAAATTTAGACATGTTGCATCCCTTAGTGATTCACTGGTAAAAAGTATGAAGAGGTTAGGCGAAACAAGATTTATATGTTACTTGGTTAGTTCGATTGAAGCCGTTTTAATTAATGCATATGTACTTGAACTACTATGGCAAGGGGAAGCTGCCAAGGGAGACAACAAAATTCGTGGATAATTTAGTAAGCCCACTATTTCTACCAACTCTACTTATCATTGCCGACGTATTTAGCCAGTCAACATTCGTGAGTGAGACTGCACAATCAGATATATATCCATTATCGGATGACAAAGCAAATGTAGATACATTTATTGAAACCACCGTTGACACCAGTGGACATCATCAGAACAGTTCAGGAAAGATGGAAGCAGTTAACACCTCTGCAATATTACAAGAAACACGAACATTTTTAGGAATGGACGAGCAGGAAGAAAATGTTGTAAAAATGTTTGATGTCAAGGCTTTGACTATCACAATGAAGGAGTCTACATGAACAGTATAATGATGAATTTACATCATTTGCCAGGTATGTCAACAACAGTAACGTTTTATTCCCCCGGAACAGTTGTGGTGAAGTTTGTGCTGGAATAGATTCCTCGTACTTTCTGGACCAGGAACAATTTCAAATGTTTGGTTTGATGAAAATGAAAAACACCAGATCACATGGAATACTACTACCAATGTTTTATCCTACTATCAAAATACTGAGCATGGTTTACATAAAGGCATACCAGATTTGGTGGAAATAATTGAAAGATGTCTGGTTATGTCCAGATCGCAGTCAGACATCAAATGATTTGGAAAACTTACAAGAGATGTATAAAAAAAATGGTTTGACCCATCAGGATCGAAATAAAAGGTACAGGGTATTTCACTGGTTTGACAGTATCCACCACCTGTGGAACAAAAAAGGAACTGCCAGAAGAAAATCCAAAAAGAGCTGCAGTAATAACATCTGTGAAAACCTCCGAAACCTTTGCAGTTTGTGTAAGTCGCTGATATCACAAAAGCGAAAAGTGTTCTTTCAGTCTTTGCCTAGTCTTATGAAAACAAACACAAAAAGATTCTGGTAATTGTTCAAATTCACATCAAATTCATCCAGTGTACCAAACCAAATGAGCTGGAAACATGAGGAGGGAACTGTCACAGCTGAAAATCCTCAGAATATTGCAAACCTCTTAAACAAGGTCTTCTTTTCTATGTTTAACCAACCTCTTTCCCAAGAAGAATATGACGCTCGTCCAGCTTCCACCACTGCCTTCTGTGACCCCATCAGTGATATCAACATCTCACCTGATATGTTCAATGCATTCTTCTGTCTCTCGATGAGAACAAAGCTACTGGTCCAGACAGAATTCCGGGAAAGTTGCTTAGATGTTGTGCACCATACATTTCCGTAGTCAAGCTTTTGTTGAAGTGATCTCTTCAACAAAAGCTTGACTACTGGCAGTGTCCCAGCTCAATGGGAAGGTCTCTAACATAATACCCATCCCTAAAGGTGGTCAAAAGAACGAAGTTTCAAATTATCAACCCATATCTTTACTTCCTATAATATAAAAAGTCCTCGAGCATTACATATACAACCAATTGATCAATCATATCTCAAATGAGCTGCATAATCTGCAATTTGGATTTCTCAGGGTAAATCTGCAACATCACAACTCTTACAAGTTCTGCACGAGTTCGGTGAGTCACTCGATAAAAGAATCCAAACTGATGTTCTTTATCTTGCTTTTCAAGAAACTGAGTAATTTTGGAGTTTGTGGAAACCTACCGAGCTGGTTTCAAAACTATCTTACTGACCGCCACCAAAAAGTTACCATTTTGGGCAAAACATCGCTATCCATACCAGTTATAACCAGTGTTCCTCAGGGTTCAATTATTGGTCAGTTACTGTTTCTAGTATATGTGAATGACCTGCCTCAAAAGTCCACTACATTGTCTGTTGCATTATTTGCTGATGACACCAAGTGTTATCATGCTATAAGAACAACAAAGGACGTAAACGATCTTCAATGTGACCTTGAAGGTATTAGCCAATGGTGTCGGACATGGCGCATGGACCTTAACAAATGTAAGTGTGGAGTTCTTAAAGTAACAAGGAATCTCAAACCCATACAGTCATCTTATAACCTCAGCAACAACAACTCGGCCAATACCACCGTCATCAGTAAAAGGGGTAAAAAAGATCTTGGCGTTCTGATCACTGCAGATCTCAAATGGAACCACCAAGTGTCTGCTGTGTGTGCGAAAGCAAACAAAATGCTTGGGTTTGTAAGAAGGTCCACTCTCAAAATGCATACTGCATTATATAAAACGTTAGTACAAAGTCGTATCACTTACAGCTCGCAAGTCTGGTCCCCGCAGTTGAGAAGGTTCAAAGACGTGCAACCAGGTTCATTCTATCGCTGCTGTTTAGATCTGAAACCAGTTACCAGGAAAGATTACTAAAAACAGGACTAATTCCTTTGTCCTACTGACACGAGTACCTGGACTTAGTATACCTTTTTAAGGCAATTAAATTTAATGCCCCCCAGATTGCTTTACTATCAAATGATCGTATCACCAGGCGTTCCACAACTAACAGTGTAACATTAAAAGTTGCCAAAGTTAACACTTTAATAGAACTACTAGAGTCTTCAACTCTCTACCACCACATATCCGAGAAGCAGGCGTCACTATTGGCCAATTCAAATCCTACCTGTTAACTTACTATCATACCATGACTGAACAAACATATGATATTGATGCTCCACAAACGTTTAAAAGTATATGTGTTAAGTGTCACGTGTGTCGTCCGTTGTCAGGTCTTGTGGTTAAAATGTGTTGTAAATAATGTATTATTGTTTGTATTTAGGAACCCTGTAAATGGAACAATAAGCTCTGTAGGGTTAACCTGCCTAATGGCTAAGTTTGTAAAATAAAATAAAAAATAATATTAAAATCCCTTCGAACTAAAGAACAAAAAGTTAAGTTCTGGTTTGATAAATGCACACTTTTGGTATTGGCTTGTTGATTTTTTTGCGAAATTATATCTCCATTATTCAACCTTGAAAATGATGCCAAATACTTATAATTTTGTCACAATTTACGGCACAACTTAGCTGTGCAGTTGGTACATTTATTTGAAAAACACTAAATATACCAAGAATTTGTATTTTTCAGGATCTTGATGTAGATGGTTTGTAGGGGCATGTATGTTTGCCATTCAGTTCACACAGTATCAAGGTAAAAATTCTATAATCGGACGATAAACTAACCACAACGGTGAGAATTTAAGCAATTGTGGTCTTGTTAGTTTGAGTATGATATTAGTCACTGCTAACATTTTGTACAAGTATTTACAAGTGTACATACAAGAAAATCATGGCTGAGGGCTTTTAGCATCAAAGAAGCTGGGCTGGGCTGGTTATATGGACGGATAATATATGAAGAATTTCATCCCTATTTCTGGGATGAAATTCTTCTTTGTTATTAGAAATTTCTCAACAATTGCTTGCAGAAGTTGAAAGATAAATTTCACATGAAAGACCTAGGTAGGCTTTCATACTTCTTACGGCCGTTGACTGTTGTGTAAAACTACCTGAAAAATTACAACGAACTTTGACATTTTGAGCTAATGCCCTTCATCTGGAAGTTAGTGAAATAACTAACTTCCAGATGAAGGGCCTTCACTCAAAACGTAGAAGTTCTCATTGTATTTTTCAGGTAGTTTTACACAACAGTCAACAGCCGTATTTGCTATACTCTTCCCACACTGGCACAGCATTTTCATATTTCCTAGGTATAAGGTTTCAGCAAGGGGCAGATTATGTCAAAATGAACCATAGGAGGTATTTTACAAAGCTTCTGGAGAGATTTGAAATGTCTGACTACCCCTTCAGAACAAAAATTAGAGTGTGCTGGTGAAAATCTTGCTGATCCTCGGAAATATTGTGAGCTCATTGGTAGTTTGATCTGTGCAATGACATG
Organism: Trachythela sp. YZ-2020; assembly: GCA_016169945.1. NCBI lineage: Eukaryota > Metazoa > Cnidaria > Anthozoa > Malacalcyonacea > Clavulariidae > Trachythela > Trachythela sp. YZ-2020. Next base: position 820,386 of record JADLSH010000333.1, read on the forward strand.
CACTCGACCTGATATATGTTGGATAATCACAACATTATCACAGTATTGATTGGTTATAGTGATGCTGATTGGGCATCTTCCACCCATTACAGATGAAGTATTAGTGGGTATTGTTTCAGTTTAACCAGAACAGGACCTTTGATTTATTGGAAATCAAGGAAGGAACACACTTTTGCCCTTTCATCTTGTGAAGCAGAATATATTACTTTAGCAGCAACAGTTCAGGAAGCCTCATATCTAGCACAGTTATTAGATAAGATTATCAAAATAGCTAGTCCAGTATAATCAGGGTGTGATTGCTTTATCTAAATATCCCAATAACCCTAAGAGGTCAAAACATATAGATGTTCAGTATCATTTTATTCATTCAACCATAAACACAGGTAAGGTGATTGCATGTTATTGTCCTACTACTGAAATAATAGCGGATATTATGGCTAAGTCAGCAACACATTGTAAGTTACAAAAGTTTAAAAACTTTTGGCCATTTTGGTCTGCGTTGCATAAACGCCAGCGGTGTGCGACAGCCGCTACGTCATTTTCTTGTATTTTATGTCCGATGTCAAAATAAAAAGATGGCGGATCATAAAAGCATTTTTGAATGTGTGATGTTTGGTGCTTTTACTCAGGCAGAGTCAGAGCTCAGAAAAAAACAACTTGGACAAATTAGAATTAGCGAAAGCACTTAAAGAACTTTGACAACTCATGCAACCGGTGGCAAATGGCCATTTCGACATCGGTTTAATTTTGGTGTTGGAAATTTTGTTCCGATTCTTAATCGTACGGTGAATCAGTGGTATAAACAATTCTTGCGATGGATGGGAACATGTTGTAGTGTAAATAATCCATGGAAAGTTGTTCTTGATGTTGTTATTCCTGTGGAAATATTTACTATCCTTAAAGACATTGTGAGCGAGTCAAATTTTGGACTATACACCCATGAGACAAGGGGAACAAGGTCAACTAAGAAAAGATGTGTAATGGCTTTTACTTGTCGTCTTCGTGTGGCAAATTTGTTTTTGAGATTAATGCAATCTGACTTGCCAGAAGAGGATTTTCTAAGAAAAACCTTTAAAAGCATTCAAGCAATTATTACTGATGAGAAACAGTTTGGAATCACGTATAACTATAACAAAGAGATATGTACATTTGATTTCTTTTATGGCTTTTGGAATGACCATGGTTTTCCGCAACATTTGTAGTGAAATGTGCGCATAATGTGTGTATATATAGTACTGTTGATTAACTCATTCAAAATCTTTAAATTCTGTTATTGATATTAAAAGCCACAATCATGGCAAATGTTATGAGGTGTGACGCGAAATCTCTGACCTGCAAAATCTCTGACTTTTGTATTTCTGCTCATGCGCAAAGATATGCATGATTGATTTTTGCTCATAAATTTCGCAAGTGTTCAAGCTACAGAGAAACGTGTGTCTTAAAAGCTTTCTTTACATGTTTAATCGTTGTTAAATGGCTAATTTTACAACCGAGACTGACACTGCCTGTGTCAACATTGCATCGACAAAGCCTACAACAAAGATGAATAAACACAAGGTATGTAGAACTTTGAATTTTATAGCGATGAGATTGTTGGTATTTATATATCAGTTGTGTTGAACAGATGACAGTCAGGACACTTTGCATTTTATTTTCTTTCGTATTTTGAATGCCAAGGAGAAAGATCATTTACTAGCAGTGTTAACATGGTTAGTTTATTAAAAAATGTTCTTGGTATGTCATAAAAATAGGTTTCTTTGCAAGATGTTCTTGAGTCAGGACGCCAGTCGCCAGATGCCTGCACACTTAGAAAATCTGAGCAAAATTAACCTTGGGGCCTACGTGCAGCATAGTCAAATAATGTAATTTTTTTGTTATAGTGGATGAAATGCAGGTGTCTGCAAAATCTGCAGGAAAGATGATGGGGATGACTGATGTGGTAAATTTTTCCATGCAAACTGCATTGGTGTGGACTTTGCAACTGCCCTTGCAGAAAACTTTTATTGTAATAGACAATATCAGTTATTATAAAGTGAATTGTGGTTCACAAAATGTCAGAGAGTGCTCAAATATATATCATAAAGATAGAGCAAATATACAAGGTTACAGGAACTTCCTGTGTTATGTTTGCCTGAAGATTCTATTTTATATTTATCTCTATCTTCATGATATTGAACACTCTCCGACTTTTTGGTGAACCACAATTACCAATACCCTTTAATTGTAAATATCTCAAACGTGTGGTGCCAGTGTGGGTAGGGTATAGCAAATACGGCGGTTGACTGTTGTGTAAAACTACCTGAAAAATACAATGAGAACTTCAACGTTTCGAGGAAGGTCCTTGGTCTGGAAGTTAGTAGAATGGGTCGGGGGAAAACATGTGCTTTTATAGTGAATACAAAAGCGATCACGTGATAAAAAATAAACCAATCAGATGGATTTAATCAAAACAAACTATAAACAAAATATGGAAATCACATCACAAAATATATTAGCATGTACATATAAGGAGCAGCGAACAAAGATAACAAAGCAAGAATGACAAAAAAACAAGGAACAAAATATTAGATAACATGAGATGTAGAGTTTCTGCTGATGACAGGCATAAACAGATAGGAGTTAAATGTAAGAGAGGCGCTCAATGCCGAGAGGATGAATGGTGCCAAGTTGGGAAATGAGACGCATTTCTTGGCTTTTGTAAATAACTAACCTCTGGATGTAAATATATGTAAATGTTGCAAGAAATTAAGATAATAATGAGGTTAAATATTTCTTTAATGAACTGAATTGGCTTTGTCTTCTTTGTTATTTTTTAAAGTATTAATAAATACCATCAGATGTTGGGAAATTAGAGTTATAATCCCCATGTAAGCCAATGGAGGTTTGTGAAAATTGCAAAACTGTAGGGTGATGCCAGGCCCAACCCAACCCAAGGCTTAATGTGGTGATATTTAATTACTAATTTCTCATAATACCATGGCTAAAAAAATAGTGCCATGGCTGTAGGACAGCATGCCCTTTTCCTTCAGTGTGGCAATGGACATGGCTCACTAGGTCATGGCACCGCATAGTACTGTATCATAAATGCCCTGAATAGCATAGCACTTGATTGTTGTTGTCAGACAACCTGGTGTTGTGTGTTACCAAAGAACAATATTAATGAGACAAGGGTGAAGACAAGCATTTGGTATTTTCCCATCTGTTATGGGACTTTAATATCTCAATATTTATATCATTTTTATGACTTATGAGTCAAATGTTGTCGATAACAGGGTACAAGCCAAGGTTCTGTTGGTCGATAACTGGATATAGAGCATGTACATGCACCAACACATGTTGTCCACACATATAGACAAACCTATGTGGACAATGATATACTGTCACATATTAATGTGGCAGTGCACACATGACCTGTCATATAGGTGGCCATACTTGATACTGACAGTAACATATTTGCAATTTCAAACATAAATTTGCTAAAAAGGCATTCTAAAGTCTCGTTTTCCTATATTTACTATACCAAAGCTAGAAATTAACGTTTCTTACAGTGGATTTGTGTTAAGAATGAAGCAATAAACCCACAGGAATCTTTCAGAATGTGAAATAAATTATATAAAAATATTTCTGAGCTCTGTCCAGTCACCAGTGCGCCATTGCTAAAATATACTTTAAAATTACTGTAGTTTATGCCCTAAATAACTTCAGGTTTTAAGCATTTATTCTTCGATAACGATATCAAATTGAATCCAGTTTCGAAATACTTTTATAAAGACCTTTAATATTATTTATAAATATAAAATACTAAAATTCGGTCGAGTCAGAAATTTCACGGAGGTCAGAGATTTCGCAGAGGTCAGAGATTTCGCTTGACAGAAGGAAGCATGCTCTATAAATTCTGGCATGACTGTACATGTGTTGGTGATTTTCCATGAGCAATACCAGAGCATGCAGTGAGCTCCACTTACAATAGACGTGTCTTTTCTGAGGGGACTCCTTGTCCAGCACTGATTTGCACATATTAATGTTAAGCTGCAGGGGTGGAGGCCGGGCATACCCAGGGATTTGACAAATTACTTATTTCCATGGTGGTGCAATTTGATTAGGCAAGAATCCTCGACATTGGATTTTCTTAATTATTCTTACTACCTGTAGTGGGGAATTTGATCACTTTTGACTGTTGACTACCAGTGTGTCCCTAAGGTGGGATAATTGACAACAAAATGATATTTTCAATAAAATCCCCTTGGGTAGGTCTGGTATCCCCTTTCTGCTGCTTCATGGCAATTGTACTAATTTGAAAAGCAAAAAACTCAAAACTTTTATTATAAATTACATCAATAAAATTGACAACCGTTTCATAATAAGTTAAAACTTTACAACAAATAATTTAACACTAATAAGTTAAAAATAGTTTTTTCAAGCATTCTTCTATCCTTAACAACCATGCAAACTAACTTCATGCATGCAAATGACAGCATTTAACAGTGCTCAAAGGAAGGAATGAAGCTTTTTTGTTATTTTGCAAGCAACAACAGACCTGCAATCATGGACATAACAGTTGATAAAATTGCTTAAATTTTCCGGAACACACATTCGACTAACTTTGTTAGGCTTTCGCCCCCTCTCTATTATTATCCCAGACTTAAAACGCAACATAACAACATTGTCTAGGGGGAAGGGGGGATATCCAAGGTCAGATACAGAAATTATAGTACAATTTATACTCTGACAGATGCACCTTGGAATTTTATTAACAAGTTATGTCCAGGATTGTGGCAATTTCCAACATAAAATCATGATTGCAATAAAAACATTTATCTGTTGAGCTACTTTCAACAAACCCACACTTGCAGTTAAGATCACTATTATCCACACCCTCAGGAACAACACTTGGTACACCAAAGAGATGGTTCTTGAAGCGGCAACCAAATATTTCTAGTATAGTCATGCCTAAAACTCATCAACCACCTATTTCTAACATGGCTATGCCTTGCATAAGCAGCAATGTGCATATGTTTGGCCTCTCTTCCCTGCATCGTATTAATACCAAGCCCAACCTGATACTTTTCAAATATCCACTTGGCATGCACAGCAACAACCTTGCCGATACTCCACCCACTTGGTGAAGGTGAATAACTGAAAAGAGCAGTCCAGTACTTAGAGGTAACCAAAAATAATGTCTCAAGTTTCTCTTCAGAGAAATGATACATTGAGAAAAGGGAAATGGCCTCTCCGAGCCTAAGGGCAATAAATACAATTATAAGGAGTTTTGCAATCAATTTAAATGCACGACTTCAGTCAACATTTTTGTTACCTGCCTGATTGATTAGTCTCCAACGGGCCTACTAAATACGGTCCAATTAATGCCCAATGGGTCTACTAAACACTGTAAAAACGGAAAATTTGCAGCTGTGACTTGCAGTTTATGCTGTGAAATGCTTCTTGTATTCGCAATCAAATAGGATTGTATGTACATGCATCATGACCACGGATGCCAAACGACTAGACTGCTTTGGATTACGTTGGGTTATAGCTTATATATTAGCATGTCTAGGTCATACTCAGAAAGGAAAAGTGCTATGATGACTAGTCAACCACTATAACCCATATGATTAGTCAACCACTATAACCCATAATTAGACCAGACTCGCCACTATGACTTATATAATGACCAGTCAACCACTGACTAGTTCATCAAAATGCGTAGTTCATCCTGTGTGGTCAATGACAACATTGACTAATCTTAAAAATTGTTTTAGTATCAATTCAAATGCGTTATATAGAATAAGAAATAACATATTTTATCTCAAAAAGGTCATAGTATAAAAATGCTGTTAAAAAACAGTTGAAGTTTATGACAATTTCGAAACGTTTTGTGAGATGTCTAAGATTGAATTTTACAGTAAATCAAAGCTAAAAGAGCACAAAATAACATACCTACTTTATATAGTTGGGCAATTGGTAATTTTATAGTTAAAACTAAAAATCTTATCACTATTTTACCAGTTTGTACAGAAAAGTGTTCACTTGTGTGTTACCATGATTACAGTAATTGATTGAGTACTTCATGTTACTTTGGGGGTGTTTGGGAGAAACTGTTAATTGTTTGGTTCATAAAACGACCACACAAGGCTTACTTAAGTGGGTCTGATATGTTTCTATCACTGACTTGTTAGTAAAAACACTGCAACACTCGATCAATGCTTGTCAGCTTTAAGACAACTATCTTATGATGTGATATCAATGTCTTGAGAGTTTGGTGTAATTTGGGTGGGTACTTAATAAGTTACTAGGGTTTTATCCTGTGTACCATTATACAGTACTAATAACTATGGTAATTCTGATCTCTTGATTGTGTCTGATAGGTTATATCTATTTATTCTAAATATTCCTTTAGTTATAATACTGGTTCACCTAGCAAAATGATTGTTGTAGTTCCCTTAATTAGTAACCAGAGTTTCATGTGTGTACGACCACATGAGGCTAAGTTAAGGGGGTCTGATATGTTTCTATTATCTGACTTGTTAGTAAAAACACTGCAGCACTCGATCAATGCTTGTCAGCTTTAAGACAACTATCTTATGATGTGATATCAATGTCTTGAGAGTTTGGTGTAATTTGGGTGGGTACTTAATGAATTACTAGGGTTTTATCCTGTGTACCATTATACAGTACTAATAACTATGGTAATTCTGATCTCTTGATTGTGTCTGATAGGTTATATTAATTGATCGCTTCCTTTCCTTAACACTAGGTCTGCAAGATATCTTGTAACGATTAGCTCCGTTTTCTGTGCGCAAACATTGTGCAATTGACCAAGTCAGACAGCAACTGGAATAATTATGGCAATGTGCATCTTGCGCAACGCACATGCCGATTTATTATTTTTTTAAAACAATGAGATAATGATTAACATAACAAATTATTAACCAAAGTTAATTATTAAAAGTTTGCACAGAAAAGGTGGGTTAATAAATATGCCACAAGTCTCCTTGGGTAAAGGAGGCAAACCCCATCCAATCGTCACAAGGGTCAGCAGATGTAGTGAAGTTAAAATCTATAAAGAAAAACAACTACAAAGCAAATCAATGCGTGGATTATTACTGTCATTATAAAAGGAAAAACATGGTGAGCAATCTGACAGTTCGTGCCTATGCAGGGGACCGCCAACCTGCTAAATGCAAACATTTGTGTGAGCCGTGCCCATGTGTGAGCCGTGCCCATGTGTTAGCCTCGCAGAGAACGTAAATTAGTGATTAAGTGACACATACATTCCTAGTATCTTAACATGCGCATTCCTATATAATATCAGGTCTTGCCCTTGCATTGACCTGACAAATTGTACTAAGTCCGGAATGCTTATCAACGAGCAGCCATAATCATTCCCGCCAAAACGCCCAGCCTGCATAGGCGCAGTGTCTGAAGTAAGTCACAGTATTTGGGCATAGGAAAAATCACATTCGGCAGCAAAAGTAGAAGCACCGACGCGAAAACTATGGCCTTTGTACTTGTTTGCATCGGGACCGCACATGCAAAATATAATAGCTAATGGTCTGTGAACATTTTGCGTGAAATTGCATGCCCGTCACGAGTTTGAAAGAGGGCCATCAGCCAAACAACGATGTGCAAAATAGTCTAGTAAGCTATGCACTGGGCATATGTCTGAACGTCGTTGAAGTGTGAGCGAGACATTAGATTGCTTGTAAGAATGCTTAAAATTCAAAAATGTTATTTTTAAACTGCTGATATTGCCTGCATTATCAACGAGTTGAGTGACCTGGTTCAAATGGAGTATGTCCGGTGACCGGGGACAAAATGATTTCCCCAACTCTAAAAAAAGGCAAAACATGAAACATGTACAAAATAAATAGGCTTAAGTTTGCCGGGTGATATAGGTAGTGGGACTAAAGCAGAGTGAAAAACTGCACTTGAAAATTGGCTATATAGTTTCCAGATCCGGCGATAAGTACCGAGACTGACGATGGCTGCAAACAATTGGGAGGCCATGCACCGAAAAACCACTCATCGGCAAATATAGCAACGTAGCCCAAACTACCAGCAGCATCGGTACATAGGTTTAAACTGAATGAATCATTCCAAACATTACTGAGAAAAAACGATCGGCCATTAAAATCGTCCAAAAGGACTGCCAAATGGTGAGATCGTCCTTACCGATTTAGTAAGACGAAATGGGCTTCCATGCGCAATGTGTCTAATTCAATGCCAGCAAAAGAAAGAATCATGTGTGGGCCGACAGTTTTTTCCGGTGCGATTGGTATGCAAAGAGATAAGAAATGGACAAGGTCAATGCGACATTGGTGATATGTAGATGACGCCATTAGATGTGGGATTTGCAAGTGTTTCTTAGCAACCCACTCGATAGCAGTGCTAAACATCTCCAAAGTGCGACAAGATGACGCACAGCCAAAGGGCATAACACGATAATAGTAATACTTCCCTTGCCAAAACATTCGTACAAGATCGTAATCGGCAGGCCTTATTGGGATAATACGAAATGCACTCTTTATATCTGTTTTTCCCAGGAAACAGCCTCGCCCTTGTTTGATCATTTTAACAACATCAACAACACAAGCATAATGTACAGTCAAATGTTTGTGAGCAATGCCTTCATTATCCACATATAACCGGTGTTGGCAGTACGGGACTTGGTGACACTTGGGGCTGAGCCAGAGGAGAGCTTTTGGTCACGAAAATTACAACAAATAGCCAGGTGAACGACATCACATTTAAAGCAGTTGTGTTTGTAGTTACACCCTGAACATTCAGCGCCCTGGTGGAACTTGCAGCAAAACCCCCTAGGAACAAAGAGTCCGGCGACAAGAGGACAAATTGTTTGAATTTGTGGGCATATTTGATTGAGGTTTGCTCAAACACGCAAAACCAAAAGTTTGTGCACGGATCCAAAGTCCCCAGTGAGTATAACCCCAAGGTAGTTCAGCCGGGTTGCTTTGCCGCCAGAGACGAAATTGCATGTCATAACACCAATCAGCCCCTCGTGTGGCCAAATCCCATATTACCTAATTGGAAAATTTTGCAGAGCCTGACTCTGTTGACTGTGAGACGTTAATAAAGTTGGTCTCACCTGTTTTGTTATGTAAAGCGGATACTACCGGCCCATGCATAGTGGTAGCATCTGCTAAATTACGATTGGATCCTACAACTAGAGGTACTTATCTCTGTTCTGGTTCCATGGACGGAGGCGACAGGATAGTTGGTTGACTTGCCCCAAACGACGCCATTACTGCCTGTGAAACAGCCGAGACAATTCTCTACATAGCTTCGTCTGGGAGGTCTGGCAGCATAATGTTCTGCAACGCTGGAGGTGTAGCAATCACGACAGGCGGTGGATTGACCCTGGCTGCACTGATGGCAGTTGTAGACGCTGCTGTGGCCTGCCGCCTCAAAGAGACACTAGGTGCTGCCGCCGACTGAGCTTGGCACTGGATACTGGGCACTTGGGCGAGTTGCAGGCATTCTAAAAGAAAAATGTCAGAATGCAGACAGGCAAAATTGTGTTTGGCCATAGACAGGCAAAGCTGGGCCGTTTTTTCCGTACAGTGAAGCGATTGGTGATATAATTCTATAGATATAAATGTATACGCAGGAACACAAAAACATGAACACACAATGCAGCCAAATAATCATGACATACAGCGGAGGTGGCCGCAAAAGATCATCCTTATAATAGCTGCAATATATACAGCGGAACATTAAACATGAACAAACAAACAAATGCAGTGGAATAATCATGGCATACAGCAAAGGTAGCCGCAATAGATCATCCATTATAAATGCTGCAAAATAATATAAAAACGGGCAATCTGAAAATCCCATGTTCCCCCTCTAGGACCACGGACAAATATTGCCGCAAAATAGTGGCCTTGGCATTAAAGCCAAGGTCGGGTCCTTGAGCAAAAGGGATATTGCGGTTTATAACCTGGCACAACCCAACAACTCAAACGTTGTATGTATGCCTTAAAACATGCACAAGGTCGTCGTTTTTAGACCCCACAACCTCAGGGGTGTGGGTCAACAAATCGTTAGTCCCAACCTTACAATATTGGGCTTATACTTATGCACCAAATACAAATCATATTTAAGGACCTTTTCTACAGTTCGGCCACCTGTCCCTAACAAATAAATATAGCCTGATTCGGGGAGATGAAAATTATAAGCAGCACATGTATCAAAGTGCACATCTAAATCATCTCGCAAATGACGGACAAAAGAATGACCGAGAATTAAAATACTTTGGACACAACCTGACATGATAAAGAATATCAGAGAAAGATGAATACCTTATAAATTGACTTCAGCCAGAGAGTTGACCTTGCGCTACCAAGTTGAAGAGCAGAATGAACTGATGCACATACTGCTGTAGATTATATCGCCACTCCTATCCGCTTCCTGTGCATTACATTCATGTGACCACAAATTACAGGGAAAATACCCATGTGTCCCATTACAATAGCTCCTTATCTATAAAACTAGATACAAGAAGCAATAAAATCTTTATTGGTATTCCAATAATTCCTTTATTCTAAGTATTCCTTTAGTTATAATACTGGTTCATCTAGCAAAATGATTGTTGTAGTTTCGTTAATCAGTAATCAGAGTTTCATGTATGTACGAGTAGGCTGGGGCGTTTCTTAAAAAAACCCGAAAACCATCAAGAAAAAACCCGAAATAACACACAGACATAAAATAGTGTAGCACATGTTTTTATTATGTGAAGAATTTTAGTTTTAGATGCTTAATATCAAAAGCTTACAGAGGTATAAAAATACAAGTAAGAAGACAAGGTTAAAAGAACGTATTTACAATTTTTCAGCTAGGAATGTAAGCAAGTCAACTTGTTCTGGTTTTAATTGTGCTTGAGATAATCATTCTGATGGAGAACTGATCGTTAAGAAGTAACTATGGTACTGTAATTCTGATCTCTTGATTGTTTCTAATACGTTTTATTATTTGTCTCTAGTATTCCTTTCATTCTAAATCATGGAGAAAACTGTTCCTGAGCAAGTTGAGCTGGAGGGAGCGATGGCCGAACAGGTTGATCATACTTCAAAGAAATTGAAAAGGAAAAGTAGCCAGGAACTGTTAAGTCTTATCTTGGAGCTCTTAATCAGTTTTATTTATTCTTAAAAGGAGAATGCACTGATATTCTTGAAAGTCTCGAAGTATCTGTGCCGGACTTAATAGCTCTCTCAGACCAAGTAAAGTTGTGGGCTAGGTCATATAGGAAGCTAACCCAAGATCGGTTTTGGGAAAAGCGATGAAAAAGCTCCAAGATGTCAACAAATTCGACACATCTGAAGTAGCAAGGAATGCAGTGAAAATTCTTGGTTAGTTTCAGAATGCTGGAGAGGATGAAATTTTATCCCAATCAGAATACACAACAGTGCGAGACTATCTTATGACGGAGATTTGTATCAATAATGGTAGTAGGTCTGGTCCTTTGGCGAACATGAAACTTGAAGAATTTAAAATGCAACACGAGAGGATGATTGCCATGTTGTCCATTTAACAAAAAACACAAGTTGGTTACACCACACAGCACTGCCAACACTTCATAAATACATGTTAATTTTGATTGGCAAGTTTCGGAAAATCAACTTGTAGGCGTAGACACAAGTGACACGTCCACTGTATTCTTAAGCCGGATGGGAATCGTGTTAGACTCCTCAAGTTGGTGCGCAAATCGGTTCTTGCTGGGGCACAATCAAAGAAGCAGCATGTGGGGGTGCAACTTCCATACAGAAAGCAGTTGTGTCCACAGTTCTTGCCAATTTGATGGTCCACAACAAAAAAACACAGCGGATCGGTATTACTTGCTTCAGGACAAAGGAAAATCGGTGGTGAGAACATCGAGAGAAACCATTCAAGGATATATTCACATCTCATAGACATCAGTGGCAAGAAGAAGAGGTATCTGCAATCGAGACTTTGTTTTCAAAGAGCATTGAAGAACAAATTGTATCTTTAAACGAAGTTCATGATTTAGTACAGCACCACCTTGTTTTGGGAAAAATATCTCCCAAGAAAATCGTGGACAAAGTAAGATCTATGCATAAAAAGGATAACAATGAAAATGATTGTGCTCCAACCGAGGAAACAGAATCCACAGAGGATAAACTAAAAATAATTGGAATTCAGATTCCGGCTGGTAAGTTAAAAGTCCATATTTTAATTTTGATTTCTCAAGGACCCTGATGAGACGAGGAAGTTATTGTCTGTCTTTTTAAAAAACTAGCATTTCAGAGTTCCTTATAGTTTGCATGGTTACAAAAAACATCATGTTTATTTACTTGGTATACAGTAGCTTTTGATTCTTAAGGTCGAATCTTCATCAGTACAAACATTTTTTTAATTATATATATTAATTTACCCTAACAAAAGGACATGAAACTCCATAATACTATATTATAACATCATATTACAGTATATGCAAAATGCCCCTATCTTAAGGATCCAGGCTTATGGATCAAAAGCTTCAGCCAAATACCGTAAACTAACATGGTGTTCTTGAAGCAGTCAGTTAAAATTTGGCCCTCCCAGCGGGGTAAGATTACGTGCACAAAAATATTTCTCTTTCATCTTTACCCGAATCACAACCCTATTCCTAACCATCTTGTGACCGTAACATAACAATATAACCACATTCTTTCGCTCACACTGTAATGAGGGGAATTTTCGATCAGCTGAAAGCAGTTGCAGCGAAGGAACAGTCTCAAAATATTCTTTCCATTTTTGTGTTATTTTCAGACTTGTGTGGAAACCTTTCAACCTCCGAAGACCAAGGTGAACAAGCCTTATCCATTGTGCCTCCATCATCTCGAGCATCGAACGTGCCCCTTCACTGAATGCAAAAGAAAACACAGAGTTCCAACAACTTTATAAGGATATAATCCAATCTAAAGGGTATTGCTGCAAGCGTACTTAGAGCAAGATTAAATGGACACAAAACATTGTCTCATCTTGCAGACACGTTAACGGTTCGTCAGCTCGGAGACAAAATTCGCACTGAAAGGCGACTTGCATTGAAAAACAAAGGAAAAAGTAATTGAAGGAATTTTAGGTTCATTATAGTTCAATATGTACGGTAGTATAGATCATTTGCAGCATCATTGGAACATAGCGTTATTCACACAGAGCCTCGATTTCGTTTTTTGATTTCTTTTGAATTTTATCCAGTCTTACTTAATGTTTGCAGTTCCTCTTTTTACAAAACTCAAAAGAATCAAGTTGAGGTGTGGGTAATATGACACTCCAGTAATTCTGTGAATGGACAACTGATTTTTATTCAAGTTTGAGTTAAAAGTGAAAGCATTTCAAGCATAGAACAAACCTTGAGAAATGCTGAGACATTAAAAAAAAGTTGCTTTAAGAAAGTATGTAAATAGTTCATTTGTAACTGCCAAATTGGAGGTTTTGCAATAAAAAGAGAAACCAAATATACTCAAGTACACAGGGCATCTTGCAGAATATGAAAAACACAATATTTTGAACAATTATTTACAGGGTATGTGTAAAACTGCTGGCAGCTATTAATGATTGCTTTTTGAACAATGAATCTGGCATTCGATAACATTAAATTGTTTTATTGCTGTAAATATTGTTGTTGAAGTTACAAATACAAGTTTGAATGTTCTGATGATAAAATGTGTTATCAATTGCTTTGCCATTAACGTAGGTACAGTAGCATCAACAAAATATCATCCATTTCTTTGAGGTTTATACTGTACATTAATGGCAACAAATGACATTGAACAAACCTAAAATTAAAGAAAAAAACAATAATAATCTTGCTTGCAACCAAGTTCTTACTCACCCACGATGACGTAGGATTAAGGGCATGTTAAGGTTACAAAAAGGATCGTTTAGGTTACCAAAAGGAACAACTTAGTTACTAAGAGGAACACTTAGGTTACCAAAAGTAACACAAGCTCCTTTTTGTAACTATTAAGTTACAAAAAGGAACACTCTAAGTTACAATAAGGATTGTCAATATGTCATTATATGAGTTAGTGGTTGACAGTCACTGTATGAGTTAGTGGTTGACTAGTCATGATTTGGGTATAGAGTGGTTGACTAGTCATTATATAAGTCATAGTGGTTGACTGGTCATTATATGAGTTATAGTGGCGAGTCTAGTCATTGCTGCGAGCGAAGCGAGCGGCTTACTAATCGTGGATATAGTCGATTTTGGTATTTTTCATTCGAGATGATCCTCTGAGCCTGCGATGTATTGGACAGCGACAGTGATTTTCAGAGTTTTTTTAACCAGACAAATACACAATATAAACACAAATACACAATATAACCGCAACAAATACACAATATAAACTAGAATTGCCGTAAAAGGGCTAGCTGATTATGTCCTATGATTATAAAAATGGTATCAAACTAAAGGGATTGGGAATCCCCGTCGAATGGTGGTATTTACGAGTATGTGGTGTGTAAACCAAAGGTAGGAAAGCGAAATGAATATTTAATTAGTTTGTATTATTGTTAATTTGTAAACAATACAAAGTTCAGAGGCGTTTGAATGGGGATAAAGCGGCCGCATAGCGTTGTAAACAAACACAATTTACTTGGCTAAAGAGATTGTAAAACGCTGAATCGAACGGTGGTATTGTCATCTACATAGCATGCACTGAACCGAAGATATGAACCTGCAAAGTCTTATAGCCATGTGGCTATATAAACATTAGCACTTAACGATAAAGGTGCTTGCTGTTCAACAATGAACAATAATCGATATATTACAATACATCAAATAAACAAATATGGTTGGTTTAATTTATGTTATTACAAAGGTATCTGTTTCTAAATGTTCACGAACAATTTATCAGGTCAACAAACTGTCCATTAAATAGTTGTGTTTGGTAGTGAATAGTTCGGTTTCGTAGTTAATAGTTCTGTTGGGTTTGGTTCTTAATAATAGGGTTTGGTAGTTAATAATAAATAAAGATCTTATGTAATCTACAAATATCTACTGGTAATATTTCAAGGGTTTTAAATTTAATCAGGACTGATCTGATCCCTCTCAGCAATTATCTTTCTATTAGAAATTGCTAGTTATATGAGTTATAGTGGTTGACTAGTCTAATTATGAGTTATAGTGATTGACTAGTCATGATATGAGTTATAGTGGTTGAGTCGAGTCTAGTCATTATATGAGTCATAGTGGTTGACTAGTCCTTATATAATTGAGTTATAGTGGTTGACTAGTCATTATTTTGGTCATAGCGGTTGACTAGTCATTATACTAGTTGACTAGTGACTAGTTTGATTTGATTAACCATGAGATTCTGTTACAAAAGCTTAAATACCAGTTTGGAATTCATGGTACAGAATTTAGGATTTATTATTTTTCATTTACATAAATATTTACAAAATATATACACCCGCAAATAGCAATAGCTAATTGAGCCGGGTGTTATAATAATAATAATAAAAATAATAGTAATAATAGTTGGATACATCTTAATTAATAATCTTAAATTTTTTTGTGCTGACAAACTATTTATCACGCAACACAACACGGATCATTCAGATAATCTCTGTATAATCATCGGTATCTCAAGGTAGTCCTTCTCTTCACTCAGGATCCGAAGAAGTAAATCATGAATCTTTTTAGAACACATTTTTCTCCCTAAATTACGAATATGTATCAGAACATTGTTCCAAACTTTAGCACCAATTCTGGAAAAAGCATTTTTTGTTGATTTGTACGAGAGTATTTTTTATAGTAATTATCAAGGGTCGATGATCTAGTAATATAGGAATGCACATTAAAAGTTTGAATAAACAAGTCAGAAATATTTTTTGGTATCATTTTGTTAGTAATGTCATACATTAATTTAGAAACAGATTCAACACAAAGCATACTTATTGGTAATGTTAAAAAATGGAATAGCATGATATCTATTTTTAGCAAAATGCAATGGAAGAGCTCGTTTTTGAAGTTAAGAAATTTTTAATTGTTTTTGTGTAGCATTACCCCAAACAGTTAGATCATGGGATAAATAAGGATATATCAGAGAACGATAGATTTTTGTCAGAATTTGAAAAGGCACAAAATGACGAAGCCTGGCGATTACCCCAATTGTTTTACTTCTTTTTGAGGCTATATAACTAATATGATTTTTCCATGATAAATGTGCATCAAGTAAAATGCCTAGGTATTTGACATACTCCTTGCGTTCAAGAGAGATGTATTTATTGTCTTTTTTGTCAAATATTTTAATATTTATTTGATGGAGGTGAAAAATAACAAAGTTTGATTTTTTTATATTCAAAGTTAATCTGTTTGCATTCAACCAGTCATACATTTTAAGTAACTCTTCATTTACTACACTTTCAAGTGTTTTTAGGTTTTTATCAGAATAAAGTAAGTTAGTGTCATCAGCAAACAAATGGAAACTAAATTTATTAGAGGACTGATAAATATCATTGATATAGATTAGAAAAAGTAAAGGTCCAATTACTGATCTTTGTGGTACCCCACATAGATTTATTTCCTTATTTGAAATATTTGTACCAACTTGTGTAGTTTGGACACAATTATTTAAATATGAGGAAAACCAATCTTGGATTATACCTCTAAATCCATAGTAATGTAGTTTGTTTAACAGAATTGAGTGATCAACTGTGTCAAAGCTTTTTTGAAGATCAATGAAGATACCACAAGTAAAACGCTTATTGTCTATATTTTCTTGAATTCTATATACAATACTAAGAATTACATGTTCTGTGGAATGTTTCCTCCGAAAACCACACTGTGAATGATAAAGAATGTTCTTACTTTGAACAAATGACATGATGCGCTTATACATTAGTTTTTCAAAAATTTGGTTGAAGTTAGGTAAAAGTGAAATAGGCCTGTAGTTACCAGTCTCAGTGTCATCACCTCCTTTAAAAATAGGAATTATTTTAGCATGTTTTAAAATGGAAGGATAAATTCCATATACAACCACAGGCATCCCAAGCTCACATTGTTGCTATTTAATTTTTTTTTTATTAATAATTTTTTATTATTGCTGTTTGTATTTTATGGTATATTATGTGTATGTGTTCTGTCTGTTATGTTATGTGCCAGAAATGGTACGATGGAATTAAATATATATTTATTATTGATGGTTAGGGTACTTCATATTAGCAAATTATAGTAGACTTAATAGTCAAATATATATTGCTAAAATATTGTGTCAAATGTAGAAATAAAGTTACTTACTTCTACTACAAGTTGCAATCGACTTTTCGGTGTTGACTTGGTGTGATTTTAAATCCACTTTGAGGGGATGGTATCATGTTATGAGGGGATGGTAAGGCAGGTAAATATAGCTCAATGCACATCAGTCTTCAGCAACACAAGAGATTTGTTCAGAAAATCCATAATTTGTTCGATTTTCTGACAATCTCAGGCTCCGTGGCTGTCGACACCTGAGGATATTCAGTTGAGAGCTTGCGAGTTCGAATTACACTCTCTATTGTTATTGGTTGATTACAATTCGAACTCGCGAGCTCTCAACTGAATATCCCCGGGTAACGACAGCCACGCTGCCTGAGATTGTCAGAAAATCAAACAAATTATGGATTTTCACCGACAAAAAATCTCTTGTGTTTGCTGAAGACGATGAATGTGATGTGAAATGTAATGGGCTTTATGGATCTGTTTTTTTTTTTGGCGATTCGATGCATTATTATGCGATGCGAGAAGAATTTGTGAAGCCGATGCGAGTTCGTTGGAGCTATATTTACCTGCCTTCTCCTTAATATTACATAGAATACCATCCCCTCAAAGTGGATTTAAAATCACACCAAGTCAACACCGAAAAGTCGATTGCAACTTGTAGTAGAAGTAAGCAACTTTATTTCTACATTTGACACAATATTTTAGCAATTTTTTGACAATATATATTTGACTATTAAGTCTGCTATAATTTGCTAATATGAAGTACCCTAACCATCAATAATAAATATATATTTACAAATAATTCCATCATACCATTTCTGGCACATAACATACATAACACATACACATAATATACCATAAAATACAAACAGCAATAATAAAAAATTATTAATAAAAAAAAAATTAAATAGTAACAATGTGAGCTTGGGATGCCTGTGATACAACCAGCTAGTGGGTCTGCTGATGACACTACTTGCACATTTCAAAATTCTTGTTGGACATGAATATAAACCATGAGCTTTACCATTTGGTATTGAGGTTATTTCCAATTCTATTTCTGAAGGTACAATTGGAGAAAAGAAAAATGAATCATTAAATCGCCTATCTATTAAATAGTCCCTAAAATTAGATTCTGACTGTGAAACAATTGTCTAGACAATATGCAAATTAGGTAAAGGCGTAAATTAAGCATGCAAAGCTGATTTTTTCTTAAAAATGAAAGTTTGCGCGACGTTTTGAAGGGCTTACACTTAAGCAAATTTTCTGAAATTTTGAACAGCAATGCAACACCCAACACATTTTCCACCCACTAATTCAAAATAACGTTTAAGCATTCAAATTTCGTGCGCAAGCCATTTTTGATCTGTTGGACAAGACACCCCCCTGGGTTTTGAAAAATGTAAGTTTCAGAATTTTTTAGTTTATTCTACATTATAAATACCCAAACAATATATATTACTAAAAAACTTCGTACCTGGAGCCGCTTCGCGAAGTTGAGAGCAATTTCAATTTTGTTCAGTTTTTTTTTATACACCCTGCATATCAATGACATGCCTGATTATTTAGAAAAAAAACTGTGCCTCTATGCAGATGATACTCAAATTTAAAATTTAAACAATATCCAGAATTGGCTTTCCAGGAATTGGGGTGATGAGACGCATAAAGCCCTATGTCCCACCTGCAACTCTACAAACGATTTACAAAGCATTGATACAACCCTATTTCGATTACTGCTCCCCTTTATGGGATAACTGCAGTAAAGTTCTCCAGGACAAATTTCAGTCTTGTGCGGCTCTTAGAGTGCTTACTGGAGCCAGCTACAATATTAGATCTGTTGATGTTTTGGAGACTCTTGGTTGGGAAACACTTGATATAAAACGATCGCAAAGTAAAACGATATTTATGTACAAAATACTCAATAACCACAGTTCTGCAAAAGAAATATATGTCAGAACACATATAGTCTTCGAAATAGTGCAACAGATTTATCCCTGCCAAAGCCAAAACAGAATTTTGAAGAGACGCTTTGGATATAGTGGTGCCATGCGGTGGAATGGTCTTTTGCAAGATGCTAAACAGGCTTAAACACTCCATTCTTTCAAGCGAACGATACGTCAAACTTAAGGTGGCTCGATACAGTTTTCAAAAATTCAGGTGTTCAACATTTTTGAAATGATTAAACTCCCTACTTTTAGGTTTTATTCATCAGGTATCAGGGTTTTCATATATTTTGATGTTTCTAGTTTCAAATTATGTTAGTAACACATAGTTCGTTGCTATGGCAACATACGCGTAAGAAATTCACTCTAAAATAGCCTCGTGTAGTTGGAAAAGAAGCACGGTGACCCCCAATTTTTTTCGTGCATTATTTTACTTGCAAGACAGACTAACAATTAGCAAAATATAAAAAAATTCTGTAATGCCATTTTTTTTAAAAAGGCGAAAATGTCGTTTTCTTCGATAAAATTGTTTTGGCATTACAGAATTTTTTTATTTTTGGTGCAATGAAAGATTTTTGCGGTGCAATACAGCATGCAAAATTTGAACATAGGTCACCGGACAAAATAATGAGATATAGCGCATTGTTTTTCAAAATTGGAATTTTTTAATGACGTCAGCAATTGACATGAAATTTTTCTATTATGTTATTCTCGTTGACATCTATTGTCCTTTGTCAACACCATTCATGTCACTGATACATCAGGTATTCTATCAAGTTGTGATTTATCAGGACCATGAACGTGCGCTGATAGACTGGCTGTTTCTTTACTAATATAAGACACAAAATATGCTGGTGTCAAATTTTATTTCTTAGAGTATAATCTAATTAATAAAATGCTATCTCAAAAAGATGTGTCTTTACTAGTTCTTTAAAATGATCCACTGTTTTAAGCATTGCGAATTTCATTTGGTAGTGAGTTCCACAGATTGGTTGCTGCTGATATAAATGTGCGGTCACCCAAAGTTTTCAGTGTTTTGAACTTTGGCAGTGAAAGCAATAATTCATCATTCGATCTTAGACTGTATCTGGATGGTCTTCTTACACTGATCAGTTCATCCAAATATTCAGGAGCTAGTCCGTGAATAACTTTAAATGTTATTAGTAGAATCTTGAAGTCTATCCTTAGTTTCACCGGAAGTCAGTGTAGGTAAATTATTGTAGGAGTTATAGTGTTATACTGTATGGTCAAATCGGGAAATGTTGCAAATGAGCCGCGAAGCAGTGTTTTGTTCTCTTTATAATTTTTGCAATCGAAACAGTGTATGAAGCTGTAATACATGCTATCTTGTATAATAAATACACATACTGCAACTCCACTCACTTATGTCAACCAATCTGGGTTTCTTGCATACACTCGGTGAAGACATTCCTAAGTCGCATTTAAGACTATCTGATTCGCTATACAAAAGAAGTATGTGAAAATAGGATCAAAATTATGCCAGTTCCACTTTTAAAGGAAACAACATCTACATTTAGATCTTGACAGTTATTTGTACAGTACGTAAAACATGCCTCCAAAATCAATCACAGTCATTTCATAATTTGTTACATGCTAAGCACTGCAAGGAGGCAACCAATGGTTGACAATTAACAATATTGTTAGAGAGATGAAATAGGTCATATATTCGAATATGCTGATTTCCCACTAAATGTCCCCCCCCCCCCATCCCCTCCTCCTTCATCAAGTGGAAAGTTTGGATTCTCAGCACTTGATTGCATTAAAGATGTTGATGAAACGAGTCATGTGCACACATGTCTGTTTTAGGCATGCTTGCTCAATGGTGCACCTTTTCAAACACGGCCTGCTGTTGTGGATTTGGTACAAAGTAAATTGTAAACCTAAAATCAACAAGCTCCTCTGATTCTTTATTACCCTTTCTCAAGCTTACCCATTCTTCTTCCAGCAACCAGGAAAAAACAAGGATTGATGCCATATTTTGACTGAAACTAATGCAAAGAAGGCAGAAAAGCAAGCTAGCCACTTAAAGTTAAACTTACCTTGCTAGATTCTGCATTTGTGCTGCTTTCATCATCTTTCCTTGTGCATTGCTCAAGATCAACAAAGTTGCTATTTTACAGAAACAAGGAAATATGGATTCTCAGTGGATATGGAGTGGATATCAGTTGACATCACAGTTGCAAAACTACACAAAAAGCAAAGTTCAGGGGGGGGGCAGAATAATTGGAAAATGTGGATAATAATTTGATAATCTTTGAAAAACCCTCTTGTGCATATTATTAATATTACATATATAAATTATTTACAAATCAGTCAAGTGGCAAACATAGAAGAGATTGCTACTTACATGTTTTGAGTTGTCACAACAGCCAGTGATTGTCCTGTTTCTTGCCCAACAACACCATGGTACAGTCTATCCCACAGCCACAAGCAAATAGACATCCAGACACTAGGGGTATTCTCCTTCCCAACTAAAATAGAACCATTGCCATTGGTGCCAGGATGTGTATCGATGACATAGGGCTTATTGTTAATGCATCCTATAACAATCGCAAGTGGCTCACTGATGAACACAGCTGTAAACGTTCCTTGACAAAAGCAGAGTCAAAGTGTTAAATTATGATTTCTATTAAAAAACAAAAGTAGTATTAATTCATTAATTAACCATATCTCACTAATATTTCTTTCATTTCTACAAATTTTCATATTACATCACCATGAGAGCAAGTTACAATATATAATAATAATTATACAAATGTAATTTATTTTTAATATTTTCATTATTTATTTCAAAAGATAAAGTAGTTTTTAAATCTTATCTGTCAAGCATTAATGCCCCTAAAACTAGTCCAACATCATCCTACTTAACAATGATGGATGCAACATTGTGTTGTTTTCTTGCAGCGAAATTGACAAGCAAAGGTCAGCATGCATATGTGATGAGAATTTGTAAATTAATCGAGTTAAAAAAAGTATTTTGAGTTACATTTTTTCCTGTATTTCTATACACTTATAGAAACACTTGTGGGAGTTTCGGATAACTCGAAATAACGTGGAAAAACTCGCCCTACAGGCTCATTTTCCCTCTGATTATTTTGCGTTCTCCCAAACTCCCACTTGTGTTTCTATAAGTGTATAGAAACACGGAAAATGTTTTCTATTTCTTAAATATGGGGCCTACAGTGTATATTTTATAATCAACTTACTTTCACTAAGTGTGCAGAGCAATTCATAAAGCTTAGTTCTTCCACCAAAGGGAGAAAAGATGATCC
The DNA here is from genome assembly GCA_016169945.1 of Trachythela sp. YZ-2020. Classification (NCBI taxonomy): domain Eukaryota; kingdom Metazoa; phylum Cnidaria; class Anthozoa; order Malacalcyonacea; family Clavulariidae; genus Trachythela; species Trachythela sp. YZ-2020. Next base: position 842,840 of record JADLSH010000333.1, read on the forward strand.
ACAAATGGAAGTTCTTCTGAGAAATCATACTTTGAGGAGAGGAGATTTTGATCACACAAAACTGTGTATGCTTCCAGTACGTCATACAGTTTGTCTAACCTACAGTATTGATTAATAATAGCAGGCAGGTACCAAATAGTCTCATCCACCATGTTAGCTATGGTATTGAAATCAATACATCCTTCATGCCCAAGCTCACTAATCAAAACAATCAGTCGGTCAGCAATTTTGACAGCAAGAAAAGAACATGCATTGGTTCCATATTTTCTGGCAGACTTGGTGATTGAAGAGGTTTAACTAACTCAGATGCCAAATTTGCTGCAAATTCTTGGTCTGCTTGTGAACTAATCGATGCTTCTCCACTTTCTCTAATTTCAGAAAGAAATGGACATTTCAGGCTTGGGTTTATCATTGTGAAAATTGTCATACCAAGTACCCAATGGTCACAAAGCATCAGGTCACTCATGAAAGCTTTGGATGGACGTTGTTCTGGCAGTAAAATTTCTGGTGCCATGTAGACTACTGTGCCTCGGTCTAATCTGTCTGTCCTTGAGGACAAAACTGTTTGAGTTTGCACAAGTAGTGACCTGCTTTCGCCAAAGTCAGCTAGCTTACAAACGACAGGGCGAGATTGATAATAAACATCAAGTTCATCTTTATCTGTGACAGTGTCATAGTGTTGGTTACTAACAAGTACATTTGCTGGCTTCATATCTCTATGTGCGATCCCATTACTGTGTACATATGCGAGTCCTTCAACAATTTCATAAGCTGCACTAGAAATTAACTCCGTAAAGCCATCACAATTAAATGAATCGAGATGCAAGAGGAGATCTGACAAGGAGCTCACTCGAATGGTTTAAAGCTGAAATAGATGTATTCCAACATCATCGCAGAGGGCGAAAAACACACAGCTTTGCACTGTACGATATGATCACTTTTTAACTGGCAAAGAAGTGAAACCTCTTTGGCAAACATCTTCCTTTCATCGTTATCCAATGCTTGAAATAATTTCTTGATGGTCAATTTCTTGATGGTTATTGCTACCTGGCACCTGATATTTTGTGGTATAAACATCACCAAAGCTACTGTATTATAGGGACTATTGTTACAATTACTGTGTACAAAGCCAATGAATTGATGGTTAAAAAATACTTAGTAAATGTCAGAATGAGCACAAATAAATTTTCGAGGTCTGAATTTTCGAGGTCTGGGTTTTGATATTTCCTGGTCTATGGGTTTCCCATATTACTTTAATAGTTTATTCACGAAACTAGAGTTTCTGCAAAATACTATAGTTGTTTTCCTAAATAAACTATAGTTTAAAGATAACTTTGGTAGAACTATATAGTCCATATTTTAATGAAACAAAAAACATTTAGAAAATCGTAAACATTTTCATTTATTAAGAATGAAAATGTTTACGATTTTCGGGGTGTCTATTGTTTTGTGTTTTATTAAAATACTCTATGGCAACCATAATTTTTATAGTCCATATATTGTTTCAAAACAACACTTACATATTTTTTTAGTAAACCATAAAGTATAGTCTTCAACTGCAATACTGAAGTATATTTTAGTATATTTTCTGCTCAAAATAGTGGAAATGTTTATCGCGTTTGTTGTAGGCGTTACAATTTGACGTTTCTAGGCGGATTGTTAGGGTTTCTAGGCGGGCAACGCTAAGTTAACAGTTTCCAAACTTCTCAGTGGAAACTATTTTAATTGCTCACACTGGTAAAAACTTTTAGAAATTTTGATTTTGGTCGATGGATTAATATTTGTTTTGGGTTTCTTTGAAATTTACTTTCATTGTTTGTAGCCACCGTTTGTTTATATATTTGTTTACGTAGCCTCGGCACGTGGAATTTACCATTCTATTTGCCCATATTGCGTATTTACGGGCTAGCAATCGATGTGGGTTTATCTACATTTTCGTGTCACTTTTGGCATCTTTTGTGAAGGTTTTCGCAAATACGTTGTAATTTTCAAATTTCAACTTGTGTTTGTTTTAAATAATAGAACTTGTCCGCCTAGAAACGGCTATCAATCCGCCTAGAAACGTCAAATTGTAACGGCTAAAACAAACGCGACCAACACTTCCGCTAAACACTCAACCTGAATCGGCTGTATACCCTACAGTACAAGTTTCTTATACACTGTTTCAAATGGGGGCAGAAAGGAATAACCACATCCAGGATGAACGTGCATCTTGCATCCAGTATCTAACTAATAAAATGTGTGTATAGGATTAGGTGTGTTGTAAAAGCCTTCTGCCAAATACAACTACTAAGGATTGGGTTTTACCAGTTGTTTTTTTATTGCAATGATATGCAAAGAGTATATATTATAATGCGTATGCCTTGTGGAATAAGCAAATTTAATTTGTTTGATATGCTGTACATAGCAAACACCCTATGCATACAGTCTAGCTTACAGGCAAGACTTAGGATGGATTGTCTGTAACTCTTCTTGACAGAAACGTCAACCATTTATTGGGAATTGCCAAAACAAAAAGAGCTATTGTCATAGGCTACATTTTAAACAACTAAAATAAATATCTAAATAAGATATATATCAATGCATCATGCTGTTCGTATAATTGAGATAGGTATAGAGCTTAAGCTATTTACAGAAAACTATTCCATTTCAACCATATTTGGAAGATCAATCAGATACATCTTTCTGTTATGTTCACCGTTGATGCACTTGCTGACCATTTCATGCATGTTCAATGTAACCACCTCTGATGATTCTGTTACCTCTGATATAAAATCAGATGTTATGTTCGAAAATACAGTTGATTTCTTACAATATTGAGAAGGGTGCATGCAAGAACATTCGATTTATAACAAGCACATTGCTCATGATGCTGGATGGGACAATTGCACTTCTTCAAGATAACTAATCCTGTTATCTTACAGTAGAATGTTCTGCCTTGACGTCTTACTTTGATGTAACAGTTTTTACACTTAATAGATCTCTTATACAGATTACTTTCGTAAAGCTTTCCGTCCTCTGTCAAAGGTACACTTTTGTCTATGGAAATATCCCGAATTTTTGCTTTACTTAATGCTGTTAGATTCTGAGATAATTTCACAGCTCTTTTTGTTACAGATTTTCCATGCACCAGATTGTCTAAGATTTTGGAGACCAGATCATTTCCTTGCACACATTGTTCCATGAATACAGGCAAAGTCTTCATGATAGCATACGTTTGGCATACCTGGCCAGAAACATATTGCGTGCCTTGGATCATGTTCTTGAGAGTAGCATTGTTACTCTCAAATAAGAATGTAGATACAGCCCATGATGGTCCACACATCTCAGTACTCTTAGCCAAGTGGGACAGTTGATGAACATTAAATGTACAATGTGCAACTCCATACAGCTCTTCCATCTTCACAATAAAGAGGTCAAGTGCTGCTTTAACTTTCGCCAAGTCATCTCTTGAAATGAACGTACCAAGCAGCTTATGAAGACTCGACAAAAACAGGAAAAAATTATTGCGGTATTGTAATGGATAGACTCCTTGCAAGAGTATAAGTGAGTAATACAAAACAAACCGTTTTGTATTCATTACCTTTCCAGTGCTTGTGTGTAGTTTCGACCTTGGTAGCTGTCATACTTCTTTTGGAACAACAATGTTCTTTAGATGACTTGTAAATTGTTTATTTGAACGGCTGTCCAATGTACCATGGGCTTTCATGGTTACTGCTGTCAAACCAAAGAGACACAAGTTGACGTGCCACTCCAAGTAGGGCACAATGGAGGAAATCAGGAAACGAAACCATCAACCAGGTCAAAGTGACTAACTTTAGATAACATACTTGGCCCTTTTACACCAAACTGGAGTTTTCTTCTGCAGGGCCTCTAATGCCAATAATTCCATTTCATGATGAGTGCATTCTTTTTTAGCCTCATCAAAAGGATACACTCTCGTGCTCCCTCTACCACATACTACTTGTATTCCTAAAACGTGCACAATATACAAGTATTATGAATAAGAAGCTTACAAACCTGTTCAATCCGGCTTGCTTAGTATGCAATAATATGGTTAACCTTACTTTTTAGTTAGAGGCCAATGCTCAAAACTTACAGTAAGCTAGCAACAAAAATTGAAAGTTTATATGCGAGAAATATCGTTGATGGCAAATTTGCAATGCCAATTGGAATCAATCGTTGACAAGAATGTCTAGATAATTCTTGACTTCATTACAAAATAGAAAACGTTTCACTTTAACGCAATATATGATACAGTATGTTTTACAGAACACTGAAGAACTGATTTTGAATCTACCAATAAAACTGTAGCCTACATCGTAGACCCCAGTAAGGATACGTTTAGAAAACTGAAATAATGGCAAATTGTCATTACAGTTTTCTAAACGTAATAATGGCAAATTGGCAAACTGTAATAGTGGCAAAATTACTGAGATGAATATGCAGAATGTTAGTCGTTACACAACATATATTTATCTTAATTCAGAATGAACTTGATTAGATAAGCAGTCCAGAATAAAGAGGCGCAAGTCTTTTTTAATACTTTCACTGCGTACAATAGCTGCAAACAGCGTCTGTTAAATAAGAACCCTAAAGAAAATTGATACTGTAAACATGGATGGATGCTCATTTATTTAATAATCCCAAGCCTGATTTTTTGCACATCATTTTGAAAAGAAGTATGCCATTTGCATTATTTGGGCCAAATTAATGTGCAAATTGCACATTGTTAATTCAAAAATTTGGTACATGTATATCATATTTCTACCTTCAACAACAGGCTGTAGTAGAGATTCATGTTCAATACACTTGGAAAACCACAATGCTGGCATGACAATATTCTTCTTGCAGAGATCCATAGGCAGCTCTAAAATGGTACACTGTATTGGCGGATTGGCTATAGATCTTTATTAGATGACCTGGATAAAAATAAAATAGAGTATTGTAGTAAAAATACAGAGTTCATTGCATGTTTTCAAAATTATTAGCCAGCTCAATTCTTTATTCTGAAAGAAGATCGAAATGATAACCAGCATGTGTGGTGTCATGGTCGTGGCTTGCCTATCATCCTGCAGTATCAATTCAAGTTGAGACTGCAATGACCAATAAGAAAAATAGGATTTATTGATATTTGAACTTTCCACATCCGTTGACACATGGCACGAGCACACTTTATCCACATCACATTTGTTACTTGGGCTAAAGTAAAATGAGCATTCTTCACAATAGTAATGATGTACGAAAGTTTGGTGATTAAATTTCTTGTAAAAGAGGTACTTTGGTGTAAATGCATGTTCATAATAGTTAAAGTCACCCAATGCTTGATCTGTCAGACAGTTGGTGCTTCAGAACAAATGACATTAAGAGCACAAGGGACTGGTTGTGGGTCAAATCTGCACCCTCGTATATTGGCTGGTTTCCACCACTTACAAAACCATAATGCTCTTGAATACACCTTGTGTTGCTATGCGAGTTATCACTCCATCCATCCATCCCAGACATCACTACTTTCTTCAAAAGGGTCACTCCTTCAGAACTATGGTCCCACATGAAACTGTTGCAGGAATGCTCACTGTCCGAACTATCAACTAAAGCACCAGGTTCATTTAAGTCAAAATCATCAACATCCCACAATGCATCATCAGAATCTGTGGTGGGTTCCCAAATCCACCTGTGTTTAATTGGCTCAAAGGTTAGCCTTACCCTCGTTTAATGAAAAAGTTCAAATCAAAATTCCCAACAGCTTATTGATAAGGTTGAATATGTTTTCCACGAATCTTTTCTAAATCAATATAAGTTTTATTTTCTAAAGTTTTGAAACAAACAGTATAGATAAACTCTAAGCACTCTGTTTTCCATTGTTCACAGCTGACATGCTAGTGATTTCTGTAAAATATACAGCATCAACTTAGAGGATTGTATACTACAGTCCCAAAATTATACAACCCCTTCAAAACCTCAAGGTCCACCCTGCATATAACATGTATGTATCAACTTCAGGTGTAATTGATTTGAATACTGCTAGCTAGGTTTTGAAAAATATAGGATGTTCTTGTTGTTGATTATGCAAATACTCTATTAGTCCATTTTTATAATTTGTTTATATGTCCCATACTATTTTCTAAACTTGACAAAACATTTTAAGACTAAAGACCTGAAACCCACTGTCAACTTGCTCCCATGAATATATAAACTCCTAACAATATAGATTTGTTACATGGTGTCATAGTTGAATTACTAAATACCTTATACAACTTATAAATGTTGCTAAATAATTTATTTGTTGAGATGCTTTGTAGTAGATTTCTATAGATCTTAAGTAAAATATTTGCCAAAACAGTCTTGATCACACTGACAACAGTATAAACCACAATTCACAATATTACACGATTCTATAATGACCATACGAATTGGAAGCGAGTGTAAACGAACATCACCAAATTTGGTCATGTTCGTTTGACACACGATCATGCACGCTTTTTATTCATATGATCTAGGCGGCCATTTTTGAAAATCACTTCTGTTGGATATTTTCTCGGGTGTTTACACAACTTTTTTTATCGAAATTTACTGGAGAATATGGGCATTTGCTTTAGTGCATTTTTATGACGAAGATACATGGGATGTTATTCCATATTCTGACATCATTTGTGAGGATGAAAACATGCAAAAACATACACTTGAGGGATTCAAAACGTTAGTTCTATGGAGCGACGCAAAAGCAAGGGGAAAGGACAAATCATAAATTTTCTGTGGAGAATAATAAAGATTTCAGGTTAGTATTTTTAATCTTTCTGTAACAGTATACCTTTGGCAATATTTGTGGTATTTTAGGGTATAAAACAGTCATATAAACAGATCCATATTCAATGAAAAATATGTATCCTCATGAAAAATATAATATATTTTATGTTTGTTTACTAAATTGCCCTGCCAAATCCAAAATTTGGATTTGATATGGTAATTGCACCTCCCATGGCTAGCAAAGCAGGTATTTGTTTGGGTTTGGGTACTTTAAAAGATGTATTTAAATACTAATGATGTCTCATTCCTTTAGAAGATATATTTTCCCTTGAAGGCTTATCTAAAACATTTCTAAACTTCGATTTCAGGCAAACAGTTTTGAGGTGGCCTCGAACTTGGGTCTTATTAAATAAGCCTGAATCAGGTCTGGCCCATTGTACCGTGTTGCGTCGTTTTTCAAAATACATCGACCTGAACTTACCAATTCAAGTCCTGTATCATCCCTTTATATAATTATGGTGACAAGGAATCTTCTATATATCTATATAAACAGATAGCAAAGATTATTTTCTGTGATAAAAATTGTTCTCTATTTGTTTTCTCGTTTTCCTTCACCTTGATTGAAACGATCATACAGGAATTTCTCTAGGTCCTATAGGAATTCCTATAGGAAAACTAATAACATTCCTATTATATTTTGGCCCAATTTCCTATAGGAATTCCTACAGGATCGATCCTATAGGAAATTGGGTCAAAATCTAATAGGAATTCCTATAGTATTTTTTTAGCAAAGTCAGTCTCACGAAGATGATATTGATTCATTGTGCAATGATGAATGCAGACATAAAAAAGAACCTGCTACTTAAAGAAAGGATCAAGATGCTGGAAATGGAAAACAAAAGCCTTGATGACCACATTGAAGATGGCAATGGTAAGCTTGAGTTATATTTATTATAGTGGTGTTGAGTGCAGTAAACTGTATTTATGGAAATATAGTCACGAGTGTAGTCACCCATCTTTGTGTGGTCATTTGTGGTTTTCTGGTGTTCACGTCTTTATGCCCATTTTTTATCCAAACCCATTTGCTAATACTGTATCAGCTGCTCTTTTCAGTTTTCCAAAATTGTGTACTACTACATTCACCATCCAATGTGGAAGAATTGTCTGAATTGCTGATTACTGTTAGCGATAGCCAATTCTTAAACTGAATGTTTCTGTGATCCATAGCAATTCAATATTATCAACCTAAGCTATTTGTATATTATTTTGTAGATTTAAAAACCTCATTAAGAAAGCTGAGGAGGTATATGTCTTCCTTGGAAGGTTTTGACAGAATGTCACCTTCATCAACATCTTCGCCTGTACCAATTAGCAACTACCCATCAACCAACCTGTTTCCCAGGGTCTCACCTTCGCACAACCCCCTGCTGCGGAGAGACCCTGGTACTGTCTGGTCACATGAGTCAAAGTCGTCTGCTATACTCAGTAGGGGTAGGCGATCCAGTCTGTTGACATCGCGTTGATAAACAAAACAATTATCCCATATATGGTAATGAAACTGTTCATCTAATTATAGAATTTCTGTTATTGTTCTGAGTTTGTTTAACAATTTATACTAAAATTCAATTTACTGACGAATTTCCTGATATTGAAGTCTGACTTAGATTATTTGTTAACCGAATAAAATTAGAGTTCTAAATATATTTTTGCGCGAAGTCGAATGCTGCTAGCTTTTAACCGAACGGATATGTCGGGCAGCAGAGCCTAAGATTTGTAAACAATACAATTACAAGTTTCAAATTAAATCCTTCAAACGAGGATATTAATATCTGCTGCAGCATTGTAAACCAACCACTATCATTTAAAAGATCTGTTTAAAGGACGCTGTTTTAGTCTAATATATAACCATTTAGTTTTATATCCTTGGAATTATTATTAATACAATAAGCTTTCTCGCATATTATCGTCTACAGACTACACATAAAGATCGTGCCGGTCATACGGCACAGAATCGTCTTGCTGTAGCTGTTTACCAACTAATTGTTAGATTCCGCTGTAAGGAGAATGTGTGTATCAATTTCGTGAACTATAAATATTATATGGCTGTAAAAGTTTAACACATAAAGCTTGAATTATTTGTACAAACTGAATTTTGCATACAAACTGACTTTGGGTCAAATAATAAATGAAAAAGAATCGAAAACAATACGAGTAAAGAAAAGTAAATCGTACAAGTTAATTAATATGCACTACTCATATAAACTCTGCCCAACGTACCCACCCTAACGACAAATTAATCTACATCCCAAAATCTGGGATGTCACATGACCAGACAGTAACAGGGTTTCGGCGGAGCAGCTGTTGGGGGGCGTGGCGGAGGTGAAACCCTGGGAAACAGGTTGCCCATCAACTCCATCTAGCAGATATTTGGCATCTATTGAATGTTCACCTGTTGGACCTGGGAGATCCACCTCTCTGGAGTCCAGCCCTTCAACCATGCCAAACACCAACACTTCCCCTATACCAACTGCTGTGTGTCAGAGTCCCACAAGTGGACTGCCAGATGGAACAACTACACATAGCCCTCTGGATTGCTTGGATCAAATGACAGATACCAATTTATCCTTTTGGGACTAAACATATCTATTTTGCAGCATGTTGATTTTATGAAGAAAAAGTATTGTTAATGTTGTACACTTCCTCTCTATTTTTTCTAGAGCATGCAAAAACTGTACAGTGTTCAAATATGCCACCCCAGGTTATCGAAGAAGATGTTGTAAAAGCAATTAAGTTCAAACTTAATAATGAGAAACAAGCATTTTTGTTCCAAAATACTATAGTTTTTGTTCCAAAATACTATAGTTTTCAGGTCAAATTCATTTTTGTAAGGGTGGTCTTTCGCAAGATGCTAAATAGGCTGAAACCCTCAAGCGAATGATAGATCAAACTTAATTGGGTGGATCCACCAATGATATTTGTCTTTTTCTATTAAAAATTTTGTAATAATTTTTAACCTCCGGATTAGTTCTGTAAATAGTTTTGTATATAGTTACTGTGTGACGCCCCTTGTGGAAACCAGCTACTGTTGTTCGAGGCCAGCGTGTTTAAATAAAGTTTTACATACATACATACATACATTATATGTGTTATAGTGGTCGAGTCTAGTCATTATAAGAGTTATAATGGTCGAGTCTAGTCATTATAAGAGTTAGTGGTTGACTAGTCATTATATGAGTCATAGTGGTTGACTAGTCATATGGGTTATAGTGGTTGAATAATCTTCATATGGGTTATAGTGGCTGACTAATCATTATATGAGTCATGGTGGTTGACTGGTCATTATACAAGTTATAGAGGTGAGTCTAGTTCCCAAGCCAATGGAGCAAAGTGCCGTTCCGGGCGATAGCCTGGGGTGAGGGTACTAATTCCACTTGGCTATTTATTACACCAGTGGAAAAAAATAAAGCTATGTGAAACCAAAGGGACTTTATAAAGAGGAGCCATGAGCCAAATTTTATCACTTTTGTTTTATATAAAAGAATAGGAAGGGATATATGAGCGAAAAAAGTAAAATATAAGGCAAGTTTGTTATAATTGTTGATGTATTTGTTCGTGGCATAGTGGCATTGTTGCTCTAAAAACTGTTGCTTTATATAAGTAGTCAGTTTTGTTTAATTCCAATTTATATATCCTATATTTTATGTTGCAAAAGGCTTGAAATTAAAAGGAAAGCGGAACCATTTTTACGAGAGAATTGTATACTTTTAACAGCACGATTTGATTTACAAAAAAACATAGGTAAAATTATGAGGAAGTGGTCCATATGTTAAACTCTCTTTTGTCGCATGAGTTTGCGTTGAAAAAAGAGCAAGAGGTAGCCGTCAAAGAGTTACTGAAAGGAAATGATGTTCTTGCCATCTTGCCGACTGGATTTGGGAAAAGTTTGATCTTTATTGTGTTTTTGCTTGCACACAGTAATTTGATGAGACAGACTGAATTATGTGCTTGTAGAGACAGCATTCTTGTGGTCTCTCCTCTGAAACGTTTCTGACCAGATTTCAGAAGCAGTTTCATTTAACTACTCTGCAATTGAGCTCTCAAAGGAAACGATGTACTTGTAAAGTATTATATTTTATCGATTTGCAATTTTTGCATTAGATATGTAACAACAGACGTGGATATTTCTCATAAATAAATCATAAGTATTAAAATTATACTCGAGATTTCCATCTGTAAATATATAACTTCTGTTTAGAAGTGCTAGGGGCAAATTGTCAAAGGCAAAGGACAAGAAAGCATTCAGAGAAGCTTATGGAAGCTTACAGTGCTGAGGTCTATGTGCAAACAAGGTAAGCTACAGTAGTTCATTTTTATTCTGTCCGGACTATTACTGTATATAACATGCCCAAATACACACAACCTGTCTAAATGCTAGGCGATTTAATGCTCACATTGTATTTTTTTATAGCTCAGGGGCCCTCTCAGATAAGGGCTTCTCTGGTAAGCTCTTGCTCACTGTGTTAAGCAGAGAGTCTTCCCCCATTGACCAAGTTAATGTTGTAATGTCATTTGCTACATTTCTACAAAATTATACCACCTAATAATTATACCACATAATCCATATAAACATTAGGTATATTTTCCTACATGTGTCCCGCATTGCATTGCAATTCATTGCGACATAAGCACTTCTAAGGTCTATTTTACTACAATCAATCTAAAAGTCAATCTCCTTTCTGGGCAGATTGCATTTGATTATAGTTTTGAAAAGTTCAAATATTTAAACTTTGTGCAATGTTTAATTAGATGTAACTATTTTTCTTTAAGGTACCCCAGTCTTAGCTCTAACTGGTACAGCAAACCAAGTATAAGGAAATAATTGTGAATTCTTTGAAAGCCAATGGATTGAAGAAGATTGTGATTGCAACACCAGCACTTAGTATGGGTGTCAATTTTCCTGACATAAGATTTATTGTCATGTATGGACCACCGAGAGATATGTTAGACATGCACCAAAAAGCTGGAAGAGCTGGACGTGATGGATTATTCATCTGACATTTTGATTTACTATTATGGTCAGCAGGTATCACATGTTGACAAAGACATCAGAGAGTTTCTGGCTGCAACAAATTGCGTACGTGTAGCAGCATATAAGGTGTTTGAGGAAGGTGTAATTCCCTTACTACCTGCACACAGTTGTTGTAATTTTTGTGCCATGTTATGTCATTGTAATGAGGATGCTGGTACCTGTGGAAAAATTGCTACTCCATATGAACTGATTGTAAAGGATGTGCCTGGCTCTCAAAATTTATATCGAAATTTATTGGGTTGACATGTCATGGTTTTTCAGAACAAGTTATTTTGGATGTTGTTGAAAGCTGTCAAGATATTTTCTGTTGAGGATGTCTTAACTTATTCACCCATATAAAAAGTCAAGCTGTGGAAATTCTTTGAATTATTAGTGAAGTTTTTAATGATATTGATGAATTGCCCTTGATTGCTGGCCTTGGCTATTCAGATGATGATGGTCAACACTTTACTATAGAGAATTTGCTGTCACAGATATTGATCTTAATGAAGAGGTATTTGATTTGGACATAGTAAAATAAGTTTATCACAGTATTGTGTATACTATATTGTGTATTACTATATTATATGCAATTTATATAATGTAGAAATAAAATACAATTTATTATTTGTTTTCATGGCACATAGTAGACCCTTCCATTGTTAAGTACATAAGTGTACATGCTGGGTAAGCATATCAAAACTATGAAAATAACACTCGATCATCATGTTTTTAACTTCTGTTTTTATCATCTAGTATGCTCTTTAATTAATCCATTAATGTGCAAGACTCTCCCACTGACATCTTCTGTTATAAAGGAGAGTAAAGTAATAAATTTGAGGGAATATTTCAGCTTTAATGGGTTAAAATGAAAGGGTCTACTGTGTGCTAGATTCAATGCAAAGAGCAAATTTAAAGCTCTGGTTGTTTTGGGTCTCAATTATCATAATCATAAGATCTATGGTCTAGTTCATATGCATATGCTTGGAAATATCAAGAAAATTTGGGAAGATTTGTCAGAAAATACATTAAATTCAGGTTATTTAATTACAATCCTCAATGAAAATTCAGGCAAACTTTCAACTGTCCCCCTCCCCCTGGAAATTATCGGCCTTGAATGCCTATGGTCTAGTTCAAAACATGAAAGTGGAAAATGTTTATTCACACAATATCAGTATGAAGAATAGAGAATATTCTTATAGTTAAATCTTATTTAAATCGTGCAGTGGTTCTCAAGTTTTAATAAGTGAAATAATCTATGAATGTAAATCTCTGAAATTTAAATATTTAAGCAGGCTTTTTGGAAATTTTGAAAATGATGGATGCACTGGTCTGCCTTTGTGATAAGTAAATGCATCTATTGTGATTAAATCTTTGGTGATATGTTGGACAGAAGGATAGGAGTTACCCTTTGTTTGGTAACCTATGGCTGATTTAATTCCACAATCTTTGTCAATACTGGTTAGAATACGTTCCATTTCATCCACTGTGTTTGCTAGTCGGGCAGCTGATGCTTCATTTAGATTAGCCCCAAGTGACCTCCACATAGTCTTCACAATCTTGTTCATTTGCTCCATTCTGAGGTCAAGGGGAATGTTGCCTGCTTTTGTTCCATGTTTATTATAAAATATATTCCATTTCAAAGAGTGTGCATCCTTCTTAGACAGAATTGCAACAATCTTGACCAGGTATAGGAGGAGGACTACATAAGCATACTTGCTCTTCTTGTTTGCTTTGAACAACAACAGGCAAACCTTGTAGACTTCAAAAAGTCTTTCACCATCACCTTCTTTAATTCCACCTTGATAATCGAACAAGATAAATCCAAATGCAATCTTAGATCTGCGGTAGTTGTAAAGGCAGTCTTTGCATTTTTCTTTTGCTACCATCTCCACTGGTGGTTTCTGCACATGATCATCTATGTCTGACTCAGCTTGTTGATGTTTATTAGTTTCATGCCTATATAAGAAAAGTATAATATTGTCTAAATGTCTTGTGATACAGTGTAAACAGTTTACACTGTATCACATGCAATATATCTACTGTATTTTACGTTTCATAGACAGTTTTTGCAGACAACATAGTATAAAGATACTTTATACTTATTTGTGTACACATACTTATTTCTTGTTGTTTTAGCTGAAAAGACAAGGCCACACGAGCATCTACAATGATAGAATCCAAATTAATCTCTTTCACCACTGCTTGCTTCATATTTCGAAAATATGACATTATGAACAGTAATCTCATGTCTGTAATTAAATAAAACATGATATGGCAACACATTAATACAACTTGTGTAATGTGTAATAATTTTTCTCATTAACCCATTAACCAAGACTGATTCCCCTCAACAAGTAAAATTATCTGTTGTTAGTAAAATATTATAAAGTTGGGTGCATTTGGCCATTGCAGCATTAATAGGTTAATGTGGCAAGACGCACGCGACATCAATTACTTCGACGAAGAAACGTTCAAATTAGAACTTTCAATTAAGGTGGCTCGATATAGTAATCACAAAAACCTTATTAAAAGAATCGCGAAAACAAAACTTCATACTCTATGAACAAATCTGTGTGACCATTTGTGCGCATGGGAATATTAACGAAAGAACTTACAAAATGATCTGAGGTAAGCAGTTGCTCGCGTCATCTCGCGCCATTGCGCATGTTATGTACGGGTTTCATGTCCATTGCTGATGTCATTAAAAAATTCCATTTTTGAAAAACAATGCGCTATATCTCATTATTAGGTCTGGTGACCTATGTTCAAATTTTGCATGCTGTATTGCACTGCAAAATCTTTCCTTGTACCAAAAATAAAAACATTCTGTAATGCCAAACAACATTTTTCCCTTTTTCCAAAAAATGGCATTACAGAATTTTTTTATACTTTGCTTATTGTTAGTCTGTCTTGCAAGTAAAATAATGCACCAAAAAAATTGGGGGTCACCGTGCTTCTTTTCCAAGTGAATTTCGTACGCATGTGTTGCCATAGCAATGAACTAAGTGTTACTAAAACTAACATAATTTGAAAGTAGAAACATCAAAATATATGAAAACCCTGATAGCTGATGAATAAAACCTATTGTTGATCATCTGAATTTTTGAAAACTGTATCGAGCCACCTTAAAGCTTATTTAATCTCAATAATTGGATTTCTTCACGTTTTCAGAAATTTGTTTGAAATTATTTTATTCAGTTCTTTGTACATTAATAATAATAATATTTATTTCATCGATAAAATACATATTGTATGTTACATGGTAAAACTTTCTTCTTCTACTTCTAATTACAATTATTTTTGTTAAATTATTTTCTGAAACCTAGATTGCCAACTCATGTTTAAAAATTAGCCGATTCTTAAAACAGTTTTTATACCTAGTGGTGTTAATCTTTGGCTTAGGGATATGTTCAGTCCTGAGATTGTATCCAGTATTTCTTATCTTCGGCAAGAATTCATATAATGGATGGTTCTCTAATTTCCTAACCTTGTTAAAAATCCTTTTATCTTGTTCATTTAACAATAGTTTGACATCAATTGGCTTAGATGTATAGCCACGCTTTTTACAGCGTTCTAAAAACTGCTGAACACTATAAAGTTCTGCATTAGACGCTCCATACACTGACAATCCATATTAATGCTTGTGATCAGACCAATAATGAATCTAATCAAGATTTCTCGCCATGTTGTACTTATCATCCTGTTTTGTGGATTTAACTTTTCTCAGTTATTTCATGAGAGAAGTAACTTTGATCTTACGAGATGGTCGAACTTTCATGACTCTAATTTATCATTCATGGCAACTCGCACAGAGAACAGTTATCGTGTTTGTTATATTCAACCATACAGTCACAAGAAATTTCTCAAACGAAGAATTCCCTATACTCGTAATGGCACGGCTTCTTTTAATCCTGAAATACTTGTACTAAGTTTAAGTGGTGACATTCATGCCAATCCAGGTCCAATAACATATCAAACTGATCAGCAAAAGTCGAAGAAAAACAACTCAAACGACAACAACGCACACTCTAGTCCAGCGCGAGCTCCAACACTGTGTAGTGATTTACCAAGTGGATTTCGCATCACTCAATGGAATCTCCGAAGCTTAGCACCAAGGATTAATAACACCAAACTTGATGAAATAAAGTTAATTCTAAGGCACCCAGACAGCGAAACACAAATTCTAGGTGTTATGGAATCTTGGTTAGATGACACTATTGATGATTCACGCATCAAAATCAATGGTTATACACACAAAAGGGCTGATAGATCCTCGAAAGCATTACCAATTGATAAAAACCATGCAGGTGGGATTATTGTTTACATTAAAGAGGATATTCCATATTTTAGAAGAAACAACCTTGATTCGAATGATGTCGAATCAGTCTGGTTGCAACTCTATCCTCCTTATTAGAACGGCTCACCTATTTGTGTAGCATATAGATGTCCCGAGTATGTCTCATCACAATGGATTGAAAATTTTGAAATGCAAGTGAATAATGCTTATGTGGAAGGTCATCAACTCACAGTGATGGGAGATTTCAACATTGATGTTCTGAAAGATACCAGCGACTTGCAACTTTGGCTGGAAACTATGAGTGACTTACATCTTCACCAGATTGTTAAAGAACCAACAAGAGTTACTGAAACTTCATCGACACTTTTAGATCACATCTTTACATCTGTCACACACATCTATTAAATATCGTTGCTACAAGAACTTTAATGAAGAAAACTTTTGTAAAGATTTGTCTGAAGTCCCTTTACTATTGGTTTATTGGTTTATTTATTTGCCCAAAAAAAAAAAGAAAGATTAGCTATTTACAAGATATTAATAAAATAAAGTCGGCGAGGAGACCTCAAGAAGCTTAGAGCTTGTGTAAAGAGGCCACCTCATCTCAAAAATTCAAAGTTAAATATTTAATTAATCAGTATAATTTAGGGTTACAGACATATATAATATGAAATTGAATTAAGTTACAGACACATATAATGAAATTGAAACATAATAAAGTTAAGAGAGAAAATTTACGAAAATATAAAATAGATTTTCCAATAATTTTTTATATTGTTACTGAATATTCGATAAACATGGTCATAGCATATCAGAGTTAGCTGTTCCTTATTCGTTAAGCAGAAAATTACGAAGTTGCATCTTGAAAGACGAGATTGTGTTTATCACAGTTATATTTGTAGGTAAAGAATTCCAAATATTTGGTCCTGAGTATAAGATTGTGAACTGCTTGATATTAGTTCGACAAGCATGAGATCTATAGTTACCGGCAAATCTGGTGTTATAACCATGTATTTGATTGTTTGTTGTAAACAGATTATCAAAGCAGGTTGGCAACATGCAATGTTGATATAAAAACATAAACTTGCCAATGTGAAATGTATTTAACTTAAATATATCCAATATTTTGAGTTGTTTAAAAAGTGGATCAGAGTGCACGGTATTCGGAATTTGTAAGAATACGTACAGCTCGTTTTTGTAAAAGGAGAATTCTATTGAGGTTGGTTACATAAGTGGAAGACCATACAATATTACAATAAGTAAGATAGGGATAAATAAGTGTGTAGTACAAGGATAATCTTGTTGCGGATGACAGTAGATATCGTGATCGGTAAATAATTCCAACAGACTTGGCGATTTTATTGCAAATATAATTAATATGTTCCTTCCATGACAAATGTTCGTCTATATATACTCCTAAAAATTTTATATATTGTTTTTGGGTGATCATTTGATTGTTATATTGGATAACTAGATTTAAATTAATTTTCTTTTGTCTCGGCCAATGAAAAATGATATAATTTGTTTTACTGATGTTCACAGACAATTTATTTGACTTCATCCAGATATCCAGCTTTGAAGTTCACTGTTCAAAACAAATTCAAGTTGCTTGATATCGGAATTTGAATAATATATACTAGTGTCATCAGCAAAAGATAAGATTTTGACAGTTCTAATGCATTCGTAGATCATTGATATATAAAATAAAGAATAATGGGCCTAAAATAGAACCTTGCGGAACTCCACATTTTAATCTTTCCATGGAGGAACAGGTTTCATTATATTGAACAAATTGTTCACGATTGCAGAAATAGCTCTTGATCCATTGGAGTGCAAAGCCTCTTATACCATAATGTTGTAATTTAGTAAATAATATTTCATGATCTAAGGTATCAAAAGCCTTTGAAAGATCAATGAACACTCCAGCAGCTATCTGATTCTGATCAATGGCCGTGGCAACGTTATTTATTAGAGAAACAAGTGAATGCATAGTAGAATGGTTACTGCGAAAACCAAACTGAAATCTATACAAAATTTCACATTGCTCAATGAATGATGTTAACCTGATTTGCATAACTTTTTCAAATAATTTTGAAAAGTTTGTCAGGACTGATATAGGTCTATAGTTTGTAAAGAAACTTTGATTTCCAGTTTTAAAAATTGGTATAATTTTAGCGATCTTTAGTTTACTTGGAAAGACCCTTTGGATAAAGAGAGATTTATAACATTAACAAGAGGTTCTACTATTAGGTCAATAGATTTTGTGATTACATACATGGATAGATTATCATAACCAGGAGCTTTAGCTGTTTTAAAAGAGTTACAGATTTCTAAAAGCTCAATTACATTTGTTGGATGAAGTGAAATAGATTCTTCGCTATTTGAATTTAGGAAAGAAAGAAAAGAGTTTGGGGTCTCAGGAATCTTACTTGCAAGATCAGGGCCAATGTTAGCAAAATATTTGCAAAACCTGTTAGCAATGTCTTTAGGATCAGAGAGAAGGGTGTTATTTGATATAAACGAGGAAGGCAGTGAGGTTTTTGTTCTACGTTTATTAATTACTTCGTTTATTAGCTTCCAAGTTGTTTTGTGATCGTTTTTTGCAGTTTCAAATTTATTCTCATAATATGTTTTCTTAGCAATCTTAATCAAATGAGTAAGCTTGTTTTTGTATTTCTTGTATTGTCTTTCTTTGACAGGACTTCGTGAAATAATGAACTTTTTATAGAGTTTATTCTTTTTCCTAACACAGGTTAATAGCCCTCTTGTCATCCAAGGTGTTAATGGTTTGTTCGAGTTTTTTGCTCTAACTGATTTAGAAGGAAAGCTAAGATCATATAATTTAGAAAATTCATACTGAAAAGCATCGAAAGCACTGTCTGCATCTTGATTAGGGAGATTTTCCCAATTGACATTAGTAAGATGTGAACGAAATTTAATAATATTGCTGTCGCTAAAGTCCCTAAATATGGTCTTTTCAGCACTTTTGCGAGGGGGAGGAGTTTCTGAAAAGACATAAACAAAGACCGGTAAATGATCTGACAGGTCATTAATAATAATTCCACTGAATAAATTTTGTGTCAAATGGTTGGTAAAAATATTGTCGATAAGCGTTGCCGAATGTGCTGTGATGCGCGTCGGCATACTTATTAGAGGCAAGTACATATGGGAAAACAGATTTTCGACAAATTCATTAGTTGCGGAATGCGCGTTTAAGCAGTACATATCTATGTTATAATCTCCCATTATGTAACAGTGCTTGTTGTTTTTTGAAATGGTAGAAAGAATTTCATTAAACTTATCCAAAAATAAAGATAAATTTTGGTTTGGTGATCGATAAACTACACCAACTACAATGTTCTTGCTATTTGGTACGAATATTTCAACAAACAACGACTCAATCATATTTGGATCTGAAAAGTTACACTCCGAGCATATTCGATATTCAAGATCATTTCGCAAGTACAAACCCACCCCACCGCCGGACCTCGCAGTTCTATGACAAGACAAAAAGTTATATCCAGGGAGATTAACTCTGTCTGATGTAGTATCATTCAACCAGGTTTCAGAGATACCTATTGCAGTGAAAGATTGGCGACTATTTGCTGCAAGAGATTTTAGATCATCAAAGCTACTGAGCAAACTACGAGCATTTACATGCAGGAGCGAAAAGCTAGCATTTTCTTGTTTTGATTCAAGGATTGCGTTGACCTCGTCCTGAACCATATAACTGCTGGTAGGAGAAAGCGCGGAAAAAGTAAAATTCGGATCTAGATTCTGCGTTAGGTAATCTAAATGAGATTCGTCAATTGGATTGAATAATAAGGTATCGAGGCGGTCCGCATCAAAGTGCAGTGGACCATGAGCCATTTCGTACAATGCAATATTAAAAGAACAATCATCTAAGTGATTAAAAGGGAGAACTGTCAGGGAATTTTGATTTATGTTACAGGGCATGTTAAAATTTTTTTAACACCATTAAATTTACTTATCTTGTTTATGACACATTTAGTCCTTCTAGATCACTTAAATTGTTGATGAAAATATGACGACTCTCTTCATTCTTTCTTAGGTATATTTTAGCGTTTTTCACCCAACAAAACTTGAAGTTATGCTGTTTTGAGAACCGTTTAGCTTCGGCGAGAAGATTTTGTGTTTTCGGCGTAAGATGTTCCATGACCAAAACATTACAAAGGGAAGCGTCTGACGAGAGGCCCAAGGCTTCAGATTTTACTTTACTCGCTTCTTTTCGTTGTCGAATAACTTCATCTTTGACCACTCTTCGAACAAATTTACAGACGATAGGTTTCGGGCCTGTAGCGGATGCATTTCTGTACGGGACTCGATGTGCTATATCGATATCGTAGGCTTTTACTTCTACACCCATTCCGTTAAATAGTCGAACGCATAACTCAGTCGACATGGCAGCTGTTTCTCTTTCATTACATTCGGGAACACCGAGAAGTTTGACGTTGTACTGATAACTGTACTTTTGAATATCATCTATAGCATCTGAAAGTTCATCTGATTTTTTTGCCACTCCTTCGAGACGTTTATTTAGTCGTTTGAATTCTTTCTCGGCAAACTCACGGAAGCGACTCATATCGTCGACTTGGTTTCCAAGGAAGTTAAGACTTTTTTCTGCCTCGCTATCCGATAGATTGACGGTCTTATCGTTGCAAACACGCGGCAATTTGGCGAGTTTCTTGTCCATAGCTTCTTGAAAAGATTTGAAATCTTTCTGTAGGATTACGATTTGACTTTTAAGTGAATCGTTTTCTATCTTAAGAGATTTGATAGTCTCAGGCATTTCAGAATTCGTTATTGACGGAGCAAAAAATACACGTCCGTCCCGTTCAATGAACGGAGGTTGTCCCTTGGAATACAATCGATATATTTGATGATGTTGATGATGCTTTAAATGCACGGTACAACTTATTTCTCGATGTCATTGACAAACATTTACCTTGGCGAGAAAATAGAGTAAAAAAACAACCTGATTGGATGACTGGCGAAATAATCCAGTGTATGGCCCAAAGGGATCATTTCAAATCAATCAACGATATGGGTAATTACAAGACTCTTAGAAACCGTTGTGTCTCGTTAATTAGGGATGCAAAAACATATTATAAAACATGCGTTGAAAGGTGACTCAAAGAAACTGTAGCAATATCTGTGTGACATTATTGCAACCAATGTTAAAACTGTTCCGTAAAGTTTGCAAAACGACTCGGATCACTCTACTATATCAGACTCTCAAGGTATGTGTGAACATTTCAATAACTTTTTCTCCACCATTGTTAACAAGTATATTGCGAATCAAAAATGTTCCAGTAATTTTGATAAATTAACGGAAATGGTCAACTCCAACATTGACGATGATGTAAAGTTTAGTATTCCGCTACTAACCGAAGAGGAAGTTAGCAATTATTTACGTAACTTGGACACACACAAAGCAACTGGACTTGACGGCTTAAGTTGTAAGATTTTAAAGATGTCAGCCAATTTGATAGCTCCATCATTGACCAAGGTGTTCAATAAAAGTTTAGAATGTGGCATATTTCCAACAAAATGGAAAACATAAAAAATAATCCCGGTTTATAAATCTGGTGCCCAGTCTGATGTCAACAACTACAGACCCATTGCCATACTCTGCGCTGTCAGTAAAGTACTTGAGCATCATGTTCATAATAATTTTTATCAGTTTCTCGCGGGTCATAATTTATTACATCATGTCCAGTCTGGTTTTAGGAGAAATCACTTGTGTGAAACGGCATTATGCAAACTTGTAAATATGTGGACATCCAATATGGAGAGCGGCCTCTTAAATGGAGTCGTATTTATTGATCTTCACAAAGCTTTCGACATGGTAGATACAAATGTGATGATCTGACACTAACATGATTTAAGTCGTACTTGCAAGAGAGGAACCAACTTGTACAGTTCCGAGGAACTTTATCATCAAAGAAATCGTCCCAGTATGGTGTCCCCCCGGGAAGTATTCTGGGTCCTGTTGTTCATAGCATTTATCTGTATGCTGATGATTTGACGATTCCTACTGGTGCTAGAACAGTCGAGGAACTTAATGTTAAATTAACTGAGGATATGGCAAACGTTCAGACGTGGTGTACCAATAACAACATGGTAGTAAATAACAGCAAGACAAAGGCAATGATGATAACAACTTATCAGTGTGCAGCCACACTAAATTAAGACTTACAAGTAGAATTTAAAGGAGTTCAGTTAAAAAATACAGACAACGAGAAATTACTTAGTGTTGTTATCAATGAACATCTATCCTGGAAACAACAGATCGACAAAGTAGCAAAGTCTCTGAGAAAAGGAATACATCTTTTGAGACAGATTAAGTAGTATTTACCAATTGGTCACAGAGTAATTTATTACAAATGCTTTTTGCAACCTCACATTGACTATTGCTGCACAGTTTGGGGACAATCAAGTCATATTACTCGCATACATAAACTGCAAAAGTTGGCTCTGAGAGTTATCTATGACAAACCAAGACTAACATCTTAAACTAACAATTAGAGAGAAGACTTTGCCATACAGTGTCACTATCTTGTATAATAGTTTACCACTTGAGATAAGACAATCAACAACTCTTTTAAAACAAAAGTGTACATATACTTTTTAGGATACAAGTATATAGAAAAATATAGATTAACGTAGTAGTTTTTCAATTTGTACTTTGTCTGTGTTACTGTTCTAGTTTATGTCATGTAAGTTTAACATGTATTTTAGTTAAGTAGATAATAATAGGACAGAAGGCCCAGTGTAAGATTAGCTTTTATAAACTGGTTTTTGTAATTTACCTTCTTTAAATAAAGTTTATTATTATTATTATGAAAATAATGATTCTGTAGTCAACCAGTACATCTGGAAATGGCTTGAAATACCAATATCAGGAACACTGAGTACTGTCTATCTAACACGTAACAAATTTGGTCAGAGTATATATCCGCCATTGGTAAAATTTATCCAGTGCCAAGCAGTTCTTCATACAGCTTTAAAAACCTCTCCTAATGAATCAATTAACGAACTATGGAAATCTACTAATACCCATACTAATATTCAATACGACATATATAACTCTACCAAGGAAGTGCTAAAAGATTTTCGTTCTGCACATGAAGATAAACTCCAAAATCAATTGACCTGTCAAGGCTCCTTTTTCTCCAGCGTTACCAAGTTCTCCTTAGCACAGCTCAACAAGGTGTGGTCTTCTGCACAATCTAAACTGCCTAAAAACATTTATAACTTTACTATACACTATATTAACAATTCTCTTCCGAACATGCAGAAACCTTAACAGATGGGGAATATCTTCAAGTTCAGAATGTACCTTTTGTCTCAGTCCAGAAACACTGTCACACGTGGTTGCTGGATGTCAATCCTATCTTGACAGTTTTACATGGAGGCACAATTCAATCCTGAACTTTCTTGCCAATACACTACAAACTGTAGATGGTTCTAATCTCTTCACTGATATACCTGGATTCAAAAGTCCATCAATACTTACTGGTGATGCATATCGTCCAGATTTATTGTTGGCATGTTCAAATGGTACCCTCTTTGTTGTCGAGCTTACCATCGGTTATGAAACAAACCTCGAAAACAACGCTAAACGTAAAGAAAATAAATATAAATAATTATTAGTAAGACAGCAACGTCAATATTTTAACCAAGTTAAATTTATAAATCTCTCTATGAGCTCCCTAGGTGTGTTTGCAAAAGAGTGCTCTACTTTTTTAAGTATGTTAGATGCTGTTGGTCTAGATAGAAACCACCAAATGTATTGCATTAGAAAAATTATGACCATTGCCATTAGAACTACTTATTATATCTTCTGCTGTCAAAACAAAGAATGGGGAAATCCCAAATTATTAGCTATTTGAAATATTTGGTTGATTTGTATAAAAATATATATATTTGCATGTTACATTTATTGCATTAGAAAAATTATGACCATTGCCATTAGAACTACTTATTATATTTTCTGTTGTCGAAACAAAGAATGGGGAAATCCCAAATTATTAGCTATTTGAAATATTTGGTTGATTTGTATAAAAATATATATATTTGCATGTTACATTATTTAGAGTTAAATTGGCCAATTGTAAGTTACCTTAATAAGCAAGATTTACAATTGTATGTATGTAGAAAGAAAAACATTTAATAAAGTTTCCATTATTATTATTATTAGATAAACAATTGAAGACACCTTTATCTTGCCATATTTAATGGTTTATGATGTGCAATATGGATTTCAATTTCTATACTTACTTAACTCTTGATGAATGGATAATATACTTCTTTTCACACCCGTTAAAACGGCACATAAACTGTTGAGCATGAGGAGTGTTAAGGCTGATTTCCATTCAGTGCAAAATGTTGTGTGATGTCAGGAATTTCATAATTTCATATAAAAAGTCCAAGTATTCCTGCAATAAGTTTTATGCACATAGAAATTTGCTTAACTGGTTAGTGTGCATGACTCCATTGTCTGGCATTTATATCAAATCACATGCAATTTTAATTTCATCAGCTAAAAGATAGGCCTGAATGGTTTTATGCCACTCAGAGGGTTAATTAATTTCAAACAGCATTGCATGCAATTCAACAAAATGTGAGATTTGTAATGTTACAGGCACATATAGCAAACCAGCAAGTTTTAGAAAATATTTGAAAACAAAAACAATAAGAGTACAAAGACATTCAAGAACTTCTTGATAAATTCTTAGATTAGGACTTTCAATAGACCTTAGAGGCATATTTTTGCATAAAAAGCTGGCTACATGTTGCATCACCGAGTGGCCCTACTGGTCGTCTCTATACTGTGGTAATGTTTTCAAATTCAAAGACTCACAAACAACTTTGTACGGACACTGTCTTTCCAGGGACACCAATAGTGCCAACCCGGTCCGATATATTTACCATCCATGTTTGACATACTGGACATTTTCATAAATGATTCACATATGTGTGCATCGACTTCAGAATGATGAAAATCTAAATACTCGTTATAATGTTGTTCTATGCCTTTGGGTGTGTTTGTTTTGTTGGTTCTGTTCATGCTGGCTCGAGATGTCCCAATCTCAGATGATGAAGAATGACTTGTAAAAGTGTCAAATTCGACCTAAAAATAACATACTTAGCAATGCACCATTACGGATCCTACTTTATTTTATTCTGTCTAACACCTGGCAATTTTACTCAGTAAGGGGAGAGTGCTAGCACTACTCAATGGTTTAATTATATATCTATACTTTTACTTACCATAAACAAATTAAATTTGGCATGCCAATCTGTTAATTTTGTAGTACCATCCAATCTATCCCATGCATCATCTCCATCCTGGAAGGTCCATTTTGTGTTTCTTGCTCTTTCCTCAAAAAGCTGATCTCTGTGCAGTGGAACAGTTTCTAAAATGACATTTCCCTCAGAGGTAGTGCAGCTGGGGACATATTTCTTTTGATTATCCTGGATAAGCTGAGCAATCTCACTTGCCACATTGGGGTTAGCAAACTGAATACCAAGGCTAACACTAATAAAATAAATTATCTGTATTCTCATATGCTGTACTAATTGAAACAACTTAATTTGCACTCCATGCAATATGGTCAGCTATTACAATTAATACATCATTCACTAATTAGGTCATCATGGATATACTTATATAATTGACCTGGGAGCCTCGCTCTCAAGAATCAAGACCAGTGGCAGCGCCACAGGGAGGACATGCCCCCCCAATTATGTTCAAGATAAATTTTCTAATTTGTCCAAATACGATGAGAAAAGTGTGTGTGTATGTGGGGGGGGGGGCAAGCTACGTTTGTAGCAGCGAACGAGACCTAGCCAACAATATAGAACTCAGCAAATTAGTGGAAATATTTAAGCTTGCCAAACCCCATAAGTTTCTCTTGTGAATTGGTTTATGATTATACAGATGAACTATTAATTGATATTCTTCCCAGGCCATATTCATAGGTATAGGTATTCTGTATAATCTTGCCCCCCAAAATGCCGATCAGAGACTCTAGATTTAAAAAAATTTACTGCAGGAGTATGCCCCCAGACCCCCCTAGAGGTGTCTCACACCTTCAACGCTCGATATCCTCCTCACTTTAACTACCCTGGCACCACCACTGGTCAAGACAAAAGCCAATTGATGCCCACAATTAATAGAATGAACCTCTTGGGTTTAGAGGAGAAGAGCTTTGTGACATAATTATCATGCATGAGGGTAATAATAGATGACAAGTCAGCAATTATTTTGCAAATTTGTTTCAGTATGAAATAGGCCAAATTCCAAACACTGTCTAACACCTCTTTTAATAAATGCCTTGCTTGAAGAATTGTTCTTAAATTGTAATTTGTCATGCATGCAATGTAATTCCTCAAAATCCTGCAATTAATGTAAGGGACTGTTTATAAGCAAGATCCCACCTCGACTGACTACAGATCTCTTCTAGGTGGGATTTTCATATAAATGCAATTAGCCAGGCTAGCTCGCCTAAGTGGGTTGAGTGTTATTGCTCTGTTTACGCGAATATATTTTTGTAAATAGGATTTTCTTGACAGATTTTGAAGATTTCTATCTTAAAAGGTCTTCGTGATCGATTTTATGGGTTATAGCCGTGAAATTGCTCACGACAGTGCGAATTTCAATTTTGTGACAAAATATGTTCATATTATGCTATTTATAGCACTGCAACTGTGGTGAGCTAGCCCGCCTCAAAAGCTCTCATGTAAACACAGGATGAAATCAGCTTGGCAAAGCGAGCTAGCTCGCCTCCATATAAACAAACACCCCCTAAGTTCCTGACTTCCTGTAAATCCTGTTCGCATAGTTCATGGGTTTCCAAACATCCTCAATTATACTGATTCTTCCAAGATAAACTGCACTTTGCCCTTTCAGATTAAGACCATCATAAGACGAGAAAGTATATCCATTTGAAAAATTTGACAATTTTAAATTCTAAATGCTGTGTTAAAATTATCGAAATAAAAGCAACACTGAGTTTTCCTTTATATACTACAATTTCAGGAAGCCAATGGTTATTGATGTTTTTGCATAATATTATAAAGGAACATCCCTGCTCAGTAGACTTATTAAGGAAATTATATAAATGTGATATCAATTGATGGTATTAACGTTTACGAGCCTTAATTATGTAAAGACTAAAAATATAAAGCATAATGCATATCAAATATTACAAGTAGCACACTGCCACACACTTAAGCTCAGATTTTGATGCCATCTCTTTCGAGTATGGATGAGATATGCAATGAATTGCGACACGGTTGAAGTGTTTAACTCTCTCCACCAAAACTCCCCATCTCATCTTCAAGTTTTCAAGAACTTTTTTATCAGGTAGCAATTCAATTAAGTCAATCTCCTTCAAAGGTTTCTGTGGGCTTTTCTCTTCAAAAGTTGGCTCATTTACACGATTCAAAACGCCATACTGCTGAGTCCAATAAATTGAGCGGTTATGTCGATGTTGTCAGCTACTATTTACTGTAATAAAAAATAAAACAGCCTTCACTTTTGTGGTGAACCTTTTCAGGGGTTTTCCCCTGACCTATCATGTCGAAACGCAGTAACTATTTTTATGCAAGTAAAAAAATAAATTAACAACAGGAAATGTATTACTGTAAAACCCCACTGATTTAATACAGATCAGTGTAAAACCAACACAGTTTTGTAACCCCAATATTGCTACACTTTTTCGAACAATACTAATTGAAACAAGAAACAGGAACGACAACTAAAATTGACTAGATTTCAATTTACACTTCCTTTGAGTTGGTTTTAATAAATTTTGCAAGAAAAACACACTGAGTCGACTTACTTGTACAGTAGATAAATCTATTCCAAATTCCAGTTCCATGTCATCATCCTCCATTTGTGGGCCAACTTGCTTTTCCTTTATTACATTCAGGAGTAACTTGGCTTTTCTATTTTTCTCGACTTCATTTTCCAGTGAAGTAGCTTCCTCTCGCATCTTTTGCCCATTTCTTTTGCATTTGGACGACATGCATATCTGGTAACATGCAAACCGAGAGTTTATGCAGATGCATCATGTCTTCGTATTTGGCACCACTGTTAAACAAAATAGCAGAAATACAGTATGCTGCTTTTTGCATTTTTCTGCATCGGCATCAGGGATACTAGGCAGGTTTGGTGGTTATTGTTTATTTTCTTGGTTTTCAATGAACTATGTGTTGGAACTATTGCATGCACCTGACATGCAAGCCATCCAAAGGGGACACAACTGTCATACTTTGCTGACCAGAAACTTATTTGAAAAAGTTTCTAAGTCAACAGGACTGCTCTGCTTCAGCATAGATTCCAAACTATTGCCACAGTATTTCTTAAATTCATCAGCAACTCTTCTTTTTAGTGGAGCAGTTAATTCACTTTGCAAACATGGGTGCTTGTACATTATATTTGCAACAGTTTTCCATTTTTTCCGCGACAAGTTTAGTATCAAGGCTTTTGTCATGTCATCAAATTGGAGGCTTTGCTGCACTCGACCATTAGGGTTAACAATAAATTTACGTGGACTTTTCAGTAGAAATTAGTTGTTCAATGTTCATTACTGCCAAAAACATATTTGGCAGTGGCGGCATCATCAACTGCTCGCGACTGACTCTGCAGTAGTTTGTCCATTATCGTGAAACTGCAGTGATCGTTTGGCTACTGTCTCCGCTTTAGGCATAGACTTTTGTTGTTTCTTAGCTTTGAGGACTACACTCAGGAGTAGTCATAGTTGTTGGTAACGGACGTTTTCCCTGGGATTTTCTGGGCAAGATCTGGCCACATTGATCGAAGATTTTATGAATGCAAATAGACCGCTGGCATTACTTATTTTCGTTCCCCACTTACAACACCCATTCCAACTCGGTTTCCACATTATTACATTATTAAGAATTGAAACAAAGTTTTATCATCGCAGTTGGTAACGGACGTTTTCCCTGGGATTTTCTGGGCAAGATCTGGCCACATTGATCGAAGATTTTATGAATGCAAATAGACCGCTGGCATTACTTATTTTACGTTCCCACTACTTACAAACCCATTCTGATAACTCCGGGATTCTTTCCACATTATTAAGAATTGAAACAAAGTTTTATCATCGCAGTTTTTCCGAGACGGTTGTTTGAAAATGTAGGAGGTTTTCTCAAAATTCCCAAATTTAATTTTGAGCAGACATTTACATAGCCTGCAAAAGTCGTTCACACTTTCAGATGTGGACTTTTTACCTTTTTGCGTCTACTGGGAACCAGCAGCCGCTATGTCATCTGTGTGTTGTCCCATAATCGAGTGTACCGATAATAAAAACCGACTGCAAATACGATCCATATTTAGAATTTCTGTTCATTTCTGTTTGTCGCTTTCTTTACTCGAATACCACTGTTGAAATATCAAGGTAAGATGAATATTTATTTAAACAATTAAATGCAAGAGCACTCTTCGTTGAATTTACCGATTTGATTGCTGATTTAGGAACTGCTAGAGTGTATACGTTTGGAGCAAGTCTCTGCATCACTCTGACCACAGAATAGATACAGAGACTCTGACTGTGCACATGACTTGATTCATTGACAAAAGCTTTAGCTAGAACCTATTAACTCATGTAGATTCGTATAAATAAAATTTACATTCCCGAGGAAAGAAATTCTACTAAAATATAACTGTTTAACTCTTATAAATGTATGCATGTCCTTGTTATTAAATATGTCTACTCAGCATAACAATGTGCTATTCTATATCACTATAATTCAGTGTTAAAATTGTCTACTAGTTTTAATGCTGTTTTGCACATTCAATTTCAGCTGTACTATAAGCTTAGGAAAAACAGCCAAACAAAGTTGAATATATCACAAATATAAAATTTAATTGTCAAAATGATTACTATATATTATTAAGCCTGGATATTTCAGATGATGAAAGAATATTTCTGTCCTTGATTTTCTGTATTTAATGTCTCAATGAATTCCAAGTCCCCCCCCTGGCATTTGATTGGCATTTTTTTATAATGTACATGTGTCTGGGAAGTTTGCTTATTTTCTTGAAGTATCAAAATGCTGACTGTTATTTTTGAGAGTAGCCCCTCTAGGATAGATGCTAAGCATGTGCATACCATGTTATTTTATGTTAATAAATGTCAGACAACATGGTTCTAACAGCAGAATATTTATCTTATTAATTTTATATGCACTAACCGTGGTTTTATCCACAACTTGAGTCCTGTCAAAAGATCGAGAAATAAGAAGCAGTGGTTTGACTTTAATCTTCAAACAAGTCCAAGCAAAGTGAGAAGAGTAGTTGGTTTCAATATTCCTAGTCATTCAGAATTAAAAGAACACCAGGAATCTAAAAGTCCTATAATCCTAAAAAACACGAAAGAGTCTAAAGACAGTGAGGACATTATATTTAATCAGCAGTCAACTGTCAGGAATTCCACCAGCATTTGATATTGATTTTGAATATTCAACTACTTTGCCTTCTTCAACAACTACAACAATGCCACAAACTGCTGCAATCATTGTCAACCTTAAAGAAGTTCCTCATCTTGAAGAAAATCAGAGAGTGAATGTCACTGCAACTCTTTCATTAGGGACAGAAAAGCCCAAAACAGTTAAACTAAGAACAACTCAGAAATTGGCATATGTAAAAGAAGATTGTATTCTGGAGGATAGCTGTGGGTCAACAATTTTGCACATTTGGGAACCTATGTCAGAACAGCTGAAAAATGGAACCACATATGAATTAAACTAGGTTACCTGCAAGGTAGGGATTGCTGCGAGCATTTTAGGGTCCAAGTAAATTGTTATATGAAATACAAGTAAACTAAATCCGTTTTTACTAATAGCAATAGTAAGTTTCAAGAACGTAAAATGAATTAGTTTAATAGCAATAATATGATGATGATGTACAACAAACTTTTAACACATGCAAAGTTTAGTAGAAGTCCAAAGCCAAACTTAAAAAGCATTCACAAGGCTGGATGCAACCTTGCAACACAGGGTCTTTCCCCCCCTGTCGGAGTACAAAGGAGAGGACCCTGGCTTGCGAGGTGCGCCTCGATCAAATCAGAGTCTTTAGAGGCAGTTGATTTTCAAAATGTTTCAACATTATACGAATCCCAACAGGAGTAATAACAATAATAGTAATATTAACAGTGGCTTTATTGTAAGTCCATGTAAATGGCTTCATGTAAGCAGTAGCACATCTTTAACAAAATAGAACATAATATAGGTATAAATGTGTATTTGTTTTATGAAATATGTTGTTTGTCTTTATTGTAGAGTCCATGTAAATGTGTGGCTCCATGTAGCGTACAGCTTCCACTTTAACAGAACAGAACAGAACATGATAATATGAATGTATTTGTCTTTCTTTGACGTTAAGTTCGTTAATTGTCTTTTTCTGTTACCAACAGTACATTCTTTCTCGCATTGTAGAATACGGAGGCTTCCACAGTGAGGAGAAACTCCATGAGTGTATCGTCATCAACACTGTCAAAGGTTTCTTCTGTGTTGGTTTGGCGCTTGTAGATATCATATAGTTGTTTCAGCTTGTCGTCGAACAGAAGCAAAGAGACTGTTGAACCTGCTTTGTCAAACATGACGTTTGCCATTAGACGCTGGACACATTTTGATTTTAACTGAGCCATTCCGCACTCGATGCATTTGATAACGTTCTTTGTTGGATCGGGCACCAGTTTAGTGTGGCATTTTTTACACGACAGGAATCGTTGTACTGACAAAACGCCTTCGGCAGGGCAATGAACTTTCTGCGAGTGTGGTAGACCGTCTGCTTCAGAGTCCACCCTGTCTATAGAGGTATCCGTCGGCTTGAAAATCGACTGCTTGTTTAGGGTTAGGTACTTAGCGTTATCAAATTCTCGAACAACTATCTTTGAGATGTTATACACAGACTTTGAGATAACCCGTGTTATGTCACTTTCCCATAGAACAAGGCGCACTGTCCCCGAATTATCGGTAAATACGGCTTCTTGCTTTCTGAGTGTCTTTAGAAAGTATGGTCTCTTCCGCACCATGGAGGGTAATCCGCCCGCATACATTGATAACATCGTTGGCGTCGCCTTGCAACACATCTGAGACTGCAGTGATGCCGGGTTTGCATTTTTCTTCCGATTCTACCTTCTTGATGTCGAAAGTCACCTCGGATTCTTGTGGGTCTTCCAACTTCGATCTCTTGTTGATGTGAATTTCATCCTGGTTAGATCTTTGGTTTCTCTTTAGCTGAAACTTTGAGATCTTGACCGGTGACAATGACTCGTACTTCGATGAGAAACCAGAGTGCTTTTCAGGGGAGAAACATACGGATCTATATGTTCCATTTTTCGTTTGTAACGTCATGTCAAAGTACATATTGTTTTTTTGGCTCTTTTTCATGGGCGACAGATTGTGCAAATATGCAATCATGGATGTATCTGAAATATAGTAAATGTAATGGAATTATTTTCGAATAGTTTTAGTGATACAATACCTTTTACCATTTACACTGTTGGATATTTTCTTATTACCATCAGGGGCGGGTGGTTTGTTATTGCTACCTGAGGATAAATGTTTACCAATAAAGATTACGTTGTACAAACATTAAGGGAACAGAGAAAAAATTTGAATCGCGTTCTTGAAAATAAAATGCATAGAAAATTTTGTTCACAGTTGACTAGTAAATTGTAAACTTTAGTGACGTAGATTGAATTGATTAGTATAACCGAAATACTGGCATATATACGTCAAGGGGTGCAATACCACATCTGTACAACCTGCCAAAGGAGTTTGTCTATTCGTTTAACAATTACCTACCTTCAGAAAATTTGCCACTTGGTTTGTGATCACCTGAAAGAAAAGTAAATACGATTTACTTTCTGTAGCAGGGCTCAAATTTTAGTTGGTTAATTAGAGCCTTATTATGTGATAAAAATAAGCGAAGACAAACACTTACCTTCAAGCAGAGAATAGTCAATTGGCTTTGCAGGCTTGTTGGCATCTTAAAAGGTATTGAGAATAGATGGTTACACAGGGAAAAAACATAGTAAGTACAAGCATGTTTGTCAACTGGTTGTCTCTAAGAAGTATTGTCATACCAGGTGCGTTGTCCATGTCTTCTACAATTCTAAAAAGATAATAAACTTTTAAACACAATATACACATTTGGAACACAATATACACAATTGGCACACAAAATAGTTCCTTGAGAACACAAGGAATTAGAGCACGATAAGGTTAGCAATAGCCTCCTCCGCAGGCAACTCTTGTGGCATCCCAAATGGCAAACGTTTGAAAAATCCCCATCAAAAAAGAGCAATACTGTTGCGAACGGCGAATTAATAATATAATGTTGTTTTGGCCGAGTAGTAATAAAATTAAGGGGATTGGGTCGGGGGGAAGGCGGGATAAAGGGGGATCTTGGGGGATAAAATACGAGGAGAGGAGAAAAACGAGGGGAGGGAGAGTTGCCTGCCAAAAATCGAATGGTTGGACGCGACAATTCACCTCAATGGACATGACAATTCACCCCGGGTAGGGTGAGTATAATTTGCTCTTGTGTTCAAAATCGGAATGCAAAATTGCAGTCGACTATTATTGAAGTCAACATGGCTGAAAGTGTAGGTAGTTCGAAAGCATTTCAATCGAAGATACCACGCTATGTGAGAACACAAGTCCCTGTATGCAGTTTAGAATACAAGAATATTTTGCGGAGTGTGCGGCAAAAAGAAACCCAAATAGCGGAAATACAGGACCAGATTAAAGCGAAAAGAAAGGGTTGGCGATCGTAAGAAATCACATTTTGACAATTTTGGGTTTATATATTCGTCGAGTATCAGCAGTATGGATCATAAAGGTGATCAACCCTTGAAGCAATCGATGATCCCGTCCTGATAATAGTCAGAGGAAAGTAATTTATACTCCAGGAGGAACCAAAAGGAAAGGCAAGTTTATACAAACTATATTTTAATAATGCGATTGCCTCAACAATCTTTCATATGATAGTGCTACTAGTACTTTATGGGAGCAATTTTACCGCCAGGTTTTAACGTTTTAGGGGTGGCTTGTTTCTACTGTGTTTACATATACATGTAAAAAGAAAAACGACTGATCTTTAATGTAAATTTGCATATTTAAAATATTTTATAGTAAAACCTTCCTACCAAGCATTTAAGGCCGACATGAAGACAGCCTTAGAATGTTTGATTTGCAAGAAGACAGAATCTATTGTCATGGTAGATGATATAATGCAAAAACTTAATGGAAGGTTTCCAGGAGTAAATGGTTTTGAACGATCAAATGTATTAAAGGAGCTATCCAAAATATATGGGAAGAAGGTGGAATATATGGGAAGAAGAAGAGGTATGGTGAATGTTTCATTGCTAATTTCTACAAGCATATTTCCTTGACCTTACACATGATTATGTTCTCTTTCTATTTTCCTTTTGATCTTACATACATTTAGTTATATGGTGTTTACATGGAGATGAGACAGCTCGAAGCTTGCTTTGCCATGTATATGGAAACTACATGCAGCCCTAGGCAATGTCCCAACTTAACAAATACAGAAAGTAAAATATTGCCTAAGTGTGTCAGGGCGGTTCCAATATAAATGCATGACAAGTGACACAGCCAAAACAAGTTAGTTCAGTTACCCAGGTGGGACCTCCTCCATACAAAGTCGCCCTTGGAACTATATTACATAATTGAGGTGTATTAAAATATTTCATTCTTTTCAGAGCCTATTATCGGGGATTAGGATTTATTGAAGACCAGGAAAATTTTGCAGGTATATTGAATGTCAAATAGTGGGTCTATAAATGATATATTATATGAAAAATGAAAAGCCTTCAAATTGAGACATGCCACAAGGTCTGTCATCAATTTTTACTAAAGCAGTATTTGTCGCTTGTGTTTCGAATATTTTTACGGAGCATACAATTTAATTTGTCAACATTGAATAATAACTAGACAAACACTTTGTTTACAGGATCAGAAATGGGTCGGAAATGCAAAAGTCAAGCAAAGCCAGAAAAAGTATATAAATATTTTCAAGAGTAATATATAATATTCTATATTTCACAACACTGCCTAATATATACATTTTCTTATATACAATTTCTGACGTATCTAGTTTATATTTAGGTCTTCAAATGGACAGTGTCAATGATGGGGAGGAAAACAGTAAAACTGCAAGTAATGGAGGTACAAAATCAATGCATGAGATGCATATTGCTATTTACTGTTGATGCAATAGAAGTGTTGATAAAATATTGCATTAATTCATTTCCTCTAGTTGATCAATTCATTTGATAGAAAATTTGTCAACTTGCTTTCCATGCAAATAGCCAGTTATATTTTGTTTCAGAACTGATTGACCAATAAGAACCGCACTGGAAGTAAAAAGAAATTTGCATGAATTGATCAACTTGATGAAATGAATTGATGCAATATTTTATCGACACTTCTATTGCATCGACAGTAACAACTTAATATGACCTGCTTCAATTCATGTGGTCAGTAACTATATATTTTTCAATTGTCTTTTAGGCAGTGATAGTTTTATGTCTTTACAAGAGTTGGTATCTGAAACAATGGAGCTTGAAGACTCCATGCAGTGCACCAATAGTCATAAACTATCTGAGCTGCAGGAAACATTTGTTCACTACGAGGAAATTGTTCAGCTGCAAGATGATGTTATATCCTTACAAAAGATATAATTGCTACCGGAAGGCTTCTTGGTGGGTTGTTGTCCGTATCAGAAAGAAATGCAATTACATCAGAAGTTGATACAGCAAAGAAGCTGTTCAACTTGAACATACGGGATAACAAAAAGAGTGACATTTCCAATATATTCGAGCCATTACTGTTCCAGAAACTTGTTTCAAACATAAAAATGCCTGTCCTACCATAACAAACATTTTGGAACAGCTTGTACTGACACACAACACCTCCAGAAACACTCTAAAAACAGAGAGTATGAAAATGAAAGCTGCTGTGCACCTACTGGCATCCTTATTGGACATTCGGGACCAACACAGCAAGAATGATATCCCAATACTGTTTGGTTTGTTGTGCATCTGCTATGGTGCTGGACCTGCATTGATAAGGCCTCTCCAACGTCTTGGTTTGTCTGAGTCATTTCCTGTATTGTAAGTAGTGTATGACCTTTTAGAAAGTGGAAGTGTGTCAGAGAAATGGAAAAACCATTTTAAAACACCAAGAAGAGAGGAAAAAAACCGTGGCCCAAACCATGAAAAATACATGGTAAAAAGCCAGACCTCGAAATTTTTATTTCGTCCATCTACTGTATGTAAATCTGTATACCTGTGTGAATCTCTTTGTATGTAATAAGTCCCCATTACTGAATATCAATGTGTAGTCTAATTACGCACATCTATGCAAAAGTAGCATATTGTTCAATTTTAAACTGTTTGTTTTAGAATTGGTGTTCTTAAAAGTCAGCTTGAGAATTACAAGGATGTCATAAAACAGCGTTCATGCAGCACAACACCTATTGTCACGTATCAAGACAACATGCAGATAAGCCGTACCTCATTAAGGCATTTGCGGTTGTCAAAGTTGCAGAAGGAAAAGGTCTTGCAGGGAAAATGTGGGATTTTACCGTTCGAGGATGGCGAGAAGCAGACATAAGTGGCATTGAAAACCGTTTTAATGATGAAGAGGCAGTTAAACCTCAGAAGCCTGTGAAAAAGCTTGAATACAAAGACACAAAGATTGGTAGGTTTTGTGTAAATTATTAATAATTTATGATGTAACCCCTTTGGACCTGTCACCCATTTTGAACTGGTAGCTTATAGGGCCTGTTTATATGATCTCAGTTTACATGAACAAAAGTTGTCCCTCCCACAAGGGTATTTCGAAAACGGGGTCACCATACTGCCGGGGTGACCCTATCAGCCGAGGCGAGTTCAAGACTTCCCATATAAACCATTGCGTTTCAAATTGCCCTCTTCCTTTTCTAACTTTGGTATTTTTGTTGGTAAATATATCTTAGAAACACACGATGAGCCAAGAAAAAAGTGGGACCGATATAAAGACAGAAATTTGCTCCGTAAATTGGATATGGCCCTCAATTCAGTGGGACTGTCAAGTGAGGAAATTAAATCGTCCACAAGTGATGAATTGCAGGATATCTCCAACAGTAATGCGAGGGAACCTAAGTATGTTATAAAAGTACCACCCGTGGAAAAAGATTTTCCTGATCTCGCTGGAAAGCCAACGAAAATTTTTCCTCTACCCATTTCCCATGAGAATCAGTGTAAGACGGTCGGACTAGCAAGTAACTTGGATTTATTTACCAAGGAATTTGCTTTTCAAAGTAAGAAGGAAACCAAAACCACTGTGCCACTGAGGAGCACAGGGGTAGATTTCGCTCTTGACAAGGCATATGAACGTTTTGCATTCGTGAAAAGTTTAGAACGACATAAAGAACGCCAATCAGAATACGAAAAGATTTTACGAGGAGAAACAGCAAAAATTTCCGAAGATACTGTGTCTACAAGCAATGCCAACAATTTGTTGGTAGTTATGGATGATGAGGAGTCGAGTGATGACGAAGATTAGGAAGCTGTTACACTTACAGGCTATAGGCTTGTATTTAAACAGCCTTGTTTTATTAAATACTTCATTTTCACTTTCTGGCTATTGTAATATCTCCATAATGCGAATTTAATACAAACTGGGGGGGGGACGACAATTACAGTAGAATTACCCATAATTTCTAGGGCTTCACGTGACCAGCCCCAACCAGGGTCTTCGCACAAGTCCAAGCGGATGTAAATAGCCTGGCTTGCGATATTGGCATTGGACTTGTAACTTGTAAATATTTATACTACAGGGTGTCCCAAAAAAAAACCCCGAACCTATTGAAATCACTTTTTGTTAAAATACGAATGCCCTGCCAAACAGCTGAACGTGAAGATGCGCAATGGTGCATTTATTAAAATTCAGTTAAGAAAATCTTAATCTCCTTGTAAAGTGCGCGATTTTCTATATTAATACTTCAATCATTTATACACACGTGTGGACCAACAGAGTGCTAATGCATTCAAATTCTAACAATTAAATTGTTATCGGTGATTTCAATAGTTTTCGTTTTGGGGGGACACCCTCTATTCCTCTAAGGCTGTATATTGTGCCCATAAAATTTGTATTTTTCAAACATATCTATAGTCTGTATCACATAGCGCCATAGCGTATTTCTTTGTTTCTGGAGCACGAACATAATGTAATCGGGCTTTCCTCTTACTGTTTAAAATCGTTTATCATCTATATGGGGAGTGGAAAGCAACCCGCCCCCCCCCCGGTGTCACGTCCGAAATATTAGAAAGCCCCCCTGTTCACTTTCGAGCAATGGCCGCGGTCATGAATATTGATAATCTTAAGTGGTCTGAGTTGATATGCAAAATAGGCTTACAAGAGGTTAACGAAATATTAGACAAGCGTTTTGAATATATTTTTACAACATTGAGAGATCTCGCGTCTGTTTTTACAAGCGATCGTACGTTGACTGAACGAGTTTCCGCGCTCAAAGACGAGTGGTTCCCTGCTAGAGACCAATACGAAAGGTCTGTAATTCATTTGGCGTCATTGAATGGCAATACGAGGCTCGTTCGATGCTTATTGTTTTCTGGGTGTCCTATCAACATTAGAGATGGTATTGGACAAACACCGTTGACTCTAGCTCTTCATATGGGGCACACAATTACGGCAAAGGTCATTATCGAATGCGGAGCTTCGGTTAGAGATGAGCTATTCCCAGATACTGTGCCTCCGTTACAAATAGCTAAAGTAAAGGGAGATAACATTATGATTGGCATTATTGAACAGAAAATACAGGAAGAAGAAGAAGTTATTCGCCATGTTCAATCGTTTTACAAAAGCATTTCAAATGGTTCTGAAATGCGTGACATTGATGCCGGATTTAATTTTGCACGTGGTCTGAACATCAATGTCGGCGATCAGAAGAACACTGTTCTCATTCAAGGGTGCTCCAATCGTTGCCCAGATGTTTATGGTTGTCATTCGCCTGGCGGTGGAGATTTTCACTGCCGTGGGTATCTGAACGAGTGCATAGCTCGCAGTGCAGGTCCTGGTGGGTTTTGGCATGTGGTAGAGAATATTTTGAAAAGACCAACCGTTAATCCCTCTTCCTTCAAGTCCAAGTTTAAGGATAACAATTACAACAATAATGAGGAAGCCTTACTTGACTATGACGATGGACTTTCTATTGCCATGATAAAAGCATTTGAAAATTCCTCCAGTTTTCCAACTGCACCAGAGTTGGATAAATGCCTGGAAGAAACCAAGTGTCATAATAATGTATTGCTTTCCAAATTGAAGGAGTGGATAAAGAAACAGGAAGAGCAAGATGCAGTGTTTCGGTACCATTCCCAGTGCATCAACCATTTAATGCCCATAACTAGGTGGTACAAGGAATCAATCAGGTATACAGGTACGGGAATGGCAAGGCCATAGAAGGTGTGTGGATGATTTGCCCTGCTCTTTTCTCTCAAATGCACAAGACAAATTACAGAGATGAAGCATTCACACATACTGTCAATGCAATAGCCAAATGGCCACTTGCATACCGCCTAATGTACCAGAGAAATAGGACAGTCAGTTTGGATGGTAAAGATGGAAAACAATTGGCTGGAGACGAGTGGGTTGAGGATTACCTTGTTCGCCCTGTTAAGCAGTTTGCATCTGCCCAGAGCTCCTTTTCCGTGGTAGAACTGATGTCCTGCAGTGTTCACTTGCTAGAGATGAATCGACAAATGTACAAATGCCGGGAGTCGTTCAACATCCACACGACAAAGAAGCACAAGAAGCCACCATCCTTGTATGATCAACTGAAGGTTGCCCAATTTGTCCTCAAACAAGAATGGTTTGAATCTTATGAAAGAACTGCCGTTTTCAAATACCCATGGGCTGACAAGAAATTCAAAGGAGAAGAGAAAGTTCCTAGCAAGTATGAGAATGTTCTAGAACAAGGAGAAGTCAAAGCAAGCAATGAATTTAATTCATTTCTTCACAGGAAATTTCCTAATGACATGCTATAACTTTAGTATCACTTTGCTCTGCACACATCTGTCACATTGCATACTGTTATTTGCTTCTCACTTTCAGTACATTGTTGAAAGTTTTATTCCTTATAATATAAATCTTATACTATATATGACAGCATTTGATCAATGATGAGTAAAATTGTCTGGTGTTAGATAGAGTAAGTACTAAAGTTGGACACATTGCAAGCTAATTGGTTAACCCATTGAGTGGCGATGCACCCTGATGCACACTACTTTAGTATTTTACTCTGTCTAACGCCAGACGATTTTACTCATCAAAGGGAGAGCGCTGGCGCTTAATGGGTTAATAACTATGTGTGCCCTACTAAAGTTTATTAATCCATTAAATGGCAATACACCCTACTGTAGTGTACCTAGGCTGAGTATTTAACACCAGGCAATTTCACTTAGGAGAACAGCAAGTAAATGGGTTAATCACAAAAGAACACTTTGTCCCTTGCTTAATTATGAATGGCAGAAATGTTTCTGTCGGGGGATTGTGGATCTGTATATATTTACATAATGTACATAGTTATTTGCTTACAAATTAATGCCATACAATATAAAATCTACAGTTTATAATACCAGATTTTTCTTATGCAGGGGGTGGATGAAGATGGTTAAAGGAGGGTTTGGAAGGTTAATTATTAATAGTTTCAATTGAAAACAGTTGTATGCAAAAATTGCACTAAGAACCTTTATTCAAACACATAAGTATTAGACCATTTTCATGCAAAATTATCAAATTTGACTAACACACATGTTTTACATTATTACTACAATTACCAATTAAAATTAGATAATACTATTATCAGTGTACATCAGAGACGGATTTCATATTTTCGTTCGGAGGGTGGATAAATATCTGGGGGGTGCTGCTGCTTGCTTTGGCTGGGGCCTGGTGGCAACACCCGGGCAGGCCAAGGAAAAAGTTTAACAAAATGTGTTTTCTAGGCCTGCATGGTGAGATCTGAGACCAAAATATTGGTAATTATTTTACAAATTTAGTAGTAAGACTAATGAAATATGAAACTATCAAATCAAAATATATGTTATTTCCAGGGTGCCAAATGCCTTTGCGGGGTGCAAATCATTTCTGGGGTGGGGGTGCAATCCGTGCCTGGTGTACATTATATTACTTCTCATAGCGAGAAACACTCAGCCTGAGAGCCATCAGATCATGTGCTTTTGGTCCAAGAACAAGCTGAGAATATAAATGTTTCCCTTTTTTCAATAACCTCTGCTAGAATGCCACTGTTAATCAGTGAATGTAAAATTTGTCAAGTAGCACAGCTGGCACAAACCTTTTCTCAAGGCTACCAAAATTTACTAGAGTATCCAGTTCTTGTTCCAGAATTGATTTCTGTCGACTTCCTACAAGAAAGAGTTTTAGGGTGTTACATGTAAAAACCCTTCCAGTCAATTCCACCACTGCTTGCAACACCTTCAGTGCATCAGACGTGCCATCAGTTGCATAGAAGCTCCTCGTTTACCACAATTGTCACAACTGGTTCCACAAGTGAAACTGGTTGTTTTCTCTCCAAAGAATACCATAAGGCTTCTGTGACGACACTGTACAGGATCTTCGAGAAAATGTATCAGTTCGTTAACTGATGAAATTTGTTGGCTTTGTTCACTTTGCATTTGAAACAATTTCAAAAGCATGTTCTTGTCCCCATATTTATAAAATAGCACACATGTCGCAGGCAAACCATCACGCCCTGCACGGCCACACTGCTGATAGTATTCTTCAACACTTGTGGGTATTCTGCCATGGATCACATATCGCACATCCTTTTGTCAATGCCCATCCCAAATGAAGAATTGGCAACAATCAGTCTGCACTCTCCATTCAACCATTTAGAGTAACTATCTGTTTTCACTTCTTCAGACAATTTCCCATTATACTTGACACAGTCAATCCCATTCTTCAAAAGATCAGCATGCATGGTTGAAACATCTTTTGGTAAACACAGTAGATAATACCAATATCATCCTTTCTCTCCAAAATAAAGCTTTTCAATTCATAATAGAACTTGCTTGTACGCTCTTGAACTTTCAAAACAGATTCTCTCGGAAGATTGAAGATCTGAAGACCACCAAACCCATGAAAATATCCTTAAGTTCAGATTCAATTTTGGCAGGAACTGTTGCACTCAACAAAAGTTTAGGGCAAGTAGTCTTGGCTAACTCTTCGCATACTTCTTTATATATTGGACGAAAAGTGTTACCCCAGCTAACAATTGTATGTGCTTCATCAAACACGATCCTTTCTATTTCTTTTTTCTCAATCATGGACATGACAGTGCTGTTGAATTCTCCTTCCTTGAGCATTTCAGGTGTTCCAAGAACAATCTTAAATTGTTTTATATTCAACTGCTGGCTGTATTGTAATTCCTTTGGAACTTCTCCAGTAAATTTACATGCCGATATGCCAAGATTATGACATCTACCAAGCATGTCATCAATTAGTGACAATGTGGGAGAAACTACCAAAGTGATATTGGAAGAAATTACAGCAGGTAAGAGATACATCAAAGTCTTACCACCACCAGTTCCCACGACTGTCATAACATCTTCTCCGTTCATCGTCGCCATTATGGTCTCTCTCTGCAGTGG
This sequence comes from Trachythela sp. YZ-2020, assembly GCA_016169945.1. Lineage (NCBI taxonomy): Eukaryota > Metazoa > Cnidaria > Anthozoa > Malacalcyonacea > Clavulariidae > Trachythela > Trachythela sp. YZ-2020. The sequence continues at coordinate 885,711 of JADLSH010000333.1, forward strand.
CCGAAACGACGTGAAGCCAAAATATTGTCTCAGCGTATTGTCTATGAGCTCTCCTCTTTCAAGATTGTCGAAATCGTAGGCTTTGTTTAATAATGCCTCAGTTTCAAAATCTCCTGAGCTTTGGCCGTTGAAATATGTGCTTCCTTCCGAAGGTATAAAGGTGGACTCTTCAGTACATAATTCAGTTCAACAAGCGGTTTGTTGTTTACGATGCTAATGTTATACACATAACGATCATTTGCTTCGTCCGATATTTCAATGGCCTTCGAAATCTGTTCGTATTCAGCAACATGAATTTCTTGAAGACAAAAGCAAATTTTGTGGCAGCCTAAAAAGTTGAAATTGCTCTAACCACCGACTCTATTTGGCATCCTTTCACTGTAAAATTCTATGCTATATTAGGCCACAATGGAGGAACATCAGAAAGTTTTTCAAGCGCTTCAAGTAAGAGTTTTTCTTCGAGTGCCTCCATATTTACTAAATGAAAAAGCTTCCTTTGTCTACCCGGGAAAGTATTTAATTTCGCCTTACACACCACCACTTAGTTAGTTTTTAGTATGCGCGAGATACATGCGCAGAACTGATAGACCATGTCGATTTTTGGCAGGCAACTCCCGCTTCCTTTCTTTTCCCGCCCCGCCCCCTTCCCGCCTTTCCCTTCCGCCTTCCCCCCGACCCAATCCCCTTAATTTTATTACTACTCGGCCAAAACAACATTATATTATTAATTCGCCGTTCGCGACAGTATTGCTCTTTTTTGATGGGGATTTTTCAAACGTTTGCCATTTGGGATGCCACAAGAGTTGCCTGCGGAGGAGGCTAGGTTAGCAATTGCTTGAAGACGTTTTTCTTCATTCAACCTGTACTTCAGGGATTCAACTTTTTTATGGAGGAAAGCCTATCATACGTCATTGGTTCAATTATTAATGAAGATAAATTGCGAGCTCGGCTTAATGCTACATAAGTCATTCCTAAAGTAGTTTATTTTTTGCCCACATCAATCCATGCTTTTTCCAAGGTCATACCCTGACTTTTGTGAATTGTTAATGCCCACGCAAGTGTTAAAGGTTATTGTTGTCTTTCAAGTACACTATTACCCACACATACAGTTGCAGTGATTGGAGGAATGGGAACACAAAAAGGCATGTTTGAAAATGATGGACCACAATAATTATCAAATTTTACCAAAACAGCAATAGGCAAGTCTGGTGGATTGTGACTTTCTGCAAATATTATATCAACAACAGTGCCAGTCGACCCATTACACAGGCCAACCATTGACCAAAGATTCATTGTCAACATTACTCTTGCTCCTCTACATATCAAAACAACTGGGTGCAAACCAAGCATATCTTGGGCACTAACATGTTTTGCATCTTGACTGGAATGATGGGCATGGACTTCTGCAATTGGAGCATGTAACTTTAATAAATGATCATAGTTGTACTTTGCTACCTGTTCATTGCTGTAATACAATCTTGTAGCACCTAAGAAATCATCTACGTTAGACGCAACACTTGGTTGACGGGTAAGCAGTAACTTCCAGTCATCAACACTTACTTCTCCACTTCGAAGTCGTGACAAAACACCTTTAAATATGGTTTGATCTTCTTCACTACCTCTTACCCTTTGATTAACATTAAGTATTACAACCTTGTCAAACATTTTGAATGCAAGATAACCTTGTTCACCTACTGGATTTGACGGTTTTTCATGGTATAGTGGCTTGTCTGCAACTGGTGGTAGCTGGGCAGGGTCACCAATTAGAATTATAGATTTCCCACCAAATAGAGTATCTTTCAAGTCAGTAGCCTGTCTACAACGTCTGTCGATCCAACCCATGGCAGTTTGACCCAACATAGAGTATTCATCAATCATAATGTACTCTACAGACAACAAGTTCATTTGTAATATATGTAAGCTCTGGCCAGCTAAATCCTTAGGAACAACACGGCCCACTGGGAGTTTTAAAAACGAATGAATAGTAATCCCGTTTACATTGAAAGCAGCTTTTCCTGTTGTAGCTGTTATTTTACTTTTTCCCCTAAGTAACTTCTTACAGCATTTATTAAATAGCTTTTTCCAGTTCCCCCTTCACCATTTATTATAAGCAAAAGTTGTTCTTTGGGTACAGCACTGTTTTGATGATTAACAATAATATCATAGGCCAATTGTTGCTTTTCACTAACCGTACTCATGTCTACTTCATACTCTCTTTCTGTAGTAGTGTATTCAGTCTTTTGCACCTTTATCCAGTTTATCATGGAAGCTATTTGCTCAATTGTGTACTTTGCAGAATCCAATTGCCAATCATACGAGTTTTCACATTTTTCATGATTGTCATTAAGTTTATGATAAGTAGACAGAATCATCCATTCCTCTTGAACAATACTTTTGTTCTCATTTTCACTATGAAACTCACCATCACTTTTTTGCACTACATTATCCAAGACATTTTCCAACTGTTTTTCCCAATTTGGAAAGTATTTGGATGCAACTGGAGAATTCAGAAAGGCCAACCATGCATTAACATGCACAGTATCTGAAGGTGTTTCATAGTTCCATGCATCATTTTGAGAGTTTTTCCAAGGCTTGTATTTCAGAAGCTGATACTTGCAATATAATGGATAGTACAATCCTTTGGGGTTCGAGGAATAAGAGGGGAAAAATTGTGGAATTACGTTAGGTGATTGAGTAACAATTTTATTTTTATTGTGTAACAAATTGAGTAAAACTGATGTTCATAATTAATGGGAGATCATTCTGAAAGATTGCTCGTTTTGCATATTTGTCCAAAATAGAATCATTGGTGCAACTACTATTACAATCTTTAATTTGTCTTTTTACACTACGGGATCCATCTAAGTTCACTGGCAAGACCTGAAATGAAGAACTATGCAATTTCAATGAAAGCAGTAAATGCATGGTTTCTTGTGAACTAAAATCTCTTTCTCCAAGTGATTTTATAACTATTTTTTTCATCACCTTCAAAGGGTCTGTACTAGTTTTTAAGTTGTTAACAACAGCATTAAATGTGTTTTTCAATGTGTTGGACCTGGGTTCACCTTTTGCAGCATATTTACACAAATATTCAACACAAGCATGGTAATCTAGTATTACTTGCATATCACAATTGGCCCTCCAGCCAACAAGTTGAATTTTCTGATGAGTATTCAATCTAGGATCATTCCTTGCTGTTACTATAGTTGCTTTGTATTTTTTGCTTTTATCTTTTGTATGCACTGGTTGAAACTCGAGTTTGGTGATATCTGAGCACTCAAATGGATAGTTGAATCTATTTATTTGTTTCATGTTTTAAACAATATCTTGTGCTACAAGTTGTGTGTCGTTGAACAGTATTAATTAGATCGATATAATCATCGCTCCGCTGAGAATCACTGATATCTTTGTGTTGACGTGAACATGGATGAACACGTGGTTTACTCCACATTTCATTTTGGGGTGGACAAGGATTCCACGTAGTAATAAGTCTGTTGACATATTCACAAATAATCTTTGAAGCCTTTTTGCCATCATTGATCTCAATTGAAAGAGATGAATTATCACAAACATTCTGACATTTTTCTGCAAGAAATCCTTTTAAGGCAATGTCAGTGAGCTTACAAAGTCCTGGATCAGATTTTAGCTTTGCAGCACCATGGCAATGAATACTACCTCTAGCTTGGAATTCATACCTGTACCAATGCCACTCAGCATCTAGTGTTTCATACAACCAATGTTTCAAGAATGATTCCAACCTTCTGGTAAAAAACCAATCAACTAAGTGAGGGTTATCAATAACATTTTTTCTTTTCTCGTTCATACTTAAGCTTTCAACATTTGAAGAGAAAAGAGAATGTAATTCAGGCCAGTAAAGATCAGCAGAGGAGAATGTAAAAAATATTGTTGGAGCACCTTTTGCCACTATAATTGCTTTGAGGTCCTCCTTAACTTTAAACCAATATGCAGAGCTACTTGTAACATTTGCTACATACCTAGAGAGTTTGGACATAAAAGAGGTTGAACTGTTACTACAAGCCATTTCCTGCAACTGTTCAAAAGTTAAATGTGACTCGTCAGGATTTTGCTTAAGAAAAATTGAATTCTGTTGTAGAGCACGTTTTCTCTGGATCATATTTAGAGCCCAATATGAGAACCTAGGGTGTGAAGCAAACCTATATACCCATTTACCATCAATTTTCTCTGAATATTTCAAAAGATGTTGAATATTTCAAAAGATGTTGAATATTTCCAAAAGAAATGTCTCTTTGCGAACATGGATTTGTTGGATCACCCTTACCATCGGGAAAAAGTGTAGGGAAAGCAAATGTCGCTAGAAAACCTGTTGTATACTCATTCAATGGTTGACTGTCAACTGAAGGCCAATCTACTTTTGAACAATCAAGACTGTTTTTTATTGCATCACTTTCAAGGTGGTCATTGGTAGACAATGGCAAAAAACTACTGTTTTCCTTCTCATAATCAGCATCACCACCAGTTAAAATTGTATCTGTATCATGGCTATCAATTTCATCTGGGTCTTCTAATGTTTCAATTGTTGAGATATTTGATGGAACACCATTACTTGGTAAAGATTCTAATACTTTTAGATCAATTAATTAACCAATGTAATGCTTGCTCAACTTTTTGTTTTCTTACAACAACATCTTTCAATGAGTTATCCTTTCCTTTCATTGTTACAACAATTATTGGAATATTCTTAGGACAATGGGGGAGTGATTGGGCTAATTCAGACACTTTCTGAGGTAGGTTTATACAATGTCCAGAGTACCCTGGTTGACCGCCAGGTTTTACATAGACTCTCATAATAGGAAGTGCTCTGGCAATTAACATCTCTTCAATTTGAGTTAAGCCCTGCAAGTGATTGGGTACACTAGATGGTATCATGTTATTCTCTAACGAAAATTTTCTTGGAACTTGTTTGTCAGATTTGCATCTGCGACAGACGTAATTAACACAAGACTTCGGTATAGTTTTCATTGGCCATGCTTCATGACAAACAGAACATTGTACAGTATTATAAATCATTGAACTATGAAACTTGTTAATGTTTTCTTTGTACTTTTCTGAACCAAGAACATTTGTATGATCTCGGTGCTGATTTGAGTTTTGTATTGTATCACCTAACTCAACACGAGAGGTATTCACTTTCTCACAATTTGGAGGAAATTTAGGTGGTAACATTTTTTCTGTTTTACTATGGACTTTTGACTCATTTTTTAGTAACTTTTTTACAGGTGATGAACAAGCATTAGAAGAAATCTTTCTTTTTAAGGAATTTGCACACTCTTTGTCCAAAACTTGTCTATCTACTCCCAAAGAACCCCTCTTTAAGTCAGAGGTCATTGTATCAGAGTTAGTACTCAAACTTACATCAAGAACAACATCATAGTGTACACCAGATGTATGTTGAATGTATATTGAACATGTATTTTGGGGTGGAGAACCATCAAGCATTGACTTAGAAAATTTATTCCATGTAAAATTACTACCAACATTACTATAGACATAAATATCTGTACTAAGCAAAGAAGATGCAGCAAAGATTTCAATATCAGATCCCCACACTCTTTCCTGGGCCATTCCAGTAGATTGGATGTAATCATTCAAAGGCATGTTCATATGTGGTCGCAACAGGTTTTCAATGTCTCTCATGTGACTTAGTATTTTTTGTCTCACCAAAGAGTGGTAAACTTGTCGCCCAGTAATAACATATGAAAGAGCTCGAAACAAACAGTTTCCATCGCCTAGGATTTGGTGCAAATTAGTTCGCGTAGTTAAAAGCTTGGGTGTCCTTTGTCTATGAGGTAAAACCAGTGGTAAATCCACTAAAGAACACATGTATCTCTGGGAGTTTTCATCAATTGGAATGAATGTGAATGGGCAAGCCATGTTTGAGACAGGTTGTACTTGATAACAATGCGGTAATACTGTCACAAATTAAAAACGAGGCGTATTTGGACACCAACAACACGAGGCGTGGTGACACACCAAAAACAGGATAGTGTAACAGTAGTGTAACAGTCCATTGTAAAATAGGAATAAAAAAATATTTCTATGCCTACACTATACGCAAATATCAACGTTAGATGTTAGTATAAATAAACAAAGTCCTTACCTTTATGGAAGTAAAGTTTGGGTTTGAACGTGCTTGAAAGATGTGTATCAAAAACCACGTGGGATCCGGTGAATGCGACTAGACAAAAATATTAAGTCCATTGTAAAATAGGAATAAAAACATTTCTATGCCTACAGTAGCCTATTTAATAGGTCAAACCTTGCACAAATCAGAATGATTCAGTCAGGCAATTTAGACGATCAATATTACATATCTCACACGAGTAACAAGCGTCAAGCGGCATACATGAAACATCACTTGATGCAAAATATGGAAATCAGCAAGAGAAAGCAAACGCGAATTCCAGCTTGAAGTTATCCCGTCGAACCAAAGCTAGAAAAACCTTTTAAAGACATCTCTATGTTAATAGACTTCCATGCTTTACAGCACTAACAGCTCGCCTCAAGCAAAGTGGATGGCACATTAGCAGAATATACAGTTCATATATAAACAGACACTGAATCTAGCTGCAATGATGCGATCGATTTGTGTGCTTTAATTCAGCGTTTCATAGATATATAAATTGAGATTGCCAACTTTCCAAAAAGGAGTAAACAAATATAAACGTAACATATAAACAAAAGACAAAATACAGACTTGAATGAAAAAGTTTTACTCCGTCCGTCGAAATCCAAAAGCACATGGAACTGAGCGAGTTTAAAATTTGTGTTCTGCGCATAGCAAACACGCACGACCACAATTCCATGCGCTAAATAAAATTTAGTTCAAAACCTGCTCTCTGCATATATTAGGCTGCTGCTACGCTCGCTCGCTTCAGGCTCGCTCGCTCCGCAGCAAAAACCTTGTTGTCAAGCACTTCCAAGGAACCAATCATCTTACAACATCTACAAGTACTAGCTTCAGTATAGTAGACCAACAAGTTGAACCTTTGAAAGGACCTTTGCTGCTAGAATGTCCAGAGAAAGACCTCAAAGTGAAAGAATTAAAGTCAATAAATAAACTCAGCATTTTTATTTCTTGTGGATCTTGCAAACGCAAAGTAACTGAAATATCAGAAAAGTATGCCAAACCAAATGCCACAGCTGTGGAATTCGACAGAGAATAGAAAACCGTACCACGGATGGGTCTGTTCAACTTCTTGTTGATTCGCCAGAGAATAAAGAAATGTGGCTAACAGCTTTTACTGATGTACTGACATTCTTGCTCACGAAGGGCAATCTCTCCTTATTAAATAATTCTGACACTATAGAAGAATATCTTCTTGACATCAAACTTAGCTACAATGGTACCAACAATGTTGTTACAGCTATTGCATCACATAAGATTTGAATGGATAAACTTTCGAACATTTGAGTACAATGGATAAACTTTTAAACATTGAAGTTATCAACTCTTTTTATATTAGACAGTTAAAGTTGCATTAATGTTTGTGTTAATGGGGTTTCAGTTTTGTTTTTTATTGATATTAAAGTTGATATTTTCTTGTATTGCCTTTTTTAGTGCAAAGTTTTTAACTTTGCAGTATTGTGATGAGGGGCGAAAATTCACACGAACTATCATACATACATAATAGTGTAAACTTTCCGGGGGGTGTTTGCGAAGAATCTCTATTAATACCGTATCTGTTAAACTTTGGGGTTGAAACTTTTTTAAAGCACTTTCAAGTTATCTTATAGCCCAATTCGGTTGTATTCATGCAGTGTTTAATTAGATTTACGAACAACATTTGGGTTGTGGTATTAAACGTCTACTTCATAACAATCGTTTATATATAATATTGGGTTGCTAACTCCCCTGGTAGCTATGAACATGTGCGTTCAAGTCCACTGATCTAATAATATCACGGAACGAAATACAAAATTTCGAAATATTTACCGCACAATGGTGGCAGCTGGGAGTGGGAATGTGATGGAAATACTATACGATCAAATTTATAAATAAACGTGTTCATTTTGGCCTTTTGGATTGGTAGTGCGTTTTGTCATTTATATATTCAATAATACTGAATGGGTCGAATATTCATTATGGCAATATTTTTATAAATTCCGAAGCGTAAGTTTCGCCTCCAACGTGTCACATATTTTGGACTTGGAGTTGGTGCTGGTTATATATAAAAAAATTCAAATACAAGATTCAAGACCTGATGAGGTCCCTTTGGCCTTACCGTACATATCGAATATGTTAGTTATAGTATACGGCATTGGATTTTACCAGCGATCTAAGGTAAGTCGACTTGCGTACAATTTATACACATTAATACGGCTACTGTATTGTTTCTGGCGAATTTTATAGATAGTAGAAGTTGCTATACTCTGTCCGTAGACTCGTAGAGTGTAATTTGTAGAGTCACTAGAGTAGTAGAGTCACAGATTAATGATAGTAGAGTGTAGTATGAACTGCATAATTTTGAAATTTGACATTTGTTATGTACACATCTCTGTTGACGGGGCATATAACTATGATTGATGTATGATGCATTCTATATACTTTCTAGTTTTGCTTAGCCTTTATTTTAGTAATCTGTGTACAACCGCACTCTCAATTTTATATACACAATGAAATAATAAATAAATAAAATTTGAAATAATCGAAGTCGAGTTGACATATTTGTAATTAGTTAAATATTGCAACCGTAAACAAAAGACAATTTTATCTGCTTACTATAATATATTGGCAAAAACATAAATCACTCATGGGGATTTTAGAATTACAAATGATGAAATATTACAAGCTTTTCATTGACAAGTGTACTTGTTGAAAAACTGGCATGCTAGCTTTTCAAAAGCTTGTCACATTCATCAATTTTCAATATACCTGTCACGTTTTAGAAAGACTTACTATTTTTAGACTTGTAATTTTGTATTCTTTTGTATTTTAATCCTAATCCTAACCACCTAACCCCTAAAAGTCTAAAAATAGTAACTGTTCCTAAATCGTGACTCACATGATTTTCAAGGGCAAATAAAAATAGTAAAGGTAAAAATAATTGCTAAATAAAAATTGCTCGTGTAAATACGTAATATGCAAATATCAACACAACACAACATGGATGGACAACAATTACGTACGCACTGTAAACCATGTAACATAGCATTTGTCTTTTAAAACTTTGCACTATCCTTGGATCACTAGTTATATTTATTGTTTTGTGCTCAATTTGATTTAAAAAATTCAAATTATTTATATTACTCATTCAAATTCTCATTCAGAAATTTCTGTCAAAATATTTATTATAAAAACTAGTAAGCTACCTTTGTAACCTTCTCCGCAGGCATTTTATTTCAATATGCTTGGTGGGTGAGAGAAATTAGGGGTCTGCGAGGAGTACACAAAAAGGGAATTCCGATTACTGCAAATTGGAAGCATCTCGTGTTCGTCTGCACTCTATTTTGTCCGATCTGGCCGCCATACTAGTATTGAGAACTCGTGTTCCTGAATTGTTTGAATATTCGCATCCTGTGTCCGTGCTCTTTCAAGATCAAAGTAAGATAATCATTTACTATTTACGAAATTAAATTCTAAAGGCATTATTCTTGAAATGTACCAACTATATTACTTACTGATTTAGGAACTGTATAAAACCAAAAGGAGTATTTTTATAAATATGCAAAACCCAATTTTCCTGTTTAACACCCCTGGGGTTAGTACTTTCTTTTCAAGTTTGTAGCAAATTTCCACTCCCGGGACTTAGCAATTTGTACATTCCACACCCTGGTGTAAAGTTAAATAAGCAATGATATTTTGCACTATGATAACTGCAAATTTATGTAAAATTAAACATTCACTCATGTCTGTTGACTGTTGCCATTTTGAAAGGGAAAACTTAGTCACCAGACTCCCTAAATCTCCTAATTTTGAAATTAATCCGGTTATTCGTTTATGTTTTGCCACAACTATGCATTTACTGTTAGATCTTACAGCATTGTCAGAGTTGGGATTAAATGAAAACATATTTGTGTGTGAAACATAAACGTATCTGCTGAATTCTGTATGCATGGAGATAAAATTGGCAGAAACAGTTCCCTGGGATCTAATTGTTTACATTGTCCTTTGGGTGGGGGATGGTTGATTGAGTGTAGGTTGAGATTTAAAAAATACCTGACTTTCAAGTGTCTCTCAATCTAAGAGAGAGAAAATAAACTTCTCAACATATGCAGTAGAAATGCACATTGTGTCATATATCTTGTGTTGTATGAAAACTAAGCAAATTGTATATAATAAAACATGAGTGCTTCTAAATATTTGGCAGTAAGAAAATCTAGAAAAGATTGATTCAGTCTGTTTAGCCAAAGGAGGTGAGGCAATTTGCATGTTGAGTTTACATTAGCATACACTCAAACTCCTCACCCTGCCCAAAGTCCTGGCGAATTACTTTTTTTTTAGCTTCACCAACTAGGGCAGGGTCACCACAACAGCATATGCCAACCCTTTTACCTAGCCCACCCTGTCAACCTTCCCTGTGGGAGGAAACCAGAGTACCCGGAGAAAGGACTAACTTGAGGACTGGGTTCGAGTCGCATTGAGAAAGTTCTCACTGAGACTTGAACCCGCGACCTTAGAGGTGAAAGGCAAGTGCACTAACCACTTCGCCACCGAAGCCCCTACATGTGCATTAAAAAATCATCCATAGGAGAGCTTGAATATTAATGAAACATACTGTTTTAGCTGGAATCTCAAATGTTATACTAGATACATGTAGCATAAATCCATGTGTAAAACGTTCACAAATGGTTTTCATTTGTCTATTCCAGGTGTATCAAGGTATGTTGTGTGTTGCAGTTGCTGTTTTAGAAACCTGTTCGTTTGCACTGATCAATATTCGGTCAGGCTCCAGGAACCTGCATGTTTGCATTAACTAATACATGGTCAGGTTCTCGCTTATAGATCACACGCTTTGAAAATTTGTGAAAAATGGTAAAAATATATTGCAAACAATATTACAGAAACACAAACTGACAACTGTTTGGCTGTTAGATTGAAACTTGAATGAGTGACTAAACTTAAACAAGTTTACACAGTACAGTACAGGCAAAGAAACAATCAACAAACAATAAATATGGGTGTGACAATAGAACAGTGCAGAGCCAGAGTAGGTTCACATGCTAACTTTATCAAACAACAAGAGATTGCAAGTCCTTTCAAAGCCAAATTCTGGAATACCATGTTGATATTATTTTTTATTAATGCGTTTTATTTACCTGCATTGAAACATTTTGGAGAACAATACAAAAGTAACAATGAAAGTATAGTTTGCTTTATCAAAGCATCTTGTTCCTCCTAAGTGCATGTACCACTGTTACTACGATTGTGTAATGATGTTGAAGAAAACCCAGGCCCCACTTTGTATGATATTGTTGATGTATCCAGAACAGTATGTGCTGACTTTAGTCAAGGTAGTCACATCAGGTTTGGACAAACTGCTGGCAAACAATGTGTAGCAATGTCGTTAACAGCAATAGTATATAATAAAACACAAGATTCTTGTTTCTTGAAACCATATTAACAAAGGGACATAATCTTTACACGTATATTAGTAATTCTATCAATAAAGATTATTATTGCTAACTGATGTCCCTGAAATTATTTCTGCTTTTCCGAGGGATTGTAGTTGACTCAATGTATAATATGCTACTGCGCTATAAACTCTGTACAAGACAAATTTCAGCCAACTGCGTTTTATAACCAGCAGGGATAATATATTAATTTTAATTAACGATCGTTAACAATAACAATGACAATTACTACTGGTAATCATTGTCAATAGTTTAGTGTTCAAACAGCCATAACAAGTAGTTAACTTTTATTTCATAACAAGTAACAAAGCTAACGGTTTCAAATTTCAATCTAAAGGTACATCACGACATATTGTCAATGTTGGAATTTTCTCCCATTATGATGGATGAACAAGAGACGCTCCCCATTTTTGGAAGTTGTAAACTGCGGAAATAGAGCCCATATGTTGCGACAGTTGCATAAACACTGAAAACAGCTATGTTATATAGTAATAAATTATAAATAGTTATAATTTTTATTTATAAATGAAAAAATTCCTTACTCTTAGAAACTTCATGCCATTGTCTTTGATTAAAAAAAAACCCTGCCATTTTGAATACTGGATTATCCGGGTAGGTTGCGTCGGGGAGATGCCTGCCAAAACCTGTCGGCATGGTTGAGCCGTTTTGCGCATCTTGCTTCCGCAGCGATTTTTGTCTTCAGGGTAGGTACGTGGGGAGGATTTTGAAATTCGAAATGGCAGATTGCATGGAGTGGAGAATTTATTTTATATTTAAGTTAAGCTTTTTTGGAGGTTTTAAAGGTTTTAGAATGTATGTCGGTAATTTTTCGTGTACTGTATATGCATGCTATATATATTTGATGCTGTAAATCTTTTAAACAATTAAATTATAATTTTTTTATGAATCACATAATTATATAGTTTGTGCCATATATATTTAAAAATCTACTCTGTCAGTCTGTCTACTCTGATTGCTTCATATACATAGAAATTAGAAACCAATTCAAACCACAAGGGAATTTTCTATTTTTCTTTCTTTTATTTGCATGGCAGGCACAATTTCGTATAGTATCATTTGCTATGTACAGTTTTTGGAAAGTGGAAAATGGGTTAATTCATTATTAAAATGAAAGTATCATAGTACAACTGTATACTCAATATAATGTATGCCTGATTTAGCACTAGAGGACACTAGGACAGTTTCCAAATGTAAGAAATGAGGACCAAATTGTGCTATCTAGCATGTCAATTTTAATAACAAGAAATCGATTCAAATAAAAACTTGTTGCTGCCTGAACAGTTTCAATTTTCTGTTCAGCATATAGCCTGCACCATATTTTAACACATGGGCATGCAACCATTGAAATTGAAAACATTGATCTAGCTATTATAAACAGCCAGCTGGGTATAAAAGTTGTATGACCTACCTTACAACAGGCAGTACTGGATTTGTAGTAAGCTTTAATTGGGTCTTTAGGATTAAACTACCAATTTTGAGCCATTTATCTGGAAGTTAGTGAAATTCATCTAGAAGTTAATAGTCACTAACTTCCATGCATACATTTTTCAGGTAGTTTGATCATAAAAACCTAATTGCACCACCTGTTCAGAGTTCAATAATAGACTTTAAAAACTCATTAATAATTCATGAAGAAAATTCAAAAGAAACAAATGTTTAATCAATGTTTGTAAATTGGATAAAGTTTGTCCTGATTTACATAAACTTGAGCTTTGATTCTCTTGGCTTATACAATGTTTCTTTTTAAAATTACTTCGCCAATGAACTCACAAGATGGATCGTTTTTTTAATTTCGATAAGACATTCGCATCCGATCTTTATCTGATATACAGACGAGTTTCTATATCAGATAAAGATCGACTACTCATGTTTTATCTATAACATAGAAGACTATTTGCTATTTTCTGAAAGTAGGCATACCAGTCCAAACATTCATTTGATTATACATGCCATAGAATAATTTTGATTGTAACATTCTAATATTAGGCAAATTTTGTATCACAACACCACATGGTGGCAGAAGTTAGGGAGCCATGGAGTCGTCAATCTCCATACTCCATAGTCTATAAGGCTAACCCCTAGTTGAAAATGTGCACTTCAAAACTTAGGTGAATTATTAAGAATTCTGGAGTTACAGGCAATTTGCAAAACGTGCTTGATTCACTTGCTAACAACACTCCGTCAAACTAAGACCATTAGGGAACCATTAATACACATTCTCCATTTATTAAACAAGCAGCTTTAGCAGCATGAAATGACGTAGTGTAGAATACAACTAGCCAAGTCAGAAGTTTGTTTGTCTGTCGAAACTCGATTAAAGCCATTCGACTTCTATTTTCATGACTTCGATCCACATGCTTTATCTTTAAATATGTCCGCAACTATTCTGTAGCTTTTAAAGTGCAAGATACTAAATACTTTTTTAATATTTGTAACATAAAATGTTACAGAATTCTTGCAAACGTTTATCAGAATATCAGTATAATTTTGCAGTTGTTTTTATGAACAAATAATTATCCCGCGAGAATGAGGGTAACACAGCTTTTGACATTTCTCTTTAGTTTTAATATATGAACAAAATATCCTGTGGGGGTAACATGACCAGTCCATAAGGGTAACATGACCGGTCCAAAGTCTTCGGGTTTTGGCAGGCATCAACACTAAAATATTTTTTTCCAGCAAATAATTTCTGCCCGCCAATTTTAAGTTCAGCCCTTTCTTTTTATGTAAGACCGTATAAAGTTTTGCAAACAGCTGCCTGGTTAACAAATAGCAGCCCTCTTTATCAACAACAAGGAATTACACTTAACCAAACTTGGAATGATAACTTTAACAATGAACAATGTAATGATGCAGACATAGAATCTAGATCAGACAATTGTAATTCAGAGATTACTTCTGAACTTATAGATTCTGATGATACAAATGATGATAACTTTAGTGAAGATGAGGCTGAAATACCTGATGGTGTTACTGATACAATGTTAACAGCTACAGATTTTCTTGATGACAGTGAAAGACAACAAATTCATAATGTTGCACCTGGAGAAGACACATATTTAGAGATCAATATTCAGAGGAGTGAGCTTACCCAGGAATATTTTTGGGACAAAAAAAGGACTGCGGACAAACAAAGGTTAACAAGTGTCTACTATAGTGAAATTTGCAAATCTGAATTGAGACTGTGTGACCAAAGAGCAGCAATGTGTGTTGAGAATATTTTTTAAAAACTAAAAAGCTACAAATGAAAACTTTGTTAGGAAAATCTCAAATTGCATTAAGCAAGTGCAAGGGGAATAACAGAGCAATAACAGCAGGCCAATTAAAACACCAAGGTTGTTTGGAAAGACTAATTCACCACGACGAGGGTTATAAATTTTTGAGAGCACTTAGAGGATCACCACCTGACTTTGAAAAGGCGAAGAAAGATTTGTTTACTATGATTCAACAACTAGGACCAGCAACATTATTTTGCAGCTTTTCATCTGCAGAGACAAAGTGGATTAATTTGCTTTGCATACTTGGTAAACTTGTTGACAATAAAAACTACAGTGATAATGAACTGAAAAATTTAAGTTGGGATGAAAAATGCAGATTTACTAAAAGTGACCCAGTTACTTGTGCAAGACATTTTGATTACCAGTTTAATACATTTCTGAAAAAATTTCTGATCACAAACATTGCTCCTGTGGGAAAAATCAAGGATTGGTTTTACCGAGTTGAATACCAACAAAGAGGTTCTCCTCACATACATATGATGATATGGTTAGAAGGTGCTCCTGTATTTGGAGTTGATAAAGATGATGATGTAACATCATTTATTGATCAGATAATTACTTGACAAAAACCAAATAACAATCCTGAGCTCCTTGATCTTGTAAACCGACAAACTCACAGACATTCTCACACTTTCGAAAAAAATGTGTGTAGATTTAATTATCCACAACCACCAATGAGGAAACAACAATCCTATATCCACTAGAAGATAGCTTTTCTTCAGCTAGAGAAGAAAGTTAGTTTAAGTCGGAGACGAAGCGAGTTTGTTGTTTTGTCTGTGAAGATTTTATATTTATTTTCAAAATACATAAAGAGTCATGGAGAGATATCAAGAAAAAACTAAATGATATTTGATCAACTTCTAAGTGATTTAGATGTGCCTGAAGAAACATATACTTTGGCAATAAGATCATCTCTCAATTGTCCAACTATATTTTTAAAAATAAAGCCAATGCTACTTGTTTAATTACAATGCTACTTGTTTAAATGCATGGAGAGCTAATATGAATATCCAGTTCATTCTTGATCTTGATGCGTGTGTCCTACATATCTAAAGCTCAAAAAGGTACGAGTGAACTGTTGCAAAAAGCCTGTGCTGAAGCTAAAGAAGGCAATGCTAGTATTAAGCAACAAGTAAGAGATATTGGGAATAAATTCTTAAACAGTGTAGAAATTAGTGCCCAAGAAGCAGTGTACATCGTTTTGCAATTGCCAATGAGAAAATCATCCCGGGAGGTAATATTTATTAACACATCACCTCCTGATGAGAGAGTTGAGCTTCTAAAACCAATGAATGAGATTGAAGTAATGCCAGATGAAAGTGAAGAAATTTATTCAGGTGGACTTTTGAAACGATATACTGATCGTCCTGCATGTGCAGCATGGTATGATACTTCTGGAAAACCGTTTAAAAACAACAAAATTAGATATTGATCAGCTTCCCCTAAAAACTGCAAACTGCAACTGATGACGAAAATAACGATGATTAACTAGAGGATGACAGCATTTCAGAAGGAACAAGCAAAATAAAGAAATGATTAAAAGCAAGAATCATTAAAGTGCTTGGTTTAACAAAGAATCCCAACCAGAAAAACATTCTCGTGAACTTATCATGCTTTTCACTCCATGGAGAAGTGAAGAAACAGATTTAATCAGAAAATACTCTTCATACAAAGACCATTACCTAGCTTTAGCAGATCAAATCACTGAACAGATGAACGAGTATGATGTTTGTGCAGACAACCTTAATGAAATTCAACAGCATTTGATTGAGGATGATGATGAATTTGATTCTATAGCTGAAGGTAACCAAGATTTACATCCTGATTTCAATGAAAGATATGACTTATCAGATGATCTTGGTATACCATCAAGACAACAAGCTGGTGAGCCATTGATACTTAATGAAATGCAAGATGATGAATACAGAACAATGGTACAAAAACTAAACAAGGAACAAAATTAAAACATCTGACAAATCATTTTACAGTTTTCTTAGAGGAGGTGGAGGAGTTGGTGTAAATCTCATTTAACAAAATCAATTTATCAGGCTGCACTCCAGTACCATAATTCATAATTTTCATCAAGTAAAAATTTCATTATTAGCTCCAATGGGAAAAGATTCATTTCTGATAAAAGGTAATACAATTCACAGCACTCTTGCGATACCAGCAAGTCATTCTTTAAGAAATTATAGGCCTCTGGATTCTAGCAGATTGAACACATTACGATGCAAGCTAGGTGATGTGGAGTTAACTCTGTTAGATGAAGTATCAATGGTTGGAAACAACATGCTTACTATACAAATCAACAACCGCCTGAAATATATGAGAGGCAGCAAGGAAGATTTCAATACCGACAAAAACAAATACCGACAAAAGAAAAACAACGTGCAAATAACTACTGTCTATTCTGTCTATGGCTATTAAACGTTGATATTAACTTATTTTGATGTTGTAAAAATATATGGTAGCATATCGCACTTTTATTAGTGAAAAAAATAGGGAAAAAATGCTTTTTCATGGTGAAAAAAATCCTCTATAGACTATACCGAAAAATGTATTTTATATACATGCATTACTGATAAATCATCACTGCAAATCATCACTGTTTTGGCTATACTAATAACATTTCTTTATAGTTTAGAATATTTTTCATATCAACGTTAGCCATTAAACAGTTGTTGCACATTGTTTGTCTTTTGTCGGTTTTTGTCTGTCTTATGAGTTATGGCAATTCACGGTCAATATAAATAATTTTGAATGTTTTTCAAGAAGCGAATTCACAGTCAATAAAAATCATGGTGATGAGGAGATTTTATACCAGCCTGAAACGTAAATCAGATTATAAAAAAAGGGTTTCATGGATTGAAAAAGTTGCGAAAAGAAATGGACATTACCTGCACAAGAAAAGCTGTGGTTGAATATCTTGGTCAGTTTCCTTCAACTGTGAATATGCATGGAAACAGTAAAAAGGGAAGTTGTAGTGAGTATGTTAGGACATCAAAAGCTACAAAATTGAAAATTATGGACAAAGTTAAAAATGATCAGCCAAGAAATGTGTATTGTGAAATGGTCTATGCAAAAGAACAACGGTTACCTGCTACAAATAGAAAGAACACTGCAGATTATGTCCAAGCATTGATAAACATAATGAATGTCAATCCATACATGCAAGAAATTGTACAAATGAAAGGCAAACCACCTATGGTTATTTTGTACACAGACGATCAATTGAAAGATGTACGAAACTTCTGCCTTGGCCAAGAAAGTAAGTAAATTCTTGGCGTTGATCGGACATTTAATCTGGGAGCGTGTTTTGTAACATTGACCGTTTTTAAGAACATCCATTTAGTACAAAGATCTACTCAGTCTCCTCCAATAATGTTAGGTCCTTTGTTCTTTCATTGGGATGGAAGTTGTACAACTTATCAACGATTTTTCTCACACTTGCAAACAAAACTTGACAGCAACATCAACACTGAGGTGGGCCTTTGTGACGTTGTAATTGGTTCGGATGAAGAAAAAGCCATCTTGAGCCTGTTTCACAACAGGTCGAGGTCACTGTTGGTACTCGCATGAGATCGGCAGTGTGCTCAAATAACTCATGTAAGTTGAGGTTCTCTCCTGTGCTTCGAGGGTTTTCCCCGGGTACTCCGGTTTCCTCCCTCTAATACTAACCCTTAGGAACTAACAATGGGCCCACAATAATTGGCTGACGCGGTTGTGGACTCCCTGCCATTGAGGAGAGGTTGAATAAAAAAAAAAAAGTAGGAGTACCTGAAAAGATAAATTATCTCATTGATCTTTGGTAAAGATGGACTTGTAAACACTAAAGACCTTGTAGATTTTTAAATGAGATACATGTCACTATTGAACATGTTTTTGGATATTGCTCCAAACTTTGTTTCGTATTTTGAAAATTCTGCGGTACAACAAGTTCGTGATTTTGTTTTCAAACCAAAGATAGCAACAAACTGGATACCTTTAAACTGGACGAACAATATTCTAAAGCTTTCAACCAACTGGAAAGTCCTCAAGTTACCCGACTTAATTGAAAAAAATGTATTCAATAGTGAAACTGCAGTATGCAGACATCAGACGAGCCCTCCATGGTCATGGGAACTATGAACTGGTACCCAACTTAAAACACTTAGTCTTGCCAAATTCTGTGTGGAATGAGAAGAACAAGGAAGAAAAGACAAAACAGTTTCAAAAATTTTTATCTGTGACCACTAAAAAGAAAGAAAAAACAATGGTATCAACGGATGATGGGCTACAAATTCCAACTACAACCACAGTGGCTAGGAAACCAGGGCAACGCAAACGTGTCCGTACTACCAAAACAAGAACTGTAAATAAAAGAACAAAACTAGCATGACCAGACACCTATATATCTAAGAGCACTTAATTGTAGGAAAGTCCTTGATTGATAGCAGCACATATCAAACCTCAACATTGTTATTATTAAGAATTATATATAGTCTATTGTAACTTTGGCAAAAAATTTCCCGTTTTGTCAGTGTTTGAAAAGCTTTTCTTTCTGACAAATATACTGATTTTGATTTGTCCTCGGCATTTGTCAGTTTGTTGTCGGTATTTAGTACGACCGACAAATGGTGCAAGCAATATTATAAAATTAGTTCAACTTAATCAACCAATGAAACCTTCAGGAATAATTTGGGTACAGTTTGATGATGAAGATGTTGGAAAACAAAATTTCCGTTGATCGAAAAGTTGTAGCTGAAATGGAGCAGTTAAGAACTGAACAATGATTGCAGCTCTGTTTTACCACATCAAACATGCATCAGATTTAAAAGTTTATTTAAATGCTCATTCACTACACAAACACATTGACAATGTTTGACAGGACTTTAATTTTACTTCCAGTGATATAGCAATCTTTACAGAAACGAGGATCAGTCCATTTGACGATGATGAAATGTACACAATAAATGGGTTTAAGCTATTTTTCGAAATTATGGCGATATGACCTGTCATAGTAATGGACGACCATATGGTGTACAGTGGTGTATAGCAAGATACCATTTGTTGAGGATATCCTTAAAGTCACAATATCAATGGTATTGAATTTACGGTAATAAAAGTTACCAGCAATGAAGATTTGAAAATAATAGGAGTCTATCCTTCCCCAAGAATTCCTGTAACACGTCTATGCTCAGCATTGGTTGATATAATTGCTCAGGACACTTCAGATCAAAACATAATCATTGGAGATTTTAATGTGGATTGGATGGTAGAGATTCAGCAACAATCATTTTACAATGTTATGGTGTTGTTATAGACAGCTAATATCAACTTTTACAACAGACAACCAAACCATTATTGACCACATATTTACAAATACAGCAGATATAGTTAATTCTGGTGTCTTAGAAACATATTTTAGTGACCACAAAGCAGTTTGGACAACATGCAAGACAAAGTAGCTATTGTACAATAAAGTAAATATAAAGTAATCCATTAAATCTGAAGAACAGTGCACCCACATCTAAAACTAAACCAATTTGAATTCCATATGATATATATTATAAATGCGACATGATATTATTACTCTAGATAAATGAACAAACTTAGCAAAACAAAATAAGTACAGCAACAACTAGTGTTCATCTTCATAAAGAACATGATCACTGCACAGTATGTGGCGGGGGGATATGACAGGTTAGTATTATTTTGTTGGATATCTTGTACCAACCTTTGTTTTCTATTTCATTTAAAGTGTATTTGAATTAATTTTTTGTTTTTTTCTTTTTGTCTAGAAATATGAACCTTACCAAAGATTTAATTCACACTTCATTCCATACCATACAAGGCAAATATTTAAAATAGTTAAACTATACCATTGCAAGACTTGTGCTTTCTGTCAGCTTGAAAATAAAATCAGTTGTTCTTTGCTTTATGTCATACAAGGAATAAATGGAGATGTGGAATCAATACTGGTGTGGAACATGCATATTGCAGAATAGTAGGAAACTAGCTGTGCTTCTACTTGGATTGCTTAGATCGTCAACTATATTACTTGCTTTATATTACATGCAGTCTTTGTTTTAATGGTGTTCAAAACAATCTGGATATTGGACTCAATCTGGTTTTTCCAAAGATAATAATTTTATCACCAAGTCAGTTAATAAATCTCATCAGCAGCTAATTGACAATGGCAATCTGTGATGTTCATCCTTTTTCAAGTGTTTCCTAATGGTCATCTTTTGAAAGACATCTGTTTATCAAAGATTCCTCAAACCAGCACAAAATTGAAACTCACTGACATGCAACTAGAAATTGGTCTTTAATTAAATCTGACGTGCACTCTCATTAACATGAGCAGCAAAATTAAATGTAGATAAACAATTAATATAACTGGACCATTCACAGGATCCTACAAAATATAATGCAAGCCTGGACTAGGAAACATTTTCAAAAAGTTCTTTTTAATTCATAGTTAATAAAGTTGTTATATTTTCATTCTTATATGTTCAGTGTTCTCTGCCAGTAGACGCATGTACGCAACAGCGTACCTATTTTTGTACAGGTTTTTTTGGGAGTTTCTAGCTTATTCATTGTATAAAATCACATGCGAGATTGGCATGTCAACTTCTGGGCATGACCTTCCGGGCACGATTGTCAAGCACATGTTTGATGGGTTGCCTAGCAACCAATACGAATATAGAACGTGAAACACGAGCTTTCTAACGACACGTTGGGTGAGGAAATTGACCAAAAACTCACAAAGATTTTGAAATTTAAAATGATCTTTTTTTACAAAACCTTACTCAATGGGAATTTTACAGCAATTTTAAGAGCAAAAAAGAAGAGGTTTTTCAAGAGTTCAACATAGAAAATTTGGTCCAAAACGAAAGGGAATGTCTCTGTGTTTTTGTCAAGTTCATGTTGAAATCCATTCGCGAGATATTGAGCCGAAAACATGGGTACTTCTGTAAATTTTATGAAAAATTGTAGTCGGAAATCACAAGGAACACGAACACCAAACACAAGTGAGTAGATATGATATTTTTTTAGCTTGTTTTTGAATGGAATATTTTTGAAAGAACTCCAAAAATTCGACAGCATTTTAGCAGGTTAAATCTAGTTCGTGCATGTTTATGGCCGTTATTTTGACTGTTTTCGTGACCCTACCGTTGGTCTTCTTGTCCAAGTTGTGAATTTAGTGTGTTCAAACCACTGCACGTTTCACCTACTATGTGCGTATGTCGTGTTTTTGGCATGAATACTTCTGGTAAAATCACATTAAAACTAAGTAGAATGATCCACAATGACCATCCTATTTATTTTTGTAAATTTCGTCTTAAAACGACCGCTAATTTCAGAGATATTGTGGTTTAAAACCAGTGTATTGAATTAATGCGGGTGCCTATGAAGTTACATTTCTGCCAAAATTCAAGTTCAGTATATATGAGCTATTAGTTTGTATATTTGCCGATTTTGCAAGTTTGTCACATAAAACATTCAACTTTTCTGTGTAAAACGGTCAACTACGTACTATCGTATAAAATGCTTGCAAACTTTACATGATAGACTATTGAACTTTCCCCGTGTAAAACACATAACATCGCAGTGTATACAACGTTCATATTTATACCAAGTGCGCTGTACCGTTAAAATATTTTGTATGTATAACCATTCAACTTCGTCATGCAAAACTTTATAATAATGTCGTATAGAACTTCCGACTTTGTCGCGTAAAACGTTCGACTTTGCCGTATATAAACGTCCAACCGCAATCCAGTTGGAACGTTGGTACGTTGGCTCGTTAGCAAATGCAATCGATGCTCCAGTAGTATACAGATCAGTGGATCACTTTCGTCACATGCTTCCGCCCACTTCCGCCATAGCGTACTTCCGCCATTTTCCCACCAGAAAGGAGGTTACCATTTTAGTCACTAAAACATGGGATATATTGCTTTATATTTGAGATGCTATTTATGATGTTATTACTGGAATAGATGAATATGAGCATTCCGCAGACCCAGCGGCGGATTTGCAACGTGTTATTTTGAAATTAGACTATGTTCAAAGACTGGCAGTGAATATAAACATGGACGATGGTATCATCATCATGATTGGCAATGCGTATAGAATGGTTGTTCAGATAGAAAATAATTTAAAGAGATGCGGAGCACCATTGCGTCGAAGTGGACAACAAGGGAGACCTTTTTTTTTTTTTTTTTTACGTGATTTTATTGAGTATTCTACTAGGCTTAACATTAAACATGATATAACAAATGAACACTGGCAAGTACAGATGCAAACAAACACAACATGTATACAAACAAAACAAAACAACCTGCTATATATCTATAGCAACATAAGTACAATGTGTAGAAGACCCAAACAGACAATTTAAAGCACGAATGAGACACAAAGTCCCATGCAAGGTGCTCACCGTCACAATACAACAATCAACATATATAAACAAGCATTCAATGTTTAAAATTTAGAATTTATGGCACGAGCAGTCAGGCACCAATGTCCACGTGCAAGGCATGTCTATTTCAAATTGTTCCTCAAGGCAGTGTTTGTACGTGTCCTTGATGTTTCTTTTGAAAGAGGAGAGGTTGGTGAAGCTGGTAGGAGGAAGTATTCTGCAGACATAGTTCCATACTTTAACAATGCGATTGAAGTAGGAAGCTTGGAAAGTACTTGATTTGCAGAGTGGAGTTCTAAGTGTCAGTGAAGGATTTTTGCTGAGCCTTGTACGACCATTATTCACAAACGAAACAAAGGTATGCACATCGAGATCGATATTTCCATAAAGTGCCTTGAAGAAGAACACCAAATCTGCAATTTCCCTTTCATAACAGAGTGGAAATAAGTTGAGGGTTGTTAACCGCTGTTTGTACGTGATTTCTCCACGCTTTAATTTCAGTATCCAAGCTGTAGCTCTTCTCTGGATACTTTCCACTTTAGATCTCAGTTTGGTGGAATGCGGAGACCAGACCTCGGAAGCATAGCTTAGCTGAGATCTAACAAGCGTCAAGTATAGCGTCCGCCTCACAGTTCTGTTGGTCAAGAGAGGACAAGTTCTTTTCAGTAGTCCAAGCATCTTGTTCCCTTTTGTGGCGATGGTAAAGATATGGTCGTCCCACGAAAGGTTATTATTGACGCAAACACCAAGATCTTTCTCTTTCTCTACACGCAATAATGGTTTCGAGTTCATTTGGTAGGCATACATCAACGGAGATTTTTTCCTTGTGATTGTCAACATACTTTCCTTGTGATTGTTCAGGTGTCGTCTGCGTACAGAGCTGTCATATTCTCATCAGGCAAGATGTCGGGAAGGTCATTGATAAAGATCACAAAGAGAACAGGTCCAAGGATGCTTCCTTGCGGTACTCCAGATGTTACGGGCGCCCAATGCGAAGCAGCTCCATCAACAACCACTCTCTGACATCGACCATTGAGGTAATCTGCAAACCATTCGTATAACTGGCCTGTCACACCATACGATCTCAGCTTCTGTAGTAGGATTTGGTGGTCGAAAGCTTTGGCGAAATCTAAGTAAACAATGTCGGTTTGGATGTTTTTGTCAAGGGATTGTCCGATGGCGTGTAGAACAGACAAGAGCTGTGTGACACATGATCGTTGCCTTAGAAAGCCATGTTGTGATTTCGTGATATAAGTATGATGTAAGCGACGAGCAACTCTCATTTTTGCTCGAGAAAGGATTTCAAATACAAGACATAAGTGCTATTCTTGGAGTTAGTTGTCGCACTGTAGAAAGGCGGATCTTTCATTTTGGTCTGAGCGTGTCAGGTATTGTACCATGAAACTTTATGTGGTGAGGGGCAGGGTAGTAACGCAGAAAGAAAAGTGTATTTGTAATTTTGTATCACACTCATCACAATGCAGTGTCAGCAAAATGTAATTTAATATAAAAAAGTAAATACAATGATTTCTTTTATTCAAGTTGATTCGTGAGTAAATATGCCTAAAAACATATGTAGGTTTAGTATTAACCACCAGAGGCTTGAGGGTACATTTACCAGAAATCAACCTGAATGCCATGCTATTTGTTTGTAATATTTATTGTTACTGCGACAAAAGAAATTAGCAACTCTAGCCAAATAAACAGGTCTTTTATATAAACATTAGGTATGATTAGTTACTGACTTACCCTGGGTTCCAGAGTTTTAAGGTTTAATTCTACGGGGAACGCTGTGAAGCCTCTGGTTCAACGAGTCGATTCTTTGAACGAACTGCACCAATCACATTTCACCTTTCACATCACTAGTACAAGTTTCTGAACTGAAACTTCAAAAGGTGAAATGTGTTTGTTCAAAGAATCGACTCGTTGAACCAGAGGCTTCTCAGCGTTCCCCATAGAATTAAGCCTCTGGAACCCAGGGTATCACTGACTGTACCTAAGGTTAATAAGGTTAGTTGCTAATCAAACCGAATGTTTTATGTAGGTGATTTATCAGGTTATTAGCTTTAGTGATTAATTGTCCCTTGTTAAACATTGGGTTTCAATGTAACAATGATATTACTTCATTAATATACTATTTGTAAGGTATGTATAGCGCAATAGATGATCAACAGCTATATGTGCTTGTAATCATTGCAATCAATGATCATCCAAATTGGGGAATACGAATGGTAAAAGGTTATCTTCAAAGCAAAGGAATCAGAGTTCAGCGGAGAAGAATAAGAGAGTCACTGTTACGGACCCTATTGGTTTAATGGAGAGGTGGAGAAGAATACTCAAACGCAGAGAGTACTGTGTGAAATATCCCCTGTCCCTATGGCACATAGACGGAAACTACAAATTGATAAGGTAAGAATAAAAGTGTCATGTGTGCTGAATATTGTCAGTATTCAAGCTAGCCAATGTTGTATTTTTCTACATACAAAGTTTAATAACTGAATTGTTTAAAATATTGATTAGTGTAATACTGTACCTGTTATAGATGGCGCATTGTGGTACATGGTGGCATTGATGGTTACTCCCGACTTCCTGTGTACCTTAAAGCATCCAACAACAATAAAGCACACACAGTTCTTGCATGTTTTCAAGAAGCTGTTGCTGAGTATGGAGTAAACTTATAAAGGTGGGGAAAATGTTGAAGTTCATTATACATGCTTAATCATGTTCAACGTGGTCCTGGAAGAGGAAGTATGATCACAGGTGATAATTGTAATTACAAATTATATAATCAAAGGAGCATATAATTATCTGCATTATCATGCACATCTCTCTAACTACATGTAACAGTATAAATAATGTATAATAAAAAGTATAATGTATGGTACTGTAAATAGGAATGTATTTCTGCTTAATTGTATAAATATATACCGGGTGTCTCAATATATAATGTATAAATGTTAAAACTATACCAGCTACGGCTTTCAAATAAGTTTTATAGTATTAAGAAAAGGCTAACTTAAATTTTGGTATTGGCGCTTGATCTCTCATTCAATATTGGGCGAGATATAAATGTTTTAAGCTGAAGTTCGGTTTGAAAATTTGCGAAAAATCGACCAAAACGGCCTATTAAAAGACATTCGCGAGTATTGAAAATTTTGAAGAAGTTAGCTTCAATCTTGTATTATTTTATGGTTTACTTTATGGTAAATTTTAGTCTTTTGGCCCCATGGGACATGAAAAAAAGTTAGGGGTATTGTGTAGATAAGAATAAAATGAAATTAAATGTTAATTTGATAGGCAGATTTATGGTAATTTTAAGCATTTTCAAAATTGCTTCTTCGAAATGAAACTGTAATATCTCTCAATATTGCTCAAATATATTCACGTAATATATCAAAATTTAAGTCAGGCCTTTCTGAATTCAGTGACGTCTATTTGAGAGAAACTGCTTGTCCAGTTTTAACGGTATAACAAATCAAACACCGATACCTTTTTTTAGTCATTTTACACTTGGGTGGTACAGTCATAGATTTACAGTAAATTCTTGTATATGCATTAGTTAATTTTTCCATTGTTAAATTACCTAACCAAAAGCCATTATTCACTTGTGCTGACCCCACTATGCAGGGGAGAATCTTGTGCAATTAAGGCACTGCTGTTATATGTGCAGTATTCTGTGCATCAATTACTATATGAAACTGTCCACATGTGAATTAATAGTTAACCCTGTGGAGCCAGCAAGATTTCCCCAGCAGTGGTTAACTCATTAAGTGGCAATGCACCCCACTTATTTTTTTACTGTACTTGTCAAATGTCAGATGCTTTTACTCGTACATGTAAATGAGGACGTTCTGCAACTTAATGAGCTTAGATGAAATTGAATTGTTGCTTGAAGGTAAAGTACCCACGATCAAAGGATTGAAAGGTTGTAGGGTGACGTGTTTGCTGGATGCCTAAGCCTTTTCTACCATGTATTCTATCACTTGGAGAACCTGTCTCTTTTGGATCCTAATAATGATGATCATTTATGGTGTATTCATCGGGTATTCCTGCCAACAATTAACCATCATCTAACAAATTGGAGACATGCATACATTCATCACCCATTAAGTTCTGCAAGAAACAGAACTCCAATGCAGCTCTGGGTAAGAGGTCTGCAGGAAGCAAGGGGATCTGGTCATCTCGAAGATATCGATTTACAGGTAAAAATACAGTATTGCTGATGGTGATATTTTCATTCCTTGGCAATACATTAGTAATACATTTTACGAATTGTTTTTCAGAATGATTTCACTAACTACGGGATTGACTGGGAAGGACCAATTTCTGAAGTGGAGGCTGATATTGTTGACGTTCCTGACACAGATTGCCCATTTACTAATGAGCAACTTCAGCAACTGCCACTGAGAGATTGTGTTACACATATGGACGGGATGAACTCTACGAACAAATCATTTGCCTTTTGCAATGACTTTTAAAAGTTAAGAGATTGGCTAATTTGATAAATTGGTTTGTTTTCTATGCATGAATGTAGAACTATAGCACTGCGTACAGTATTAATAGGTTTACGCTAACTGTTTGGGGATACATCAACACATTACACAATGATAGCAGCGAAAGCTGAACTCTATCCTGTGTTATAAGCAAGGCACAAATGAGATAAATAAATTTAACCAAAAAATACAAACATAATTGTCAATCAGAAACAAAATATTTTTGTACAACTTAAACAACTTTTGTTTACTATTAGATGCAATATTAAGTGTGGCCACCACTTATTCTGACATTGTATTTTGCCTTAATTGAAACGTACAGTTGTTTAGCATGTTTAATTGTTTATATTTCCTCTTATTTCTCAATCCATGAGGTTTATATTATTAACATTTCCAAAACGAACGATCCAACATAAAACACAACAACACATACATCTAACCTCTATTGATGTAATTTACATGAATTAAGTGAAGACAAATCCTTTTGATCCATAATTAAGAGCTGTATCCATGCTTTTTCTGAAATCTTCGTAAGTGGTGTGTTTGGAAGGAAGCATGAGACCCTTAAAACAGGTCTCGGACATTGGCAATTTGTTATCCGCCTTGAATTTGACAAGAAGTAGCTCACGATCATATCCAACAGTGTTTGATGCAGTTCAAAAACTGACAAGATCAATTAGGCAAGCACAACCTGAAAACATAGATAAAATGATATGAAAACTTTACCAACTAATGTATGAAATTGGAAAACAAAGTAACAGTTGAATGAATATTGAATCGATTCCAAACTAAATATTAATTCTCACCATCCTTTCTTAGCTCGATTTCCTTTATGTACATAACAAAATACTTCGCAGTTCTCTCATTGTCTTCATTGCCATCTTTGTTTTCGTAAGTAAGTACATCCAAAAGTGAGGCAGCTAAACTATTTCTCTCTGCATCAGTTGGAAATACTATTTGTTTTAATAGTGGAACATGTGTGAGGAACGTACTAAGAGAAACATCTTCCATACCTAAAAACGAGAGATAATTCAAAATCATCACAAATAACTTTTCAAGTTAACATATATGTGATGATGTGAACATAAAAAAACTAGTACCTAAATGCGTTTTCAACGACATAATTATCCAATCTCTAAATTACGGTGGCCCACAACGGCACGCACAACACACTATTTACTTACCACGACAATACATTTATAAAACACAACACAATATTTGCTAAACACAACAATAAATTCATCCAAACACAACACTGAATATTTGCGTTAAAACACAACAATAAAATTATCAAAACACAAAAATAAATTTACTAAAACACAACAACAAATGAACTAAAACACAACAGTAAATTCATTAAAACACAACAGTAAATTCATTAAAACACAACAATAAATTTACTAAAACACAACAGTAAATTCATTAAAACACAACAGTAAATTCATTAAAACACAACAGTAAATTCATTAAAACACAAGAACCAATTTATTAAAAATACAACTGCAAGAGTAGTTTAATTGCATTGTCATTGGCCATTGGCATTGCATGAAATTGTCGTTATCTAATAAGCTACTTGTTCATATAAACACATGCTATTTTAATTTTTGTAAATGGATGGGCCTATTAAATGCTTGGAGTGTTCTCAAAACCTGGACTTGACTTTTATGTTTTGCCCTGGATGTGGATATGCTGTAAATAAAGAAGAACTTCTAATACGTTATTATTTTCACCGAGGATATAGTTATACGTCTATTGGTTCCCTTCTGAATCAACGGCACGACATCGAGATGTCTGTCCGAACTCTTCAAAATAGGCTCTCAGAATATGGGTTGAAAAGAAGAGTCACAGATACCCCTGATGCAGTAATTTATCAAGCAATAGAACGCGAGTTAGATGGTCCTGGATGTATGAGAGGGTATCGAGCAATGTGGCATTGTCTTCGTCTACAATATGGAATACAAACGTCAAGAAACAATGTGGCAAGAATCCTGCGTGACATTGATCCAGAAGGAACTGCTCTACGGAGAGCTCACCGACTTAGGAGAAGGTCTTACACCAATCCTGGGCCCAATTTTGTGTGGCACGTAGACAGCTACGATAAACTGAAACCATACGGTTTTCCGAACCACGGCTGTGTGGATGGCTTTAGTCGTCGTGTTTTATGGTTAAAGGTATGTCGCACCAATAACGACCCATCATACGTTGCAACTTTTTTCTACGAGTGCGTAAAGACGACTAACGGTTGCCCAAGTCTTTTACGAACAGATTGCGGCACGGAAAACGGAGTCATGGCAGCAATGCAGTGTTACTTTCGTGCACCAGGAAATGACAATCAAGCAGGTTTGAATGCACACGTGTACGGATCATCACATTCCAACCAACGCATTGAGAGATGGTGGTCGTTTTATCGCCACGATAGATCAACATGGTGGATAAATTTTTTTAAAGATTTAGTCGAGAGAAATGTAGTTAATACATCAAGTGAAATAAGCATGCAATGTTTATGGTTCTGTTTTAAAGATATTTTGCAGCAAGACCTTGACTCAGTAAAAGATAATTGGAACAGCCACTATATCCGTAGATCATGTCATGAAGACCAAAATGAGCTCTACTACCTACCTGAGAATAGTGGCTACGAAGACTGCATATGCGCTGTTTCTCAGGAGCAAGTTGACGATATGGGTGCACACTGTGAATTGCCTGATGATGATAACATTTTTTATGAGTATTTCGGTTATGTTATGGAGAGCCAGGATCTAGCACCACCTTCAACCTGGAGGGAAGCATTATTGCTCTACAACCAGTTGATGCATTTGGCTGAGCCAGAATTGTAATATGTGATATGTCATGTCGTTTCAAAGTTTTCTGCAGTTCAATTACATTGGATGCTAGAGGGACATGGCAGAGAGTCAGTCTGAATGCAACAATTTCAATATTATCAATTTTGAAATTGAAACAAAAATCCTTGGTGCCAGTTGGAACATACTGATGAAAACTTCCTAGACTGGAAAACTTCGGTCTTATACTTCTTTATACTCTCTGGAGAAATTATGGTCCCACAGTCGGTCGTTTTGTACGCCAGTTCTTACAGTAAAGCAGAGGACTAGAAAAGCAATTAAGAGCAGTGCTATTGCAGCACGACTATAATTACACTACTGACGTACACAAATCCTAGCCGATTAAACTTCTTGTTTTGGATAAAATTGAAATTCTTTATGTTTAAGCCAGGGCAGTGAATTTAAATCAGATCGTAGTCAAGCTGACTAAGGACCACAACCAATGCGAATTACCATTTATTCTTTGCAGTTATTAGCAAAATAATTTATCAAATACGTTGTAATTTTGTCACAGGCTGGCATGAATGTTTTCGAGTAATTTTCAGAATAGCCTCCTGAGAAAGCTTGACTGTGAACTGGTCACTTCCTTTGTTTTGATATTTATCCTTTGTTCAAAATGCTTTCAATATGCAGCATATACATTAATTCAGTCACAATACATTTGCAAAAATGTAATTATGAATGTCTTCCATTATTACATGCAGGATATAGTAAGACCACGTGCGCACGGTAACGTTTTCAAACATTTCATTTTTGTCTTCAAACAAAAACGGATAAAAACACTGTCTATCAATTTACGACAGAAGTTGGAGCTAATTTAATATGTTGAGAATATTTCCCTTAGATCGCGTGAACAGGACGTCAAAACGATAAAAGAGATGAAAACGTTTTTGAAAACGCTCGAAAACGACGCCTGTGTGCGCATAGTCTAAGAAATACAACACAATAATATTTATTTACAAACTTAAATATAAGCAGTTAAGTATCTGCCACGTTGTACGTATTTATAAAATAAGAATATCACACGTACTTTATATATAATGTATGTATCTAACATAACTAATAAAACATGAACTATCAAGACTAAATGGCATACGGTACTAGTTAGCAATTATGCATAACCAAAGCCTTTCGTGTTAAGAAGAGCTAATGTCATATCCTGTTTGAATTCATCATATGTGTCATGGTTCACTGGTAAGTATAATTTACATGCACAAGTATTAGCCTTTGGCAATTTAGATTGCAAACCATTTTTTTCTGGTGCATGAAGAAAACCTAACTCCATAGCTAATCGAAGAGGAGGGAGATCTTTGCATCCCGTGGCAAAGAAAAGACCCGTCTATCACCGTCTCCCTCCACATCCTGAAGGAAGTCATTCCAATGGGACAGAACTAAACCTTCCCTTGCACATGTATTAGAACCTTCGTCGCTTCGCAGAATAGAAAAGAGAGAACCAAATGTTTCAGCACTAAAAGCACTATTTGAATAGCAAAATACATCTCGAAACTGTTTGCGATGCATACACAACATCAAAAACACCAAGAACATTGAGACCTGCTTTAAAACGTTCCAAGGAAGCTTGAACCCTCTCTAAAACAAACCAGTGAGCAGTTTTTTTGACAACATTAAGAATATCTTCTGTTGATCGAAGCACTTGAAGAGTTCCAGCAAGATCTAAAATGGTTTCTAAATTGCTATTTGCAATAAGGTTTTGAGCTTCTTCGACTGTTGAAACATTCTTCAACGCAATAAGAGAATTTTGCAATTCAACATCATATACATCTTCCACATTAACAACAGCTTTAAGTACACCTTTCGTCAAGGCATCGTACAAAGGATCACCAAAGCACCTTGGACCTGGACCACCATGTACTAATGACATTGCAATAAGCTCACCAGCATAGAAGTAATAGTCATTAGTAAGGTAATTAGCATTACTAGTCAAATACTTATCTCTTTCGCTACCACAAAACAACTGTGAACTTACCATCCACTCCATAATGAGGGTAAAAAATTCCCTCATTGGGCCCCCTAAATCAACCGCACCCTCAGCATTCCCAACATCATCTGTAAACTTAACAGACACCTTATATGATGGAGAAAACGACTTTCTACACAGACCCCTAAGGGCTCCTTCCCAAAGGTGGCTTATGTTAAACTTAGATATTTGATTAGGGTTAACCTTTCTATTTAGTTCTACAAGTACGTCTTGCAGTGATAGATCATTATTAACTTCATTATCTTCTACATGTTCTGCATGGACATTTTCATTGTCTGAATCACTCCAATGGATTTGCTCATCAAAAACCAATGATGCGTACAGCAAATCATCATTACCAGGAAGCCATGTAATGGACCAGAAGGAATCACTGTTACCAAGCAGACTATTATTTGAAGTGGACGCATCATCAAGTTGTACGTTTACAGATTTTTTTTCAGAACTGATTTCATTGCAACTCTTAGCAATATCACTATAAGTAAAAAATATGAAAGGCGACGTCATTGAGTAATTCAAAAATTACAGACTGTTCTGGTCTGGTACTGTAGTATATCACTATACATGATGATCTTTACATAGTTTAATTTTACATCAGTCTAGTCCCTAAG
Source organism: Trachythela sp. YZ-2020 (assembly GCA_016169945.1). Taxonomy (NCBI): domain Eukaryota; kingdom Metazoa; phylum Cnidaria; class Anthozoa; order Malacalcyonacea; family Clavulariidae; genus Trachythela; species Trachythela sp. YZ-2020. The sequence continues at coordinate 918,964 of JADLSH010000333.1, forward strand.
CTCTCTCGCTGCTGCAATAATTCGTTTTCAATTATATAGTTAGGCCTGGATTACCTGTGGAGGGTGGAATCTTGAGTGGTGACCTCACATCTCATCCTTTTTCTAATGAAAATGAAAGGCTAGTTATGCACGAATCAAATCGAAACCTTGACATCCCCCCAGGCATACCTCGGGAATTTAGTATTTTAAGAAGGCGGGAATTTGAACTTTTTTCAATTGGAAGGTGGGGACTTTGCTAAGGGGTCGGGAATTTGACGTTTCCTTTTAAACACGTGTGCTGAAATCCAATATGGCTTCAATGACAGTAGATTTCAGTGATACTGCCGCTTTAAATCAACGTCGACAACGCATTTAGTATGATTTTTATAATGTTTAATAAAATTATACATCAATTTGTATGATTTTTTTATTATCAAGAACAATTATTAAATATCGCTTGGCTCATGAAGTCAAAATGAATTTCAAAAAGGACATTAATTGTTTAATATAATTTATTAATAACTCCATCACAATACATAAAAAGAAACAAAACCTGTTCTTTTCCACAATTTTTTTTGTGTTTACTTCCAAAATTATGAAATACTGTAGCTTCCAATTCGTACATGGGGTGGGGTCTTTGAACTCCAATTTTCCCCAATACGTGGTGTATTTGAACAGGAATTACAAATATATGCAGAAAATTTGATTTGCGCATTAATTCAAGAGAATAGATTAGCATTCCTGTATTCTGTAACATAGCACAAATTTTAGAATAAATTTGAAGGCCCAGAATGCAGGAAATGGCATTTTCGGGCTACCAAATGGTGTCAGAAAAGTTTTAATTTTTATCAGGGGAGGGCTAAATGTTTGCAGTTTGCCTTCAAATGTTCAATAATAATAACTCATCTTTCACGAGGAAAGCGCTTCCATCACAAGAAGTGACAACCTTCAAGGGGGACACCCGTTGTTTTCTCCATTTACCAACCCCATCCCCATAAATAATGTCCACTCTCTTTATTACCTAATATTCTTAGTACTAGTAACATTTTCAATGTCAAACTCATCCTCGTCACTGCATTCATGTGAATGGAGGTCTGGTTCTTCTGGGCACAAATATAACGTGATTCGGTTGTATGGTTTCCCTAGGTCTTCTTTGTATTTCCGTACAGTAAATTCTTCTGTCGACTGACCCGGAAGGGTTGAAGAAAGTTGACCATCAGGGTAAACTAGTTTCCAACTCAATTTAGTATCAAATGATTTGTCATGAGCTTCCCGCTTCGTCAACGCCTGAGAGAATACTTCCGCATATTGGGCGTCTTTGTTTACTTTTAATGGCATTGATTTTCCTCGAACAGGAGTTGTCGTGTCAAAGCTAACATATTTCATTTGGCCAATGTTTATTAATGCGAAAGGTTCCGCCTCTTTCGACTTTGCTTTTGTCTTTGATGGTTTTCTAAAATGTGTAGATCTCTAGTCACTTTTTTTGGCTGCATACTGTTCAAAAGTGAGACACTTCGGTGTCTTTGGTCCACTTGATGGCTCATTTGACAAGTGACTTGTATTTTTGGACGAAGACGAAGTTTCGCTTGTTGCTACGACCTTTTGCCCGCAGGAGGAACAAAATTTAGTTGAAGATTCTAAACCACTTCCACAACCAGAGCAAAACATATCTAAATATTTATTTTTTCTATTTTTGATATAAAAATAATAGAAGAATCGTATAATATTAACTACTTATTAACTGAGAGTGAGGTCTGTACGGTAAAATATCAAGCTGAGGTCTTGCTGTATTGACCGAGCGATAGCGAGGTCAATACAGCAAGACCGAGGCTTGATATTTTACCGTACAGACCGAACAGTCGAAGTTAGTAAGTTGTTTATTATATGGCATTTCAGACAACAAAAAACAATTCATTTTGCCAAAAATTGGTCACGCGAGGACAAAGTACAAAGTCCGAAACTCAAAGCCGGCCATTTTCAAATGTCAAAATAATTTCAATGATACGAATTTGTCTTAGTTTTTTACAAATTTATCTAATCTTAGCTTAGTAAAACTATTTATAGAAACCATTTATAGAATAAAATATAAAATTAATAGAAAATATAGTGATATTGAGCTATCGGATCAAGGACAAAAACAACTTTGCATGTTCGAAAAAACAAAAATATTCTGACTGTTTTAGTTAAAAAACATCGTAAAATTTACCTTTATCCCTTTTCCGTATTTTCCGTCTATTTTTAATTGTTTTAAATTATTTTTAAGGATTTTTTAATGCTTTTATTGGTTTGAAATGTGTTCAAGTCGTCGCAGGGCAATAAGAATACCGTATTGCCCGTGGGCAATACGGGAAAATCCTGCCTCGTCAACGACCAATCAGATTGCGAGATTCACCAAAACAAGCACTTGCCATATAATAATTACATTTATTAAATATAAATGGTGTTTGATTCCTGACTTTGATGCAATGCGAGCATCCAAACAGAGTCTGCAATCCTCCAAGCTTCTGAGTCATGAATACTTGGTGTACTTATTATATAGTTTCAAATTGGTTGTTGTAATCACTGATCTATAAAATTTACTGTTGTGTTTTAATGAATTTACTGTTGTGTTTTAGTAAATTTATTGTTGTGTTTTAGTAAATTTATTGTTGTGTTTTAATGAATTTACTGTTGTGTTTTAATGAATTTACTGTTGTGTTTTAATGAATTTACTGTTGTGTTTTAGTTCATTTGTTGTTGTGTTTTAGTAAATTTGTTGTTGTGTTTTGATAATTTTATCGTTGTGTTCAGCAAATATTGTGTTGTGTTTTATAAATGTATTGTGGGGCAAAAAGTGGGGTAAAATCGATAAAATTTTATGTCCAGTGCCAACACAAAGGGTTACATGAGAAGAAAATTACGAGAGGAAAAACGAGTTAAAGTAAGGTTAGAAGGCCCTTCCGGGAAAAAATGTGAGAGTTAGAAACTATTTTTTAAGATTCATTTGTTATCTTGCCTGTATCAGCTGTTTCAGCCTAGTATTTTAATATATAGTGACTATATTATGTCCGTGGGCCAAATACATCAAGCAATCAATGTATTATAGTTTCAATGTACTATTGTTACCTCTTCTATCATTTCCCTTAATTCTATGTCAGGCACATCTTTCAGGGTGATAGGCACATTTAAAGCTTGGGGTTCACAGCTATCGCAATCGGATGCGATGTAGGATTTCATCGCTTCTGAAACACCATGTAAGCCTGGTCCCCCATGAAATATAGAGTGGGCTAACATTCGTCCAAGTGCTTTAAACGTTCCTGTCGATTTCAGTTATGTACTAGAAGCTGATGGTCCATTTCACCTTCAAAAAACAACACCCTTTTGGATCCTGATGATGATATACCTTCTTCAATTATTTTTACACTGAGTGAAAGAAACTCCCTTACTGGCCCACAGCCGACTGCATCTTCTTCTTGAAAACGCACTTTGAGCCCTCTGAGTTTGGTGTTCGGATTCTTGTAGACACCCATTATATCTCTCTGAAGCTCATCAACACCTTCCATTCTGCTGATGAAAACTCTCTGAAAAGAGACATCCTCCTCGAGATTTTCTTTTATGAAAAGCTTCCAAGCAGCCTGGGGGGTAGTAACATCATCCTCATCTCCGAACACTGGTCATCATCATCGTCGAATGACCATTCATCCTCATCAACTACATCTGTAGTAAGAATATTAAATAAAAAGAATAAGGCTTATTTTAAAACATCAATATATTTCTTATATTCAATGTTACAAAAAACGTACAAGAAACGCATTGCTGGAAAATGTCTATAGCAACGCAGAAAATTTTTGATAACATGTCTTCACAGGAAAAACAGAAACACAAACAACAGAAATTTAGCTTGTTTCTTATATAAAATAGACTGAAGCAATATTATTGCCAGTGACAGCTGAGTTTTCGAAGTTCTCTCATGCATAAAATTTTAAGGTGTGCAGGAAATTCACTCTTTTTGGATTTTGCTGCCAGGAAGTGAAACAGGTTATCCAGTCCTGAAGAAATGAAAGTTCGCATTCCACATAATATTAAAAAAAACACGACCATTACCAGGTAAAAGCTTTTCCACAACTTGTGCGATATGTCCATATGAAGATGTCAATGCATTGTTTATGTCATCAGTGCTTGCTTGTGGAAACATTTCATTGATTACGCTACTTTCTATTATGTTGTCTGGCCTAAAGTGAAATACAGCAAAACAAAGTTAAAAAAAAAGTTCGGTGGACTACACATACAGTCTGAAACAAGCCCTACATATCAGATCTCCAACACTGAACCGCAGTTTCAGCTAATGATATAGTCACGCATGATCAATATAAGCATAAGTTACACGGTGTGAGTGAGTGAGTGAGTGACATTTGAGTGAATAACAATATGTGTAACCAATATCGCAAATGAAATTAATTCTGTGTAACTGGACTTCAGATATTTAATTTGAAATTGGTTCAATGTACTATTTTACCAAATACACTTTTATTAATAACTCGTAGTCAAATACATTTCATATACGGCTACATTACAGAACTATCCTAAAAAACAAATAACATTTCTTAATATGATTGATGGACATAGTGGCAGAATTTTTTTTTAATGAAATTCTTTATCTGGATAAGCATAAAACTTACAATAGTTTTTGTTGCTTGTCTTACTGTACTTATTTACTGTATATATAGCTAATATACAGATAGCACATGGATATATGTAACATTTCTAACATGATATTAGGTAACTACTTTATAATTCATGAAGAAATTAATCATCCATTCTGGCTCAGCAACACCTACTGTTAAATTGCAAATGTAAAAATAACTCTAAATTGATAGTACGTACTATTAAGGTAGGCTACTATGTAACTGCATATGAGACATATTTACATTTTGCTACTTGACCCCTCCAGGGTAGCTTGTCTCTTCTAAATAATAACATAATATCAGATTAGTAATTTTGGGGGACATTGCGATTTTAAAAATAACTATTAGTGTTCCTAAAATGTACAGTATAATTGAACATTGTCTGTATATGTGTATTTTTTAATATTCTTTAACCCATGCAGGTCATTAAGGGGCAGACTCTGTCCACACACACACTACAAATAAAATTATTTATAGTAACAGGCGAGTAAAAACGTTTCCATATCAGTGCTTGATTCTCAGTTCAAGCATATTTAGAATTACAATGGACCCAAGCATTCTAATTACATTTTAGTCATCTTGATGACTGAATCAATGTTCCGTGTGACATCTGAGGATCTCATGAACTGTTAATGTCCTATTCATAGATAATCAGCTTACTGCATCTGTATATTAGAGACTGCTAAGCATGCATCCAGTCCTGAACACGACTAGTTATGGTCAAAATGTCGAATGCTTGGGATGATTGGAATTATCTTTATTGTGTATTTTATGAAAATCCTGAGTAGTTCTCGTAAATTTAATGCTACAATTGTACCTTAGCGTTGTGTGTTTCAGCATGTTCTCTAATTTCACTAAAGGTTATGGAGTCACCACACACAAAACAATTCACCACTGGTTCATCAATAGTCATCTAAAATAGTATGGACGGTAGAAAATTTGATACAAATCGCAAACGACATGAACAGCCATGGTTCTCTGTAACAAAACTGTAACAGTTAACTATTAAGTTTAACATAAGTTAACTATTGAAAGAACACTTAATAATCTGTGTAACAATACTATTTAATAACTTAGTCACATGTAGAATACAGAAATCACAAATTTCATGTATTCATGAATACAATACTGTGTTATGCATGGTTCAATTCTTCCTGTTTCCATCCCCCCCCGGGCAATCCCTGGGGAAATGTACACAGACACTTCCCGGGGGTGGGGCATTTATCAGAGCGTCTGGTCCCGGGAGAGGCCCGTTGGGTAGGGGTGGGGAATATAAATGTTCACACGCAAGGCTTTGAGCCTAACCCGCGAACCCGCCGCGAGATGTTTACCGCCAAATCCGCGATCATTATTAAAGATGGTGTCGGAACTGATTTCTTTCTTACGCAGTATTTGATAATACAGCCATTTACGTCCAAGCACAAACCGCAAACATTTTCACACGTTTGTTTACGTTTGTAATGCGACCTTTGCGGTTTAAAACAAAGTCATTCGTATTGTTTTAAATAATCAGAGTTAACTTTGTAAGAAATTATTATTAACAAATTTAGTCGTCGTTTTTATATCATTTGTAAACCTATACAAGCTTCTATTTCACGAATTTCGACTAAACTGCTCTGTTTTCATTTAAATTTTATAAAAAGTGCATAGAACGGCAATAAAACTGTCAGGCTTTGCATTCTAATTAGTACATTTTTGCATTTGAATGACTTCAATTTCAAACGGCAAACGTCACGTTACAAACGTAAACAAACACATGAAAATGTCTGTAAGTGAATTCGAAGGTTGACATTTGTAAAATTTCGATTTATAACGTGTTTGTGTGCAATAATGGTTTGTGAATGTTGTCCCAGTGGTGGGGAATTGGCATTCTTTATTTGCCCGGGGGTGGGGATCCGCAAATCCCCGGGAGGGGAATGGTAACAGGAAGAATTGAACCATGCATTACATAATGCTAATAAATATTTTACCTGGGTTAAAACGTGAGGACCAGGTTCATCATTTGTACTTCCAGATTCCTTATCACTGGATGCCAACTGTATACTTTGTTGCAAGGGTCTTACATAAATTTTAGCCTGCCCACACAAATCTTTAAGCCTACTCACTGTATGCAGAGGATTTATAACATGGAAACCTGAGTCATCGCCTCCACCTCTTTGATACATTAGCAAGTCAAACCCTCCCACATCTTTTAATTGTGGATACTTTTCCAGTACACTTGAGTATATTGTCTCATCACTTATATTTTATATCACATTATACTTTTGTCACCAAGACCTGTGTTGGACAAATCAGTTCGTTCTTTTACTGAGGACAGTGGCTTTTTTTCTTCTTTTGAAGCAAGGCAGACAAACTTTAAGGTATATGTGGTTGGCTTTTTCTTCTTCGATGCCTTAGATCTTGATGGGGCTGAATAACATGGCCTCTTTCCAAAATTGAAAAGCCTTCGTTGTTCACTAATTGCTGAGGGAGTATTATTTGGTGGCATTGTGCTTGACAACGGCGATGATCCAGCTTGGCTGCTACTGCTAGATTGTGAATTTAGAATTCTTGTTTGTTCTTGAATTTGCACGAGTGGTAATTGCTGGCTAGAAGTTGCTAATTTAAAGAAGTTTAAACAAGTTGGTACCGGTCAAATTATCAGCAGAGTTTCTGTCAGAGTATACATTATGTAACACACATACATAATATAGAATCCTGAAAATAACTTATAATGAATATGAGAGCCCAAACATAACTTTTAACAAAGCCATTAACTCTTTCTAAACGGTAGCGTCTAATATCATCCGCCAACGCATGATGATTTTGAGGCTTGTGTCTTTGGCGCCCCTCACCCAAAACGGACGAAAATACCACCAATCGATCACCAATCGATTCAGCAAACACACCTGTTCTTGACTAAATCCAAACAAATCGCTAAATACATTGTTTTACAGATCTCCGTGAGTTTTAACACCTTTGTAATCTGATATTTATTATTATCGTAAACTAATTATATATTCAGTACCTTTGGTCGATTATAACTTCTGTTTTAAAATCCGTGTGATCTTCACTAATTCACCGTTTTATAGAGCTTTAAAAACAGTACATACTGACCAACTTTCAAAGAAACACAATAACAATTGACAAAGTTACGGCGAAATGTTCTTCTAAACATAAATTGCATCGTTTTGATCCTCCCGTGTACGAAATAGAATGTTTTAAAATTTGCCAATTAATACTGAAATCCTTATTGCTTTCTTTCAATGTCCAAATATATTTCGAAAGTTCTGTGTCATTTGCATGCTTTTTAAGCTGAAAAGATTTAGTGTGGTTGGCCAATCGCTCTTTGAATGTGGTTGCAGTCATGCCAATGTAATTTTTGATCGTGTTTGTGTTGCTTACTGTGACTGTGACTGTTGCTTTGTATACTATGTCCCTAGTCATGCATTGTTTTTGAAGCGGGCAAATGGTGTTTTCTCTACAACTGCAATTGGTAGTGTTCCTATCCTGTGTCTTGTTATTCCTAGATATGCGTGCATTGTGTTTAGTGATTACTGACTTGACATTGTTCATGCAGCTGTAACTTACTTTAACTGTATTCCTGTTAAAAATTTTATGGAGCTTGTGGTGCGGTGGAAAATGTTTGTCAATTAGACTAAGGAAATTACGTCCTATGTTTGTGCTAACACTCTTACTAAATGGTGGGTTGAACCAAATGATATTGCGCATGGGTAAAGCTGCTATGCCTAAGTGCATTCTGATATATGGGTGCAGATTCCTGAAAAGTTTGCTCATCTGATGAAAGAAGTGCAATGCGCTTGTTAATTGATGCAGGTAGTTGCCTTGTGATGCTCGGTGGGTGATTAGAGTGCATATTTATGTATAGTGGATCGTCATTGGGCTTCCTATAGGGCCTATGTTTTCCATTGTTAAGGTCGAAAGTTATGTCTAAAAAGTTTACAATGCGTAAATTTGAAAACTGCTCGAAAATTTTGTGGAGATCTTTTCTTACTTTGTCAAAAAAACAGACAAAACAAGACTGTTTTCAGACAAAACAAGAAAATATCTCCACAAAATTTTCAAGCAGTTTGACCTAAAAATTACCGCCGAATCAAATTTACGCATTGTAAACTTTTTAGATGTAACTTTCGACCTTAACAATGGAAAACATAGGCCCTATAGGAAGCCCAATGACGATCCCCTATACATAAATATGCACTCTAATCACCCACCGAGCATCACACAACTACCTGCATCAATTAATGCATTGCACTAATGACTTTCATCAGATGAGCAAACTTTATGAATCTTTATCTGCACCTAATATCAACGCACTTAAGTCCTAGAGATAAACCGTGGATGAATTCCGAAGTAAGACGGGCTGTTAGGAAAAGAAATTGTTTGCTAAAAAAGTTTTGTGCAAATAAGAATCCAGAGAATTGGGAATTATATAGGCGACAAAGGAATAATACAATGACTTTAATACGTAAAAGCAAAATATCGTTCTATAACAAATTAAACAATAAATTAAATGATGTATTTCTTGGTCCTAAGAATTGTATGGGAGTAAAATTCAACCGAGCGTGCCTGCATTGTTTGAGAGTAATTGTATAATTACTGATGCCAAAGAAAAAGCTACTTTATTGAATGAATATTTTTCCAGCCAATGTAAAATACCAGATTTAGATGCCCTCATACCAAATACTAGGGTATTCCAAAGCTCAAAATCACTGGGCATGATTACCACATGTGAAATTGAAATCTAAAACTCATTAATAATTCATAAGCAAAACACAAAGGAAATCACCACCGTATCGTTGTCTTGATACCACGGTAATAAACACCCATAAATTAACTCGACTTTCGCGTTGAATTTCTCTTTAAATACTGGTTTGTTTGAGATGTTGTGTAAACAACTCGTTTCTCGTGTTTCATCAGGGGACCAAACACTCGAAAACAATAAAACACTCGCGCTTCGCGCTCGTGTTTCATACCGTTTTCTCGTGTTTGGATCCCCTGATGAAACACTCAAACTCGTTGTTTACATATAACGTCACTAATTTACTGAAAAACTTGAATATTGCAAAGGCATGCAGAGTGGATGGTATAGGAAATTCCCTATTAAAAATATGCGCAAATGCCATAGCACCGTCGTTATCCAGATTTTTGAATATTTCACTCAATGCAGGGCATTTTCCATCCGCGTGGAAATTTGCTAATGTCATACCAATTTTCAAAAAGAATGATTGACAATCAAAAGCTAATTATCGCCCAGTTTCTCTTTTGAAATGTTTATCCAAAATTCTTGAAAAAATTGTATTTATTCGATTATATAATTTTTTGTTGGAAATAAATTTTTTCACTCCCTTTCAGTCCGGTTTTCGGCCAGGAGACTCAACGGTCAACCAACTTGTTCTTATTGTTCATAAGATCCATGAAGCTTTCGAACAAGGCAAAGAAGTGCAAGCTGTTTTTTTGGACATGACTAAAGCTTTTGATAAGGTTTGGCACAAAGGTCTCTTGTTTAAGCTTAAATCCTTAGGAATCACAGACCCTCTGTTAGCTTGGATAAAAAGTTATTTAACTGATAGAAAACAGCGTGTTGTTATTGATGGTCAAGCATCAGAGTGGAAAGATATAGAGGCCGGAGTACCTCAAGGTTCAGTGCTGGGGCCTTTGTTTTTGGTTTACATTAATATTACCACCGATCTTGAAACTGATTGTTTTCTTTATGCCGATGATACTTCCTTGATTGATGTGGTTGACAATATTAACTCTTCGTCTGTCAAACTTAATAGTGATTTAGATAAAATAGGAAAATGGACAAAGGATTGATTTGTCACTATCAATCCAAGTAAGACAGAATCGATGATTTTTTCGACTAAACGTAATAAGCCACAGCATCCCGACATATATTTTGATAATAAAGTGATTAAACTTGTCCCAAATCATCAACACCTTGGTGTTACACTTTCTTCTAATTTGTCTTGGGGAGAACATGTTATGACAATTCATGGAAAAGCTTCAAAAACATTAAATTTACTGAAAGGACTAAAATTTAAAATTAATAGCGATACATTGGTAGTGCTCTATAAATGTCTAATTCGACCTAAAATGGAATATGCCGATGTTGTTTGGGATGGTTGTTCAGATGGTCTTAATGATTTATTAGAATCAGTTCAGTATGAAGCTGCTAAATTGGTCACTGGTGCTATGAAAGGCACAAGTCAAAGGAAATTATTGGATGAGCTTGCATGGGAGGAATTAAAAACAAGGCGGTCCTTGCATAAACTTGTATTGTTTTTTAAAATAGTAAATAACTTGGTACCTAGTTATTTAACTGATTTACTTCCTGCAACTTCACAGCAAAGATCTGGATTATTGCTAAGATCTGCTGATAACTTGACACTTTATCCCTGTAGAACTGAAAGGTTTAAAAGATCGTTTTTTCCTGATTCTACTAGGTTATGGAATGCTCTTGACAACGTTATAAGGGACTCAGACTTATTAAACACTTACAAGAAACATCTAAAGGATTTTTTTGATATTTCAAATTATAAAAAACGTTTTAGTTTTACTCTTGATCGATACAGCTCAATTTTACATACTTGTCTCCGTCTAAACTGCTGTGCTCTTAATTATCATTTATTTAAAATAGGCTGCATTCCGTCACCAGTTTGTAAATGCGGTTTTCATTGTGAATCGGTAATTCATTATTTTCTGTATTGTCCAAGATATGCTGCTCCTAGATTTATTCTGCTCTTAGTTGAACTAGAAATTTTAGGAGACAGCTGGTATAGGAAATCAGATTCAACGAAAATACGAATACTTTAAGTGGTGAAGATGAATTGTCATTAGTCCAAAATAGATACATTTTCTCCAGTGTGCAACAGTTTATTAGGCAATCTAGACGTTTTGTTGGCTATGTTTATGTAGATGAATGTGATGAAATAATACAGCTGTCTTCTGACTGATGTTATAGTTATAAAATACACAACTAATATGTAAGAATGTAAATAGGCGTAAGCCCCCTAGATGAGCTTATCAGCTCTTGGGGCAAACGTTTTTCAAATATGTTTAAATAAATAAAATGAAAACAAATCGGTATGTTATCCTGTTGTTGTCTTCGAAGTGAACGGAATTAAATGCCGTGCATTGCTAGACACTGGGGCGGGTAGTTTGTATGCATCTAGTGCTTTAATTAACCTGTTAAACATTAAACCAGTAAAGACCGAGAGACAGTGTATCGAGATGATGATAGGTTATGTCAACAAAACCATTAATTAACATATTTGAAATTCGCACGAAAAGCCTTGAAAGTGACTTTTCTCTTCTGCAAGCCGTAGAAATGCTCAACAAAGACGATAAAGCCGGGTTACCTGTTCATCTCGTGATTGGAACCAACAAGTACACAAGAATCAAGACAGAAACAGCACCGAAAATTGGCCGCCAAGGAGAGCCCATCGCAGAGAAAACCAAGTTTGGCTGGACAATAATGTCTCCAGGGAAAGAGGTGAACATGAATGAAATGTTTCTTACCCAGACCTCCAGCGCAGACTACGAGCAGCTTTGTCGTCTCCATACAAGACTCTCCAGAGAATGCAAGCGTCCTGGGACTGCCGTGGAACAAAGAGCACGACACAATAGGAGTCAAGTTTCCATCCTCGGTAAGATCGCTAGAATCTACGATCCACTGGGATTGGTTGCACCTGTTACCCTTACCGGCAAACTACTATACCGTGAAGTGTGTGACATGAAACTAGGCTGGGATGCAAAACTACCTGATGAACTGTCGCGCAGATTGTTGCGATGGGAAGTGAGTCTACCAACTAGTACCACGACTGACCGATCCTTGGCTGCACATCACGAGCCAAAGCGAGGCTGGCGAAACAAGGTCTAACGATTCCCAGGTTAGAACTTGTTTCATTTCTTTATTTGCTAGCTTTTTATATAACATTTTGCAAGTCAACAACGTCTGTATTACAAAAAAACGAAATTCTCAGGCATATAATAAAAAGATAAAACATTAAAAACCAAACGTTTTACCGACAACGTATACACGGCTACGTTTCGAATATAAAAAGTGCATTCCCAGTTTCCATGTGATAAAATCTACCAAAAAATATTTCAAAACTTGAAAGATTGTTCGACAAAACTATGCAGATAACTTTTCCAAATTTCCAAATTAATAGTTTATAGATCGCTGTGATATAAATTTTAAAATGCTTTTTAACTTTAAAAAGAAAAACAAAAACGGCAACGGCAGCATGCAAAGCAAAGAGTATTTATAACAAAAGTAAAAAACATACCTTAATACAACTTATATATTTCAAATTTTCTCACGTTCCCAACTTCCATCAATTGTCCCACATTCTTGCAAAGGAGAAAAATGTTTTTTCCATAAAAAATAACCATTTAAAATCCATCACAAAATGAGTGAACCGCATGTTGAGCAGTGAACATGTTTGTGTTCTGGAATGTGATTTTCCAAACGTCACAAGTATGTGTTATACAACAGCAAATCAGCAATACCAAAACATTCACTTTGATTGGCTAATAATTGTGTGTAATTATAGAAGAACAGATGCATGTCATGAAGTTGACAGACCACAAAAAACGTCAGCTAAAAAATGCAGTGTTTCACAGTCATGTCAAAATGTTTGTATAAATTGATTAATTATCGATTGATTACCCCATAATTTTCCTGTCTTTAAAAATCCTACCCACAAGAAATTGACAAAAAAAAAGTTTTTATCCAATACATTCGTAAAAAAACATATAGTTACATACATAGTACATTATCAGACGGAGTTCTTGACTCCTTGTGCCTAAGCGTCAAAACGAGGCTAATGCACCCGGTAAATAAAATGGAAACCTATTGTTGGCCTATTTATATGAAGGGTTATTAGGGTCATAATTAGAATACAAATTGTATTATGATTGCACCCATTTTATGTTCGTTTAAATCGAATAACATAATTTGAATTCGAATAACATAATTTGAATTCAAATAACATAATTTGAATTCGAATAACATAATTTGAATTCGAATAACATAATTTGAATTCGAATAACATAATTTGAATTCCAATAACATAATTTGAATTCGAATAATATAATTTGAATTCGAATAACATAATTCAATTTGAATAACATAATTTCAATTCGAATACACAGAAGACTGGGCTTAATTTATGATGATTTATGCAGTAATAACATGTGCTCGCACTTTCTCGTCCATAATGGCGGACAATACTACTCCTATAAACAGAGATGGCGCTAGCCAAGGTGAAGAAAATTCACTGCGAGCTTTGCAATTACTACAAGAGGCAACAATGTTGCTTTCCTCGCCTGAGTCAACAAGCAATCAAGACACAAGTACAGCTGGACAGCCGTCGACAACTACGTCGAATATACGCCTCGCACCAACATCACATGGCACGCAATCAGTTCTGCAAAATTTGAGAACGATATTCTCGCCATATTCACAGGCCACTGTGTCCCAGGCATCGGCGTATCAACGTGCACAACGACCTAAAACCTCGTATAGGCCGTATTTCCCTGCTAAAGAAACGTGGACACACGAATTTTTTTTTGTCTGAATAAACGTACACAAAACCGTGTGCCTTCCAGAACTGATAAAATTGCCTTACAAAATTGTGGTCTTGGGAGAAGGAAAATATGCTTTTCCTCGAAGGCAAACTATTCCAAGTTGGAAGAAAAATTATTCGAAGAATACCCTAAGTTGGTTGGTGGAGGAGGATTTCAAATTCTGAGGACATGTACAGGCGCTGGAGGTAATAGCAGCACTCTCTCTGTTATTTCACCACCCCCGACTGGATATTCGATTCCTTTTTTGAGAGATGCTTCTGGTCTAGGCCAGGCACTAGCCTATATCAGACCTCTTCAACAAGATCTCGATACAAGTGTAGCGACTGTGGTAAGTTTCTTTATCAGTTTATGTCAATGCCCTCCCCCCCCCAAAAAAAATACCCTTGGCTAAATAGATCTGTTAAAATGCACCACTACATATGGATTGATTTTAATAATACTAATAGTTCAAAGAGTACGTCAAGAAATAATTTTAAATTAATTTCCAAATTTGTTTCTTGTATCACTACCTTTTGCTGTTGCCATTTTGGCCTTTTTAACTCATGCATGGAAGCAAAGATGGATTTTCAGATTTTGTTCTGGGGGTGCCAAAAATTCAGGGGGGGGGGGAGGTTGCATGGATGTCAATATTCAGGCTCATTTCATAAAGTAGGCGACTACAACCAGGCGCGAGACCGTTAGGCACAGCTGCACAAGCAGTGAGCACAAGTCTTCTAGGGGAGTGCGGGGGCAGGCTCCCCCGAAATTTTTTGAAAACTACAGTCTCTGAAATGCCATTTCCTGCATTCTGAGGAGGCTTTTTCAGAAACTCAGATGGTCAGAACTCAGAAAGTGCCAGGTAAAGTAATAAAAAATACAATTAAATGTATTTTTTAATAAATACTGCTATTTGCAATCAAACGCGCTGCGTGCCATTTTTTTGACGTTTGCTTTTGTCAACGTTACGTTGACCGAATGTCAACGTCAGGTTGACGTTTCGTTTTTCCTACATTCGGTATTATGGCTACAATCGAGAATGTTTTTGTGAATTTTCAGTTTAATAAAATTTTACAGTAACTTCATCTTTTGAGAATAACAAGTGTTAAACGGCATTTCTAGATCTATAAATACACACAGCAGCAATTCCAGCAAACAATCAAGTATTATTTCAGTAGATAATTCGCTTCAGTTTTACTGAAATACTATGGATTTCATCGAACTGCGGAACGCGAAAAAATATTCGGACAGTATAAAAGTGACTAAACGTATACAACTCTGCCCACAAACGTCGACGACCGCACTCATATTTATAAGCTTTTAGCTCATTGCTTCTCATGTTTAAAGGCTAGACCCCTGATATGGGATAGACAGACAACGCCTTGTTTATTACAAAACTTAGATCGAAGTAGGCGGAGTCATGCACGTTTCGCGCCAAATAGACAGACGAATATTTTGACGCGTTTAGTTATTAGCCTAATTAAGGGTGCATGACTTCAGATAAAAGACAATGCAAAGGCGTGGCAATAAAATAACTGTACTTGCTACTATTTTGGTGCCACTTTTGGGCCAACCGTTAGAAACGTCACTGTTTCGCCTTAGCAACATACACGTTTGAACATGCGCGTATAAATATCATGTGTATACCGAGAGCAAATTGCAAATCGGTTAGGAAAACCGGAAAGCAAACCTAAAAGTCACTGAAATATACTTTACACTATTTAAGACCGTATACAGAACAATTAACGAAACGTAACGTTGACATTCGGTCAACGTAACGTTGAAAAAAGCAAGCAATGTCTAAAAAACGGCACGCGGCGCGTTTGATTGCAAAAAGTAGTAATCACGTTCATATGATAACTCGGTCGGACGGTATAGCGTATGCACCACATATTTACTTCTCTAAAAAGCCTATGTTGTGCTGAATCGATCGGTGGTAATTTGTCCTTGTCGCGTGCATAGAACCGGATATATTTGAGTTCAAAGTCATTGATCACCTGGATCGATGACGTTAGGGTTTGTAGAAAAAACTACGTAACTGAACTTCAAAACGATTACAAATTTTAATAGAGAATGTGAGGAAAGTAGGCAGCGACATTTTGGTGAGTAGCCACCGGAGTTTTGCCGGTAGCCGGCTTTTAATGACCCCCTCCCCCAGAAAATCCGTTCTTGCACGGAAGATGTTATTTCGCTGGCCTCCAAGTGACAAAACGTAACAACGTAACCGTTTTACTAACTCTTGTAGTTGTACTAACCCTATTCCAAGTCCTAATGTTAACCCTGTACCTAACCCAAGTTTGAGTTTAAACCAATCCTGAAGAGATTTTTTTGGACGAAATGTCAGTCTGAGGCCAGCGACTCACCCCTACTCTCATGCACATGTACACACTGGTATTGATGTGTACCAGTCTTCTCGAGAAGCCTTGCTAGAATTTATAAACAATCTCGTAACCACTACCCAGAGCCTGAATTAAATTGGTCAAATCCCCATACAAAATCCCTTTATGCCCCATGTTACTACAGGCTTCCTGTCCCAACTGCCTGTTGACAAGGACATTATATAGTCAATAAACTTAAATGTGATTTATAAACCTGTAATTTGCTTTTTACATTATCATTTAAACACTAGTATTCTGGTTATCATGGGGAGAACCTGTTTGCTAATTATTATAAACGGGTTTTTTTCTTTTCCACTCCACCAGGAAGTTACAGTATCATTTAACCTTAACTATAATATTACCACATGTTTGTTAGAGACTGTAACATCCCGATGTAATTTGTGTAGCATACCTAGCCCATATAGGCAGCGCTTTATGAATATTTAAAATCCTAACATAATTTGATAAAGGATATTCAAAGCTAACCAATAAAATTGCTCAAAAAGCATTTTACCACCTCTTAGGTATTTGCCAAATACAATTATTATCCTGCTATTTCTTATTACAATATTTATCATGACAGAGTGAAACTGACCTAAATGTGGCTGGCAATGTTCAAAAAGTTGAGTGTATCAATTGTGGGAAGAAAGTAGCAATGTTAATGTGGGAGCAACACTTGACTAGCTGCCATGCTGCAACAAAAAGTGATGAATCTGCCCAGGTAATTAGTTAAAACATAGTGTATAATTATATTACAAACATGAATGCCAACATCAATCTTGTAACAGAAATACATGAATCATGTATGTATAATTTTTTTTGATTGTTAATATTATCTGAAACAATATCTGTTTTCCATTCGCCTTTAGCAATTACGTATTTAACGTAGCTCTTTTAGGAAATGTATATGAAACATGTCAGACATATTATCCACAACCTTTGATTACATCATATATTGCATTTTCTCACAGATTGTTGCAGTTTCAACGTCTAGCGATCATATAATGGTATGCCATGGACTGGTTGAACAGTCTGCATGTGCAGAAGGCAGTACCAGTGGGTCCTCAGTTAATGATGGTAATATTGTGACTCAGAATAAATATGTATTTGTACATTATGCATAGCTCAGCAGTGGTCAAGATGTAGATTTTGCAGTTACTAATTTTCCAGAAAAGATTTTTAGGAATTGTTTTGGAGATTTTCATAATAGAAGTAATATTCGAGAATTTGTGCATACTGTATAAGTATTTAGCTTATTTGTATTACAAAGCCAGCAAAACATTCCTGAACAATTAAAATACCTCTCCAATCAGATTTCATTACTGATTTAATTTATTCTCTTTTCAGAAAGAAGCGCTGTTGATCATCAGATACAATTTGATATGGAATTTGCGTCTATGCTGGAAGATGAAATCAACAACTCGGACGAAGAGCTTCCCGTAGGTTTGCAATCTACACCACTAACACCAATTCATACTTGTCTTGGAGAAGCCCTAAAACTAAACCATGCTAAGGCTTCTATGCAGGATTCAGATCGTTAGAGTTTTTATGTTCAAAGATCAAAAGTTTGGAAACAGGTTCTTAACGAAATGCAAGATAGCTTGGTTAAAACGGCACGGATAAGCGTGGAGTTTATTGGAGAACCAGCTGTCGATACCGGTGGCCCTACCAGAGAAATGTTATCTCTTGCATTTAAACAAGTGGCTGACGCAGGTATAACAAGAGGTTCTGCTCCCAACCTGACATTCATGCATGATCAACAGGCTTTGAACAACAACCATTACAAAGTACTGGGTCAACTTGTGGCTTTAAGTCTCCTCAATTGCGGCACTGGGCCACATTTCTTCTGCCCAATCCTTGCCAACTATATTGTGGGTACAGAGTACCAGCCATCACCATCTGAACTTCTGGTTCAACTGCCAGAAGAAAATCGTGAGATAAAAGATAAATTAGCGTCTTTGGTAGTATGTGAAAGTGAAGACACCTGGAAAGAAGGAATTGCCAATTTCGAAGAGCGGTTTGATATGGGAATAAATAATGTTTCCATACCAATCGAGAAGAAACAAGAATTAGTCATGGGTGTTGTAAAACATATCATGATTAGTTCAGTCGCTGAAGAAATTTTTAGTTTTATAGAAGGTTTGTCGCTTTTCGGTGTTCTCGATTTACTGAAGCAGTATGCGGACAGTGCTATTAATGAACTTACATACTGTAGTGTGACTGGAGACGAAATTCTGAAAGCATTTGTTCCATTATTCTCGGAGACCGGATCAAATCGACGCGAACAAGAAGAAACCGTCATGTACAACTTCAACCAGTTTCTTAGAAAGTGTGCTCAGGGCTCTGTTAGAAAGACGGTGATTGACATTGAAGCTCTACAAGGTGATGTTGTATCCGAAATTTCCCATACGCTAGATCTTAGTGATGTCTTTCAGTTCTTAAGTGGATCACGATTTTTCCTACATGGGGAATGAAAGGAGAAATTGCGTTTTTACATGGTGTACAGCGGGGACAGCGTGTTAAAGCAAACACGTGTGGCGTTGTGTTTTCAATTCCTGTCAACGAGAGGTATAGAAGTGACGACCCAAAAGTTTTTACGGCCAATTTCAGAGATGATATTTTTTATTCACCTGGTTATGGCTGTGTGTAATATACTGCCATTAAATAGACGCCATTATCCAGTACAAACATGTTTCATAGACAGTATTACTTTATTTACAGAGTTCTGAATATACGGACCATGCCTTGCGAATGTTTGATATTTTGTTTAACATAATGCACATGTCATCGGAAACTAAACCCCACCCCGGGAAACGTGGAGCATTAGATTTTTTTTCCAAAAAATAAGAGAATGTTGCTCCATCCTCAAGGGGCCATTTGCTTGTCTAATCCCCCATCATCAGGAACTATTAATCTCCAGCATCAGGAACTATGACTTCTTCAGCTTGTTACCCCTAATTATTAAAAACATGATGTCAGATTTACATTGAAATACGATAAAAAGCTATCAACATGGCAGACCACAAGTGATTTATAAAATTTGAAAATGAAAGTAATTACCACTGACCATTATAGACTGTGTGCTAGTGCTTATATGTAAAATATCTAAACTGTGCTAAACCCCTATAGCTTTGACAAGCGAATCCCCATGCCCCACATTTCCCCGAGGTGGTGGTTTCCGATGACAACTCGATAATCTGCTGTACTGCAAAATGCAAGCAGTGGCTCCCAATTAATCAGCTGATTTGCGGTTTAACGTTGCCGTTGGATTTGTTGGACATCCACAAGACTTACTGTACAGCATTAGTAATTAGATACTTAGATTTTATCGAGTTCAGATTTATTTTGTTATTTACATTTAGTTCAGTTTTGTTACAAGAAAAGAAAGGACTTCTAAATAAATATCAACACCGTTACATTCACTATTACGCAAAGGGTCAGTTTGTTGTGTCAGCAGTGAACTGTCTTCAGCACTTAGTGGCACACATGTAACTGGGACTTCAACCCCATCTGGGTGTAAACTCAAATCGTCTTCATTTGAAACTGGGCCATCCCAATCAACTCCGTAGTATTGTTCATCTTCCTGTGTTGTTAAAAATAGCAAGATAAATTTAATATAAAATGTTTAAATTGGTACAGTGCAGTGCTCGTTACTAATTCACACTTATGAATTCTACCAGTGTTTACTTCAAGTTTCGAGTAAAATAAATTACACATAGAAAAGGTTTCATCTATTTAACTGCGAGATATAAATTTAATGCAGCCTTGCTCCTAAGCATAATGATTAAGCAAGCAGAAAATGTAATATAAGGGAAAGATATCTCCATCCTTTAATTTAAGCTAAACCCCTCATGTTTGAGCAATGAGGAAAGACAAGGTAAATATTCTTTTGGAAAACAAATAATCCAAGGTGATCATTGTATCATGAATGCTCATGTTTGGAAATATCGTACAACAACTGCGCTCATTATGTAATTGTTAGACTGTAATTTGTAAACTCACCTGGGTCCACAGTTCCTCAATGGCTCTATTGCTGTTGGTGATTGCCACCCTAATCCAAAGTTGCATGGGAGACTTTCCCCTTTCACTACTTATTGGTGCTCTGCTGTGCCCACTTGAGAATATGCCCAAATTCTGATTGATGCGAGGTACGTAAGTATAATGGAGTGCAAATAAATGCACCTCATCTGTTGGGTCAAGTATTCCACACTGCTCCATATCATAAAACAAATAGTAGAATACATGGACACAGCCAGAGAACATATCACGTCAAAGGCGTTCAATTCTCTGGTTGTGAACACTTCTTCCTGCTATGTGGCTCCCTCTACCAGGGCCTCGCAAATGGTGGCTCAGCATGTACATTGCAACATCTACGTTTTCTCCACCTTTATCTGATCGCACTCTTGATGGTACGCCAAATTGTTGTGAACCGCTTGGTGAAAACACTCAAAGACAGTGGATGCCTTGTTATTGGTGGAGCATTTTAAATAAACAATCATTCTTGAGTACCCGTCAATGCCACCATGAATGACGAAGCGCCATCTACAGGTCATTAAGATAAACATGCTTGTTATTAACATCTTTCAGACAAACAAGGGTGAAAACATACAGTAACTTAGCATATAGCATAAACTACTCCTTGAATTATCAAGAGAAAAACATAATAAAAGGGTTCATGTGATACCAACAATATTGGTATTTGTGCTACGTACAGTATTCCACTCACAAGGGCGGGCATTGTGCAATGAAATAATTATTAAAGACATTAAATAATTACTATCAGGTGAACATTTGAAACACTTTCTCTTTTACATACATGCAAATGGCAATACCTAATGAGTTTGTGATTGCCATCAATATGCCATAAAGCTAAAGGACCCGAAACTTGATATCTCCTTCTTCGCATTGTTCGAATTTCAATTGCTCTTAAGAATACACCATTAGGGTCGACTCTCCTCATGCTCTCCCTAACACGTTGTTGTTGAACTCTGTGACTAGCAGCGAGCAAAAACCCGGTCATTCGTCTGTAACCAGAATTTGGAAAATCGTCCAAAATACGTAAGACTACTCGATCTAGCTGCTCATCTGTTAAATCACAATATCTTGCTCTTACACATGTTTCAAATTCCCGAATTCGCCTTTTCACAGTGCTCTCACTGACTCCAATCAAAGAGGCTATTTCACTCGATGTAAAGTTTTGATCCAAGAAGAATTCAATTTGTTCTCGAGTAATTTGGCAGCGAGGCCTACCACGTTGACCACCTGAATGCACTGGAACCTCGTAAATCACGGGACGATTGTGCTCTTGCTGACACACAATAATTTCCCTTGCTCTCTGAATAAGTCGCAGCACATCACTGCCAACATGCAGTTCATCTACATACCGCGCGGCATCTACATACCATGATATTACAAAGATAATCAAGGCGGAAATGTACAAAATCTTGTCCATGCTCACCACCTTGCTCCAACACAGAAATTACTTCGCGGATATACCTCTCCAATTCAGATAATATTGTACGTTCTTCGTTATTCGAATTCAAATTATGTTATTCGAATTCAAATTATGTTATTCAAATTCAAATTATGTTATTCGAATTCAAATTATGTTATTCGAATTCAAATTATGTTATTGGAATTCAAATTATGTTATTCGATTTAAACGAACATAAAATGGGTGCAATCATAATACAATTTGTATTCTAATTATGACCCTAATAACCCTTCATATATTTAGACACTCGCCTGCTTAAAACACTCGCCTGCTTAAGACACCAATGGCAATGGAAAATATGATTGTCAAATGTAGGCCATTTCGAACATTCAGAAGATACAGGTAGTAACACCGTTATACAGGTCGAGAAGCGCCGCAGAACAGGTAGAGTAACACTAGTAACAAGTCACCAATACTATGTAATTATGTCCAGTCAGAAATGTCAGCGACTTTAATAAAAAATATGTTGGTTTATTTCTATTTAGACTCAGATATGGTAACAAACACCTTCGAACCTTGCTGCTCATGTAACAAGCACGCCTAGTTCCGCCGAAGGTATAACATCAATTTACTAGTACAGTGACATTAAGGCATTTTGTACTACATGTACTGTTTATTTCTATTTAGCCTCCGATATGGTAACAACACCTTCGAACCACTGATCTGAAACTAGAACTGGATAGAGCATCCTATTGAATTCAATGAGCCAATTTTGAAGCCAGAATATTTTTAATGAGATCAGATTTTTAAATCTGTCAAATTCTTGACTAGTCAAATCGTTAGCTGTTTAAATTAGTTATTGTTATGAAGCAAATATATTTTTCTATGCAACGTGAAAAATATAGCTTCCAACATCTCTTCTAATGAGTTTTAGAACGTTTTAAACACCACATAATGAGGCTTATGGCGGCCACATCAGTGTGCCCTCATTAGTTATTCACCGGCAAATTTAGGAAGAAAGAGAGGCCACTGATCACAAATTCTTATCGAGACAATATTTTCCCTTTCCCACCAATAACTAGAACATGTTAGAACCTCTTTAAACATGTCCCCAACACCACAGTAGATTTGTTGTGGTCACACCGATATGGCCGCCATTGGCTTCATTTATGCATGGAAGATGCACTATCCAGTCCTTGTTTTCAGATCAGTGCTTCGAACCTTGCTGCTCATGTAACAAGCACGCCTAGTTCCGCCGAAGGTATAACATCAATTTACTGGTCATGCAGTGACATTAAGGCATGTTGTTCTACATGTATAGCTTATTTCTATTTAGACTCTGATATGGTAACAACACCTTCACACCTTGCTGCTCCTGTAACAAGCACGCCTAGTTCTGCTGAAGATATAACAAATAAGATAATTGGTACATAGGGCACAGTTCTTTTCATCTGAACCTCGGTAAATAACGTATATGTTTCTTATTTCTGGTAATACTACAAAGAGCGCCAAATGTCAAACGACTACGGTATTGTCCAGTAACACCCCTAGACAACAAAAACAGCGACAAGTAATAAATTGCCAACAGAAACAGATAAAAAGAATGTGGCAAACGTTGAACATGAAGAAAAAAATCACCAACCGGTCGATAAAAACACAGCGATGGAAACAATTCGTACCCTTTTGCCGGCAAGAATTGCAAATTTCGTGAAATGCAACTCAAACACCAAGGTCATAGAATAGGAAAGGACTAGAAGGGCCACTTGAGGCCGAACCTTTGAAGTTGCGCATGTCGCATTACGCATGTTAATTACCATTATTCTAGCCAGTCAATTGCATTTTCTGACCAATAAACACGCTGAACTGGCTGGTCCGCCATTATTCTGGCCAGATAATTGCATAAAATAGGATGTCACGTTGCACTGCTGAGTGGACTTTCTGGTCATTTCCTATTCTGTGCCAAGGTGAACAATATCAACGGCAAGCGGTATAGCAAGGAAACAAAAGTTTTTGCTTTGTCGCTTTGCCACATCAGCGGGAAGGCATATCGCTTAATATCAAAATCGTTTTACCTACCATCAAAGACAGTCTTCTGAGGTGGGTTTCAATACTTCAAAATAAACCGGGACTAATCGATGAAGCAGTAGAGGTTATTGAGCAAAAGTAAAGACCATGAGTGAGGCAGCAAGTTGTGGCAAGGTGAAAGAACATCTGATAAAATGGAGTCGATTGGACTTAAAGTAGTTGCAGTCGTTTCCGACTTGGGGTCTAATTTTCAAAGATTCATTAGCAAAGTTTGGAATTACACCAACGCAACCATGGTTCCTTCACAATGGTGTAAAGATTTTTTATCTATATGATTCACCACACTTCATAAAAGCTATAAGAAACAACCATATCGAAAAAGTATTCAACCACGATTCGACATTGACATAAACATATGCACCCTAACGGCTTTCAAAAAATGAAAGTAAGATTGGTGACTCAAGCATTGAGTCATACAGTATCTGCAGCGATTGAAACCTACGTAAGTCTTGGACGCCTTCCGTCGCCATCGAGTGGAACAGTGGAGTTACTTTAGAAGCTAGACTGGACGTTTGACTGTCTCAATAGCTCCATACTAAACAGCCCTAAACTGTTGGCTGATCAGCTGCGGTCAACTCAACAGCGTTGACATTCTTTGGATCAATTCGATAGCCTTTTGATGATACCATTCGTCCGAGATAACAAACTTCTTTCTGAAATAATTGGCATTTATTTGCCTTGAGTTTGATGCCACGAGCACGTAATCGTTGCAACACCGTTCGTACATGGTCTATGTGATCTTCGAAGGTCTTACTAAACACTATAATGTTGTCTAAATAGGGTACGCAGATATCGTCTCGAACTCCCTCTAAACATCCTTCCATATAGCGCTGAAATGATGCAGGGGCATTGCTAAGGCCAAATGGAATACGTACCCATTCGTACAAATCCCATGGAGTTACAAAGGCAGTTAGTGGTCTACTTTCCTTGTCCACTAATCCTTGATGATATGCCTTCCCTTGATCTACTAGGGAAAACCACTGATTTCCTCCCAGTCCATCAAGGGTGTCTTGCACTCTGGGTAAAGGATGTCTGTCAGGGGTAGTACGTTTGTTCAACTCTCTGTAATCGACACATAATCTCAGTTCGCCATTTTTCTTGTGGACGCAAACTACTGGAGAGGAATATGGTGATTTAGACTTTGTAATCCATCCTCGATTTAACAATCCTCAATATGTTGCTTTACTTCAGGATAAAGGGGGCGGGGAATGGAGTTGTAAGTTCTTTGAACTGGGGTTTTGTCAGTCAAGTTCAATTTCAATTCCAAATCCTCTATGCAAAGAATGTCGTCATCATCTGTTGAAAGGAATCTTTTTCTTCTTTAAGCATTTTTCTTGCAACAGATTGTTGTTCTGGTGTTAGGCTGCTAAGGTCTAAACACTCAATGGGGTTGTAATCGTCATTTTCCATTTCCCTCGAAAATGTATGTATTTTCTCCCCTGGCTCTGCTGTTGGCATTGTACAATCCTTTTCTGTCTCTGAGTATACCATGTTTACAGTTTGACTATTGAGAAAATCTATATCCTTTCTTGTATACTTCTTGTTCCTAGGACTGTTCGTTTCCTTAGTGTGATGTCATGGTTAGGAGTGTTAACAACATTGACTTGAACTCGACAACTGGATCCTCTGGGGATTGTTAGCAATTCATCAGATACTTGTAAACGCCATGTTGGTTCACTACTAGGTTCGAAAAGTACTGGTATTTTCCTTTCAACAGGTCCTGTATTTGCCCGACATTTAACATTAACTGTTGTCTTACTTGGAATCACTATGTCTTGCTTGATGGTCTTAACAAAACACAATTGTTCTTGTGGTGGTGTTTGCATAAAACTTACTAGAGATTCTACTCTTTCAAAATGAACATCTGGAAATGACGTAGCCCACTCTTAGCCAATGTGTCTGGTACATCTTGGCACTTTACAAACTCTTCTATAACATTATATCCAATAATGGGACAGTCAAGTGTTTCAGAGGTCACCAACATAGGTACAATTACAGTTCTGTCATCACTTGAGGTTTCTAACTTAAACTCAACTTCAACCCATCCCTCATATGGCATACTTGTCCCATTTGCAGTTTTTAGGTAAAGTTATGTTCCCCCATTTAGCAAAGATTCGATTTTCCTTATGGGTGTGTTTGGTGAATGATCATCTAACCATTTATTTGTCATAATTGATACCTGTGCACCTGTATCCCATAAAGAAGTGGCTTTATGTCCATTCAACTGACAATGTAGCATGCACCTTTTCCCTACCAACCCAACAACTTTTTATTGTTCTGTTGGTGTTAAATGACTTACATATGTACCTCTGTCCGAGTTTTCATCATTTATACCATTATTGTCAACTTTAAATTCTCTAACTGAATAACAAATTACTTTATGTTCCTCCCAATGTTGTTTTTGGCACTGCCTTGAACAATATCTTACTAAATGACAACCAGAACACCTTGGAAATGGTTTTTCTAATTGTTCAATTTTGTTACATGTAACACAACAATGGGACTTACTTGCTGAACTGGCTACTTCCTGTCCCTCGGAGGCAGCCATCGTCCGTTTCCCGGGTTTTGTCTCTTCTTGCACCCTCTAGCATAGTGGTCCGAGCTACCACATCGAAAACAATGTTCGCAGTTTGTTTCATTAGCTTCTTGACACTTGGTACATACCCTTCGCCAACTAAAAGTTGTTTCATTCTTGTAACTAGGTTGTCTTTCTGCTGGTTTTGTTCCTTGTTGTGTTACAATTGTCTCTCGTAGTTCTGCGATGTCTGCTTTAACAGTCTCTAAAGCACTGAGTAACTCCCCTTTCTTTGGTTCTTTCTTTGTTTTTGCTGCCAGGTTCAGATTGTCTTCTTGCCGGTCATCAAAATCTGCAGAGTCTGCAGGCTGTATCGGGGAAAGTCGATGTGAAAAAAGTTCTTGTTCCACTTCGTCCAAATTTTATTCTCCTGCCGACAAACATGAAGAAAACGAGCAGTTACAAATTGCATTGAGAGAGAGTCTTAACATTAATAAACAACATTTAGTGTTTCATGTAATGTTGTGAAGCATGAATCATAAGAGACTTCATCTGAATTCATAACTGAAACTAAATTATACTAAATGTATACTGTTACGTTTATGCCTATGCCTATGGGCATATGCTACTCAAGACATCCTTTGCGACTATAAAACAAAAAATAGTGTAGATTGTCCTTCGCCTAAGACTTGTATTGCGTATGTGATATTACCTAGAACATCCTGGTGAGGAAACCTCCCACATTACAACACAGTTTTGCTTTAAGCGTAACATTAAGCTTGATTAGAGTATTATGAAGTAAGATCCTTTTAAAACAACAGTGAACAGGCCAACCAAGACGTACACTGAATAGAGGCCCAAAGGTAATGAAGACAATACCAGACTGTGCTTGCTTGCATGAATTTAACGCACAGAAAACACTGACAGTGTGCTTGCTTGCAATAATTTAATGCACAGAAAGACTATGCTTGCTTGCAGTGAATTTAACGCACAGAAAAGACTGCTTGTTTGTGTGGATTTGACGTACAGATAAGGCTGTCCTTGCTTGCGTGAATTGAATGCACAGAAAAGACTGTGCTTGTTTATGTGAATGTAACACACAGAGAAGGCTGTGCTTGGCTCCATGAATTTACCGCACAGATTACATTGTACTTGCTTAAGACCTGCCAACCCCACAGTATAGAAAACCTGGAGATTGCTAGTAATCAATGGAATGGAACGATGAACACGACAAATTTAACCCATTGTAATATAAAACCTCGCAATGTAAAACTAGAACAGTTTTTTTTACAAGAACAAGAACATGTGGTAAAGTCACGCCATGTGACAACTTATCCCTAATTGATGCAGTTGACCATTATTATATTATTAACACTCCCACTTAATGATCAACTAACTAATTAATATGAACTTCAATGTATCTGAATAATCCTAACATGTCTCTAAGTCTTTCAACAGCTTTCGTCAATATATCAGCTAGCATAATAGTTTCAGTTGGACAATACTTAACACAAACTATGTTATGATTTACTTGTTCTCTAATAAAATGAAAAGACATGTCAATATGTTTAGTGTGATTGTCAAACTTTGGATTCTTAGGGAGTTGAATTGCCCCTTGATTGTCCTCAGAGATTGTTGATGGAATATCTTGCTTCAGATCAATATCAGAAACTAATCTTCTGAGCTAAGCTAATTCTTGACATGTATTACTTAAAGCAATATATTCTGCTTGAGTTGTTGATCTTGAGACAGATATTTGCCTTTTTATTACACCAACTAATCGTATTACTTTGTATCTGGAACACATATCCTGATGTCGAACATGAGTTTCCACATCACCTCCCCAATCAGCATCAGCATAACCATACAATGTAGGATCATTACCATTCGCAGTAAACATGAGACCATAGTTAAGTGTCCCTTTGGTGTATCGTAGAACTCTCTTTACTCATTGCCAATTATCTTTTCCCAGTAACAGTAACAGTAACAGTAAGTGTCCTTGCTTCACGGTCATGCTTCACAGACATACCAAGAACATACCTAACTTCTCCCATATCATCTACCATGAATCTCTTAGCAAGTGCTTCTTTCTCCTTCTTTAGCATCTCTGTGTTGTTGGAAAACCACAACAAAATCGATATTTCCATCATTACGCTTAACCGACTTGATGTAAATACATGGATCTGCACTGCACTTCTTGTAACCATTTGATTTCAGAAAAGTGTCAATAGCAAAGTTCCAACATTGTGCCGCTTGTTTTAGGCCATAAATACTCTTATTTAACTTGCACACATAATCAGGCATTTCTTGATCTATGTAGCCTTCAGACTGTTTCATATAGATTTCTTCCTCTAGTTCACCTTGTAAGAAAGCTGTCTTAACATCCATTTGGTGAACTTCCCAATCACAAATATTTGCTACAGCTAATAGAGGTCTAATTGAAGTATAACGCACCACAGGTGAAAAGATTTCTTGATAGTCGACTCCTTGAGATTGCGAATATCCTTGTGCGACTAATCGAGCCTTAAATCGTTTAACCAAACCATCTGCTGTATGTTTAACCTTGAACACCCAACAACTTCCGACAATGTTCTTTCCCTCTGGGAGTGGTACAAGTTCCCAAGTTTGATTATTCATGAGTGATTCATATTCACAGATTTCCAATCAACAGAATGTTCTCCTGTCCATGCTTCTTGAATATTTACAGGTTCATTTATATCAGCTGTAAGATTATCTGCAACATAAGATCCCTCGTCAAATCTTGTAGGAGGTCTGCGCTGTTTCTTCTTACAACAACAACAGTTGGAACATTTTGAATTTCTACTTCAGGATTATCATCTACTGGGATATAGAAATCAGTACATGTTTTCACAGCACAACCATTATTTTCCAAATCAGGTACGTACAACACTTCATGTAGACTTATGTTCTGAACAGGATCTCCAACATCAGCAACAATACGATACATACCTTTACCATAAGCCAATATAGATCGATTGTCCCCCCGATTAACCATACATGGTTGCTTGAACTCCACATAGTCAGATAAAGACTCTTGTCAAATGTCATGTGTTGTGTAGCTCCCGAATCAATAATCCATCCAGAATTATATAATAGATCAGAGGTAAATAATGCTTCATCTTCAGCAATAAAATCACCATCACCTTTTTCAGCATAGCGAGCTGATCCCTTGCCACCTTTTCGATTACCACTATCATATTTCTTTTCGGGCAGTCTCGGGCAAAATGTCCTTTTTCCTGACAATTGTGGCACTTGCCCTTAAATACTCTATGTCTTCTCTCATTATTCCAGTCCCCATTCTGTTTTCCTTTCTTATTTCAAAATCCTCGTTTGGCAGAAAATGCAGGCCGAACCTTTGAAGTTGTTGACGCTGCGCATGTCGCATTACGCATGTTCATTACCATTATTCTAGCCATTCAATTGCATTTTCTGATTAATAAACACGCTGATTATTCTGGCCAGATAACTGCATAAAAATAGGGTGTCGCGTTGCACTGCTGAGTGGCTTTTCTGGTAATTTCCTATTCTGTGGTTGAACTCTTCAGGCAAACTAGCTAGTAGTGTCATTGCCAGTTCCTTATCATCAACATTTATTCCCATCTCTTTAACTTGGTCATGCAATTATCTCAATTTACTTATAGGGTCTAACATATTCTCCACAGAATGAAAACAGCAGGAATAATATTGCTGTCATAGTCTTACCTTCTGCAACAGTGATTCACGAGCAAGCTGATTCTTTAAAGTGTCTTGCAGTCTTTGTATCTCGCATGTGTATTTGATACTCCGTTTCAATAGCCAAACAGATGTACGTCCATGCTTTCTTCCCATTAGAAATTAAGCTTTGTTGCACATTGGCGCTAGCACTACTTTCAGGAGACTCAGCCGTACCTTCTGCATGTCCAAACAGGTCAAGGCTCTCCAAGTATAACTGACCATGTTCGATAGTTCGAACCGTTTAATTTCGCTAACTTCAGCACATCAGCTATGTTTACAGCGAGAAAAACATAATAAAAACATGTAAAACAATACCATTCGATTTTCCCAAGTAGACCTTAGTATCCTGGGCCCATAACCTGTGTTAGAAATCAATCGAACGGAACGACGAACACGATGAATTTAACCCATTGTAATATAAAATCTCCCAATATAAAACTTGAACAGTTGTTTTTTTTACAAGAACAAGAACATGTGGTCAAGTCATGCCATATGACCATGTGATAACTTATCGTTAATTTATGCAGTTGACCATTATTATATTAACTTATTAGTATAGGTTATCATGCGATGGCGAGTACAATTAGGGATTAATAGTAAGAGTGATGTTTGGAAATTTTGCCAAAATTGGATGAGCCGCCGGGGCGAGTCCAATTTCGCAACATTTTCAAACATCACAAGTACTATTAATCCCTAATTGTACGAGCAACATCGCCTGATTACTTGTTTATTATTAGCATGACAAAATTTCCACCATTTTGTTTCTTTTGGTAAAATCATTAATTGTACTGCAGTACAATTAATGAAATAATTGTACTCCTCTCAACCAATCAGCATCCAGTAATTTTGTCATGCTAATAATAATATTCTTAACAGAGATAAACGTAAAAAAACCTGGATATGTGGCAAAAAAAACTGGAGATTACTAGAACGTCTGATATAATTTCTACATGCGATATTTAATTGTTAGTACAAGACAAGAACCTCAACAGTAATTAACTACAAATACATTTGATTTACTCTTTTGTGCGCTGTAGTTGCCTTCTTTGATGACTGTAAAGGATCACTGCCAGGTTTCCATTGTAGCAAGGGATACTGTTCTCAGAATAGGCTAGTTTAATTGCTAAAATGCTGGACAGTGTCCCATCATTGTTTAAACAGGAACGACTGTCAGTTTTGTTTTTGTGGCAATACAAAAAAGTCGCTCCTCTTCTGCATTGCTATGTGGAACAACAAGCACTGCCTCTGCAATCTTTCATAAATTTCCGAAATTACTTCATTGACATTCCAGATTGACACGTCAATCCAAACTGCATTTCTGATCAATTAATCTTTCAATAGCAATTTCCTTAGAATATAATCCAATGAGCTGGCAAAATAGGAATGGGCGGCAGTATAGAATGTCTTAAAAAGCATTTGTGTAATGTCTCCACCGTTTAAGAGCCTGCTAAGTGTAGGCTTTGTCACACCTCCAAGGAAGATTAACTGGTTTGGCTTGCATATTGTATGTATAGACAAGTCAAGCTGCTCAAGTTCTGCATCTTTAATGAACTGAGGCTTCACAATACCATTTGCAATATTTCTTACCAAAGACAACACAGCTCCTCTCAACACGTGAAATACAGGTTCACTTCTCTGCAGAAGCTTGTTGAATTCTGTGAATAGCTGCTTGATGGAACAGCAGGTCAGGTTCCAAGATCGGGTTTGAAAATGCATCCTCCCGTCTTTTAAACCTTTGATCTGCAAAACTTTCACTTAGAAAGTAAGACTGAGACTCAGAAATTTCTTTCAAGCCCTTTCCATACAACATTCTAAAGAAAGCCAATGTGTAGACACATGCTTTATGATGTTTTGGTAATCTTGGTCACAGAATTCAAAATATTTTGTCAAACCAATAATATAAGTCAATCAAAACGTCTTCTACATTTATGCCAATAACTTCTGTAAAGGCATCGGTTGCCTCAGTAGCAGCAATATGTGCTAAAAATGGCATGCACATCCAGAAATGAAGATGTCAGGATTCTTATTTTTACAACGCGAGGCAACGCTTTTACATTGCGTTGGTGTTGTCCACACTCAGGCTAACTGCATTGAGCCAAGGCATGAATCATTTTGGAATTTTTCATACAAAATATAAAAAATTGCTGCAGCTTTTCCATGATCTTCACCACTTGTGGTACACATATCATAAAAATTACTTTCAACTTGTTTTGCTGAAGGGATGGTTCTTGCAGTGTTCAACTAAATATGTATGGCATTGGGGGCCCATTGCAATATTGATAGTAGCTGATGATTTTGTATGACCAGAAGCATATGATGCAGCAATTTTGCTATCAGGAAAAATTTGTTTTAACAATGGACCAAGTGATCAGCCATTGCAATTGGAAACTGATGTTGCACCAGAACGTTTGTCACCATTACCTCCGCTTTGATAACATTCTTGCTTGTAGAATCTGTTCTTCTTGCAATGAGTTGTGAAATTGATTGGGTCTTTTTAGCAGCATCAACTCTCTTCTTATGTGTTACACTTTCACAATTATCCTTAACATCTTTCAATCCTTGGTGACCAAAGCCCTAGCACAAAGGACGCAGTAAAAGCTGCATTGATAATGGATAATTTTGAGCCCAAGATGGATTAAATTTCACTTTGTACTTTGCTGAGCCATCGTACTTCTTAGCTTTACTGGTACTGCATTCATGTCTTGACTCTGAACCAGAATCTGCAAAATCGTCATCGGAATTTACATCGTCATGAACACGTTTTGCTGTCTGGTACCCAGATTGGTGTGGCAGTGGATATCCCCTGCAACATAGGTGTCAGAGTCATGGAATGGCAAATCTCCAGGGGTCAGGAGTTCA
Source organism: Trachythela sp. YZ-2020 (assembly GCA_016169945.1). Lineage (NCBI taxonomy): Eukaryota > Metazoa > Cnidaria > Anthozoa > Malacalcyonacea > Clavulariidae > Trachythela > Trachythela sp. YZ-2020. The sequence continues at coordinate 952,183 of JADLSH010000333.1, forward strand.
TCATCCCCATTAAAACATTGCTATTGAGGGCAAGGGGCCTGGTAAGAGCAGCCAAATCAGATATGGGAATAGGTTGCAATCCAAAAATAAAAATCATAGGGTGTGATTAAAAACATCCTAAAAATAGAGAAAATCTGGCAAAGGGGGTGGTGTTGGTGTCCACATATCAGACGGACTAAGTTGGGATTGTAGACTAGACTTGGAAAATTAAGATATTGAGGTTCTTTGGTCTGAAATACGCCCTAAATTTTCAAAAGCCTGTCTACCGCCGGTATGGCAAGCCATTTGTAGCAATATTCAACCAATCGAATTTCAACCTTCAATGACTAACATTAAACAAAATTATTAAACGTTCAACAAAAACATTCAACAAAAAAATTAAATGTTCAACAAAAACATTCAACGTTCAACAAAAAATTCAACGTTCAACAAAAACATTCAATGTTCTACAAAAACATTCAACTAATTAACGATTCCCATGGAAACCAACAGAAACCGGAACCACAGAAGAAAGATATATACAGAAGGGCCACTCAGCGGTGCAACGTGTCCTCGGTTTTTTATGCAAAAATATGCAGTTTACTGGCCAGGAAAATGGCGGATCAGCCAGTTCAGCGTGCTTATTGGCCAGAAAGAGCGATTGACTGGCCAGAGAAATGGCGGCCAACATGCGTAATGCGATATGCGCGACCCCAAAAAATTCAAAGGTTCCCAAGAGAGTGAACCCTCTATATAATATTTACTCTATGCCGGAACTAAATCAAAACACATGGCAACATTGCCAAAATGGCCGAGGATGAAAAGGCTAATCTTCATTAACTCTTTCTAAACGGTAGCGTCGAATATCATCCGCCAACGCATGATGATTTTGAGCGCTTGTATCTTTGGCGCCCCTCACCCAAAACGGACGAAAGCTTATTTTGTAAGGATTCCAATGGTGTTAATTTCATTGCCAGGGGGTAAATATTTTGCAAAGGAGATCGTACTCAAAGTGCTCTTGCGACAACTTGCGACAACATAATTAAAATGCGACCGACCAGAAAGAGTTAACTTTCTGAATGTTTAAGTCAGGCAAGTAGCCTAATCAACAATATATTACAACAGCCAACTCAACAGCCACAGAATAGTAGCTCTTCGACCAAACGTGTGTCACAGGCAATACAAAATGAACGGACACCCGAGGCTACAACAAGAAATCGATCATGCAAATCTTCGTCTAGTCAGCATGTCAGTGTTGTGAGTTCAGCCGTTAACAGGGCGCGATTGATGATTCAGCAATCTTCTCTGAAAGGCTTATACTCGCGACTAGGAAAAAAGAGCGATGAGGCAACAAAACCAGCATCGACAGAAACAAAATCGAAGAAGCCGCGTGTTGTAGCTGACGAAAAGCCAAAGATTTTCGAGTTCGTCCTTCTCCAAATAGGAGAATGTGAGGACATCGAGAAAATTGCTTACGAAGAAAACATGGTGGCGATTCGTGGTTTCATTGAGGCCACAAAAGCTGCTACTGAGGATTTTCGTAGAAAACTTGGGGAGGCAATAAGAATGAAATTTCCTCTGGTGACTGATACAGACTTCGATTTTGTGCGAGCCAATCGTCGAAGAATAACAAAACCAGTTACTGTCGGCGAATACAACTACCAACAAGTCAAGTTGCTTGCTGGACAAGGGTGTATTTACTTGAAGATGAAAGATGGATTTGACTGTGTTCTTGTGGAGTACGAAATTGACAACGCATTTGATTTTGAGAAGGAAGGTATAGTGTACAGCAAGATTATTAATTCAAAAAAGGTTATCCTAAAAAAGTTCAAGTTAAACCATATGCAGGTTCAATTCTTCCTGTTACCATCTTCTCGCCCTGGTCAACCCTCCGGGATTTGTGTGCTGAAAATCTCCGGGATGTGGAATTTTAATGATTGTTTTGTCCAGGGGGTAGGGGTGGGAATATATAAGACATATATCTTTTCTACTGATCATGAAAACTGAACCCACTTTTGTCCCTGGGGTGGGGAATTATCTTTTTATATTCACCTGGGGGTGGGGAATTTACAGTTTCGAAATAAAAAATCTTTGTGTTGCCCGAGGGGGGGTGTTGTAACAGGAGGAATTAAACCATGCATCCTTGACAGGCTGGTCATAAAGTATAAGGAGGGGGGTGGGCAATGAAGGTTGAGAGGTGGATCATCAATATTAAGTCGCAAATGGGGTGGGTCCAAAATGGACTGAGAGCTCTAGTTCAAAAAGTGTCCTCACCATTGCTGACGTCATATAGGTCCTCGCATCGATGAAAATTACCGCATACCGATATTTTCCTAATGTTATTTGTGCTCGCGGGCAAATATGTGTTTTTGAAATTTAACGAAGTATTTTTTTCAATTATGTGTTGTTGTTTTTTTGTAAACTTTGCTGTTTTTGGTAAATATTTACTACCTTCAAGTTGGGAACAACCTTTTCCAAAATAGGAGTATATTTTCCTGTTGCAAGTTTGAAAGCAAAATGATGGCTTTGGTATGTTTTTATACACGACCACAACAAGAGCTTCGGGCCATCATTGATGTGCTTTGTTTACATTTTTTATATCATAACAATGGTCTTTTTTATCAAACAAATAGTAGCAATTTGTTTTCCTGCTTGTATAGTAAAATAGATTATAAATGTAGCACAAACACAAGCTTTGTAACTATCTATAACTCTGTTAACTGCTCATGTTATGATTAGGAGACTCTTTTGTGAGCATGTGCAGAACGGACTGCACAGCATCTTTAAATCTTCGTTGTTGTGTTTTTATTTTCCGATTTGTGTTAACCAGGGATGGATCCAGCTTGATCTGATAGAGGGGGTGCTAAGCGGGCACCGGTCACAAAACAGGGCGTGGCCAGCATCTGAGGCAGAATAAATCGTCACTGAGGACCCCCTGCAGGGTCAAGGGGGTCATCTTGTCAGAAATGTTTTGAAAAATACGGTTGCTTTGATAGGCAAAAAGGCCCGATATTATATTTTTGTTTGATAAATGCCCTGTCAAATCCAAAATTTCGCACCCCCTTGGCCAAGCATAGGAGGCAGGGGCGGATCCAGCTGAAATTCTGACCATGGCTAAAGGGCCTTGTATAACTAGGGGGGTCCGGGGGCATGTTCCCCCAGGGAAAATTTTGAAATTTGATGCCCAGAAATGCCATTTCCTGCATTCTGAGCTGTGGATTTACTCCAAAATTTACTCCTAAACATGCCTATTTTAGACAAAAAAGAACATGAAAAAGATGCAAAAATAGAAAAATTTCTATTATCTTACAATGCAAAAAAAATTTTGGTTCATGTTGTAAAAGCACCACAACAGCAGTTGAGAAAAATGTTCTTTAATGAGTTCTAAATCGTCGTACAACTTACAGTAGTTAGGTGTTCAGAACTTTAAAGTCAATCTGGAATTATGCTTGGAATTTTGGCCAGTTTTCACTGAGAAAGATCCCTTACAAGTATTTGAACAATAGAAGGTTGTTTAGAAATCTCTTTTGCAAACCCACTTTTTGTAAAGAAACTGAGAACTTTATCAACTTGAATGCTATTATTGCAATGTACAAAGACTTCTACATCTCAACCAGTTAGGGATAAGAGAAACATAATGCATTAGTTGCAATGAAGCACCTTGTATTTTATTCTGCCTAAGACAATTATATTCTGCCTAAGACAATTATATTATTCACCTGTGTCATGAGCTCTGATATACCACTGCCGTAAGCCAGTGTAAAAGATATAGATTGATGAAATAAAGGAGATATAAAAAATGAATCCATGAGTGCTAAAATATTTAACAATATTTTACTAACAGGGGATTTAGCAAAACAAGCATTGCTGGGATTTTTCCTTTAAATATCAAATCATACAGTAGGAAATTCTGTTACCTTTAGCCTGCAGAACAGTGATAAGGTACAAAACAAGACCAGGCCGGCTAGCAGTACTAAATTAACAGATGGGGGAATAGAAAGGAAAGGATAAAAGGGCAAGGGGAAGGGAAAATTCTCTTTATCTGGTATCTTTATCAATAAATATTTGTAGATTATAAAGTAAACTAGCTTAGTGAGCTCAGCCATGCTCCTCAGTGAAAAATACTCTATTAGCTAGAGAAACTTTCCAAAATAGACGAGATCGGTTATGGACCCATATCCCATATCATACAAGAAAACCCATATTATGCATTTCCACACCATTAACTTATACAGTATGCACTATCCTTATGAATTTTGGAATATTTCTCTAAAATACATTGTATAAAGGGCACTTCTACCGTCTTTTGACAAAGGGCAAGGTGCAACAACCCATTCTGCTCCTCCCTCCCCCTCACTTCCACCACCTAAGTTCCAGCATCCATGTAAACAGCTTATATAAAGTCTATACAGCAAAATTATATCAATTTCTAGGCAACCACAACATAGAACTTGTAAATTTCATATACAAATTAAATAGACACAACAACAGCCAAGACAATGACACTGATACCACTATATCCGGCAATATTATTAAGTCACATTTGACATAGACACACACGAGAATACAACTGACGGGAGACATTGCTGTATAATGCACTCCGATTCATTGTTAAATATTCTTTCTTAATTTACATATTGCGCGTATCGATTTGCATATACGTTTAGGAGTATAATCCAAGAAAAACAATAAGGAATCCTTACCTCAATTTGGTATTTAATAAAACATTACTAGCACGTTGATGTTGAATCTCACAAATTCGCAGACAATGCTACAGACTGTTTATACAGACATAAACATGAGTTATCTTCGAATGTGATTCCGCTTGGAACAAACGACAAACCTCTTTCAGCTACTTTGCTGTTTTCTTGACAAAGGATATCATTCATATTGAACAATATCGAAGTAGATACATATATAAACGAACTGCCGCCGAGATTCGCCCAAAAATTTACAGAATTCAAGTCTTTGTGTATTATTGCGCAACGAAAACATGGCTACCGTGGCTCAGGGTGGCCCACGTCACGAAAACACGCGCTGTGATTGGTTTGCAACCCTCCAGAGTGGCTGAAAATGGCAAGATGTTACTATATTTAGTAACACCAGGGCTGCTGACCGTGGCTCAAAATCGCAGTCCCATTTTACGAGTTCTTTCCGAACTTAAAGAGCTGAGTTCGGTGAGTTATCGGTGAGCCGTCGTAACAAGAAATTTAATATGCAAAATAAAACAAAATATTCATTGCGGGTTTCCCCCCATGCTCGTAAATAAGTATACAGCAACTTTATAGTAAATATTTCTTGAAATTTTTACTCAGGTGAAGAATTTTTGTTTAAATAACAATGCAATAGAAATATTTTAAAACGTTGGAGATAAATTCATTTCTTAATCATTAATCGCTTAATCCTGATGACGAAGTTTCAAAAAATCACGATCGCAAAAATCTGACCGTGGCTTTAGCCACATTTGCCACCCCCTGGATCCGCCCCTGGGAGGGGTGCGCACACCCTGCACCCCCCAGTAAATCCATCCCTGGTGCGTTTAAAAAGACCTAGAAGCAATTTGTGTTAATGTGACATCGCAGTAATTTATGTCACGTTAATAAAGTGCATCATTCGTTAATTTTCTATAATAAGGTATAAAATGTAACAGCTCACTGGGGCCAATAACCTATATATACTTGGGGAGTAAGGAAGATTTCTCAATATTTTTATGTATAGATCAATCCAGTGAAGTTGGCAAAGGCAAAGACAAGCTGTCCCTCTGATACATAGAGAAATTGCTGAACCACAAACACAAAATACCTGTGGTATAGCAACTTCTACTGAAGATGAAAATGTTGGAGGTGAAAGTGGCAATGGAATGACAGAATGCTCTATGCCAATCCAGATCAACCAGCCATCAACACTCGAAAGCAATCCCAGCCAACAACAACAACCTTTGACCAACTTCCAACAGCCTGGCGATACAGGTTGCTCTTCTGCCATGCCAGAGAAGCTTACATCAACACTCACTGCCAAAGCTACAGTTTCCCAAGCTATAGAATGATGAATGTCTTGCGTACTGCAAAGAAATATTTCAGACCCAGTTGAGATATTACGATGTGCCCAGAAATTAATTGTCAAGGGTAAACCACTAAATGGTTACACTGGTGCAGTTGGTGAGTTCAGTGATGATAGATAGTCGACACGATGTGCTTGGAACAGCTGTGGAAGAAATATCGTGCATTGAAGATATTCAGCTATCACTTGAGGTGTCTTTTTACGGCGAGAATGCTCATGATGCTGGCGGTCCTAGAAGAGAGTTTTTTCGGTTATGTCTACAAGCAATAAAGCAGAAATACTTTGATAATGGTCTGAAAGAACATCTGTCAGAGGACTATAAAGTTGTTGGTCTGATTATGGCTCTCAGTATCTTGCAAAACGGGAAAATGCCAAGGTTCCTAAGCGAAGACCAACTGAAAACAGTTTTTCTGAATGGCACAACCACCTCCAACAGCCTGACTAACCTCTCACAGAGTCTTAACAGCCTGGGCTTATGTAACATTGCCAAACATCTACCAACCTTTTTAGATATTTGTCAACCCTCTGCAGCTTTGTTGCTAACAAGAAGAAAACTTGTGCACATTCTAAAGCCCAACTTTTCTGAAGATGGATGTAATCAGCAACCGCATGAGAATATAATCTATACAGCATTTACCAAGTACTGCAGAGAAGCTGCTGGTGGTAAGAGAGGTAATATTACCCTGGAGTATATATTACAGTTCACAACAGCAAGCGATGAAGAACCTGTTCTCGGCATTGCAAAACATCCATCCATACAATTTGTATCATCCATCTCATCAATTATTCCTACAGCAAACACTTGTGCTAATACACTATATTTGCCTTGCCCAGATCATAATGTAGCACTTCCTGTCGAAGATGAACTTTTCGAAGTGTATGATATGGCATTTTGCAATGCTTATTTTGGAAATGGCTAAACTAGAAACATTATACTTTATTCAAGTAAACTGTTTAAGTAACTTAATATCTACATTTATTTAGTTCTGTTGTCAGATCAGTCTATACTGTAGGTAACGTTATGAGAAGCAGTTGAGAAGAGTAGGTTATCCAACTACTTGTGACTAGTGACTAACTTCTTGACAAAAGGCCTTCGCTTGAAATGTCAAAGAAATTGTTTTCCTATTTTCCAGGTAGTTGGACAACTTACTCTTCTCAACTGCTATAGTTAACATAAGTTGAGCTTGATAACCATTTCTCACTTAGTGTAAACTACATTCCTGGCAAAAGCTAATGAAACACCTTGCATAAACCTCCTTTAAAGTACAATTTGTCCCTCCCTGTACAATGTTTAGTTAAATGAATAACTGTGTATATTCCTATGATGCATACTTAATTTACAACTGACATTGTTCAGGGAAGAAGAACATTTTCTGTCTATTATGATTACCAGTATAGTGCAGGTTTTTCATTAACTTTTTCCTCTGGCTGTACTGTATGTCCAGAACTGTTTGCTGTTTAGTTAATTGTCCAACGTTTGGGAGAGCATTCTGTACAAGTGCACTATTGAGTTCAAATAAACACATAGAAAGCAGGGCATACTTGTACTTTTCCATAAGAAATATGCCAATCTTTGTGAGTTTTCTAACTCAAGCTGTCCAAATAAGCATGTTTACTGTACTTGAATATGCCCCGTCTATTGTATTTGTAGTAAATTTAAAACTTCCTCATAAATGTCAATTCCCATTTCATTTGAAGGTGCCAAAGGGTCTACAACCTGCAAGATTTCTGACTGCAAATCAGTTGCATTTTCAATGTTTATTGGGTGGACAACAACATTATTATCACTTTCCTCAAATGGGTTTGGTCCACGTGATGGCCACAGTTCCCCATCTTTTTCAATAGCATCAAGAAACAAAGTTAATACTGTGCTAGCTAGATTGTTTGAGCTGCAATGAAGATAAATTCTTCTTCTTGAGAAGTCATCAATGCATCCATGTATGACTAACCCCCATCTTATCAAAGAATGGTGTCCATCAAGATGCCACAGTGAGTTGGCCCACGGAACTTGATACCGCTATTCTGGCCATACTATTACAAACTTTTCTTCTTTGCAAATGTATACCACGAGAACGAAGGTACCCCATTATCAACACTTCCCCAGTTGTTCTTCCATGACGACTTGTATAATCTCTTAGTACTTCATCTATTTCTGCATCAGATAAGTTGCTAAATTCACTTAAATGATGCAGGTTGTACTGTTGAATTTGTCTATATATAGTCCATCGTGAAATGCCACACATCTTTGCAATTCTTTCTTTACTGAAGCCTAAACTCAAAAGCTCTTCTAACATTTCAGGTTGTACATGAAATGCAGGTCTTCCAGGTCTCCTAGTATGCTCAACATTGCAGCTTTGCATAGTCAGTGTTGTCGGTCTACGAGCAAGTTCCGACATATGGCTATGTAAGTTTTTTATAATATAAATGTGAAGCAGCTTTCAATTGCGTGCCATTCTTGCCTGTCATCCTCATCAACCTTTTGGCGTATCAATCCTATTAGGCTTATGGTTCGATCAACAACAGTCAAACATGCCTGTACTTCATTTTGATTTATATTTCTGCTGTTAGCATTTATTACAGCATCTGCCCGGTCAAGAACTGAATTTAAAAACACATGCAATTCTTCTTCCACACTAAAATTATCAATCTCTGTCTCAAAATCACCATGTTCATGGCTAGGAATTAGTTCAATTTCAGTTAGAGCATTTGTTGTTAGCCATTGTTGTATTTGCAGAATGTGGGTATGACGGTAATTGTAGCCTGGGTAATTGTAGCCCAAAAACTATGAGTGAATCAAATTCCTGGGGGACATGAATGCAAATGTTCTTGACAATAAATACGATAAAGGTCTTAAGTCAATGTGCATGGCCTCAGACAAATGATTAGGCAGCCCACAAGAATTACAGAAAGCACGAATCATTAATTCACATCATTCTAACAAGCAAACCCGAGAACTTAGTGCAATCTGAAGTTATTCCTACTAGCATTGGTGATCACAAAATAATTGGTTGTGCACTAGGTGTGCAAATCCGAATCTGATCTGATTTCGTTTGGATTCTGAGGGTAAATAAAAATTTCGGATTGGATTAGAAAACTTGTCCCACCAGTCAAGTCGGACTAGGAAACCTGTATGACAGTCGGATCCTGTCAGATTTCGATTGACAAACATGGATTTTTGTGAAGCGTTTCACTATAACTGGGTCCTAATTCCTATTGGCAGCATTGCATTTTTCAATGCGAGTATGTGACACCTGGTAAGCGAACATATGCGCAAGTTTCGTTAAGGAAACTGTATATATTATTTCGATTCACATTTTTCGGATCGGTATGCTGTTTTAGTGTTGGATCGGACTCGGATTCAAATTTTTGCAATCGGATTGGATTCAGATTTTAACTCTTTCTGGTCGGTCGCATTTTAATTATGTTGTCGCAAGTTGTCGCAAGTTGTCGCAAAAGCACTTTGAGTACGATCTCCTTTGCAAAATATTTACCCCCTGGCAATGAAATTAACACCATTGGAATCCTTACAAAATAAGCTTTTTAACAGTGGGCTATTTTGCCGACTAAACATTACAGAATCAAAAATACTAAAAGTTTAGTCCCAAACATACCTCCAGTCATACTTCAGTTCAACTCAAACAATCTTTAATATCTTTTAATATCTTTAATATCTTGAAAGACTTCTAATGGTCGAAATTTAGCTTTTTATCTGTTTCTTTAGGCTGTAAAACGTGCGTTCGATACGGCTTTTAGAAATATTTATTTTGAATTTTTTTTTATTTATCAGGAATTTTCCAACATGCACGTGCTTGTCGTAGTTTGACTATATATGGTTTGCCCACACGCTTCAGTCCCAACAAAAATATCTTATATAGGGTATTGTACCCTGGGGAATTAATTCTGGCCACTTAAAAAACCATAGCAACAGTCTTTGTTTGTGTTTGGGCCTTTTCCGGTTTTGTCTGAAATTCCGGTTTGACCCGTACGCTACCTTTCAAATTTCGCCGTAACTTTGTCAATTTTTATTGTGTTTCTTTGAAAGTTGGTAAGTATGTACTGTTTTTAAAGCTCTATAAAACGGTGTATTAGCGAAATCACACGGATTTTAAAACAGAAGTTATAATCGACCAAAGGTACTGAATATATAATTAGTTTACGATAATAATAAATATCAGATTACAAAGGTGTTAAAACTCACGGAGATCTGTAAAACAATGTATTTAGCGATTTGTTTGGATTTAGTCGAGAACAGGTGTGTTTGCTAATCGATTGGTGATCGATTGGTGGTATTTTTGTCCGTTTTGGGTGAGGGGCGCCAAAGATACAAGCGCTCAAAATCATCATCCGTTGGCGGTTGATATTCGACGCTACCGTTTAGAAAGAGTTAATCATCAACAATTGTCAGATTCTAACTAGCCAATACCTCTAATTTGCACAGAAGCTAAATTAAAATCGCCACAAAGCAAGGCACATATCCTGCCGTGACTATAAAGGCTACAATCCTGAATTGTTGAAAAGTGATCTAAGAAAAGTTAATTGGATGCCATTTTACAATGAATCAAATGTTAATGCACTAGGTTCTTACTAAAGTCTATTTGACTAAAAGTCTTTTGTACTTTCCTAAAATCGAACAGAATGATAAACATCAACATGGCTTCAAGCCATAATGGAAACCATTTTTTTCGACCAACTCATGGTCGTCAGAAAGACTGTACAATCTATCTGAGTTGTGTGAAACAAATAATGAAACAGAAACTAGCCTAGATTTTTAAAGCAACAATGTGAGCAGCGATTTTATGAGAACCCTTAGCTCAATTCCAAATGAAAGAGGTTTTAAAATGGCTTTCTGATGATCTAGTTCCCTCTGAACTGGAAGCTGTCTGCATAGAAATTATTTAAGCCACATAGCAAACCATTTCTGGTTACAACAGTTTACAGACCACCCAGTGCATCATTAGAATTCTTTGATCATTTTAAAAAATTTATCAAAGGCTATTGACAATGACAATAAAGAGATGTATGTACTTGGTGATCTGAACTGTGATATGTTAAAAACAGATAAAGATTCAAACACCCCAACAAAGAAAATTAAGTCATTGTACGAATTATATCAGTTATCACAACTGATAGATGAAGCTACACGAATTACTATGACAACCACCAGTCTAATTGATCATGTTGTTACTGATACACCAGAGAAAATTTCTGATTCTGGTGTTATTCATACAGGTTTAAGCGATCATAGTTTAGTATTTGCAATTAGGAAAATTAGAGCTATATGGAATAAAAGGACATGCTCAAATCTTATCTCACAAACCGAAATCAGAAATGCCAAATAAAAAACTCCCTTTCATCTGAGCGAGTGATAAATGCGGTGTACCACAAGGCTCTATTTTGGGACCACTATTCTTTTTGCAATATATAAATGATTTACCTCAATGTCTAAATAAAACAAAACCTTGTTTGTTTGCTGACGGCACAAATCTGACAGCTTCAGGAGATTCTATAACTGACCTTGAGACTGCAGTAAAATCTGATTTAGAAAACCTTAGAAAATGGTTAATGGCCAATAAACTTAGCCTTAATGTAGCAAAGACTGAATTTATGTTAATTGGATCAAAACCAATTATAAAAAAGATATCTGATTCTCATCCGAATGTTTTCATTGATAATAAACAAATTAAACAAGTTTATGAATGCAACACTCTTGGAGTAACAGTTGACCAGCATTTATCTTGGAAAAGTAATACTGAAAATATTTGCAAAAAAATCACTTCAGGAATGTCTGCTATTTGTTGAGTCAAACCCTTTGTTGACACAGAAACACTTATTTCCATATATAACGCTATTGTTTGCCCATACTTCGATTACTGCTGTGAAGTTTGGTGAAACACAATCAAAACGACTTCAAAAACTCCAAAATCGAGCTGCTAGAATTATCTTGAGTATGAGTAATGACGTAGATCATTCTATTGCTTTGTGTGCATTAGGTTGGGAACCACTCCAAACAGAAAGGAAGAAGGCTAAAGCAAGAATGGTATATAAGGTATTAAATAAAATGGGCCCAAATCACTCACAAATCTATTTTCATATAAAAGTGAGAAAACAAACTATCACCTTCGCACCAAAACTGAGTACTAATGATATGACAAAGCAAAATCACTTTCTTCCTTTCGAAATAAAATCGCTGCTCACATCTATGTCTATGAACATAGTATAGAAAATATACCTGTAAATAGTCTACCAACTTTTTTCTCATTAATATGTTACTATTTTGATACTCTATATATCTTATTTTCTAAATAACACTCTGTAATGTACTTTTTTGGCACACGCCCCTCATGGAAATCAGCTTCGGTTGACGGGGTCAGTGTGTATAAATAAAATATCTATCTATCCTTTGGGAAGAATTGAAAGCTCTGGGATTATCCATAACCAGAAGTGCAACAATAAATCACAATAATGCAACAATAAATTATTAACCGGGTAATTATAGATACAAGATGGCTGCCGTTTTTAGGAGTGTGCGAATATAGTTTTTGTATTTCATAGTAATTTTAGCAGTGATAAGGTGAATAATCTTCTGTAATATTACACGGAAAATATAAAAAGGTACTATTAAGTTTTTACTGTTTTATAAATGTACCAAAGGTGAAATAGAACATGAACACTTGTAAAATTTGTGCTGATATGTTACTAGAATTTATATACCGTATTTATTCTAATTAACGCCCACTATCTAATAAACGCCCCACTCCAATTAACGCCCCCTCAACCTACATAAATTTGTATTAAACACCTCTCTCTAATAAACGTTCATTCATAGTACGCTTCTTGGAGACGACAAGTCCGGCTTTACTAAAAATCTGCTCGCTTGGTACAGATGTCGACGGAGCAGCCAATACTCTGGCGGCAAGGTTTCAAAGGAGAGGGTAACGTTTTTCGTTTTCCTTCCACCACTCTAAAGGATCGTCTGTCAATGGTATTGATGCCTCGTCGCTCAGTTGGTTGATCTCCTTGTCAATCTTTTCCTCGCGAGATTTCACTTCGCTGGTATATTCCTCGGACGATTTTACGAGCAACTCCTCCATGGCTAAGTCAGACCTGGATTTCTTCTTCGCCGGTGGTGCGATCTCCGGTGCTGTTGTAACAGCAGCATCGCTGTTTGCAGGTGACGATGTCGATGGCATGTGTCTTACGGTCCGCTCGTCTTCACTCAGGAATGACAGATCACGGAACCTGGGTCCATGAATGAAGCCAACAGATAAAATGGAACCGCTTAATGGTTTCTTCGCCAGAAACATTCAATTCGTAGAGGAAGAATCTATCAGTCAACGACTGGACGAGTGTATCCCTAAAGTTCTGGCCTGGTGGGGCAGCTACTCGTCGTTGGCCAACATTCACACGCTCGAATGTCATGGCATTCAATTGCTTCACTAAACCGCTAATTGCAGGTAAGATAACACCAGATGTTGTTCTGGACTGCGAACTAAAAAGGACAGTGGCTAGCTCCACCTTCCTAAGAACAGGCACAATTTCCTCAGCAAGTTTCCAAGCTTCTGCAGACATGTCTAAGACCCGGGCTTCTTGTCGTTTGGTCAAAGATTGGTTGGACAGCACCGCAACAACTGGCCAACGCAACAACGATAGACGCTCCAACATGTAATATGTCAAGTTCCACCTGGTAGACACATCCTGGATCAAACCCTTGGCATGATGTTCCGATGGCAGAATCTCTTTCACTTTGACGTGAAGGCCATTGGTTGCCAGACTGGACATTTTAAAGTGTCCCACTAACTAACGAAGCATGATCAGTCCACGGATTGTTTCCCTTTTCAGGATTTGGTAGGTTGGCCACGCATGTTTAATTAGGTCACAGAACCCAGCATCTTTGACAATGCTAAATGGACGCAGATCTTTAACACAGACGTTTACAATATGCTCTGTGATGGCTTTTGCTTTGGCTCCAGACGGGTCAACTTTCTTTTGGAAAAAGCTTGAAACTGACGGACTGCCAGTACTTGTTGATGCGCTTGGTTGATAAACTGTAGAGTGGCACCTATTAAGATGTTCACGAAGATTTGTTGTATTGCGTCGCACACAGCGCATTTCGCTGTTGTTTCATTCTTGTCAACGAAATGTTTCCAGACATCACTCTGACCTCGAGACATGGAGCACAGGCCGCAGAGGCAAAGCGTAAAAAGCTATGTTACAAAGCGCAAGTTGATAGCCTTTCTAAGTAATCAAATTTTGAAGCATCTTTCAAGCAAAGTTTGCGCGACTTTGACGGAGAAGGCGAGACTTGAGTCACTTGACCTGTGAACTTTACTCTATTGCCAATTGCTAATCCATCCTGATTGGACTGTCTTGAATTGACAGCCAATGAGAGCGTGAGTAAATACTAAATACACAGAGATGACAACTTCCTTTTATATAGAGACAAAGAATCAAAGCAAGCGTAAGCGCATATCAAATGTCAAAGTCGAAACACAACGAACGCATTAAATACATTTAAAGTCGCGTCCTTTTACAACTTTGTAATTCCGGAAAGAAACTAAATCCGGTATCATGCTGTGTGCTGTTGTTTTCATTTTCGATGATCCGATTATTGTTAAAAATAATCGATTATCGAAAAATAATCGATCAATCGGGAGCAGCTCTAAAAACTGTGACTATGTTTATACCTAGATTTCAGTATTTATAGTACAGCATAAAATCTTAATGAACGATTGTTCCTTGCTTATTATTGCAGGCTGTAAACTTGTAAAATCTGACCAATAATTAAAAAAAAATTAATGGTATCATCACAATATATAAAAATAAATTATGACTTTTAGATAGAGAGGTGGTGGAGGGAACTTCATGGAAGACTTGAAAAGTTTTTTAAAACTGGTTTATGCTGGTTGAAAGATCAAGGGCATTATGATCCTAATGAACAGGAAGACAGGTGAAATATAGTTTATAAAAATTATATCCAGTGCCGAGTATGAAAAATGATTTTAACTGTCCCCCACCCCTCTTCCTTTTTTTACTTTAGCATGAAAACTTATATGGAGTGGCCATGCCCCTCATGCAGAAATATTGCAGAATAAGGCTGCAAAGTAGTCTTATGACCAAGTCCTGGGAACTTGAACAAAGGGGTGGAAATCTCTTCTAGACAGTGGCATAGCCAGCTCGACAATTTGTTCATGTTATGCAAATTTCAAATCATTGTCATTATTCATTTCTTTAGAAAATTATTGTTTTTATGGTATATGACATGTTAATATTTGCATAGCATGAACAAATTGTAGGGCTGTTATGCCACCGGTTCCAGGTATGCACAGTGTGTTAGACTCCCCCTACTACAAAATCCTACAATTTCAGTACTTTGCCTAGATGAATCCACCTAGGCACCCCCCCCCCCCATTTTAATGTGTCATACTTATTAAAATGGTTTATTGCACCTGGTACATGTATATACAGGCCAGAAGCCAAGCTGCTATAAGTTCAATTACCATGGTTTAATGTACCTTAATGTTAGCACCATTTCCCGATGTTTTCCTCACAGTCACAGGAGGATAAAATAAACAACTTATGAACGATGAACACTTTATAAAATAGAATGAACAGCGAACGTACCAAAATAACAAAATTGATTGTTCTTTAAATTTGAACAGTTCAAAAAGTTTCCTCATGACATGTTGTTGACTCTTATCTGAATGGGACAATTACAGGTTAAAATACACTATTCACTAACAGGTTTAAGCTTAAGCATTTCACAATACTGATTACAAGCATGAGCACTAAGAAATATTGTCATAGCTGTTGCAGATAAGTTTCCCACACAGAATAAAATTTCTTGGTCAACCACGAGGTCAGTGGATGCAATTTCAGGGTCGTACAAATTGTAACTGCTCCCTTGTATGTCTACAAGCATCAGCTTCTTGTGCGATTTGATGTACGAAAAATGCACTAAACATTCTGCTTTCTGGCTTCTTCTGCTATTCACATCATTCACAGGAATTATATTTCCTGTGTTATTTACATATTTGACAAATTGACCAGGGATGAATTGTTCCACAGTAACATAGATCTTTTCTGCACTGATCCAACCTAAATATATCTGCTTATAGTTGAAACACTCTCCAAATCTTGCAAGCTTCTGCTTCAGCGAGAAACACCAACGTATCAAGCAACACAGAAGGGCAGTGTGTGCCTAAGGTGCCCGAAAACCAAAGCTTCTCTTCTTCGCTTGCGCTTATCGGAGATGCTTTCTTTCGAAAAGGAATTTGTGTTGCCTGTAGACCTTTTAAAGGACTATCTAGGACATCTTGAAGTGGTTTGAATTGCAGAGATTTAAACAGAACAAGATCCGGTTTTGTTTCACATATAACTCGATTGAGTGCACAGAATAAAGCACTTTGTGTCAATACTCCTCACCATTGCCTAGCATCGACACAAAACTTTGAGAGCCAAAAATTGATTTCGTCTACCATCATTCCAGACATATCTTCAGGCGCAACCAGATGTCTCTTCTCGGTCGGTTGAAAATCTATGAAGGCTTCGTTCCGACTTTTGCCCAATTTTTATAGACATTTAGTCCCCAATTTGCATGTTTTCTTGTGTTTTTTTTTGCACTGAATCCTGTCGACAAACCGCAACGTCTTCTTCCGAACAAAAAGTTTTAAAAAACGTCCTCCTATCAGTGGAAGTAAAATTGACCCTCATCAAGCGGGCGGTTTAATAGCTAATACACCTCATTTCATGATATTACTTATAATAATATATGCTGTATGCCTGCAACTCACAGGGTACTGCCCGCACGTTCAGGTTCTTATCCAAAATTCCAAACAATATGATGTTCAGGTATATAGCAAACTAACGTTTATTAATTGTTGCATGACAAAACTTGCAAGAAAATTAAAATATTATGGAAAGTGATTTTTTACTTGTCTCACTATTTTTGCATTTTTCTCACAATTTTTGGAGAGTAATTATTGAATCTCACTATATTTGCTTCCAAGAGGTTGATAGGTCTGTGTACAATTCAATTACTATATGGCTCATAATATAATGGAACTAATTTTCAGTTGCTAGTTTTTAAGTTGATTAACACAGTATTTACCTGTGGTCATGGTAAATACATGTTACTATAGAAAACTATAATGTATAGAATACAAAATACCTTCGTCTCTTTGAGCATTATTGCTGGGCTTCTGGCAGAGGGATTTTGCTCATTTCCTTGCCTGACTTGTGCTTAAAAATACAAAACTATTTTTAGTTTTTTCTTCTCATTAGATTGTTTTCATTGTCGTTTTAATTATGTTTTGTAGGGATCGAGGAATGCCAAAAATTTTGAGGTTGTGAAATGGGTAGAAAACGTTGTTTATCATATCTGGCAAAGTAATTTAATGGTGAGATTATTACGATTTAACCTACTTGAACTTTTAAAATATGTCACCCAGTCGGGACCTTGGCTTTGGAATGTTTCTATATGTGTAACTACTAGTGAAATGTTCAGCCGTAAATATAATCATGTGAACGAACAATAACAAGATAAAATGTTTGAAAGTCAAGGTCTGAATCTGAATTATACTGCACTTGGTCAACATTGTGTAATCATCTGCTAGTCAAACCATCCCTATAATTGCGCTTCCCTGTGCTTTATCTTGTAGCGTGGATATTGAGCGGCTCAACAAGGTCCCCACCCCCAGTGTAACATGAAGGAACCAAATGCCCGACTCTAGCAACAGCGCAGCTGTATAATGCTCAATAAATGGGGAGGGCAGCCGTGGAGTTGGTTGAGACAAAAATATTACACTCGTGTCTCTGAGTAACATTCACTAGACCCCTGGATTACGAGGGTATATTCTATAAAATTACTTGTGACTGACATATATAATACACAGGAATAGGGCAGCTGTATAATGCTCGATAAATGCGGGGGGGGTGCACCAATGGAATTGGTCAAGACAAAAATACACTTGTGTCCCTGAGTAACATTCACTAGACCCCTGGATTACGAGGGTATATTATATAAAATTACTTGTGACTGACATATATAATACACAGGAATAGGGCAGCTGTATAATGCTTGATAAATGCGGTGGGTGCACCAATGGAATTGGTCAAGACAAAAATACACTTGTGTCCCTGAGTAACATTCACTAGACCCCTGGATTACGAGGGTATATTCTATAAAATCACTTGTGACTAACACAATATCTACAATTAAAACTTAACTTCCTACAGGCTCCCTACAGTTATTATTAAAAGGGGTGAAAATGTGCTTTCCCTATTGCACCATATCTTCATGTTTGTGAAATATATAGTTGCTTTTTTTTTAATTTTCAAGTAAATTTGGAATACTAAGCGGAACATTATATAAAAAAATTAAGGTAGGTTGTAGGATAAGTTTTTTAGATATTTGCAAATTTTTGTTCTGAGAAAACTTATCTGTAAATTTTTCCAAAATTTGGATATTAAAAAAGGCGACTTGTAAGTTGACTATACAAAAATTTTAAACTTTTCACTAAAGGAAATTAAAACTAAAGCCATTAAGCCACGCGCAAAACTTACGCAGGCAAACAGAATTTCAATTAGACAAGAACGGCATCTGTGCATGTCCTTGTCTTTCTTGTGACTCGCTGGCTGTAAAACAGGCTGGGTTTTTTTTCAAAATGGTGTACAATTGCGAGCACAATTCTCTTCGTTTTCGTTACCCTTGGCTTGTTGGACCCAAGATTGTTGGTGGTCTTTTTCTGGTCTGGTTTGTCAGTGATTTACCCATTAAATTAATCCAACATCTCTTAAATTTGTTTTTATTGTTGAAATCGGTATGAAAACGTTTCAAAATATTCAAACAATTCCAAATTTTCGTAAGACAACTCGTAAGTCGTAATTGTCTGTATTGTAGTTGTATGCAGTAGTTTTTAAACTTTTGATTGTTTTAAAGAATTATATTACCCTGACAGTTCTAGACTGCCTTGAGCAGAGTATAAAATATCATTTTAGAATTTTTAGTCTGCCACAAGTCGAAGATTTTGAACATTATAAAAGATAATACTGAACGTAAATACGTAAAAAAACATACTAAAAGAAAGCTTAGAAACTGGTTAACAACATTCGTAGTGCTTGAATTTCAAAGATTTACAATTATAATGAAAAGGTTGTGGTTTCTTCTTCATGTGTTTTGTCAGTTTGGGCACAGAATAAACCAGAAGGTTCACTCTAATACTAAAGACTAGTCACGCTTTTTCACGCTTGCTACACTTGTTTAGGGATCTGAAACGAGCGCGGGCTGCGCATTTTAATAGGAAATAGTATAGGAGGAACTGGGTAGTAGACTTGTTTGGCTCGAGTTTGGCTTTCGAACGATTTTCACTTCTCTCTAATTCTCTTTAATCTGTGGTTTGGGTGCTGTATGTATGCAAATCAGTTTACTGATTGCAAAGATGTACTGACACTGTGTTATATCAGCTCCCTTCTTGACAATGTCAAAACAGCACAACTGATCATGGACACCAGGCTGACAAGGTGGATGGTAGAAAGGTTCGACACATGTGTATCAGCAAAATAGTGTGTAATGAAAGAGTTATAAACAGAAAAAGAACACAACCTCAATTGAATGTCAACCAGGGTTGGTTCATGGACTGTTTCTCCAGTAATTGGCCAAGGTCCTTCTTGGTTCATGGACTGTTTCTCCAGTAATTGGCCAAGGTCCTTCTTAAGAAATGAATAGTTATGAGTATTTGCTTTGAATATTCTCTATCCCAAACTTGACCTATTTAAATTCCTAATGAGTGGGCAAGAGTGGGCCATTGACTTACAGGCATGGTAATCCATCATTCATGGATTAAATGGTAAATATACGTGGTGTATAAAGGCTATATTTGGGTTGCCATCCAGTTTTAAGTATAATAAATGAAAACAAGTGGCTTTGCATATATAATGTGGCTTACCTTTTGCCACCTATAGAAGCTATATCCAGTCTATTATTAGATCAGTGGGTACACTCCCCCAGAGATCATGATCCAGTTTAAATTGGACACATTATGCCACGTAAATAGTTTCAGAGACTGACTTCAATCATTGCATTAATTAAAATATAAAGTTTGCCGAATATCCTGTTTCAATCTTTGTTGTAAAGCATTCTTCTAGAATGTCATATCACTCATACTGTATGTGGCGTGTGCATGTTGAATATTTACAGAAGCACTGAAGCACTGTAAATGCTAAAACAAACTACTTTGGAATAGTGGTTATTGCCAGTTGCCTGCAACCTCGTACCCAGGCTGGTTGCCTGTTGCCACAACTGCTATAATCTACAGTGTTAAATACTTTATGGCAAACTTATTGTACAGGAAGCTAAACTTATTCTTATCCGGAAAACTACATTGTTTTTGCGATATAATTCGAAATTTTTTACTGATATCCACCTACAAATTGGAACTAAAATATTTGTTCAGAGCGCAGGAAATCGTGTCTACAAGGTCCTAGATTGCCCGGACCCCCGTGTGAATGGGTCATCCTACTGCATCAGTCATCCTAAACTGCTGGATCTGCCCTTTTGTACACGAGTTCAGTAAAAATATGAAACGTAACTTACGCAAGTTGAATTGTGCGGCTACACATGCGCAAGTTATTGCATTCTTTTCTATTGTATTATAAGAATTTGTAATAGATAATTAATCAAAACTAACAATGTGCAGACGCTTGATAAATATATGACTATATTTATTAATTTGAATAATTCATGAATTCACACCAACGAACATATGAAAGATAAACTGTCTTGATCAGCTTCCACTCAAAATTTTCATTATGATGGCATTGACCGAGTCTGTATGCCAGAAGCTATTGGGTTGCTGGCTGCCATAGGCAGCAGAAAGTGGCTGGGTTTGGCTATGGGGATATGTTTGTGTCAGATTTGAGTTGCTTGTAACACCATATGAACGAATTGGCCAGGTGAAACCTCACATAAAACCTTTCCCAGAATGAAGGAAATGCCATCTCAGAATCCTCCTTCATTTTGTCTAGCCCCCAAAATAAAACCAATCTTCTGCTGCCTATGCGGCTGTCTTGTGCTGTGTTGGATTACATATTCTGGCTTGCTAGTGTTCGAAAAAGATTAAGGTGATGAGCTTAGTTTGCCAGGATGAGACTCAGATGTCATAACGAGAACTTCGATGTTTCGAGCAAAGGCCCTCTGAAGGTACTAACTTCCAGATGAAGGGCCTTCGCTCAAAATGTCGAAATTCTCGATAGATTTTTCAGGTAGACTATCTTATCAACCACCAAACCTTTGTAAATAATCTACCCACACTGGCACCGCACGTTTGAGATATATCTCAATTACCTTATCCTCATACCTATTACCCTTATTCTAGTACCTTGGGCTACCCTTGCTTAGCTCAGGCCAGTGCAAGGTATTATCCTGATGAAAGGACTTTTTTCTGGACTTTTCACATTGGTATTTATCTTGATGCCTTGTGGACTAGTTGCTCAACAGTTGATGTGAAAACATGTTTAGTGAGCATTGGCATTGTTGGCCTTAACCCATTCGCTGGCAATGCTCCCAAATGCAATCTGAAGGAAATGCCATCTCAGAATGCTCCCTCACCAAGTTTTGTCTAGCCCCCAAAACAAAACTAATCTTCTGCTGCCTATGTGGGCTGTGTTGGAGTACATATTCTGGCTTGCTAGTGTTAGAAAAAGATTAATGCGATGAGCTTAGTTTGCCAGGATGGGACTTTTTTTATTTTATTTATTTAAAAACTTCGCCTTTTACATTACTTTTACATTACATTTACAAATACTTAACAAAAAGAAACTCCAAAGACACAACAGGCAGGGTATACGCAACAGCAAAAGCCAATTACAGCTGGCCCGAATATAAATTCTACATTATTTACAACATACAATAAAAACAGAGTATTTACTCAGATTCGTGAGTTCAATTAAAAACAGCAAGTTATTCTGTTATTAAGCCTGCGAGCAGTATTACACTTACTGCAGATAGTCTTAAAAGTTATTGGATCGTCTATATTAAAACTTGTATTCAGGGCGTTAAAGTAATATTTCAAAAGAAAAGATTTAAAAACCGCTAAGCTGTCCATATAAGGATGGCGTAACCGATTATGCTTTCAGAATGGGATGGCGTAACCGATTATACTTTCTTTCCCCCAACTCAAAAGGTAGTTTGCTACCTTAACCTTTGCTCGCCATCTAAATTTATCGCAGATTGAAAGCACCATTCGCCAAATGCCTGTAATTTGCATAGAGTGAAAAGGTTTTTACAAAACATTGTTTTCGATTGGTTTAGAAATTTAATTGCTTAAAGAGGTATTCTCCAAAATTCAACAACATGAGTGTCACTCCAATGTCTGATATGTGCATGCCCGATCAATCACTCTACGCCCGAAGCGTATTTTCAGACTACTATTGTTGTGTAATAGTCAAATATACACAAGTGTGAAATAAAAAAGCTAAAGAATCCTCTAATTTTGAAATAAATTTGAAGACATTCTTTAAGCAAAGACATTCCAGTATTTGGTTGTGTGAGCTCAGCCAAAATACATCAAAACCATGCTGTTAAGACAACAAGTTCATATACCAGAATAATATGGCTACCCTATGTGTTTAATTAATATTGACCAACAGCACAAAACCACTATCATGTACCTGCTACATGCAGCTGATGCATTTGGGCTCATTGCCAGTTAAATGGTTGATATAACTTTAAGAACAAACTGCTAGTAACCCTTTAACAATGCACCCAAATGCACCTACTTTAGTATTTTACTCTGTCTAATGCCAGAGTATTTTATTCTGTCCAACACCAGACAATTTTACTTGTCAGTGGAAGAAAGAGTACTGCAATATGTTAACAGACTATCTGCAAAGTGTCTTTGTTAACCATTAACAGGCTTTCCCTACTAGTGTACTGCTGTTAATAATGTTACAGACACATCTGCAAGTGTCTCTTGTTAACCCCATTAACATTTTATACTCTTTTAGTATGTTACTCTGTCTAATGCCAGACGATTTTACTCCTCACTGCAAGAGTACTGCCAGTTAATGTGTTAATGATGAAATCTATCAATACTCCTTAGTGCTGTTTTTTTGTTTGTTTTTTGTTTTTTCCCATGTACAATAAATTTACTAAAATATTACAATAATTTCTAAAAATCTTGGGCTAGAGACCTACTAGAAATCTTAGCAGACTTTTTATTTAGGCCCCTAGTTATGTTCAATTGTGTTAGATTACATCATCAATTATTTACAGTCAATTGTAAATATGGAAAAACCAGAATAGTATATACAAGAAAGAAAAAGAAGGTGGGAGTGTTCTCATTATACAAGTGAATACTATAGTATTGTAGATGTATTTAAATTTTTATATATCATATACATATAATGTGTTTTATGGTTTGTCTTATATATTAACTGGTAGTTGTGTGTAGCAAAAAATGTTGCTTAATTTGCGTTTTGAAGATGTTATCCCATTAAGTTTTGTTTCTAACGAATTCCATACATCAACTCCTTTATTTGAGAGAGTGTGTTCTACATAATTTGTCCTACTGTAACATTTGTGAAGTTTTGATGCATTTCTCGTGTTATATTCATGAATTTGGTTGTTTTTTAGAAAGTAATTATTAAAATAATCTGGTAAATTACCAAGGTGGTGGTATCGAAACATAAATAAGGCTGTTAAATAGTAATTTATTTTGAAGATGTCTAGGATATTTAATTATTTGAAAATTGGCTCACTATGTTCTAAATAAGATTTGAATGTCATTAGGCGTACAATTTTTTTTGTGTATTCATTATTTTTTGAATTCCACTTTTGTAAGTATTACCCCATGATAGGTTGCCATTTCGGTTTATGAAATGTCGTACTTTAGCTATTATACCAGCAGCTCTAATTATTTTCTTAGTTACCTTAGTTATATGTTCTTTCCAGGTCAAACATTCATCTATGATAATGCCAAGGAAGGTTGTACTTTTAACTTGTTCAATATCTTTGCCATTTATACTAATTTTTATTTGAAGATCTGAATAAAATTACTTTTGGTTTAGCAGTGTTTAGAGTTAATTTATTTACATTTAACCATTCAGCGACTTTATCAATTTCTGTTTGTATAGTGTTATTGAATGTTTCTAGACACTTGTTACTGTAAAATATATTAGTGTCATCTGCAAATAATATAAAAGAAGCTAATTTACTGCAATTTTCAATATCATTTATATGGAGCAGAAATAGAATTGGTCCAAGAATTGACCCCTGCGGGACGCCACTTCTAATTACCATTTCTTTTGATTTAACTTGGTTTTATTTAACCATTTGTTTTCTGTTCTTTAAATAATCTTGAAACCATAATTGAGCTATTCCCCGTATACCATAGTGTTCACGTTTTTGGATCAGAATCTTCTAATATTTAAGTGCATTATCGAAAAATTATTATTTAGATACTCGTGTCGAAAGGGTTGAATTTCAAATGCCTTAGATGCCTTAGTCTATCCATTTCGTCTTCACTGATATTGTTTCCGTTTGCGACAGTAAATTCATAGTCTAAATCATCGAGTGTTTGAAAAGGTAAGGAATTAGCTAAGCAATGTTGGCACAAATCAATTGTAGTGTTATCTTTGTTGGGGTTGAAAGATTTTGTGCATGCCGGCACAGCGTGAAACCATTTGCTACATGTGAGACATTCAATAGATTTTTGTGTTTTTTTAATAGTTTTGAAGCAAGTAGAACATTTCTTCTTGTGCTAATTGTTAAGAGTGGTCATTGCCATTGGAAAGGTTTATAGTGCAATATTTGAGATGTGAAATAAACTATAAACTGTGTATAGTTGGTGAAATATAGACTACGTTATATAGACTATCAGGTTAAATTTTACCACGATCGGTCACGGTTTGCGATTTCCTCCTATTTTTCTCCCAATTCTATGGGACCGATCAATCTTGACTTGATTAGTTGCGTCGTGTAATTCCAGTAGCTCGTGAATTATTTTCGTAGTGTCCTCTTTGTCGTGTTCCGGTATGTTAAAAAACAGTAGATTGTCACGCATTGATCTCGCTTGTAGGTCAACTATTTTGTTGCGTAATGTGGTGTTGTCTTCTTCTAGTTTTCAGATTCTTTCCTCGGCTTTATCTTGGTTGGCTTTAGTTGATTCATTTCCTTTTTTTAAATCAGCTTTTTTCATCATGTGCGAATTCTAAAGAATGTTTTATCTCTTTCATGTCTGTTTCTATTCCGTCAAGCTTCTCCAATTTTGTCATCATGGTCGTAAACATCTGTTGAATTTGCCGCATATCTACGTCTTTTTCTCCTTCTTTTTCCTTCATTCTTGTCTCTGGTGTGTTGGGTTTTTTTATTTTAGTTTTTACTGCTTTAACAGGCGTACATAGGTGAGTATTAAAATTTTGCTCAGCGCATTTGGTGGCTTGTTTTTTGTCCGCCATGTAATTATGCATGCTCAGTACCCAATGGCACTTAATGACTCTGAAACACCACTGGAGATTATCAGGGACAATGATTTAAACCTTTTCCAACATTAGGTGATTGTTCTCTATTTTCAGGATATAGCAATGTATCAGCCTCGGCTCTAAATGACGAACAAGATTTTGGCTGCATGATTATGATAAAAATCAGCTTTCAAAAAGCCACTTCAATTATATTGCACTACATTATATCAACAGCCCTCACAATCTTCAGTGGCAATAATGATGCCAATAATGCCACCAACCAATTATTTACAGCATCCTTTTGCCAATGGTTATCATACCCCTACAGACTATACTATATTACTGAAGCTATCAAAGACATTTAAATGACAAGTGAATCAGGGTTCGAATTAGTTGAGAAAGAATGATGTGCACTTTTTTTGAACAAATATGGCTCAATTAAATTGTTATAATATATCCATGAATGACCATGATTATATAGCCAGAGTGAATGAAAAAGCACTTTTTTTTTAAATTGTAAACATTGATGCTCTCATTGATAATCCCAAGTATGATTTTAAGATTTTTTGCACATTGTTTCAAAAAGTAATGCAATTTTCACTATTTGGGCCAAAACAATGAGCAAATTGCACATTGCACACTTTAATTTAAACCCTGAAGTGAAGTCACATGTAATATAACTATAGTCCATATTCTAAACCATGTCATTGTTGTTACTACATAGCTTATGATGATAATGCAGATAAATATTTAATGATTAGTTATTAAATTTATATAGGTTTGACCCAGATGATGGTCTGCTTACCACAACTTCTTGCCTTCATGGAGGAAAAAGAAAATGAAGCTTGCTGCCTCAGCTGGGTAATATTTCTCCCTTTGAGAACCTTCACTCTGATTTATGAGCTCCCCATTATATGTGCGCAACAAATCCTGGGAAAAATTCCTTTCTTGTGAAAACACCTCGTCCTTAAAATAGCAATAAATATATGTTATTTACCAGATGGGAGGTCCGGTCTTGGTCTTGGGCCACTTCTGAGACCTCGGGAAGATATTTTTCAGTACGGACCGACCTAAACGGTAAATAACATTTTTATTTTTTTCCTTCATGGAAAATTGAAAATTTGTAAAATATTCCAGTGTTGTTCGAGATCAGTGGCATACGTTGCCTAATCAAAACATGTTGCTAAATATGAAAGATAGGAGTCAAAAATCTTGAAGGAATATATCTTTTTACATTATATTTTACTCAAGATTATGGCAACTGTGATATTTGATCATATACGCATTTGATCAATTGCGCATTTGATCATATACTAGAGCATGTTAATTTGCGCAATATAAATATTAAATATTATTATTATTTTCCCACTTTTTGGCTGTTCAATTGTTTTCTTGTTGCTGTTGAAGTGTTCAAACCGCCTTGTTAACCCGGTACTAGTCTAGGTAGTGATTCGCCGTAAACTGAATTTGCCTCGGAATTTGCACAAGGATAGGAATTTGCATTGTTTTTGTACTATATAATTTTCCAAATATTTCAAGACACAATGGAAAAGGTGTGCCTGTTTATTCAATTTTTGTTTATGTGTGGTTTTTCATCGTTTAAACTTGCTAAAACTTCCCGTTTTGAGCAGGGCTTCGACTTTACTCTGTTGAAAACATTTGTACAATTGAAAATGCTGTTTAAGATGAAAAAACATGTTCACACTGCTGTTTATCTTGTTTTCTTGGAGGAAATGTCTTGTTTTCAATTGAACTTTTTGTTATGGTTATTTTCTATAAAATTTAGAAACAAAATCACAGCAAATTCTCAAAAATATGATGCATTTACATTTTTTAAATTTGTATTATTTTTTTCGTTTTTAACATAAAATTTAAGCTAGATTAAAATTTTAACATTGTCTAGGGAGTAAACTGACAAAGTTTAATATATTCCAACCATTTTTAGTGCAAAACTTTGCACTATTATGACGAGTAGCAAAAATTCACATCAGTCATACATTAGATATCATAGAGTAAACTTTCCGGGGGGTGCATACAATTTATGTTTCCTTTTAAATTTCATTAACATTTAGTGATTTAGTCCTTCAAGACTGGGCTTCATATTTTTCTTTAAATATTATTTTGATCTTATGGTGACTTTACACAAACTATGCTGAATTAGAGTCTTTATATTGAACTTGAAACATTTGCTGAAGACGTTGAATTGACAATTTGACATTAAATTGGCGACCTTTCCCCCGGAACACACAATTTTTGGCTGTGAGGTAACTGCGAGATTCGTACACGTGCCGTGTAGCACAAGAACATATCAAATTATCAATATATGCAATTTCGACAAACAATTTTTATCGTGCTCGTATTTGCTCATTTCCCCTCCATATTGGATGAAAAACGTGTCATCCAACAGCTAAAAGCCTGATCTTTATGATTATAAAAAAATTACGTTCATGCACCGAGTAACTAACGCACAATGGCATGCTAAAGTTGGATTACCTTTTTTTTATACACCCTGTATAAGTATGCAATATTATATAAATCTGACAAGTTCATGTTGAACTGTAAGTTGCTTTATCAGTTAAGTTATTGTGTTATACTGTACTTCAAAAGCCTAACAGTAAGTTGTTGGTTTTGCATATATAAGTACATACTTATGGGGACAATTTATGAGCTCTAGCATGCACACATTACTCAATAGTCAATACCCAAATTTATCCTTTCTGGTCTGGTCTGAGCTCAAGTAGCTTATATGAATGTTCAGTAGCATAGCCAGCCCGCCGATTTAGTCCATTGACAGTGAAAACAATATGTAAAGAAATTAATGATGATTTGAAATTTGCATAGCGGGACCAAATCGGTGGGATCAAATATTTCCACTGTGAATGTTGGGTAATTTGTGTTGGACTAACATTGAGATTTCAAGTTATAAAACATTGCAAATAACTACAACACAATAGAAAGGGATTTATTTGAACAACATCAGCAATATTGCAGTATCAATTATAGCTAGATGTGATTATTTAAAAATCCTGTACCTATGTAGTCATTAATTAAGTCCTCCTCTTGATCTTCCTCTTTAAATTTTGCCACAACCTCGTAAAAGAAACAATTCCTAGTAAAAGAAACAATTCCTAGTAAAAGAAACAATTCAATTAGTACAGTCACAGTAGGAATGCAATTCGTAACCACAAGATTGGGTCATTCCAAAATACATCCACACTTGCCCTGAAGATGGAAGTTCAATCACCTCCCTTTCCAGTACTGTACTTTTACTATTATCAGTAATTTATTTTTATCCCCTTCCTTTTTCGTTCTTTTTACATCCCAATTGGATATTCGTGTCATAAAGTACACAAACTATTTCGTTTTGGTCATTTATTGAAAAACTTACTGGTAAAAAAGAGCGTTAACAACGTAGGAATGGTAGTCGAGCATCCAAACAGTTTGTTTTCTTGGAAAAAACCTGAAAAGCCTTAAAATGTTCAAACAGGAAGCAAACCACATGCCAGATCCGATGTATGTCGTGTTTGTGTGTGTTTCTGACCTGCTTGCTTTGGTGTTTCATTAGGAACGGTTATTTAATTACCTCAGGGCTGAGTCATCTTGACCGTCTTCATTGAATCATCCAAACGTTTTTTTCGTTATCGTTTTAGAAGTTTAACCTAAAAAGATATAAAGTAAATCAGTGTTTCCAGATCTTGTCTGCACTAATCATTGATATTGATAAATAGATGGTCGAGATATATAAATCTATGGTCGAGATCTATAAATCTATGGTCGAGATCTATAAATCGATGCTTGAGATTGATAAATCTATAGTCGAGACAAATAAATCTATGGTTGAGAAAGTAATCATAATGTGAGATAAGTAATCGTAAGGCGAGATTACACAAGTAAACATAAGGCGAAATGTCCGACTGTGGTATCGCCAACATTAGCTAGTACTTCAACTAGCTCAAACATTTGGGGGGGAAACATGGCATCATCTGTAGGCCACGAGGAGCTAAGAGACTTTCTTGGGTTTTTAGATATGTTGTTCAACCAAATTCAGCATTGCTTGGCTACCAGTGATCCTATTTGCACAGACACTGTAAAAACAAGCTTCAGAACTGTATACCAATAGTGGCAGCAATGTTGGTGGCTGTGAACAACAACACATCTCATGAGCAGACTGAGGCTTGGAATTCGTTAAGTGCACTGTTAAATAGTCTCATTTCTGGGATGGAGAGAGAACTGGAAAAGCTTTCACAAGTTATGGAAATGTCTTTTTCTGAGGAACGTAGGGACATAATTTCCTTAATGCCAAGCACTGGTGGAAGACCAGCTTTTAACATTACCAAAGCTCAGATTCAACTATTGAGGGAAACCGGGATGAACTGGAAAACTGTCGCAGAGTTCCTTGGTGTGTCAGAGAGGACTCTTCATAGAAGGGGAATGGAGTATGGCATTGAGTCTAATTTTTCAGAAATATCTGACAGTGAGTTAGACCAAAAAATTAGAGAAATTCTTCAGTTAACTCTGTACAGTAGTGGTGAATGTTATGTGAGAGGCAGCTTGAAGGTACGCTTGAAGATGCGCAGAAGGTACGCTATTTGTCGTGGAGTATACACTGTCCCACATGCTAATTCATTGTGGCACATAGACTCTAACCACAAACTAATATCATGGCGATTTGTTGTACATGGATGTATAGACGGCTTCAGTCGGACAGTTATCTATTTAACATGTTGCACCAATAACTGAGCAGCAACTGTTCTAGAGTTATTTGAAAGTGGAGTTGAAGAATTTGGTCTGCCCTCTCGAATGAGGGGAGATCAATGTGTAGAAAATGTGGATGTGGCAAGGTATATGATTGCCCACAGAGGATCAAACAGAGGAAGCTTCATTGCCGGACGAAGTGTTCACAACCAGCGAATAGAGAGGTTGTGGGCAGAAGTTAACAGAGTTCTGTCTTCCCTGTATAAATATATTTACCAGTTTCTTGAAGAAAGAGCATTGCTTAATTCTCTCAATGAAGTACATCTATTTGCCCTCCACTTTGTTTATCTACCACGCATAAATGCATCCTTGGCAGAATTAGGCGTCACTGGAATTACCATGGATTGAGAACCATGAACCATCAAACACCATTGACATTATGGAACAAATATGATAAACATTCCAGAAGAATCACCTATTGTCAATTTTGATGAATATGGAGTTGACCACAATGGTCCTGTACCTGATGTTGTTACTGATAATAATGTTGTGGTGCCTAATTCTGAGGTAGAGCTCACAGAGGAACAGCTGCTGTATTTGGATAGTGCTGTAAATCCACTCGATGATGGTGGAAATAATGGAATTGACCACTTCTTGACGGTACTTCAGATTGCTAATGGGTTTTTAATCCAATAGTTAATTTCAGAGTTACACCAGTTGTTAACCGCACTCCTTGCATAGTATATATCAGATGAAACTCATCATTACAATGGGTTAAATTCTACTTTCTCATGTCTGCAATCAGCTGAAGGGAGCGTCCTGTTTTGTATTGTCACAATGCATCAATGGCATGATGGTGTCATGCAATAATTTACACTTATTACCTGTAACCGATGGAAACAGTGTGTTCTGTGATCTGAAACCACCAACATTGGTGGTCAGTAATGGTCCACAAAACATGCTGTTATCTTTAGATCCCCACCCGATAGCCGCTTTCACATTAGAAGACGAACAAGTCGTCTAGATGAACAAATCGTCTCAGTCGGACAAATCCTCTGATGTGAAAACGAGTCGGACAAAATTTCCGACAAGTAAGTTGTCTATACACGAACAAATTGATGGATGATTTGTCTGTCTTCTAATGTGAATTATTTTCACTAATAAACAAACTAATGAATAAGGTTTAACTCTTTCTGGTCGGTCGCATTTTAATTATGTTGTCGCAAGATCACTTTGAGTACGATCTCCTTTGCAAAATATTTACGCCCTGGCAATGAAATTAACACCATTGGAATCCTTACAAAATAAGCTTTTTAACAGTGGGCTATTTTGCTGACTAAACATTACAGAATTAAAAATACTAAAAGTTTAATCCCAAACATACCTCCAGTCATACTTCAGTTCAACTCAAACAATCTTTAATATCTTTTAATATCTTTAATATCTTGAAAGACTTCTAATGGTCGACATTTAGCTTTTTATCTGTTTCTTTCGGCTGTAAAACGTGCCTTCGATACGGCTTTGAGAAATATTTATTTTGAATTTTTATTTATTTATCGGGAATTTTCCAGCATGCACGCGCTTGCCGTAGTTTGACTATACATGGTTTGCCCACACGCTTCAGTCCCGACAAAAAGATCTTATATAGGGTATTGTACCCTGGGGAATTCATTCCGGCCACTTAAAAAACCATAGCAACAGTCCTTGTTTGTGTTTGGGCCTTTTCAGGTTGTTTTTGTCTGAAATTCCGGTTTGACCCTTACGCTACATTTCAAATTTCGCCGTAACTTTGTCAATTTTTATTGTGTTTCTTTGCAAGTTGGTCAGTATGTACTGTTTTTAAAGCTCTATAAAACGGTGTATTAACGGATTTTAAAACAGAAGTTATAATCGACCAAAGCCCAAAGGTACTGAATATATAATTAGTTTACGATATAATAAATATCAGATTACAAAGGTGTTAAAACTCACGGAGATCTGTAAAACAATGTGTTTTGCGATTTGTTTGGCATTAGTCAAGAACAGGTGTGTTTGCTGAATCGATTGGTGGTATTTTCGTCCGTTTTGGGTGAGGGGCGCCAAAGATACAAGCTCTCTAAATCATCATCCGTTGGCGGTTGATATTCGACGCTACCGTTTAGAAAGAGTTGAAGCATAAATAACTGATGTTAAATGATTTATTTTAGTTTAAATTTTAAAAATTTATGCAAAATCATAAATTCTTGTTTTTTCTATAATCATTACACAATGCAAGTGTGAGCAATGGACCAAGTCTAGTGCATTGAAAGTCATGTTCATATTCTTTGTAATTCCTAACACTTTCTGTGCAAGGCATAAAATCTAACAGAACACACAATTTCAATTTGAACAGAATGTCAACAGCTTATGTCAAATATATGGTTCCTGAATACAATGTTTGGTACTTCACAATCAAACAATATCAAAGGACCAGGCCTGCCTCTCCCTCATAATGTTAGTAAACTCTTGAGCCATGTCAGTGTATGACTCATAGGTTGTTGACAGCTCCAAGAGGGGACCACAGGTATGTGCCACTGGACGACATATGAATGGAATGACGGGTAAGATTTTTAGTAAAGCGGCAAGCCGTAATTACATGCCCATGCTTCTTGTCGTGGCACAAGCGTTTCCTCGGGGCCACTTAAGAAGACTAAATCCCACAGGAACAGTCTGTAATCTACAGTGTTTGCGCAGTTTCCCCTTCTTCGAGATGATGATGCCAGTGGTCTTTGGCTTAGAAAATTTCATCTCACGGCAAATCATTGTGCCTAACCAGCACACATTCTTCCCTTGATGAAGTTGGGACAACGTTTTTTTGTCGTAAATATAATACTTATTTACAATTATAATACTTCGTGTCACATTTATACAACTTATGATCACTAAAGACACTAATATAAAACTTCCATGTGTAAATATAAAACTTCCATATACATGTATAAAACTTCATTGCAAATAGAATACATTGTAACGAATATAAAACTTGTATACAAATATAAGGTTAGTAAATCCTGGGTTACTTTATAATAACAAACTTAAAACTTTGTTACAAATTTAAGATTGTTACAATTTTTAGAGTGGAAGCACTGAGCTTTGGCACCAGAGGAGGTATCGTCAGTATACCACAATGCATTGCGGTTTTGGACACATTGATACATATTATCAACTCGCCGGCGCGTCTCGCTCATTGTTCGGTTGCCTTTTGCTGTAAACACATCTCTCTGAATCTCTCTTCCGTAACATTGTTATAGAAAAATGGCGCATTTTCGCTCTATTCGTGGCAATAAAGCTTCAGTTTTGGAAGCACGAGATGTTTGCCGAATGCAAAAGCCCAGCATTGATAGAGATGCATTCTAGTTGTGTTTTTAAGGTGAGTTTTTTTACTCCAAATTACTAGGTTATATTGAAATTATAGATATTCGAGAGGACTTTGTAGAAACCTGAACTGTAATCTATTATATAAAGTCAAAATTGTTTAAAAGATAAAAAAATTTCTTATGATAGTGAGTCATTGACTTCTGACAGCATCTGTAAAAGATGTATTAATATTTACGACTTCAAATCCTGATTAAGCTGGAGAATCAAAACAAGTTTTGACTCTATAGAAATTAATTTTGTATGCACTATAAATATTTACTTTGTATAGAAGCTTTGTTATGTTTAAAACTGATTTGTTATTATTACATCTTGTAGTTCTTTGACTTTGATGATACCCGGCAAGTATCCAGTCCAAAACCTGATATTGTGGGAATTTGATATTTTGCCATCGACTTGAACGTGACTCAAGATCCTGACACAGTTATTGAAGAGCTGGATGCTGCACTCCCACCACTGAATTCCATGTAATTGCTACTATCAACATATGAATCCTGTCTGCTTGGTAGATCTTCGAACTCACCAAGAGTCGACAGAAGATGGTGATAAGGTTGTTGGTGGTAACAGTTATTGGTTATTGTGGGGTACACAAAATCCCTAACTTAAAAGAACTCTGATCAGAAATGAAATACAATCAATTTCTCCTGATAGTTTAAAGAGAATATATGCTTATAGGGAAAAAGCATTACTTTACCATGGGACAGAGATGATCCAAGCAATAATTATAACAGTGACAATAAATTGCTAATAAAAGCTTGGTCAATGAAAATTATGTAATGTGTGGCTCCAGTGTATGCAGTGATAAACAATATACTTGAGGGATTATAGGATCAAACTACTGTAACTAAAAAATACAACCAGAACTTTGAAGGACACCTTCATCTGGAAGTTATAAATGCAAGCCAAAGAAACTTACAACTAAAACACTGCCTAAAGTACTAATACTACTATACTAAAGAATAGTTAAAAACACTATCATTGGTTGATAGGGACTTCAGAGTTATAGGACTAGATATTAGATGATTTTACTGTCTGAGCTTAGGTAATTCTACCCATGTGCTATTTTTGTCACTTCACAAATACTGTAGAATGATATATAGTGATCTAATGGCATATGATGAGGGTGCACTGGAATTCAGTTCCTGTGATTCTGACCCTGTGATTAACTGAGACATAACCATAAATGGTTAAATATATAACTCAGTCCAACCAGATACAGTTCTGGTGCACTTCTGGCATAACATAAGTTATTGGTTATAAGCAGAATACAGACACAGTCAAATTGATATTGAAAATATTTTTTTATTTTTCAAAAAAATCACCTGAAATTAAAGAAAAAGCATATTATTTTTTTTAAATGTTGCTATATGGTTAGAAAGGCAGGAAATAGTGCTTTTAATGTGCTTACCCCTACCTAATCATACTGTATAAAATATTGTCTAGAGTCATAAAATTATTTATACTTCTAGAATTTCAATATTTACATGTTAATTAATTAACTTATGAGTATTTACAATAAACTTAAACCCTAAATTTTCCCCGTTAATGTCAATCGTATAAACTAAGATGATAGTTCATAATCTACATTTATGGTACAATTTGAAAAAAAGTTAATATGAAACTGAGGATGAAATATTGATAAAGTTTAAAACATGCATTATAATTACTTCACTGCACAGTCTGCACTATGAGAAGCATCTATGCTTAGCCTTGTAATTGCTTTATATTATCATGAAAGAGAGAATATCATGGTGCATTTATTGATGCATGCTGCAAAGCAGAATTACTGTACATTTTATATGGCTGTTGACTGTTGTGTAAAACCTATTACAAATAAAAATTCTGTTGTTATTAATAAATGCTGGCCACTCTTCAGCAGAACTTTGTCCACATGTGTTTTGGCAATTGATATGAATTCAATAGACGCTTTATCTTCCTCAAAGGTCCATTTATGATGTTTTACTGGGGACTTTGTAGGAGTCAGCCTAATCTTTCTGCTGGGAAACTGTAAAACAAGCAGTAAGGATTAGTACCGCTCTATATTTACTCTATAATTTACTAGACATAATCATTATAATACATGTTTCATTTAAATATATTTTAGTACTCCTACTGTATTTCACATATAGTTGTATTATTATGCACCAGCCAATGTAAACCCTCACCACAGAATAGGAAAGACCAGAAAGGCCACTCAGCAGTGCAACGTGACACCCTATTTTTATGCAGTTATCTGGCCAGAATAATGGTGGACCAGCCAGTTCAGCATGTTTATTGGTCAGAAAATGCAATTGACTGGCTAGAATAATGGTAATGAACATGCGTAATGCGACATGCACATCGTCAAAAACTTTAAAGGTTCGGTCTCAAGTGGCCCTTCTAGTCATTTCCTATTCTATGCCCTCACCTTTATCAGCTTTTTCAATCTGAGTATTTAAATGCCTGATATGATGTCATCAGATAAATTGGATTTGTTTTTAAGTCAAATCCCCCCCACCCAACCCCACCTATAATTTCTCATGACATTCAAAACAAAACTAATGTCCTGCTCAAAGGGCATATAAAGTAAACTGCCTAATACCCCCACATAGCTCTGGGGTTGGAGGGCCAAGGGTTTTAATACATTGACTGGTGCAAATATTGTTTGCTGATTGTACAATTTTCATGTACTTTTGCATTTGATGATGTTCCAGGACTCTTAAACAAAGCTTGGCTGGAGGTTGAGTTTTCCTTACGAGAAAGTCTTTTGTGTCTTTCTATCTGGTTCCCCTGGTGTATCACCTTTTTTATAATAGAAGTGTATACCGCTTAGCAGTATCATTTTCTTCATCAACAAATATAACAACATCGTCATTATTAGATTCCGTTTTACTCCAAAATACTTGAACTCTATAATAAAATGGTTTTCCATATATATATATATATATATATATATATTACAGTCATATATAACCATACCTAACTTAAAGGTAACATTGAACTCAAAACAAGCAGCAACATATATGGGTATGTTTCAAAATTTAGCATAATAGTTTATATTCATACAGTAATTTTCGTCGCGCCATAATTATTCCCACGCTGTCTATTCCCGCCATCGGGGTTAGAATATCGCAAAAATACCCCATCTTCAAACCGCGATTACTCATCGGTTTTGAGGAGCAAATTCATGTTTTAAAGTATCAATAGAAAGAGTAAACATTCCTGAATTGGCTGATGTATTTTTTTTCAGTTTCCTCATTAAAAAGTACAATTTGCTCCTGGCATATTTCAAAGCCACTTTTGTGGCGTGTCCACTGACCCGGAACATGCATAAATACAATGCGTGATTAGCATAACTAAAATCCCATAAATATACGAAACAAGTCAAAAATACTTTAATTAGATAACTAAACAAAACAATCGAAAAAACATACCTTCGAAAAAACGAGATCTTCAGAGCCAAAAATTGCAATATATTTCAACATTTTTTTACCAAACGTTCCTCGAAAATCGCAATTGTGAATACTAATGAGGCGCAATGCATTGCGGGAAGACCACGATTCCTCCTCTGCTTTGGCACCATATCAGTGTTTGGCGCCATGCAGTGAACTGCATGCAGGTAAAACACCATCAAATTCAAATAGTGATTCACAAGGCTCTCTCGTTCATCAATTATGCAGACTTGTAGACACGATAAGACAAAGCAACAACACAATGGGCACAGGCACGAAGATGAAAACAGTGCACCGGAAACAACGAGTACTGCCATAACTAGGTTATTTCCTAGTGTGAACGGCAGGAGAAATACGACAAATGATACAAATTCTATTACGCCACAATTTGTACCAAGCCGGGCGAACGTCCCTACCGGTAATGTGATTCTTCTTCCAAACCCGAGAATTAAAACTGTTCCTTGTGGGCGCAAAAGAGAGGAGCTTTTTGCTCATGGTTTTGTTGCCACAGCTTTTAGTATAACGAACGAAATGACGAACGTGTAAATGCACCGACAGTTCTCAACAATGTTCTCAGAAAAGCTTAAGGATACTAGGACTTTCACTATCGTCAGAGCGGTGGGAAACAGAATTGTCGAAATAAATATATCTCAGGAAATTACTGGAAAAGTATTAAAGTACTCACAATTCTACTCATTTTATAGTTTAAACTATGCTGAATATCATCCGCTAGTTTATTTTTGCCCCGCGATTTTTTAAAGTCGATTTTTAAAGCCACGAAGTCAGTAATTTAACTGCTTTATTGTCCTGGAGTCTGGACCCAAGTGAAAACAGCGCGTGACGTCACTGGTTGTACACACGTTTATATTTTCTTACAAACAGACAAAGAAGCTGGTTGTATTGTCGTATTTTAGCGTTTTTTATCGGGATTTCTACTCGTTTGTTATGTCGCAGAGCGAAGATTCGTTAACTTACTCTAGTTTAGAGTGTGACAGCTTAACTGAGAGCGATTTAGAGGAAAATCCAAACGTAAAGAGCTGTTTTGAACCGTACCAAGGAGA
This sequence comes from Trachythela sp. YZ-2020, assembly GCA_016169945.1. NCBI lineage: Eukaryota > Metazoa > Cnidaria > Anthozoa > Malacalcyonacea > Clavulariidae > Trachythela > Trachythela sp. YZ-2020. Next base: position 990,257 of record JADLSH010000333.1, read on the forward strand.
ACCATTGGCGAGCACAGACGATAGTGAATCTTCTGATGAAGAACAGGACAAAGATTTTATTTTACCCTCGGTTTTGGAGAAGCGTTTCGAAAAGGTTATTCCTTTAGCTAATTGGTAAGTTCTCAAAATATTACAAATCCACCCTATTATGATTTTAATGCGAAATTTACCTGACCAATTTGCCGTATTATTTGATACTGTTGTAGGTGCTCGTGTGGCAACTGCTGATCAAGAGCTGGTCAGTGCTCGTGAGTATCGTTGCTGCAAAGAGATCGTAGAAGCAAGTGGGAAATTTACTTGGATTGGCAAGAATGTTGAGTGTATCCTCAATCATCCAGACTTTAATGCCATGACGAACGAGACGGTTCTACACGAAGTTGGACCTCTTTTAAGGAACAAGAATGGTGCTACCGAATAAAAAATGGCGCAGATAAAAAGTATGTAAATATACTTCGTTCAAAACAATTTTGTCCAGTACCAGTACCAGTACCAATAGTAAAGCAAGCATCGTTTCTGCTTTTTTCTAAAGATTACTGTGTATTTGTTATAGATTCCTGAGAGCTGTATCATATCGCTGGCTTGCAAGATGGTTATTTGGAATAATGGGCTGGGACAACACAAGACCCTTGTCAGCATGCATCTACCATCATATAAGGACTACATTCCCTACAGGTGATGCTAAGGGTTATGTATCTGGAGAAGAACGAGCAGAGAAAGACAGCTGAAGTGACTATGACATGTTTTTTATAGCTTCAATAAGTTTAATTTTATAAATATAATATTAATAATTTACTTTATGTGCCAAGACCATATATATTTTTACATATTTTTTTCAAATATAAACAAATTCTATAAACCATTATATGTAATGGCAACTATATATATTTGCCTGTTTCCTGAGTAAAATATATGATCAAGAGACAAATTACCCATGAAAAGTAAACAGTTTTGCTGCACACTACCATAACTTAGCTGCTTCATACAGTTGAATTGTTAGCCAGATATACCTATCCAAGGTTGAACCCGGGTTAGATTGAGCACTTTTCCAGAAGAGTGTGCAAACTATACCGGTAAACCCAGGTTATGCATGTTTACATATTATAAACTAACCCAGCTAATTAAAATAAACCAGGTTGATTCGGGCGACAGGGGTTAACCCCCTTCACCTGGAAGTTATAAGGGTGGGTTGGAAAAACAGGTAGTTTTACACAAATCAACAGCCAAATCATTGTTATACACACTGGCACAGCATGTTCGATATATCCAAACCAGGTTGAAGCTGTTAAACCTGGGTTGGTTTTGTACTGTAAATCATGCTTTACATTCCATTCAAATTCACAGCTATGGGAGCAGGACATAATTTTGTTCATATTCTATTGGGTTATTCTAGAAACATCCACACCTCGTCACTCCCACACAGAAAATTTGGAGTTACCCTACCCCCCTTTGGATGCCTTGATACATTTAGAATTTATCAGAAGTAGATTTCCCACCTTAGCCCCCTGGGCAGCAGAAATTTCCCCTGCAGAAGGGGTGTGGATAATTTCTGGAATGACCCATTCAGACTATTGAGTTTGAAATTTTTACAATATAACCACATCAAGGCTGTGGATGATTTTGTGGGCAATGTGACCGGGGATGGCCTTTCATAGGTGCTTTGCATTTTGAGCATTGTCTTGCTTTCCTTTTTGGTTGGCTGTCGACTTTCGTTTTTCCGCCTCGATCAATGCTGTTTGTTCTGAAGCTATTCTTAGTGGGAGTCCTGCAATACAATGCCTAAAGAGCGCGATTTTTCAGCCGGAAGTTAATTAATATGGATATAGAAACACGTGTGGCAATAGCAACATTATAAAAACCCAGAGAAATGTGAGTTTTCTGTCATTTGCCACGAAGACACACACAGCGGGATTGGCAGCAGATTTTTTACAAGCAAGATTTCCTGTGTCTCAGCCGAGCGAAAAGAGTTATGGCAGAAGCTGTTCAACCACAACCTATTGAGATTGATGATCTAAATATTGCTCAGCAACTACCCCATGTACCGCAACCAGCTGCAGTGGAACAACAAGTACAGCCCGATCGCGATTTGCAAAATGCAGCGATTGCCCAACACTAGTCGAGCCTCAGCCTCAGGTTAGTTTCTTTCTTGTCTTACGGAGACGACCTTGAAAGCCTTTTATGCATCCATACATATACGCTTACGCCATGGGCCCCTTTGCTGCATGGGTTTGCAGTACATTTGCTCGTATCTGACTATATGCCTTCGCATGGTTGCTTCCGTGACGACCTCGTTATGTTTTCATATAATTGTTTAAGATTCTTCATGCAGCACATTTCCTCATCTATAATTGTCGTACTTGCCGATATCGCCTGCTTGTACTGTTTTTCGAGAGGGGCAAACTTAGTACGCCTTATACACTGTCTTCGACGGAGTTCTCGTTTGTCAGTTACTTGTAGTGGGATGGTTTAGTGCGCTTAACACGTCTCTAGTATTCGTATTTGCCGATATCGCCTGCTTGTACTGTTTCTCGAGAGGGGCAAACTTAGTAAGCCTTATTCACCGTCTACGACGGCGTTCTCGTTTATCAGTTACTGGTAGTGGGATGGTTTAGTGCGCGTAACACTTCTCTAGTATATTTACATTCACAACATATTGTCTTAACATAAGGCCTTTACTCACAATCACAGAGGCCATCACGACGGTTTTTTGACTCTCGTTACTTACCTACCCAGTTGTCTTAATCAATTGGCACAGCTTTAAGCGATCTAACGAGGCACCCCTTGCCGCTCTGGCATCGAGCATACTTTTCCTTAAGTTATTTCTTATTATATTTATACTGCAGGTCACTTAAAAATAGTGGGATGTATGTCTAATGACTAATATTTATTTTTCGCGCTTCAGTGCCGGCATAATTTTCCGATTCATCTATGCTATACAAACAGCTAGTGAATATACTTTGGTGCACGAGGTAGTTTCGAGTCGAAGGTATAAATGAATATACGATATTATACGCCTTTGGTGCATGAGGCTGCGTGCTTGAACTTGAGTATAACCGAACTCGCTGTAGGGGCAGCGGATCTTGTTGATTTCAAGGCCAATGGTGCATGAGGTCACCTGGAAATATGCATGAACTCACTGTAGGTGCAGTGAGCCATATTAATTTTAATATGCCTTTGGTGCATGAGGCTATGTGAAAATATATACGAACTCGCTGTAGGTGCAGTTAACTTTACAAAGTATAGTACGCACCTTTGGTGCATGAGGCAGTGTTTGCCGAATTTGAAAGTATAAAGAATTCGCTGTTGGTGCAGCAAAACATTATTAATCTCCATATGCCTGTGGTGCATGAAGCCAATTGGAAATATATACGAACTCGCTGGAGGCGCAGTGAACTTTATTAACTTTAATACGCCTTTGGTGCATGAGGCCAGTTGAACATAACAGAACTCCCTGTGGGTGTAGTGAACTGTAGCAATTTTAATACGCCTTTGGGCATGAGGCCGTTTGAAAGTATAAACGCACTCGCTAGGAGCAGTGGCTTTTATTCTTTATAATAATATGCCATTGGGACATGAGGCGGCATGCTTGAGGGTATTAACGGACTCACTGTAGGTGCAGCGCACTTGATTAATAATATATACGCTTTCGGTATATGAAGCTATTCGTCTTTATAAGCGAACTCACTACATGTGTACCGCACCATCACAATTGTTGAAAGAGATGTTTATTATGGTCCGTCTTTACCTGTATAGGCACCAACCTTGGAATTGCTGCAAGCAAAAATTGAACAATTACAAAAAAATACCAGTGCCAAAACTGTGGAAGCCGCCCTGTTCCACCTTCAGGCTGAAATTCGAAAACCAGAGGGCATTTTTTACCGCCATGCCGCCCTGGCTTCATTGGAGAATTTGGTGGATGTATCGCGCGAACACCGCCATACTCAGGCAAACCGATTCAACGTTACTTATAAACAATGCAGACCACTCCTTTATCACGCACAATTTCAAACTATTTTGATGAAGCTGATTGGCGACAAGGATGACATGGCCGTCGCGAGGATAATTGAGAAAACCCTTCAAAAACCCCCCTCATCATCCCCCCCCCGCCATACAACCCAACCACCTCCGCCACCATACAATCCGTTGGTGCAGACATACCCACCTTCACGTCAACGATTTTACCCCTACACTCGTCCACGCAACACTATTGTTTGTTTTAACTGCCATGGTCTTGGACATTATGCCCGTTCATGCCCGCGCTCCGGGTTGCGATGTCGTTAAGATTTACCATTATGTGTGAACTTTGTTCAGTTGAAGTGTACTTTAGCATTACCCACTATCCGATGTAGTGTATTAAAGTTGATAGAGAATCCTGCCGATGCCCCCTCCCGTACGTTATCAGACAAGGATTGCACCTTGGCGCCTTTTATCTGGCAAACTGTCCAGCAAGCCTTCGGCCCTCACACCGTCGACCTTATGGCAGTACCAGTAAATGTTTTGCCGGACAATACAGGGCGACCGCTAAAATTCTTTTCCCCGTTCCCTGTCCCAGAAGCAGCCGGTACGAATATTTTCTGCCAACAACTCGACGATGAAAACGCTTATGTGTTCCCCCCCTTTGTCCTCATCGGCCCTCTTCTCAAGTTTTTATGTCAACAACACTGTCCCTTCACCATCATTGTTCCTGACCTTTCGCCTCGGCGGTATTGGTGGCCACTCCTGACTGGTCTCTCCTCGGCGTCTCTTATGTTGGGTGCGAAGGGTGACCGCGATATTCTCCTGTTCCCAGCTACTAGTGCGGAGTGCTTTCGGACACGCCCTTTGCAGTGGGATATTTGGGCTTTTCGTAGTGACAGATTATATAATTTTTTCTCCTCTGAAACTACAGGTGTATCCACAAGTTCCGCGCCTCTGGAAACCTGCTGAACAATGCCCAGCGTGTTCATATCCTAACGATTCCGGCTTCCTGTTCTGTCAAAGGTGCGGATTCCACAAGGATGTTCAAGGTCTCCTACCCAAAAAATGGATTACTGTTCCCTTAGCCAAAATCAACGATAGAATGCGGCATCTACAAACAGTGAGCCGCCGCAAACCCTACGCGAAACAAAAAACCAAACTCCAAGATGAGCTGCAAGTTTTCCTCGCCTCTCTCCCAGAGAGTAAGGCTCTCCTTTCCGCGACACCGAACGACCTAGTCCGTTTTCTCAGCTGGAAGGATCGGACAGGGAAAACAACAGTCCATACTCTGACATGCCCCTTTACCAACTCAACACCTAAACCAACAAGCTGTCAGTGCCCCAAGAGACTAGCCGCGGGTACAGTAGACAACTACATCGCGAAATTGAGGTCTATTTTTGCGGCACTTGGAAGTGAACCGTGTGACGAAGTTTCCTTAGAGCATGGGAATCCAGCTACTCACCCAGTCGTGAAAGCATATTTGCGTTCCGTTCGTGAGGAGCAAGCTAAGGCCGGCGTGACTCCGAAACAAGCAGTGCCGCTGTTCTTTGATAAATTCTCCGCCTTGTGTATTTTCATATGGTCGTTGCTGTTCACATCAGGTATCAGTCCTCGAGATCGCTACCTATATGCCCGAGACTTGGCATTCTTCTCTATTGATTTCTACTCGGGGGACCGCGCTTCCGATTTAGGGCGCTTGAGAACCCACAACGTCTCTCCTTCCAAATCAGGAAGGCATCCTTTTTCACCATACCTTCGGGAAAACTCTCCGGGGCCATACCTCCCACATGTTCACTATTAAACCTAACCCAGAGTCCCACTTCTGCCCTGTGGCTAATTTGAAACTCTACCTGCTCCTCGCCAATCGAATGGGAGTCAACCTCCGCAACGGTTATCTCTTCCGCGTCACAGATCATAAAGGGTTTGTTGTCAATCACCCTTTCGCCGGACCAACTGTTAATAACCGACTCACCAAGTACCTGACGGATCTGAAATTACATGACGGGGAAACCATGCATAGTTTTCGAGCTGGGTGTTCCATCACCTTATCACTCTTAGGTGCATCAACCGATATAGTTGCTAAGCACATTGGCTGGAGAAGTGTGGCCACTGCTGAACATTATACTCAGTTACACCAAGTGATGACCCACCAACACTCGTCAAACATCCTTGTGAACAACACCACTACTGATGATCCCCACAAACGTCCAAATGCTGAGACTGTCGGACTTGAATTTCGTCAACGCAATAATCTTAAGGGCTTTTCCTTAGCTTTTCCTTAACTTAGTTTTCTGAGAATTGGAGAGACAATCCTTATTTATTTGTATAACCTTTAAAGTACTTAATATGGACGCGAGACCTTAGCATGCCGGTAGTCACGGGGGACTGAGCTGGAAAATTTTACTCCCCATACTTAGCTATAATCGGCTCAGGGCATTGTGTGGTGGGGCGACCAGTGAAAATATATTACTATTCTTACTGGGAGTCCTGCAATACAATGCCTAAAGAGCGCGATTTTTCAGCCGGAAGTTAATTAATATGGATATAGAAACACGTGTGGCAATAGCAACATTATAAAAACCCAGAGAAATGTGAGTTTTCTGTCATTTGCCACGAAGACACACACAACGGGATTGGCAGCAGATTTTTTCCACCCGCCCTCCTCCCCTCGGCTTCGACACGGCGGTTGCTCCGCCACGTCTTGCCTTGGGCTGAAAAATTTTACTCCCCATACTTAGCTATAATCGGCTCAGGGCATTGTGTGGCGGGGCGACCAGTGAAAATATATTACTAAAAATGATCAAATGTTAGGAGATTATAACAACAGGAGAAACTCAGTTATTGATTGCATTTATTATGTGATAATTTTCTCATTTACAGTACCTGGTGGAAAGAGTTCTGCAGTTTTTGCTTTTCGCTCCCTGTAGCACTTTATCGCTTCATTTTTGGGGGTCTTTTCTAAAAACTGGCTGGTCAAGGGTTCAGGAACTTTATCCTTATATGTGTCCTTGATTTTCTTCCGTTCGTCTTTGGTCATGGAAAACAGTTCTTCTTTGATACTGCGAACATAACCTAAATGACAAAACATGAGATAACTTGAGCTGAAAAATGAAAATAAAGTGAAATACAGATTTCCCCTTGTTTTCTATCCTGGGACCTGCGATTTTCCCAGCATGTCCAAAACACACCTTAGTACTAGATAATATAAATTACAGTATAATAGGTCCCAAAATTACATACCATAAGTTGCAGCAACAGCAACTTCTCGAACAACATCACCACCATTCTTGAATTTGGGGTATGTAACATTGACATATGTGCTGCCATCCTTTGCCAATTTTTTTGGTCTCCTGACATTTTCATTGAAATGTAGGATAGCCAGGATATGTCTGTAATTAAAATAAAGGGAAAATCAGCATTTGGGTTGGTGACTAGAGGTGTGCGATTACAATCCGGGTCCGAACCGATCCGATTCGGACTAAACTTTCATGTGTTCGGATCGGATTTAGTTCAATTTTTCTCGGATCGGATTTTGCTGTTATTTTCTCAGATCGGATCGAATGTGACGCACACCTTTGTTGGTGACATTGCATTTCCTTGATCAGAGACTGCTGGCTATTATCATTATTTACTTTATACCTGCAATAGGTGCCAAGCCAGGAGAAACACTTCATTTTGGGATGCCATTGATTCAAAGTGGAATTAAATCCCTCCAAACAACTAGTCTCTGCATCTGGACACAGCCGCTTGATGTCGTTTAGCAGACTTGTCTTCAAGACAATCTTTTCGAGGCTATCGTATGCAGGTGTGCCTACATAATTACAAATAGAGTTGTAAATACCATAAAGTTATCCATATTTTCATATCAAGTCCCTTCTCTTTCAGAGACATGCCCCTTCCTCTTTCAATCCCACCCCAAAGAAGGGGGTTTCATGGTAAAAATTTAAATATTGATCTGTATTTGACTTACCAACTTTTATCCATTTCCTGCGCTTCTCAAGCATTTCCTGCGCTTCTCAAGCTCCTTGTGTGCACACTCTGGAAACAGCGGGTCAGGGTGGTTTGTGTGCTTTTTTGCAACATGCCGAATAAATGATTTCCACTTGGCAAGAATCAATTTCTGAAACCCTTCTTTGGTTGTTGTTGAGCACCAGTAAATATGGTGTTTTACAGCTGTTATCCATTTAGCAATTCTCTCGCAGCCTTTCTTTTTGCTTGCTGCTAACATTTTCTTCACCACACTTTTTGCAATATGCTACTGGTCAAAATAGTGTGTGATGGTTGGGTGGCTCTCTCTTACCCACTTGGCAATGCCCCGGTGCCGATCGGAAACAAACACCGGAATTTCCAAACCAGATTGTTTTAAATTATCAAAGCACAACTTTGCAGCCGCCAGCTCCATAGCGGTACTACTGCCAGCCTGGTTTGCCTAAAATAGTAAATACAGATAGGAATTATACAAAATATTATTTAAACCCAAGCTTCAAAATGTTGTCTAAAAACCTTGCATACTCCTAATGTTTTGTGGCTTTAACTTACCAGTGAATTAGAAGAAGGATCTATAAAGGTAGATTTCAACATTCTATTGTAATGTTGAAACATTATTAGATTTCAACATTCCAAGGTAAAACATAGTTGTTCCAGGAACTTCAACTCTTTTATCAATCAATTTATATACATGAAAATCATTGTCAACCTATTTATTTAGGTTGTTCAGGTTCCAAAAACAACTTGTTTAACCTTAATTAATGGGTTGAAATCAGTTTTTGATGGATTACAGTATATCAAAACCATACCGTACCTGTAATAACTCAAAATGCACTATTTTCAATGATGGTGAACACATCATTGAGTACACTCCATACTTGGCAGAATGCCCCATGGAATCGAATCTTCCATCTCCAGACCACACTAGATTTTTGCTGGCTCTAAGGGATGAAATCAATGCCAACTGATATGATTCCCAGTGGTGAAGTATGGCAGGAAAGATAAACTTGCTCTGGTGGTAGAAAAATGTTCTTGCTTCATAAGCCTGCATACCAAAATGTTTGAAAACAAGCAGTATCTTGCTGATCGATGCACCTGCCATCAATATTGCAAAGCTTAATACATATTTCCACCAGGATAGGTTCCCATTATGAGAGGTTGGCTCCTCCAAGTGAAACCAGTTGGGCAATTTTTGCAGTGCTGCTGTATGGTAACCATAGTTCCATTCTTCTTCATTGAAACTTTGGGAGAATCTGCTTTGCATATAAAACAGAACATACTAAATATATGCAAAAGGGCACTGTAGAAAACAATGAACTTTGGCTCATCTTTGCAGTCTGTTTCAGGTTCAACTCTACAAGTGAGAAAAAATGAATTACCTGTATGCACAACATTTTCCCTATTTCCTATATATACATCATGATGTACAGGATGTAGATTATGAATATAGTACATCTGGTCATTTCAGAAAACATCCACATCTTAAATTTGAAGTTAACCTGCTAACCCATTTGTAAGGACATGCTTGTCATTATGCTATTGCCGGTAGTAGATTTGCCCCTTCAGATGGCACAAATTCTCTTTGTAAGAAGAGTGTGAATATTTTCTGGAACACCTTACTCTCCCCAGATGCACTGTATAATATCTGTAAATGTCTAAATACTGTAATTAATCTTGATTTATAACTACAGTTGTTCTATTTTACAAACCTTATGTCACATTTTGATGGTTCATTCATTTGATCATCTTCAGAAGCAGTGACATAATCCTCTTCGTTTATTTCTTCTTCCATCGCTACCCAATCTTCATCTCTCTCGTACACACCAACTTTCTCGTCTGCATCACTGACAATTTCATCATCATCAGTCTCGACTTCTTGAATCGCTGTTTGTTGGCAATCCTCTGATAAATTTGAATTTTTATCTTCAGATTTCTAGAATTGAGAAAAACTTTATCAGTTTACATTACACAATAATTATTATCTATTTCATTATAGAACATCCAACAAATAAACATTGGAAATTTCAGTAGTTGAACATACATTTTCTCTGCCACTGACAAGTAAAATTGTCTGGGGTTGGACAGCGTAAGATACTAGAGTAGTTTGCATCTGGGTGCATTGCCAGCTAATGGGTTAATTAGCCAAATTAGTTTTACCATTATCCACAGCATTATTTTATCACATAGAGTACCTGAGAGTTGCACATTTGTTTCAATTGACGGGCTTCTTTACGCAATTTTCTGTGCTGGTATTTCAGCTTTTGGTTATGTTTCCCAAGATGACCAAACTTTGTTTTGTGATTAGCACAATTCTGACACAGCTGTAGAAGTTCCAGTAACAGTCTGTAGCTCTGTGTCTGGTTGTGGGCAAGACTGATCATTTTCTACCTCTTGTTCAAGAAGTACCCCCGAGTCGATACCATCATTCGTCGTTACAGAGCTTTCAGGTTTCAAGTCAATGCTTCGAACAATCTAAAGATTGGAACAAAAAAATGTTGTTTATATACAACATGGTAGCCTAATACAGTCTGTAGTAGTGCCAGGAGATCTTGGCTAAAATTTAACATGAAAACATCTATTTTACAAATGTATATTTCTTGATTACATTATGTGTAACCCATACGTACTGTTAACCGATCTTGCATATACATATTGACATATAAAATATCACATCTACATGACTATATTATAAACGTTTATACATCAAATCCATGCTTTCTTATAGTTATAATTTTCTCATATTTTGCCTTCGGTAGCGAACTAGCAAAGAAAATTGCTAGTTTAAGCTATATAGACATAGTGTAAACGGGCCTTTAGTTTATGCCGTCAAGAGTATCGATTTATGTTATGAATATGTATAAGAATGGCGCACACAAACAATTTATGCATATATTTACCTGTCTTCTTTCACAAGCGGAAATCTCCTGAACTTGTGGCTCTAAAACAACGCAATCTACACTTGGCATCGAGCCTTTCTTCAGCCATCTTTTTGTGGTGACTTTTTCGGGGTCTTGTAGATTTAGATCAAGTCGTTGTTCAAAATCTGTGACAACAAAATGAGCCGAGCAAAGCACCGAAGTGCTAGATGGCTTCCATTGTGCCAGATGTCTTTGGACAAAACTAGTCCATTTTTCCCGTACAAAAGTATCGCTAGGGAACCGATGCATCGATATTCCTTCTGTTTTTGAATTGTTTTTGCAACTGACATTGCCAGGTCCACCAGCAACGCAATACTTTCCTAGAGATTTCCCTGCCTGATACTGATGATTGGGAAACTACTGGTATTGAGAGTGAATCAGAAGAGCGTCCTACTTCTTTATTAACTACACCTGAAAATCCAGCAGCTGAACATATTCCACTAGTGCCCATCAGATCAGAATGTACGGACAGCACTCCCAATACATTAATAAATAATTGCACCCCCGGTTTACCAGACAGCGCAATTCAAGGACAAGGTGGTACGGTTGCCTGCCCCAGCTGTAATATGAGTTTCTCTGTTAGTCAAATTGAGCAACATGCAGATGCTTGTTGTGAAGGGAGATCATCTGAGGCATCTTTATATGGGACATGGGTCTTAAATCCTACAATTGAAGTGCCAGATGAAGACCCTGTTCTGGATGAAATAGCAAATCAACAGGAAAGCCCCATATTAACAACCAAAGAGCTTATTCAAGGCTTAATCACAAATGTTGCCAGTTCATCAAATAGGATAGCAGTTTGACGCATGTACCTCTGGGATGACTTTGTTGCAGCACAGAAAAAGCCATGGTTCTTGCCAAATGGTGGGTATAAGATAGATTACATTGGAGAAGAAGCCGTAGACGGTGGAGGTCCAAGGAGATAATTATTTACAGGTATTAAGAGCGACTGCCTGTAAATATCGAGAATCGCCCGACAGTTAGGAAAAATTCGATTTCTTCATACTTTGCCTAAAACACCACTAGGGTAAACTGTTTACGAAAATAACATTAAAACGTTTCGCCAATTTTTATTTCTGGCAAAATCGAGAAAGTCAAAATTCTCTTCTGATGGGATTCCAGGGGGATTTCAAAATGGGTGAATATAGGGTATTTTTGTTAACCGTTTACAATCGATTGAAATAGTATGTAAAAATGAAAATCTCACAACTGATGTGGTTATTATTAAACTATTAACACACATAGTTTGAGTTCTACCGGTGCTCTACTTGTATTTATTTTTGCACTATCGTTAGGACATTTGATCGCGATAAGTGAAAATATGAAATTATGGCCAAGTTCAACGCAAAAATTCTCAAATGCGCTATTTTATTTTACAAAAATAACTATTTTCCTTTAAAGGTCAACTATCGTATTAGGTCTCAACAAAATATCTAATTTGGCCCGCAAATAACCTGACTTCTAGCGAAAGAGTTATATACCCACTTTTACGTAATGTGTAACATAATTGCGCACGTGAGTTCGGTGTCTACACGCAGGCTGGAAAGCTTAAATTTGTTGTCAGAAACTATTCTGGATATAATTTATTGTTTCTTATTAACTGTGGATGCTATGATGTAGTAATTCAAGATTTACATGTAAGCTCTTATAAAATGTTACCTTATTTATAGGAATATAGTCGATGTGCGTTTCAATTTCCGCTTTGACAATCAACAAAAACTAAATTGCCATATCATGAAACTTGTGAAATTTCTACTTTTTAACTGGAGAAATCAATTGACTATAATTATGTATTCACAAATACTGGATGTGTGCAACAATGTATGCAACAATGCAAACAACAGGCTATAATTGCTCCTAGGAAATTGCAACCGATACATTCAAGTTGCATTTGTCATTTTATCAAGTTCATAAAACGCCAAAACAACAAAACCTTCAGGTATATTCCCTTCTTTTCGAACAAATTAGAAAAAAACATGACACTTATGAAATTGAAATTATAGCAAGTTAATTATCAGACATTAACGTATAAATTGTGTAGTTATGTTCTTTTTCAATGATTCTTAATTGTTCATTTGGTTCTGAAGGAATTGAACTTTTCAAACTACAAGCAAAACACAATTTGCTGATTGACATAATGCTAATTTGAGTTCCAAAATGTTAGGAGTTTTGAAACACGTTATACATCATGCAGACGTGCACCTAAATATATTTTTACCAGTCAAACAAAAATAAAATGAAGGAATCAGTTTACTTTTAAAGTGCACCTTTACAGGGTATGAAAATTGAACCCTTCTCAAATTTAAATCAGGAACCTGTTGCAGTAATTCGCGGATGCAACACAAATTCTCGATGAATAGAAGCTAATAGAGTTGTCCAATTCCCACAATAGGTTACGGTTAAATTTAATTGGAAATAAGGGTCTACTTTTGATACACCCTGCATGTATATCTACCATAAGGCTCCTTATGCTAGTTTGAAACTGTTTCAGTTACAAGGAACACCGACAGGTAGCCACCATTTCTTTCAATAGTTCAATAAAGGACGCTTTTTTCCTGCTGTCTTTAGACGGATCTTGAAATCCTAAATCAAAATGGTGGCACATTGATTTGAGAACAGGAAGTTTCAAATTCTTTAAGCTGTCGCTTTCCACCATTGCGCAGATGTCGTATTCTCAAACATTATAGGATGTTCAAGCTGCAGAGAGGTTAGTACAGCTTGTTGGGCATTGCTGAAATTTAGTTCCTCTTGTTCGGCAATGATATCAGCATCGGAAAATTTCTTTTGCCTCGCTGCTTGTCGGGAAAAAAATGACTTGATCTGCTGAGTGGATAAGAACTCCGATGACTTGAACATTCTCATTCCATCCGTTCCTACACATCTTCTCATTTCTTTTGCCACAGCTTCTGGATTAACTTTATGTCCAGAAGACAGGCCAACGTTGAATTTGGCCAATAGATACGATTTCTGCTTTTCGTTAAAGCGGTACGCTTTCGTGGTCTTCTTTAGAGCCCACCCCTCTTCAACTATTTGTCGGGAATCATCGTTCTCATACGACAGCGTTGAAAGTGTTGGGATGACTCCAGTCCTCTTCCAACAGTGACGCATACTTTACTTTGGCGAGATCCATCAGCGACTGCCTTTCAACTTTTTGCTCGCACTTTTCGAGAGAAAGGTGGCGTTCTAGATTGGAATACCTGTTATTGAAGAAACAAAATTTTTCTTTCTCATAGTTTGTTCGAGCTTCTTGGATTATTCTTGCTCATTCTTACAGTTGTTCCATGCAATAAATTTGCAAGTATATCTTTTTTCTTGTCCATTTCTCATTATTACACACGAGTACATGTAGTATTAAGTGACATAATGGACAGTTAGATCTATATATGGATTAATATGTAAGTCTGGAAGATCAAATTTTATAGCTGAACCACAATGTGTCCATGAGAAGAAAGACCGAAGTAGCTATGCAACAAACTTGATGGGGAATTAGAAATTCATGCGGAAGGTAGGACAAACCTTTGGAAAACTTTAATGCAACCATCTCGGGGACACGAGAACAGTTTTTCTGTTGCAGCTCCTTCTGCTGCTTCTTGTGGTCTTGGCGCGCTCGTCTCGGTCGTTGAAGTCGGCTGCTTGGTATTTTTAGTCCTGATGGTTGTTGATTTAAATTGCCCTGGAGAGAATTGGGCGTCCATCCACTGGTAATCATATCCTGTGTATGTGAATAAATGATTGTTTCAGAATTAGTTGGAGATCATGGCAGTGATTATCATGTCAATAATAATGATGATAATAAGATAATGATAATAAAAATAATAAATAACGCTAATGATAATAATAAGAGCAATAAAAGTATCCTTAGTCATTGGTCATATCTTAACTCTTTATCGTCTTACGTAATCACGCGATAATTAGTGCAATTTATTCCGGTGAGATTTTCTCCGCGAGTACTTGACCTTTGACCGCACATAATACATCGTTTGAAAGCTTATGACTTCGGCTATCGATTGATGACGGTTGGTTCCGTTTGAAATGTGACACGTGACCACAAATTGAATTCCTTTTACATAGGTACATTTATGTTTAAATACCACCATCACTTGTTACCTGAATGTTTTGATAACTTATTTATCACAAACAATCAAGTACATAGTTATAACACCAGATCGGCTACAAATTACAGATCTCACGCGTGTCGGACAAACATAAAGAAATTCACTATTCTTTCTGTTGGTCCGAATACATGGAATTCTTTTCCACCACATATTACGGCTAAAATCACTATTTCCTCTTTCAAGAATCAATTACGCATTTTCCTACTTGGAAATTATAATGTCGCATAGACGTCGAAATCGACATGTTTTAGTTATTAACTTGTATATTATGTAGTAATGTATGTGTGTTTTGAACTTGAACAAAGATATGGTCTTATTTTGAATTATCACAGTGAACTAGGGGGTCTCATGACTACTGCCATTGGGCCTCCTCTTCTCTAAATTTACTTATTATAATATTATTTTAGTTGACGAGATGGCCTCTTAATATAAGCCTTTTAGCTTCTTGAGGTCTTCTCGCTACTGCTCAGCATTGATATTCAAATTATAATTAATGTAAATATCTATATTCTTGTTGTGTTGTGGCAAATAAATGATTGATTGATTGATTGATTGAAGTGCATAAATTTGCATAAATTATGTAAAAAATGTAGCAATTTATTTAAATTTAGCTTATTTGCGACCTAACAATGCAAATTTTCCAAATTTTCCACAGCATTATAATTATGAAAAGTTAGCTTACATTATATGGTATATGTGTGCCAAGTTTCATAATAATTGACTATCAGGAAATATATTTTTTTATTTTTTGAAGTTCACTCTTTAAAAATGGCCAAATCTTGCCTTAGATTTCATTGACATGTCTCTAATTCAGTAATCATGCCACAGCCATATATATATATATTTTACATAGTGGTAGTAGTAGGCTTTTAGAATTTAACTTCCCCCCCCCCATTTTGTCCAGTGAAATCCTCCCTATAATTTGACAAAATAAAGGTTCTAAGCAACTCGGCAAGCCGATTTGGGAAATTCAATACCCCTGGAAAACAAAAAATGTGTACAACAACATAATTTCGAAAGTAGCTTATGCCTTTTTGTTCTGTCAGTTCAAGGGAAAATTTTCCCCTTGATTGAGTAAAAGAAACAGTTTGTAGATGCACCCAAAGGTGCCGGTGTGAGATTGAACTAGTCTGCTTGAAATGCTACTTCGCATGATATTATGAATTCATCCACAACACACTTCTTTTTCAATTTTTAATAATAAAATAAAGAATTACATTAAATATACATGAATGTAACACAAATGGTAAAGGAATTATATTAAAAAATGAAATGTATGTCAAACATTGAACTGTAATCATAATGGAAAATATGATACAAATTTTCATTCGTTTGACAAATTTGATATTGGACATGTTCCAGTCCAGCTAAACTACCAAGAGCAGACATATGCATTTACCTCCTACCAGCATAACCAGGACTATGCCATACCTCAAAACAATCCAACACACCACCCACATGCATGTACTTATTGTTGCACTGAGGAGCACTACAATAAGTACCAACCCTCTTCTGCCCTCGACCTGCCGCATAACACACTACACACTGATTCCTCACACCACCCTCAGCCGTCTTAGGTATATGGACAGTACAAAACTGATCATGAGTAGGAACAGCCTGAACTAACTCATATACCGGAGGGGTATCATATTCTGCTAACCCACAAATCTGCCTAACTATCTCCTCCCTAAACTCTACTATGCTATAAGTGCTCGTACGACGCAAATCCGGGTTGTCCGGATCACTAGCACGATGCTCCTGAAAGAGAAGAAAACCGTTAACTACTGCAATATCAATCAGGTGGAAGAACAAAGCCTTCCACCACCTTTTACACTTACGGGAAACATTGTGACATGCAAGTAACTGATCTGACCTATCTACTGCATTCATGTACTGATTGTATCTATGTATTGCATAGGGCTGGTTCACTTGTAGCTCCTTAAACACACCATTAGTCTTCGTCCTTCTTTTCGCAACCACTTTCTCATTCGCGGAATCAATTGATGTAACCAATGACAAGGGCTTGTTATCAATCCATTGCAAGGTTAGCACATTTGATTCCCGTTCCCACCGCATGCTACCTCGCGGCACCTTCCTCGCCCACACTTTCAGATCTTTCAAGGCTACGGGGAAACCCACCCTGTTAGTTCTACATGTGCCTGATGATGGGGTATCCTTCAAAAGGAGTTCTTCGACTAACATAGGGGATGTAAAGTAATTATCAAAAAATACATGATACCCCTGCCCCAAGTACGCGTCCACCAACTTCATCACCACGTCATAACCGAGGCCATTAAGCGATGGTGCATCATGCTGTGACTTACCTATGTAAACATTAAAATCGACAGTATAACCATTAGAGCTATCTGCCAATACCCAGAGCTTTATCCCCCACTTTGTAGGCTTATTTTTCATGTACTGCCTAATACCTGACCTATGTTTGGACTTCACCATGCGTTCATCGACAGCAACATTCTGACGCGGTTGGTATAATAGATGGCATCGCTCTTTGAACGACGCTATAAATTCCTCAACCTTACGCAGTTTGTTGCCAGGAGTCTCGTCAGCAGGATCTACAACATGCAAGAACCCCATGAGAGATTTAAACCGGATACGGGAGAGTATCTTCCTCGCCCAAAGACCGTGGTAAAGAGTCTTTGTGCTCCAATACTTTTCTACTTCTGAGTCCACATGTACCAGACCAAAATAAATCAAAAGAGCAATCAAATGATTTATTTCCTCAACAGTAGCTTCCTTCCATGCCCCTTCCGCAGTGGTATATGACTCATGCCCCCCAGCTGCGATTTTCATGTATGCGTAGCTGTTGGTGTGGGCAACAACTGATTTAATCATCTCAGGGGTGAAGAAGAGATGAAAAAACTCTAATTCAGTTGTCATAGTCCCCCGCAAGAGATGCCTATCAAAATGAATTCCCGGCGGACGGTTTGGTTGAAAGGGAGGGAGGGTATTCTTAGTGTCCGGGGTATCATATGACTTATAACTGGGAGCCCCACCACCCCGGGCGCTGCCCCTTCCACCCCGGGTGCTGCCCCTTGCATCCCTGGACCTACCCCTGGCCCTTCCACCTCTGGCCCTGGCCCTGCCCCTTCCACCCCTAGCCCTACCGCCCCTTCCCCTATTGCCAGAAGTACTGCTAAGTGGGGATCGGGCCCTCCCAACCCTATCTTCCTCCTGCCAATCCGGATCCAAGTCATCTACTTCAACATCATCTACTTCAACATCATCTACTTCGACATCATCTACTTCGACATCATCTACTTCGACATCATCTACTTCTTCAGCAGCAGGTTCTTCATCACTATAAGAACAAAAAATATGTATAAACATACTGTTACATGCTATTATTTTACTTTATATAAAACAAAAACGCACGAATTAATTTTTAAATGCCCAAATTAATTTTTAAATGCCCACGTATATGCCACATGCGCAGCGTTTTGTTCACACATTTTGAGATCGGTTCAAACCTTTGATTTCTGCGGCAATATATGATAAAACTCTCAAATAAATGCCATATTAGATAGGTTATGTATATATTTGTTATATTTCAAACTAGATATTTGATTATAGACCAAATTCTCATGGCCAGTGTTAGTCAAACGTCACGCTTGCGTCGATGAAAATTTGAGTCGATCGACCATGACATGACAACATCTGTTCACTGAAAAACATATAAATACTTGCCTTCGGTCGCTATCAGACGTCTCCAACTGTCTGTCCAAGTCATCTTCTTCATCTGTTGATATTCCACCGTCGTTATAGTCTAAAGTTTCACTGTCTAACGCAATTAAAACGTCTTCGAGTGACAGAGCCATTTCGCAAATATTTCAACTTGTAAAATGGCAACTGGCCGTTGGTGCGCACGCCACTTATAATACAAAAAAGCCATATAAGGCTCGGATCTTGCCGTAAACCAATGAAATTCACGATACTACACGATTACAAACAACGGAATCGATTGCCGAGGGTTTTAAGTCCCAACGGTGAAAGGATCCCGGAGATTTTTGAGCCAGAAGATTGCCGGCGGATTACGACGCGTCACGACGCACGCGGAAATTCCGAAAATGCCCATAAAAGTCGTTGTTTATTTCGTAATCTTACGAAATTTAGGATATAACGAGATGTCGATACGAGGATTCCAATGGTGGCTTTGCTGTCTCTATAGCTTTCAATCGAGCGAAGATATAGCCCAACAAAGTTCAAGACATGTTTGTTGTGATCAACATCCGGTACGTTTTTATGAAAAACACATTTTAACGTTTTCAAAGACTATAAATCGCTAGAATTGTATCGTAAACAGACAAAATTAGGTCCGATAGGAGATGTTGAAAATGCGGATCTAACGGTGGTATTTTCATCTACATAGCATGCACTGAACCGAAGATATGAACCTGCAAAATTTAAGACGATATCGTCTTAAAAACATTAGCACCAGACGGTAAAGAGTTAACCATCGTCATAGTCGTTGCCGTTCAAGAAATATATGTATACATTAAAGTTCATATACCTTTATGTAATCGTTTCATTACTACTTTTCCACGACCAATACCATATGCTCTCCAAGCGCAAAGTTTTCTACCAACGAACCTGAAGTTATTTAGGATGCTGACCCCTGGAATTTTCTCCTCTACAAGGTTAGATTCGTGGAGCCTGTCAACAGCAACAACTCTTACGCCGGATATTCCACCGTGTGATAACAACGCTTCCTTCATCTGTTGAGGTGTTGCAACGTCATGTCCCTCGTTGATGTACAGTCGAATGTGGGATTTGGCCGTCGCAGCCAACCTGTCTGCAGCACCCTTCCCTCCTTGTGGGTCGCTAAAATCGATTCCTTCTATTTTGATTCCGATACTTTCTTCGATGGTGGGGCAGGAAAGGATTGTGCCGGCAGAGTGGTAGCAGCCAGCGTTATCTTGGCGGAAATAGGCGTGGCCAATCTCGGGGTACTCATTCTTTAAGGTCTTGAGTATATGCTGCATTATGATTACCACAGCAGGACTGTCTTGACTGCAAGTGTTGATGATGTGGATAAATGACTGCCATTGTAGTTCCCCTTGTACTCTACGGTAGACAACGGATATGTGCCATGAAATGCCTCTCTTGCCGAACCAATCACTTTGTGACTCTCGGTACAAATGAGGGATAAATTTCATTGCCCAATCATTGATAAACAGCACGGTGCTTTCGTCGATGGCAGCCAAGATGTCGTGTCGTGGTGGTCTTGTCGCGCTGATCTCTAAGGTGGCACTTCACCATAATATATAGCGACTGGCTGCACAAAAATGATATACATTCTTCTACGCCGTCCCCGCACTGGGAAAAAAAACTTCTCTTATCAATCTTTTCTATCTCTTTAATGACATTATCCAGTGCATGTTCATGTGTTCAATTTATTGTTATGCTTATGCTTGCATCGTTTTTGAAGCGCTTTGTCTGAAGGATCGCTTGTAGCGTACACACTGCAATGGCCTGCAATTTGAGATTCCTCACTAACATGTGTCGGGATTGCTTCCCCGACAACAAAAGAATCACTCACGATTGATATAGTTTTGAGTTTCTTCTAATATATCGCTATACAAAATCTCGCCTCCGCTCACATGCCAACTCATTTCTTACCAATAATAATAAACCCCACCCCCCGTGTTCTTACGTAATAGCGTCCACATGGAAATCACGCGCGCGAACAAAACATGAAGACTTATACTAATAATGTACTACAGTTTCCGACACCCTCCCCATTCTCCACGATCAGTGGGGAATGTATTAGTTACTATACGTCATCGCCCTCGCCCACTTCTTGATCTTCTGCTTTGTCAACTCAGCTGCCACTCTCTTTGGTCTGAATTCCCTCGCCGCTGGATCTAGGGTTTTTTGCTTTTCGTTCTCCTCGCTAGTCTCTGTCGAGAGCTCTAATGGGTACAGGTCCTGTATCGGGCGGTCAATGGTCGTTTTCCGTGATTTCAGTCGTGCTCCTCGTACTACTCCGTCGCGACCCTTAAATAACTTCGTAACGATGCCGATTTTCCATTTTCCTCGATTTCTACTTTCGTTCTTTATCAACACAACTTCCCCAATCGTTGGCGTTTTGTTCTTCTCTTGGTGTTTAAGGTTGTGTCGTTCTCTAAGGGCTCTCACGTACTCCCCCGTCCATCTTTTCCATACAGCTTGCTTACTACGCAGTACATGCTTTGCACGTCTTTTCATCTCTTTTTCTTCGGTTGAATCACTTTCCTCGTCGGGAAGAACATACGATTCACCAGTTATCATCAGATTAGGTGTAAGAACCGATAACTCCACATCTTCTTCTACGTATGTGAGAGGTCTGTTGTTTAAGCTAATCTCTACGTCCAACACGACCTCGGCGAGTTCTTTCCACTTCAGGTTCGACCCTCCTATCACCTTGTACAACGATTGCTTTACCAAACCAATAAGTCTTTCATATTGGCCGCCCCACCATGGGGCCTTGCATAGGTTAAATTGCCATGTAATGTTGTTCTTCGCGAGGAAATCATTTACTTGCTCACTCTTGGAAATCTTCAGGATTCTCTTAGCCGCCGCCACGAACGTCTTGGCGTTA
The DNA here is from genome assembly GCA_016169945.1 of Trachythela sp. YZ-2020. NCBI lineage: Eukaryota > Metazoa > Cnidaria > Anthozoa > Malacalcyonacea > Clavulariidae > Trachythela > Trachythela sp. YZ-2020. Next base: position 1,011,829 of record JADLSH010000333.1, read on the forward strand.
TCCGAATAAATCTTTTCTGGTTTTCCCCTCCTCGCTACGACTTGCTTCAGACTACGCATAAACTCCTCGGTCGACATGTTTGGTAAAAGTTCCAAGTGAACCGCTCTTGTAAGACTACACGCGAATAAAAGTAGATAAGCTTTTGAGTGAGTTCCTGATCGGTTCTTGTACAGCAATGGACCCGCATAATCGACTCCGATTACCTGGAAGGGTCTTGTTCCTTGCGTTCGGTCCTTGGGAAGGTTGCCTGTGGGTGGTCTGGAAAAGGGGGTTACTTGAAATCTCTTACACCCGTTGCAATTTCTTCTCACTTTCTTCGTCAACTGGCGTAGCCGTGGGATCCAGTACCGCCTCCGCACTGCAGCCATTGTCATGCCGACCCCCCCATGCAAGGTGCGGACATGTTCGTGCATCACGATCTTTTCTCCCAGTTTCGACGCAGGAGGTAGGTATATAGGGCATTCGCCTTGTATTCTCCCCTTGCACACCAATAAGCTTGATTCGTTCTCTTCCAGGTTAAGCCGCTGTTTATCTTCTTCTTGTTGCTCAGTGTCCCTGTATCGTAACTGTTCTGTCTTTATCCACCAGTTGACTTGTTCTTGAATTTCGTCGGTGGTGAGCACTCCACGACGCCGTTCTGTTGGGTGTGATCTTAAATTGAGCAGAAATCGTGCTATCCAGGCAGTTATCCTCATTGCCTTCCAGTAGCTATGCTTCTCGAGTACACCGTACATCACATCTGCTTCTCCCTCAATCACGCAAGTCAATACTGCTCTCTGATCCAGCTTTAATTCAGCTTTAGATTCGTCTGTTGCAAGGGTCACCATCTCTGGTGGCCAGCCGCTTGGGTTTGACAACCAAGTTGGACCGTTGAGCCATTCGTCTGGAACCTTTTCACCGGTGCAACCCCTACTGCCAATATCTGCTGGGTTCTCCTTCGTACCAACGTGTCGCCACTTAATGTAACTCCTTTCCTTGATCTTCTTTATCCGATTTCGCACAAACTGCTTGTAACTCCCTTCGCCGTTGATCCAGTGCAGAGCTACTGTACTATCCAACCAACCGTAACAACCGTGTACCGGGAATCTCTTCAGTACGTTTCTCACGTTGTCTAGTAGATTTGCGGCCATTTGTCCCGAGACAAGTTCTAACCTGGGTATAGTTAAACTCTTTTTCGCCAACCGTGCCTTAGCCGTTACCAACCCTTGCGTGACTCCTTGTTCTTGGTGTACCACCGCGTAGACTGCCGCAGCTGTCCCTTGGCCACTGGTGTCTCCGAAAGCGTGTAGATCTATTGAACAAATCTTTTCTCGATGCGGTGCCAGGCTTCTGGGTACTTCAATTTGCTCAGGGAGGTTGGCGTTCCATAATTGCCACCGCTTCATAAGGGCTCCTGGTAGCTCTTCATCCCAAAGAGCTCTAGAGTCGCAAACGTCTCTATATATGAATTTGCCCGATAAGGTTATTGGTGCAGCTAAACCTAATGGATCGAAAATGGAAGCCAACTGGCTCAGGACTGTTCGTTTAGTGTCCTTTTCTGGCTCCAGGTTAGGGAATGCCACAGCTAGCCGGTCTGTGGACTTGTTCCATTTCAGGCCCAACAACCTTGTCTCACCGTTCTTTACTCCTAATTGCTGTTTGGCAAAGCTTGGTTCCGACGAAGGATCATTCTCTACGGATTCTTCTAAACTTTCCTCGTTTGAGTGCCACTTGTGTAGCCGGAAATTCGCTCTGTCGAAGATCTCAATTGCAGATTCCTTCAGCGATGTGACTTCAGGCACCGTGTTACCTCCACCAAGGACATCGTCTACGTACAAACTGTCCTTAATCTCGATGACCTCGTCGGGAAATTCTTCCTGTAGACTCGTAAGATGTTGATCTAGCGTTCCTCCGAGAAGGAATGGGGACTGATTCAACCCGAAAAGTGCTCTGGTAAATCGGTAGACTTTAACTTCACGTGGGTTATCTTCATCAATCCAATGGAACCGCAGTACGTCCCTATCTTCCTCCTTAATTCTTACCTGAAGAAAGGCTTGCTTCAGGTCTCCTGATAAAGCAACTGGTTTAAAACGATTCCGCACGAGAATATCCCACAATAGGTTTTGCAGGACCGGGCCTGTCTCTAAACAATCGTTTAATGAAGGTGAATCGTCAGTCTCTCGTGCTGAAGCGTCGTATACAATTCGCACTTTTGTTGTCTCGGCAGATTCCTTTACCACAGGTTTATGAGGAATGTAGAATTTTCGCTGCTCCGATTCTTGGGGTGCCTTCTCGATTATGCCTTGCTGTTCCTGGTCCTTAATTATTTCCTGGTACTGTTTCATAAGATCTGGCTTCCTCTCCAATCTCTGTACTAGTTTGGTTAGCCTCGCTCGACTTCCTCGTTCATTGCTCGGTAGATCATCCATTCCTGGCTTCCAAAGAAGACCCGTTTCATACCAGCCTTCTTCGTTCTGTCGCAACTGCTCCTTGAAGTCTTCATAGATTGATTGCTCCTTGTCTAGAGGCTCCTGCAGACCCAGGACATCAAGATCACAAAGCTTCTGATAGTCATGCATCGAGGTCTTCGTAAACAACATCTTTGTAAGATCATCATCTGTTCCTGGGGACATGATGGCCCACCCAAACTTTGTGAACTCCCCCACTGGTTCTCCAGTTTGACCTACACGAGGTTGGGAAGGAGTTTTGATCTTCGCATAATCGCTCGCTCCTAAGATCAAATGAATCGGAAGCTCTTCTTTCTCGTCCGTATCGTCCATGGTTACTCCTTTGAGGTGTTTGAACCGTTCGATTGTTTCCTTGTATTTAGGATTTGGCAAACTTAACAGATGACTTCGTTCCACTCTAGTAACTTCCGTCTTCAGGACAAATGCGTTCTTCGCATCAGTGACTTCTAACTTATGTATATCGATCATCTTGTTGGATGTTTGCATCATCATCTCAATCTTTCTGAATAAGTCGATCCAACAGGGCAGCAGATGCATAGGAGCTCCCGGCTCCTGTATCTAACAGCGCTCTGCATTTAATGCCGCCAGCATTCACCACTACCACGGGATAGATCACCTTACTTTCACCCTGTGCTACCAACATTTGCTGTACTGGTTGGGTGTCACATATCGAGGTGTGATGTTTCTTCTTGCATCGTTGACACGCTGTTTGACTGCGGCAGTCGCCCGCCTTGTGCCGAGCGCCTGTACAGTTGAAACACCGCTGTTTTTCTCCCAGGATTTTCCTTCGATCTCCCACAGAAACCACCTTTTTGCAGTCAATTGATCTGTGGTTAGGATCATCACAATAAACGCACGATCTCGACTTGTGCTCTTGCTGCCTCGTTTGGAAGTTCTTTGATCTATTTGACCATCTCTGATTTGATTTATCCACTTCCTGTTCTCGTTTAAGTGGATTCCGCTCCGTCCATTTCCGTAAGGCTTCAATGAGCTCGGGAAACTTCCACTCCTGCCAGTTGTCATCCGTCCTAACCAAGTCGCTTCTGATACCTTCTAACTTGTCCAAGGTCATTCTAACATACCCAGATACCTCGGTCAATTTCCCCAGAGTTTCCAATGATTGGACACTTGTTAACAATGTCTCGTAGAAGGCATGGATCTTGTGTGGTTGACTACCTGGAATACTTGGTAGACTAATAATATTCTGTACATAAGAGTTAATCACTTCGCTTTCCTTTCCATATTTTGACTTTAAAATGTTCTTTGCTCTTTCATAGCCCTCTGTTGTGAAGGGCAACCCATCTACGCAAACACGTACCTTTGGATCAAGGAGTTCCTTCAGGTATGAGAACTTAGTTACCGGGGCAATAGTTGTTCCATCTATGCTAGTTTGAAACTGATTCCAGAACCTCAGCCAATCAGTCTGCAATCCCTTGAACTTTGTGATAACGAGTTTGGGAAGTTTGGTATGTAGCTTCGCATCTTTCTCTTCATTCTTTGAACCCTCTAGTGACTTCTTCTCAAAACTAAGCTTCTGCTGCAACTTCGCTTCCTCAAATTTCATTTCCTCATCAAATTTCTGATGACGTAATTTGGATGCTAAGTCCTCTTCCTCTCGTTTGAGTCGTTCACTTTCATTTTTCTGAACGTCCTTAATTACCGCGTTTAATTCAAACACACTGGCCTCGTAGTTACTAATGTCACTCTCTATCTTGCTGCTCCATTCTCTGATGTCTCCAATGTCCTCTCCCTTCTCTATTTTTGCTTCTTGTATCTTCGTTTCCAGATCCTGGATCTCGTCAATTTTACCTTGCAAGGTTTTTATCTTTCGTTCCATGGTGGGTACATGTCGTTTCTCTAGAGCTTCCCTTACACTCTCATTCGTAAATTCCAGCATTTGCAGTTTAGTGTTTACCGCTTTCAACAATGCCTCCATAGTTTCCGTATTAGGACCCTTGACGGGTATGTTAATTACAGGGTCAACTGTTCTGTTCTACTAGCCCCCTAGCTCTCAATTGTTTAATGAAAATACTGTTTGATACAACTTTCCAGCTAATCCAGTATAATGCTATTTTTTGTCACGTTTCAGAAATGAGAACTACACTAAATCCACTATTTTGTTGATCACTCCAGTTATATACTGAGGTCTTCAGATTCCGTAAAAGTGTCCCATACACAGTGTCCGATAGATAATTGTCAAGCTGATTCAATAATAATTCAAAATCTCGAATAAACTTTTTCGAGCTTCAACAGTGCATAATTTAGAACCCCAATTATGACTCGTTAATCACTCCAGTTAGGTATTGAGATCCACTACGCTACAATATTATATTTGAACGACAAACTCACCGTCCAAAATGCTTCTCTTCGCGATATAAATAACGTATTAAACCTCGTCCACTTCGAAAACCCAATAAGATATGCGATAAAAATAACAATCCCTTGTTTTAAACGATTAAATCCCAAGTTTAGGTAGATATTCGTTGAGAAATGTACTCACAATCACAGTGTCACGAACTCACGATTCGCACGTGTTACGGCTTTAAATCAACCCAAAATCCCGTTTATATTCGATAATTCCTATGAATCCTGTCCCATCGGGGGTGCCACTTTGTCGGGATTGCTTCCCCGACAACAAAATAATCACTCACGATTGATATAGTTTTGAGTTTCTTCTAATATATCGCTATACAAAATCTCGCCTCCGCTCACATGCCAACTCATTTCTTACCAATAATACGTCCACGTGGAAATCACGCGCGCGAACAAAACATGAAGACTTATACTAATAATGTACTACAGTTTCCGACACATGTACCTGCGACAAGAAAGGCATTGAATGAATATTATTTCACATAGTGTGTATATATATAAAATTATCAATTACCTTGTAATCTCCCTTTAAATAAAGCTTTCCTGCTTTCAAATCAGATCTCAACTTTGTTGCTTTCTCACCATCACAGCCAAACGATGAAATAAGCTCCAGTAGGTCTTCGAATGCTTTTCCACCTTCTGCGGCAAAGTTGTCGAGTCCCTGCAACGACTTTCGTATGGATGCGCTACATTCATCAAGAATTCGTAGCAGTGTTCGTTCACTGAGAGGTTCAAAGCTATTCTCTTCACTATACAATCTGTATTGGTTGACGATTCGTTGTGGCACCATTGTTCTGATAACATTGGGCACGGGGATAACTTGGCCCGAAGTCAACGTCAAATCCGTAACTCCAAAGGGAAGGTCTTGCACCAGGTGGGAACTAGTAATGAAGCAAAGAAAATGATCCAGTTGCTGCTGGTCTATTCGTAGTCGTGGAGCATTTTTTTTTGGAACTGGTACCGCTCTGCCGTACTGTAATCGGTGTAAATTGGCGCTAGAGTAACGATATTGCGTCAATCCAGGAATGTACTCTAAAACTTCTTGAAAAGTTGCAAGACCTGCCATTGTGGATAAAACTTGTCTCCGAGTATCCCAGTTTGTTGCGTATTTATATGCTTCGGCCAAGGCTTCCAAGTAGATGTTTCTTTTGGTAGACGATCCCGTTGAAGTTGTCTCAAGGAAATCACGCATTTTTGAAGAATTTTGAAGTTCTTCCCACAATTTCATGGCAGCTCCAGGATAAACGACGTTAAGAACGGATGTTACAATTTCAGCAGATCGTTCTATATATCGTTCTCTTGTTCTTTCACTTGCCTTATTCCACTCCAACCAAGGCCTTTCAATTGGTTGCAATTGGCACTCCTGAAGAAAGGCATTTAATTTAAACCTTTTTCCAAGTTCATTTGTTTTAGAGCGAACATTATCAGACGAGTCTGTACTGGCCGTACATGTTTCAGCGGGTGACAGAAAATAGCTTTCATCTTCAAGTCCAAGCGTTCTCATTGTTTTTGTTAGCTCATCAGATGAGGACATTCTGTCACTTCCGAAAGCTTAAAGAAAAAAACATTTTCAATCATTCACTCCATTATATAAAATTTTTCTTGAAATACTATATACGTACACCCGTATGGTATATCAATATACACACACCTGTTCCTCACTTCCTTCGTCACTAAAGTCTGGATTATAAGCATCTTGTGTTGCGTAGTCGACATCCGCTGTTTTATCGGTTGTGACGTCAAAATCCTCGAGTTTCCCAGCAAGTTGTTCTTTACATCGTTTACAAATCACTGTTCATTATAAGAAATTAATATTAAAACGCCTAGTGGATTCAATTGCTGAAGTTTTCTTGAATATTAGCTGTTATTGGTTATGCAATATACAGTTATCCAAGCCAAAAAATTATGGAACTGTTGAAATTTTACCAAATACCATATTTACTTTGTTGGCCAAAGCAGAAGTTTCGCCATTTTAGCCAAACTAATTAAGCTATACTGTGTTAGTTAACAATACATTAAAATATTCTAAATAAACATGCACAATGTTTTCTGTACTTATTACTCACGTGTTCCAATTGGAATTAATGTTTTTGCAGCAGAAAAGATGTACTGAGACTCCTTGCTATTAATACTGCGATCGCCTTTTGCAGAGGACTTGTGACCAGCTACATCGCTATGTACGGGACATTTAACTTTCCCACATTTCCAAGAAGTACCACATGTATCCCGGTGGCGTGGGCAAATGGTCAGAGACTGATGCGAAACATCTAGTTCAAAAATGCCTTCAAACGAAATTACGGCCCTGTGTTAGTTGTGACCTACTGCGATGCAAAAGTGTTCGTATGAGAATCACTTACCTGCTCTTGCTAATAGTAATGTCTGTTCATCTTTCACAAAGTCATCTTTCGCTACTCTACAGGACTTGAGATGCTGCGATATGTCTCTGTTACAATCATTAAAAGAAGCACACTGTATGTGATTAGGATTCCTCCAACTTGCACCGCAAAGGGTATGTTTTTCTAACAAGTGCGAATAACCGCACGAAGCCATGTTAGAATAACATTCACAACATTTATAGGAAAACGTATATGCTTATAATGTAACAATACAGTGATAGTAAACTGAGCAATATAATATCACAATGTAACCTGATCCTATAGTTAGACTCTGAGTGATATCACCGTTTGCCGGCTAAAGCGGACGTTTGATTACGCGTTTGTTTACGTTTTAAAAATGCATGTTTGATGTTTCAAACGTGCAAGTTTCACTGCTGCTATTTTTAAGACTGACTGCACGCGCCCTTTTAATTAGGGACGTGTCATTTGGCCTATGAAACGTACAAAATAATTACAAAAATTGGCCAAACTTTCACAATTTAGTGCGTTTATCAGCGAGCCTCTCCTCCGCAGAGGCTTATTATGAGGAATATGGCTGTATACTACATGACGTTTGGCGTAATATGGCCGTATAAAGAGTCGGCGAGCCATCCTTTGTAATTTTGGCCAAATGCAATTTTGGCCATGTGACACGCACACATTTCCACGCAATATAACTTGTCACATTTTTTACACAATACTTAATATTTTGTCAGATCAACACTCCTTAGGCTTTTTACATTCGTACACTTAGGCTTTTAGTTTTTTAACTGGTAAATTTAACACACCACATGGTTGGATCCATCCAATATTCATAACTATTTTTAGGTATTTACAAATTTATTATCCTAACTCTTACAGATATTGTCACTACACAACTATTACATATAGTGACATTATGCTTCCCCAACAGTGTTACCCAGTTAAATATTTTAGTTATACTTTTGTAGCAATCACACTATCCTAAAACCCCACACCCTAGCTGGTTTACTTTATAACATAATTATGGAGAATTATTACAAATGGCAACTAAGAACACCAGTATGGTTCCAATTACATGTACCTATATTTAAATATATAAAAACATCCTGCTTAACAATAATTCAATAAATTATACTCAGAATAGTTTCTAACAACAAATTTAAGCTTTTCATCCTACGCGTGTAGGCACCGAATTCACGTGCGCGATTGTGTTACACATTAGGTGAAAGTGGGTATATAACTCTTTCGCTGGAAGTCAGGTTATTTGCGGGCCAAATTAGATATTTTGTTGAGACCTAATACGATAGTTGACCTTTAAAGGAAAACAAATATTTTTGTAAAATAAAATAGCGCATTTGAGAATTTTAGCCTTGAATTTGGCCATAATTTGATATTTTCTCTAATCACGAACAAGTGCCCTAACAATAGTGCGAAAAAAAATACAAGTAGAGCACCGGTAGAACTCAAACTACGTGTGTTAATAGTTTAGTAATAACCACATCAGTTGTGAAATTTTCATTTTTACATAATAATTCAATCGATTGGTAACGGCTAACAAAAATACCCTATTTTCACTCATTTTTAAATCGGCCTGGAATCCTCAGAAGAGAATTTTAACTTTCCTCGATTTCGCCAGAAATAATAATCAGCCAAACGTTTTAATGTTATTTTCGAGAACCGCTTACCCTAGTGGTGTTTTAGGCAAAATATGAAGAAATCGAATTTTTCACAACTGTCGGACGATTCTTGATATTTACGGGCAGTCGCTCTTAAGTAAATCTTGTTTTATTTATTCTTGAGGTTTACCTTATGAATGCATTGGTAGTTATTATGGAGAATGTTAATTGAAAAATTGAGCAAAAATTGCCACTTGAAAAATTGCAATTGTGGACAAATTTCTTTTTCTGCTAGACAGGGAATGTTTTAGGAAAAACTGGCAGATCGGGTAACCAAAAATGAATTACCTGATTTGACTTTTCTTATGATGGTGGCTTTTAATTATCATAAACTATTTGGCAGGGGGGGTGTCTCATATATTGCAAACTATTAAAGACAGAAATCAAAGTTTGAAGAACATTGAAGAGATTGGGTTTCACACCTTGAACAAATTGACATGGACTTACCCTGAAGCTAAGTGCTACATTGTGATATAATTCCATGAAGATTAATTGCACTTGGCCTCAGTGCACAATAGCAGTATTGTTCTTACTGGAATATGGGTTTCCAATTGGAGTTTAGGCTTTTCTCTGACCCTTTGTAGTTTGGAATGGGGTGGGCTGTGTGTACAATCCTTTACTACAAATTTTAACATTCTTTTGAAACCAAAAAAGGTTAGTTACTGAACTAAAAAGAAATTGATAATGCTAATTCATCCTGCTTATATAGTCATGCAATTATAAATATTGGTGTTATTGTTCATTTTTATGATAAATTTTAACCATGGCTACATACAGGGGTGGTAGAAATATTTTATTTTCAGGGTACGATAATTAAAAGAACATACAGAGGAGAAATATTTTATTTTCAGGGTACAATAATTAAAAGAACATACAGAGGAGAGTTTTCATTAAATAATCAATTCTTATTTTTAACTCTTTCTGCACGGTAGCGTAGAATATCAACCGCCAACGGATGATGATTTTGAGCGCTTGTATCTTTGGCGCCCCTCACCCAAAACGAACGAAAATACCACCAATCGATTCAGCAAACACACCTGTTCTTGGCTAATGCCAACCAAGTCGCTAAACACATTGTTTTACAGATCTCTGTGAGTTTTAACACCTTTGTAATCTGATATTTATTATTATCGTAAACTAATTATATATTCAGTACCTTTGGTCGATTATAACTTCTGTTTTAAGATCTTGATCTTCGCTAATACACCGTTTTATAGATCTTTAAAAACAGTACATACTGACCAAGTTGCAAAGAAACACAATACAAATTGACAAAGTTACGGCGAAATTTGAAATGTAGCGTACGGGTCAAACCGGAATTTCAGACACCCAGAGTACAATACCCTATATAAGATATTTTTGTCGGGACTGAAGCGCGTGGGCAAACCATATATAGTCAAACTACGGCAAGCGCATGCATGCTGGAAAATTCCCGATAAATAAAAAAAAATTCAAAATAAATATTTCTAAAAGCCGTATCGAAGGCACGTTTTACAGTCTAAAGAGAAGTCTTTCAAGATATTAAAGATATTAAAAGATATTAAAGATTGTTTGATTTGAACTGAAGTATGACTGGAGGTATGTTTGGGATTAAATTTTTAGTATTTTTGATTCTGCAATGTTTAGTTTGCAAAATAGCCCACTGTTAAAAAGCTTATTTTGTAAGGATTCCAATGGTGTTAATTTCATTGCCAGGGGGTAAATATTTTGCAAAGGAGATCGTACTTAAAGTGCTCTTGCGACAACTTGCGACAACATAATTAAAATGCGACTGTCCAGAAAGAGTTAAGGTATTCCTGAAGTATATTAATGTTAATGGTATAATTAATACAGTCAAGTATTTATTTTTCTTTCAGATATATTGGATGAGATTGAATTGCGTTTGTTTATTAATGAAACAGATGTATGTGGTAAAGTGCCACATGAGAATATAATTGCTATTTCAAATGGGCATTTCCGTGTGGCTGGGGAGTTGATGGCTGCTTCAATTGATTTTATGGCTCCTTGGGTGTATAACTACATATCAGCTGGAATCGAGGGTGTTACAGTTGATCCAGAGAAAGTGGTAGACCAGCAATCCAGGGAACTAATTAACAGGGTAGGATATTATAACTGGAGTGAAAAAGATGGTATATCCGGAATGGAAAGCTCACTTCCCTTGTGGTCGTTTGAGCACTCTGGCCCCAAGACACTTCACGCATATCTGGATGCGCATGTGTCTGAGTATTGTACCACATGCGCTTGGTGAGGGCAAGAGTATGGTGTATAAATACGAAGTCACTTGCATCTAGACTGCGTTACAAGCTGCACTGACAAGCCGTTGAACGGCGAAACATGCATGTCTGCAGATTTGACTATATATTAACGTGTAGGTTTAGGTCTACGAAATGCAAAGAGTGCTCAACAACGTATAGTTAGAGCAAATTATAGCTTTTCACTTACCTCAAAACTTGTCTGCAACAGGCTGTTTCATCTGTAAAAGAATCATCAGGCATATTTTACAGATGAAACAGTCTGTTGCAGACAAGTTTTGAGGTAAGCGAAAATATAGATTATATATATTATATATTATAAATATATAATATATATATATATAACAATAATAATAGCGATTTCAAACAAAGTATGAACGCATTTAATAGTTTGAAGAGTGTTCCATACCAAAATTAGTAGAGCTTTATAATTGTTTTGTTTGCTTAAAATAAGATAAAGTCGCAACTCCGAGTTTCACGCTTTTCGCGATCCTCAGACGACAATATAATCACAGAGCAGAGATCATACAGATGTGGAACCGGCCGTCGTAAACACTTGGGAGACTTACGTTTTTGTGTACCCACCTGATTTCAGGCGGCCGGGCAAAAAAAATCAACTGCGCATGCTCTACAAGTTCCCCCCATTCCAAGTTCCCAACATTCCCCAAGTTCCCAACATTTTGGGCTCTTTAAAGTTTCACAATGTTAAGGTTTTTCGCATTTTTATGCACTTCTAAAAAGTAAACTGCAGTTAAAAGCAGAGCTTCCTAATGGGGGCCCCTTGTAAGTCTCGTATGCAAATCCCGTATATGAAATTGCGCGCCCATTGGCTACATTTGAAATCTCCTTAGCAACGACAAAATTCATTTTTTGAAAAAGTTTACGGCCCGTCTAAATTAAGCAAAATGTTAAGAAAACTTGCCCAAATTCAGTGAAAAACTATTCCTATGTGAGCAAAATTGTCTTTAATTTGATGTTTAAAGATGTGGAGTTGGTGTGAAGCAATGAAACTGCTTAGCGGAACTGGCATTTAATTTAAAAGGCGGGTGTTCTCACTCTGCAGTCTGGGTGTTTCTCACTTGGTTGGTCAACTTTTAAATAGACAAAAAAGGGAAACAAATAAATTATATCAGTTTTTAGCAGGTTTATTTTCAATATATATTAAATATTAACACATATTTAAAATTTTAAGACACAGGAGTGTTTTTTACTGAATTTTTGGGAGTTTTTCTTGTATTTTCCCCAGATTGTTCCCGTCCAACAGCCCATAGACCCCTTTCGTGATGACGTCATATAACTACAACTACCAGAATTGTATCGCTTATTGAGTAATAACCTTGAAAAACATATACAATTGCCGCAAACGGCAACTGTGCTTGAGTATAACAATAATTCATGTTGTTTGACTGTTGCTTTAGTGCAAGGAGCCAAACAAGGGCCTTGACTGTTGAGTGTTATTTATCTTAGTCGACGTTTGTTTACGTTTTAAACGTATATGTTTGCCGCTACATTTATACATGTTTGTAAGTCCTGCCTACAATATTGTTCTAAAAGGATGCTAAGTTAGGTTTTTAATTTATACCAAATGTAGCATTTTTATTTCTTGATTTTACGCAGAATAGGATGTCAAGTGAAAGCTTTGTACACACATAATTTCGGTAGTAAAAAATGCTTAATTTGATCTCGAACTTCGCTTTTTATTTTTATAAACCAATATGAGAGTGATCTACCTACAAACAACATCAAAAGTGTATGCTCCGAAACCGAGCCTGTAGACTAACGCAACCGGACATGGCTAAATTAGTATATGAAAGGTGATTGTTGTGTCCGTTATTTCTGATTATTTATCTCTACTGACATTGCATGTATACATATAAGAAAGTGCCAAGCTGCTCATGGGAAGATAATAAAATATTAGGTGTGCCAGCATGGGCTATTTGTCTTCCATACATAAAATCAGTATCAATGTAAAAACTGAAACAAAGTTGCCTTTGTGATCAATCAATCTATTTCACATAAGTATTTTAATTAATGTTCTTTTTATTGTACACCTGGCGAGAACCTGCCTGATATGATTTCCACCTACATGGCAAATATTCCATGTAACTTTACACATTAGAAAAGTAAACGTTCACTTAACATTATGGAGAAATGTTTTTATTTAATATATGTTTACATTGTAAAATACCGACATGTATATTTTTGTTTTCCTGTAGATCACTATGCATTAAAGCGTACCTGGCACCAAAAATTCCAATGCTTGACCAGTTATGCAAAGGGTTGCAAACACTTGGGGTACTGGATCTTGCTAGGAAGAACCAAACTCAAATGATAACTATCTTTACTCCAATTGGCAACAGTTTAATCACAAACGATCAGTTATTAGACATTTTGTCGCCAAAGTACAGCGAAAGTACACAAATCAAAAAACTGGAAATTAACACGTTCAAAGCAATGTGTGACTTTATTCAGGAACTTTATTTCCAAGGTTAGGAACAATATTTATTGAAACTTAGCCAACTGTTGCTGACCATGTAAAGCCTTGTGCTCTATAGCTCATAACATGATCATGTTTCTAAATTGAGTGTAACCTAAGGTTACCATGCTAAAAAGTATGTACTGTACAACTTTATTTTTAAAAACGTATTTTTCTTTTGCATCCTGTAGCAATACCGGACTGTGATTTAACTACAGGGTGTATAAAAAAAACTGCAAATACCATAATTTGTATGCACAAGATCATACATTAGAATTTCAATGGCTGTGCAAATAATTACGCTTCTGGGATTTGAAAATACGTTTCCCAGGGGTATCAAAACAAGCACACAAAGTGAATTAAACTTATGAGTTCGATTACGAATGACTGCTGTCGAGTTTTGAGTTTGGGCGTACTTTAAAACAAGAAATACTCTTTGCTCTGTTGTTAGCTGAGCCATTCGTAATCGAACTAATTTTAATTCACTTTGTGTGCTTATTTTGATAGTACTGCATGTGGAAACGTATTTTCAAATCCCAGAAGCGTAATTATTTGCACAGCCATTGAAATTCTAATGTATGATCTTGTGCATACAAATTATGGTATTTGCAGTTTTTTCGATACACCCTGTATAGCGCATTTGCTGAAGTTCATCACTGGAGTGAAAAAGAGTCCTCCTTTGGAGTTCTCCAAGAAAATTGATGTTCATTTGCTCCATGGTTGCCAAGATGAATGCAAATGTCGTCCAACAGCCTCAACCTGTTTCTTATACGTCCGATTGCCGGTACACTATCAAACATCTGAAGATATTACATTTGCTTGGTTGTCTGCTTTAAAGGATTCGGACTTGTGTGAGACAGCTTTCTTAGTCTTACTGCTTTCACGTTCATACCGTTGTTGATTTTGTTAGTTTTGCTTCAACAGTTGTTTTTTGTTAAAGAAGAAGAATTATAAAAGTATTTTCAGGCATAATATTCGTTTTATTGGAATTTGTCTATTTCCGAATGTGAAGTACCAGCAGGTACGCTTGCGTGAGTTAACTGGCTTCAAATGAAGTAAAGCCTGTTTTCTTGAGGGGTTTTTTCATGTACTTCTCTCCTAAAGGCGAAAATTTTGCCTGGTTGTTGTGTTTGACCCAATATCATTTACATTTTTATTGAACAACTGTTATTGTTTTACCTTCTGTAATTTTATCGTCAATAAACGCTTATTACAGTTGTAGCTTTGTATGTACAGTGGTTTTCAGTTTCAAACAATGTGAAAAATGACTATACGTAAAGCAAGGTTTCCATATGGTCATAATGGTCGTGAAGATGAGGCACGACAGTGATGGATTTATAGGGTGGGTGAACGTGGGTGCAAAAATGAAATATTTCCATAATCTTTCACATAATCACAGCTCAGTTAATTTATTATTCCTAACTGCATTTTTTAATACCTATAAACCACGTAGAAACTCGTTTGTATTTTCTATTAATTTTATATTCTCACTTTCCGGAAAGCAGGCTGAAACAACTGTTAGTTGTTTTGTTCTAAAGTGCGTTCCTTTGTGAGAACAACAACCACATTATGTAACAAAGTGAGTAACCATTTCCACTAATTGCAAGAATAAGTTGATACCATGGTTATTATCTTCTGCCAAGGGATCTATGGTTAATGTCAAAATAGTACGCTCTTCGTCAGCTAGTTGTACTGTCGAGCGTGGAATGGCCACATGATTGTTTGTTTGAAGCTCGGGTAGCGGGCCATCATCAATTCCATACTGTTCAAAGTTGATGCCATTTTGATTTAAAGCGGTTTGAACAGCTCGCTGACATGAAGAGGCATGCTGGTAAAACCCATTGACCCATATTTGAATAGGGGATCTGCAATTTTCTGTTCTTACTGGATGGTTATTCCAGGCTAGGGTAAATTCATCTATGGAACGACTAATTCTAGGTAGATATATGTAATGTAATGCAAAGCATACAAATGAATTTCATTTAGTGGATCTAAAATGCGATTCTCTTCCATAAAGTAAAAAAGGCTTTTGTAGTAGCGGACGAAAGCTTCCCTGACATCACGCCAGTAAGTACAGGATTGGAAGCTGTTCCATATCTGTTCAGCATCAACCTCGCCACATGGACATTTTCAGTGCCGTGATCACAACGTATTCGAATGGGTACTGAAAATCTTTGCATGGCATCTTGAAAAAGTATCAAAACAGTTGTTGCTTCGTTATTTGTAGCACATTTTAAGTATGTAATGCAACACAAATACCCATCAGTGGCACCATGTATGACTATTCTCCATCTAACAAGCTTATGATGGCCATCAAGATGCCTAGTACATTTTAAATAAAAAAACATGAAAGTTCAGTTTGCAAATGAAAACTACATTAATTACTACATTTTCTACATAAAAATTACATTACAGTTGCACATAGACTTTCAACTATTAGTCACAGTCAAACCAGATGTTCTGTTTCGTGCAAGATGGCAATTATTGCACGTGGTTACATATAGTAACCAAGGTTTTACCAAAGCTAATATAAAAACCACACACAGCCTAGGCACAACTTATACCCTCAAGGCATCAGATATAGAGTGTCAAGCTAACACATAGCCAATTTTAATTTTCTTCCATGACAACTGCTGAATTATTTCAGTGTGACAAGGTGCGGACATTACTGAGTTGTCAGGTCCTGAATGGACCTGTTCAAATGAAATCATACATGAATCCAAGAAACTCAAATAACTAATCTGTTTACAGTCTAGTAGGTAAGACGAAAAATATTCAATATGAAAACACCAGCCCGCTTACTGGTATGAAAACAAACAACCGAATTTCGCTTTTTGCCGTTCAATTAAACAGTTTACTTAGTTGTATGTAAGTTATATTGTAATTGCATCTCGGCAAGCTGGATGAAAAACTGCATATGAACGCCCAGAAATTTATTGTGTCTCTGTAAGTGGGATCATATAACAGGCCCTAAAATGGTTTAACAGTTAGAAAATTTTGACATTCTGATTAGTGTAAAATAACCTACTCCTTTATATGCACATAAGTCAGTACAACAACAATTAGATTTTCATAGATTGATTTCATAACTTACCATAAACTGTTAGGACCAGGTACTCTGTAGACCCTCCTTTCAATCCGCAACCTTTGCCTGCGCCTTCTTCGTATAGGATCGACCCTCATAAGCGACTCTCGAATTCTCCATCTCTGTATCTTAATCCCTCTAGCACGAAGTGCTCCTCGAACCATTACTTCCCCAGAATTAGGGGACAACTGGATAATTGAAGCAACAAATTCGTCAACCTCATGATCTTCCAATTGATTATACTCTACTTCATTTCCAATCCCCAATGCTAATCGGCATCTGTATAATGTGATTCTAGATATTCCAATCATTTGTAAACCTTCAGTCTGTGGTTTTGACACCACAAAACAAGGTCTACCTGGCGTACCCGTTCGCTCCTGTCCGCAGTGGAAGCTATTATCTTGTTCACGTTCCTCTATCCACCTCAAGCACTCGCTGTACCTTATAACTAAATTGTCATAAATTTCCAGCAGTCGGAGTAGCAAATATCAACACATACATCCCAATTACGGGATTCAAAAACGTTGATAAATAAATAACAAAATCCCCGAAGAGCATCTCTTTGCAGTGTTCAGCAAGCGATCAGCAATTTCCAGATTATCGGTTAACAGCTGTGATTGCAGCTCTTCGAATTGCCCCATCAGTTCCGCAAGAAACTCGAGGAACTCATTTCGAAGACGTTGCACGTCTATTTCGTCCGTCATATTTCCTTTAAAACTCACATAAAAGACTCAAGTTGAACAAAGTCAAACATTGACCGCCATTTTAAATATTTCCTATTTGTGATTTCCCGCCAAATGTATTGCGCAATATGCACATCCGCGAACAGGTACCTTAAGCCCTAATTTGCAGGCACATGGGCACAAAGTTTCAAAATTTGTGAAGATTGAAGAAGTATCAAAATTTGTGTGATGTTTTACATTTGTAATGAAGTATTATATTTGTGATGAAGTTTTATATTAGTGATCACAAGTTTTATACCTGTAACATGAAGTTGTTATATCATTGCAAAAAAGTATTATATTTGCGATTAAGTTTTATATTTGCACATGGAAGTTTTATATTAGTGATCATAAGTTGTATAAATGTGACACGAAGTATTATAATTGCAAAGAAGTATTATATTTACGACAGAAGTATTATTGAAACAATCGGCATTCCATATCCTGCTGCAGTAAAAATACACCAAACCTCCCCGTTTATTATGTTGTTGTTGTTTCTGGTTGTATCTGATGGTGCAATGGATTGGGAGAGTTCTTCAAGTCAAGTCAAGTCAATTTATTTTGCCACACATAAAGTAAATACAAAAAATATAAATATAATAATTATAGTATTAAGGCAAGGAAGCCCAAATGAAACCAAGAGGCTTATGAGTTTTGGGCTACCTTATTATAATCCGATAAAACCGGAATCAGAAAGTATTAAGTATGAATTTATTTACAACAATGTGGTTTTTACGCTTACATATCGAAAAGATAAACTTTTAATTTTTTCTTAAAACAGGAAACAGATGGAGCATCATAAATATTCTTACTAATAGAATTAGAAAACTTCACACCTTGATAAATAATGGAGAACTGCTTAATATTAGTTCTACAGAAAGGGACATAATACAATTTCGAATTACGTGTATTATAATTATGAACTTGATTAACACAACAAAAAAAATTATCAAAATTAGCCGGTAGCATTCTTTTGTGGAATAAAAACATAAATTTACCTAAGTGGAATAAATATATCTTCTGAAATGGGAGAAGTCCAAGATCATTAAACATGGGCTCAGTATGAGCATTGTATACGGCCTTATTTATAATCCTAACAACACGCTTCTGTAATAACACAATACATAAAAATTATTGGCTATTGAAATTGGATCTGAACAATTAATTATAAATGTAGATGGGAGTTTACTTGTTTGTTTACGTTTATTGATAATTTCATTCAAGATATTCCACGTTTTTTTACTGCTCATAATATAAACGCTTGGCTAATCGCAAAGAGCTCAAATATCGCTTATATAAACTATTTTTTTTCTTAATTGAATATAATATACCCTTAGAAAGCCAGGGTTTACTAATCTTGGACCTCCCACTTTTAATTTTCTTAAGAGGAAAACAATTGATATGTTTTACTAAATTCATTAAAAAAACATGGCGTTGTCACACAATTTAATTGGGGAATTAGTTAACAGTGTTCTTCAACTCTGTTCACTAATTCCCCAATTAAATTGTGACGACGCCATGTTTTTCCCCCCCAAATGTTTGAGCTAGTTGAAGTACTGGCTAATGTTGGCAATACCGCTGACCATGTGTAACAATGCATGTTAATTAGAAACGTCTGAACATATTAAGTAACCAAAAATGACACAGCATTCGTAGATATCTCTAACATAGATTGAAAAAATGTTATTATTGATATTATAATAACCTCACAGAGTGACATACGCTTTTGCAAATCCACAAATGAAAATATGAACGTACCCGTTCAAAGCACTTCAAAAGTGTCCTTTTTTTCAGCCATTCAACTCCTTGTTTATCTTGTTTTGAAGACTCTATTTATCGGTATGTTTTTCCAATAGCCCGAGTATTAAAAATAATTTTTGATGCATAAACAAAATCTTTATCTGTAAATGGTTGTCCATATCACAGATTATTGACATACAGATGTCTCACTTCTATACCCAGTTGTATATTTTTTTGGCAGCCATGTTCTTAGCAAGTGCTGTAAAGAGAGGCATGCACCCCCCCATAAAAATTTCAAGATGGCGGCTTTGATTTCAGCCTTTTCAGGAAGTAGAAAGCAATCGAGACGCTTTTTTATTCTCTTGATTAAGGTTTATTGTTACCGAATGATTTATTACAACTTCAAATAATGAGTGCGCATAAGATAAAAGTTAAAGGAAATCTTAATTTTTTTTTTATCCTCGTGGGAGTGGAGAGCATAATAATATAACAATTCATACTCAATTACTTTAGTCATATTAAAAACACCATGTTTGCTACAGGGTCAATGATATACTTCATAAGTATGGAAAATAAATTTATGCAAGACAAAGTTAGAAGTTATAAAACTGAAAGACTAAATGGAATCTAAAAGAATTGAAACAAAAAGCAATGTAAATTTTATAACATGATCAAACTTGTTTTGGACCCTGTGTATATTTAGGTAGCAGGTAACACTGCCTGAGAGAAGTATATAGATATGGAAAACAGTCGATAAAGAACACAGATAATTTATTACCCACATAATAGCCGAAGTCATATTAGAGGTGAGAAACTTGTGTCAGACAGGGGTGGGGTGGGCATGGAGTACACCCCCCCCCCCCCTCGTCGGGGAAAAATTGCTCTTTCGTCTCAAATAATCTGTCTGGTAACGAGTGTGACAATTATATTTTGCCGCAAAATAACCTTAAATCACAGGAAATAGCGTTTCAGAGACTCAAAATTCAAAAATTGTCTCTGGGGAGCATGCCGCCCAGGTTGACTGCCTCTAAGTACTTAGCCCCCTAGAATCCCTGGCACCGCCCCTGGACAGAAAGGTTTTCTCTTGAACCCCGTCTGAATATAAATATGAATTTAAGACAATTCGAATTCAATTCGAGACGAATTTCCCATCTAACTTTCCCAAAGCTTTTTATTCATTTGAATAATTTCACCCATATAAAGAAAAGCATTTTACATTTGTAGTAATCTATTAAATATTTTACATTTGGGCTAGGGGCCTACTAGAAACCCTGACAGGCTTTTTACTTAAGACCCCTAGTTAATATATGATTTTAATTATAAACTGTATAAACAAGTTAAAAGAATAAAGTTCAAGTTAACAATAAAATGATTCTTTAGATATAACAAACGTGTGGTGCCAGTGTGGGTAGAGTATAGCAAATACGACGGTTGACTGTTGTGTAAAACTACCTGAAAAATACAATGAGATCTTCGATTTTTCGAGCGAAGGCCCTTCGTCTGGAAGTTAGTAGAATGTGTCAGGGGAAAAACATGTGCTTTTATGGTGAATACAAAAGCGATCATGTGATAAAAAATAAATCAATCAGATGGATTTAATCAAAACAAACTATAAACAAAATATGGAAATCACATCACAAAATATATTAGCATATAAGTAGCAGCGAACAAGGATAACATAGCAAGAAAGACAGAAAACAAGGAACAAATATTAGATAAGGTGAGATGTAGGGTATCTGCTGATGGCAGACATAAACAGATAGGAGTTAAATGTAAGAGAGGCGCTCATTACTGCCGAGAGGATGAATGGTGCCACTAGCGCTGCACAGAAGAATCCAGTGACCACGATGGTACACCACAAGAAGTTTTGTCGCAATCTCCGGAATGAAATGGTTAGTCATGTTACACTATATTTACCATGTATTGCTAAGCCTGCTTTACATTATTTCGACCTTATTTTATCTAAGACTTGTGTCTCTAGCCACCTTTAAGTTGTATTTTCACTTGCCTAATGTCCGCCATGTTATGTCTCGTCTTGAGGGCTTGTTTCATGCGCATTGCTGTTGAATCGGTGTCTTCGCATATTCACAATTTAGATTTAGATATTTCGCGTGTCAAAAGCATGTTGTCTTCTACATGTCCTTCTATTTTTAGACAGGGCATCATCCAATTTATTAGTTTGTTGAATTCTAGACTTTATTCATTTCTCAAGGCGGATAAAGATTCCAAATTCAACTCTTTGTTAGGCACCCTACCTGTTTCGGCACCTAGTCACACTAGTTCAGTCAGCGATGTCAATTTATTTGTAAGATTCCCCCTGATTTAACCCTATCCGAACTCTGAGAGATCTGTTCTCGCAAAAGGTCTCAAATTTGTTCCCAACTCCAGGTCCCTTGACTTTTTTTTTCAGTGAAAGCAGATACCAAATCTTTTTTTAGACGATTACACCTTAAGGCGCACTTTCACGACAACCCCTCCATCCATCAAAAGGACGTTTTTGAGGCCATCAACCCGAAAAAATCTTCCTGGTCTCCAGAAGACCAACATGGGTCCCTAGAGCTATTCATTAGACAATGTCGACATGACATAGAACAACTCCCCAAATTTAGGCCCAAAAGGCCATCTAACCTCACTGAAGCTGAATTTAGTGCTCTCAAATCACTCCGTGCTCGGGAAGACATTGTTATCAAACCTGCTGATAAGGGTGGTGCTTTGGTTGTTTGGAGAGCTGACTTTTATCGCATTGAAGCTCGTTGAAAATTGAGTGACAGCACCTTTTACAGCAAAATTGACAATGATTTGACTTCTACCAATCAAACCACCATTTCCAACACCATTAAGAATTTAATCGCCTCTGGTGATCTTCCTGAAACTGCCAAGCATCTCATAACCACCATCCCTCGCACACCCGTCATGTACTTCTTGCCCAAAATCCACAAACCCGAAAACCCAGGTAGACCCATTCTCATGTCATGGTGCCCTTGGTTAAGGACTTACCATCCTATATCAAGGACACCAAACATGTTCTCCAAATCTTTCATAACATTCAATTTCATAACACTCATAAATTCATTTTCACCATGGATGTCAAATCCTTGTACACTGTCATTCCCCATCATGATGGTTTGAGAGCACTCAAATTCTTCTTATATAAGCGCCCCAACCATGAACCGTCTACCACTGTTTTGATCCGTTTGGCTGAATTAGTGCTCACCCTCAACAATTTTTCATTTGATGGTGAGCATTACCAACAAATAAGTGGTGTAGCCATGGGAACCAAAATGGGTCCCAACTATGCCAATTTATTTGTTGTTTTGTCGAAAAGCAGATCTTCAAGCAATACACTGATGCCATACCTGATTACCTTGGTAGGTACATTGACGACTGTCTCGGCACAGCATCCTTTTTTCCGCGGAGAGTTGGACAAGTTTATTAACTTTGTTAATAACTTCCACCCAGCACTCCAGTTTACGTGGGAGATCAGCGAGACCAGTGTATCGTTCTTAGATATACTTGTATCTATCAATGGCAATAAACTTGTTACTTCTGTGTTCTACAAGCTGACTGACTCCCATAGCTATCTTCTCTTTACTTCTTCCCATCCCAACCACACTAAAAGGTCCGTTCCCTTCTCTCAGTTCCTTCGCCGCATTTGCATTGAAGATGGGGACTTCCACACCAAAAGTCTGGAAATGAGAAACGTTTTTGTCCAATGCGGTTATCCAACCCCCTCTTAGATACTGCCTTTTCGAAGGCCTCCAATATTCCCCGATCCGAAACCCTTAGAGACCATGTGTCTAATGTTCCCAACAACAAAATACCCCTAGTTCTCGGTTACCATCCCTTCAATTTCAAAGTAAGAATTTTCATCTTGAAAAACGACCCTGAAACATGTTCCATTTTCACCAATAATCCCTTAGTCTCATTTCGACATAGTAAAAATATCCATGAAACCCTAGTCCACAGCTCTCTACCACAGGACTCATTGTCACCTAATGGCACGTTTCCTTGTGGTGTGAAGCTGTGTAAAACCTGCAAGTATATAGATTCTTCCACTACAATTTCGGCACCAAAATCTAAGTACACCATTAAGCACCATTTCATGTGCACCTCCTCTCATCTCATCTACTGTATTTCATGCAGTAAATGTGGGATGCTCTATATTGGTGAAACTGGTAGATATTTAAGGATAAGGTTTGATGAGCATCGTCGTGCTGTCGTAAACAATGATGCTAAACAACCTGCTGCCAGACATTTCAACACTGGCAATCACAGTGTTTCAGATATGAAAATTCGAGCTCTGTGTCCCATTTCTTGTAGTAATGATAGCCGCAAAAGCCAATAAATGCGTATCATTTACCAACTTGGCACCATTCATCCTCTCAGCATTAATGAGCGCTCTCTTACATTCAACTCCTATCTGTTTATGTCTGCCATCAGCAGATACTCTACATCTCACCTTATCTAATATTTGTTCCTTGTTTTCTGTCTTTCTTGCTTTGTTATCCTTGTTCGCTGCTACTTAATATGCTAATATATTTTTTGATGTGATTTCCATATTTTGTTTATAGTTTGTTTTGATTTAAATCCATCTGATTGGTTTATTTTTTATCACGTGATCGCTTTTGTATTCACCATGAAAGCACATGTTTTTTTCCCCTGACCCATTCTACTAACTTCCAGACGAAGGGCCTTCGCTTGAAACGTTGAAGTTCTCATTGTATTTTTCAGGTAGTTTTACACAACAGCCAACCTCTGTATTTAGATATAACACTATATAGATATCAACTATATACTAAATTGCAGTAACTAGGCATTGCCTTGTGTAACATGACCTTAAATGTTAACCCATTAATTTGCTGGCAATGCACCCTACTTTAGTATTTTACTCTGTCTAATGCCAGATGATTTTACTTGTCAGTGGCAGAGTACTGCCAGTTAATGGGTTATACTTTACATAGGGATTTTGTAGGTGGAATTTTATACCAAAACTGCAATTATGCTAAAAATATTATACCAAAACCAAAACTTATTTGCTCATGTTCCAAATTTCAATCAGAGCTTTCATAATGAAAATTTATGCACAAAATTTTAGTGCGAAAATATTTCTGCAAAACCAAAGCAGCCGAAAAAAATATTGTGCATGGAAAAAAGTCCTCCCCCTAAGTACACCACTGTTATTGCATTAATTTATCCTGGGTGCATCGCTGCCATATTCTGCAGCCTGGTGCGGGGGAAATATAGATTTTAACATACTTGTCATCATGCTATCCAGGCAGGCTCGAGTCAACTGTGCCAGTAAAACTGGCATATTATCTAGTTGCACTGCTCGTTTTTTATCCAAATTATGCTCAAGGAAGCATTTGAGTTTTAAGCATAATTTGAGTAATAAGAAAGGTGAGTTTTATTAACCTCTTATATTAATAAATCTCTTAGATGAGATAAGTAATACTGTGCGGGCTGAAACCCGGTGCTATTACAGCACTCTGTGTTTTAACGATTGTTATATTGAAGCATTACACTTGCTTGTATGTAATCAGCAAGTGCATGGTATTGCTGATCATTAAAGGACGCTGCAATGATACTGAAAACCCTCTGTGCAGCAGCAGAAGATGGCTGTACTAGCCTGAAGCAACAACATCTTGTGCAGCAGCGACATACTGTGGTAGTTCCCTGAAGAGACCATTAATATGATCACATCAGTGTTGAGAAATGGAAAGAGCCTGAAGGCTTCCACTGATGCAGGTGTATGCCTCAACCATTGAACAGCAACTGGACACATGATTCTTGCATCTTTGAAGGCAGAGACTGTGTCATAGAGCTCCACATTAAACTTCATCAAGAACCACTGTATCACTGGCTGTACACAAACCTTGGCTCTCTGTTCCAGAACCGCAACGATCTGAGTTGGATCTACAATTGCAATATCGGCAGCAACGGCGCGCACATTTGGAAAATGTGGAACCTGACAGGCCTCGGCAACAACCTTTAACTTCTCGTAGCAAGAAATACAAGGGGGCCATCTCCTTCCAAGTAGTAAGTGGCTTTTACAAAATTCTCCCTCAACGGTCACAGCCAACTTGAGCTTGAGGTTAATAAGGCATTGCGGATCCGAGAGAATGGCTTGAAGCTGCGACACAATGTTTGGACCAATCTTGTCAGCTTCAGATTGTTGCAGAAATCTGGAAACGTCCCCAAACTGTTCCAACAGCTGCTTGTAGACTTCCCACTTCGACCACCAGCGCGTTTCGCTGTACGTATTGGGGGCCCATCCAGTTAGGTATTTCCATGCTAACTTTGCTTTATGGCTGTGTTCCGAACTCCAGCAGGGTAGGAATAACTATATGGTTGCCCACATTATCGAGCGTGTGGGAAAAGCAAACCACATTAAAGAGCTCTAGGAACATTAATCTTATCCAATTCAATGCAGCTTGATTAACACTTGCTCCATCCCTCATCGCTGCAAGCAAAGCGCTCCCCCTGATCCCATATTCCATACACAGCGCTTCGTTTAGAACCCTTGCTAGTTCTTCAAGCAGATATCAATTCTTATCAAACGCTGCATTATTACCAGTCGTCATCAACGAAGCGAACGATTATTGCAATAGCCTCGCCTTGTCTGGTACTCCCATAAAATATTACTGAAACATCCCTTGTAGTTTCTCCCTCTTGTAAAGATAGTTATTTCTTAATGTTTTCAATTTCGTGCTTGAAAACAATTGCAATGTACTGCCGTAGATTGGAGCTGTGACTGAGACAATGACAGTTTTTCTCTAATGGAGGACGTAGCTTGTCTATTTTCTGGATCCTGGCGGTATGCCTGTTGATCTAAGGGAAGCGTTTTGTCTTGACGGTTTTCTCTCGACTTAGGGCCTGGACGATAGTTTGCTCTCTGAACTTGGATTTCTTTAAATTTTCCTTTCGAATGGCGTGTTTCTTCGAGGCACAGTGGGATTTCAAAATGATCTTTTTGGATGACACAACCTCTTTGCAAACATTGCAAAAAATCGAACTTCCTTTGACAATTAAATTCTCGTCAGAAAATTGGTTTACTTGATCGTGTAGGGGAACATTCCTTGGATTACCTGAAAGTTCTCGGGATCTGCTTCGGGGGTGGCGGACGCCGTTTTGTCATGTTGTCACACCATGAGAGTGGGACTGGGAACAAGGTTTTCTAGACTTCTGGTTCTTCCCCCAAAAAACTAAAAAACTATCCAAACTAGGCCCTAGACATCGCCGACCATTTATTTGGAGAGCTTGCTTTATGTCTGAAGTCAATTTATCATTACGGTAAGGTATATTTGAGCCTGGTTTTAGCACTTCCGGTCTTCAAAATACAAATTATGCTAGCATTGCTTTTTGACAAAAAATCTAAAAATTATGCTCGTTTTGTCAAATTATGCCAAAAATTATGCTAGCACAATCGACTCGAGCCTGGTGGTAGGGTACTGCCAGTTAATGGGTTATTAATTAACTATAGAATATTTTAGTATTTTTTGGTTTTCAGTTCTTTACTACAGTAATCCCCATTGACAGTTTTCTTGTCACTCGCACAACTAGGCAACATCCTTTTACTTTTCATGAATAGCTGTTCAGCCTTTATCATAATAACCAGGAATTACATCTACAATATTATAAAATAAGCCAATAAACACTCAACTTTGACTCTACTCAAGAGTCTCACACACCAATTTTTATTTAGTTGGAGACGTAAACAAGGTGTCCGTTCAAAACGGCCCCACCTCCGCCAGTCAAAACTGCCCCTGCCAACTTTGTTAGTCAAAACGCATGTGTTTATAAAATCAGTTCATGATGAAACACAAATGATTTATATTTATTACTATGAGATTGTATCATAAGATTATTAGGTTGTAAATGCCAAAAATTTCCAAATTATGAACCATTGCCACTAAGCGCCTGAAGCATTGAGTAAGCGGATCACACGCTCGAATCAGGAATTTTTTCACATGGAACAGTTAGTTTGGGTATTTTATTTTTGTCTAAATTCTCCATTGAATTGAAATACTGGCGAGACATATGGCCAGGAGCTAAAAAATGTTGGTTTCAGTGACCAGCTTTGTAGAGGACAACATTAATGCATCATCATGGCTGTATCACTTTAACTTTAGCTAAGGCTGACACGAAACGATTTTAGAGTAATACTTAAAATGAAACGATTGTTGCTAATATTTAAATGCATTCTATCTATCTAATGGTCAACATTTTAATATCCTTCCTGTTGATGAATCATTCGTTATTAAACATCTCAAAGCTTCGAAAGCAACTGGTTTGGACAAGATAAATATAAAGCTACTTAAAGATGCATCAGAAATAATTGCTCCTTCGATTACAAAGCTCATTAATCGATCCATTCAAAATCATACATTCCCTTCAAGCCGGAAATGTTCGAAGGTAACTCCTTTGTACAAATCCGGGGACAGAGCGAACGCAAGTAATTACCGTCCAATATCAGCTCTACCTCCATTGAGCAAGTTAATGGAAAAAGCTGTTTATACTCAACTTTATGATTATTTAACAGAAAATAACATTCTCAATGATAATTAGTTTGGTTTTCGCCGACTCTCGAGTTTCGCTGACGAGATTCTGGCCAGTATGGAAAAGGGAGAAGTGTGCGGTGCAGTGTTTTTAGACTTATCTAAGGCCTTTGACACGGTCGATCACGCTACTATGCTGAAGAAATTATCTGCCATTGGTGTTTCTACTGAAGATATGGCATGGTTCGCATCCTATCTAAGTTTTCGATCGCTTCGAACTACTTGCGGTCCTGAACTGTCTGAACCATTATGCTGTAACTTTGGTGTCCCACAGGGCAGTATTCTTGGCCCTTTACTCTTTTTGATTTATATCAACGAGATACCAAGTTTCATTAAACATGCTCAATTATCTCTTTACGCAGACGACACTGTCCTGTATTACTTTTCTAACACCTCGCAGGATCTGGAGGAGAAACTAAATGTCGACCTGCGTAATGTTTCTGTCTGGCTTAATGAGAATAAACTAACTTTGAATACAAAAAAGACCAAATTCATGATCATTGGGAGTAACCGTAAACTTTCTAATATTGATTCCGTCACAGTCAAGGTAGCTGGCAGTAATATTGAAAGAGTCGAAGAATTCTCGTATCTTGGAGTAACTTTTTCGTCTAATATGACCTGGACTGAGCATGTCAACCAACTTTGTTCAAAGATCAGCAAACGCCTGGGGCTCCTGAAGAGAATTAAGCATCTGCTACCACGATACACAAGACTACTTTTTTACAAGAGTCTTATTTTACCCCTGTTTGACTACGGCGACCTGGTATGGGGTGATAAGAACAATGACGTACTGATGGGCAATTTACAAATTCTCCAGAACAAAGCAGCAAAAATCATCCTAGACTATCACCCGCTTTCTTCGTCTAGTGCTGCGCTGGATAAGTTGGGATGGAACAGGCTTCACCAACGTCGATTTTATCATAGATGTTTATTCATTTTTAAATGTTTGAATGGTCTATCTATGTCTAATCTAATCTTGAAATCGCAAAGCGAACTTCATTCCTATAACACTAGAAATAAGAACAATTTATGCTTGCCTAAAGTTAAACGAAATTGGGGCAAGCAAAGGCTCGAGTACCATGCAGTAAACGATTGGAACACTCTTGACGAAGAGACTAGACATTCAGACTCAATTGCTAAGTTCAAAATGAACTATTTTAAAACTCACTAGTGCTGATTTATAACACTCATAGCATGCTGACGTACTCTTTGAATTCTATTTAGTTACTATTTTTATTGTTGTAGATAGCTCATAGCTCTTAGTCTCACCTGTAACTTAAACACTAGGCATACTTTTATTGACTTTTAACGTTAATTTTAATGTAATGTGATGGAATTAGTTTTTATGACTCATATTTATATAATTATGTAAATTTCTAAATATAGGACCTCTCTGAAAATCACTTTACGTGAGAGAGTTTCCTATTGAAATATTGTCATAAAAATAAATAAATAAATAAATTCTAATAATCTAATAATAGATGCTTTGCAGTGTAACCAATTAAATCATTAATACTTAAACCAAACGATGTTTGACTTGACTTGGGGCTGTTTTGACTCGGGCCCGTTTTGACTCGGGGCCGTTCTGACTGGTAAGCAAACATAAAGATCATTGTCAAATTCTAAGTCAAATTTGTCCCATAAATATGTAGGCAAAATGAAATGAAAGTACCATAAATTTTTAATCTATAGTATGAAGAATACCATTTCAATACTGTGCTTTCAACAAAATATCTTGCTCTAAAATTCTATATGAAAGTGAACTGTATTGGCACTCTGGTGCCATGTCGATCCACACAAGCTATCTCAGAATTGCAACATTTTGGCTAAAAGAAACACTTTCATTTAGAATTAAAACATCAAAATTACTCTCTTACCTTTCTCATTTATATTTCCGATGCACACAGTTGGGTTTATTCACCAAAATTGCTTAAAAGCGCGATTTAGTAGCAGCGATGTCCATTTCACAATACATTTCCCTATTGTTCTGGCTGCACTTTTCTGGCCAGCAACATGGCAGCCATCAAAAAAACATCAAAGGAGTGACCTTCTATTCATTCCATATTCTATGCTACTAGTTTCAGCATTTGTCCACTTGAGGATTTCGCTAGCTTTCATGTATGAAAAACAGTAGAACACACAAAGTTATTTCTCCTTGCGTAAAAGGTAAGACGTTACTATTTGAGTGTTCATTATATTTTTGTTTAACTTTTGCTGTTATTGTATTTTAATACTATACTATTGCATAATTTATCAAGAATAACAACGCTATAAGCCAGTTCTGAGTTGTCGGGATAACATTGCAGTTGAATCATAACATGATGATATGTAGCAGAGACCCGAAAAATTAAAATATGCATATCAAATTCAACTGTTCAATCATCATTTGAATATGGCAAATATTGCTTGAAGAACAATTACTTTCCTCACTGTTGACTCGCTTTATTACTTATTAGTTGAAAATGTATTCCCTTATTAAGTGCACCTTTCTGTATTTTGCTTACACAGAAGATAAAATATGCTAATACAAAAATTATTTAATGACATATCTATTGTGGCTAGATGTGAAAGACAAATAAATTATTGAACAGTTGAATACTTTGATATGCATATTATAATTCTCCAGTCTTAGCTACAATCCTGACCAAAACCATCAACTACACTCTAATAAATATGTCCCTTTTGACATTCCTAACTATAAAACGTCTAGGTTTTCTCATTTAATGGCCCCCCTTGCCCCAACTTAATTTGAATAACTAACGATGTCTTTAATTGTTCTAAATTATTGTGGAGGAACAATTAAGTACAAATTATAAAGTATATTGCTTCAAAGTCCGATTCGAAGTATTCCTGTATACGGGGTGGAAAATTTGGGTTGGCAAAATTTGCAAGCATGTCAAACACATTGCAAATTTTTCGCTTGTACGTTCGTAAAATGCAGTCGCTTTGCATCTATTGACGCGTCTATTGAAACACAAATGAACATTTTACAGTAACACTACTTTCGGTTTCTTCTAATGTTATATTTGTTTATATTTTCAATATAAAAAGCAGTGCACATGTGATTTCCAACTCGCTTTGCCGGGACAACTCAGCCCAGGAAAAAAGGAAAGCAATGGGAAATCCAAAGTTCATCAAGTTTTGCGGGTGCATGGCTATGTTTCATGGGTGTGATGGGTGGTCATCTCACTTATCTTTGTTAGGAGTGGAATGAGCGAATTATAAAAAAACATGAGTAAGTCATATCAGTAAGTCTGAATTATAACTTATAAATCGCTTTTTGGGACTTCAGGAAAAGCTGCGGAACACATTTATCGTTTATACTTTATAAAAAAGGATAGAGATAGATGGTCGAAAAAATATGGAAAATTTCTCATATTGTTGATGTATTTTAATATAGCCGTAAAAATGTTGTTTTATTTACATAGATTTTCATTTTTTTCCAATTAAAATATCCTATATTTTATGCTATCAAAAAGTTCCAACTTAAAAGGAAAGCGAAATCATTTCACGCGAGATAATTTGTATATTTTCACCTGATTTCATTTCACAAAACTAATTTATAAGTAAAAGGCCAGACTGGAAAGTTTGCAAAGTGTGTGACCAAGATGAAAATGTTCCGAAATTTAGCGTGGCCGATTTTCGAGTTTGTGCATCCAGTACGAAAATGTGCGCATTTAATTTTTTCCATCATCAAATGCATGTGCATTGACATTTCATTGAGCGTGTGAGTGCAAAATGTCCCGTTTGCGCGGCGACTGTGTAGATATGCAATTAGGGAGATCTTACAGACTTGCATCATTGCCACTTTGCTTTGCAATTGTTTAGGAAGGTATGTAAGTTATTAAATGTCTATATTCAGCAACCAGGTGGTGGTTAAAGGAAGGTTACATTACATTGTTGTCGTGTGAACATGTTCGAATCAACCAATAACAATAGAGAGTGTAATTCGAACTCGCGAGCTCTCAACTGAATATCCCCAGGTATCGACAGCCACAGTGCCTCTGGATTTTCACTGACAAAAAATCTCTTGTGTTTGCTGAAGATAATGAATGTGATGTGAAATGTAATGGGCTTTATGGATCTGGTTTTTTTTTTGGCGATTCGATGCATTATTATGCGACGCGAGAAGGATTTGTGAAGCCAATGCAAGTTCGTTGGAGCTGCATTGACCTGCCTTCTCCTTAATATTACATTCCCCTCAAAGTGGATTTAAAATCACACCAAATCAACACCGAAAAGTCGATTGCAACTTGTAGTAGAAGTAAGTAACTTTATTTCTTCATTTGACACAATATTTTAGCAATTTTTTGACAATATATATTT
Source organism: Trachythela sp. YZ-2020 (assembly GCA_016169945.1). Taxonomy (NCBI): domain Eukaryota; kingdom Metazoa; phylum Cnidaria; class Anthozoa; order Malacalcyonacea; family Clavulariidae; genus Trachythela; species Trachythela sp. YZ-2020. Next base: position 1,043,838 of record JADLSH010000333.1, read on the forward strand.
GACTATTAAGTCTACTATAATTTGCTAATATGAAGTACCCTAACCATCAATAATAAATATATATTTAATTCCATCATACCATAATAGCATAACAGGCATACAAACTGGCAAATAGCATAACAGACATAACACATACACATAATATACCATAACATACAAACAGCAATAATAAAAAATAAAATTAATAAAAAATAAAATTAATATAGCAACAATGTGAGCTTGGGCTGCCTGTGATAAATCTGGATGTAATATCACTATTTTCGAGATTTTTGTGGGACTTGTGGATTTTGTGGACTCTTGGTATTCCATAGTTATAAAAGGTAAAAAAACTTTATAAAGCTAAAAATTTGTAACGAAATGTCTGAATCGCCCAAGGCAGGCGCCTGAGTATATATATATATATATAGTCAAATCTGCAGACATGCATGTTTCGCCGTTCAACGGCTCGTCAGTGCAGCTTGTAACGCAGTCCAGATGCGAGTGACTTCGTATTTATACACCATACTCTTGCCCTCACCAAGCGCATGTGGTACAATACTCAGACACATGCGCATCCAGACATGCGTGAAGTGTCTTGGGGCCAGAGTGCTCAAACGACCACAAGGGAAGTGAGCTTTTGCATTATAGCTTATAGCCACCAATTAACCTCACAGAGTACATATATATATATAACAGTATGTTACTGTGTTCAGACAGTTCAGACATGAGTCGCTATTATGCTATATAAACTTCCACATACACTCACCTTGCAAAAGTCAACTCCTAAAGTCTCTTGAACGTCTCCACGAAAGAATTCCACAGTAAAAATACTCAATAGCAGCTTGTCACTTCGAAGTATAGATGTTTGCCTTGAAAAGTCAAACTGAAAAAGCACGATGTGACCAAAAATTTATAATTTGCTAAAGAGCGAAGATCAGATTTCTCAATGCGAAATTTATATTCGCTAAGCCCACCAAATCGGAAGTAAACTTCATTACATGCGGCATGTGGGGCACCTCTAATGTTATTGTTGAATTTGCAGTTAGTGTTGTGTGCGTTTCTCTCATGCACGTTTACCGGACGTTCAGGCTTTGCTGTGCGCTCGCAATATTGTGCAATATATTTACAGGCACGGTGCATTACGAAAATTGCATGGCGGATAGGGAAAATGACAAAATTTGCGCGTCCTGGTGCGTTTATATTATTAATCGTGTTACCATGGCTACTGTGCTTCCTCTCCTTGAAACAAAATTCTTTTTTTATTCTTTCAAAATAAATTTCCCAAAATATTTGTTTCCTTCCACTCTTCTTTCCCAACTATTAGAGTAATGATCAAAATTTTAATGGCACATTTAAAATGAAGGAAATGAATTATGTCAAGTAAAACATTTCATTTGGCAATAGTCTTTGATTGCATTGTGAAGATGGGTGTGAGCCAAGGATCCAATTCTGTTTTCTAAGCCAAAAATGTGTTTTGAACGTAGGTATGACTCGCCTACAACCTTTGCACGGCAGGTTTTGTGATGAAAAATATTAGCAATAGTAATGTTTTGGAATGTAGTGTCTGGCAATGTTCAGCTGGTAGTAGATGGTTTAAATGGCTATATAAAACAACTATATAAATATCAGGAAATAACCCCAACTTGCTTCTTGATATGGTATAAGAATACTATAGACAATTATGAGATCGAGTGACGAAAAATCTGTGCCAATTTTACAACTAGTAGAAGGATTAAACGAAATTAGCTGAAATTTTAGTATGAAGTTACAAATGGTTATATAAAATAACTGTATAAATATCAGGAAAAAATATGAAGTAGTTCCTGCATGTAAACCCAGACCAGCTTCTTGATATGGTATATAAGAATACTAGACTATTATGAAATCGAGTGATGGAAAATCTGTGCCAATTTTACAAGTAGTAGAAGGATTAAACGAAATTAGCTGAAATTTTAGTATGAAGTTACAAATGGTAATATAAAACGACTCCATAAATATCAGGAAAAAATACGAAGTTGTTCCATGTAAACCCCAGACTCGCTTCTTGATAGCCACCATTAGACTATTTTTCGAGTGTCTGAATGGGGGTTCTGCATGTCAGTTGTCAGCAAAAATTTTGGTCTTTTGTCGGTTGCCAGTTAAATAATTGGCTTGTTAGTTAAATGTTGGTTAATAATTAACTGGCCATATTCTGTAAGGATATGCATGGTTGCAATTGACATGGCTACAAAAGCCGTGGAAGGATCTCAAAAGTAGGAGGCATGCACAAAAAGGGAAACCTATCAGTGGTATATCCGGTGTCATGGGGGCAAGGGTCAAAATAATCTTGATGGTAGAATGTAAAGACACATGCATTGTTGGTGGCTCCAGACTGGATTTCCTTTGGAAAAAATAATTTCTAAGGTCTCTGCAACACCATTTCCGGCATTCTGAAGCAAATTTTTTACCTTAACCTAAACAGTTACAAGCACATGGATTTTGCCCATTGAGGTCAACCTCATACCCAGGGCTTTTGCGCTTATACCGCAGTGCCCCCTAGACTAAATTGTTAGGGGGTCCGAGAAATTTTGAAATCTAGAGTTTCTAAAATGCCATTTCCTGCACTTTAGGAAAATAATTTACAGAATTCTAAAACTCAGAATTAGGCAGGTTTGCTGCGATCAAAGTGAGAAAATTAACCAGAATCCCACCTGTTGCTACCTCGATTTGTCAGTTAGTTTTATTTGTTAGTAGTCAGTTAAAATCCTTATTTGTCAGTAGTCAGTTTTTAAGGCCTTTTGTCAGTTGTCAAACCTCCTTCTTGATGGGATTAAAGAATATTGGACTATTACAAGGGTGACAAGAAATCCGCCCCAATTATGAAATCCGCCCTATGTGACGATAGCAGTAGATGACGGTAGATGGCAGTAGATGACGGTGGATGGCAGGATATGACAGTAAGTTACGAGAGATAAGATTTTGTTAGATGATGGTAGATTTCGGTAGATGGCGGCAGCAGAGATGTACATGCAGGACAATAAATGTGTATTCCTGGTTATACCGTTACGTTACGGTCATATTAAGAGCATTAGGGTTAGGAATAGGATTGTGAACGGCTATCAACCACTGACCTATACTTTAGGATAGGTCAGAATAGGTCAGTGCCTCTCTCCTCCACAGAGGCTTTCGAGGGTCAGTGCTATCAACCCTTGAAAATCTTGGTGATACATGGAAACACAACTTTTATCAACTTTCATACAGGATTAAATTTCATACAGGATTAGGAAGAGAATCTTCATTTTAATACGTTTTTTAATTTAATCAACCGAAATGATGCCAAATGAAAAAGAATAATAGCAAATCTTGGCGAGTTCTTCGTATTGTTGTTCCCTTTTCTGATTCGACTATGAACGATCTAGGAGTGTTTGCCTTCTGAAGGACCTTCGCTTTCAGTGGCCATGTCCCTTTTTCTTTGTCCCGAATTCGAACGGTAGATTCCAGAGGAACATCTGATAACTGCTTAGTGGATCGATGATAGTATTGTTTTCTCTTCTTTTGATATGCAGGTTTGAGCTTTACAGGTAGTTCCTCATTTCTATCGTCTTTCTTGGTAATCATTTTCCTGAGATCTGGTAAAGGTGTTCTAATACAACGTCTCATAAGTTTTTCAGCTGGTGATCCCGTGTCATTTGTACTCGGTGTCGCTCGATGGGCTAGCAGTGCTAGATAAGAATCATCATTCATGCAGTCAGTTTTCTTAAAAATTTTCTTGACGATCTTAACTGCGCTCTCAGCCATGCCGTTTGATCTAGGATATTCAGGGCTTGATGTTACATGTTCAAACTCCCATTTCGCTGCAAATTGCCTAAACTTGATATACTATTTTCGAAAATATGACTATTTTCGGAATACCGTGCCGAGCAAAAATCGAATTTAACATGGGATATTATTGTAGAGCTCCGAGTGTTATTCAACGGACAAACTTCAGGGTAATTCGAGAAGTAATCAACAATGACTAAGTAATCTTTATATTTGTACGTAACTAGATCCATACCTACTTTATACCATGGTTCGACAGTAACTTCATGTGGTTCAAGAGGTTGTTTCTTTTGAGATTACCAATACTTGATGCATGCAGGACATTGCGACACCATCTCAGAAATTTCAGCATTGATCCCTGGCCAAAATACATTCGATTCCCATATGCCCTTGGTGAAGTTTTTCTTTTATTTCTTTCCGCATGGTTGATGGTATAATAACGCGTTCTCCTTTAAAAATTAGCCCATCTACGACCGATAACTCTGTTCGATATTGATAATACAGCATTACATCTTTTGGCAAAATGTTTTTGTTTTCGGGCCATCCATTTAATATAACCTTTTGCAGGTTTGAAGGGTGGAATCGTTCGCAGTGGAAAACTGGATCTTCAATTTGTCTTGTGTTATTGGTATGTGTGACAACAACATGTGTACTTGATAATCAAAGACGGACGGTGTGTCTGGAGCGGAAGAAGGCGAGAAGGCTCTCGATAATGTATCAGCTACTGGAATAGTAGTACCAGGTGTAAAGACTAATTCAAAGTCATACTTTTGTAAACGGAGCAGCATACGTTGTAAACATGGAGGTGCTTTATCAATGTTCCGTTTCAGAATTGTTTGTAAGGGCTTGTGATCAGATTCAACAAGAAACGACTGACCATAAATACACTGATTAAAGTGTTCAGTTCCAAATACTACTGCTAAAGTCTCTTTTTCAATTTGACTGTAATTTTGCTCCGATTTAGTCAATGCACGACTAGCAATAAGCCACAGGACACCATATCTCATCATGTGCTTGGAGGAGTACTGCACCCAGACCTGATTTATTTGCATCGACAGAAACTTTAATGGGTAGCTTTGGGTCAAAATACTTCAACACTGGACTCTGAGAAACTAATTGTTGTAAAGCTCTAAATTGGTTTGTATGTTTATCAGTCCAGTTCCAGCTCTCTTTCGTTTCCAATAACTTTCTCAATTCTGAAGTATTACTTGAAAGATTGGGGATGAACTTTCCTAGATACGCAATCATACCAAGAAATCTGTGTACTTCGGCAACTGTTTGAGGGATGGGCATGTTGCGAATTGCTTCTGCCTTAGATGGATCGATACAAAGTCCTTTGTCCGAGAATATATGACCAACATATTTAATTTCACGAATGCCAAATTCACATTTCTTCTTGTTAAGTTTTAGCCCAGAGACTCCGATTCTTTCCAGTACTTTGCTCAAATTATAATCATGATTATCTTGATCAGTTCCCCAAACAATAATGTCATCTTGAATATGCGCAACTCCATCAAGTTCATCCAGTATCTCTGAAATACGTTTACTGAACACTTCGCTGGCACAATGGACAACAAAGGGAAGCCTTTTAAATTTAAAACGACCAAATGGTGTATTAAAAGCTAACAGATCAGAGGATGCTTCATATACCTTTACCTGCCAATAACCTGCACTTGCATCAAGCTTACTGAAGACTGTAGCACCAGACATTTGAGACATTATTTCCTCTGCTGTAGGCATTTGTGAGAACTCGCCTTTAACAGCACGATTCAGACCTTTAGGATCTAAGCATATTCGAAACCGTTGGATTTTTCTACAATCACTATACTGTTTTCCCAATCAGTGGGTTTATCCACTTTCTCAATAACTCCAAGAGACATCATTCTGTTTAATTCAGTTTTTAGCTTGTCTTTCAATGCAAATGGGACCCTTCTGGGAGGATGTACAACTGGTCTAATGGTTGGATCGGTACTTATATGATATTCACCTGGTAAACACCCAAGCTTGCCAAATACATCCTCATAGGTATCAAATAAGTGTGAATAATTGTCATCAGTTACAGTAAACACATGTTTGATTAAATTGAGCTTCTCACATGTTCCAAGACCAATTATGGCAGGTGAATTAGTTGGCACAACAAAGAACTGGACTGGGTAAGCTTTATTGGCTTCATTTGCAAGAAAGGTGACACATTTACCTTTGACTGTAATATTTCCCCCATCATATGCATCACAAGTTTCTAGGGTTGCATACCACTTATCTGCATCGCCAGAGTTATCATCAACTATATTGATGAAGAATTCTTCATCATCTATATTATTGTCAGTGGTTCGTTTGGTAGAGCTTTGTGAAACCTGTTCAGTCACATGATCTTCTCCTTGACTAGTTTCAATATTTTGTTTACTATTGTTACCCACAACATGAACACCAGATAAGTTCACTTCCGACTTGTCATCATCAGAGCTTGACGATTCTCTCTGATCTTGGTTGAATCGTTCCAAACTTCGCACCGCTTTGGATTGACAAACTGCAGCAAAATTATTGCTGTGTGTCCTCAGGGGGGGTATGTAAGTACATATCGTAACAGTAATGGCAAAACTTGAAGCCCATTGTATTGGAGAAGTTAACGAGACATTCAAGCGATATGTGTTTAACAAGCGAGACAAACTACAAGACGAATCAATCGATAGCTACGTTGCTGAGCTAAAGACATTGGCGAAGACATGTAACTTTTGCAACTGTTTACGAGATAGCCTCATACGGGATCATGTAGTTCTCGGGATTAAACAGGAACAAACAACGAAAAAGCTGCTTAGAATGCAAGATTTTACTCTGAATAAATGCATTGATACGTGTCGAAGTGAAGAGATTACTGAAATGCAAATGAAGTCATCTAATGACTATGCTAATAAGATCAAGACACAAAGAAGGCGGCAGTACAAAGAATCAGAATCGGACAGTTCAGAGGACGATGAAGGGAAAACGAAGTCAGTTAAGAAGAAAATATCGTGTAAATTTTGCGGTTTTGAGCATTTGCCAGATAAGCAAAAATTGTCCAGCCTGGGGAAAAACCTGCAACAAGTGCAAAAGAAAGAATCATTTTGCCAAGAGATGTCGAAAGTCCTCCATATATTGTATGGGAAGTGTGGAGGAAGAAATTAGCGTCGTGAGAATTCAAGCTATGAAAGAGAAAGCTATATTTGCGAAGATGTTGGTTAATGACGTTCATGTCAATTTCCAAGTTGACTGTGGCGCCAGGGCGAACATACTTCCATACAAGTATGTGGAAAAGGATAGATACTGATAGTGATAGAACACTAGTCATGTGGAACGGTACCAAAGTGATTCTCGCAACGGACTGATGTGAAAAGAGTCGGTCAACGCTCTGCCGAAAGTCGTGGGTTTTCTCCGGGCACTCTGGTTTCCTCCCACAGCGAAAGTTGACAGGGTGGGTTAGGATAAACACGGTTAAGAAAGTAATATCACAATCGTTGTAAAGATAAAATAGTCTAGGCTAAGTATGTAATTATAAGTAAGCGTAACACTTGATGTAAAGCGCATTTGATCATATTCACATGTAAATTTGCGCTATAGAAATGTTAATCGTTAATCGTTAAAAGACATGAATTTAATATTATTACATGCTGCATTTGTGGGGACATGAATTGAATATGATTACACACTGCACTTGCGGGGACATGATTATGATTACACACTGCACTTGTGGGAACATGATTATGATTACACACTGCACTTGTGGGGACATGGATTGAATATGATTACACACTGCACTTGCGGGGACATGATTATGATTACACACTGCACTTGTGGGGACATGGATTGAATATGATCACACACTGCACTTGTGGGGACAAGTTTTACTTCAACCTGTTTCCCAGGGTTTCACCTCCTCCACGCCCCCCAACAGCTGCTCTGCCAAAACCCAGTTACTGTCTGGTCATGTGACATCCCAGATTTTGGGATGTAAATTAATTTGTCGTTAGTGTGTGTACATTGGGCAGAGTTTATATGAGTAGTGTATATGAATTAATTTGTACAATTTACTTTTCTTTACTCATATTGTTTTCGATTCTTTTTCGTTTATTATTGTCGTTTATTATCAGTTTGTGAAAATAATTAAAGCTTTATGTGTGAAATTTTTACAGCCATATAATATTTATAGTTAAATTTTTACAGTGATATACACAAAATTGATACACTCGTTGGCTTGTTTGTTCGATCTAAAAATATGTGATCGTATTGTATTAAATATATTGAAACTGTGTATAAATCAGTGGTATATAAATTTAAGCGTTCTCCTTACAGTGGAATCGAACAATTAGTTGGTAAACAGCTACAGCAAGATGATTCCGTGCCGTATGACCGCATTTTCTATCTTTATGTGTAGTCTGTAGACTATAATATGCGAGAAAGCTTATTGTTTTAATAATAATTCCAAGGATATAAAACTAAATGGTTATATATTAGACTAAAAGCGTCCTTTAGAGGGATCTATGAAATGATAGTGGTTGGTTTACAATGTCAATTGCTGTAGCAGATATTAATATCCTCGTTTGAAGGATTTAATTTGAAACTTGTAATTGTATTGTTTACAAATATTAGGCTCTGCTGCCCGACATCTCCATTCGGTTAAAAGCTAGCAGTATTCGACTTTGTACAAATATATATTTAGAACTCTAATTTTATTCGGTTAACAAATAATCTAAGTCAGACTTGTCAGGAAAATCGTCAGTAAATTGAATTTTAATATAAATTGTTAAACAATAAGAGAAATTTTATAATTAGATGAACAGTTTCATTACCATATATGGGATAATTGTTTTGTTCATTAACGCGACGTCAACAGACTGGATCGCTTTCCCCTACTGAGTATAGCAGACAACTTTGACTTGTGTGACCAGACAGTACCAGGGTCTCTCCGCAGCAGGGAGGTGTGCGAAGGTGAGACCCTGGGAAACAGCTTGGTTTTACTTTGGAAATTCATGTTCAATTGTGGATGGGTTTGTAGAATTCCCATGGGTCAGTTATTGCACATGTACCATTAAAATACTTCTCCTATGTGAAGATTAACTACTTATTAACCCAAAGTGAGGTTTTACAGTAAAATATTATTTACTATCAACCTTTGTTGTGCACATTGTTCTTGACATCACGCAAGTGCTCAGCAAACCTATTGCCTAAACGTCTTCCAGTCTCTCTGATGTAGAGCAAGCCACATTTGCTGCAAGAGATGCAGTAAACGAGGTTGGAGGAGATGCACGTGAAACTGTGCTTGATAACAAACTGAGATTTTGAATCAATTGGTTAATTATATGGTTTGTAGGGTAGTATATGTGTGTAATATTTGTGGAGACATTGCATATGTGTAACACTCTTGGGGACATTTCATATGTGTAAATACAGTGTGCAAATACTCATGGCGACACTACAAATTGTGGAAAAAAGAGTAGTAGGATTGTCACATTGTTTAAGTTCGACATTCAGACTAAAAAAAAGTTGAAATAAATTACTATTGATTTTACACATACTTGTGGGGACAACTTTACACACGTACCAAATCTATTTGTGGGGACACATTCTAACGCTAATTCTTTCTTTTTAATACTCGACTTACGTACATAATGTTTCAAAATTAACTTATCAACAGCTTTTCAACTATTTCCGTGCCCTTAAACTTGCAGGGTCACCAAAAGTTGAGGTGTCCCCACAAGTCAGGTGTGTTCCGATTCTTGTCCCACAAGTGAGGAAGAACAAGAGCACACACACATGTGCACACATACATACAAACTCAGTTGAAAACATAACCTCCTGGCAAAGGTAATAACTTAAAAACGATGTCATATACAGGTGTATGTACCACAGAATACCAGTCTTATTTATTGATCTTACAAAATTTGGAGGAAACATACTATATACTTTATTTTTGTGAATATATATTAGTTTTATGTAATGTGATTTATATCTTGTAAATTACAAACTGCCACTGTAACCTCCGCTTATTGTATGTGCATTCTTTCTCCGAAGCTTAGTTTTCTGGGCATTTGACAAGCATTAAAGATACCACAGTTTTGGGATAATTTGGCTAGGAGTAACAATCCTCCTAGCCGATTTATTTAAGTAAACAAAACAATATTTATTAATACATATGTTTGAAAATAGTAATGTTTTGGATAACTTGGCTAGGAGTAACAATCCTCCTAGCCTATTCATTTAAGTAAAACAAATCAATATTTATTAATACATATATGTTTGAAAATACTAATGTTTCGTGCCAAGAAAAGGGTGGAGGTAAACATCGCCAATGATGAACCCCACCCCAAGGAGAATAAATGCATGTACTATTAGTTTATAATGATAAGACTGACGAGTAGTGCCCGGCTGCTGCCCTTGCTAGCCGTTGTGCAATAGTGTCGAAAGTCCTACCACACTTGCTACAAAGGCAATGCACAATTTATATTAGTATAATGTGTAAACGCAGCCGCCCTTGCAGGCTGCAACAAGTAATAAGTGCATGTTCCCTGAATCGATAAAATATAATTAATAATGAAAGGACACTGAACATATATAAGGTCAGTGAGAAGGATATTGTATTGCTGTGCCAGCCAGAGTATAGTAATTGGATTGCCGCGTTTGTCCTTACTAAACAGGCAAATACAATTATACAAGTCAAGGGTCAAATGACAAGAAATCGAGATGGTTGCCCAACACACAAAAACTTAATGAATCTACATCACAGCCCTTGCAAGTAACATAGTTTTCTGGCTTTAACAAGAGAAATTATGTCTTGTGCAATTACGCTCAAATGCTAATTACGCTCAAATGAATAGGTTATAAAGTGTTAGATGCCCCAGACAAACAAAACTCTGAGGATAAACCCCCCCACGTGATTTATCCCCAGAAGACATAATCGTACCCAGCTTAAGGCGACAAAGTCGAAATACGCAAATATTTCAGAAATGCGTTTGATTTCCAATGACCCAACGCCCGAATTTGCGCAATATTTGTCAATTTTCCGGCAGCAGGTGAGAGGGAATGGGCGTTGGAGAACGATGCGTGTGTGCCGGCGCCAATTGTAGAAATGTTTGGATCTGAAATCGAGACAAACTGTCAGCTAATACATTGCTCAACAAAACACTAAAATCTACAAACTCCTCCTTCCAGATTTTTGTTTTAATTTTGTCCGGCACTCGCGCATGGTGTCTCGGACGTTGCCATAGGAGCAGCCAAATAGGTCGGTAGGAGCACCGCAAGCTGTTGTGTAACTGCAGCTGTTACAGACCAAACCAGTGTTGCGAGCAGATCACCCGGCAGAGAAGATGGACCTGCTGTTGGTGTTGACACGACAGGCGCTGCCGAGATTGTAGCGGCAGGAATGCTGGCTGTCCCACTAGACTCACCGCGGTTAGCACGTGAGCGTAAACCGTGTTGAGGTGCATTTGCTTGACGTTGTTCATTGGCCTGAGAACCAGTGGCAGTGGAAGAAGCAACACACCTTTGTCAGCGAATGAGAGGCATTCTAGAAAACAAAACTTGAAAAGGCAGTATAATTATACTCAACATACATGTAAGATTACCAATTTTGCAGAGTGACGTACATTAGTTTTGAAACTTGAAGGATAAAAACGCATAAATTAAAAATATATATATAAATTCATAAATCTATTAGAATTAAGTAGACCTAGTAATAACATCGGCAGGATCAGCATGGCAGATCGTAAAAGATCGCCGCATCACTGATCCATTATCACCAACAAAAACGTTACAGGCATAATGTTAAAATAAAAACCACAAAAGTGGCAGAAACCTAAGAAACCCTGGCGTAAGATAAAATACGCTGGGGAAAACAAGTCTGTAACATGTAATATGATCTAACCATATAAAAGAACCTAGTATATAATCATATATAACCCGATGTAGCTCCCCAGGAGAAATTCATTTGTAATAAACTTATATATACAACGTATGCTATAAAACTATAGCATGCTAAGAGATTGTAGAATGGCGCCCCTATAACTTTGATACAAGTGGTATTGACCGATTTTGTTGAAATGAACCCCATCTCGAAGAAACGGTGTTACCGATGACCGTGCAAAACCCCAATGAAACCAAGTAAAAACTTTCGGCATATGTTCTAACACAACGCTTAAGTATTGATTAACAATGACTCGTTTCTCGTTGAAAACTTGATTACGATTGCGCGGAGTTAGCAGGCAAACACACACAACTTTTACGGAATAGGTATTTTGCAACAAAGAAACCAATTCCTCAATTTCAGAACCCACCACTTCGGGTGGTAAAAAGGACAAATCATTTGTACCAATCTCCAAGATGGCGATCTCTGGGGAGAGGCGTGCTACAACCCCAATATCATGTTTCCGCACCTTACAAACCGGGCGACCACCAATACCATGCATATAAACTTGGGCTGTCCCATGTTGCTCTATTTTAGATATGGCGGCGCCAAGCTTATAGAATTAGGAAATTTACCTAAGCTTCTTAGCACCTTCTTACCAGTTCTAATTTCCTGGTTATTAAACTATTAGATAAAGTAGATTTCGTTCTGATAAACCACATTACATAAATTCCTTATTTTCTTCGCAAATATTCTGTTTTAGTTTTAATTTACATATAAAAAACAAAAAATGAATATTTTCGTAAAAATTATTAAAAATAATCAGGATTAACAAAAAATAACATTCTATGTTTTTGATACTTTTTCTTGCAAAATGCCTGTAAAATTCGAAAGTTAAAAAATAAGTTTGCAAACCACTACCATTGCTTATTTATCTCTGCACTGGTATTCTGTGGTACATTAGAGTTTGTTCCACAGAATGTTCAATTAAAAAAATATTTAAGTCTATGAAATCTAGCCCCAAAACCCCAAGGAAGAGAAAATAAATCGATAAACTATACTAAAAAATATTAAGAAGCCACATTATATATATTTGACAAACGATATGGAACATGTAAATTTTTGCAGTATTCTGTGGTACATACACCTGTACCTTTAACATTGTTACGATATGAACTTCCTGTTTAGTATTTCCGATATGCAAATAGGTTAGGTCATGCGATCAGACACACTTGGCTGAACGAGGACACGTATTTACATATTGTTGTTGTAATTTATTATAGATAGACTTTGTTGAGAGATATTATATATGAGACATTGAAAATAACAACTTCAAACATGGAGTCAGGAGTGAAAGTCGATTAAGATTAACCAACAACAGCAGTAACTAGAGAATAGAACCGGTTCGAAGCGAAATCTGTGTACGATCGACGAAAAAAAAAAGCAATATAAACATGCAAGATACAAGCAGTGAACAGCAAGCTGTAGCTCAAGCTACAACGTTAAATTTTACATCTACTTTCCCGGTACCTTCCCCGATGGTTTGCCAGGGAGATAAAGTAGCCAACTGGGAGTTTTCAAACAGCAGTGGGAAGATTACGAAGTCGCCACTGGCCTAGAAAAGCGAGACGCGAAAATTCGACTAGCCACGCTACAATCAGTAATGGGCAAAGAATGTATGCAGATATTTATGAACTTAAAACTAACAGTTGAGGAGAGAAAAGATATCGAGATATGCATCGGAGCACTGGAAGCACACTTCAAACCGAAACGAAATGTAGTATACGAGCGATATAAGTTCAACTTATGTTCTCAGAATGCAGAAGAGTCCGTAGACGACTATGTTAATCGCCTCAGAAAACTCGCCTCGTCGTGTCAGTTTGGGACACTGACAGATGAATTAATTCGAGACAGGCTCGTGCTGGGAATTACGGACAGATAGACTAAATTACGACTTCTCAAAGAAGATGGTCTCAACCTAAACAAGGCCGTGAATATGTGCCGCTCAAGCGAAATTGCGAACATACAATTGAAGTCAATGTCAACGACAAAAGAGACAGAAGAAGTAAATGTGGTACAATAAAAGGGAAACCGCTATAAGTATCCGTTATCCAAATTCCGATCGCCTAGCCCGCGAGTTGGTAGCGCTAGCAACAGAGATAACCATGGCCAAGGCTATAAGAATTTTAAACAAAAATGCTACCACTGTGGCAGAAAACAAGACCACAAACTTGAGAATTGTCCAGTGTTTGGACAATCATGCAATGCCTGTGGAAAACAAAACCATTTTGCAGCAGTGTGTCGGAGCACAGGAAACCCAAGAAATACAAGAGACGTGCGAGCCATGAAACATGAAGACATACCCGTCGATTCATCCGATTCAGAAGAATCGATTTTCACAATCGAAGATGTATCATCTGTACGATCTCAAGGGAAACAGTTATACGCGAATATGAAGTTCCAAGATAGTGAGACAGAGTTTCGAAAGGATCTAGAGTGCCAACTGGACACTGGAGCGACATGTAACGCCATAAGCTACTACGACTTGTCACGAATAACCCAGATCGGATACCCCAAACTACACAGCCAAACTTCGTTTGTTTGATGGTTCAATGATGAAACCTCTCGGTGTTGCTCATCTAAAAGTCGAAAGAAACCAAGTCACCGAAAACTTAGTGTTCCAAGTAATCGAGACCAAGAATCGGCCCCTGCTGTCGGCAGAAACGTGTGAGAAATTTGGGTTAATCAAACTCAATGTCGAGCCAGTCAACGTCGTCAAGGAAAGTTCACCACTTCTCAGACGTGAAGAAATCCTAAGCCAATATAAAGACGTATTTGAAGGTTTAGGACATATCGGAGACGCGAGTTTTTCGGTAGATCCAGAGAGCACGCCAGTGCAACACGCGCCACGACGTGTCCCCGTAGCACTGCACACAGAAGTTAAAGAGAAATTGACTGAGAGAAATTGACTGAATTAGAAAGAAAAGGTATCATTGTGAAAGAAACTGATCCAACGGACTGGATAAGTAGTATGGTGGTCGTGGCGAAGCCAAACAAGATCAGAATATGTCTAGATCCCAAAGATCTCAATAAACCGCTGAAAAGACCTAAATATCAGATGCCAACCCTCGAAGAGATGCTCCCAAAGTTAAGTAAAGCCAAGGTCTTCACCACTCTTGATGCGAAGGATGGGTTTTACCAGATAGCTCTAGACGAAGCAAGCAGCAAACAGACGACATTCTGGACCCTGTTTGGCCGTTACAGGTACCTGCGTATGCCATTTGGTGTCAATACTGCTCCAGAGGTGTTCGAATGCAAGCTACAAGAGAAACTCTCGGATCTACGTGGCGTGGAAGTCCTGAGAGATGACATGTTGGTGATGGGATACGGAGACACACAAGAAGAGGCGGAGAGAAATCATGACGAAAATCTCAAGGGATTACTCGATAGAGCACGAGAAGTTAACTTGAAGTTGAACAGCAAGAAAATGAACTTAAGGAGGACAGAGGTCAAGTTCATGGGGCACCTTATCAGCAGAGACGGTCTTAAACTGGATTCAGATAAAATAGCAGCGGTACAACATATGCCAAAGCCCACAGGGAAACAAGAAATGCTGAGCCTTCTTGGCTTTATCAACTATTTGGCCAAATTCTTACCTAAGTTAGCCGAAGTTGCACAGCCTCTCAGGGACCTGACGTTAAAGGATGCCAGATTTGTGTGGTCATCCCAACATGACAAAGCCTTTGTTGAAGTGAAGAACCTGGCGAGTAAACATCCTGTACTGAAGTACTACGACGTAAGTGAAGAAGTTACGATTCAGTGTGATGCAAGTGAGAAAGGGCTCGGAGCATCGCTTCTTCAGAATGGCCAACCGGTGGCATTTGCCTCGCAGACATTGACACAGATAAGAAAAACGATACACACAGATAGAGAAAGAGTGTCTAGCCATTGTTTTCGGCTGCCAGAAGTTCTCTCAATACATATTGAGAAGAGATAAAGTCACAATAGAGTCAGATCACAAACCTCTTCAATCCATCTTCAAGAAATCAGTATTCGAAGCACCCTGTCGGTTGCAGAGAATGATGCTGAGATTACAGAGGTACAATCTCGAAGTATTGTATAAACCAGGGCCGCAGATGTATATCGCAGATCATTTATCGAGAGCCTCGGTGAAAGATACCGGCACACCAGATGAGGACTTTCAGGTTTTCGCCGTGGAGCTCGAAGGTATAGGTCCCCTGAATACTATCAAGATCAGCAGCGAGAGACTGGGCCAGCTACAGAAAGCAACTGAACAGGACCCGGTCATGCAAACCCTCAAGGCAACCATACTGATGGGATGGCCAACGGAGAGAGAAGAAGTACCAATACATATCAGGGAGTTCTGGACATATCGTGAAGAGCTGACGCTGCATAATGGAGTTTTGTTCAAAAGCCAACTTATCATAATTCCCAAGGCTATGCGCGCAGAAATCACTTCAAGGATCCATTCAAGTCATCTTGGTATCGAAGCTTGCCTGCGCAAGGCAAGAGATGCAGTATTTTGGCCTTCTATGAACAGTGAAATCAAAGAAGCGGTAACTAGATGCTCAGTATGCGCAGAATTCCAGGTAAAACAACAGAATCAGCCTATGCAGTCACATGAAGTTCCTGATCGGCCATGGAGTAGAGTGTCAACAGATCTATTCACCCTTGGAAACACGGAGTATGTGGTCCTCGTAGATAGTTATTCAGATTTCCTCGAAGTTGGTAAGCTCAAAGGAACTACATTGTCAGCCATTATAGAATTTCTTAAGGAACAGTTCAGTCGACATGGCATCCCAGACGTTCTGGTGTCAGATAATGGTCCCCAGTACACCAGCCGAAAGTTCACAGATTTCACCACAGAATGGGAAATTAAACATGTCACATCCTCACCTTACCATGCCAGATCCAACAGAAAATCGGAGTCGGGGTGAAAATAGCCAAGAACCTCTTCAAAAAAGCACACAAGGATGC
This sequence comes from Trachythela sp. YZ-2020, assembly GCA_016169945.1. NCBI lineage: Eukaryota > Metazoa > Cnidaria > Anthozoa > Malacalcyonacea > Clavulariidae > Trachythela > Trachythela sp. YZ-2020. The sequence goes on from JADLSH010000333.1 coordinate 1,060,486, forward strand.
AAAATACCCATGGTTAACCCTGCTGGACTACAGAAACACTCCAACTGAGGGAGTCCAGAACAAGAACCCTCCTGCCAGTGGCAACCAGCCTTTTGTATCCCGAAGTAAGTGAAGGTATCAAAGAAAGACTGCAAAGAAAAAGACAAAAAGCAAAGAGCAACTTCGACAGAAACGGAAAGTTGCTGCCAGACCTAGACGTTGGTCAAGAAGTCAGAGTTTGGGGTCAGAGAGAAAAAACCTGGGAGTTGGGGAAGTGCCTTGAAAAGTTATCTGATAGATCGTACATGGTACAAACGAATGGAGAAAAAGTACGCAGAAACAGAGAAGAGATCAGGCCACGTTTAGATGTAGAGGAAAGGAACAGTGTAAATAATCCAGAAACAGAAGTGAGCCGGGACGCTGAAAGTGGTCAACAGGAGGCAATGGTACCAGTAGAGCCCGAAGTTAATGAGTCGCAGAGAAGAAGTTCCAGATTAATAACGGCTACACCAGAAGGTAGCGTACACCCAAGGACAATCAGAGCACCAGCTAGATATAAAGATTATGTCTGAAGATTGTATCAAACTTGACACACTATAGTTATTTATTAGTTACGTAGAATATTTTAAGTTAGCTATTAAATATTTTCATAATAGGGATTGACACTACAGTTATTTAAAGAAAGGGAGATGTTACGATATGAACTTCCTGTTTAGTATTTCCGATATGCAAATAGGTTAGGTCATGCGATCAGACACACTTGGCTGAACGAGGACACGTATTTACATATTGTTGTTGTAATTTATTATAGATAGACTTTGTTGAGAGATATTATATATGAGACATTGAAAATAACAACTTCAAACAAATATTATGCACAAATACATGACTCATCCCCAGTCAAACCATAATTATGTCATGATCTATACATTTTCACCATTGCTGATATAAATGAGGTTGCTCATGTGTTGTTTCTATATCATATAAATGAGGTCGTTCATGTGTTGTTTTTCTATATCATTTTGTGAAGTTTTCCAAAGTGTTTGTGATCATCGTGTACTGCTAAATTTCCAACAATAAAATATGAGTGCGGTTGAGTTGTGTAAACCCTAAAATCTTTCACAAATATGATCAGTCATAACGTGTTTATATAACTGAGAAAAAAGACCCCATGTGCATGCATTCAATATACTACCCAGAATTATGTCTATAAACTACACTACCATAAAGTATCCACATTTGTCTGGCAAAATAAGCATTTGTACAATTCAAATGATCTCTTACTTTTCTGATCCACACCAATGTGTAGCTAGACCAACATATCGTGATACTCTGACATGTAAATGGTGACAAGAAACATTGTCAAACTTTTCAAAACGCGACTCTATTATTATTAGTTCGAAATTACATAATGTTTACGGACTAGTCAACTTCCAATGAAATTACACAACAAATATTCGAAACTTGCCCGCTAACTTCAAAACTAGGTTGCAAAATACGTTCCGAAACAAGGCCGTCCTTTAGATCAAAATATTCGAGAGAAAATTGTAAACCTTTGGATATCACAGGAAAGTATAGCTGCAAAAGCAAACGTTTTGACATACCATATAAACCGATTTCAAATATAACCGATTTATTTGTCTGTACTGGATTCACAAAAGCAAAACAAGGAGGAAATCACATGAGAACTTGCCGCACTGACGATATGATTGAATATGTAGAATATTTGAAGTGTGTAAAACCTTCCATGAATTGATGCTCACTTTGCGTTTCGAAATTCTGTAGAAAGTTCAATTGAACCTCTAACGCTTCAATTTTATCCCGGGTTTTCTTAATTGCAGCCTTAACTTGGTTTGTCTCACCAGTATACTCTGGATGTTTGTCTTTTTGACCACAGTATGTGTACCCGGTACATTTATCCATGTTGCAAGGATTTGTAGTAGAATTGCGGTATCGACGATGATGGCAGCGGCCGCATATTAGTCTTGAATTGCCAATTGCAGGTGGTTCTTTCACGAAAATATTTCTAATTCACCTAACTCTGCTCTAATGCTGTTGATTTCATCCATTAAACTTTCCTTTTCAAAATTAAGAGCCCTCAATCTATTGAAATGAACTCTTCTCAAACGCTATATATTTGACAACACAAGTACAAAACCACATGTATATTATCATATTTCATAAATAACACATATCTTACCTCGATTGACTGACTCTGTTCAGTACCTCTGCAAGAACAAGAGTGCTAGCTTGAATTAGAAAACCTCACTTGCAGAACAATCTCGTACAAAACTCACTGGCATATACATGTATATTTTAATACAAGAGTAAAGAGAAGAAGTTAACATCAACAGCTGCAACCATCTGTCGTATGATAGGATCTTATTAATGGCACTCAGGGGCGGATCCAGCCGTTTGGCTGACCGTGGAACTAGACAGCACTCGTACTAGTAAACGTAGGGGGGTTAGGGGGTATCCTACCCTGGAATATTTTGAAATCTAGGACCTCGGAAATGTGATTTCGTGCGTTCTGAGCGAACTTTCATACTGCAATTGGTACATGGAAATCGTAAAAACATTTGCTGAATTTTTAGAAAGATGCGTAAAAATTGTGAACTACAGGGTGTCATCCTTGATGTCTACCATTCATTTGAAAGCTTATAACCATCCAGCTTTCCAACGTGGGTTACGTTATAAATTTGAATGATTGGTTCACGAAAAATATTATTTTAAGAGATTGAGATTGGAGAAGTAAAAATTCGAGATGCAATCATGAAGCTTCCTCAAATTAAAAGCGAACTGATTTCGTAAAAAACCCCCGAAAATATCGAAGCTTTTTGCAGATACGGTTCCATTTCAAACTTTTGGCCTCCTGTCATACAGTGTAACAAAGGCAGTGTACAGTGTGTTCTGCTAGTAGCCTTTATGTTACAACCATCACACTACTACTAGAAAGTCCCAGCTATCATAGCCATCACCAAATGCAGGATCATGCAGATACGTACAGAGGCAGGAAAGGCATGTACTATATTTCAATTGAATAAACATATATGGAAAGCATCGTACTCTTGGTGATTGACGAGCTGAATGCATGTCAATTTCCTTAGCATGTCACAAAAATGTTCCTTGCCACAAAGTAATTTCGAAAAGACTCTGCATGTAGAGGCAATCTTAACCACCTACTAGATCTAAATAACCACAATATGAGTGACCGAGATTATGGAAATAAGATAAAGTCATAAGATAAGAAATTTTTGCATAATTATACTATGCATTGTGGACCCACTTAGTGGATTGCATATTTGAATAACACAATACTATAATAGACAAAACTAAGAAGTGTAATTATGCTGTACTGTTTATGAACTAGGGATCCAAGGATTGTGCAAAGTTTCAAAGAGCCATAAGTTTTGAGGAAAATGGGGGGAAATTCAGTAAGGAAAACGAAATATTAATATGGAAGCACTGAAGTACTCTGCGGCGAAGACATATTTTTATTGAATTTTGGATCCTGTAACACCATAATTTACAAGTAAATGCAAGCGGTCAGTATAATCTGCAGACTGCAGACCGGGTGTAAAGTGCAGAATGAGTATAAAATGCAGACCGAATACGCAGACTAGGTATAAAATGCAGACTTTGCCATAAAACTTACCAGCACTTTAACAAAATGTAAGGCATAGTAGCATACAAGGCATAGTAACATAGAAGTTCGCCAAATCGCCATTTAATAACTTGGTTCAGGTTTATGTTAAGAACACCTTAACACAAACCCCTATCAAAGCGGTTCAAATTTTGAATTTTATTCGAAATTCTGAATTTATTTATTATATTGTTCCGAGCTCTGTTCTAAATTGTCTGTTATTTACAAACATAAAAACTGGTCTATATTTGATTCACACTTCAAAACATTTAATTAACCTGGATAGACCACAATGCATCACGTTAAACGTCACATGAAAAGGTCATCTGACGATAATCATACTGTGTTACGAATATACTCAATAAATAGTACTTTTGTTTAGGATTTAGTGTTGTGTTTGGATAAATTACTCATTTTTAACAAAATTGCTGGTTGTAATGCCCACCAACTGCATTGAAAGTTGAAAGTGCAATGCCCCCCTCCCCCTCTAGTGTTGTTTATGGTATGCTCAGAGGCCCCCAGACGCCAGAAACACCAGGGCAATCGATCCATTATATATCTGCAAAATAACTACTTTCCCAAAAACATGTTTATAGACAAAGCGAGTACTGAATACATTCATGTTCAGTTGGCGGAAGTGTTGTTTATAGTAAATATCCTTAATTTATTTACTGTTGTCATGCTGGTAAGTTTTATGGCAAAGTCTGCATTTTATACCTAGTCTGTGTATTCGGTCTGCATTTTATACTCATTCTGCACTTTACACCCGGTCTGCAGTCTGCAGATTATACTGATCGATTTTGAATGTGTGTTTTCCAGTTCAGGTAACAATCAATATATATACCTAAATACTTAATATAGTTCTCCCGTTCTATAGCAATTTGATTAAACAATAATTTAGGGCTATAATTGACTCTCTTTTGGGGACTGTGGAATATAACAAAATTTGTCTTGTCAATGTTTAAACACAATCTATTTGCAGATAGCCAGGTATATACCTTTAATAGATAAATGACTATTTACTAACTTTTCTAATTCAGTTAAGTCTTTATGTGTACAAAATAAATTAGAGCCATCTGCAAATGCATGAAAATCAAATAAGTCAGAACAGTTCCTGAAATCATTAATATACAGAAGAAATAGTAATGGCCCTAATACACTACCCTCAGGTACTCCACAGGAGACAATCTCCTCATCTGAATGTATATCTCCAATTGCGACAAAATGTTTTCTATTGAACAAATATGATTTAAACCAATCGTTTACCATGAACACCATACCATTCCAATTTTTGTACTAAAATATCATGATTTACAGTATCAAAAGCTTTGCTTAAATCTAAGAAAATTCCACAGGAATAACACTTATTCTCAATTGCTTGCTGGATTTTATCTGTGATAAGTGTTACTGCTTGTATTGTAGAGTGACCTGATCTAAATCGAAAAGGGTTTTCTTCTCAACATATTTTATCAATCTTCTGTACATGAACGTCTCCATTATTCTATTAAATATGGACAGTAATGAAATAGTCTCAGACCCATTCTTAAATACAGGAACTATCTGAGCCATTTTAAATTTATCCGGTACAGTCCCAGTAGAAAACGAACAATTGTATAAAATCATTAACGGTCTGGACAAGCAACTACAGGGTTTTTAACAAATTTGTTGAAATACTAGTTTTCGAAATATTTAATCTATTAATTTATAATTCAATTTCATCTGAGGTTACAATTTCATCGCAGTGAGAAAAAATAATATTACATAAATATCACTATAACATATACATTATTATTAGATGAATTAGAAATATGATTATAGAAAAATTCAGTTAACAAATTTAGTTAACAAAAATTGAGTTAGTTAGCAGACAACTTCCTTTCTGAGACTATGAGCAGTATTGCATTAACAACAAATAGTTGTCTAGTATCGTCTATATTAAAATTATTCTTTAAGGTGGCTCCCTACAGTAATGCATGAGATGATCGTGAGACAAGAGTCAAAAACGTGTGGCAAGTACGTGGACTTTTCCACACAAAACACCCTTCTGAAAGATTTTTAATGAAAAAACTTTGAATAATCCTTAGTTTTATGTGACAAAGCATTAGTAACACAGACGAGTGATTTTAACTATAATACAAATATTGCTTGGATAACAAAATCTTGACAGTTAATTTTTCAAAAACATTTTAGGTATAATGTTCACTAATAAGAGTTTGTTAAACATAATAATAATAATAATTTATTATTTATATTGCGCAAATTTCATTTGTATATGATCAAATGCACGTTGAAACCTAGATAAATTAAATTACAATAGTAAAATATATAGCTAAAATGTTAAAAGTATATCATTTTAATTACTAATAAAAAGCTAATCTAAACATGTATAAAAACTGTTAAAAGGTTATAAAAGTCGTTTAGTGATACTTGCATGTTTTTACAATTCAAATTAAACAGTAAAAATATCACAGTTCTATAGCAAAATGCTGACTTGTTCATCTTTAGCAAAATTAAAAGCTGGGCAAAAATATGTCCTGCTATATGGCTGTTGAAGCTTGTGAACTGAGTAAATGGCAGGATTCAATTGGACTTAAATCGATCTAACCTTTAGCAGTATTTCTTGGTTGTCCATGGCTCTCAAATATATTGAATAAATGTCAAAATCAAAAGATAAAAACAACATTTGCCACTCGTTTTTTTGCACGATGAAAGCACATCTTGCACCCGCAAAAAACTATCATTCACTAGTCAGCGACGATTTTATATAAGGGAAATTTTGCGAAGCTGTTGACCCAATTATTTTTACCTTTATATGCTTTTTACTCTTTAGTTTCATCTGTATAAAAAGCTGCTGCAAAATTATCAAGATTTTGGTGGCATCTCACTCGATTGAATAATAATTGAAAGGTTTTGTAGATGGAAAATTATTGAGTGAAAATTATATACATTTATTAGACCTAACCAGGAACAGCCACGACTATAGGTCCCTGGCAGGAATCGAATCTGCAGCCCTGCGATTCCGGTGCAGAACTCTAACCAACTGAGCTACAGAGTCCAGTTGTCCAGTTGTCAAGCTAATGTACACCTGCCAAACTCTAATGAATTTATGGGAGACTCACGATTATGACACAGTTCTCCCAATTTTAGATACAATATAGGTATCTCTCACACTCAATAGCGATTACGTACCCTGTACTTTGGAGGAGAATAGCATGACTGTTATTAGGTGGGAAACAGGACTTAATGGAGAGAACTTTAGGAGTTATTATATTGATATTTAATAATTTGAAGGTGTCGAGTTTGTATTAAAAAAAATATATAAACACCTGTCTGGAGGACATTATTCAATAACTTTCATAATGTTGCAAAATGTTTTATATGTGCTAAAAGGAAGTAGCGCAGTGCACAAATGAAGTCAGAACTTGTGATTGTCTGTATTGCCATTAATTCAATTGCTTTCAAACAACAGAAAATCCAACATTGGCTGTTTTGGTCTGAAACTGCAATCAGTAATTCGGTATGTGTTACAAAAAGCAGAATAGCAGTACATCTACTGTAATACATAACATTGGGTCAATGCAAATATGCAATGGTCTTTTTTAGATCAGATCTCTTGAACCCTTTACTCCAAATTTTCTGGGAGCACCCCATTGTGAAATAACATCACCTGACATTAAACAAACCATGGTAAAGTACCATAAAGACAGTTAACAATGTATTTGTGAACGTACAGTGCAGGTTAAATATGGTGATTAAATAACAGGATACAGTATATGTTATGACCATGATAAATTGTTTGTATTTTTCAGATAGTGAGAATGCGGACTTTCTTCCATCTGTTCAAGATATCTTTCCTTTGCATGTTGACTTTACTCCAAAAGAACCACACAAAATCATGGATGATTTTCGGAAATCTGTGATTTATGATGATTCTCTCTCAAGTGTTTAGAATTTCCCGGATGGATGGAGTTGCGGAGATGCAATCAAACATACTCTCTCACTACAAGAATCCAAGTACAAGATTCAAAGCCCCACTGAAAATCAGGTTTGAAGGCGAAGATGGGGTTGGTGTTAGTCCCATCAGATAATTTTTTTAGGCTTTGTCAGTCATAGAGGAAGGTTTTGGAAATCCAAGAGTGTTAATGTTTGAAGGAGAAAGTGATCACAAAGTGCCGGTTCACAATCCACAAATGAGACACTGGTGCATACAAAGCTGTTGGAAAGATTATTGGGTATTCCATACCACTTGGAGGTCCAGGCTTGTATGGTTTACCTCCAGCTGTTAAACATTATTTTAGCACCAAAGCTAAAATATTTTATTCCCACCACCTTTGCAAGTGGAGGACCTACCATACTACGACCTGTGTGAGTGCATTGACGAGGTTAGGTTTGTATATTGGGTGACGGCTTATTAGTAATATTATGGTAACAGCCTAGTGAAGCTGCCGTCACAGTGAAATTGATGATGCCAGATACATATCTGTTGGTTCTTTTTCATTTTGGCTTGCTAAAACGGATTCTGAAATACCAGAGGATTTGCACAGCAAGCTGTTGCCATATCTTTTGGATCTGGTATGGTGGTATCACTCCTCATAGATTGTAACAGAGAGCTACTAACTCAAGGACTATGATGTATTTTGTCACAGACAAAAGGGTACTTGAACTGAATGATCTCATTAAAGGAACACTATGAAATAAAAATTGTAACAAATTGAATAAATCTGAAAGTGAGAATCTACCATACTGCTCAGTAGCGAGCAGCAGTGGCGTAGCTAGCGGTCCCGCTGTCCCGCCGGGTGGGACTACAAATTTCCAAGAAAAATGAGGAAATGTTTTATAGTGAAACCAAAATCACAACTTGCTTATTCTGAAAATTAAATATTAATTATGATCATTTTTCAGTGCTTTCATTTGTTATTTATTTAAATTTTATGCAATGTTGCTGTCTGCTCTTTGACCTCTTTGTTGCCTAGCAACTGGAACCCAGAATTAGCTAATTCTCACACAATTTATTGCTTATTCATGCAATTTGTGTAATCGCATGTCTTGTGTTCCACTGATTTTCATATGGCAGAATATGCAATACTATTTTATACAAGAAATTCTGGTTGGATAATGAACGGCTTTTTTAATGCCGAAGTCCCACTATTTTATAAAGGCGGAGGTTGTTGATATTCAGCCTTTCTCATGAAGCTTTCTGCGTGAGTATTCACAGGTCATCGTATTATTCATATCATATGGCTGGTCTAGTCGTCGAAGTAAGACGTGTCTAAAAACGCTCCGGTAAACCTATTGACATAACTTAAATTGTTCTGTTGGCCTTGTCTTTTGTTTTGTCTGGGAACTTCACCAACGTGGACAAAGACTAGCTACATCGACACAAGAAGTTTATGGCAAGAAACATGTCAAAGTCGCACTTAGCTGCTTTTAAAATGTGGAAAACGTATGGAGTGAATGTGCGAGTGGATTCTCTTCTTTCACAAGCAAGAGATGAAATTCAGCATCACAACAAAGAGGAAATGTGAAATTTTAAAACAGTTACTGAAGCAGTATTGTATTTGTCTAAGCAGGAGTTGGCATTCAGAGGTCATGACGAATCAGAAGACAGCTTGAGTAAAGGTTATTATAGAGAGTTGCTTGAGTCTTTTGCCAAGTTTGATTCTGTATTTGAACGAAGATTACATGGTAGATTGGCTGAAAGGGGTGGGGGTGGACGTTTTACTGGGGTCTCTCCAATGATTTGATTAATTGTCTTGATTCTGTTATTGATGATGAAATTTTGAAGGAGATAGATGATTGTACTTTTATAAGTGTGCAGGTTGATGAGGCATCTGATGTTTCCACCAAAGAGCAGGTAAGTATGATTGTCCAAATAGATAAAGATAGTGAAATTGTTGAACGACAATTAGGACTTGTGGATGTCAGTATGAATAGGAATGCTGCTGAAATATCTCAAGTTGTCAAAGATAAACTTGGTCAGTATCCTAACATCAAGGAGAAACTAATTATGCAAACGTATGATGGTGCTTCTGTCAAGTCTGGCCACATTAATGGTGGTCAAACTTTGGTTCATCAAGAGTATCCTTTTGCTCATTTTGTCCATTGTGTAGCTCACAGATTAAATCTTGTTTTGTGCCAGTCTGCCTCATCTGTTGCTCCTGGCAAAAATTGTCTTTATTAATACAAGTGCCTTTAGTACTTTTACAAGTAATGCTCCTAGAAGAAAGGCATTTCTGACATCCCATAATCTTGAGTTTCCCAACCCTGGTGATACTAGGTGGTACTATCGAGCCCATGTCATTAATGTTTTATATAAAAATTATGAGAAACTTTGAGGTTTTTGATGAAGTAACTGAGCAACCTGCTAGTTGGGATGATGAATCATTGAATAAGTTTAGTGGCTTACTGCACTATCTTAATAGTTTCCTTTTCTGGTTTTTGGTATGTGTTTTTTACAAGATTTTAGAGCAGTCTTCCATTTTGTATTCAGTGCTTCAAAATACAGGTACAGACTTTAGCTATGGCATAAGCAGGATTTAACGTTTTAAGAACTTTGTTTCTTCTCTTCGTACTGATGAAGATTTTGCTAAATTTTACCAAGAAGCAGTAGACAAAGTAGGCCAACCTGTAAGCACAACTACAAACAACTTTATTTTGAGATAATTGATTCCATTGTTGGAATGTTAAGTGAGAGATTCCAAGATATGAAACAATTTGAGTTTTTAAGTTTTGAGTTTTCAACGTGGGATGGGGTTGCACCTCCTGAGAAATTCAACGTTCTCAAAGAAATGTATGGAACCCTTTTTGATCTCCCAATACTTCAGAGCCAACTTACTTTTATTTACAATGACAAGGATTTCCACAAAGAGTCTAGTACTGAAGTACTAAAATATATATTTCAATTTAACCTTCAGTCTAGTTTACCAGAGGCTGAAAAGTTATTGAAACTGAACGGGGTCTTGGCTTTGTCGAGTGCTTCGGTTGAACGATCATTCTCTTGTTTTAAATGGGTGAAAGGATATTTAACTATGTCCCTTAATAATGTTAAAATATGTCACAGATTTTCTCTGGCAAATTTGATTTAGGACTTGTCGAGGACAGTCCATGAACCTAAACTAAGCTAATCTATCCACTACCTTCTGTCATATCCAACAGAGTGCCAGGTGTTGAAACAATTCAAACCTGGCTGGATATGCAAAAACTTCCCACACTGCGGAGCAGCACAGTAAGTTATAACCTTCTGACCTCTACCTTCCTTATAATACACAACACAATTATGCCTAGTGCCATCATCTGATGCTACCGGCATATGAACAGTCTCAAATAGGCTTGGGTAAATTATGGCTTGGGCATAATTTTCGAGCATAATAGGGCTCCAGGAGCATAATAGGCACTTATGAGCATAGTCGGCATAATAGGCCGTTTTCGAGCAAAGATTTCAAAAATAATAAAATAATGCTTTGGCTTTTGGGATAGAGTCCTAAAGAAATAAAAAAATGAAATGAGACTGAAGAGAGGGAGTTCGGCTAGTGCCCATGGCCACTGCCCAGATGCCCCAGGCCCAGAGTTCACTGGTTCGGGTTAGACCGCCAGGATCCTGGGCACTAGTAAAACAAAGATGGCGGAAAATGAATGCCACGAGAGGATGATGACGAGGACAATAATTTACATAATGAAAGGCTTGAAACAGTTGAAAGCATAGTTATAGATGGTGAGGAATCTGAAGTTAAGGCAAGAAGTAGAAGGAAATAATTTAGTTGTAAATGCTTTGACTGTATTGAGAGCTCCCAGAAAGTCCGATTTGGCTCGTAAACGTAAAGTCAAAGTCAATCAACAAAAACAACGCACTCCCAATGTTCATGCTAAGACTTCAACTGCTCCAAATGTTTCTGCAGCATCAAGAATTCAAGAATTCCCACATGAACATTTAAAGGACTCTGCGATTGATAAGGGAACCATTTTCTGCGAGGCATGTCGTGCAGAAATAACAGTTAAGAGATCAACTGTCTTAAACCATATAAAAGCTCAAAAACATCAGGCAGGAAAAGAGAGATTAAGTCAAAATAAACAACGCGAGAAATATCTTGCGGAAATGTTACAAGCGTATGATGATAAAAACCATCCAGTTGGAGAAACATTGAATATGAATACCAGGGTATTTCGTGTTAAAGTTTTAACTGCTTTCCTAAAGGGAGGAATAGCAATTAATAAGATTCATTGCTTCAAAAGTATTTTAGAAGAGTCAGCCTATAAACTGACAGATCGAAGTAATATGGCACAGCTTATTCCTGTGGTTCGCCAGGAAGAGATCAGAAACACTCGGGAAGAACTGACAGGAAGAGAGATTTCGATTGTGTTTGATGGGACCACCAGGCTAGGAGAAGCATTAGTTCTTATTGTTAGATTCCTTGACAGTGAGTGGAAAGTCCAACAAAGGCTTGTGCGATTTCTTTTGCTTGCAAAATCATTGTCAGGAGAGGAAGTTGCAATGGAAATCATCAGTGTTCTTGCCAGAGAATATGGTGTTGCTACAGAGCTACCAGTTGCCACTATGCGCGACAGGGCCAGTGTTAACAATGTAGCAGTGAGAACTATTAAGGTGATTTTTCCCAATATTCTTGATATTGGTTGCTTTTCTCACACCCTTGATCATGTGGGAGAGAAGTTCAATACTCCTGTTCTGGACAAATTCATGAAGCATTGAATCTCATTATTTGCTCACTCACCACAAGCCAAACTTCTGTGGAAAGATCGCACTGGAAAAAGTCCGAAGACGTACTCGCCAACAAGATGGTGGAGCAAATGGGAATGCATCAAAGAGAGTTATCCCTTACCTATCCCATGTCACAGCTTTCCTGGCAGACCTGACTGCAAATAGGAATATTGCTCCAGCCACAACAAGGAAGCTACTGGACATTATCGCAAACTCTGAAGCCAAGCTGAAGATAGAGATAGCAGCAACTGTTGACGCAGGTGAACCATTTGTGAAGAAGACATACAGCCTCGAAGGAGATGGTCCTTTAGTTGTTACTGCTTATGATAGTATAATCGAACTTGAAAACTGTGTGAGATTGATGCACATGCCAAATGTAATACGTATTTCATCTGAGTTAGCCGCCATGGTCGATCCAGATCAACCAGATCTAGATGAACAACAGCACTTACAGCAGTGGCAAGACTATGCTTGTCAGTGTGTTCAGCCAGGATTTAATTATTTTCTTGACACCTTTGCAAGTGCAGATAATCTGTCACATCCAATGTGTTGCTTCAAGGCAGCTCGCTTAGTAGACCCTAGAAAGGTGAATGACTTGATGCCTACAGTTGCTGACATCAAAGAACTTGGAAACTTTCCATTTATAAAAAACAGTGATCTGGATGAACTAATTCTGGAGCTACCTGCATACATGGCTGCATCAAATGAATCGACAACGATAGTATTGATATCCTTGACTGGTGGAAAAGACACAAGAAACTTTTGCCCAGCTGGTCAAGGGAAGCACGAAAGCTTTTTCTCTGCCAGCCTTCGTCTGCTGCAGCAGAGGGCATCCTTTAATGACTAGCAAGAGTTGGCACTGGAAGATTACATTGAAGCATCCCTGATGTTGCAGTATAATGGCTGTTGATTAGGTTTGACGCTTTGGACCTGGGTTTCTTGGAGTTATTTTTGCATGTTTGACATTGTTTGTCTTGTTTGAACATTTTAAAGCTAAAATGTACGACTTTTTGAGTTTTTGTACCTATTAAAGAGCAGTTTCACGAGCATAATATGTTGTTTTAACGAGCACTGCCTTCGGGCATAATGGCCGTATTTTCGAGCATAATTTACCCAAGACTAGTCTCAAACTGACTTTCACCAGGAGCACTTTTCTCATATGCTGGTGGGTCATCACATGCTGGCAAACTACAAATCTGCCTAACTAACTCCTCCCTAAAGTCTACTACAGAATATTGGTCCGAGCATTGCAAATCTTCGATATCTGCATTCTTGGCTCGATAACTCTGAAAAAGAAGAAAACTGTTAACTACTGCAATATCTACTAGGTGAAAGAACAAAGTCTTCCACCACCTATAACATTTCTTACTTACATTATGGGATGCGAGGAGTTGATCAGACCTATCCACGCCATTCATTAACTGGTTATACTCGTGGATAGCAAGGGGCTGAGGAACAATAACTCTCTCAAACTTTCCATCCTTCACTCTCCTCTTACAACTTACCTGAGCATTTGCAGAATGAAGCGTTGAAAGGACTGAAACAGGTTTATTATCAATCCATTGCAATGAGAAAAACTGCGAATGCCTTACCCACGCACATCACCTCGCTTAGCCGTCTTTACCCATGCTTTCACATTATTCAAACACTTGGGGAATTCTTTTCTATTAATTTTTACGGTACCGACAGAGGGTTTTTTTCTCATGTTGAGATCATGCACTAGCTGAGGGGAAGTATAAAAATTATCTAGATACAACTGATACCTAGATACTAGAGATTTCAACCCAGAAAATTTGAGAACTCTTGGACTAAAATTAAACTTGGTAAATTGGGACTTGGTTTTTAATCTGCATGATGTTGACGTACAAGTGTTGGGTTTTAACAATATAATTACGAATCTACTTGATACTTACACTCCGTTGAGATCAGTGCGCATGCACCCGAATGATAAAGAATGGATGACTCCATATATCAAAAAGCAAATACAAGCTAAACAAAAAGCATATGTGAAGAATGATATGGCGAAGTACCAAAAGCTACACACCAAAGTAGTTGATTTGATTGCTAAAGCCAAACATAAATTTTATAAAGATAAAGCACAGAAACCCCGCTACACAAATTCGAGTAAATGGTATAAGAGTATTTATGCCCTGCTGGTGCCAGGGAACATAAAGCAACTCCCACGGCGCCAAATAAAACTGAATTCATAAGAGTGGCCAACGAGCTTCTTGAGGTTTTTACTGCCCCTTGGGAGAATCGTGAGTCAAATTCATTGTTAGTAAGTGATTTAGCAGATGATCTGGAGGATCACCCACCACCTACTCCGAATATTGGACAGGTAAAAGCTGCGTTAAAACACCTTAATACAAAAAAAGCTACTGGGTCAGATGGTGTGCCGGCGTGGCTCTTACATCGTTTCTGTGAAGAACTGGCACCTGTAATCCATGATATTATCTGTGCCAGTATTCTACAATGCAAGTATACGACAGAATACAAACACGCCTTAATAAGTCCAGTCCCGAAAGTGAAAAACCCCGAAGATGTGAAGAATGATTTTAGACAAATATCTGTGTTACCACAAATCGCGAAAGTGCTAGAGAAAATTCAACTCGGTCTTAACAAGGTAGATTTAAAGATAAATAATACGCAATATGCCTTTACCCAAGGTAAATCAATGGTCACAGTTTTTGCCAATTTCACCCAATATCTTTACGACGCCGCCGATTCTAATACATTAAATGACGGAGTTCACGTTGTTTTTGTGGATTTACGCAAAGCATTCGATCTCGCTGACCATGCTATATTACTGGCTAAACTTGCTGCTATGGGGGTTCGTAAAAGTTTTTGGTTGTGGATACGAAGTTACCTTACAAATAGAACTCTGCAAGTGAAGCTTCCTGGAGTACTATCTACAACAAGCCATATTCCTGCTGGGGTGCCCCAAGGCGGCGTAGTTTCTCCAACATTGTTTAACGTGTATGTAAATGACATAGAAGACTATGCTGATCAGAATGTAATTCCTGAAACGTGTAAGTACGCTGATGATTGTACACGTTATCAGTCGGTTCCTACAGGGTCTAGTATGTTATCCAGAGTGCTATAAATGCGATGGAAATCTGGGCACAGAGGAATAAAATGGAAATTAATGGGGGAAAAACTAAGGATATGTGGATAACTTCCAATTCCACCCCTGCTGTGTGTGGGTGATACTGAAATAGAAAGGATAAATTATTTTAAACTCCTGGGTACCTATATGCAGAACGATCTAAAATGGAATACCCATGTATCAAGTATTATTGGCAAGGCAAGCAAGAGGATTTACCAATTAAGAACGTGTAGAAAGGCTAACCTGCCGTCCGAGATTGGTCTCTGCATCTATACAACAAATATCCGACCTTTGCTTGAATATGCAAGTCCAATTTGGGGTGGATTACCTCGGTATCTTTAAGATGAACTCCAACGAGTACAGGATCGTTGTATGAGCGTAATTGGTCTTCCTAAACACACCTTGGAATCACTTGCACAGAGACGTGATAAGCAAACTCAGAAAGAATTTATGATAATTCAGGATAATGGTGACCTCAACCAACTTATTACTGATAATATACTGGTTCATAATCACAATCTTAGATCGAAAATAAATTGCAGGAATTTTAGAATTCCTCTGTCACAAACTGAGAGGCACAAACAGTCTTTTATACCGAGAGCCATTCGACTTTTGCATAAGAAATAGGCGATGTTCTAATTGTAAATAATTTTTTAAAATTTAATCTTACATATTTAATATTTATATATGGAAACGATTGTAATTCTTATTGTACATAAGCTTAATTCATATATTGTAATACCATTGTACTTTTTCACCAAGGATGGTAAATAAAGACTATTATTATCTATTATTATACCCCTGATCCATGTAAGATTCCATCAACTCCATAACAACATCATAACCGGTACCATGCTCAGACGTATTTCTTGCCGCGTCCTTACCTATGTAAATATTAAAATCAACAGTATAGCCATTAGCACTGTCAGCTAAAACCCAGAGTTTCAATCCAAACTTAGCAGGCTTATCTTTCATGAACTGCCTGATACCTTACCTATGGTTCGACCTTTACCATCCACTCATCCACAGCCAATTTCTGATCAGGTTGATACAAAAGTCTGCATCTTTTTTTGAAAGATGCAACAAACTCGTCAACCTTACACAACTTATTGCCAGGAGTCTCAGCAGAAGGGTCAACGACATGCAAAAAGGCTTTGTGCTCCAAAACGTTGAGGTATCCCCACCTACCTTTACCAACCCAAAATAAATAATAAGGGCCAAAAACCTCTCAACTTCCTCAGCAGTGGTGGCTTCCAAATACCCATCCCTTTTACAATAATTATTATAACCCCCCTTAGTTCCTACTTTTATATACGCGTAGAAATTAGTGTGGTTGGCAATGGCGCGCAAGATTTCACAAGACATAGAGACGAAAAAACTTGAGCTCTGTCGTCATGGCCTCCCTCAGATTGGGTCTCTCAAAATAAACCCCGGGTGGCTGGGCTGGAGTAAAGGCAGGAGGTTCTGGGACAGGATCTGGAGTGGCAAAGCCAAAGTTCACAGTCAGAAATTCTTCCTCCTGAGCACCAGCTCTACCACCAGATGTACCACCACAGATACTGCCCCTTCCCCTACCCCTACCCGCCCTTCCTCTACCGGCGCTTCCCCTACTGGAGCAACCCCTTGCCCCACTAGGATTGAGACCCCTGCCTGGTGCTTTTCCTAACAGGTGTGTGGGCCCCCTCGCTCCCCTCCAAGTCATCTTCTGTTTCAGGAACGGCATCTTCTTTGTCAGGAACGGCAGCATCTTCTTCTTCAGGAACATCTTCTCTATAAAGGATTTGTTATGTGTTAGGTCTAGTATTCCAAAATCATACTTTTTAAATACAATCAATGTCAGCAAAAATATCACAACTCTTACACTAATATCTTATGTATTTTTTACTATTTGAAAGTACATTTTATTACAAAAAGCAAATTTATACGAGCCAGAGGCCACACAACGACGGCGGATGTAACACTCATCATGCTTGTATTGTTTGTGCACGTCATTGCCAAACGACAATCTTCACGTAGGTATATTCAGAGCCTCTTTGTGGGCAAAAATATAGTACTCTAATAGTATATAAACTCTAATATTTATAAGCAACAACAAATATTATATGTATATTTGGCATATTTCAAAGTTTATTCTCTCACGAAAATCAAGCCTATTTGTTCTTTAAAAAGCAGACGCCAGACAATAACGGTGAATGCGCCACATGCAAATTTGACATGCCTATATTGGCACCCACAAAAACCCAAAAAAAAACTTGCCTTGAACTCTCATCACTTCCATCAAGCTGCCGATCAAGATCTTTTACTATCAAGGTTGTAGCATAGAATAGGAAATGACTAGAAGGGCCACTTGAGGCCGAACCTTTGAAGTTTTTGACGCTTTGCATGTCGCATTACGCATGTTCATTACCATTATTCTAGCCAGTCAATTGCATTTTCTGACCAATAAACACGCTGAACTGGCTGGTCCGCCATTATTCTGGCCAGATAACTGCATAAAAATAGGGTGTTACGTTGCACTGCTGAGTGGCCTTTCTGGTCATTTCCTATTCTGTGGTCGTAGGATCTGTCAACATATTTTACTATGTAAACAAAACTAAATTTTGAGTGTGTAAACGATCATAAAACTGTCAAAAAGCGCTGTAAAGAAACAAAAACTACTTCACTAAAAAAATCGTGAAATGTTGAATCGAACTGTAGTATTTTTGTGTTAGTAGAACCGGAGATACAAGCGCTCAAAGTCATCATCCATTGGCGGTTGATATTCAACGGTGCCGTTTAGAAAGAGTTAAGGAACAGAATGGGTCAGGTTTGGCTTGGCTCAGTTCTCTTTGTAGGATTTCTATTCACAAAGACATTATAAAACTTAAGGAAGATACCAATGTCTTGCATGATCAAGTTGTTAAGAAGTTTGTTGAAAAACCTAGGAGACCTGCCTTTCTTTATAAATGATACTAACAGTATTTTATTTTTATTTTGGTTTAGGGAAAGTAAGTATCTTTATCTGTTTTCATGAATTCTTAGAATGATTTCCTTTTTCAGGTCTGTCTGGTAATTAATAGTCTGATCAATATAGTCAGTAATAGTATATACAACTGCAAATTTCTGGGGATATACCCACAATAGTGGTGATGCCATTTGAATACAGCATACAAAATTGCACATTTAAATGTCTGGGGAGATATCCACAGTAGTGGTGACCCCATTTAACTAGGGCATACAAATGCACATTTAAATTTATGGGGAGATACCCACAGTAGTGGTGACCTCATTTTATGTATTTTTTTCTTCATACTGATCTTTACATTTTTTCTGTGTTTTCTACGTATGATGTTTATTTGATATACTTGCACCTGTGTGCTGTTGAATTTATGGGCAATTCATGAAACGTTGTCTAGTGACATCCTTCCACCCTCAAAATCACAGGAAATCCCATTTCCGAGGTTCTAGATTTTAAAATTTTCCCGAGGGGGAGGAGCATGCCTCAGGACCCCCTTTGATGGTTGCGCCTTCAACGTGATAGTCCCATCTTTGGTGTGACCATTATTTTGAGCCAGCTACGCCACTGGTGAGCAGCTCAGTTTGAAAATGAGGTTGACAATTTTTTATTTATTAGGTGTCATGTGCGTACATGTATAGAGTACAAAAGCGAGCCACACTTCTCACTCGCCATATTAGTTTCAAGAATGATGAGTGCATGTCCACTGGTGCAAATGCAGAAGTTGCCTTCATTAATTGTAAACAATTATGCCGCTGCAGTATCTCCATTAGCATAAACATCAAAACAAGACCATATGGTGAATTAAACAAAATACGCAAAGGATTTATTTTATTTTTAGTTGCCGCCATAACTTTTTGTGAAAACTTGTATTTTTGCTATTGGTTTTTTGTTGTTACACCTATGTTATCAGTAACGAGACTGACCTATTGCACTACCTAATGTTAAACATATTACTTTGAAAGGATATCAGACTTAGTTGGAATACTGTACCAATAAATGGGTTTTAATATTTGCACTAAACATGCAAAAACGTTTTCAGGCATGGAGGGAGGTGCCTCTACACACACTGTTATGCAGAGAAACTGCACTTGTTGGTACATCTTTCCAAATGATGGTGAGAGAAAACTCGTTGCTGACATTTTTAAATACAGGATTGAATGGGAAGAGTCTCCAAATTCATCAAAAGTAAAATAATTCTTTGACGATCATTTAGTGGAAATATCAGAACGAAGTAAACATATGTGTACAGCTTGTTTGTTTCTACATTTTGCTTCCCAACACTACAGTAGTTATACTTTTTAGTGCAAAGTGATGAGGGGCGAACATACATGCATGCATGCATGCATGCATGCATGCATACATACATACATACATACATACATACATACATACATACATACATACATACATACATCATAGTTGTAAACTTTAATGTTTGTGATGAAATATTACAAGCTTTTCATTGACAAGTGTACTTGTTGAAAAACTTGCATGCTAGCTTTTCAAAAGCTTGTTACGTTCATCAATTTTCAATATACCTGTCACATTTTAGGAAGAGTTACTATTTTTAGACTTTTGTAATTTTGTACTCTTTTGTATTTTAACCCTAATCCTAATCCCAACCCTAACCTTAATCCTAACCGAACAAAGATAACAAAGCAAGAAAGACAGAAAACAAGGAACGAAATATTAGATAAGGTGAGATGTAGAGTATCTGCTGATGGCAGGCATAAACAGATAGGAGTTAAATGTAAGAGAGGCGCTCATTAATGCCAACAGGATGAATGGTGCCAAGTTGGGAAATGAGACGCATTTCATGGCTTTTGCGGCTATCATTGCTGAAATGGGACACATAGCTCGAATTTTCATATCTGAAACACTGTGATTGCTAGTGTTGAAATGTCTGGCAACAGGTTGTTTAGCATCATTGTTTACGACAGCATGACGATGCTCACCAAACCTTATCCTTAAATATCTACCAGTTTCACCAATATAGAGCATCCCACATTTACTGCATGAAATACAGTAGATGAGATGAGAGGAGGTGCACATGAAATGGTGCTTAATGGTGTACATTGTTGGGAACATTAGACACATGGTCTCTAAGGGTTTCGGATCGGGGAATATTGGAGGCCTTCGAAAAGGCAGTATCTAAGAGAGGGGTTTGGATAACGCGTTGGACAAAAAAGTTTCTCATTTCCTGACTTTTGGTATGGAAGTCCTCATCTTCACTGCAAATGCGTTGGTGGCGAAGGAACTGAGAGAAGGGAATGGACCTTTTAGTGTGGTTGGGGTGGGAAGAAGTAAAGAGAATATAGCTATGGGAGTCCGTCAGCTTGTAGAACAGAGAAGTAACTTTATTGCCATTGATAGATACAAGTATATCTAAGAACGATACACTGGTCTCACTTATCTCCCACGTAAACTGGAGTGCTGGGTGGAAGTTATTAACAAAGTTAATAAATAATGCTGTGCCGAGACAGTCATCAATGTACCTACCAAGATCAGGTATGTCAGGTATGGGATCAGTGTATTGCTCAAATGTCTGCTTTTCCACAAAAAGCGAAAACGATCTCGAAACCCTCGTGTTTAATGTTCCCAACAACAATTCAATTTCAAAGTAAGGGATCTCATTACGAAGAATTTTCATATGTTGAAAAACGACCCTGAAACATCTTCCATTTTCACCAATAACCCCTTAGTCTCGTTTCGACATAGTAAAAATATCCGTTAAACCCTAGTCCACAGCTCTCTACCACAAGATTTGTCGTCACCTAATGGCACGTTTCCTTGTGGTGTGAAGCTGTGTAAAACCTGTAGGTATATAGATTCTTCCACTACAATTTCAGCACCAAAATCTAATTCACCATTAACTATTTCTGGTCGGTCGCATTTTAATTATGTTGTCGCAAGTTGTCGCAAGAGCACTTTGAGTACGATCTCCTTTGCAAAATATTTACTCCCTGGCAATGAAATTAACACCATTGGAATCCTTACAAAATAAGCTTTTTAACAGTTGGCTATTTTGCCGACTAAACATTACAGAATCAAAAATACTAAAAGTTTAATCCCAAACATACCTCCAGTCATACTTCAGTTCAACTCAAACAATCTTTAATATCTTCTCATATGTTTATTATATCGACAGACTTCTAATGGTCGAAATTTAGCTTCTTATCTGTGTCTTTATTTGGTAAAACTTGGCTGCGATACGGCGAAAAGAAATATTTATTTTGAATTTTTTTTATTTATCGGGAATTTTCCAACATGCACGCGCTTGTCGTAGTTTGACTATATATGGTTTGCCCACGCGCTTCAGTCCCGACAAAAATATCTTATATAGGGTATTGTACCCTGGGGAATTAATTCCGGCCACTTAAAAAACCATAGCAACAGTCTTTGTTTGTGTTTGGGCCTTTTCCGGTTGTTTTTGTCTGAAATTCCGGTTTGACCCGTACGCTACATTTAAAATTTCGCCGTAACTTTGTTAATTTTTATTGTGTTTCTTTGCAAGTTGGTCAGTATGTACAGTTTTTAATGCTCTAACTGGACAGTGTTTGATTTCATGTAACGTAAAAACTATAAAAGGTATTGCACTGAAATAAAGATCATTCCATTCAGAAAGGGCTAACTTAGATTTTAGTATATAACACTTGAATTTACATGCAATATTGAGCGAGATACAACTGTTTGAATTTGGAATGCGTTTTAGGAATTGGTAAAAACCCGGTAAAAAGTGGCTAATTAAACTAATTTGAAACATTGCCTCTTTGAGATTATTTTCTAGCAAGTTTACTCTTTTGTCGGTCTTGTTAAACATGTGTGAATAAAAATTAAGTAATACTGTACAATAATTCATGTTGATATCAAAAATTGGTTCATGCATTCCTAGGCCTTTTACCAAAAAGAAATATTTATTACTTAACAGGTATAACTACATCGGTAATTATAAGGCTGTTTTATGCTAATTTTTGGCATTAGTTTACGATAATAATAAATATCAGATTACAAAGGTGTTAAAACTCACAGAGATCTGTAAAACAATGTGTTTTGCGATTTGTTTGGCATTGGCCAAGAACAGGTGTGTTTGCTGAATCGATTGGTGATCGATTGGTGGTATTTTCGTCCGTTTTGGGTGAGGGGCGCCAAAGGTACAAGCGCTCAAAGTCATCATGCGTTGGCGGATGATATTCGACGCTACCGTTTAGAAAGAGTTAAGCACCATTTCATGTGCACCTCCTCTCTTCTCATCTACTGTATTTAATGCAGTAAATGTGGGATGCTCTATATTGGTGAAACTGGTAGATATTTAAGGATAAGGTTTGGTGAGCATCGTCGTGCTGTCGTAAACAATGATGCTAAACAACCTGTTGCCAGACATTTCAACACTGGCAATCACAGTGTTTCAGATATGAAAATTCAAGCTCTGTCCCATTTCTGGTAGCAATGATAGTAGCAAAAGCCAAGAAATGCGTCTCATTTCCCAACTTGGCACCATTCATCCTCTCGGCATTAATGAGCGCCTCTCTTAAATTTAACTCCTATCTGTTTATGCCTGCCATCAGCAGATACTCTACATCTCACCTTATCTAATATTTCGTTTCTTGTTTTCTGTCTTGCTTTGTTATCTTTGTTCGTTGTTCCTTATATGCTAATATATTTTGTGATGTGATTTCCTTATTTTGTTTATAGTTTATTTTGATTAAATCCATCTGATTGGTTTATTTTTTATCATGTGATCGCTTTTGTATTCACCATAAAAGCACATGTTTTCCCCCCGACCCATTCTAGTAACTTCCAGACGAAGGGCCTTCGCTCGAAACGTTTAAGTTCTCATTGCATTTTTTCAGGTAGTTTTACACCACAGTCAACCGCCATATATACTGTATGTAATACTGTATACAGTTTGACTGTGTACTGTAGCTCAGAAGGTGGAGCATTGGTCGCACAATTCAAATATTACATAAGTATTCAATCAGCATATTCATTTAAGGTACAGTGATTCATTTTATGTTTTAATGTTTATAATGGGGCAGAGTTGAGAGATCTGTACTGCTTCTGGTGAGGATGTGACATTCTTCCGCCTGAGAAAATGAAACTGAGCATGAGATTTGGTTGCTCTACCAAATTCCCAACTGTTTAAACATGATTCCTGGTGATGACCATACCAACTATTCACACAGAATATCAACACTTTAAGGAGAACATGGACACTGCTTTACTGTATGGATCCAGTGGGTTCATTTTCACTTAGATACTGCACATGAGGTATATAAGGTTTACATTTTTTTCATATAAGTATTTAGGAAATTGCGTTTTTGTTGATGGAACATTTTGCTGCATTATACAGACATAGAACTTTGGTCATTCCATTTTTCTATTACTTCATAATGTCTGGTTGTTCAGATAGAATACAGTACAGTCGAACCCCTATAAGTGGCCACATATCTCGGGTCCCATTCGTTTTCTTTAATAAAATACTATTATCATAACTCCTAAGCGGACACCCCTTTTTACTGTACGCGGCCACCTTACTTGGGGTCCCAATGGGCAAATAATCAACCTCTCTTAAGCGGACAGATGACGGATTGTGTAATAAAATTTATTAAATATTCGACAGTAAATAACAATTGAGATCAATTTACATGACATGTTAAAGTTCTGCAGTTTTCTATAGATAAATATATTAGACTAATCTAATTTAATCTTAGAGGTCAAACTTTTCTTTCTTTAATTTGTCTTTTAACCAACTGCAAGAGAAACTATCTCCTTTAAATGTAAACTTACAAGGGAGTTCGACGCCATAACCAGCCCCTCTGTTGACACGCTTATCCTGGATTATGACTGTTCCTGAAGTGGTTGCGCATTTCAAAAATTTTGTTACCCACTGCGCCATCAACTTAGGGATGTGACCAACAACTTCCATACCATTTTTCATTTCTGCACGCAAGCGGGATATTTTGTACAAACAAAGCTGAGGGTAAAACGCAGTGCGCTTAGTGACATGCTATTCGGTAGATTAGCTGGATGTCGGTTACGACTATTCTTTCACTAGCTGTTGTTACTCTATGGTGTAGAAATCTGAGACGCATATAATTTGGGCCTGAGATTTCTATATATGTTGACTAAAGGGCATGGTTTTTAACGGTTAGAAACAAATCGCTGTGTTTATAGATGGTGAATTATTTACATTTCTTATATTATCTCATGCAGACGTATGTTTTACCTAAGAATAAAGATAGTGTGTATACCTGCCAGGAGTATATATAGCTCAGCTTGCTAATTATTTGCTAGATATTTTTTGACTGTTTTAATACTCAAATTACACACCCAAATTTGCCTCCTGCTGTGTTTTTCTGCAAACCCCTTTTAAGCGGACACCCCTTTTAAGGTGGCTCCCTACAGCAATGCATGAGATGATCGCGGGACGAGAGTAAAAAACGCGTAGCAATTATGTGGACTTTCCCAAGCAAATTCAACGATCAAAACAAAACAAATATATTTTGCCCAGTTTTTAAAAATATTTTTTACCATTCTGGGGCCGGTTGTTCAAAAGCCGGTTAACGCTAACCCCGGGTTAAATTTTAATCTGCTTAGTTTGATCGTTCTGGTTTGTATACTTGTACATGTTTGTTTATTTCAAAACTATATAAACAAAAACTTCTATCGCCCAGTACAAGGTTGATAGAAAAAAGTATTCATATTAATATAACCGATGTCTGGAAACTTGTATGAAAGTTACCACTAACCCAGGGTTAAGTTAACCGGCTTTTGAACAACCGGCCCCTGAAAGATTTGTAATGAAAGAAGGAGATTTTTGGGATTTCCAAGTGTACTTATGAAAACCATATACCATATGAAAACTTGCCATATGAAAACCTGCTCGTCTGTAACCGGCTTAACACTCATCCTTATTAGTGTTCTTTGTATAAAACCTCATTCTAATTAGTATTCTTTATATAGGCAAATTAAGCATACTAATGAGACGGCATCTATTGTAGTTGTGTTTATATCTGAGAAAACACTCTTTTGCGTGCTTTAAATAGTGCTTCAACCAACTTGTGTATTAAACAGTACTTAGTATACAACCTAGAGTTGGGGGAGTAGCACAGTCTCCACTACTGCAGGGTCTTTGCCATAGTATGTTCTTTGCTATAGCGTGTTCTGTTGGAGAGGAGGTAAAAAGCCTGCCTTGTGGTAGTACACAGTATGTGTGCCATGACAACAACATTTAGCTGTAGGCAATGTAATTTAATGAAAACAGGAACATAATTTACAAATGTAATTTAATGAATACATGAACATAATTGTTTAGCACACTATATAACCATTTTAAACCTATGCTGATGTGTATACTGTATAGCAAATCTGGTTAATTTTGAATTGGACAGTCATAAATAACTCATTGTGTGTTTGACCAAAAAACTTGTAACTACTTTATAATACAGTACTGTCCAAATCAATACATTATTAAGTACATGGTTTACCTTAGTCTGTGATCCATTCCACTCTACACTACACTACACTACACTACACTACACTACACTACACTACACTACACTACACTACACTACACTACACTACACTACACTACACTACACTACACTACACTACACTACACTACACTACACTACACTACACTACACTACACTACACTACACTACACTACACTACACTACACTACACTACACTACACTACACTACACTACACACTACACTACACTACACTACACTACACTACACTACACTACACTACACTACACTACACTACACTACACTACACTACACTACACTACACTACACTACACTACACTACACTACACTACACTACACTACACTACACTACACTACACTACTCACATCAGTGAAGTTGTGCAGAGTGTGCTAACTGGAACACAGGCTGTATTTACCTCAGTTGATGGCTCTTGCATTTCTCTCACAACTGTGTAATCACTGTTTCTATCTGCATAAGGGTAACAGAACCCCAAATCATGAATAGTTGATTTGGGGTTCTGTTACCCTCTGTCCTTAACCGGTGGTTTACCCAGCCACTCTTCCAAGATTGAAGATATCTGTTTATTCTTGGAATACACACATAATGGATACAAAAAATATCTACATCAAGATACCCCTGTTGTTCAAGGTGGTAAAACAAATCGTAGTAGAGCTAAGTGACTCCTTGAAAGATGTCTCGCCATAGCCTTTCGATTCGTTGGTTATGCACACTTTTGCCAACAATTACACTTCCTTTGTTAGGACCACGCAAACAATGTTCCAGCATCCACATCGCAACATCGTAGTTTTCGCCACCAGTATCACACCTTACTCTAAACCATATACACATACATACTTACTTACTTAGAGGCTTTGTGTGGACTTGAGTTTCACTTTGCGTTATGGGGACCTGTGTGAAATTTCATACAAATTGCGTTACGGGGACTTCAAAGTGTAAACATTGTAAGGACTTAAAAAAGATAGTGTGAACATTGCGAGGACTTAAAAAAAGAGTGTGAACATTGTGAGGACTTAAAGAAATCATTGTAAGAAATGTAAGACTTCCTGACTTTCAACAAATATACCTTTATAGAGTGAGAGTTAATAGTTTTTTTTTCATTCTTGACCAATTATTACGTGTGGTATTGTTTACATCGTTAATATATTCAGTGAGCGCCATTGAGAATGACTGCTAACCAACTATACATCATACAGTACCATTGTGTCTTCGTTTATATACGACATTAGCAAGTAAATATTACGTATTGATATTTCTATATAGAGCTGTTTGACTTTGTGCACATACTATCTTGATGCACTATTATTACGGGGAAGAAACTGGACCCGAGTTTGAGCAAATGTCCAAAATTACCCAATTTTCAGACTCAATTGATTGATCTATATACAACAATATTTGCCTCCTCGGGGGCTCTCCGGCCCCAAACCCCAGGGTGTGAAGTCAATTTGTTTTACCTGATAATTTAGTTAAAACAAAATATTTGTAGATCACACAAATACAGTATACAGAACATACAGTAGATTACACACCTTGTAAATTACTCAGCTGTGGAAGCATGCTATAAAATGTCCATTCCAAGAAAAGGACTCGTTTCTAGGAGACTTGTTATTAAAGATAGAAGTAATTCAAATGTCATTGCATTCTCATCTGATTACTTTATATCAGCGAGTGAAATCGAATCTTGAAACAACAGCGCAAAAAAGGAAGGTTTTATAAAGCCTTCACTGTAAATCATCTTGAAATAAAAGCAGTTGCAAGACTTAAGCAAGTGCACAGGCGGTATAACAGGTATTTCACTTGTGAAAAATGGTCCATGGTGATGAGGAAATAGTTGAATAGGCTTTTGATCAAAATTACACTTTGATTACACTTTGATTGAATAATTAATTTGCACGCTCTTGATTGACAGTAACCGGACAGCGAATAAGTTTGTCTGTATGACAAACGAGAAACACAAAGTTTAGAGCTGTAGAGGCGCACTCTTCAGGTAATTTAAGGAGGCTCCCTACAGTTTTAATTCTGTGTGGCGGGATTTTGTTCACGCATGGGAAATATAAAGCTGTACAAAGTACAAACAAAGTTTATGTATTATGTACGCGTGGGTATTCAAGGGCTTGTTTCACGTGAAAAATGAAATCCTGATTTCAGCGAGTCTGATTCAATTTTCGTAAACTTGCGTTCTTATTGGTCAATTTGTACCACGTGTGTGCTCTATGAAACTCTTGTTCTTTGTTTGTGAACTTGTGCTTGTAAATCCGATAATGCACTCACAGAGTGGTTTAATCCTTAATTAATTAATATTGGCGGACATTTCACTCTATGATCTATCGCCGCCAATATTCAATTTCTCGTATTCATGTGTGGATTAATTTTCAACATATTTCGAACGTTCAACTTCTGATGAGTGCTGAATAATCGATATGTTCAATGTCTGATTTAACTTCAAGGTCGAAAATATGTTGAATAATAAACAACTTCAATCACAGGGAATCCAACTAAGAACTGTGACGAGTAGGACTAAATATAGCGTAGTATATTCAAATTATTGGACTTCACTTGTATAAATCATTGAGCTTATATTATGCAGTGAATAGCTCGAAACATTGCTTCAATCGACAAATTTGGCTAAGCTTGTTTATACCCAATTCACAACTTTGGATAACTAACATGCTTACTTACTATTGTTCTAGTTCGCAAAAACATTGAATAAAACAAAGGTAACTAAGCATTAGAATTATCTACACAAGTGAATAGCTCTTATTCATAATTCTAATGCATACAGTTGTTACCTTTGTTCTATTCTATGTTTTCGAAAACTAGAACAATAGTAACTAGGCATGTGAGTTATCCAAAGTTGTGAATTGAGTAGCAACTTTAGCCAAATTTGTCTATTGGAACAATGATTTCAAACGAAAATATTGCATCATTTGCATGGCGAATTATTGATAATACGAAATTATTACATGACGTTTCGAGATTGCGGGCACTCGAGGGAAGGTGAGGGGCGAAAACAAATAGAAAGGGATGAAACACCGATCATGTGAACGTTTCGTGTGCTCCATAAGTAGCCTGTAGCCAACTCCACTGGCCCACCTCACTTCTAGTTCCGAACTGCGAACATTTGTTTGAAAAATATTGCTGCCACTTTAAAAAATTTCAATTTTCTATCTGACCAAATTTCAAATTTGAAACCAAATTTGGTTCTAAGTCCATATTTACCACTGATCTATTTACGCTCACAATAGGGTTAGGGATTGGGTCGGGATTAGGACACAGAGTAATCACATACAAAGGTGTATCTTCGCAGAAAACCGTGAGGTGTTTTTTTACTGGCCGCCATGTTCTTAGCCAGTGCCTGCACATGCGCAATTTACGTAAAAAAATTATGCTGACGGGACTGGACTGGCTAAGAACATGACAGATTTTGCCGAAAAAGCCCTTACTCTGATATCAAAGGTTCCGACATGAAGATACGCCTCTCTATGTAAATACTCTGTGATTAGGGTCAAGATCAAAGAGAAATATTCGTGACTCGTAACACGGCGTTAAACCCAAATTTGCAAGCAACTGTCAGCTGCAAACGTTTTTCCACGTTTGTTTACGTTTCAAACGCACACGTTTGGAGTTATTGTTATACATGTTTGTAGGTCCTGCCCATGTTGTTTTATAAACGTAAGAGCTAGGTTTTAAATAATATATAGGCCCATTTCTTGTAGTAATGATAGCTTCAAAGCCAAGAAATGGGTTATAACGCCATGTTACGAGTCACGAATATTTCTCTTTGATCTTGACCCTAACCCCGACCCAATCCCTAACATGGACTTTCTGTCGTTCCAATTGAAGTGTTCCTAAAATATTGCATCAATTCATTACCTAGAGTCATAGTCCCTATAACACAGTGTCTGGAAACGCATCTAAAGCTTTTGTTTTATATTTTTGTTCATGTTTGTGCACCTTCACGCTCTGTAAACACATTGTTCTTTCAGCATAATGAAAGAAACAGCCAATAAAATCACCTGCAGCTGAATATTAACATTTGTAAAACAAAGAAAACGTGCACTCTCAGTACACCCTCAACATTGACCACGTACATGGCTATAATCTTTCAAGTTTACCGCGTTTCCAGACACTGTATTATAGGGACTATGACTCTAGGTACTGAATTGATGCAATATTTTA
Source organism: Trachythela sp. YZ-2020 (assembly GCA_016169945.1). Lineage (NCBI taxonomy): Eukaryota > Metazoa > Cnidaria > Anthozoa > Malacalcyonacea > Clavulariidae > Trachythela > Trachythela sp. YZ-2020. Next base: position 1,090,617 of record JADLSH010000333.1, read on the forward strand.
GGAACACTTCAATTGGAACGACAGTAAAACCAAGAAATGCATCTCATTTCCCAACTTGACACCATGCATCCTCTCTGCATTAATGAGCGCCTCTCTTATACATTTAACTCCTAACTGTTTATACAGGGTGTATAAAAAAACTGAACAAAATTTAAATTGCTCTCAACTTCGCGAAGCGGCTCCAGGTACGAAGTTTTTTATTAATATATATTGTTTGGGTATTTATAATGTAGAATAAACTAAAAAATTCTGAAAGTTACATTTTTCAAAACCCAGGGGGGGTGTCTTGTCCAACAGATCAAAAATGGCTTGCGCACAAAATTTCAATGCTTAAAAGTTATTTTGAGTTAGTGGGTGGAAAATGTGTTGGGTGTTGCATTGCTGTTCAAAATTTCAGAAAATTTGCTTAAGTGTAAGTCCTTCAAAACATTGTGTAAACTTTCATTTTTAAGAAAAAATCAGCTTTTGCATGCTTAATTTACGCCTTTACCTAATTTGCATATTGTTTAAACAAAATAACTTTTAAGTATTGAAATTTCATGCGCAAGCCATTTTTGATCTGTTGGACAAGACACCCCCCTGGGTTTTGAAAAATGTAACTTTCAGAATTTTTTAGTTTATTCTACATTATAAATACCCAAACAATATATATTAATAAAAAACTTCGTACCTGGAGCCGCTTTGCGAAGTTGAGAGCAATTTCAATTTTGTTCAGTTTTTTTTATACACCCTATACATATGCCTGCCATCAGCAGATACTCTACATTAAACATTAAACATGCATCAACATATGATGCTTGTTTGACCAACAATGTTGGTTTCGTTGGAACGGACCTTAACCATTTTTTCCGGTGATTAGTGCTAATGATTACTATTAATATGTCGCTTTGTTACTTGATGTGTCCCATTCTAGCCTACTGAGCATAGACGTAAATTCAAGTATTTGAAGACTGGTGTCTGCGGCCGTCTCTCGTTCATGAACCGCTCAGTTTGCAATTATACACTAGGTTCGAAAAAGCATTAATCAATATAATGCATTCAATAGAACAAAATTTAAACTTACAAGAGCCATAGCTAGCAATGTTATAGAACTCGTTATAAAAGGCAGTTAGTGGCCAGTGGCCCATGCAAACGGAATATACTAAATAATCCTTGAAATCGTAGATGTTGACACTCGTATCGCCGAACTACACTGTTTTTCGCTATATATAAGACCAAACTAACGATTACAATGACCTGCCAACAATCACTCGGCCATCAGAAGAAGAAACATCAAGACTGTTGGACTAGAACGACCAAAATACCGAAATGCAAAAACAACCGGTAAACCAAATGCGAAAAGCATTTCTTGAACTTAAAAAAGACCCAAACTCAGTCGAGAGAGAAGAAACGTCACAGGCGACCCTACAGAGAGAAACCTGCAAACTGAAGAATCAATGAGATCTTAGCGCTTGCCAATAGAAATGATAGCGGAGGCTTCAATGCCACCGAAGCCATCTACTCCCTCTGACCAAGGACAAGCGCCTCTGCACAATAATTTGACTGTGCTGAAAAACATGAACTTAGTGCAAGATGGAAGAATATTTTGAAGAACTTTTTGACATCAATCTGACGATCAACGAAGATGTGCTTGGTCATCTGCCCAGTCAAGAGACCATCAACGATCTCAGTCGAACCCCTAGCCTCAAAGTGAACTACATTGCCATAAAGCGCTGGAAACCAACAAAGCCTCGACCACATCCCTGCCACAGTTTTCAAAGCAGGAGGGCATCTGCTCTTGCAAAACCTACACCAGCTCATCGTCAAGATCTGGATGCAAGAGGATATCCCTACCGACTTGAAAGATGTCACCATCTACAAACAAAAGGGAGACGATTCCGACTAAGGAGCTCTACCGTGGGATCTCCAGTTGCATCTGTTTCTGTATGAAGACAACTTCATTCTTGCAGTCTCTCCTCCTGTTTCAATTGAAAATACGAAATTTATGGAACTTTGCTGGAAATGTATATCATACTTTTTTATCAAAAAATAATAGTTATTCTGCTACGTTTATTCGTCGAAGTTCGTCTGCTATCATCAGTTGCCCACAGAATGTCGAAACACTAGGGACATGCATGCATGCCAGTGTATTGTTTCGCGGCTAAGGTAATCATGCATTTAACCATACCGCTGAATATTTAGAGGCCAAGCTATATTTGTGATCTATGTAAATGGCGCGAAAATTTGAAATTCCAAGAAAATAAAAATATATATATCGCAGGGATTTTAAAATCACCGTATGTCGCGCGCCTATTTTAAAAAGGGACCCAATGGGTACCTTACATCTTCTCTTGTTAAATATGATGAGCCTAGCAAGGCACACTTCTGACAGGAGTCGGAAATTTTCTTTGTTGGCCTCTTTCCTAAGGTCTTCAGTAGCCATTTTATCGCTTCCAACATATAGTTTCTTAGTTTCATCAAGTCACTGGTGATTGGCAGAACCTGAGGGTTGTTTGTTTTCGTGCCCAGATTTTCTTGGACCGGGAAAGTTATCTTTTTTCTCCATTCCGTGTCATACAATTAAAGAAAATTGTTAATCTCCTTCTTTCGCTCCATTTGGCCCTCCCTTAATGCTTTCCCTTGGAGGATCTTCGCAGCAGTCATCATTGCGTAGCCGCATTTAACCGATGTTGACGGACTTTTGAACGTTTTGTTGCCACTGTCATCTATAACATACCCCCCAAGGTTTCTTGCACACTGTAAGAGCATGTCGAAATACTCGGGGGTTATAACTGTAGCCAAGGTGGCATCACCTTTTCCAGTCAGAACTCTCATCTCCATGAGGACACGTGACAACAAGTGCATTTTTTGTGAAATTGCCACCGTTTTTTCATTGCCTTTCTGTTCCACCATATCACTCCCAACAGCCAGGATGTTTGGATCTGCCTGGGCAACTGCAGAGATATCATCAGGAACCATAACTATTAATACACTCTCTAACTGCTTTCTGCATTCACTGGCGCTGGTTGAAGCCAATAAGAGCTTACCGTCGTACCTCATACGTTTTATGGATGGCTTAATGCCGCTTTCGTCAGACATGCATGTTGCGGCATGCCTGGAGAGTTCGTGCAGGAGGAAGAAGCCATTGCATCCCGTTCATGCCAAGTACTGCTTCGCATCAGCACCTCCGGCTGGCCTCCGATCTACTTTCAATTCTCCCTCCCTTTTCTCCAAGACCTTGATGTTGTGGTTGAAGTTCCCCATTTTTCTAAGTTTCGCGAACTGGTCTTTTCTCCGTTTGTCGGATGAGGGGAACTTCAGGGCCGCTTGAACTTCTTCCTCTTTGTGGACTTGTTCCAAATGCCTAGCCAATTTAGAAAACTCCTTCTGAAAAAAAACCCAACTGTTTCTTTTGTCATACTTGCGTTTTCCCATACTTGCGCACTGTGCTGGCTGTAAGTAAACTGCGAAAAATGAAGAAAAATTAAATGAGTTTAACGACATTTCATACACTTGAATACAAATCATATTTTTCATCAACAGTATGTGATTATTGAACAGCTATATGAGCTATGGCCTTATTGCTGTATAATAAATGATCTACTTCAACTCTCCATTTATAAAGACGTTTTTCAACAATATTAATACTGCACATAATATGCATGTATGTGAGAAAAATCTCGCGGAGCCCTGATTATTAGCCACAATAACTAACACTTGTGCAACCTGGATAGACAAGCTAGTTACAAAAGCCGAACCAAACGTGTGTTCGTTAATCATAAAATTTCGGATTTAGTTTGAAATCCAAAATCATTTTACTAAATTATGCATAGCAGCATGGACACTAGTTTGAAAATACTACACAAAATATTGACTCGGGCATTTTAACTCGAAAATTGTCTACCCAGCCTGTCTGAGTTTTAACTCGAAATGGAAATCAATAGAAAACTATTTACCCCAAAAATCCTTGTCAAAGCAACAAGAAATATGTCTATTTATGTTGAGTGTATAGAATGTATACACACAATGTATACACACAAGCTAGCGAAGACGAACATTCTTAATTGTACACATAGTATCAATCGCCGTAGATCCAATGGATGTAGATAAAAGGCAGATACGGATGACGGACGATTATAATAACCACTACTGCAATAATCTACTACAATCATCTACTACAATCATCTTCATTTAAAAATATGTTAGTCTCCTGCAAATATATATAGTAATTAAAAAGAAGCTGATTTCATAGGGGCATATTACCTAACTCAATTAATAATTAATAAAAAAGAAACAGAGACTGCCAGAAACATTTCGAGGGGGAGAGGGACGGGAGGGGCAATATCTTTTTGAACTCTCATATACGATTTCACTCGTTTTATTCTCCAGATACATAGCACTCCCCACTAAATAGATGCACAGTATATGCATGAGGATTGAGGGTACACTAGGACGTACTCCTTCATATTTGAAATAATATATATTGCTAAACTATTACAGTTTACAACTGATTCCATAATCCTTCATACGCAGTCCGTATCCGCCATTTATTTACACCCTGATGCATTATATGCTAAGTGAAATTTTGATACTTTAGATATACACTATATATATATAGATCAGACTCAGTGGAGCAACATACTTATGTAATATGTGAAGTGCACACAAGAAACAACATATACCTTTTGAGTCATTTGCATCATCATTCAATGCACTGGTTTTCGACGTATACATTTTAACCTGAAAGTATAAATTAATACCTGAGCAAAGAGAGTGAAAGAAAAAAAGACATTTTCTTGCATGCATACATGTATGCATAGACAAAGCAAAAGTCATCGAAACTAAATAGAAAGTCAAATTCAAATTAAATCGCAGGTTCTTATAGGGATTAATTAATGTATATATAGAAAGTGAAAACTAAATGATCGAAATCCAGTCGAAAACTCACGTTACTCACGTTACTCGAGTTTACGTGCATATTGCCCCATCCCACTTGCTTCGGCGTCCCTGAATTTATTTAAAGCGATTTCAAAATAAGAACTTACTGGTGGTTCTTTTTCTTTTTGTTGCTTCTTTAGGCTGTTATCTGTTTGAAACACAAATCGTGTTTAGTCAATCACAATGAATTTCTGGTTTCATCCCACAACTGATCTCAACGCCGGTATGCAATACATCATATTGTTAAGACAATGTCTATAATATGAGCTATAGTATAATGAATGTATTTGTATTTGTTCTTGTTCGTTTAAATTGCAAAATCCGCAAAAGTTCTGGGTATGATAGATACCAATGATTTGAACTGGAACAAACACGTAAGCAATACCGTGGAAAAGGCTTCTATAAGAGACTTTATTTATTAAAGCAATTAAAACGCGCTGAAGTGGAAACTAGCTCCTTATATACAAGTTTTATACTGTGTGTATAAGATCTATCGTTGAGTATGCCTGTCAAGTCTTCCACTCAAGTCTCCCTAACTACCTATCTATGGAAATTAAAGGTATTCAGAAACGTGCACTGCGGATTATTCATCCAGACTCGAGCTACATCGAAGCATTAAAACAGGCAAAGTTGGAAACACAATGCGATCGAAGAGAAAAGTTGTGTGTAAAACTATTTTCATCAATCGAAGCAAATAACAATCACAAGTTAAAGGAACTTTTGCCACTGAAAAATTCACCACCAAGCAATCTCAGAACAAACAGAAAATATAATCTTTCCATTATGCACACGAACAGATTTAGTAATTCCTTTATTCCATATTGCGCACGTAATGCAACTTTGTAGGTAATTTCAGATCAATTAATATTTTAAATAGTTATGAACTTTACATTTAAATTATAGACTTTTTTAGAGACAACAACTATTATAATTGTGATATGTAAACATATATATATACATATATATATATATTCAATAGTAATTCAGTTCTCAAGACTGTAAATATTGATTAAATTAAACGTTCTATCTATCTATCATGAGTTACAGCAACAGTGAAATTCTGCTGCTATACCAGGACGACCATTAATTTTCTTCTTTGAGGCAATGTCATGTATATTGGCGACTTCAGGTTTCTTTGACTCATTTTGCTTTTTCTGTTTAATATTTAGAAATGATAACATTTTAATTGCATATATAAAGAATACGCCATTAGTATAGTTGGAATTCTCTCTCTCTTTTTCAAATCCTATACCTATATATATATTAATTCGTTTACCTTAATTAGGCTTCTGGCTTGATTTGTAAAGTGCATATCTATACAAAAATAATATAATTTAACTATTTAACTATGTATATATGTCTATTTATCTATTTATGATATTCTTCTACGCATTTCAAATAAAGCAATCATTAAAGGTGGAGACTTATAGAGAACCGTTGTATTTGGAAATTGTGAAAAAATATTCTCATGTAGTGAGTGAGTTTTTCAGTGACTATATATAGAATGAATATCGCAACGCGATTTAAGGTCCTAAAATCTTGATAAATTCAAGTGCATCTTGATAAATTCCATGAGAAGAAGAAAGTCTGCATATTAGTCCATATATAGCAAACTTGGTCTAAGGTTAAATCCAACATACCTAAATCATATACGACCCAGTGATTTATATCGCTATCACACTTTAAATCACTTCAGTCTCTTCGAATAATCACAAAAGCATTTTAGTATTTCAGGGACAGACGATAACTATGAATTTGAAGGTATATTAAAACTTTGTGTGGTAAAATTGACTTATCTAGAAAAGACTGCCTTGTCTTTATTGACATTTTATTTATTTAATTTTTATTTAATGAATTTAGTATAAACATAAAAAATAAGTACATGGTTATACTAGATGTTAAAACTATAGGACACTAAGTTCCCTACAAGGTTTCACACCATGCAGAAACACATGCAGGAAATTGCTATATATAGGTGATGTTGGTCTCCTATATTTCGCGTATAGCTAAATTATCCAGAGGATGTATTGGCAATGGCTAATGCAGATGCAAATTCACAATCAACGTTGTAATCTATGATTGCATGTTGTCAATCTCCAATATATATAGTTTTCGCTTACCTCAAATTACTACAGCCTGTTTCACGCAATACACCGTTTTCACAATCACAAGCTAGAATATTAATTCTGTACTTATTGGTTTTTGCATGGTATTATTCTATAGGTTGGAAAATCCATCATGCAAGCGTGTATAAATTATACATACTGTCTTTATTCCCACGGTGCATCGCACAGTTATATGAACGGCAAACTGAAAATGTAAGTTTACCTTCGTCATAATCGCTTTCCGAACCAGGCTGATAATCTTCGTCGCTGTCTTCCTGCATGAATATATATTATATATAAATATATACTATCATGACTTTAAAACTAGACTCAATATTTGCTATAATATATTGTACATAGTTCAATATAATAATGCACTAAACACTCCAGCAAACACTCCAATAATTTAAATTGTTTGCCGGCTGGTATGAAATTATCTTCTATTGTTTTAGCCAGTCGTTGTGCGCGCTATATAGTATTTACCTTAAGTCTTGGATTTTGATGGTGGGTTATATGCGACTAGTTATATAAGACTAGTTATTGCAAATTTCGTCCCCCCACATGACAGAAAACTTCAATGCACCTTGCTGTCAAACTCTCTTATCACGCGCCTATCTCAAACTAACTCGAAATCCATTTTGCCGCAATATCAGTACTCTTATCTCCCCTGGGGGAAAGCTTTAATGATGATTTGCGTTAAGCAATGCGAAAAGTGCCTTTCTAATAGATGTACCCTTAACTCTTTAAAGGCCGGTTTACAGTTTGTGCGAATTGGTTGCGCGAAGGAGCGAATTTGTCACTGAGCATGTGCGAGGGTTAGTTTATGGCAAATTTCATCATTCTACTTGATTCACAGCGGCTGGCGAAAGAGTTGAAACTCTTCAACTTTTTCGCCAGTCGCCAGCGAACGAATTAAAGTTTAGCCAATCAAGAGCCAGGATTTTTGCAAGTTTGCAAATTTTCGATTCGCTATGGTCGCGTTAATAATTATCCAGTTGTTAACTGTAAACCTGCACGAACTGTAAACCAGCTCGAAAATATTGCCGTTCAAGTATTTCATCTATTAACACCTTCTACCATTAATATTATCGAACAAGATGTCAAGAAAAAATCTAATCCTTTAAAATCCTTGAAAATATGCACTAATCTAAACCTTTTTATGGGTAAAATTAAGAAATTGAAGTAAAATCGTGAAGGCCGAAAGGTTTTACGTGCTTTCTTGATATATGAGCAAGTTACCCAAACCCTAAGCCTTAAACTAGCCCTAACCCTAGTAAACCACGCTAATGTCTACTTTGGTTGCCGCGGGAGAGGGTTTTATGCCGAAACACAGCAAACTCAATTCAGCAACTAGGCGCAATAATTATTTCAGTAGCAAATATAAGTTTTATTTAAACGGTCATGATTTAATATTGCTAGTCATTTTCTTGTTCTCGTTCAAAGCAGAATTTTTTATATAAAATATATTTTACAGATATGAGCTTTGTTTTTTACTTTTACGTGGGGGGACTATATCCACGGCAAACTAATGAAAGGGGACACTATCTGGCGGGGGACACTGCCCGCTGTGACACCGGGATTTCAACATTCGAGAAATATTAAAACTTCTGCAAGTCCGCATAGTCCCGGGTCGGGGAGGAATTGAGTAGTGCATAACTGGAGAAGGTTGACTGTTGTCGGTAAAACTACCTGAAAAATACAATGAGAACCTCTACGTTTAGAGCGAAGTCCCTTTGTTCTACTAACTTCCAGACGAAGTGCCCTCGCTCGAAAACGTCGAAGTTAGTAGGTAGTTTTACACAACAGTCAACTGCCGCCACCGTATTTGCTTTACTCTACCCACGCTGACACCGCACGTTCGAGATATAACTCGAGGCTGACGTTTTTGGAAGTAAACAGTCTTTCCCTCTTTGGTCTGTAGAGACTTAATGTAACCCTTATGATACAATATTTAGGGTTGGGGTATGGGATTAGTGTTGATATATATCGATAAGGGTTACATGAAGTCCCTCCTTTGGTCATGCTGTAGTCACAGAATAATATGCAGAAGGTCATCTCTATATTGTTTTTGCGTAAGCGCTATTTGTTATCGATTCGCCACTTGGCAAGTGCCCTAAACAGAAGCAGTCACCTTTAGGGCACTAGCTGAGTGGAGAATCGATGACAATAGCTACACAATCGCTACGCAAAACAATATAGGATGACCTTCTGGATAGGTTAGTATTCTGTGCTGTGGTCATGTTCATATTAATAAGCAATCATGATAAAGTATCTGGCTCGTCTCAGGCGCTGTTACCTAATAAAAGACTAATTATGCAATATATTGAAAGGTTTACATGAAGTATTGTATTGCATTGCATTTATGTGTGCGCAAAGGGCTGTGGCCACTGATCTGAGTGGCTGTGGCGCTACCAGTGGGCACTACTGTATGTAACCCTTTCAATATAGTGACTTGTATTGCATAATTAATATTTTTATTAGCTAATTAACAGTGCCTTGGGAGACGAGGCACCTGTTTCTCAGGGGATCACCTTTGTGTCTCTCTAGCGCGTTGTACAGATTAATTAACTCTGTTCGTTGGTTTGGACCAGAGACCTCAAGGAATTCTGTTAATACTAGTTACATCATTACAATTTGTCAATCCAATTGTAAACATTCCAAAACTTGATTGTGTTCGATTTTGCAAGTAGGTATATTAAAATACGCTATAACGCCTATAATCGCTCCCTCTTTCTTCGTAATACTGAGAATTATTTTGTCCGTAGTTAACCCTTAGAATATGAAGTAAAAAGAAGATTTTGATCGTGTAAATTGTAGATCATTCCTCACATTTGTATATATATTTTTATATTTCTCCACTCGTATCATGGTGACAAAAGCTCCCTAGGGTATCCGGGCTGAAGTGACAGGTCCACAAGGTGAAGCGATCGGTCCTCAACTTGCGATTTTTGGCAGGCAACTCTCTGTGATTTTATTTCAGACCAGCTCCAATTACCCTATTGTTTCCATCTTCCTAAAATAGTCATGTAACTGGCCTGTGCACAGGATGTGCACAGGCTACCTTAACCCTAAAACTTACTGACCCTAACCCTAAAACTTACCCTAATCCCAACCCTAAACCTAACCCTAACCAAATTAATGAAGAAAAATGAAGAAAAACTAAATTGGAAATCGGGAAAATTGCATAATGTCAGTTTGGTAGATGGAAACAAGTGAAAACTGTTGCCTGCGGAGGGAGGAGGCCAGGTGGGGCCATTGAACTATATACAAACTATTATAGTTCTATGGGTGGGGACGTCAGGCAGACCAAGCATGGTAAGTGCACAGAATACAAATATATACACAAAAACATCAAAGGCACTGACTCAAGATATCCTTCTGGTGTATTATTGTACTAGTATAATCAGCTAGAGTTCACAGCAGATTTAACTTCGCTCTGCTTAATAAAGGGTTTGGATGCAAGTCCAGCATATTCTCTTTGGTCATTCAATGTTGAAGAAGTAAATGTTGTTAAGCATTTGAAGTTGCAAAGTTGTGTTGAAAAATATGAGTTTCAAAGCATGACAAATAAATACACAAATCCCAGTAATTAGGCTGGGTTGCCTTCAGGCAAAAAGACCAGGTCTATAGTAGAAACAAATTAGGGTTGATTTGTGTGTGCCTAAAAGATATAAACAAAATCTAGACGTTTCGAGCTAAAGCCCTTCGTCAGGAGAAATTAGTAGACAGATAAACACATTACATCAGCTTTTATAGCAACGCTATAAAAGCTGTCACGTGAACAAAATATTAACCAATGAAAATAAAGTAGTCATAACTATCATAACAAAATAAAATTAATATGTAAAGCTATAGACTGCATGCAGGCTTTGGCCCGATTATAGGGTCGAAGGGCTGCGCACAGGCGTTACATTTATCAAAGCGCTATAAATGTCATACAAGGGAAGGGAAGAGGGGATATAGAGGAAAGCATATCAGAAGTATTTAAGAGAAAAGAATGAGCTAGATGAAGGAGAGGCGCTCATTGATACCATCAGGCTGAATGGTGCCAAGGGTATCATTGCCACCAATAATGGATGAATGGCGCATATTTTCATATCAGAAAAGGAGTGGTTGCCACTGTTGAAGTGCCTAGCAACCGGTTTGTTGTGCACATTGTTCTTAACATCACGCAAGTGCTCAGCAAACCTATCGCCTAAACGTCTTCCAGTCTCTCCGATGTAGAGCAAGCCACATTTGCTGCAAGAGACATTTGCTGCAAGAGATGCAGTAAACGAGGTTGGAGGATATGCACGTGAAACTGTGCTTGATGACAAACTGAGATTTTGGAGCCGAAATACAGGTGGCAAGGTTTAAATGCTTACAAGTGTAGCACTTAGCACGACCACAGGAAACAGTGCCAGCTGGTGACACAGAGTCCTGTCGCACTGAGCTGTGCACTAGGGTTTCGGATGTTTTACTGTGTTGAAAGAGACAAGTGGGGTCTCGGAGAAAATGGAAGACGTTGCAGGGTCATTTTTAAATAGATTAAAATTCCGGCAAATGATGTCCCTTACTTTAAAATTGAAGGGATGAATGGTTAAAACTAAAGGTACTTTTTGATTAGAAATTGCAACCGAAGGTTCTCTTAAGGTGTCTGAACGGGGTATAAGGGAGGCCTTGTTAAGGGAAGTATCTAAAAGGTGGGAAGGATTCACAAAAAAGCTCATTTCTGAACATTTGGCATCGAAGTCGTCGTCTTCACTGCAGAGGCGACAAAGACATAAGAATTGAGAGTAAGGGTTAGCAGTTTTAGTGTGCTTAGGATGACAGGATGAGAAGAGAAGATAGCTGTGGGAGTCAGTAGGCTTGTGAAAGACAGATGTGCTCAGCCTATTACCATTGATAGAAATGAGAATGTCTAGGAATGATACACTGGTCTCACTGATCTCCCATGTGAACTGAAGTGCTGGATGGAAATCATTAACAAAGTTAATGAAGCAATTCAGATCAGCACGCAAGCATGATGCAGTGCCAAAGCAATCATCAATGAACCGGCGATAGAAGTCAGGTGAGGGACCAGTGTATTGTTCGAAGATTTGTTTTTCCACATAGCCAACAAACAAATTGGCATAGTTGTCCCATTTTGGTACCCATGGCCACACCACTTATTTGTTGGTAATGCTCCCATCAAATGAGAAATTGTCTGTTGAGCACTAACTCTGCCAAGCGTACCAAGGTGGTGGTAGATGGATCCTGAATTACCCTTTGGTCTAAAAAGTATTTTAGTGCTTGAAGGCCGTCTTGATGCGGGATGACAGTGTAAAGTGATTTGACATCCATGGTGAAAATGAATTTGTGTGGACCCTGAAAATTGATGTTGTCAAGAATTTTCAGGGCATGCTTGGTGTCCTTGATATAAGAAGGCAAGTTCTTAACCAAGGGCGCCATGATGTGATCGAGGTAGCTAGAGAGGAGTTCAGTGGGGCAACCACAAATTGACACAATTGGTCTGTTTGGATGTCAAATCAGTATCAACCCTGCTATAAAACGAGGTGTCACCCAGTTGTCTGTGAGCCCCTTGACGGTACAAGTCGGCCCTCCAGACGACTAGGGCACCCCCCATTGTCAGCAGGCTTGATCACAATGTCATTCCGGGTACGTAAAGACCTTAGTGCTCTAAATTTGGCTAAACTAAGATTAGGGGGCCTTTTAGGCCTGAAACAGGGGAGCTGATCTATGTCATGTTGACATTGTCGAATGAATAGATCAAGGGACCCAAATTGGCCTTCCGGAGGAGACCAGGTGGATTTTTTGGTGGTGATGACCTCAAAAACATCCTTAGACTGGATGGAGGTGTTGTTATGAAAATGTGCCTTAAGTTTTAAAATGTCTATAAAAAGATTCAGTGTCCTCTTTCACTGAGAAAGAGTCTATGGGCCCAGGAGGTATCGTAACCACCAAATTGATATCACTGGCAGAGGAAGAGGTCTTCAAATTTCAAAGCTTTACTCGTTTGAAGAAACGTGTAAAGCTTAGAATTTAAAGAGCGAATGTGTTTTGTTATGCCAGATAACAAAACAGGGGGACAAACATGGGAAAGAGTGGACTTGATGTTCATAATATTGGAATCAGTATCTTGAACGTACTGGGACATGGCCTGAATGGTGGTAATACGCATGAGACGATGGCTGTGTTTACTACAAGCTGACATGACGCTTCGAGCCATGTGCTTCGACACAGAAGTCGAATTGAAAGAATGTAGATTAAAAGACGATTTAAAACCGTTGGGAACTACATCATAGTGTAGGCAATGGCTCAAGAAAGAGATATGACTACAGAAACGAGTCTTAAGTAGGATTAGATCGAATAGACGAAGAGCAGGTTGGGCAATGGACGGCAAAAATAGTGAAATGTAACATACCATTTCTTTCCGGAGTTCTCGACGTACGCTCTTGAGGTTCACCATTGTCGCTGTTCTTCGTGAAGGATATCGTAGACTTTAATTCAGCATCGGCCACGGACCTATAGAGAGACAAATTAGGGTTGATTCGCTTGTGCCTAAAAGATATAAACAAAGTCTCGACGTTTCGAGCTAAAGCCCTTCGTCAGGAGAAATTAGTAGACAGATAAACACATTACATCAGCTTTAATAGCAATGCTATAAAAGCTGTCACGTGAACAAAATATTAACCAATGAAAATAAAGTAGTCATGACAATCATAACAAAATAAAATTAATATGTAAAGCTATAGACCAGGTGCCAAGTTTAAAAATGAGACGCTTTTCTTGCTTCCGACGGGTATCATTGCCACCAATAATGGGATGAATGGCTCATATTTTCATATCAGAAAAGGAGTGGTTGGCACTGTTGAAGTGCCTAGCAACCGGTTTGTTGTGCACATTGTTCTTAACATCACGCTAGTGCTCACCAATCCTATCGCCTAAATGTTTTCCAGTCTCTCCGATGTAGAGCAAGCCACATTTGCTGCAAGAGATGCAGTAAACAAGGTTGGAGGAGATGCACGTGAAACTGTGCTTGATGAGAAACTGAGATTTTGGAGCTGAAATACAGGTGACGATCTTCCCTTCCCTTGTACGACATTTATAGCGCTTTGATAAGTGTAACGCCTGTGCAGGAGCCTTCAACCCTATAATCGGGCCGAAGCCTGCATGCAGTCTATAGCTTTACATATTAATTTTATTTTGTTATGATTGTTATGACTACTTTATTTTCATTGGTTAATATTTTGTTCACGTTTAATATTTTGTTCATAATGTGTTTGTCTGTCTACTAATTTCTCCTGACGAAGGGCTTTAGCTTGAAACGTCGAGATTTTGTTTATATCTTTTAGGCACACGCGAATCAACCCTAATTTGTCTCTATATGTCTGTGGCCGACGCTGAATTAAAGTCTACGATATCTCTCATGTATATAGTAGGTGGTCACACAAATAAATATACAAATCCCAGTTATTTTGACACAATCTAATGAGTAATCATAGACAAGCAGAGCGAAGTTACACTGACAAATTCAGCTGTAATTTTCATGAACATCTCTTGCCATGTTTCATTACCAAAAATTACACGTGTTATAGTGGCGTAACTACTATGGGTTCAGACTGGGCAGACCAGGGGGCCCCCAACCCAAGCAGCCAAGGTCAGACTGTAGAGCAACAACAAAAAATATATTATTTCTTGATATATTAAAATGTCGTTTTCTGACCGTCAGAATGCTATAAAATTTTTCCCCAAAGTCCAGGAAATGGCATTTCAGATATTCTAGATTTAAAAATTTTCTGGGGGGGCATGCCTCCAGACCATCCTAGAATGCTTGTGCCATTGCGATAGTAGGCAGAAAAGCACATCAATTTTAGGTATAGAATGATTATTTCTGATCATCCAAGTCAAACTTATTTAAGTCCCGTCCGGTAAATTTGTATACAGAAACATTTTGTTGTGGTTTAATATGCCTGTGACCGCCACGTATAATTATTAGTTCGTTTAATTTTATTCAATCGATTAGTCATGCATGCATAAGTTAGGTCATTAAGGTGCATGTTGCAACATATTTTCACGTTGCTATAAAAGACAAAACGTAAGGTTAAGTTCAGTGAAGTCTAGTTAAGTTAAAGTGCATGTAATCTAAAAGGCTAGTTAAGTTAAAGTGTAAGTAGCAACACATATTTACATTGCCCGAAAATAAAGAGAAGTTCAGTCTATGGTATCAGTAAAGTTGTTGTTGTTTAAAATCGCTTTACGGTGAGCAAGCGCCGTCACAAGTTGTTGTTGTCTAAAATCGCTTTACGGTGAGCAAGCACCGTCACAGTAAATATGTGACTAAACATAACTAAAACTATGCCAAGTATTAAAGGACCAAGTTCTTTGCCTGAAACAGCAGAAAGCCGTGCTGTCAATCCCAATCAGGGCGACAGTAAAAGCGAAACTGAAGCAAATGAACGACCTCGGAGAAGACAGCTTAACGCCAAAGGCAGGTCATGGGCTATGGACAACTTGAAGAAAAAAAGAACATCAGCTGGGGCAGCGCTTCGAAAACAAATTACAAACGTAAACGTTCTCTTGGAGAATTCGTGTGACATTCTAGTATTAGAAAAAGAACGAGATATTCTGGATTTGTGTCGAGATAAACTAAACGAAGCTCATCATATGTATTATGCAAATTTGAAAACTCGCGAAGACATCAATGATGCGTGTCAGTGGTTTGACATGCGAGATCGCGAACATTTCCAGTGTCATACCAAAATTAACGAGAAATTAAAAACTCTAGAGTTCATTGGAGCTGAGATCTTTCCACCTAGAAGCTCGCGATCAAAATCTTCAAGATCATCGAGAAGTTCTGCAAAATCAGTGAGATCAAAGAGAGCAAATGCTGCTGCAAAAGCAGCATCTCTTCAAGTCGAAATGGAATTCCTTGATAAAGAAGTCAAATTCAAAAGGCTCCAAGTGATGAAAGAAATTGCTAAAGCAAAGGCCGAAGAAGCAGCCATGAAGAAGATAGAAGCAGAAATCGCTAAAGAAGATGTGATTGTAAATCCTGAACAGATCGAGTTCGACAACGACATGGAAGCTTATTTCAACGAAAACCAACATCGCTTGACCAACGTGAAATAATCCGTATCGGAAAAGCTCTCATTACATGCGAAGAATACTCATGTGGAACGTCCTGTCTCACACCAGGTGGAACCTCCTGCCTCAGACCTTCATACTGTATCTGATTCTTGGCCAGATCTCCCTAATAAAGATATAATGGAACAAACGCGTGACATTACGAAGAAAGTCGACTTAAATCCAAAGGCGCAAGAATTTATTCCCACAGCTAAAGAGAATCCTATCTTGATGGGTCGAGTACAAAGCACCGGCCGGGATTCAACACCTAATTATGGCTCAAATGAAAATCGACAAGATCTCAGTTCTGTATTGGAGTTGCTAGTCAAACAACAAGGATTGAATTGTCTCCCTAAACAGCAACCACCAGTGTTTTCCGGAAGTTACTTCGATTATCCAAGCTTCGTAAGCGCATTTGACTGTTTAATTGAAAGCAGAGTTGAAGATCCAAAGCAAAGATTATATTACCTGAATCAATTTACCAGTGGTGATGCAAATGAAGTCATCAAAGGTTTGGTCAACCTGAATTCCCCGGGTGCTTACGCAAAGGCGAAATCTCCTAAGGAACGGTTTGGACATCCTTATCGCGTCGCGCAAGTATATAAGGAGAGATTAAAGAATTGGTCTCCTATTAAAGATACGGACGGCGTCGCGTTGCAAAGGCTTTCTGACGTTCTGAGACAATCCGAAGAGGCCATGAAAACGATCAAGCATATGGAAGGATTAAACTCGGAAGATCTATTGAAAAGAATCAGCTCAAAACTGCCCATCTATTCTGGCGTCCGATGGTGTCGTCGTACCAACGACATACTGAAATCCGAAGAAAGAATTGTCAATTTTCATGATTTGGTTGAGTTCGTGAAGAGCGAAGCCGACTTTGCCACGAATCCTGTGTTCTCTCCTCAAGTCCTTAAAGAAGAAAGGAAAGGCGATAGAAGAAATGAGGATAAAGAGCAAGATGTTCGTAAATGGAAAGGAGGCAAGTACTTGAGCAGCTTTTCAACGAACATTGATTCGCCACAACCAAGAGTAGCATACCAAGAAGTACGTCGATGTGCCCTTTGTACCAGAAGTCATTCACTTGAAATCTGCCAGGAATTCAAGAAGATGAATTTAAAAGAAAGGAAAGACTTTGTCTTGAAAAAAGAACTGAGTTTGATGTTTTGGTCTTGGTCACATGTCAAGGAGATGCCAGTCCAGGAAGAAATGTAAGATTTGCGAAAAGGCTCATCCTACGCTGCTACACGACCCAACGAAGAATACATCTATTAAAGAAAATTCAACGCAAACTCCTTTGGAAAATGGTCCAATTTCTGCAAAGACGGACAGTGCGATAAATAGCTGTGTAAGTGTGTGCAACGCGATTGGATCTTGCCAAGAGCGGACAAGTTCGATGATTGTGCCAGTGTGGCTTTACCATCAGAACAAGCCAAATTGCCAAGTAATGGTATACGCGTTGTTAGATCCTGCAAGCAATGGAACATTCGTTAAGCGTCAGACAATGAAGAAACTCAGTATAGACGGTGTGAATACCCATTTACAGCTTAACACAATGCACGGTACTGAAGTAATAACTACACAGAAAGTTACAGGATTAAAGATAGAGGATCCCGAAAGGACAAACCAAGTCGAATTGCCCAAAGTTTATTGTAGAGATGATATCCCATCAAAGAGGAACGAAATTCCACGACCTGAGATGGCTGCAGAGTGTACGCACCTAGCTGACTTATCGAAACGGGTTCATCCATACCAACCAAATCTTGAGATCGGTCTCTTGATTGGATCCAACTGCCCCAAGGCGATTAAACCTAGAGAGGTTATACCTGGAAACGACAGCGATCCTTATGCAATTCGAACAGTCCTTGGTTGGGGAATTATTGGCCCAATATCAAAGATTAACCAAACCGTTCCTGAACAGCCTGAAGTTTCGTGTAACCGAATCGAAGTCCAAGAAATCGGAAAGAAAAGGAAACCTGACATTAGCTTTGTTCCTGAAACCCGAGTTAAAGAGATCATCGACCCATTGTCAATCAACAGAATGTTTGAGATGGATTTCAGCGAAAACAATAACATTGTTCGAAAGTCGCTTTCTCGAGATGATCAAATGTTTATGGACAAAGTTTCTAAAGGAATCTCCCATCGATCAGACGGACACTACCAGATGCCGCTACCATTTAGAGAGGACGACCTCGAGTTACCTAACAACAAGAAATTAGCTGCCTATCGCCTCCAACAATTAAAGTCAAGATTTGATAAGGACGAAAGATACAAAAAAGATTATGTTAAGTTCATGAATGACATTATAGAGAAGGGACACGCAGAAAGGATCTCAGCAGAAGAAGAATCGGTGGTAAACAGGCAAAACTGGTATATTCCACACCATGGGGTGTACCATCCAAAAAAACCTGAAAAGATTCGTGTTGTGTTCGATTGTTCATCGGAGTACAAGGGAGAATCCATAAACAAGCATCTTTTACAAGGCCCAGACCTTACAAATAAGCTGACGGGTGTTTTAATAAGATTTCGACAAGAGCCCGTTGCGTTCATGAGTGATATAGAGGCGATGTTCCATCAAGTGAAGGTGACGAAAGACTGTCGAGATTTCCTTCGATTCTTATGGTGGTCACAAGGCGATACGAACAAAGAAGTTGAGACGTACCGGATGACGGTCCACCTATTTGGCGCGGCATCTTCACCAGGTTGCTCCAATTTTGCATTGAAACAAACAGCCGACGACAATGAAAAGGACATTGGCGAAAGACCAGCCGAGTTCCTAAGAAAGAATTTCTATGTCGATGATGGTCTTAAATCCGTTCCTTCTGTAGGCGAAGCCATAAGTTTAATAAACCAGACTAAAGAAATGTGTAGTCGCGGTGGATTTAATCTACATAAATTCGTTAGTAACAAGAAAGAAGTGATTAAAGAAATCCCGGAAGAAGATCGTGCCCAAACAGTAAAGAATCTTGATCTTGACGTCTTGCCAGTTGAGAGAGTGCTTGGCATCCAGTGGTGCATTGAAGCTGACAACTTTGAATTCCGTATCCTGCTGCAGGATCGACCTTTGACAAGAAGAGGGGTTCTGGCAACAGTCAGTTCGATTTATGATCCATTGGGCTTTGTAGCACCCATCATTCTGACAGGAAAGAGGATACTGCAGAATCTATGTCATGACAAGCTAGACTGGGATGATGAAATTCCTGACAACATGAAAATGCAGTGGGAGAGATGGCGAAAGGAGCTGCACTGCCTGAATGAACTATCGATCCCGAGATGCTACAAACCAGTTGATTTTGGAGAAGTGACCTCTGCAGAACTCCACCACTTTTCAGATGCAAGTACTGTTGGGTATAGCCAATGCTCATACCTTCGATTGAAGAACGCCCAATGCAAGACACATTGCTCGTTGGTCATGGGAAAAGCAAGAGTAACTCCTGTCAAACCGATTACTATTCCACGGCTAGAGTTAACAGCAGCAGTGGTTTCTGTTAAAGTAAGCGAAGTAGTAAAAGAGGAGCTGGAATATAGTATCACGAAAGAATTGTTCTGGACAGACAGTCAGATTATTCTTGGATATATCGGAAATGACGCAAAAAGGTTCCATGTATACGTTGCTAACCGTGTTCAACAAATTCGAAACCAAACCTCGAAGGATCAGTGGAGATATATCAACACAAGTTCTAATCCTGCTGATGACGGATCACATGGTCTTACCCCCAAACAGATGTTGAAGAACCCAAGATGGATCACAGGACCAGAATTTTTATGGAAATCTGAGGAAGATTGGTTGCAACAAAATGTGATGGATATCTCGCCAGAAGATCCCGAAGTCAAGAAAACTTCATGTTATGCCACAAGTACCGAAGAATTGTGGAGTCTTGCTAAGGCTCTTGAATATTTTTCGAACTGGTATCGCGCAAAATCAGCCATTGCAGTTTGTCTTTGCTATCGACAGAAGCTCTTGGAGAGAATCAAGTCAAAGAAGTCGAAAGTGAACATTGATCTCAATAACCAAGACGAAAGAAAGTCTCACACTTACCAGCCTGTGATGACAGAAGATTTACGACGAGCTGAAATCGTAATATACCAGTCCGTGCAAACTATTCACTTTCCTACAGATGTTGAAACTTTAAAGATGAAGACAGATAGAAATAGTTATCAAGGTCGCAGAGCTGATGTACCTACAAACCAGATGGTGCCAAAATCAAGTCCGCTTTATCGTCTCAATCCATTTAAGGATTCGGATGGTGTTTTACGAGTCGGTGGACGTATCAAGCGTGCAAAACTTCCTCCCGACGTTAAATTTCCAGTGATACTTCCAAAGAATGGACATGTTACCCAATTGATAATAAACCACTATCACGAAATAATGGAACATCAAGGACGTGGTTTTACACTCAATGAAATCAGAGCTAACGGTCTTTGGATCATTGGTGGATCTTCTGCTGTCGCACACCTTATCTCAAAGTGTGTATCATGTCGAAAGTTGAGAGGAACTGTACAAGAGCAATTCATGTCTGACCTACCCGAAGATAGGTTGGAACCTGCACCCCCATTTACCTATTGTGCTGTTGACTATTGTGGACCGTGGTACATAAAAGAACGACGCAAGGAACTTAAGCGATATGTAGCACTTTTCACGTGTATGGCTTCTAGGGCGATCCATTTGGAAGTTTCTTATACTTTGGAGACAGATTCCTTTATACAAGCGTTACGTCGTTTTGTTTGTCGAAGAGGTCCAATACGTCAGATTAGAAGTGATCAAGGTACTAACTTTGTTGGTGCACGAAGAGAGTTACGTGAAGCATTAGAAGAAATGGACCAAGATAAAATCCGTGGTGAATGTCTTAAATTGAATTGCGACTGGATCGAGTTCAGAATGAACGTCCCAAAAGCAAGCCACATGGGAGGAGTTTGGGAGCGTCAAGTTAAGACTGTTCGAAGCGTGCTAGATGCGTTAATGCAGAAAAATGGAACTAACTTGGACGATGAAGCATTTCGCACTTTAATTTGTGAAGTTGAGTCCATTGTCAACTGCCGTCCTCTAACAGTAGACAATTTGAACGACCCGGATTCATTATCCCCTCTGACACCAAATCATTTACTGACAATGAAAACAAAGATAGTACTACCACCACCAGGTACCTTTCAGTCAGAAGACAAGTACTCGAAGAAACGATGGAAAAGAATTCAACACCTGGCAAACGAATTTTGGGTACGATGGAAGAAAGAGTTTCTTCAAAGCCTGCAAGAAAGATCAAAATGGAGCAAACCTCGGCGCAACCTTCAAGTCGGAGACATCGTCCTCCTGAAAGACGACAATGCAATCCGAAATAAATGGAAACTTGGAAGAATAGTAGGAACATATCCAGACGAGAATGACTTTGTTCGAAGTGTAAAAATCGCTGTTGGGGACGCCTTGCTTTCTAACAAAGGGAAAAGACTTGGAACTCAATCAATTCTAGAAAGACCAATTCAAAACTAGTACTTTTAGTACCAAAGGAACATTAACAACAATTATTATGGATACTAATTCATATAAATCAAGAGATTTCCGTGGGGGAGTGTGACCGCCACGTATAATTATGAGTTCGTTTAATTTTATTCAATCGATTAGTCATGCATGCATAAGTTAGGTCATTAAGGTGCATGTTGCAACATATTTTCACGTTGCTATAAAAGACAAAACGTAAAGGTTAAGTTCAGTGAAGTCAAGTTAAGTTAAAGTGCATGTAATCTAAAAGGCTAGTTAAGTTAAAGTGTAAGTAACAACACATATTTACGTTGCCCGAAAATAAAGAGAAGTTCAGTCTATGGTATCAGTAAAGTTGTTGTTGTTTAAAATCGCTTTACGGTGAGCAAGCGCCGTCACAAGTTGTTGTTGTCTAAAATCGCTTTACGGTGAGCAAGCGCCGTCACAATGCCTTTCTTCCACATAAATCCAGCACAAACTGGATTCAAGTGTAACCACAACATTTTGAAAACGATCTCCAGAGTGTAGACTTTTGAAAGCTCAATCACCACAATGAATCTGGATATGTGGGGATGCACTTTAACCGACATTTTTGGAAATGATGTATGAAATTTGAATCCACCCATGCTAATAACACTAATGATGTCACAGCAGCCATGCTGGTGGACAGCTTCCAAGTTCCGATGTTTATCAGCGCAAATAGTTTATGGATATTACAATGTTTTAAAGATAATATCCAGTCAAATCTGAGCATGTATGAAAAACATTGTTTTGCAGGCTCCACAAACAAACCATATCATAAATAACATGATGTTTTCTCAGCTAATTTGAAAGCCAAACGCATGTAATAGCAGTAGTAGCAGCAACAGTAGTAGTAGTAGTAGTAGTAAAACATAATGACATAATGATTAATTATTTAATGTTAATTAAAGTAAGCTAATTTTACAGTCCGTAATGCTGAATTTGGATATGTGTGGCTGCATAACTTTTTGAATTAGCAACAAAATGTTTGCAGATACAAACGGATCCGTATATGTGTGGACAGCGCCTAATAAGTCTATAGCATATTTCTTACAATGAAAATCACTAACCTGACGTATCTGTTGGTATGATTTTTACATATTTTTCTTGTTTTTTTCCCTATAATATAAGGTCATATGTTATATCAGCAAAATATCACTAAAGACTCAGTATCCTAATTTTGACTATTGTACAATTGCACTTAAGAAATAGTGCAATTCAGAACGATTTTGGATAATACTGTACACAGTACAAACAATACATTTACCTGTATCTTGACATTTGTAGCATTTCACAGCCTGACCATATCCTTCTTCCCCAACTCCCACACCGCAAAATACATGAACCGAACGATGACATACAACACATCTGTGTGAACCAGACACCACATCAAAACAGACATGGCAGTTTTTATCTGTTATGTCCACTGATCTAATAATCAGGGCCTTTTTTAACTAATGCACTGGGGGGGCAAATGCCCCCCCAGCCCCCATGTTTGCCCCCCCAGTGAACTTTTGCCCCCCCAGTGCCCCCCCAGTCAACTGTTTGCCCCCCCAGTGAAGGTCCCTTGTGTGCAAAAAGCAAACTTTATAATTTTGAGGAAAATTACGGTATTATCACAACCAAAACAGGGATCGGTTTACATATTTTAGATAAAAAATAGGAATATGTTGTATAGTCCGGGAAAATTTTTTTTACCTCCCCCCCCCCCGTCGACGACAAAACCAATAATATTTATTGACAAACGTTGACGGCCATCCACTTGTTAGGTCCCCTTTTCGATTATTGCCCCCCCACTAACGATTTCTTAAAAAAGGCCCTGCTAATAATAGACTTGGATATAGCTTCTATACCTATGAAAAATGAAGCCAAAATCAATCGGCGCAAATCTACTTCCGGTTATAGGGAAATGAGTCGGCGAGGCTGGTTTTTCACAATTTTGAGGCATTTCCAAGTGCTGGACTAAACCGTTCGTCTTGTAATGAAAAGAACAGGATATTTTCTTACTTTTGGAGAGATACTTTTGTAGATTTCGGTAAAAAATCACCGCTAAAGACGTTTGACAAGTTACATACGCGGAGCCCATTTTCGGCCAAAACTCTCTGCCAAGTGGTCTTTCATGCTGGCATTTTCGCTAAACAAATACTCCGGCTGGATAGAAACTCAAGTCGAATGGTTTAAACGAAAGGTAAGCAATGTATAATAAGCGTTTGTCTTTCTCAATCAAGCGAAAAAGTATAGAATATCGGTGTTGCTCTCGGGTTATGTTGTGCTATGCCTATATGAACATTTATAGGAACAATAGCTTTATATCTATATTGGCTAATTGCATTTTGTATCTCAGATTGGAGTTATGGTTTTTGTTCTTGACTGAAAAATACATTTAAATAATATATAAATGGATTCGTTTCTAAAACAAGCTCTGTATCATTCATATTATAAACTGCTTCAAGTGTTTTTATGCAGAAAACAATCCAGTAGAGTCTGAGAGTTAAGTATGGATCACAAGTATACACCATATTAAAATGGTGTATGCCAAGTTTGACTAGTTGTCAATTCTCACATTTGAAATTTTTATTATATAGAGACTAAAACATTGAAATTAGAAAACATTAAGACATGTCATCCTGATCACTGATGCTGACCGCTGTGATGGCAGAGAGGTCCTGTATTATAGAAAGTGGCTTGTTGAAGTGACTGTATCATTGAACAATAAATTCTCTGTTCCTTTTCCAAAGTAGATGAACATTTTATAATCATATGAACATGAATGGCTATGTGACTCACATTTTTAATAATGCTGTATAAAAATTAGTTGTTTTAACATAGTATGGATAAACTGATAATTATCTTTTTATTGTACCATGGCCATGGTCTTCCCTCACCAGATTAAGACCCCTAGTAAATTCTGGTGAGTTGCTCTCCTCTCTTGTAATATTCCATAGTCTAACATTTTCAGGGTTTCTTGCAGAAGGAGAGAAGGCCATGGGTGGGTTGGCAAAATGTTGACCTTTTCATAAAGTATACATTACATGTATGCAAATTAAGTGGAAATATATCACTGTCCCTCGTACATAAGAGTACGATAGACTGCAACTGGTTGCTTGTGTGTTCTGTTGGTTGTTCTTGTGCATTTCCTTGTTGGAAACAAATACTGGTCATTAAATATTGGTGCTTGGCAATTTGGCTTCTTTGAGGTGATTTCAAAACCACCAAGATGGTTGACATGCTACTTAATGTTTCATAAAAAATGCACAGAGTTCTACTAATTAACCCATTAAAGGTGCATAATGCTTCCCTTGACAAGTAGAATTATCTGGTGTTAGACAGAGTATCATAGGCATAGGAAGCAACTTCAAGTTGGGGGGGGGGCACTTTGTCTTAAGGGCACCTCTTCTATTGGAAAAGGGCACTTTTTCCATTGTTTTAGCTGATGATAACCATCATATTCAAGTTGATATGTTGATGATAACCACATATTCAAGTTGATAAAGATTATATCAGAGTGTTATAGTAAAGTCCGCTTCTACCAACTTGGGAAAACAGCCATGGAAGTGGTTTCTAAAAACAAAGTGAGAAAGAAATTGAATAAACTTGTCTTGTTTAATCTCCAGTGAATCGCAGTGATGAAACTATCCACTTTAATACATAGGAATGGAATGAAGTAGTGTATTGGATTGCTGTAGAAAGCTCACTGTGTCTCCTCTATGTGAAAGAAGAAGAAAACCGGTTCCTTTAGGAACCAACAACTATTTAAAAGTTTGCAAATCAAATTTTGATTGAGCTCATACAACTTTGTCCCATGTCCTTTTTACAATTTAGTATCATATCTGCATAAAAACACTTGAAGCAGTTTATAATATGAATGATACAGAGCTGTTTTAGAAACGAATCCATTCATATATTATTGGCCATTATATAAATGTATTTTTCGGTCAAGAACAAAAACCAAAACTCCAATCTGAGTCCTGAGATACAAAATGCAATTAGCCAATATAGATATAAAGCTATTGTTGCTATAAATGTTCATATAGGCATAGCACAACATAACCCGAGAGCAACACCGATATTCTATACTTTTTCGCTTGATTGAGAAAGACAAACACTTATTATACATTGCTTACCTTTCGTTTAATCCATTCGACTTGAGTTTCTATCCAGCCAGAGTATTTGTTTAGCGAAAATGCCAGCATGAAAGACCACTTGGCAGAGAGTTTTGGCCGAAAATGGACTTCGCGTATGCAACTTGTCAAGCGTCTTTAGCGGTGATTTTATACCGAAATATACAAAAGTATCTCTCCAAAAGTAAGAAAATATCCTGTTCTTTTCATTACAAGACGAACGGTTTAGTCCAGCCCTTGGAAATGCCTCAAAATTGTGAAAAACCAGCCTCGCCGACTCATTTCCCTATACAACTCCATATTGTTTTTGCTGCAAAGTGGTAACCCGAAGTAGATTTACACCGACTATATCAAGTCTATTATTAGATCAATGGTTATGTCTAAGAGAAGTTATAATAATTAGTAATGAATTAATCATTGTTTAATTAATCAATGCTGTATTTTATTAACTGTACTGTATTTCTTAGGTACATATCTAAAAATATTACAAGCATGGTGATGACGAAATTTATGAATGTTGCTAACTTGTTGTTGCCTCATCTTCCTGACCAGGGACAGTAGTAGTGTGTTGAACATTTCCTTCTACACAATTCAATCAACATACAAGTCAGGTTACAGTACAGTGTTTATACATTCTGCTTCCTTGTGTAACTGTGTTTATAGAGGTGTTACTCCGCATTGACAATGCTATCGAAACCCACACATTTTCTAGTGTGGGGTGAATTTTCTTATTAGTTGTTATTAATCGATACTATATTTTACCTGTACTGTATTTCTTAGGTACATGATGTAAAAATATTGCAAGGATGGTGGCGATGAAATTTACGAATGTTGCTTACCTGTCATCGCATCATCTTCCTGACCAGGGATCAGTTCGTCAGAAGTACCTTCATGTTGTTGAACATTTCCTTTACAGAATTGAATCAACATACAAATCAGATTACTGTACAATGTTTATACATTCTGTGTCCTTGTGTAACAGTGTTTTATAGAGGGGTTACTCCGCATTGACGGTGCTTTCAAAATCCACACCTTTTCTAGTCTGTGTTCAATTTGCTTATGAACTCATTTACTGGCAGTATTGTTCCTTTTATGAGTAAAATTATCTGGCGCACTTGAGAGAGTAAAATACTAGGGTAGCACCATCTGAGCGCCTTGCCAGCTGATGGGTTAATTGTTGTTTTGAATAATATTTAACTGTACTGTATTTCTTAGGTACATGATATAAAAATATTACAAGCATGGTGATGACGAAATTTACGAATGTTGCTTACTTGTTGTCGCCTCATCTTCCTGACCAGGGATCAGTTCGTCACAAGTACCTTCATGTTGTTGAACATTTCCTTTGCAGAATTGAATCAACATACAAGTGAGATTACTGTACAATGTTTATACATTCTGTGTCCTTGTGTAACAGTGTTTTATAGAGGGGTTACTCTGCATTGACGGTGCTTACAAATGTTGCTTACCTGTCATCGCCTCATCATCTTCCTGACCAAGGATTGGTTCCCCAGAAGTATCTTCATGTTGTTGAACATTTCCTTTACAGAATTAAATCAACATACAAGTTAGGTTACTGTACAATGTTTATACATTCTGTGTCCTTGTGTAACAGTGTGTTATAGAGAGGGTACTCCACATTTTTAGTGCAAAGTTTTTAACTTTGCAGTATTGTGATGAGGGGCGAAAATTCACACGAGCTATCATACATACATAGATACATACATAGGGGGCTGATACAATTTATGTTTCTTTTTAAATTTCATTAACATTTAGTGATTTAGTGCTTCAAGACAGGGCTTCACATTTTTCTTTAAATATTCTTTTGATCTTATGGCGATTTTACACAAACTATGCTGAATTAGAGTCTTTATATTGAACTTGAAACATTTGCTGAAGACGTTGAATTGACATTAAATTGGCGAACTTTCCCCGGGAACACCCGATTTTTTGTGCAATCTCAAATGCACGTGCGCTATCAAGTGCGTGGCCGCGAGGTGATTGCGAGATTCGTACACGTGCCGTGTAGCGAGTCTAGCGACAAGAACATTATCATTTATATTATTTGACATTTGCTTTCGAGAATATGATTATGACAAAATATTTAAAGACTGTATCTCAAATGCGAGTTTGCAGATTATATAAATGATAAGGAAGGTAAATGTGGTAGCAGTTTAAAGGCTATATTATTTCAAATACAACTATAGCCTTATGAACTATAGGGGCAATGCCAATGTGGCAATGTCAATAAACTTGTGCAAGTCGATGGCTGGATATATATAGTATACAGGGGCGGATCTAGGGGTGATCAGAGCGATCACGCGACTAACGTAAAATTTGTAATTGCGCAATTAATTAATTAATTCAACCAACAGTCCAGTTATCATATTTCATGCAGTGGCTTATATTCAAAGTTCGTAGTCAAGTTATCAAGTTTCATACAGCGGCCAGGCCTTCGATACATAACGCGCAGAACAGCGGTCTAGCGCGTGAGTTTTGCTCGCTCTAAAGGCAGATTCCAGCTATCTGATTGGCCAATTTGCTTTTTGCGCGTTCTGCGGGGAGTTCAGCGATCAGGGGCTAGTATACAAGGTATCCGATTGGCTAAATTGAAAAAAAATCTGAATTCCCATTGGCTAGTATTTTCTGACCGATCAGATGCATCAGGCTTCAGTTTATACGGCATGATTCTATGACCTTCTGATCGCAGCTTTGACCGCAAAGGTTCAATCAAGTAGCTCGGAAAATGTAATACGAATATACTGCAATGTCTCGTAGTATTTACTGAGACCGCTCGCCATGTTTGAGAACAACGATGAGCAATGTCTGGTGGAAATTCAAGCTGATCCGAGGAAGCGAATCGACGCCACAAGACTTCTGTCCAAGAGCTGTTGAGCGCTATGAACAACACAAGCTTCTGCTTGGTCAGAGATTTTGGTGCCGAATCGTACATTTCAAGTATGTTCGGAAAGGAACAAGTATTGTACTGACGCCCTATGCAAATATATTCTATTTTAACTACATTTATTGTGGCGATTTTCGACTTGAATTTACAGAGCAATCTGTGCGCGTGAGGTGCCCGCTGGCTATGTTTATGAAATTTGCAATTTTTGCATATTACTGCGGTCGAAACCCAGCTGATTAGGCGAACTGTATAAAATATAGGCATTAAGGCATTTTGTTTATGCTTTTGTTGCTTGATATTAATCGCCTAAGGTTTGGATATATATTATCGACTTCAACTGAACCAAAATATTCTTATATAAATATGATGTATTTTTGACTTGATGTGTGTTGGACCGCATCATTATTGGCATGGTGATGGTGTAATACGATCTCCGATATGATATTGTGTTTGTTAAAAATAGAATATAGCTATAGGCAGCAAATTGGTCCTATTCTGAAATAGCCTTTGGCTAATTGGCTTCCCAGGACCAAAACATTTTATCCTTTACTCTTAAAACACGTTTTAATACTGATATCATATACAGTAGTTTGTGTTATTGTGTAAACTATAAATATTTGAAATGGAGATTAATATTTAACTCCATGTCTGGTTTGTTTATTAGATCTGCTGCTACTGGGAATCGCTTGTACAGCTCTGTGTATGTTAGGTGGGGGGGGGGCTAAAGGGTTGACTGGGACTGGTGCGAAAATTGAGCAATTTCCCCGACCCCCCCCTGAAAAAATTATCCCCCCCCGGTTGTGTACCAACGAAAATTTTGACTAACGTACGAAAAATCCTCGATCCGCCCCTGATAGTATAATCTGTATTATGAACAGTGTAGACTATAGTATCCGATTTATATTATAACCTCCATGGTATAAAACGGAATCATATAAACGTGCTGCAAAGCCTGCAGTCCCAATAGTCGTGTTAATTTAAACTTTACAGTATACATTGAATTGATGGATATAATTGTATTGGGATGTATAATATTTTAAAATAAATGTAAATTCTGATTTTCTGTGATATAAATAATTACGTTTGAAGTGTGTGAACGTAAACAACAGTACTGTTTATATATGCATTGTCATTGACATTGTTAGGAAAACGAAAGTTACACAGTATTTCCGCTTTGAAATAAATCCCCTTAAAAATTGTGTCGGTGTTCTAGTTGAAGGCAGTGGCCGACTATACACCCTTAGTTTTTATACTATTTCACCAAACAATTCAGATTTCCGACTTGGACTTACTTAACTTGGGCTAATATATAATAGCCGCCCATGTGCAAAATTTGAAGTGACAGTCCGGAATTATAGAGTACAAACATATACCGTAGTCATATTACTGTAAACAAAATTTTCAACACAACATTTAATAATAATATGAACCCTGTAATATTTACAAAACTAAACTATATCATACATGTAACTACTCTTTACTCTTTGTCCTTCTATAACTTAATACTGAGTATAAGTCATAAACATAACGATTAACGAATGTTTTTCTTTCAACACAACGACAACATAATATTTACTGTAACTATTCATCCACAACATTCATTGCCTTGACAACTTTGTCCTCTCTCAAGATTACAAATAAAATATTTTTTACTAAAAGCAAAGTTTCAATGATCATTTTCTTGGAAAGCTTGGTAGGGTCCGTCTCTTGTTACAAGTAATTATAAATGGGGCATAATTTGCCTGCGTATGTTTACGCTTGGCGTTAAAAACACGATTTTCAAAAGCGAAGTTAAAAATAGGCCTTCGAAAAACAAATGTCATGAGAACTTGACAATCTTGACATATAAATACTGCTACTAGCTATAATTCCATGCATGACTCATCTATTTACGTCAGCAATAAATACGCATACACTTCCCACGGCGAGTTGTGAAATATTCTTTATCTGTAGGATCAAGGAGAGATTTTCCTGCAACATTTACTTGCATTTACTTGTAAATTATGGTGTACAGGATCCAAAATTCAACAAAAATATGTCTTCGCCGCAGAGTACTTCAGTGCTTCCATATTAATCTTTCGTTTTTCTTACTGAATTTCCCCCCATTTTCACTCCCATTTTCCTCAAAACTTATGGCTCTTTGAAACTTTGCACAATCCTTGGATCCCTAGTTCAATATTTGAACTGTACTGCAGTTTTTAGGGACATAATCTAAAAACATTGCCAAACACCTGGTGAAAATTTCATGTTTGAAATCCTTTTTTATTTTTATCTTCTTTTGGTTTCCATTTAAAAAGTTGCGATGAGTTGGCATCCCTCGCCAATAATTTTTCAGAGCATTTTTCTAAATGAAATACATAATGAGAACGTCGTTGTGGATCATAAAAAATATGCATTATGCAGCATAGCGTTAATTCTCACATAAAGTGATCATTTTGTGTTTAATACACAGTGCTTGATGCCCGTAAAATATTGGATTTCCAGATATTAGGCCTAGTGTCCTTTCCATTTACTTTCTGACGTGCTGTTCATGTAAGGCGTGCTAAGCCATGGTAGCTACGCTTTGTCGGATAGGTTTGTCGCTCGGGACTTCGAGATAATCTACGACGCAGACATTACGAGTAACAAATTTTGGAAACCAGTTCTAATTTGGTTTTCTCGCGTCTGACTTTGTTCACCAACTGGAGTTCATAGTTTTTAACATCTGTAGCTGAAACTGTAAAGCCCGTTTTCCAGTAGGCGAATTTGTTTGGCTTGCGAAAGATTTGCTGCGAGAAAGTAGGATCGCTTTCTATTTTTCAAGGCAAATTTTTCGTTAGCCAATGGCACATTGAATCGCTCGAACAAATTTGCCTAGTGAAAAACGGACTTAGAAATAGTGACTATTTTTCGTCATTTCTTAAAGCCTTAAGTGCATTCTTATGAGCACGGAAGGTGGGATATATACGGCCTATTGGAAGATCACTATTTTGTTTTATCTTTGTATATAGTTCGTTTGTAGAGTGAAATACACTGTTAATTTAAAAGAGTTGTTTCTATTCCTTTGAAAGAGTCTTTCTGGGGTCAAAACTGTAGTTCCAGTTTCCTTGCAACTAAAGACCTAATTCGTGCATAGTACGATTTCTTTAATGTTTCGAATAAATTTTGCAAGGTTGTTGCACGAGGATGATGTTTTTGTGTTGTACGTCTACTTTCTGTAAAAGCTAAAAAAATGAGAAAAAATGTTCGCAAAATTATTTTGTCCTAAACTCACGCACCTTTTAAGCATAAAAAGCTGTTTAAGGGACTGAGACTAACGTTTTGACCCTTTTGAATTAACAGTGTAGTCCTGCGTATCAGAATAAAGTTGTAATAATAATAATAAGAGGTAAAACGCATTTTGAAGGCATTTTTGTAAAAAAGAAGAAACACACAAAATGTCAACAGAGTAGGTTCACTTTGGAGGTTGGCATACTTTGTTTTTATATATCAAAATAGGAAACTTATAGCGATTCCATATAGATGGGATTTCAAACCTTTTTGAGCTATTTGTGTTAAATATTTTAAACACTTGTTAAATTCCTAGAATTGCAAACACATTGTAATTTGTTATATTAACGTGAGAATGTTGTCATTAAACACTTCTTATCTTATATCTTAGCCTGCGTAGCGGCCCTATTTTGTGGATAAGACTGATTAAGGGATACTACTGGTGTTGGGTGTCTCGCTCTCGCCCAACCCCAATAGTAGCCTCTCCCCCAACTAGTGCCGCTACACAGGCTAATCTTATCTCATTTCTGTCTAATATAGACTTGCTAAGTATCGACTTGCATTAAAATTGTTTTCAGATGCATAGTTCCTCTAGGTGTAATAGTTTGTCCTCGAAACCTCGAAACACAGCCGCTAGATGCTGCGAAACCAACGAGTTCTGACAAAGGTCGTAAGACCTACACAACGAGCCTCTACCAGTTCAACGATCTTTGGGAATGTACTGGAGTCTGCAAGACGATACCTTCACATATCGAGTGTCTTCGACTGAGAAGCCATACACACGTCGAGGAGCCCTAGCAGTCGTCAACTCCGTCTACGATCCACTTGGGTTTGCTACACCAGTCACTCTAAAGGGTAAACTTATTCTCCGAAAGCTGGTTGCTATGGGAAACAGAGATCGTTCGGAAGATTCACATCTCGAATGGGATGATCCACTCCCGGAAAATTTAAGTGGAGAATGGCAATGTTGGTGAAATTCCCTTGTTGATTTGGAAAACGTCCACATTCCAAGATGCTATCACGCAGAAGACTTCGGAAACGTTACTCGAAACGAAATACATGCGTTCTCTGATGCAAGCGAGGAGGCATTCGGTGCTGTCGTTTACCTGAGGCAGACCAACGCACGAGAAGAAGTGAATGTTTCACTCGTGTTCGCAAAAGGGAAACTAGCGCCGAAACAAGCAACAACTATCCCACGATTGGAACTTTGCGCCGCGGTATTAGCAACACAGGCTGCCGAACGAACTATGAAAGAACTTAAAACATTAACCATTGATGAAGTAGTTTTCTACACCGACTCAAAGGTAGTCTTGGGATACATCCAGAATGAAAGCCGGTGTTTTTACGTCTACTTGGCCAACAGGGTCCAAATTGTCCACAAGATATCTGAACCTTCCCAGTGGAGATACATCGAAACCACCGATAACCCAGCAGACCTCGCCACGAGATGTACATCCGCGAATGTCCTGATGGAATCATGCTGGTTCGAAGGTCCTAAGTTCCTAAGTGATGTAACAATCCCAGACAACGATAAAAGATCAATGTCATATGACGGCGATCCAGAGGTCAGGCCGAAGATTACTATCCACGTCACGAGTACGACAGAAGTTACGACTTTAAAATCTGACAGATTTATGCGTTTCTCCAAGTGGTCATCTCTGCATCGAGCTTTAGCAAATCTGATTGTTAAAGTGAGAGAATTCAAGAACAGACGGAAAACTCTTGTGAAAGTGAACCACGATGGTCCACATCCACCTCGTCAGCACCTTAATCGACAGCAACCTATTCGACTCCCTCGATTACCATCATCTGCCGAGCTGAAGCAAGCAGAAACAGTTATGATCAAAACGATCCAGAGTGAAAGTTTTTCCATAGAGATAGCCACTCTTCAAAACACTAAGCAGAACGAAAAGACTAAGAACGACCTAAAGCAATCAAACATGTACCGCCTAGATCCCTTCCTTGACGATTGTGGTGTTCTACGAGTTAGTGGACGCCTTCGCCGTTCGAACCTAGACTTTGCTGAGAAGCACCCTGTTATCCTACCCAAAGGACACCACCTTTCACACCTTGTAATTACCCACCACCACGAAAAGGTTTACCATCAGGGTCGACAAATCACCAGCGGAGCAATCCGCCAGGCCGGATACTGGATTGTCGGAGTCAGTCGTATGGTATCAAAATCGCTGAATGCCTGTGTAATGTGTAGAAAGCTACGAGGGAGAACACTGACACAGCACATGGCAGACTTGCCAGCCGATAGATTGGAAACACCACCCCCCTTCACCAATGTTGGCTTTGACGTATTTGGTCCATGGCTTATACACACACAAAAACTGAGAGGTGGGGCAGCGAACTCTAAACGTTGGGGACTCGTTTTCACTTGTCTAAACAGTCGTGCAATTCACATTGAGGTCATAGAAACGATGGATGCTACAATCCCGGACAAAAACTGTTGTGACACTGCCCAAATCAATTAAATGAAAGCTTTATCCCCCTTCCCCCCTTCCTCAATGTTGGTAAAAATCGGCAAATCATCAGGTGAACAGCGACAATATCATGAGTTTGCAACATTGAATAGGGGTAGCAGGGGAAAACCCTATGTGTCACAAGATTTTTGAACCAGATTGTAGCTCATTTATTTGTGCTCTGCGACGTTTCCTTTCAATTCGTGGTCCAGTGTCGATCCTGAGATGCGATCAAGGGACAAACTTCATAGGAGGAAAATCCGAACTAGACACTTCTCCACATGAAACTGACCTTAAGAAGATCGAGAAATATGTCACCAAGCAAGACTGCGAGTGAGTATTTAACCCACCCCATGCATCACATTTTGGAGGAGTATGGGAACGGCAAATTGGAACTATACGCAGTATCCTCGATGGCATGTTACACAAGATTGGATCTTTGCAACTCACACACGAGCTTCTAGTAACACTAATGGCAGAGGTTACGGGAATAGTAAATTGTCGTCCTATCGCTGTACTTTCAACAGATACCGACAAACCTCAGCCATTAAGCCCTGCAATGCTTTTGACAATGAAGTCCAGACCACTTCCTCCTCCGCCTGGCATCTTTGTTCATCAGGACTTATACTCTTGTCGACGTTGGAGGAGGGCGCAGTACCTCGCCGACCAATTTTGGATTCGTTGGAAGAACGAATACCTCCAATCACTTCAACCCCGATCTAAATGGAACAAGCGCCACCCTAACTTAGAAGTTGGCGACATCGTTTTCATGAAAAGTGACGTACATCGGAATTTATGGCCAATGGGAAGAGTCACAGAGGCAATAAAAAGTGAAGATGGTAAAGTTCGCAAGGCGGAGGTGATGATATACCGGGATGGAGAAAGGAAGACTTACACACAACCAATTGGAGAACTTATACTTCTATTGAACAAATACGTGAGTTAATAGGTAGCAAGGACTCATCCTTGGGCGAGGAGTGTGACGTTTTGCTAATAAAATATTGTGCATGTATGCTTGATTGCGTATTATAATTACCGCATACATAATTGATCAACTAGGGTAGCTTATATAAGCCAGGGTTAGGGATTAAACCAAAACAATTACGAAGAACACTTCTCAGTGTACGGAGGACAACAGAGGACGCTTTCAGAGGAGATTCATTTACGGGGAATTCGATCTGCATGAAGAGCTATAGACGTAAGTTAGTTATACATACACATTAATGCTATTTGATGAACTTATCGTGCATGAATTTATTGAACTGTGTGTTTAGCATATGTATTGTATTTATAGTTTTCACCGACGAATATATGGAGCAAGTGTTAGCTTATTACTAAGCAAGATTGTAAGATTTTCAATAAATCACTTTATACTGTATGTTTGTTGGTTGACACTGCGTTCCCTGCCGGCGACGCGACAGGTTAACATGATATTTGCTTACAGCCTTTAGGTTTGTTATTTATTGTCATAATGTTGGCAACGCATACATTATAGCTAGTGTAAATTACCTTTTCTCCAATGCCATGGCAGATTTTTGACCCCATAGTCATAGCGTAATTCTTCATGTTTTTTTATGTCCCTTTTAGCATGAAGTGCCAAATGAGGTTGGCTGTCAATTACGATCTTTCTCATATGGCAATCTGCCATCTTGGGCTCTATATCATTGACCAGCCACCAATCCCGTCCGAAAATGTTGCATCAACATTTTAATGATAAAGATAAAGAAATATATATAAACAATATGTTATCTGGCAAAGAAGAGGTTAAGGTAATTAAAACTATACTATATTGTCTATCTTTATGAAAATGTACTCCATTGTGTTTGTAAAACTTACCAAAAAGAATAAGAAACTCCCGAGTTCTCTATTGTACGATTGTTCTCGTTTGGCACCTTCACTTTTTGTAACCAATTCACCCTTGTATTCAAGGAGGTATTCTCCTTTTAGAAAGGGCCTCTTTGCAAAGAATCCACAACCTAATGAAACAAAACACTGCTTTAGTGTGTCATGGGCCTACCAAATGGACATACAAGTTGGAATGTGCTTGCTTGCAAGATCCTTCTATGTCATTCTATGTCATTCTATGTCATTCTATGTCATTCTATGTCATTCTATGTCTATAACCCATATTTTGCTACTGTCAATAACATAAGATGGGGATGGTGCCAGCCAAAAGGATAAAATGTTACAGTACTGTATTCTACTGTACATGAAGTTCCTAATGTAAATTTGTATTGTTTATTTTTTATGTATTAGAAAATGCAGTACCTATGTTATTATTGATGAATCTCTGTTCTAGGTCTTCATTGTCATTGCAAAGGGAAGTTGGCTGTCTTTGGCTCTAGGAAGCAATTATGGTACATCATGAATATATTTATCTATCAGTAACCCATTAACTGGCAGTACCCTACCACCAACAATTATAATTATCTGGTATTAACCCATTTACTGGCACTACTCTTCCACTGACGAGTAAAATCATCTGGTGTTAGACAGAGTAAAATGCTAAAGTGGGTGCATTACCAGCTAATAGTAAAATATGCACATCTGTGCACATATTTCCCCTTTAACCCATAAGCTGGCAATTAGCCCAGGTGCACCAACCTTATTAGTCTTTTACTCTGTCTAACACCAGTTAATGGGTTAACAAAACCAGTGGTGGAAAAAGTTTTTTTTCTTGCTGGGAACCTGGATTTCAGACTAAAAAATTGGGCAAAATAACAGTCATCGTTTCTCGTTTTCTGCATACCCAAATTAGCAATATATGATATAATAGGTTGTGTTGACTGTTACGAATTAAGGAAATGTTGTATATGTTAATGTATAAACATAATTACCTAAATGCTATAAGTTAATTTGCTATGAGAACGATAGCCGACAGGATAAGCCAAATTTGCAATGCAACTGTCTCAATTTCTGAGGGGGTCGGCCGTTAGACATAAGACACAAAGTCGCTACTTCATATTAGAGCCATAAGTTATGCATGTAAATGTAGTCTTGCAGATAAGTTAATATGGAAAATGCCCTTGAGTGTTTGTAGGATTAAACTACCTGGTAAATATAACAAGAACTCCAACAGTTGAAGGCCCTTCGTCTGAAAGTTACGAGTACTAAGTGATGTCTATTAAGTTTCACAATTAAGACTTGGACTTGTTGTTGTGAAAGTTAAATCAAAAGAGTAGCCATTTTAGGTATGATAGTGTCTAGAGGGATATACATGTGACCTAATCTTTGAAATTCTATTGTGTGCAAAGCTCATTCATTATTCATGACAATATGACAGTCAAGAAAGAACAGAAATAATTTTTTTGGGAGCTTTTGTTTTCTGGAATATATATTTGAATATTATATTGATGAGGTTCACTGACCATTGATTGATTTGCATTGGAATGTTGTTCCTTGTTATTCAGTGATGTTTAATATTTAGTGATCCGATAATCCAGGACCCGATAAAACTATCTGTGAGTGTCTCTTGTTAACCTATTAGCCGGCAATTTCCCCAGATGTGCCTTAACCTATTTTACTATTTTACCATGTATAATGCCGGACGATTTTACTTGGGGTGGGCCCTAAGCTTGGGCAGTTTTCCGGTGTTTCATTAAACCGGTTCTTTAACAACCGGAAAACCAGTTTTTATACTTTTGTATACAATTGTATACAATTGTGATGACATATTTATAAGCACAAAATACACAGTTTAACTTGACGCATATTCCGCGAAAGCGTCAAATTTATTTGCACGCGATCAATTTTGTAACCTGTGAGTTTCGATAATATCTCGAGTCATGCAAACTGAAAGTAGCAGATTTTGAAATATGTTTATATTATTTGGGGAAGAATATTGAACCAAATTACCAAAATAAAGCTAGATCTAGAAACTTAACACAAGAGAGAAGCATTATAGCAGAAATCTTTCTCATGAAGACGTGAATTAGTATTGAATTAGACGTGAATTAGTGACGTGAATTTATTTGGGCATCCTGGTGAATGACAATTTGAAATGGTTCCCACACATTATCAATATCGTCGCTAAAGCCAATAAAATGCTTGGGTTCCTACGACGGAATTGCTTCCACCTTACTGACGTTCATGCTCGCCGCCCTACTGTATCTGTCACTGGTTCGTTCTCACTTGTCGTTTGGCTGTGAAATCTGGGCACCTCAAGAATTGTCTGCTGATCTGCTTCGTCCATAGGGTATTCAAGGTCGAGCTACTAAGTTTATTCTTCAGGACTATGAATCCTCCTACGTTGATCGGTTGAAAGAACTTAATCTAATCCCTATTTCTTACTGGCATGAAATTAAAGATATCATCTTCTTCTACAAATCCAAATCTGGGATGTTCGAACTTGACAATAATCAGTTTGTTACTCAGCCTCTCCATCATTCCACTCGTTCCAGTTCTGGTGATTTTCTTCGTCCAAATCTGTGTAAAACGTCTCTCTTCAGAAACTCGTACTTTAATAGAATTGTATTTTTATGGAATAACTTGCCTTCAGATATCAAATCATCCTCTTCAGTCACTATACTTAAATCTAAACTATATCTATATTATAAGAATAGACTGAACAGTACTTTCGATGTAGACCGTACTAGAACTTGGAAAACTTTGTGTAGTAAGTGTCGTTCTTTACAGTCAAACTGTTGTTCATAAATGTAATTCCTACATAGTTGTAAATAATTAATATTAATGTTTTTTTGTAATAGCTAGGTATATCTAATATTGTAATTCTTTGGTGGACTTAATTAGAAACTTATGTTCTGTTGTTCTAAGCATCAATCATATGATTGTAAAGTTAATAAATTTGTAAAGTTAATAAAGTTAATAAGCAGTTATTGCCAGAATAACAATTGCTATTTGTGGACTATAATTCAATACTGGATTGCTTTAATTTTTGAAAACTATGAAAAACCGCGGTTTTACAGTTTAACCGGTTTATGTCAGACGGTTTACCGGTTTCTATATTTTTCAATAAAAGCTGCCCTTAACACAGTTTGAACCCCCCTTCAGTGGGGAGTAAACCTTGTTTAAGTAAATAGGGGGTTACTAAAAAGGGGTGGGTTGATTTAAAAAGGGCGGGATGAGCAAACAACTGTCATAAAAATTGTGGAACAAGATAGCGTTTTTAAATAGATGGGTCTGTAAATGTTGGCCTGGTGAAAAAGATTGGCAAGTACATGTCACCCTGAAAGCACACAATGGCCATTCTGGACTACTAAGAAATTGAAAGTGTTGTAGGGAGAATGCTCCTAATTTCAGCCCATACAGCACTAGAATGACTATGTCATTGTTGGTTGTAAACCAATTGCTGATTGGCTAACGTTGCCTATTTTATATAAGCTTGTCGCTGAATGGCTAAAAGCTAACACTAACATAAACATTAACATTAACAAAGCGATAGCATTATATCTTCTGCTACGCAGATGCAAACATTGTGTTTGTATCAGTTTGTGGTAATCTTCAACACATATGACACAAAACATAAGATTTTTGTTCCTTACACGAGCGTTATTATGCGAAATGCCGCCAAAATTAGATACCAATTTTCGGGTGAAAAAGGCCGATTTCCATTCAGTGCAAAATGTCGCGCGATCGACCTTTTACGATCGTTTTCTTTTGAATTATGAGCCCTCGACCGGATCCGTTCCAGTCGAATGCTCATAATTCAAAAGAAAACGATCGCAAAAAGTCTATCGCGCGACATTTTGCACTGAGTGGAAATCAGCATTAAAGCTCACTATATATAATGACGGAATTCTTGCTACGCCAAAGAATGCGGAAGTGAGATGTTTACAAAATTTATGCATAATTATCATGATATTATATTGATTCGGTTCATACAGAGTGCAAGGCCGCAATATACGGTCAATATGGTCGAGCAGGTGCGTGTAAATCGATAAAATGATTTTGTGTTTCAAAGCGTTTGTATAAAATCTTATTGCTGAGTTCTTTGTTATAAATTTTCAACAAAGACAACAGACTGTAATCTCGGCCATAGGAAAGGAAAATATAGTTTCGAATTAAATTTTCCTGTATTAAATTTGTCTGCTTCTCGGCTCGCTCGCTGCGGCAGCAATAAGTTATACAAAAGCGCAATAGATGCACATGTTAATTATGTAAGGCGCAGTAATTTATGAGATCCATGGGGAGAGATGACTAGCCTGCCTAGTCTGTAGGTGAATTTATACCATGCATACTTGGGAATTTTCCATCAATAATTCGCTAATTTCTCGTTGTTTTCTAGGATCCTCCAGACGAAAACTTGGCATAAATGTAAATCTTCAGGATGACAGCCAGACACAGACAAGTGCTTTTAAAGTACCGCTGAGGTGTGGGGGCGACGGTAGGGGCTCAAACTAAAATATTCATGTAGTTATATATTGTTTAAGAATATGAAGGAACTACCAATTAAGCACTGGGGTGCATGGAT
Organism: Trachythela sp. YZ-2020; assembly: GCA_016169945.1. Lineage (NCBI taxonomy): Eukaryota > Metazoa > Cnidaria > Anthozoa > Malacalcyonacea > Clavulariidae > Trachythela > Trachythela sp. YZ-2020. The sequence goes on from JADLSH010000333.1 coordinate 1,131,408, forward strand.
TTCCTGAGCAGCGAACAGGGGCAGCGTCCAAATCGTATTACATTCTATTACTGTAACGCAGCGTAGGTGTGGGGGCGAGGGGGGAGGAATTTAATACGATCCATGAGGGGAGATGACTAACCTGCCTAGTCTGTAGGTGAATTTATACCATGCATACTTGGGAATTTTCCGTTAATAATTCGCTAATTTCTCGTTAGGACGACAGCCACATACAGGCAAGTGCTTTTAAAGTGCCGCTGAGATGCCAGGGTAGGGTGGGGGCTTAAACTAAAATATTCATGCTGTTATATATTCTATAAGAATATGAACTACTGATTAAGCACTGGGAATCTGGGATGCATGGATTTCCTTAGCGGTGAACGGGGGCATTATGGCACATTCTATTACTGTAACACGGTGTAGGGGGGATTTAATGCGTTCCATGGGAGGAGATGACTAGGAATGTTACGTTAATAAAATGCTTTTTTAAAATGCCGCTGAGGTTTGGGAGCGACGGTGGGGGCTCGAACTAAAATATTCATGTAGTTATATATTCTATAAGAATATGAACTAGGAATGCTACGTTATTGTTACGAATGTTACGAGATGACTAGGAATGTTACGTTATTTTGGAATGTTACGTTAATAAAATGCTTTTTTAAAATGCCGCCGAGGTTTGGGAGCGACGGTGGGGGCTCGAACTAAAATATTCATGTAGTTATATATTCTATAAGAATATGAACTACCGATTAAGCACTGGGAATCTGGGATGCATGGATTTCCTGAGCAGTGAACGGGGCATCGTGTCCAAGTCGTGTCACATTCTATTCCTGTAACACGGTGTAGGTGGGGGGAGAGGGGGACTAAGCCGATGCATGACTAGCCTGCGTAGTATGTCAGTGAATTTATACCATGCACATGAGACGCGGGGCATGGGTGGGGGCTCAAACTAAAATATTAACTACCGATTAAGCACTGGGAATCTGGGATGGATGGATTCCCTGAGCAGTGAATGGGGGCATCATGGGCAAATTGTGTCACATTCTAGTACTGTAACACAGCATAGGTGGGGAGGGAGGTGCAAATTAATGCGATCCAGTGAACAGGAGCACCATGCAACATTCTAGTACTGTAACATGGCGTAGGTGGGGAAAATTAATCCGATCCAGGGGTGTGGGTGATCAATGCCTGTATAGTCTAGGTGGATTAATACGATGCACATTTGGGAATTTTCTGTTAAGCATGAGCTAATTTCTAGTTTTTTCTGGGGTGCTCGGGAAAAACTTGGCATGAACATAAATCTTCAGGACAGCAGCCACACACAGGTGCTTTTAAAGTGCCTTTGATATGCGCATGCAAGGGTGGATGCTCAAACTAAAATATTCATGCAGCTATATGATGTATCAGAATATGAACTACCGATTATAGGCACTGGGATGCATGGATTTCCTGAGCAATGTATGGAGGCATCATGTCCAAATCCTGTCACATTCTAAAATTACACAAAATGTCTGTATATATGTGTTAAAAATAGATTTTATGAACTTACAAGCCTGGAATGTCTTCCTTGTGCAAAATTGATATGATTTGCAAAATATTGTGATTATTTGAATGTAACTGCATGGTTAATTATTTGTTTAGCATAGGTTTATCATAATGACTAATGTCACAATAACAATGTGATCTCATCATGTAAATGCTGCATAGCATAGTCGTTCAAGACGTGTTTTTGTTCATGTTAAAGCAAACTTGTGCACGCTGTGTAAAAAATGCATGAAACATTCTGGGGACTTGTACAAGAAGTTTTACATTGTGAGGACTTGTCTTTAAGTCCCCATAAAGTCAATTAAACAAGTACCCTACACATTGTACCCTACAAATAATGTCTCAACTCGCTAAATGTGCCACAAAATTAAATATGTTAAAGTATTATTACAATTTATCTACTTCTCATTTTCCGGCATTGTTTGAAATTGGTGATTTCAAAATAATATTGCCCAATAATGCTGAAATTGAGTATTTGTGAAATAAATAAACAGTGAAATTGGGAATTAACCCATGCACATTTGGGAATTTGCCATTATTAATTCGCTAATTTATCATTGTTTTCTTGGTCCTCCCTACGAAAACTTGGCATGAATGTAAATCTTCAGGAGGACAGCCACACGCAGGCAAGTAAGGGGGAACGAATTTAATCCGATCCATTGGATATGACTAGTCTGTAGCTGTAGTTGAATTTATATCATGCACATTTGGGAATTTACCATTAATAATTCGCTAATTTCTTGATGTTTCTATGGTCCCCCGGACAAAAAATTGCCATGAATTTAAAACTACAGGACGACAGCCACACATAGGCAAGTGGTTTTAAAGTGCCTCTGAGATGCGGGGGCAAGGGTGGGGGCTCAAACTAAAATATTAATGCAGTTATATATTCTATAAGAATATGATCTGCCGTTTAGCCACTGGGAATCTGGGATGCATGGTTTCCTGAGCAGTGAAGGTAGGTCATCTTGTGCAAATTGTGTCCCATTCTGTTACTGTAACGCTGTGTAGGTTGGGGGGGAATTTAATCCGATCCATGGGGGAGATGACTAGCCTGCCTGTATGTAGGTGAATTTATACAATGCCCATTGGGAAATTTTTCGTTAATAATTTGCTAATTTCTAGTTCTTTTCTAGGGTCCTCTCGACGAAAATGTGGCATAAATGTAAATCTTCAGGACGACAGTCGCACACAGGCAAGTACTTTCGAAAGTGCTGCTGAGATGCAGGGACGAAGGTGGGGCTGTAGGTGAATTTATACCATGCAAATTTGGGAATTTGCCATTAATAATTTGCTAATGGATTCCCGGAGCAGTGAGCAGGAGCATCCTGTAACATTCTAGTGATGTAACACAGCATAGGTGGGGAAATTAATCCGATCCAGGGGTTGGGGGAGATCAATGCCTGTATAGTCTAGGTGAATTAATACCATGCACATTTGGAAATTTTCCGTTAATAATTTGCTAATTTCTTGTTGTTTTGTAGGGTCCTCCAGACGAAAACTTGGCATAAATGTAAATCTTCAGGACGACAGCACACACAGGCAAGTGCTTCTAAAGTGCCTCTGAGATGTAGACGGCCGGCCAAGTCATCGTATCTTGCAACTTGATGGCAATTTTATGTTAGAAGCTGGCAACAACCATATTCATACTCAGATAGATGTAAGGAACAAGGTTTGAGGTGTTGCCAAGTCGAAATCTTATATTTTGAATGAAAAAATATGATATTTCTAAGCCTCCTTCCCGCAAAATCGCGGTAGTTTAACTTCAAACGATTACCGACAATTCTGCTGCTATGAGACAGACTTCTTTGCTCTGATTGGCTATCGGAATTGTTCCTAAATTGGTCAGCCAATGGGCGAACGTCGAAAAGTCCTGACGCTTCCGGTTTTTGCAACATACGAGGTAAACAACATCAAAGTACAAGAAAGAAATATGCTATTTATACGATTTTAATGATATTTAGATAATATTTTTCGTGTTAATGCGATCAATATTATCTATACTGATACAGCCCCCGTTTCTCCAACATTTGATTACTAAGTATCGTGCCAAAATGTTTTGTATTTTGTCCGGTGCTGAATTGTGTCGAGCTAAAATATTTTATACTGTATCCAATCTTTGTTGAATTTTGTTCAGTCAATGTTTGAAACCATACTCTCACATTGTATATCAGTCTACCAATGGAAGTGTATTTAACGATTTACCTGATTGTCTAACGAACTACAGTAGGACTCGCGTCTGTTTTGATTGTTGTATATTTCATTTGCATATATGTTTGCACTGACCTATATCAAGGCTAGCCTGTATTATTCAATGTCTATCGCTGTAGCCTGTAATTATAAACACAAACGCATTTGACTAAAATGACTTTATTCATTAAGAAACTATTGTATATATATTTTTATATTTTAGTGATAACTGTTAGAAACATATTCGGCTTTTGAATGGAACTAACAATAAAAATGTACTTTGCAATTTGTCAAGTTCTAAATAATGTTTGTGAACAAACTCAAGCACGGAAATTGTTAAAGTTCTGACTTCTAGAATGGCTTACGAGACCTGTTATCATTGGGAATGATATGTTATTTTTAATAAATATCGAACACAGGAATTTGATATCAGTCCGACACAAACAGCTGCAACTTGCTGCTACGCTAAACCAAAGGCTAAAGAATTGAACTGAACAGTGCGGTAAAATCTTGTTGAAATTATAAGAATACTCTCTGATAGTATTCAATAAGTCGAGAAATGAGATAGTATCGATTGAATAAAATAGTCATACTTTTTCCGGTCAGACAGTACAATATTTTGTGCACTATATTATTGTACTGGCTGTATTAAAACTATATTTGACTTCACACGACATAGCCATAGGCAGCGGCGATAATCAAGCAAATGCGGGCAAAGGGGTCTAAATCAGTATAACTAAGCAAAGAACAATTGGGTATAGATAATATTGATCGCATTACCACGAAAAATCTTTAAAATAGCATAAATAGCATATTTCTTTCTTGTACTTTGAATATCTTTGATGTTGTTTACCTCGTATGTTGCAAAAACCGGAAGCGTCAGGACTTTTCGACGTTCGCCCATTAGCTGACCAATTTAGGAACAATTCCGATAGCCAATCAGAGCAAAGAAGTCTGTCTCATAGCAGCAGAATTGTCGGTAATCGTTTGAAGTTAAACTACCGCGATTTCGCGGGAAGGAGGCTTAGAAATATCATATTTTTTCACTCAAAATTTAAGATTTCGACTTGGCAACACCTCAAACCTTATTCCCTACATCTACCTGAGTATGAATATGGTTCTTGCCAGCTTCTAACATAAAATTGCCATCAAAATCTTTTAGGAGCATATTTTGAACTCTTGGCCGGCCGACTAATGCGCATGCAAGGGTGAGGGCTCAAACTAAAATATTGATGCAGTCATATATTGTATAAGAATATGAACTACCGATTAGGCACTGGGATGCATGGATTTTCTGAGCAATGAACAAGGGTGTGATGTCCATTCTAAAATTACACAAAATGTCAGTGTATATATTATGTTAAAAATTCATTTTATGAACTTATAAGCCTGGAATGTCTTCCTTGTCCAAAATCCATGCAATTTGCGAAATGTTGTGAATTGTGATTATTTGAATGTAAATGGTAATTCTTTGTTTAGCATAACTTTACCATAATGACTGATGCACAATAACAATGTAATCTCATCATGTAAATGCTGTATAGCATAGTCGATCAAGACATGGTCTGGGGACTCGGCCAAAGTCTTTGTTCTATCTTTTTGCACACTGTGTAAAATGTACGAAACATTCTGGGGACTTGTACAAGAAGTTTTACATTGCGAGGACTTGTCTTTAAGTCCCCATAAAGTCAATTCAATGAGTTGGTAACACATTGTACCCTACAAATGATATGTCTCAACTCACTAAATGTGCTAGAAAATTAAATATGTTAAAGTATTATTATAATTGATATACTTCTCGTTTCCCGGTTTTGTTTGAAATTGATGATTTTTACACTTGTTTCGAAATAATATTACCCAATAATGCTGACTCTTGGTTTGGCCATATTTTATGCAATGAAATGAAAGCATTCACACATGGCTCTGCCTACACACCTGAATGTTTTTGTCTGAACATATCTATTTGGCTGATTCGTATTTTAATGTTTGTCTGATAATTTATAAATTGTACTGGAATTTCAGAAAAATAACATTTGTATGTATGAAGTATGAAGAATCAAGAGGTAGAATGAAGTGTTTTACATTTTTACAGTCACAGCAATAGAAGCGTTCCGAAAAATTTCGATCAATTCATTTCCTCACTTCAACAAATTCCTTCGAAAGTTCCTAACTTCCTGTTTGAATAGACCAATTAAAATTGCTCACTAAAACGTATACAATTCTGATTGGCTCTTCAAACAGGAAGATTAGAACTCTTGAAGGATTTGTTGAAGTGAGGAAATGAATTGATCGAAATTTTTCAGAACGCTTCTATTGCCGTGACTGTAAAGAAAAAATACAGAATATTATCCTAAAATAAAGCTGTGAAATTTGACATTATGGTAATTGGCAGTTGATCTTTTGAAAACAATGCGATCAATTTGGGATTTTTTCTTACTTTAATCCTATTGGATAGTATTTTAATAAATGATTCTAATTGGTCAATTAAACCAGGATGTTGTGCTGTTTAAAAGACTTCCTCGAATTCTGGAGGAACTGATCAGAGAAACTGCTTGAAGTTAGGAAGAACTCATCAACATTTTTTGGATACTTTATTCTTGACTCCCCAAAAGAAATAATAATCATTGCGCAAGTACACACATACACACATACAGCATCCTGGAACAACGAACAAACCGTATCAGCTCTGTTGTTCTCACTGCACTTCAAGTAAATAGGAATACAAGTGAAACTGTCTATTCCCCCACGGATAACTATGCACCACCTTAAAAATGCAATATATAGGAAGACAATTTATAAAATCTTTATACATCTCTAAAGCAAAGAGCATCAATACTTTTGTAATAAGACTAAATGGCATTTTTTGTTTATTATTTCTATACTGGTATTAATTACCAGGGGCATACCGAGCATGGGTGTAGGGGTGCAACAACTCGTTGGTAAAACAGAGATTATGTAGCAAAAACTGTGACTTGTCTGTAAATTGATTGGAAATGGTGGGTTGATTAATGAAATTGAGTAAAAATGGCACCCCCCAGTCAGGATGGTCTCTGTTCGCACCTGTTAAATACTAGAAATAGACAAAATATTAAAACATCAAATATGCTAATTTATTATACCTTATATGATTTCCATCAATGTGCCATAAACACAATGGACCAGGGACGCTGTACGTTCTCCTTTTAATGCTACCCCATCGGGATCAGTTCTTTGAACAGATTCTTTTAACCTGTGTTGTTGGACAAGTATTTGCCTTAGTTGACCATCTATCCGTCGATACCCTGCATTGGGGAATTCGGTTTGCACCTCAAAAACCAAATTATCTATGTTGTTATTTGACAATTTGGTGTATCTTGGTGCTGTACTCAGATTGAATTATCTTAATTGTCACAGCAATGTACTCCTGGAGACTCCTGACATCGACATGTCAGTGGATGTAAAACCGTTGTCAATGAAGTACTGCAGTTGCTCCATTGAAATAACAAACCTTGAACACCCTTTTCTTCCGGTATTTTCACAAGGTGCTTGATAGGGATTGTGTTCACTTCTTCTCTTAGACAACTCAAGTTGTTCTTTCACACGTTCGATCAACAGTACGATTTCATGAGACAACAGACCACACACTACCAAATGCTGCAGTTGATGACAAACTTGTTCTAATTGATGTGATATGTAGTCAAGTCGTTCATAGTCTGACGTCTTATGTAATTTAGCACTGCATTCAAACGATTTCTCACCTCTTCGACCCTCTGTGCATTGACAGTCTTACAGAGCTTTATTTTCATTCCTTCATTTCATTCAGAAGTTCTTACATCACACCTGGCCAAGTTGCCCGTAAAGCATCATAATTGATGTTATGTGAAAATCACGTTATCTAAAATTTTTGTTATATGAAAATTACATGTCAAAAAAATGTATGATTATATGAATGCTGTGTTATATCAAAACTAGTTATCTTTAAAAGATAAAATCACCACTGGAAATTATAGTATGCTTTTAATATATATTCATAATTTAGGGCGAAGCCAAAGGAATAATACTGTGTGAGGTTCTGAGCTCTCGGCAGCAAAAAATATTATCCATGCTCTTGGACAGAATTGCTGCAAAACTAAGTGTCTAAGGTTTTTGACATTTGATGAAGTCGATAATTGTCGTCAATGGTTTTGGAACCAAGATTTGTGAGGAAAAGCACAATTCATATGCGACTCTTTCATGAACACGGCAAAATAAAACAGGGCAAATTTTAAAACACTAAATATCAGGAAATACGTTATGCTGGATTGTGTGGCACACTTGTGTTGGAATTTCTCGATAAACTAACAAGCAATTAATGTCCGATGCTTAACAAATTTGCTTCTTGAAACTTACAGCTACATGAGATATAAATCCAAGGAATAACAAGCTACCAGATGCCAAAAGGTTCCTTATTATCACGCTTGAGGCAAACCTCTCATTATCTTGAAACAAAAGCTTGGTTTCAGCAAATGGCAAGTTTAATGGGCGATAAGATGCCAGATAGCGACGGGTGTATCTTCCAGCTGTGCTAACACAAAGCAGGTTTACAAGATGTATGCAGAGGACCACACTGGCTTGATACGTTTCTGGCAGTCTCGTTTCATGCTATGTAGAAAAACGAGTTTCCAAATATAGTTAAGGAGTGAAGAGCTTATCATGTTTGTGCATTTTTGTCATGCCATTATTGCTTGCATTTAACTAACTAAAGAGACAAACCTATATTTATACCTGTCGTTCTAAAGAGAGCAAGCAAACTTTAGAATAACTATATTTATATATTGTAACAGTTAGTAGAACTGTATTACATAAGGCCATGTATATAATTGAGTCACATGAATAAAGGCATGGTCGTATAGACTTAACATGGCATGAGTGAACTGAACAATATTACATTGTGTCAGGATGGATCAAATGAAACCCCAAAATATGTTGAATTTAGAAGGCAATTTAGCTGAAAACTGGAGAAAATGGTTACAGCAACTCAATGGTTACAGCGAAAAATTGGCAAAAATTCAAGCGTCTACACTGCTACATGTCATCGGAGAAAATGCGCTGGAAATTTATAACACCTTTGCATGGGATGCTGAAGGCGATGCCATGAAAGTAGATAAAATAACATAAAAGTTTGCAGAGTACTGCACTCCGAGAAAGAATGTAACCTACGAACGCCATGTGTTTACGCAAAATCAGAGGACAGGCGAGACAATTGATCAATATGCTACTAATTTACGCACGAAAGCCAAGTCTTGTGAATTTGGTACCATTTGCGAAAGCCTAAAAGAGATCGAATCATGTGTGGAATAAGTGATGACAAACTACGTGCACAACTTTTGCGAGAAAGTGATCTAACGCTTAAGAATGCTATGGATATTTGCCGTGCCAACGAAGCCAGTTTGGAACAAGTTAAGAGTCTTGCCAACGGCAACACAACCAAAGGATTTTCACCAGAAGTAAATGCTCTGAAGGAAGATGATTGGTACGAGAAAAAGAGATATCAACATCGAAGACAAAACCAAAGTCTGTTCAACAAAGATTAAACAACAGCAATGTCCAGCTATGGGAGTCACAAATGTCAAAAACTGAATCACTACTCGAAGATGTGCAAGACTAGAGAAACGAAAGAAACGTTCATAGTCACAAAGCCGAAGATAACACACGAAATAGCAGCGACAGCGAAAGCAATGGTAGTTTTGTCATTGGCGCCATAATAAGGCCAAGTCTACGACGTAAACAAAGAATGGACAACATCCCTAAAAATAAATTCCAAAGATATCAAGTTCAAGATATCTGGGGCAGAATGCAATTTAATTTCGGAAAAGATGTATAAAGAACTTACTAAAACCTGTTTGGTAACGTCTAGAGTAAAGCTTGGAGCTTTCGGAGGACAAAAGCTAAAAACAATAGGGAAATTTACAACGCTATGTACGCACTGTGACAAATATGAGCCTATTGAATTTCAGGTCGTAAAGCATGAAGTTCCAAATATACTTGGACTCACAACATGCCTTCAGTTAAATCTTGTAAAACGAGTGCTAACTGTCGGTAAAAACGAATGCATCGAGTCGACAGAGACTGAATCGGAAGATATTTTCGAACAGTACGAAGATGTGTTTGCAGGTTTGGGTTGTATAAACGGTGTAGTACACCACATTGAAACTGACCATGCAGTGAAACCAGTCATTCACCCACCACATAGAGTTTCTGTACCCTTGCGAAACAAAGTTAAAGACAAACTTGATCGTATGGAACGTCTCGGTGTAGTAGAGCGAGTTCAAGAGCCATCCGAATGGGTAAATAGTTTAGTAATGGTTGTGAAACTGAACGGGAAAATACGATTGTGCATCGACCGGAAAGACTTAAATCACGCAATCAAACGTGAACATTATATGGTGAAAACCATAGAGGAAGTAATCTCCCAAATGCCGAATGCAAAATTCTTCACAAAGCTTGATGCCACCCAAGGTTATATTGGCAAGTATGTCTCGACAAAGAAAGTGCGAAGAAATGTACTTTTAATTTGCCGTACAGTCTATATCAGTTTAATCTATGCCTTTCGGAATTTCGTCTGCACCGGAAGTGTTTCAAAATATAATGTCTCAAATTTTTGACGGCCACGAAGGAGTCGAAGTTATTGTTGACGATTTATTAATCTGGGGCGAAACTCAAGATCAACACAACGAACATTTGCAACAAACATTAGAAAGAGCTCGTGAGGCTGGAGTCAAACTTAACAAGGATAAATGTGAAATTGGAGTACAACAAGGTACACATTGAGTTTGACTGGATTAAAAGCAGATGTGAACAAAGTTGAAGCCATCAAAACGATGGATCAACCTAAAGATAAAGCAGCAGTCCAGAGATTCCTGAGAATGGCAACATATCTTGCCAAATTTATTCCAAATTTTTCACAAGTAGCAGCCCCTCTACATGTATTACTAGAAAAAAACACTGAATGGCACTGGGACATGCCACAACAAGTTAGCTTTGAGAAACTAAAGCAAGTAATAACAAATGCGCCTATTCTAAAGTACTACGACGTAAAAAAGGATGTCACAATTCAAGTCAATGCCAGCCCAAATGGCTTAGGAGCTGTGTTGCTACTAAGACTTGAAAGAACTGAATAAATGTATCAAATAAGGTTGGCCAATGGACAAATCCAAAGTACCACATGGAGCCAAGCAATATTGGAACTGTCAAGACCAAATATTCGAACAAGAAGGCTTATTGTTTGAAGGAAATAAAGCAATTGTTCCGCAGGCTCTAAGATCAGAAATCCTAAAAACAATACATATTGCCCATCTTGGCATAGAAAAATGGAAAAGTCGAGCTAGGGATGTACTATTCTGGCCTGGTATGAATGCTGAGATAGAATAACTTGTTCGGAAATGCCAAGTGTGTCAAGACCACTAGCCACGAAACATGAAAGAACCCCTTCATCCTCTTGATATTCCTGTGAGACCTTGGGAAATCGTTGCAACAGATATTTTTGAACTGGATGGATGTTCATATCTGGTTTAGTAGATTCATATTCTGGATTTTTTGAAGTAGCTCAACTAAATGGAACTAAAAGTTCTTCTGTTATTACCCACTGCAAGTCATAATTTGCCCACCATGGCATACCCAACAAGTTAATCTCAGATAATGGCCCACAGTATGCAAGCCAGGAATTCAGCAAATTTGCACAGGAGTATGGATTCCAACACACGACATCAAGCCCACATTTTCCACAATCGAATGGATTAGCAGAACGTGCTGCGCTGTCTAGAGATAATTTACACGACATGTGCAGTGGCTGAAATCTTTCTCTAAACTATCAGCAGAAGAATTATTGGAACAAATAGTGGTCGACTTTAGTGTCTCTCAACTGGCTAAGGAGAAGGAAATTGATACTTACAAGTTCTTCTGTGATGTTTTGGAAGCCATTGACAGTGGAAGTAACTATCTTTACTCTGATATTTTCCCTACCATCAACAAACAACATATACAATTTCGCTCTACTGAAAATACTCCATGCACTGTGTTGTAATAGATTTTTAATTTTCGTACAGGTATTGAAAATCTAGAGCTAGCAGATTTTGTCAAATGGTTCACAGGAACATGTGAAGTGCCACCCCTTGGTTATCCAAAAAAATTCAGTGCTCAATTTGTCCATGGTTGCCTTGAAAATTGTCAATGCAGACCAACAGTGTCTACTTGTGATCTAAGTATCAATTTACCTGCACATCTAAACAATGACAAAGTACTGAAAGACATACTTTATTCAGCAATAAAAGATTCGTATGGATTTGGTAATCTCTAGAAGACAACAAATATGTTTGTGCATCTTCATTTGGGCTTGTTTGATGTTCTTGTTGACCATGGCTGATGTTATGCTTGTTTAGATTGCAAGACTCAGAAAATGATGAGAAACATTGCTTATATATTATGCTTGTTTACATTTAAAGACTTTTAAATAGATGAGAAATGTATCTGATCTTACAATCAATGAAAATGTTACAAATGAATGTGCCTTCAATAGCTCATTTACTTCCTAATTTTAAGACAGTGCTTTTTTCACAGCAACATAAAGGCCCGTTTACACTACGCACGATTATTGGCACGGATAAAAATGTTACCCATGCCACTTTTACCCGTGCTGAGACCACCTAATCGTGCATAGTGTGAACGGGCCTTAAAGCTTCTATTGAGGAAGTGAGGTCGTTAATTTAGTCACAAAAGAGATAATAAATGAAAACAAATTATGCACTATTTTAATATATAAGTTATGAATATGTTTGCAAAATGGAAATTTAGGTTTTTTATTTGCTACCCAATTGTCAATAACTTTCAAATGCAGTCAACCCATGCTTAAAGTGGCTCCCTACATTTTATAACAATGTTGAAAATGCATAAATTAGATCAACTCTTTGAAGAGATGTTACTTGCTAGAAATAAAAAATTGTACACCATATATAGAGCAACAATCAAACAGTTGGAAATTGATCACAAAAAACGTGACCACTGTTGCTATGGAAACAATGACGATTCAAGATGACCGATATTTTTGCTTTTAACACACTTTACTTAAAAAAACACCTGGTTACCCCCAATATTTTATTTCAGAAAACATTTTCTTGACCAAGTTTAAAAACATTCTGTAGAGCCAAATATTTAAAAAAATTATAAACATGGTTGTTCGAAAATAAATACTTTTTGGCTCTACAGAATATTTTTAAACTTGGTCAGATAGTTTTATACTATAAGAAAATGTTTTCTGAAATAAAAAATGGGGTAACCAGGCATCACTTTTGTGACCAATTTCAAATTCTTAGACTGTTCCTTTATAAAAGTTGTACATGTTTTTTTATCTAATTCACTACTTTCCCCCATTTTTAATTTGTAGGGAGCCACCTTAAGTCATTTTTCTAAATCCACAACTTGTTAACCAATTGTTTTGCTCAACACATTATACAGTCTAATCTTGTAAGTTGATTAGAATTTGAAATAAATTGAAAGCCCCTTCTTCATTGGATGGTACCTCTAGCTCCAAAAGTACAGTTTCAAAATACTCCTGATACAAATTTTCCACTTGTTCATCCACTTGGTAATTGGTTTCCATTGCCTCAACCTGTGCATTGCTAACAGGGAAAAGACAATCAGTTTTCCATAGTAATCAGGAAGTGAGTACAAGACATCTGGAATACCTGAAACAGTGTCATGTCTTGATTGTCTGATATAATGGCTGTTCCAGTGTTCAACGACATTATCTAAGTCATCTTGAATGATATGTGCATAACAAAACCAAAGAGATTCCATATGAAATTCATTTCCATATCCTTAAAATAATCAATCCACCAGCTTGTTCTGTGTCGTCTTAGGAACGACCACCAACCTTCAATGCATTGGTTTGCATGAGAAGAACCATATATGTGAGACTTGTCTCCAGCAAATGCATCATTTCCAGCTGCTCTGAAATAGCATTGGGTGGCAGCAATAATGCCATTTTCAGTGCCACAGTCTGTTCGCACTATCATGGAGCATCCTTTCAGCTGTCGAACAACATCCAAGAATAATTGCCCTGGTATCCTAGGATCATTATTCGACTTCACCACCTCAAGCCAGATAATTTTTCTACTGTAGCCACATATACACCCATGAATGGGAAAGCCATATGGCTTTAATTTATCATAACCTGCAATCAAGTCATAGTAAGTTAAAAAATCATTGCTATTCATTCACATGTGAAATAGGGCTTAATAAACTACAAAAGGGATTATTATACTTCAATTGATCTGAGGTGGGGACTTTATACATAAAAGGGATTACGGTCTTGGTAAAACCAGAGTTTAGCATAGACTTTACAAGACCTTTACAAAACCAGACTTTACAACTGAAGATGAAATAATCACCTACCGTCAAGATGCCAACAAAGGTTCGGGCCGACGTGCTTTTCTATCTTCAACTGCTTGAGGATCCAATTCCTTTAAAAGCCTAGCCACTACACTTCTAGGTACATGTATTTGATGCCTCAAACGTGGTGCATGCCAAACACTTCTATACCCAGCGAGCCTTCCAGGACCTGCAATTTCTTTGGATATAGTGTTTCTTACTATAGTCTCATCTATATTACTTCTTCTTGATAAGCCCAAGTGTTGAAGTCTTCGTTTCGCACGTGCATGACTATACCTTGCCGGTCGAGTAGCCTTACAATATCACTGTACGGATAACCGCGATGAAAAAAATCTGTAATTGTACCATCAACACTATCCTGGTACCCGTCTTCGGTCTCTGTAGATGGCCTTGAAGGCCCTCCACGTCGTTCACATTGCCTAGCTTTCCTTCCTCTAAGTTTTTCCCACAATCATGACAAAAATTAGAAGTAAGAAGGAAAGAACAGCCACAATTTGAACAATACATGTCAAAAATTGTAAGCTATTAAATCCCACGAATCTTAGTATCAGCGGCTACAACATGCGGTCACAGGCAATACTTAGTGTGCATATAATGAGCAGCAGATTGAGCAGCAGCGATATATAAAAATAGGTACGCTAAGCGTACATGTATCTGCTCATGTGTATTTGCATAATTGTATAATTTAATAAAGTAATTATTTGGGTTATAACTTCTTTTCCATGGGTCAATTAATACAAGAGGTCTATTAGTGCTCCTAAACAATTGTGCATAGAGGGATGAGGGCCTATAGCCCATGGGAGCAATTTTTTAAACAATTGTGAAACCTTCAGATTTTAATCTATTATACTTGGTAATAAAGGTTGTGGTAAACAGCAGTATTTACACACCACTTATAAATATTACATACCACCTAGTGTCCCCCTATAGCCACAACAGTTTGGGAGAGAAATGCCAAATTGTGCCTATATCTTTTTACCAATCAAATATCAAAAGTAAACTTAGTATGAGGCGATGTTGACTATGAAAATGACAAACAAAGACCATGAACTATTGTTGATTTGACCCAAATAGTGTTGAGATATATAATATTTTAACACTTTTATGAGTGAACTTTATCGAAATAGAAGCTCGAATAATGCAGGATATTCGTATAATATTTAAATAGGCTTACCTTGTTTCCTGATTCAAATGACATTGATATATAGCAGGTCCAGTCAAGTCGATACTTTGTGTAAATTGGCGATTCATTTCCACAGTTTAAAATGTTATTAAAAGACTTCCAATACTTACAAAAATACTCCTTCGACTTTTGCCATGCTCAAAAGAGTACAGAAAATAAAAATATCGTTGGTTTGATGTATAATTTTCTTCGTAAAATTAAAATATTTACTCATGTTTACAATTCTCGCACTTCTGTAGTCCGCCATCTTGAAATAATCAATATCAATCCAGTTATACATCGAGATCAAAGAGTAACAATATAATTACGTAATTTTAAGCTAGCTGTCACTAATTGGTCAAACGAGGTGTAAACTAATCGCTGATCGTCACTGAATGGCTACAAGCTAACACACTCGCACGATGGCAATATATCTGCATTCGCAGATACAAAAATGCAGCAGCGATATATAAAAATGCAGCAGCGATATATAAAAATGCAGCAGCGACATATAAAAATGCAGCAGTGATATATAAAAATGCAGCAGCGATATTTGAAAATGCAGCAGCGATATTTAAAAATGCAGCCGCAATATATAAAAATGCAGCAAGGAAAATTATTTCCTCGTTTGATATTTAATTTAGCTTGTCCCCTCTGGGCCGCCGTAGAAATGTGTTCCTTAAGCCAGACAATAGGTCATGGGATGATTAATCTGGGTTCAACAAATCGGGGGAAACACGTTTATACAAAGCAGGAAAATAAAGTAAAATTCTTTACATGGACTAGTGTGCAACTATGACAATCGCACTGGAAAAACTATTAATATACTCGCTATCAAGGTGATTTTGTGCACGTGTATAATTAGGTTAGAAAAGTAGAATGAACTCTTGCTCATACATAGATGGTATGAGTTAATAATTCCGCAGATTCCTAAGTATGCCAGGAGGAAATGTGACTCTGTAAACTTGACACATATAGGTCAATTTGAAGATCAAATCAAGACTGGGTGGTTCTCTTCTGCATGTGCTTCCATGTTTCTCTGAGTACTTCAGTTTCCTCCCCTTCGGTTGTCAACAGTGTTGTAAATACTCGTTACTAAAGTAACGCATTACTAATTACTTTTTGAGTAATTTTTCGGTAATTTGTTACTTTCTGTACGAAAGTAATTTGTAACGTAATTAATTTGAAGGTAACGAGTAACATTTTTCAAAAGTAATTTTGCGTTACTTCTGTGTACTTCTTCTTATTTTCCAACCTTACAAATTCCGCATTTAGACGATTTCGTCCATGTGTAATACAGTTTGTTTCAGTGTTGAAAATCGTTTTATTCCCTTGAATTTCGCTTCAATTGTTTTTACTCGAAGAGGCCTGCGGTGTTACTGATCAGCGATCATAGAACATGGAAAATACTTCATGACATTGTATTATTGTGTAGCAGTGCGAAAGCAACATAAAAAAATAAAAATATTATCATATCTTATAAATAAAAAGTAATCTGAAAGTAATTAGTAATTAATTACTTTTTAACAAGTAATTAGTAATTTGTAATTGGTTACTTTTGAAAGAAAGTAATTCGTAATTTGTAATAATTACTTTTTGGGTGAAGTAATTGTAATTTTTACTCACTACTTTTTTTTGGTAATTTTTACAACACTGGTTGTCAATCGGGTAAAATCTGTACAGTAAATAAATCCCGCTTGACAAAGTCAAATTATGCAAAACACACACCATTAGAAAACATTTAAAAACATCAGCCTGATAATTGGTTCAAGTCTTTTAAAGTCTCACCCCTCATCATCATGCAGAGTTACAACTTTAAAAGACTCAAACTTGCTTATTCTAGAGCTTCACCTTGCTTTTCAGCTTGTTTCTTCGATTTTCCTCTAGGCATGACATACTCCTCATCCTTGATGTAAATTGAATATTGCAATTAATTAAAGAGAATTTAAATCATGATTTGGAAATCATCGATTTGGACTGAGCAGGCGATGCGATCTCCTGTGAAACTTGTCAATTTCATCTCTGGATAGATAGCTGAAGCTTCGGGTACGAAACTTACATTTTTCCCTTAACCGTGCAATGGCCTATTAGAACTTATATACATTACTTATTCATCATGCATAATCTATATATTTATTGTGTGTGTATACTGTATTTCATACACTCAACTATCAATTATTTATCTTGTTGACAACTTACCCCACTCTCACAAGAACTTCCATCTTCGCTCGCGGTGTCAATGTCGTCTACTGTCCATAATTTCTTTTCCTATACAGAAATTAAAGAGGTGTGAAGGTCAAGACTAAAAATGTCACGTTTCCATAAACTACAGTAACGTTTTGTCAAGATCGAAAATTTCTCGAAAGTTAATTCCTGCATATTTTCATCATGTCTTATAGCAAAGGTTTTTTGACACGTATTTGAGCATTCGATTTACTTACGCGTTGCAATATTTTCTGCTGTTTTCTAGTGCGTTTGCGGGATGGAAGTGCTTTACCTGCAAAAATATTTTTCAAAATTTTATAAAATATGTAAGTGTATTTTGCCCTCCCCAAACAAGGGTCATGCAGACCTGGCCTAAATTTCATTGTAATTGCGTCATATCATTATTTCAGTGTGATGTGCAATAAATCCGCATGACGTACGTTTCTCTTCAAATATTATATTAATTATACACATGGAATATCATATATATAGTTAAACTTAATTTTCAGATCTTTCTTGCACCTACAGTCTGGATAGGTATAACTTAATATTTAGCAGCGTTGAAATGATTTGATATTAAAACAATATTTATTTGTTCCTATGTACTTCCTATACGTACTGGAGTTAACATATATTTGACCAGATGTTGCTTGTATTTAAATAGTGAAATGTTATGGTTTATATTATGTTATATTGTTATACCTCTAAAATCTTGTACTCCAATCAGCTGATCAGTGGGCCATGCGCTGTAACTTCCAATCTCGATTTCTTGGGAAAGAGTTGGATAGTCAACCCAACATGGTAACTCCTTGCAGAAGAGTTCTTTTATTTCCACAGAAATCCAACCTTCTACAAGGTCGTGACTGTGAACCTTTACCATATTAGGGCAGGTCACACCATTTCCAACAACTTGTCCATCCCTCATCAGTTGAACTAACATAATGAAGAAAACCATAACGAAAACCACTGCTTAGTACACTGCTTATAATGATGCATGGGTCAATAAAGTTATATCATCGCTTCTCACGTCATTATTTCCCATTTTCCACATATCATGCACATCGTCTGTTTTTGCGACACACAAAAAGTTTAACAAAGGACCCATGGCCCTATGTGTAACGAACCGCTTTCATGCACCTCCTTATAGACTGGCTCAAGGTATTGAAGTAATTGCTTTACAATTATCGTTATATCATCCATTCTTTTGAAATAAAACAGTCGTCTCAGTTTTTATGAGACACTTCTGTAACGTGTCATAAAGCTAAATAATCGCCATGTCTATTTACTCCTCAGACCCTAAGTTTGCTGGGAAATGTGATTCCGTATGCGGTGAACCTTACCCATATACAGGTAGGTCAATTTATTGTACTGATGTATACTAGCCTATTAAGGAAATGGAGATTGAGACATTCCTTATTATAACCAACAAAAATTGTTTCTCATATAGTCTCCATTGACAATTTCCCTGTGCTAATATTTACTAGATACGTATTTGTAGGTGAGCCTACGATCAGTTAAGTTTGGTCAACAATGTGGAAAAAGGTAAAAATTTTACTGGCATTAAAGTACAAAAATATCCAACTTACAGGAGAAAAATATCATGAGGGAAATTGTTTGTTGAAAATACTGCATTCTCTCATATCCAAACTAATGATACTGTATATATCAATGGCATTGATTCCGTTGAGTACTGTATAGGATCTATCGTTTTACAAATATCGTGAAAATAATTTAAAACTTACCGTCCCGACAGCTTTCTCCGGTATCTGCATCGCTCGCAGGATGGGTCGAATGTTTGCTTCAATCTGCAGATGTTCAAATAAAGTAAGGCATAAGTCCTCTGAATAATTCAATTATCAATGGAGAATTGCATGGAATATGGAAATACATGATATAATTGGATGACTGAAGTTCTCTATCCATTCTGCTAATATTTACTTGATATGTATTTGTAGGTGAGCCTACGATCAGTTACGTTTGGTCAACAAGTGTTTAAAACGTGGAGAAAGTACAAAAATATCCAACTTACAGGAGAAAAATATCATGAGGGAAATTGTTTGTTCAAAATACTGCATTCTCTCGTATCCGAACTAATGATACTGTATATATCAATGGCACTGATTCTGTTGATCCTATAGGATCTATTGTTTTACAAATATCGTGAAAATAATTTAAAAACTTACCGTCCCGACAGCTTTCTCCGTTATCGCAGGATGGGTCGAATGTTTGCTTGAATCTGCAGATGTTAAAATAAAGTAAGGCATAAGTCCTTTGAAGAATTCCAATTATCAATGGAGAATTGGAATATGGAAATAGAGGATACAATTGGATGATTAAAGTTCACTATGCATTGTGCTAATATTTACTTGATATGTATTTGTAGGTGAGCCCACGATCAGTTAAGTTTGGTCAACAATTGTTTAAAACGTGGAAAAAGGTAAACTTTTTACTGGTATTAAAGTACAAAAATATCCAACTTACAGGAGAAAAATATCATGAGGGACATTGTTTGTTGAAAATACTGCATTCTCTCGTATCCGAACTAATGAAACTGTATATATCAATGGCATTGATTCCGTTGAGTACTGTATAGGATCTATCGTTTTACAAATATCGTGAAAAGAATTAAAAAACTTACCGTCCCAACAGCTTTCTTCTGTATCTGCGTCGCTCCCACGATGGGGTCGAATGTTTGCTTGAATCTTCAGATGTCGAAATACAGTAAGGCATAAGTCCTTCGAAGAATTCCAATTATCAATGGAGAATAATCGCCATGTCTATTTACTCCTCAGACCCTAAGTTTGCTGGGAAATGTGATTCTGCATGCGGTGAACCTCACCCATATACAGGTAGGGTCAATTTATTTGTACTGATGTTACTAGGCTATTAAAATGGGGATTGAGATATTCCTTATTATAACCCCCGACAAAATTGTTTCTCCTCCAGTCTCCATTGACAATTTCCTTTGCTAATATTTACTAGATATGTATTTGTAGGTGATCGTAGGATCAGTTAAGTTTGGTCAACAAGTGTTTAAAACATGGAAAAAGGTAAAATATTTACTAGCATTAAAGTACAAAAATATCCAACTTACAGGAGAAAAATATCATGAGGGAAATTGTTTGTTGAAAATACTGCATTCTCTCGTATCCGAACTAATGATACTGTATATATCGATGGCATTGATTCCGTTGAGTACTGTATAGGATCTATCGTTTTACAAATATCGTGAAAATAATTAAAAACGTACCGTCCCGACAGCTTTCTTCGGTATCTGCATCGCTCGCAGGATGGGTCGAATGTTTGCTTGAATCTTCAGATGTTAAAATAAAGTAAGGCATAAGTCCTCTGAAGAATTCCAATTATCAATGGAGAATTGCATGGAATATGGAAATACAGGATATAGTTGGATGACTGAAGTTCTCTACCCATTGTGCTAATATTTACTTGATATGTATTTGTAGGTGAGCCTACGATCAGTTAAGTTTGTTCAACAAGTGTTTAAAACGTACAAAAATATCCAACTTACAGGAGAAAAATATCATGAGGGAAATTGTTTGTTCAAAATACTGCATTCTCTCGTATCCGAACTAATGATAATGTATATATCAATGGCACTGATTCCGTTGAGTACTGTATAGGATCTATTGCTTTACAAATATCGTGAAAATAATTTAAAAACTTACCGTCCCGACAGCTTTCTCCGTTATCGCAGGATGGGTCGAATGTTTGCTTGAATCTGCAGATGTTAAAATAAAGTAAGGCATAAGTCCTTTGAAGAATTCCAATTATCAATGGAGAATTGGCATTCTTCAGAGGACTTATTGCCTTATACTTTATTTTAACATCTGCAGATTCAAGCAAACATTCGACCCATCCTGCGAGCGATGAAGATAATGGAGAAAGCTGTCGGGACGGTAAGTTTTTAAATTATTTTCACGATATTTTTAAAACGATAGATCCTCTACACAGTACTCAAGGGAATCAGTGCCATTGATATATACAGTATCATTAGTTCGGATACGAGAGAATGCAATATTTTCCTCATGATATATTTCTCCTGTAAGTTGGATATTTTTGTACTTTAATACCAGTAAGAATTTTACCTTTTTCCACGTTTTAAACAATTGTTGACCAAACTTAACTGATCGTGGGCTCACCTATATACGTGGGCTCACCTACAAATACATGTCAAGTCAATATTAGCACAATGGATAGTGAACTTCAGTAATCCAATTATATCCTGTATTTACTGTTAATTTTGGGGTGTCAATTGAACACCAAAAAATTAGGTAAAAAATTACACCTTTTTTGGGTGCTATTTTATTGGATTTGTTTTAAATCGAAGTAGGTAAAATATTTTTCCTGTGTACTTTTTGTATGGGTGTGTACAGGTTACAATGCTACTGTATAAACTTGACACATATAGGTCAATTTGAGATATTCCATGTTATATTCCACAGCTTTCTTCTGTATCTGTCTTCTTCGCACAATCGTTTAAATGTTTATTTGAATCTGCAGATGTTGAAATAAAGTAAGTCCTCTGAAGAATTCCAATTATCAATGGAGAATTGGAATTTGGGTGGAAATACAGGATTTGTTTCAAATCGAAGTAGGTCAAATATTTTTCCTGTGTACTTTTTGTATGGGTGTGTACAGGTTACAATGCTACTGTATTAATTTTTGTCAAAATTATTAATTTGTCAAGTCATTATTTTCCACATATCATGCACATCGTCTGTTTTTGTGACAAAAAAAAGTT
Organism: Trachythela sp. YZ-2020; assembly: GCA_016169945.1. Classification (NCBI taxonomy): domain Eukaryota; kingdom Metazoa; phylum Cnidaria; class Anthozoa; order Malacalcyonacea; family Clavulariidae; genus Trachythela; species Trachythela sp. YZ-2020. The sequence continues at coordinate 1,153,655 of JADLSH010000333.1, forward strand.
TGACAAAGGACCCATGGCCTTATGTGTAACGAATCGCTTTCATGCACCTCCTTATAGACAGGCTCAAGGTAATGAAGTAATTGCTTTACAATTATCGTAATATCATCCATTCTTTTGAAATAAACATTTGTCTCACTCACAAGGACCAGTCTCTACATTTAACAAAGGACCGTTTTAAGGGATCAAGGTATAACACACATAAAATTACATAACTCAAAATGATTCGAGCAAAACGGTGTTTTGTTAAAAGGAAGACTGGTTAATAAAAATTGGTCCTTGTGAGTGAGATAATCGTTTGTTGTCCCGTGAGGTTCAGGTGAAATTAGTGAAGATAAAATAGCAGTTTGTGAGAAGACTGCGGGTCTATGGAGCAGGAACTTTTCGGATTTTAACTCAGCGTGCTTGAAAATGTTAGTTCCCGTAAAAATATTTCAGTTCCAAGATATGCTTAATGAAAGTGAACGATATCGGGACACATCTTTTGTGTTATCCTCCAACATGGCTATCATGACTTTACATGCAAACCATCAATATATCAATGGCACTTATTCTGTTATGGCTGTATAGGATCTATCGTTTTACAAATATCGCGAAAATAGTTATATATTTATAATACTGCGAGTGCGTATCACGAGTGGTATTATAAATATTTCGCCAAACACAAGTGTGATTTTTCATTAATACTTCGAGAACAAGTGTAATTTCCTATTAATATCATTTTACAGACAATTTTACACGAGCAATCATTATATTATTGTGGTCAAGAGAGCACAGCCATACGCGCCTTTGTCAATTTTGAGAGTAATTTCTGACATTAATTTTCAATTCATACCTGTGAAAAACTGTGAATAATCTTTAATTCTTCTTTATCTTTAATATTTAAACATACTTAAAGAGCTCATCGCAAAATAAGAGCTCAGAAAATATAAATTTTCAAGTTGTTTTAATATTTATATTTTGAAATTTTGTGTTTAGTGCACACAGGCTCGTATCCGTGCCGATTAATGTTTAATCGGCACACTTGTGCGATTAATGTTTAATCGGCACGGTTTTCAACCAATCAGAATCGAGGAAGTGCTGAGTTCAAATCCAAAACGTTCCCGCTCCGTAGACCCGCAGTTTTCTCACAAAATGTTATTTTATCTTCAATAATTTCACGACAAATTTTTCATTGTTCAACGACACAGATCGATGACGATACACGATTATGCCACTCAAAAGGACCAATTTCTATTAACTAGTCTTCTTTTAACAAAAGAAAAAGGTTTCATTTTTTTTTTTTTGAGTTATATCTTATGCGTGTTGGAAAACAACACAACATATCTTGTCTACAACTTTGAGAAAGTACAGATAACGCTTTCTAAAATCCTCAGTTCTAGAGATATCTCTATAAAATCACAAGGACATTAATGCGAAGTTTATTGTTTATTAAAATGATTTAAACACGGTAGCCATTCAGCATTCGCTGATTTTCAAAGGGCTGTGTACACAATAAAAATTTACAAAAATAATTATGAAGCCTAACTACTCATCGGCTTCACACTACTCAGTCACTAATACAACAAGGTACTAATTAACTATATTTACTAATACAACAATACTTAATTAATTATTATTACAGCCTAAGTGCACGTACACAGGGTACTCGTCAATCACTGTAGTTGTTTCCATAGTGATTGATGAGCAGCCTTTTGGCTATGCATGCACTGGGCTGAAAAATAACTCTTTTAACGCGATCAAGGTATTTAAAACAAAAGTAAGGCGAAGCCAATGTAACGGCAAAGACAATGCTAAAATGAAATATTCTCGATTGGTTGCTGGTAGAACACTTACGACAAGATCAATCTTAAAGAACCTTAAACTATAAGAATAAATGTTCACATCAAAGACAAAGATCAGTCCCAAAGTATAAAATATGCTCTGTAAACTTACGACAAAGTGGAGAAATGTGTGCATGAGCTGTTTATTCTGTGATTTCAAAGTATATGGAAGCCCTCTTTCCAATAATATTCGCTTATCGCACAGTATAACACCAACGTGCTTCATTTCAACAACCTTTCAGCCTCACACGCAGTTTCTATAAGCACCAAGTTAATTTGAATAACCTAAGCTATATAAAGGCCCAAGGCCAAGCGGTGAATACGAATCAGGTAGATAAGGAAAGTATAAAACATTTTGTTCCCAGCTTGATGTTAACAAATGCGATGTCGCTAGCCCCCAAGATCGACGAAGTTCGCTCGTTTGTTTTGGACTCCAAGTTGGACCTAGCATGCATCACCGAAACGTGGCTTAGGGACACCGTTAACGACAATGCAATTCATATTCCTGGATATAAATTAGTACGCAAAGACCGCATTTTTAGTTCTCACGGTGGTGTTTGTATTTATGTTCGTGATGAATTTCAGTGTTTTCGGCTTGACGCCCATGAATCGGTCAACTTCGAAGTACTTTTTACTAAAATACGCCCAAGAAGACTCCCACGGGGAATTCCATGCATTGTACTAGGAACAATATACCATCCGCCAGGTAATAATAACTCCTCAATGATCGACTATTTAGTCAATTCCCTGACGGCTATTGAGAGCGAAATCCCAACTGTGGAATTGTTTTGGCCGGTGACTTAAACCATCTTGATACATCATCGATCAAACGTCAATTTAGACTAAAACAACTAGTGAACTTTCCCACGCGAGGTAGAAACATTTTAGATATGATCCTCACAAATATGCCAACCTTTTATGAGAAACCGGTAAAATTTTCTCCCTTTGGCCTTTCCGATCACTGTACCATTACCATTTCACCAATTTCAAAAACCAAAAGCAACAACAAACCAGTTAAAATTGTAAGCAGAGATTTAAGACCATCTAAAAAAGAACAACTCGGTCGCTACCTGTCCTCGATTGATTGGACAACTCTTGCCTCCATTGACATTGTAGAAGACAAAGCGAAACTACTAGAGGACTATATTATAATTGGCCTTAATAACATTATGCCAGCAAAAACAATAACAGTTCACTCAAATGACGCACCATGGATGACTTGTGAATTAAAATCACAGATAAAGAAACGTCAACTAGCCTTACAACATGAAAACAATACATTATTTAAATACTATAGGAATCTTGTTAATCGCAATCGAAAGAAGTGTAGGGGGAATTATTATGCAGGTAAAATAAGCCATTTAAAAAATTCCAAACCAAAGAATTGGTGGAGAGAAGTCAAACAAATTTGCGGTCACGCGCCTTTAAATAATCATAAAGACCTCCCTTCCCTTCTCGCTGTTGAAGACTCCGATATAATGTCCCTTGGCGACCAAGCTAATTTAATAAATAACACGTTTTTACAGCCGCAGCAAACGTATCAACTACTTAACGAGTCGGCCAAAATACATCAGCAATTAGCATCAACATTTACCGCATCCTTTTCGGTTATTCCTGCCGATACAGTACAAGTAACTGAATTTGACACATTTACGAAATTGAAAGCTCTCAACCCAAACAAATCTCCTGGACCGGATGGTATACCCCCTTGGGTTTATAAAGAATTTGCAGAAATTTTGGCATATCTCATTAGCCTTATTTTAAATTGTTCTTATAAGCAAGAAAAACTACCGTTAGCGTGGAAAAAGGCAAATATTTCTCCTGTTCCGAAAAATACGCAAGTAACAGACATTAACAAGCATTTACGTCCTATTTCTTTAACACCAGTTGTGTCAAAATTGTCCGAAGAATTTATCCTCGAAAGACAACTTAAGTCTGCAGTTCTAAAAGTCATCGACTCCAATCAGTACGGTGTTGTACCTAAGTCATCCACTACGTTGGCCCTGATTTCAATGATGCATGAATGGCTATTAGCCACGGACGAACCGGGTAACATGATTCGTACAGTGCTTTTCGACTTTCGAAAGGCGTTTGATCTTATTGACCACAACCGTTTGATATCGAAATTAAAATCTCTCGATCTTCCGTCCTCAACTATCAATTGGATTATTGATTTTTTAATTGACCGTAAACAACGAGTTAAGTTAACGTCTAACTGTTATTCTGAATGGGGTCAAGTGCGCTCAGGTGTGCCGCAGGGGACAAAACTGGGTCCTTGGCTGTACATATTAATGATTAATGACCTAACAACAACCCGTACACTACTCTATCTGAAGTCATCCATAAAGGAAAGCCAAGCTCAATTCAGGAACCTGTTGACGAAGTTCAAGATTGGACACGCTCAAATTTGGCTGAACTAAACGAGGATAAATGTAAAGAACTCAGAATTGATTTTTCGCGGAAGCAAACCCAAACAAATCACCTCAACCCCATCCGAGTCAACGGCAATGAGATTGAGGTCGTAAACCACGCGAAAATTCTTGGACTTAACAATAAGCAGTGACTGCAAGTGGAAAGTGCACGTTGATAACATCGTATCCAAGGCCAGTAAGCGGCTATATCTGATCACACAGTTAAAGAGAGCTCGTGTTCCTGCAAAAGAAATTATTCAAATATATTGTTCATGCATTCGTCCGCTACTGGAATACGCCTCGCCTGTTTTTCATAACTCCTTACCGCAATATTTAAATTTAGATATTGAAAGAGTCCAAAAACGATGTATTAAAAGAATATTTCCCGGCAGTTCATACGAAGAAGGTCTCAAATTAGCTAATCTAGAAACCTTGAGTGATCGCCGATCGGAAGCGTGCAAAAAACTATTCCTCCAAGCCTACTCTGATACTAACCATAAATTAAACAACCTGATTCCAAAGGAGAACTCGTGCCAATATTCCCTAAGAAGAAGCCGTAAACTTTTAGTGCCAAGAACCAGAACCGATCGTTTTAAAAACTCCTTTGTCATTTCTAACAGTTCAAATATGTAATATATCTAGGTAATTTTAAATGTATATATAAATTCTTCATGTTTTCCCATCGGAATTTTAGGAAAACAATTTCATCAAACTTTTTAAACTAAACTAATTTATAGGTAATCTATTTTGACTATTTATTTCTTGTAAATATTCGTAGATAATTCAGTGCACAGTTTTCTGTAACTGCAAACTATGAATCTATTAAAATCACTATCACTATCACTAAACTGATGATGTAATAGGTCAAATGCAATGATAAGTTATCTCTTGAATTACGTCTCCCAAAATTTTGTTGGAGATTTAAATGCTGATCCATTACATATAATTACTGTTTTACATCTTTGTATAAACATTTTGATCGCATGTAAGGCATAGAGATACAGCCAGAACTAAGGATATTAGAAGGAATTATCTGTACCTTCTCAAAGTTTTAGACAAGATATGTTGTTTACATCCAACACGCATAAGATTGCATAACTCAAAATGATTCGGTTAATAGAAGACTGGTTAATAGAAATTGGTCCTTTTGAGTGACATAATCGTTTGTCGTCATCGATCCGTGTCGTTGAACAATAAAAAAATTGGTTGTGAAATCAGTGAAGATAAAATAGCAGTTTGTGAGAAAACTGCGGGTCTACGGAGCGGGAACGTTTTGGATTTGAACTCAGCGTGTTCGAAAGTGTTAGTTCCCGTAAAAATATTTCAGATCTAAGACATGCTAAATGAAAATCGTTTTCTAGGCACTTTTCGAGGTCACAACACACAGACTATAAAATGATATTAAATAATAAATATGTGCTGAAATAATTTACTTTTTATATATTTATATAGATGGATGTACATTTAATAGAGTTTCTGGTATGGATCGACATATGACATTTGGGTGAAAGCAGCAGCCAAAATTTTATATGATAGAGCCTGCTGAGATGGGTCACATGCAGTGTTGGTAACTAAAAAAATAGCTGGAGTTTACAAGATTACCTGTTCAAATAGCCAGATTTATTGAATTTACAGATTTGTAATTCACATAGTCATATTAGACAATAATATATTATTATATTCTTATACATTTAAATGTTGAAATAAACGTAAATATATAGGGAAAAAGTTTATATACATAGGCATGCAATATAGTTTAGATTTCGTTGTTGAAAATGTATATTTTGCATAAGAAAGTGAGAATTGATATTCTACACTTCTATTGTAGTATAGGCCCTCGAAAATAAGGGAATTAAATGACGCATCGTTGATATGGAGAACAAACGTTTGACTGCCTCTATACTATTTTACTCTGTTCAACGCTGCATTATTGAACTGAACTCAAATTCTCAACCATTTCATCGGTCCAACGAAATTGCTTTTTTTGCTTTGCAACTTTGCGCATGTGCAGTTACCAAATTTCCTGCCCTACTAGGGCTAGCCCTCCCTGTTACGTTTATATGGGAGATTTCCAGACAGCAGACTAGACAGCATCTTTAAGAGATCCCCAGAGCCATTTTCACTCCTCCACGCACGGCCGAGAGACCCTGGGGACGAGGATGAAGAGATCCCTCGATATGAGATAGAAGAATGGTATGGACAGACAGAATAATGGCGGACAGCAGTGTTAACGAGTCCAAGTCCCTAGCAAAATTTCAAGTCCAAACTTTTTGAGTCCGAGTCATAAATATTTCAAGTCCAAGTCCGAAATGATAAAGTATATCATATTTCCACAATTCACAGGCACTTAATGCAATTTTGCAGAAGTCACAATGTAATAAAAGTAATATGGTGGTGGCAAACAGACAGTGGCGAGGGGACCACGTCCCCCAATCTCAAAAAGGCTAAATCGGTAGAGAATTGAGGGGGGGTACACATTACATGCTCGAAGCAGAAACTGACTAAGTACGTCTTGACTGAGGCAAACGATGATATACTGGAGGAACTTGATTTGTAAAATCTCGTTAAAGCAGTTGTAGATATATGATTCCAAGAAGAATGGATTTAGTTTAGATTTTTAGCTGTTAAATACATTACATGCATTATCAATCACAGCATGAATATTTCTTCTCAGACTTTTTCTGTATCGTATAAAAAAGCAACGCAATTTTGAGAATGCGGAAATGTTGTCTCATAGAACCTAGAATTATTTAAATGCAACATTTCTGATCCTCCTGTTTTTCAAGGTGACATTTCCAATTTATTTAATTCCGAGGAGAAATGTCCCAAGTCCAGAGGTGTCAAGTCTGAATTCTTTGATATCGAGTCTGAGTCATGCCCTCAAGGTGTTCAAGTCTGAGTCATGCCCTCAAGTCCGGACTCGAGTCCAAGTCCGAACTCGAGTACCACAACACTGGCGGACGGATGCCTTTTATTGCTATGGTCTTTTGGGCGAAACGCCATAGCTAGTCACAAGACATAGCTATAATTGCAAAACGCATCCGTTTGACTGTATCCGCGTTTTATCTTTTCCAGGAGGGACAAAGCCTTGTTCTTGACAGGAACTAGCGGTTGACTGCGAATTTTCCAACTATAAAAAATACACAGCCTATTTTTAGATGCAAGTCTTTACATCCCTCCTCGGAACTGATACACACTACACTGTGGGGGTGATTATAACAGTTCCAAATTCATTTTTTTCTCAGATTCCATAGTCTGCTCCGTGACGCAGTTTGCAGGAAATACAGCAATTTGGCCAATCAGGCACAGGAAACAACCTGCAGGATTTTCCTTTATCTGCAATACGTCACAAAGAACTGAAAGAACTTGCAGGGCATTTTTTAACTATATAATTACTGGGGCATTTACCCCCGGTAGTGAAGCAATATTTTCAGATGAACTGGGCCCTTTTGATCATTAGTAAAAATTCATCCTTGTTGAAAAAGCTGCATCTGCCTGCTTTCTCATATCCTCTCACATTCTCGACATTCCATCTTATAAAAGTCTGCACAGCATGGCATTACGTGTAACTGTTTGGGGGAAAAGGCCCTCATTGAGACTTAGCCCCAGTAGTTGCAATTTCTTAAAAAATGCCCTGTTTCAGGTTTTCATTTATAACAATCTCCACCAAAACTAAAACGATAGTTCAACAAGGTAATGTTTTTTGTTGGGTAATTCCAGAAAGTACCGTACCATCCAATGCATCCATGAAAAATAAAGTTTATTAAAAATGTAACGTCACTCGTTGGAAAATATGGAGAAATTTTGAGCAAAGGTCTGTTGGCCGCCAACTTGGCCCTCATGACTTCATTCATAATTATGAATTATATACCATGGTCTGTCAGCAGAGCAAATTGGTAAAAAATATTATTTATTAAATTAGTATACGCTGTGACCAATAGATTATAAAGTTCTATTTTATCGACAATATTACAATATATATGGCCATTTATATACAGGATATAAAAATATAAGTTGCGGCAAGGACACCCTGTAAACGGTCATGACTTATTGCGGAACAGCCTGTACCCCTGACTGGAAAGTTTGGAAACTGAGCAACCAAAATTATACTTGATTTCAGTGATGTACGGTAGATCTAAAATGGGTTAGCCAGGCTCATCTTAAATCTAAGTCTAAATATGAAATATTTTTACATATGCCTGATGTTGTCAAATTAGCTAGATCGCACATTGTATATTGGCCTTTATGCACCTATCAGTGTTAAGCCCCAGAGGAAGGGGGATGGGCAACCACGGAGATTTGACAGCTCTTATGTTCCTGAGGGTTGGGAATTTGACAGTAATAAACCTCCCAGCTAGCACAAGAACGTTCCACCGACGTTGTCAGAACGTTCGGTTTACGTTGCGTACACGTTGTCAATTTACGTGCGCCCAACGGCATTTTGTCGACTCCAGGGAACGTTGTCGGAAAACGTTAGGAAAAACGTACACACAACGTTTATGAAACGTAAATTTATTAAAGCGAAACTTTCACACAACCTTTATACAACCATATATTTATTAAAGTGAAATTCCACACAACCTTGGTGCAACTATATACACTGTATGTGTTGCATGGCGTGATAACGTAATCTTATAAGATAATATAATATAATATAAAACTTAAAAGAGAAAATAGTACAAAATATTCGTGATATGTAAAATAATATCTTCGGTGACATTCCATTGAAAGGACGTAGCAGGAACGTTAATTTCTACCTTGCAGATACAATTACACGTCTTTTTGGACGATTTTCTCTTTGTATAAATCTTGTCGACGGAATTCATCAATAATAGAGAACTTAAGCATGTAGGACGGCAACGCGACGACGACGGGTATTATCAATCGTATGAATTTAATACAGTTGAATTCGGCTTAAATTACAGGCGTTGTATACAAGGCGTGAAAATTTGTGATTTGCCGTTGTAAACAAAACGAGGTCGAGGAGTCGAGGACCACGTCTAAAACTCCCGCGGGACTTTAATTATTCGTTTCTTTTCATCGACACAGTTTATTAATCGCCGTCGTCGCCGCGTTGATGTCCTACATGCTTAAGTTCTCTAATGGCGAATAATGAATTATACTAATGATGCATTAAATCTATGTGTCTTTGTCTTTGTCCGTTTCATTTTCGCCTGGTTCATCTGCCGTGTTCTAAAAGTATAAACAATTTACATGTCATATACACACATAAATACGCAATATAGAACGCATTAACCTAGAATTTAAATGTTTCATGATGAATAGAGACTTTTGCATTGCCATTGGCAGATAAACCCACATTTGTAAATAGCAATGCACGAAAAATGAAGGAAAATAAATCTAAAAGACAAATATTCATCTTACTTGATCTTTTAACTCCATATTAAACCAGCCCAAAGTTAAATACACTACTATTCTAATTTACACTTAATTAATTGACGTAATTCGACAATGTCCATGAGGATTCTATTGAATGACTCCGTGGAAAAGCTAAGTCTAAGAAGTTTGCGTTTAAAGTTGACGAAATTCTATGCTAATTAAGATCTTAAATCCAGTTGCCGTTACCGTATAGTGATCTTCTTTATTTATACTTTATGGCTCAATATTTCAAATGTATTCCTAAGCTACAGTGAACTATTTAACTTTAGGAAGATTAAGTTGTTGCATATACCTTATATCGGGATCCTCCGGGTTTATGGGGTGTATGTTTGAGGTATTCACCAATATGCCCCTCGATTTCAATTTCCGTGCAATTCCTGTGGAACCTTAGACACGCTTCTAAAATAAGTTAACATATTTTGATTAGGGAAAAATATATATTTAACCATGTTAAAGAGGCGTGGAGAAGCAAAAGATTTGGGTGGGGGATTGGTGAGCGGCGGTTGGTGAGTGGGGGCTGGCCACGAAGCAAGGTGTGACAGTCGACTGAGTGCATGAATAGCTGAGGACTCCCATCCCGTCATGGCTCCGATAGCTCATAATTTGGATTTGATATGGAAAATGGCACCCTCCTGCAATCCCATTGGCCAATGATAGAAGGGATACGTACAGTAAACCCATCACTGTTGGGCATAAAATGTAAAAATATTGTGGATTGTATGACTTAACTTGCAGATAAGCAAATCATACAAAACATTTTCAATAGATTTTTAGAACATTTAAGAATCAGTGCCGATAGAAATCACATAAATTATATATCGGTAAATGGCAGTCGCGTTGTCACAATTTTGATAACACAAAATTACGTACTTTTTAAAACTCGGCAGATTGCTGTATCTTGAAATGAGATCTTTCCTCTCCTTCCTTTCAGACTGTACTGCGACCATAGACTATTTGTGCCGATTTTTGCGAGCTGTCTAGCACTGTCACCTGCATCGCTGCCACAAGATGCTGTACAAAAGTTAACCTAGAAAAACATATTACTTTAGTTAACACAGAATTTCTCTGAGACTTTAAAAAGAGGGCACACACCGTAAGTTACATCTAAGTATATTACCATTTTCTTTCTATAATCATCGTCGGAAAGCTGCTCACATAGGGCATTGAATGCCGCCACTCCATCGATTGGCTCCGGTAGAATGTCCTCCAACATATCTGCGCCGCCAACACCTCGTGTAGCAGTTACAAGTTGCCTCAGCATTAGCAGGCCCTCATTCTGTTTTTCAATAATTGTGTCCAATTTCATGAGAACGGACGTCTGGAAGTCTTAAAAAAATATGTGAAAAGAACATTATGAGATGAAAGTTTAATAATTGATCACCACAATACATTGATAAAGACCAATACTCATGACGCTTTCATTTAATAGAACTATACTGTACGTAAGGAAGCACCAGATATCATATTAGCAGTAGTGAGATTAATTCATTATCTGGAAACCCAGTATTGCTTAGGTAAATTTAGGAGCAATCTTTTCGGGCTAAAGAAGATGTAATAGTATTGTGAATTACTCCTGCATAACATAAAATTATCGTAAAGAATTCCAAGCCACTTTTGAAATAACATGCTTGGTTTTGTACTTTGTGAATACAACGTTTGCCGCAATGAATGTGAAATTGTGATTTGTGAACAACTGTAAAACTCCATCCATACATTTCAAGTCAAGGTATGATGAACACCAAAATGTTGCAACAAATTGAAATCAAATTCCTACTGAATTACAAAACTTTTTAGCCCCACTATATTTGGTCTCTATGGCTGTATCTATCTGCAAATTTTTCATCTACCCAGCATATACTAAATCCAGCAATATTACTATCCAGATCACCCCTAAAACTACAGAGTTAAACTTACTATCACGTGGCTGAGTTGATCTTGGTGTCCTTACAGGTTGTGACGTCTCTGAGATGGAATCTGTAAATAATTATATTCATAAAGCAATCAATATACATATGCATCTATTACTCTTTACAAACAATGTTGTACTGTTAATTCGTTTATTGTAATATCATAATATTTCATGCATTGAATTATGTATTGCTATTGCTGTAATTATCAAATACGCGAGCTAAACTTGCTAGCCTGTCCTATAAGGACTTACTCTCCTTTGGACCAAGGGACTTCTCATGCAGTACAGTGAGGTACCTTTCAATTAATTCTTGTTTAAATATAACAACACCCTACTTATCCAACGGTTCCAATATCCAACGAGATAGCAAAATCAACTCTTCGGGTTACCCATAAAACTATATACCAAAACTTACAATCACGGGGCTGAGTTGATCTTGGTGTCCTCACAGGATGAAAAATCGCTTCGGCAGAGTCTGTAAAGATTTATAGTGCAATCAATTCAAATATCTCTACTGTGATAAGTTATTAATCGTGCATTACATTTCCCTTTTACACTAATCATGACATCTACAGGTACAATAAAGCAATCTTTAGGACTTACTTTCCTGGTGATCAAGAGGTCTTCCTGTAGCAAAGCTTTCAGGTATTCTCGAGCTGACACCATTCGACAGAACTAAGGAAAAGGACACAGTTGCTTAGAGCGAATGTCAAAATTTGAATCTAGATATACATGATAGACTACACTGATCGCTCCTAAAACTACGAAATATCACTTACTATCACGCGGTCGAGTCGATTTTGGTGTCCCCAGAGGATGGAAAATCGCTTCGGCAGAATCTGTAAAGATTTATAATTATGGTACTCGAACTGAGTGGAGTGCAATTTGGTCTGAAATCAAACGCATGATTATTTGTAATCACAAGTTTAATTTCAGACCAAAATTGCACGACACGAAGTTCAATTTCCACTTTATTATATTCATTTTGAAATCTATTAAACCTAAATAATTTCTTAAGTCTTCGTTTATTAGTCTTCGTTTACAATTGACACACTCACGATACTCCCTGAAATGCGTAGCATAGCAACAACATGAATTGTAATTTGACAAATTTGTAAAAATACTCAGTATAGCAAGCAAAATGTCAGCGGATGTTTGTCTTGTTCGGTTGAAGCCACTGACCTATACTAAATGGACTGAGTGCTCGAGAGTCGAGGTCAAAAAGTGTCCTCACCGTCGCTGACGTCATATAGGTCCTCGCATAATTGCCGAAAGTATAATTGCCGAAAAAGAGAAATAAAGTTGTTACGTTGAAATTTTCTATATTTTCGGAATGCGTAAATTTGAATATCAAATATCGATATTTATCGAAAATATCAATATATCGCAATATCGCATCAGCCTAGTTTAGGACTTACTTTCTTGGAGATCAAGAGGTCTTCCTGTAGCTGAGCTAACACCATATGACAGAACTAAGGAAAGGAAAATAGAGTTGCTTATAACAAAAGTCAAAACTTTAATCCAGGCGGCTTGTTTTCATCCACCCAGCATATTCTCTAGATTTGCCAGATAGCAAATACTACTATAATACTATAGCAAATACTACTATAATACTATAGCAAATACTACTATAATACTATAGCAAATACTACTATAATACTATAGCAAATACTACTATAATACTATAGCAAATAATACGTTTCCCTCTTGAAATAAAGTTTTACTACTACTACTATCCAGGTATGCATCAGTCAAATCCAAGCGTGCCCATCCCCCACCCGGGCCAACCTCTGGGAATTTGACAAATTTTATAAAAATGGTGCTAATGCCCCCCGGTGGGGATCACAAACAAGTGAAAATGCCCCATGGTGGGGCCACAAGTCAGTGGCAAATTCCCCACCCCAGGTAACCTTATTCCACTTTTGAAAGCAGATATTATTACAAAATATAAGCAGGTTAATGTTGGTACAAGGCATATTAATAATTTTTTACACATGTACTGTATGTTAAAAAGCTATATCAAATTAGCATTGTGTCCATATGAACAAACCATGCTTTGTTAGGAGCAAAATAATGTGGAACATTGCAGCCGAATTAAGTCTGAGCTTTGAGCAACGAGAACTACGACATTTCGAGCAAGAGACCCTTCGTCCGCTCCAGACAAAGGGCCTACGCTTCCAGACGAAGGGCCCCCGGCTCGAAACTTACCTACACCGGCACCACGAAGCCGAAGTTTTTCTATTTGGCCAAATGGTTTTATTAGGTTCAAAATAGAAAATTTTCTACTGCCCTACCCCCGGGCTAACATTAGCTTTCAAATCCCCACCCCAGGGAGGAGCCAAAGTGTCAAATGCCCCACGGTGGCCCGGGGGGGATGGGCACGCTTGGATTGACTGATGCATAACCCCTTAAACTATATACTTAGTAAAACGTACTATCAGATAGCTGAGTTGACTTTTGTGTCCTCACAGTCACAGGTTGGGACATCTCCGGGGAGGAATCTGTAAATATGTCAATTTTGGGTATTAGATCTACAGTATTCTCTAAGCCCTACAATATTTGTACTGTTGCAAGTCTATACAAATACAGTGTGGATAATTACAATTATTTCACTTGACACACACACTTACTTTCAACATCATTTGAATTTGTTTGTGTTGTACAGGTTACAGGTAATAATGACGAGGCAACTAAAATGACATAAAACACAGCAACTGTAGTAAAAATTTGTATACTTTATACCCTAGAATTAACAAATTTTGGATCATAAGGTACAGTATCATTATCCTTACTGCTACTGTAAAAGTCCATATCGTCTTGGAAAGTATTCTCTGGAAATATACTTCGAGGACCTTCTTGGCTCTGTGAAGTACGGAACACAGGTGCCAGAGGGAGAGAGGGTGGGAGAACCTTCGCAGGAATCTTTCTCCGTTTCTCCACTACACCATCACTCTCATCATCTAAAACAGAATTCTATTTGTCATTGATAGGATTTAATTTGGGAATTATTTTTACCATATTTATATTTAAGACTCTAAGTCAAAAAATGTTGTGCCGTATTTCATCACAAAATAGGTACAACATTTCTCATTGTGGCAAAAATAGAATTAACACAAAGTGGGGAGCTGCACTTTCAGTAATAGCATACAGTAAAGCTAAAAACTCATCAATCTGTGAGGAGGTACGTTAATGGAATCGAGTTAAGATAACAAACTTTTGACACATACCATGTTCACTACCACCACTGATGGAGTCGTCTAGGACATAATCTTTATAGTCCTTTTTTCCTCGCTTACGCTGGCTTTTTTCCACATCTGAATTGGAATCCACATTTGAAGTTTCCTGGGCTTCCTTTGCATATTTTGTGGCTTTGCCATATGTTTCTACCAAATAATTTGAAAATTGTTGATTATCTTAATAAACAGAACATTTAGAAAGACACAACCGTGATACAGAATTATTACCTCAAAGTGGCTGCTAACGGAAATTCAAGATTGTTTTAAGCCTTTAAATTATTTTAAGCCTTTAAATAATTCAAAATTGTTTTAAGCCTTCATGATTATAGCCTTTAAATGACTAAAGATGAATAAAATACTGAATGTAGAGAACTGCATTTTAATGGTTAATAGGGGCACCAAATTATTCTTGGTTCTTTATCAGACTCTTCAAGGTTGATCAAGGTGCCATTAGTATCAGGTATCTTCCAAGACAGTATATCTAAAGTTTTTAACTCATTACCTACCACTGTCAGAAACTCTGTCTTAATTAACGATTATAAAAGACTAGTATCGAAACACCTAAAGGAGAAGGCTAACCTAAGACTTAATTCTCAGTAATTTTATCTTCTTTTAATACATGTACATATTATATATTTTAGATACCATTCTGCTACTTGTTTGTAAATAGTTTTAATATTATTAGTGTAGTATTTTACAGATGAAGAGCTACTTTTTAGTGGAATGCTGTAATTAAATCATTATTTAAATTGCTACTCTTACATACCAGCAAACCGAAATATCCGTACTTCATACTTTTTCCAAAGTATTTTATCGGGAATTGCTTGCTTCTTCACTTTGGCAGCTGTATTTTTCCTAGGCCAGTAGCAGAACAATTTCTACAGAAAAAAACAGCAAGTAATATATACTGGATAACCATAAATAGCAAACACCTTGAGTTAGCAAACACCAATTAGTGAACGAGGGTCTTTATTAGTTAAAAGAGAGAGAGAGGTTAATAGATGGGGTGTAATTGAGGAATTATGCTAAGTGGAATATCCCAGTCAATACTTACTGATTGATTATATATCTTGAGATATGTCACTAAAAATAATTAAATTTAAATGACAAATATAAAAATTAAGATGTTTTTACACTATTCTCACCTCGCCACATTTTTCTATCCATTCACGTGAGACTACTTCAACCGATTTTTCATCCAGAAACTCAACAACAGCAAAACTCATCTGGAAAACAAAACAACATGCTATAAACCAGCAACACCCAATCTAATTGAGTAACTGTTGCAAGTTATTCTTATGCCAAGTAAACAGATCCAAGCCGGTTCATGATGCATTTCTGAAACTCCAATGAAAGCAAAATGCCATGATGTTGTTGAATACAGTATCTGGTTACCAAATAGTAACAATATTGTTTGGAGAATACAGTAGGTCTGGTAATTACTGTGTAACACAAGCAGTTGGGTAAATTTTCGTCAATATAGTTTGGGAAAAACTAGAAATGGTTTAATTTTTCAAAAATATCAGTTAATGCATAACTGCATGGGTAACATTTTCAATACATCTCATAGTTCATCATATATTGTGCATTGTTGGCATAATGTAATCGATGAATTTACAACTTACATAGTATGCAAAATGGCCATAAACACAATTTTATTTGGTCCAAGGTGAATCATCATTGCTTTTTTCACCAAAGCCTCAGTTGAAAGAACTTTAATGGTGGTTTGTTGCGCATTTGCCTTGTGTACACCAACAAGCCGAGAATCGCAAGGAGAATGGTATAATGCAACAGTATTTTCATAAATTCTGCATGTAAATAGATTGTTTCCATGTTCATTCCGTTGGTTAGTTGTGTCGACTACCTCGCAACAGGAGTGATCGTTTAAAATGTATGCATTATTTGTTTTTTTGACACTGATCCTATTTTCCTCCTTAGGCTCACTAATATTTCCAGAGGACAATTCACCTAGACGTTTAGCAATCTGGACAATAGGATTATTTCCTGATCGAACCATTTTCTTTAACTGCTGCATATAGTTCTCAAATTCAAATGCACTGCATGCATCTAAGGTACCATACTCTTCAGTATCAGCAGCCAAATGGACCAAGCTGTGTACATTGTATACAAGAAACTCCTCACCATACAGCTCAGAACCCTGCTGTACAAAGTATATGAGCAATTCATGGGCATAGCATCGGTGAACTTGTGCAAGACTAGGACATACCAAAATTGAGATAGCTGCACTAAGGCATAGAAAATGATTATACAAATCATCTCTTAATACTCCACTTAAAGCAATAGCACCAGAGTACAAAAGAAATTGCCTAAACTCAGTGGCTTTCCACCTGTCAATTTCGTCTAAACCACGTGGCTTGCGAGCAAAACAACTAGGTATAAACTCTTTTAAACCAACCAACGTATTGCTGACTTCCATGACCTGACCAGCTGAAATCCTTACCTCACGTTTACCTCTAATCCACAACAAAAGCATTTTTTTCATCACACCCAAACAGACTTGATGCATGTAATCTATTGGAAATTTTTTCACCATATCTATACTTAAGTCACAAAATGGACTACGATACTTATGATGCTCCTCATTTGATTGCTCTCTAAAGGAAAGATCTGTTCGAAGCACAACACCTACAACATCTGGATATGTAATTCTACCAACCCACCTGCCCTTCTGACAACACTTGTCACAACCGACAAAAGCTTGTGCAGGAGCATCACAAACAATACAACGCAAGACCACAGAAAGTGTTCTATTGCCAAACTGGAGCCCATTTTGAAGAATATATTCTAAATCCCTAATCATATCTTCCAAAAAGGTCAAATCTTCAGGTTTAGATTTACCATACGTCAAAACAACAGGGAAAACAGTTACCGGTTTCACATTAACCAAAGCACATAATACAGGCCACAAAGAGTTTTTCGAACTTTTAAATAATGGAAGTCCATCAATATTAAAGGATAATTCAAGGGTGTCTATAGCATCTGTTATAACACTTGGGTATCTACTTAAATTTTTAAAGAGCTCTCTAGCAAAAGGAAAGTAGATATACTGCATTCCAGACTTATTCTGCACAGGAATAGTTCTAGCAGTGTTCAACAAAGTGCGTGCTGAAGAAGGGAGATTAGGGTGACCAGATTCTTTTAGAATCTTAAGCAGGCTATCAACAGCATTATGTTTTACTTGGAAATTGTTGGCCCATTTTGCCAAATCATTTCCAAGAGCATCATCATCACCTACGTCCACGTCACTATCTGATGGCACACTCAAGTTCAAGCCGATGCAACCCATTTGGTGATCACTACTCTGATTAGCATTATTTAAACAGACACGTTTCTCATGTTCTTCACTAGAAACTGCATGAGCTATTGGACCCACTATCTCTGGTTCCGATTGTGTTGCATCATTGTTGAAAGTTTGCACGTTGGGAAATTGCTGATCAGTGTCACTTAGTTCAGTATAATTGCTATCAGAAAGTTCCTCATTGTTAGCATTTCTTAAGGCTCGTACAGCAGCTACCCATTTTCTTTTGTACTGGGCACGATTAGCCATGTCAAATAAGTGGCTCTATTAAACAGAGTTTTATAAAATTAGACATACATTGGTCAGTTCTAATAGATTTCCTGATGGCAACAACCTAGAATTTACCCTAATTCATCTCATACTGTTATGCCAGACTGGCTTAATATCTGTCTACATAGGCAACAGTAATTGGCATGCACTTTTGCAAACACAAAATGAGCAGTTATCCATAATTATCTCCATTTAACAAGAATACAAATTGTACGTTAGGGAGAAGGGGGTTAATGACCAATTGATGTACAGTATGTTTTAAAATGTCAGTGATAGATCCATCAACATTTAACTAAGGTTTAAGGGATAGGGAGTTGAAAAAAATTCTCAAAATGGTTAATATAATTATGGATGACCTCTAATCTAACTAAGAATAATTTGTGTGCTTAATTAAATATGATAATTTTAGAGTTCTACTGACTGTACATAGTACTGAACATAGTAATGGTGTCACATCTTTGTTATTAATCAGTATATTCAAATTGTTATTTTACAATGCTTAGTGTTGAGCAAAGTAATTGTGTCACATATTTGATTTATCAGTTTATGCTTTCTGTACCAGAAAAATGCTACAAGTTTGATATGGCATACTTTACTATCAACAAGATTAGTAAGAATGTGTTGTTGGGGCCAATGCAACAGCAGCTATCAGTGGTGTGTGATAAATTAGTTGAAAAATAGCCCACAGTTCAACCTCTTCTAAGTTCTAATAATACAGCAATGGTTAATGCCCAGCTGAAATATTTTTTACCCTTACGTGTATATATATATTATGCATTTTCTGTACACCTAAAATCCTAAATACTATTGCTTCTGATAAACTGAATGAACAATTACAATATATATATATATATGTCACCCCTGAACTATTGAGAACTTAAAGCTCAATCCTTAGCAAGTATCATCCAAATTTATACTGTATAATCAATATCCAAGGGGGAATCTTACAGTATGATAGATATTTGTGACATGAATTAGCTTGGCTGAATTAGCATATATTTGCGGTTGGTCAAAAGGTCATTTATATTATTATATATATAGTCATTATATTGACATTTGTTGTATTATTTGTATCAGCCAAGGTATTGCTGATGTATTTTTATAGACCGAACCAAATATTAATACTACACAAGAGTATTAACACAAATTGTTATGTCGAAATTTTGAGTCTTTGACCGCATGGTTTGGTGTTACGCTGTTTGTAATACGATATCTAGAAGCATAATATATGGCAATTTGTGTTTCCTAGACATGCTGATGAGCCATGATATGGGGCGAAACAGTCATTTTATTGCCCAGCCAGAACTAATGGTGCCCTCCTCCCCACCTGGGTAGTGGAACTGAAATTTTTTTACTAATCTACAAAAATTTCTATATCCGCCCCTGCGACATATGATTCATCTTAAGTATAACATGAGGTAAAAACCAAGTCCTATATCCTCTCATGTAGGACTAATCTAAACACATGTAAAACCACGACAATGTCACTTACTCTTGGGAAGGCATTTTCTAGGAATTCCCCTGTATATATGAACCCTCCATGAAAGGCTAACTCTCCTAGACAAGATCCTGCATGCTAATAGAAATCCCTACTAAAATTGTTTTTGTATAAATGAGAGGAGGGTCAGCCCTACTAGACAAGATCTCTCTATTGTAGAGTAGGGCTGAACTTTCCCGTCAAAATGCAACAGGGAGGGCTAGCTCTCCTAGTAGGGGTGAGTAGAAAACTTGCCATATTTGTGTAAATATTGAATTGTCTGGCATCTGCTGGTTTTTATTTTAAAATGTGCACTTCAAAATATGGTGTTGGACTTTGTGAGAAAATACACGAGTTGTAGGGAAGCCATTTAATGCTGTACGCACAAGGTGGAAACCAGCCCTACTGGTAGGGCTAGCCCTTCTGTAGGGCTCATATATATTGTTAGCAACTTAAAATTTGCATCTTAACCCTGGGCTTGGAATGTCATACCATGTGTCATATCTTATTACAGTATTACACATGCTTGCTATATAGAAATCTACAAAAAAGCATCAAAATGTCTTATCTATACTGCAATTAAAATACAATATTAAAACAAACCACTTTGTCATCATCAAATATCTAAAATTCTTATCACTTTTTTGTATAATAGATGATGAAGCCTTTAATATGATCGGCATGTCCTTCCGGGTTTACTACATGCCATGCATAAAGCTCTATTGTCTTGTTTAACTAATGCCTTTTTAAAACAGAATATCGAACGTCTTTAACAAAATAGTAACACAATAACAACATTTGATAAATATGCACTTACTTTCAGACGAAGATGTATAAGAACGGATGGCTTTCGTATCAAATTATATTTCAAAACAACAGACTTTGGAACGGCTAGACAAGAGATATTCAAACATTAATATTAGCAAATAGCAACACTTGAAATAACGCAAAATATGCATAAAATAGGAAAACTAACGTATATATTGTTAAGCAATGTACCTACCTTCGAGCGTGGATATATAAAATCACAAAAGATTTAAGAATTGTCTTTTATAAAAGTAAAATTTCTGAGAGACTCTCAAAGATCAGTACAGCTTCCAATCGCGACAATACGAAACAGGCTGTGTGAATGTGTGATTATCAGATTATGTTACATTTCAATGACATGCGCAATAATGGCAAATTACGGCTGAGCCAAATGGGAGCAGCGGTAGGTAGACGTGCCACGGATCTGAAAGTGTAATATGATATCAGCGATACGTGTTCAAAACGTTTACTGGACGTTTGCGAAAAACGTAAATGTGTAACGTTACAGGAACGTGATTCTCACCTAACCGTATCTATTTATATGTTGGCTCGTGCACAAACAGCGTTGTATTTAGGTTACGGGAAAGTTAGGTCGGACCTACCCACAACCAAAGTAAAACGTTGTGTTTACGTCCTGTGCTAGCTGGGCTCCCCTGGGAGGGGATATTTGACGTTTTCCATGCATGGGGTTGGTAAGTACCAAGCAAATAGCAGGAAGTTAATTGGAATCCACCAATTTTTTTCCAAAATTGCATTGTGCTTGCTCTATATCCTGGATATCTGGTTCCTGGATATTTAATGAATTATTCAGACCAGAATTGCTTCTATATCACATGTTGTGTATGGTTACTGTTTGATACAAGCAGGACTTGTCAATGCAGTTTTACACATATGTTAGCATGCAAATATTTACTTAATTAAGCTGAATATGTATAACTCAACTTTCGAGAATGTTACAATATAAGAAATTGAAGGAATGAAGCACAAATGCTCGCGATAAAAATTATACATGATTTCAATGTTTCTGGAAGGATACATATCATCAAGCGTAGTTACCTCTTGTACTTAAACTTATTAATAATTACTCTATTAATACTTATGAATAAGTAAATTAGAGCTCTTTCATCACATTTTGCTATGTCAAATCTATTTATAACTTTTAAACAAAATTGTAAAACTCCATTGTTCTACAAAATCACTTGTTGGCGCGAGCTGGTGCGATCACACACCCCCAGGGGAAAGCCAGGGCTGAATTTATATTATTATTTAATTAAGTTAGTCTATAAACACTAATTGAACAATGAATTACCTTTATCCTAGCGCCAGGGTAGATCCACTAATCCATAATCATAGCGGAGCTCTTCTCCGATTTTTATGTTACGCACAGCAAATAGCGCCAGTGTTGGGAGATTATTAACTGTGATTTTCCTCATTTTACAGTTGGCATTTTTGGGAGGATCATCATTAACCATCACCATTTTTTTTACTTGTCTAATGCCAGACGATTTTACTCGTCAATGGGGAAACTCTGCAGCTTAATGGGTTAACCAAAAAATCTGACAATGTCTCTAGTTAACCCATTGAGCCCCAGTGCGCCCTACTTATTTTTTACTTGTCTAACACCAGACGATTTTACTCGTCAATGGGGAAGCTCCGCAGCTTAATGGGTTAAGAAAGTTGTATCATAATCCATGTTTACTGATTATTAATATGACACTGACACAGAAGCAAATTTTCCCATTTTCCAACAACTACAGTATATACATGCAGGAAATAAATAGGCTAAAACCAAGTTTGAATGAATGATTCCTGCAATTTCTTTATCTTAATTTACAGTATTGTTTATGTTGTCCAGCATATTTAGGCAAATAATTATTACTGTGCACTCTACAAACATACAGCAAAATATACAACAACAAGGTTGAAAAGATCATACTGTTGATATGTCAAGTTTGTGTGATAGCCACATCACATAATTAATATTATACATACTGTGCATATAATTAACATTGACAAATGGAGAACAACTATCCATCATACATGGAGTTGCCACTCCGACACTAGAGCTGCAATTATTTACAATTACTTACAACCTCTATTATTTTATGCACATGTCCATTGTTGTTAGTCAATATATGCCATGTCAATCTGTGCACATCATTGCAACTTGAAGATATTTACAAATTTTACGATCAAGACTTTGGACATGAACTACAGGGGCCAGTTGTTCAAAGCTAGGTTAGCGTGGGTTAAACGTGGGTTAAATTTTAACCCTGGGTTAAATTTTAACCCGCTGTTTTGGTTTGTGTTTCTGCATGGCCGTTCTTTTCAAAACTTTACAAAATAAGACTTCTATTGATCCAGAAAATATTTATGGAAAAACATATTCAACTTTATAAACAAGCTGTTGAAAAAATTGATTTGAAGATTTGCGTTAACCCAGGGTAAAGCTAACCAGCTTTTGAACAACCGGCCCTGGTGCACAGGCCTGGTCGTGAGCATTTTTGCAGGTGTGTGCGCCATATAAATGTCGCCAGTGCATTTACAAAAGGCTACAAAATAGCCCAAAATATTAATAATAAACAATAATAAAAACCTAACAACAAGTAAGTCTATATAGCTCATTATATATGGTAGCGGATATGTAGCAAAATTCAACAAAAAAAATTCATGTCAACATCAACATTTATTTTTCAATGTCAACAAATTATCTCAACTTCAACAATAAAAAGGCATCAACTTCAACAATTCAAAACATGTAAATTTCAACATTTCATATTACTTTTCAACTTCAACGAACGAAACACTCAAAATAAACACTTCCAAAATCGATGTCAAGAAATTTTCTCAACGTCAACAGAATAAACTCACCAACTTCTACAATTTAAACTATTTCAATTTCAACATGCGAAAAAATAAATCACTCAAAATCAACACTTCCAAAATCAATGTCAACAAGTGTGAAATTCTCTGTCAACAAATTGGGACTGAGCGCGCCCTCTGGAGCACAACATTACCAAGGCAACTGTGCGAGCACGTGCACGATGCTGCGGGGGCAAGATGGCCGACAAAAAAGGGAGCAAAATCAGCGAATGGAGGTTGTTTTTTACTGATTTAGAATCATTGCTAAATTTTTATGAGCAAAATCAGCGTTCGAATGATGTTGTCACAAAAGAACAACTATCGATTCGTTTAGAAAGCGCTGTGAAAGCATTACAAAACATATTAATCTATATATCTGATGAAAACAAGCCAGCAGTTCTTGAAATCACGAGGAATTTTCAGGTGATATACTGGGATTGCTGCCGCACCTGTGAATTTCCTAGTCGGACAAGATGTGCACAAGTTGCTGTAATGTCACTGGTTTCTCCGAACCAAGGATGGTGAAGTTGGTAGACCAAAATTTGACATTAGAGAGGATACCCTGATTGAGCTTCGTGCTCTTGGCTTTAGTTGGGCAAATGTTGCTGTGATGCTGCTGGTCTCCCGGTGGACTGTTTATTGCAGAGCTTGTGAGTTTGGCCTGGTCCATATGAGTAGATTTAGTGATATTTCTGACCAACAGTTGGACAATAAAATACATTCTTTTATCAACGAACATGGCAACCTTGTTGGGTCTTCTATGGTGTGGGGACATTTGAGATCTGAAGGCATAATAGTACAGCGAGACAGGGTTTGTAAGTGTCTAGCACATATTGATCCTGACCATGTCAGGATACGTTGGGCAGTAACAGTCTCACGGAGGGCCTACCAAGTGCCAGGGCCAAACAGTCTCTGGAGCAATTGATGGCTTTTCCCGAATGATCACCTACTTACATTGTTCAACAAATAATTACAGTCTTACTGTTAAAGATTTGTTTCTGGTTGGAACAGAAATGCATGGATGGCCATCAAGAATATGCACAGATCATGGTGGAGAAAATGTACAAATATGGGAATTAATGGAGGAAAGAAGAGGACCGAACAGAGTAAGTTATCTAGTAGGCTCCTCCCATCATAATCAATTTTTACTACACTTTCCAAGCAATGGAAGAATGTGGTTTACTGGATGTGAACAATGTGCTGCACATGTATGTACTTCATTATTTCTTTTTGCCACGCATAAACAGAGCATTGTCCAGTTTTTTGTCTGCATGGAACAACCATCCTTTGCGGACAGAAAATAATTGGAGTCCCAGAAGGATTTGGGTTAATGGCATGCTGGATGACAGAAATCATCAACAAACAGCAGTAGCGGATGTGTTGGAACAAGACCAACTTGTTGATGACATTACTTGGTATGGTTTTGACCCCTTTGCACCTAGTCCAATGGATGATGGACTTTCTATTGTCAAGGTTGATGATATCAACATTGAACTACCTATAGATGTTGTAAATAATCTTGCTGCATCTATAAATCCTCTTCAGCTATCAAACAGATATGGCATTGATATTTTTATTGATTGCCTAAACTTTATGCAATCAGTAATATAAAATTAATTTCTCATCAGAAAATGTTAAAAAATGTACTCTTTGTTTCTTCTGGTTTTGTTCAAAATTTAAGGATAAAAAAACCTTGTTCTTGTCAATTAATATGTCTGTTACATAATGGAAATTCCAGTAATAATTCTGCCGAAGAAGAGAAGAGAAAACAGTTTAATAGTCCCATTTCAATAGAATCCCTTAAAATAAAATATACCAAAAGCCCTGGATCAGGTGGACAAAATGTCAACAAAGTTAACACAAAACTTGACATTCGTTTTCACATAAGACCTTGCATGTAATAGATATTACTTTATAATAGTTAATGGCCTACTGCATATGTTTTATGTCTGTGCATGTAATTCTATATTGGTTTACTGTATAATGAAATAATGTATATCAGGACTACACGCAGAATCACTACAAGCAGAATCAAAACTAAACTTGCTTTGGCTGTTTCTGCTTATTATAAGTAATAGTACAGTATGGCATTCAGGTAGATTAGTGATTAAATGTACCCGAAAGCCGAGAGAGGTTTAGTAATTACTAGTTTAGTTTACTAAACCTCTCGAGGCTTGAGAGACATTTCATCACTAATCGACGGTAATGCCATGCTACCACTTTGTAATATCATAGCTACCGAGACAATAAAACGGTTTCATTTGATTGAATAAGTTGAAATGAAAAGGCTCGTTTGCTTTTTCATACTAATAACTATTGAGATGTTCGTTAATGAGGTTACCCTTGATTTTTCATGTCTGTTAAATGTTTTATTGTTCGCGTATACATATACGAGTGAATGATATGAAGTGTTATCTTTTGGTTATGCATAAAGATGAGGGATGATTAATAACTAATCGTTCTGTGGGATGATTAGTTTCTAATCGGCCCTCATGTTTTAGCAATGAGGTAAATTAGTCATTAATCGTCCCTCGCGCAACAAAGGATTTCAAGGTAGCTATGACATTACTCTAATTATTACAGCTAACAGCTTGTGGAGTAACATTAATTTTTCTTCCAAATAGGAGAAAAAACTCGTGTAAAATAGTATTATCAATCAGTGGTGTCTACAAAAAAATTATGGATGGTAACAATGTACATACCATGTTTGTACATGCATGCACAATGATACATAGAACATGATGTACAATGTTAGTCACAGTGTTGCATCCCAACAAAAACAACATAACAAAATATCAATTCAGGTTCTTAGCAACATATTGGTAAACAATGTACTGCATGGTTCAAGTCAAGTTAAACAGTGCTTGCATATTCAATCTTATCCAGTAGTGAAAGAGGAGCCCTTTATCACCGATTTCATAGCCATATCAAAGGCATTGTAACTTTCAAATTGCATTGGGAGCTTCAATTCAAATAAACAAGTGGAAACAAAAATGCGGGCCAGATGACATGATGGTGAACCGGTAACAAACTTTAGAAAAGCTTTTAATTCATCATCTGTAGAATTTCGAAGAAAATTTTGGAGCATTTGGTAAATCCTTCCCTCGTTTACATTTTGGTTATCTTCAAATTGTAGATATTTCAACAACTGATCACCACTTGAATCACCTTGATGAACAAAGCACTCCTCAAATAGGGTGGGATTGCACTCCATTGCATCTAAGAGACCAAGAATTGAAAGCCCTTTCCTAAACTGATCAAGTATTGATTTTCTTTTCACAAGTATATCGTGCAGAATCAGGGATTGGAGAACATCTAACTTGTTATTGGCCTATAGTGAAAATCAATAAAGGAAAGTAATGCTAAGTCTTAGATAAAAGTAAATCCTGCCTACTGCAACATAATCTGAGTATCAAGGCTTTGGAAGGGTATCAAACACATTTACTACCAAAAAGTGTTAATTCAAACTTTTGTTCCTCATTAGGCAAGACTACCACGGTCAATCAAAACTACTCCCACTTCCATTATCTAACTTTAAATGTAATTACATAGGGAGATTTTAGGGGGAAAGGAAAGCACAAGTTTCTTAGTTACCGTACCAATTGCCAATGGAGGGGGTACCTTTTGACAAATTAAATCATCACTTTAAAACCACTGACAGCAGTGATGGCCACAACTGGCCACCTTGTATACTTACTCTGCATAAAGCAGGTGTTTTCCACACCAGGGTAAGACCTACTCCCCTGAATGTATTTTTTCAACTAGTACAAACTGTACATACCGTCAGAACTCGTGTTTCCCCAGCTTCACACAAAAGTTGAATAAACTCTGCTTCTGAGTTTATGTGGGATATTTCTTCACCTGATGCATTGGAGATCTAAATAGCAATATTGAATGTAATTGCTGCCGTAGGCAGCTCCCTATTCTTGACGCCCTTTTGTTTCGCCAGAGTTCACTTGACCCAGTCTTTCGTGCGACATATATATTGCAAGATCTCGATCGAATGTGTCTGGGTGTCCGGATGTCTGTCCACAATTCCGGGCAGAAAGTTGAGCTCAAGGAGAATTTTTAAAATGGGGGGAGAGGGCGAGAAAATATTGTATTTCTGGATCTGACTAGATGCAAAATATACAAACATTTCCCGAAGAAACACAGGTAAGTATGGCTTTATTTCTTTCTGCCGATATTCGTCAAGGCGATGAACTGTTTAGTGTTCATTCTAGAGGAAAGCAATGTGCTTTTATGAGTTTATCGGCGCTTCTTTCAGCACGAAATATTCCATTGTCCGCGTGGTCTAAAACAACATTTAATAATGTCTTAATACAAGGAGACAAAATGTATTTAAAGGCTCTGAGTAATGGCTTATTAGTCCTAGATCCTGGTGTAGAATATTTGTCTATAGATAACTTACCAACAATAGTTAGTGTTTATAATTCATGTACGATGACAAATAATATTAATCTACCCGTGGAGGTTAATTAATTCATGTACGATGATAATTCCATCTCATTAGGCCCTTACAGATGATGTAATATATCCATATTTTTTGTAAGTTTGTCACAACCATAACAAGTAAATATACCATAATTTATCAACCAAATTTGGTTTTCATTTTCTGCCTCAACAGGCGGATGAATGTTACTTTGTCCACAACTGGCCCTGCCACAATGGGCAGATCAATAATATTTTGTGCCTCAACGGGCTCAAACATGCTTTCTTACAAGATATGTCGTATGTAGTTAATATATCGCCTGTGCAGGCAAAAACAACCCCATCTATGACGGTGACAAATAGTGATCTAGCTGTAGTCATAGAGCCCGTACCTGTGATCGTAGCACAAAATATCAATCTACCTGTTGTGGTAGAGCCCATTGAGGCACAAAATATTGATCTGCCCATTGTGGCAGAAAGAAACATTGATCTACCCATTGGGCTATTCCATTTAATACCGTACCCCCCCTATCGAGGACCCTGGAATTCTTCAGGGGTAAGGGGCCATTTTGCCTTGGAATTCTTCAGGGGTGTGACTATTTAGGCTTGGAATTCTTCAGGGGTTGAGTAAAAAAATTGAATTCTTCAGGAGGTTGCAGTCAAATTCTTCAGGGGTAATAGCTGTAAGACAGGAATTCTTCAGGGGTAGGTGTTGTAAATACAAAATTCCTCAGGGGGGCTGTTGAAAGTCAGGAATTCTTCAGGGTTATAGAAAAACCCCTGTCCTCGATAGGGGGAGGGGGTTACAGATTTTAAATGGAATAGCTCATTGTGATAGAGCCTGTTGGGGCACAGAATAGAACTGATTTGCCCATTGTGGTGGAGCGTGTTGAGGCACAAAATATTATTGATCTGCCCATTGTGGCAGAGCCAGTTGTGGCACAAAGTAACATTTACCGCCTGTTGAGGCAGAAAATGAAAACCAAATTTGGTTGATAAATTATGGTATATTTACTTGAAAAAAATGGTTGTTACAAACTTACAAAATAATATGGATATATTACATCATCTGTAATGGATGGAATCCGCGATATAAATAATTAAATATTTCCAACATATGTCGTGTGGATCCCTGTATTCCCTGCTCACAGTTGTCTTGGAGAGATATACTATTATGTTGGTTTGCTGTATAATCATGTATTTTGACAATTCACTGCATGGACAGTACAGATGAACACTGATGGAAGCTAAATGCTAAATAAATATGAAATGAAATATCTACAGATTGGGAACATTATACATCAAACTCTTTTCAAGCGCAATCCAACACCATTATGATTAAACGGAAGTAAGGGACACATCTCATTCCGGGCTAAGATTCGTCGACCACAACAACCACCAAATATTTGCTTTAGCCAATCGCATTAGACCTTGCAAACGGTGCGACATATCTGGTTTGTTTAGCACATGGCAAGTGCAGTATCAATGACAATAGTCTGAACACTCTGATATGTGGCTTTGAAAGCCACTTGTGTACTTCTTATACATTATTATTTACAATAATCACAGTGTTGTAATCACAGTGTTGTAATCACAGTGTTGTAATCACAGTGTTGTAATCTCATCGTTTGGACAAGAAAATAAATCTATACATACAGTGTGCCATTGGCAATATAAATACGTTCAATATTACTAATTGGTCGAGGGATTTTGCATGCAGTTTGGGCATCAAGGCAGCACTTTCCTTGCGATAGTAACTCCTAGTTACTAATTTTATCATGGATTACTGTCGTTCCAATTGAAGTGTTCCTAAAATATTGCATCAATTCATTACCTAGAGTTTATCAATACATTTGCTAAAAAATTGCTCAACTTCCTGTTTACTAGCATACTTGTTTCCAATTGGTCAATCAGTCACTGAAATGAGAAGCCATTGGTCGATTCACACACACAGGAAATTGAACAATTTTTGAGCAAATGTATTGATAAACTCTAGGTAATGAATTGATGCAATATTTTAGGAACACTTCAATTGGGATTGGGACGACAGTAATTCTATTAACTAAATAACCTTTGATTTAACTAATTTTACATAAAAAGCTTTCAGTTGTATTTCCAACAATAAATATCAAACATTATCAAATTTGTTAATGGTACAATACCTGATCAATGTACTTTTGCAACTCTGGACTGGTAACATCTAAACAGGACACTCTACAAATGGCAGTTTGCAAGTCTCCAGTTGCCAGGTACCAGTAGATAGCAGAGGCCAAGTAAGGGAAACCTGGCCCTCCCTGTACCAGGGTTGCCAGATTTGATGAATAATTAAGCCAAACATTGTTATAAGCGGCCTTTGATCTCATTGTTAAATTCTAAGAAAAGAGAGATTATGATAATATTTTTTGGCTTATTTATTCATCAAATCTGGCAACCCTGCCCTGTACAAGGCTGTGGGAAATCATTTTCCCTAAAACTTCAAAAAAGCCATTTACGACAAGTTCGCTGCTGAAGAATGGTACCTTTCGTAATGTTTCTCCAATAAATAAGTGTTTGATCACTTCATTATTCGACAAGGAGAAAAACACTTCACTAAATACTTGTCGCAGTACACCACCTGTGTCAATTGCAGGTTGGCCTTTGATAAACACAGATATTGGTATTAGGGGGATCAAAGTCAGGACTCTTATAAAAAGAGTATACATCCATCACTTGATCTGAATAATCTACCTTTAACTTCTCCTTCATTCCTCTTTGGTGCATCTTACTTCTCAATTGTTGCAATATGGTGCAAAGATCCTGTGGTTTTGAGCCCCCTGATGTCTGTACATCCCCACAACTAACACCTTCTGACAATTCACTTTCTTCAGAATTCATTGTTTCAGCTGAGGTGGATATGGTGAGAAGATAATTAACTGCAGCTTCTGTTGTTGCATGAGTGATTACTGCTCTTCTTATAATCCCATGGGAAAAACCTGGAAACACAGATGATATATTTGTTACTTGTTCATCTATTGATTGTGCTGAAGTTTCCCCTGGCAGGCATGACTCTTGCAGGTATTCTCCTGGTTCCACATCATCACTGTCTATATTTATCACATTTGATGTAGAGGGGGATGAAACAGATGATGCTGTGGATGTAGATGGTAAGTTAAATGTATCTGTGGACACAGAAGAATGACCTTCACTTGATGTTGTGGCTTCTGTAGGTTGAACGTCCTCTAGCTCACTGACCAATCTCACATATAAACGACCATTGCCACATAGATGTTTAACATGCCCAAAATTCCATTGGTGCCCTTCGTTAACCACAGGAGAAGAAATCAATTCCTTTCACGCTTTACAAATTCAAAGTCATGGATCATTAGGCACAGGAACTTTTGATTAAATACTGCTGTAATTTCTCTTCTTATATCTTCTTCTGTGTGATTACTCATAAGATCAATTTCACCTTTTATAAGAATCATGTCATCTGTAATAGGGTACTCATCATATCCACCATCACAGTGCTCCTCACTAGGCTTTTCCAGCATCCAAACCGTCTTGGGGATAGTTTTTATTTTTGCGGGTTTGCTCCGCTTAAATCTCAAGGAATGCCCAGGGACAGACGTTGGCCTCTTGACAGCCCCAGTATTACTATAAGCTGCCGTGTTCCTAACACTCACTCCAGGATTTGAAGACGAAAGTGGCGGCAGCGTGTTGATTTTGAGTGATTTATTTTTTCGCATGTTGAAATTGAAATACTTTAAATTGTAGAAGTTGGTGAGTTTATTCTGTTGACGTTGAGAAAATTTCTTGACATCGATTTTCGTTCGTTGAAGTTGAAAAGTAATATGAAATGTTGAAATTTACATGTTTTGAATTGTTGAAGTTGATGCCTTTTTATAGTTGAAGTTGAGATAATTTGTTGACATTGAAAAATAAATGTTGATGTTGACATGAATTTTTTTTGTTGAATTTTGCTACATATCCGCTACCATAATTATAGACCATTTTTTAACAATTTATTATGAAATTTATATAGGTTTGACCCAGATTGGATCAAATGATGATAATAGACACTGGTCTTCTTACCACAAGTTCTTGCCTTTGTGATTGAAGAAGAAAAGGAAGCTGCCCGCCTCGGTTGGGTAATGTGTTTCTCGTGACTGACTTTTTTAAAAGAAAATTGCTCTGTTGTTGGATTTTCGTGTCATAAAGTACACAAACTCTTTCTTTTCGATAATTTTTTTTTTAATTATTGTAAAAATGAGCATTTTCAACAAAGGATCTTGTAATTTCTAGTCGAACATCCTTAAAAATGTCCTGAAAGCCTTAAAAATGTACAAAAAGAAACTAACCCACACATCAGATCCGATGTATTTCATGTTTGAGGGTGTATCTGAGTCGTTTGCTATTGTCTTCCATTAAGAACGGTTATGTAAATCGAGTTAAACAGTGGAATACTTACACTAGGCCTGAGGCGTCTCGAGCGTGCCGTCTTCATTGATCGTCTTCACTATCCAAACTTTTTCTTGTTATCGTTTTTTCAGTTTAACCTAAAAAGATATAAAGTAAATCAGTGTTTCCAGATGTCTTCATCAATCCTGTAAGGAAGTTACACCCAAAACGAACAGACTTGCTTACTTTTAAAAAAAGTTGGACGAGCACTCAGCTAGGCTACAAACCAGCCATTGACAAAATCGACAAATGATTTCTGGGGCGAACTGCGCGCATTTGTACGTTGCTGCTTGCCCCATATATGGCAACTAATTCCAAATTGGTCCAGTCATTACGTCATCTGCAGAGCACTTGACCCATATAAGGCAACTTATTCCAAATTTTGAATTAATCACCAAATATATATGCGGACAATTACCCTGCAGATGACGTAAAAGTGCGGGTAACCTCGCCTACACCCTGGATCATGAGTGCTCATCCAACTTCTTTTAAAATGTAAGCGAGTTTGTTTGACTGGTACCTCATATGATTGGTGAACACAAAATCTTGAAGCACTAATCCTGCTTAGAAACAAGCAGGATTAAGAATATGATGATCAGTCAAACTGCATTTCTGTGTACCTTGTACTGAACTATGCGCACGAATCCTAACCCCAAGCGTAACCAATTGCTATCCCTAATCCTGCAACCTTAACATAACCATATACACTGTCAGATTATTACACACTGCCAGACTTTGATCTTTAGACCAGACGTTGATTTACATATATATGGTCTGTCCATAGTAGAGAGGTTCAGATTCGAATACCACTACTCTTACTGGCACAGCATGCATCTGATTGGTTAGTCGTACCCGATCAACCAATCAGATGCGTACTGACTCTTAAGTTAAATCTGAACCTCTCTAGTCTCCCAGTTACTAGTGAAGACGGTCGACCATTGCGTGTGCCGAATGGTCACTGCTTTACTAGGGTGCAACACCATTCGGAAAAGTATTTCGCCAACACTAAAATGAGGCTATATAACTAATGCACAACACTAAAATGAGGCACTGCGATAACTAATTACTGCACTACTAGACTCCCCTTATTAAGTATTGTGGCGCTTTGCATTGTGGTTATAATGGTATCACTGATATTCATGGCGGCCTCGAATGAAAATATTGAATGTTTTCGCGAAGATTTTGCTGTTGGCCGTCACATACCTGGGGCCGGTTGAATAAAAAGGTAGTTAACTTTAACTGTAGTTAGTGAAAGAGTTGGCCAATCAGAATTGTTTATTTTAGTTAACTAACTACCCAAAATGTATAACAAATTGAGGGTTGCTTCGCGTGTGCCTTAAAAGATATAAACAAAATCTCGACGTTTCGAGCTAAAGCCCTTCGTCAGTAGAAATTAGTAGATTTCTCCTGACGAAGGGCTTTTGCTGGTAACATCGAGATTTTGTTTTTATCTTTAAGGCACACGCTGTAACTTCCTCAATTTGTTCTATATGTCGACGAATTAACCGACGCTGAATTAAAGTCTACGATACCCAAAATGTAGTTAAGCTTGTAGATAAGAGTTTTATTACAACCGGCTCCTGACCCTAGCTTTTTTAAAACCATAATTCTGTCAAAGCGCTACGGATACTTAATAAGGGGAGTTTAGTATTGAGATTGTGATCCAGCAATTCGGTTCACAATTACGTCTCAACCTCCAGTAGCCGCTGCAGCGCGAAATCCCCCCTCCAGAAAAGCCTCAGGGCCTGTTTATATGGAAGCGAGTTACTCGGCAACGGGGAATGGAATCTCAGTTTGGTTTCCCGGGTGATTTTTTACATAATAGCAAAGATTAGGTATGTAAAGATGTGCCACTTGGCGTATTTCCTCAATATTTCCTCAATGTTTGAGTGTCCACAATTTTTCCTAAAATGAGGCACTGCGATAACTAATTACTGCACTACTAGACTCCCCTTATTAAGTATTGTGGCGCTTTGCATTGTGGTTATAATGGTATCACTGATATTCATGGCGGCCTCGAATGAAAATATTTAATGTTTTCGCGAAGATTTTGCTGTTGGCCGTCACATACCTGGGGCCGGTTGAATAAAAAGGTAGTTAACTTTAACTGTAGTTAGTGAAAGAGTTGGCCAATCAGAATTGTTTATTTTAGAGTTAACTAACTACCCAAAATGTAGAACAAATTGAGGGTTGCTTCGCGTGTGCCTTAAAAGATATAAACAAAATCTCGATGTTTCGAGCTAAAGCCCTTCGTCAGTAGAAATTAGTAGTATTTTTATAAATTCCGAAGCGTAAGTTTCGCCTCGAACATGTCACATATTTTGGACTTGGTAGTTGGTGCTGGTTATATATAAAAAAATTCAAATACAAGATTCAAGACCCGATGAGATCCCTTTGGCCTTACCGTAAATATCGAATATGTTAGTTATAGTATACACATTGGATTTTACCAGCGATCTAAGGTAAGTCGACTTGCGTACAATTTATACACATTAATACGGCTACTGTATTGTTTCCGGCGAATTTTATAGATAGTAGAAGTTGCTATACTCTGTCCGTAGACTCGTAGAGTGTAATTTGGAGCTAGGTTTATATATAGCCGATTGTGAGATATATACAGGGTGTATAAAAAAACCGCAATCCTCGATTCACATGTCGATTTTGAAAATAATAGAGCAGTAAAGCCTATATGTTTACATTCATTTGAAAGCTTAGCCATTCAGCTTTCCAGTGATGGGTTACTTTTTAAATTTGAACAGTGGGTTCGCAAAATATTTTACTTTAAGCATCTGAGATTGGAAAGATGAAAATTCGAGATGCAATAATAAAGCGACCCTGAATAGACGAACTCATTTCGTAAAAATCCCCGAAGCTATCAAATCTTTTTCCTGACAGCAGATTAAAATCAAGTAACCACGGCTTTCTATGCACCATTTTTAACTTGTTACTAACTTTCCATACACAACGGTACTGGTTTAAACAGTTTAAGCTTAATTGCGGCCACCAACTTGCCAATTTCTGTTTTTACGTTACAATTATGCAATTTCATTAAATGTTATTTAATAGTCGCATTTGGAATTCTTGAATCTTCTTGTTTAAACTTTAATACTGTTGTTTTCACACGAAACAATGTACCAAGAAGTCTTTAAAAGACGTTTTAAAAGATGTTGAGCTGTGTAATTTACTTTGTACTTGTAATAAAAACAATCGCCGTGTATTGCCCGTCGAACAGCGCCGTATATGTTAATTGTAACGTAAACAGAAATTTAGCAAGTTGGTGGCCGCAAGCTTAAACTGTTTAAACCAGTAGCGTTGTGTATGGAAAGTAAGTAATAAGTTAAA
This sequence comes from Trachythela sp. YZ-2020, assembly GCA_016169945.1. Classification (NCBI taxonomy): domain Eukaryota; kingdom Metazoa; phylum Cnidaria; class Anthozoa; order Malacalcyonacea; family Clavulariidae; genus Trachythela; species Trachythela sp. YZ-2020. Next base: position 1,189,376 of record JADLSH010000333.1, read on the forward strand.
AATGGCGCATATAGGAAGCCGTAGTTACTTGATTTTGATCTGCTATCAGCAAAAAGCTTTGAGAGTTTCGGGGATTTTTACGAAATGAGTTCGTCTATTTCAGGGCCGCTTTATTATTGCATCTCGAATTTCCAATTTTCCAATCTCAGTTGCTTAAAGTAATATTTTTGCGAACCAATCGTTCAAATTTAAAAAGTAACCCATCGTTGCAAAGCTGAATGGCTAAGCTTTCAAATGAATGTAAACATATAGGCTTTACTGCTCTATTATTTTCAAAATCGACATTTGAATCGAGGATTGCGGGTTTTTTTATACACCCTGTAGACATTGTCCTATGATATATTCACTTCTTAGTTTAATATATGTATTAAAGACAAAATTCTAATAAATATTTAAACCAAATTCATCGTGTTATTGTAATTATTTTAGTAATATACTCCATACGCCAAGCCTCGACAATGTTATTTTGAGTTGACACTTCAGTTGTATTTTACACAAACTAAAAATAGCAAACGTAAACAAAAGACATTGAGCCATATTTTGTGATATTTAATAATACCTAAAGTCGTAAAGAACAATATTGAATCGAAATACCAATATTGTTAAAAAGCAAGAACAAAGCATCATACCAGAATGTGAATGACTTTGAAAGTTCAAAAAGCATATAAATTTAACTGTGTATCAAAGCGAGTTAAGAGCAGGTAGGAAATGAAAATCCCTCGCGCTAGACTTATAAAATTGTAATATATTATTGCTTAAATTTTGAAACAATTGTTACTAAAGCCGTACTTCTTGAGAAACATTCCAAATTCTTTATACAAAGGCAACAAAGCTAATATATAATAGCTTTGTAGTTTAATATGAAGTAACTGTATTCTACGTTGTACTATCTATCATATTTGTAATTAGTTGAATAAAAATAATCAAATATTGCAACCGTAAACAAAAGACAATTTTATCTGCTTACTATAATATATTGGCAAAAACAAATCACTCATCGCGAATTTAGAATTACGAATGATGAAATACTACAAGCTTTTCATTGACAAGGGTAGCTTTTCAAAAGCTTGTCACATTTCATCAATTTTCAAGGGCGAATAAAAATAGTAAAGGTATAAATAATTGCCAAATAAAATTGTGTGCGCATGTAAATACGTAACATGCAAATATCAACACAACACAACAACATGGATGCACAACAATTATGTACGCACTATAAACAACATAGCGTTTGTCTTTTAAAACTTTGCACTATCCTTGGATCACTAGTTTAAATATGTTTCACATCAGATTAGTAACAAAGTCATCCCAAGGGCATATTTAAGCATAGCAGACAGAGGCTGTAGCCACCCCCCCCCCAATCATGATCTGATAGAAACCAATATCCCAAAGTATCAGGTTATTGTATTTTAAAAATAATATAACCATTATAAAGAAATATATTATAAAACTATAATTCAAATGAACACACATAAGCAACTTGTAGTTCAATATATCCATATTAATGAATACAATATTACATGTAAATATAAAATATTTAACAAATTTTAATGCATCTGTCCTTTCTCAGTTTATTATGTTATTATTGTCAAATGTTTTCACTATTGTCCACTAGATGTGGTTTATAGGAAACAACACCAATTTGCAGCGTATAGCTGCAGCAGCTCCCAGCAGTGTGTGAGAAGTATTATTTTCTGCTGGCTGAAGAATGAAAGAAGCAGAAAATGTTTTCTCACGCTCCTGGGGGACCAATTAATGATCGGGTGGTGCGGGTTCAAAGCACATTTGTTGTTGCATTCGCAATATCTTGACTAGACACCTGCCCACCCAGCCCTATTAATACTAAGTGGGGAAGACATCAGCTACCAGGCAGTAGCAATGAACAGAATATCGACTGTTGTAGATTAGTTAGGGGAGTTACCATATGTTAGGGTAATTTAGTGTTCAGCTGTAATAGCTAGTAATATTTTATTAAAAGTCAAGCTTGCGGCATATGGCTGCAGCAGCTCTCTGGCTCTGTACTGTTCAATAGTCACAGCCATATTAAAAGTTGTTGTCTTTGTCTAAACTGTAGTTGTTTGTTTAAGTGTTGTAGTCACTGAATTGTACCAGTAGCTTGAATAAAGAGTCTATGTGAGCTATATTACTTTGCTTTAAAGTTCTCGACAAGTTCTCTCAAATTTCTCTCAGAAAGTGTATGTCCAAACACACACACCTGACACAATATTGGTCAGTGCCTGGCTGTTGCAACTGACAGGTCACAACAACACAGCAATCTTTGTAATTCTAAACAGAGTGTGTTGAATACACCTGAAAGATACAAACATGTTGTCAATGCTCGATGCATTGCCATAGATGTATGCATTGCCAAAGATGCATACATATGCACCAGTCAGTGGAAAGCCCCAACACCATACCCAGGGAGAATTATTGGTAGACTTTACCATATTTTATACCACACTAACCACAGTTTTGCCTTTGGGCTTTAGACAACATTAGATGTGCAATTCATTATATGCTGGAAACTTGTGGCTGGGGATCAACTAAGGATGGGGTTTCTTAAATTGAAGCCAGGGCAAATGTAATCCGTCACGTAATAGAAACTATCAAGGATAAGCATTTGAAAAGCTGTTTAATCATTGTTACACATGTTTTTGTTCACAACATGGATACTTGGACTGTTAATGCAATGTATATGATTTGTGTTGCACTGCTGCATGGGATTGCAAGATAAGTTGACATCCATAACTTGCTAAAGTGGTATTTCTTTATGTACTATATCAAGTTTTATATACAGGTTGTAAACTCCAAATCATATATAAACCTCCCATTATTTTGTAATCCATAAAGCATCTTTGCCATCCTTAGAATATACATTTTCCTTTCGCCTGATTTAGATTCATAATATTTCAAAGCAGGTATTGGTATTATTCATTATGTAAACAAAACAAGGTTGACAATGATCATATTAATAAATGCATAAAATTCAAGCCTTCGACTTTGCTCAAAACATAAATATGAAAATACGCAACTTTCACAGTTCCAAAAATCAGTGATACACTTGGTACATTGAACTAATGCCCTGAACTTTAATCTTTCAAAATAAATAGTTATCTTACCTTAACAATCTTCGAAAAGAAACTTTTGTAAAGTGTTGTAACGCTTGTAGTAAAACTTTTCTTCTATCATCAATGGCGTCGGAGATCATGAAATATGAATACCGCATTTCCATATATGGTCTCATTAAAAATCAAGTTCCATCCAACTTATGGTCGGTCTCAATCAAAATGCCGATGACATAGCGGCTACTGTTCCAGTAGACGCAAAAACGCGATTTTGAGTTGTTCAGTTCGTTTGGCCATTTTTAGCAATCTTTTTGGTGTTAGAATGATTTTAATGGCAAAATGGCTAAAGTATTTCTTTGGCTAAAGGGTCTGTGTGCAGTAATGGTAAAATAGCTCGTACAAGAGAATTTATGGTCGATAATGTCCGTGCCTTTTTATGACTTCCATGGAGACTAAATTTCAAACGAGGATATCTTGTGTGAATCTACTGCCACCACCTACGAACTAAGGTATGTTAGAGTTCATTATTTTATGTGTAAGTATTTCAATCTTTCATAAAAATCGAAGTGGATTCTTAGAAGATATCATGGCTGAAATAAGACCCTTTTTCAGGCCCTGTTTTTCACACATTTTCCGGTCATATATTTTGAATGATGTAAACAATACAAAGTATTTTGACCAGCTGTTATTTGCATTACTTCTGTCGATGTATTGCTAAAGTTTCATAAGTATTAAAGCATGATTAATATGTTTTCAGAGCATATTTATCACATAGTTCTGTTCAGCACGAAACTAGTTATTTGGGAATATGCTGGGCGCTTTATAGGTTAAAATTCTGCCACCACCGTAGTTCTTCGGATGCTAGGCGAGAATTATTATGTTCGATATTCATTGAAATAAAATAGTTTGAGATTGATTCTTGCCCTCTATCTAACTTGCAATCTGGGGTACTCTATCGAAGGTCGATGTTTCTTCTATCGAACATTGAGCAAAAGCTGATCATACATTGCTTTTGCAGTGAAAATGTCGTAAGCGAGTTGTCAGCAGTTTTAACGAATTTAATCCTGGTTTTAACCGAAAAATTTGGAAAATCTTATATTTTAAAACAAAAACTTCAAAATCAATTTATTTTGTTCAAAAATGTGTGATAAAAATTTTAAAAAACCGGCTGGTCCGGCTCCAGACACTCCATACGAAATGAGTTAAATGTTCAGAGGATCATGTTTCAACTTGGCAAAACACTTCATCATCATCGAGCGAACAATGCTGGGAAAACGACAGAGTGCAACCTGTGGCAGAGTTTGGAAATAACACAGTTAAAATTCCTTTATCACCGGTGTCTTACTGTGAAAAAATGTTGCTTCAGCCAGAGGAACTTCTCCTGTATGCATTGATTAAGATTTCCTCTGGCCCTGACGATTTTACTTTTGCAAAAGGCTCCCCTGAGAAATTTGTATATATATCTAGAGCAGTATATGGGATTAACGTTAATGGCAATGGCTTGCAAAATTATTTCTACCGATCTATCAACAATTCAAGGAAAGGTTTGGGCAAATACAAAGGGCTACTGAGATGGAAATTTTATTCTAAAAATATACAGAGCGTTATTAGAACTCACAGATCTGCTCTAACTGACCTACTTGAATTAAAGCCAGTCAGTGATCAAAGCGTGCATGATTTACGTGATTGTTTTGAGTTGGAATGTCTTTCTGTTTTAAATGAAAGTGAGAAGTCTAGTTATTTTGCCTGGAAAGTTGACAAGGATGCCGATTTCATATCCCAACAGTTTCCTAATTGGCATGTTAATGCAGACATTAGTGAGTGTACAGTACATTTGTACTACATGTCGAACAGTCTTGTCCACCCAGCATAAAAAGTCATTGTGTCAGCTGATGGTGAATATAAGTTCATTCTTGGGGGAAAGTCCAGAACAACTTGTATTACTTCAATGCCGAAATCAATTCACACTCGGAAGGACTTGTTTTCATTTATGCGAACACTGGAGAAACACTCTATGTCCAGGAGTTTCTATAGAAAAATATCATGACCTACCCATAGATAGTGATGAGCCTATTTTTAACAGCAATGATGGCCAACCTGCTGCATTTGTAGAACCTATTCCATCCAATTTTTATCAGATCTTCTAACTGTTCCCTTTTCCTCCCTATCGGTGGTACATGTTTGCGATGTGAATCTTGCTTTCGAACTGATCATTACATGCGAACAGTGAAATGTCGAAGCCAGAATATTTCCAATAATGATACTGTATCAAAATTTACACGTTATGATTACATGACCAAAGATCAACTAGTTGAGCACAGTAGATGCACAGCAGAAACACTGCATGGGTTGCAAGTTAGACTGAGATATGTATTGATTTGTTTAATTACAGTTTTTTTAATTACATGATTCTCCCACACAAGCAGGAGGTGTGGGTCTGTATATTCACAATAGCTTAGAATTTCACGTAAGACAAGATATTAAGTTACTGGTTGATGGTTGTGAGAATTTATGGGTTGAAATTCATACACCTAAAAATGAGAAAAATATTATTATAGGCTTAATTTATAGATATCCACACTCTAATATTTCTGCATTCAAAGATGCTTTGTCAGATAAATTGGAGCATAGTTTGAATGAAAATAAGCAATTAATCATTATTGGGGATATAAACATTGATCTCATAAAATGTGAAACACACCAACTTACTTCTGATTACCTTGATATGATATACTCTAACTCTTGTTTTCCTGCTATTACACAGCCTACTAGGGTCACAAACTACACTGAAACACTAATTGACCACATTTATACCAATGTTTTAGACAAACCTATTACATCCGGAATCTGCTTGACTGAAATTTCCGATCATTTTCCTGTTTTTCTAATCCTGCATAAAATAAAATCGGTAACAAAACAGAATATGAAGAAAAGAAACTTCAATAATGATATTTTTTACAAGACCTAGAAACATCTATCAGTGATTCTAACCATAATAGAAATGTTAACAATTCATTTTCTACTTTCTTTTCCATATTTACATCAACAGTAAATAAACATGCACCTATACAAAATGTCTCTAGGAAACTTTCTGCGAAACCGTGGATTACTCCTGCAATATTAAAGTCAATAAAAAGAAAACAATATCTATATTATCATAATTTTATCAAAGGCAATGAAGATCAAAAAAGGTACTATAAATCATACTCTAATACTTTAACTCATTTGAAAGAATTGAGTAAAAAGTTATATTTTAAAAATAAAATAACAAATATTCAAGGTAATATAAAAGAAACATGGAAAGTTATTAACCAAATAGTTAAAATAAGGTCTAAAGGTTCCATTACATTGATCAACCGCAGGATATTGCCAATCAATTCAACATCTTCTTCAGAGATATTGGTCCCCAACTCGTGGAAAAAATATCTCCTTCTAATAAAGATTTTCGGGAGTATCTTACTCCCTTGAATTCCCACGAAAGTTTCTTTCTTACACCTACAACTCCTAATGAAGTGGTTTCTATGATAAATGAGCTCAGTGGCTCAAAGGCTTTGGGCCTTCATGGAATTCCTATTAGTCTACTGAAACTTGCAAAACCAGTTATTGCATCAGAACTAAGTGAAATATATAATTTTTCATTTACTTCTGGTATATTTCCTGAAGAACTGAAGCTCATGAGTAATCCCTCTTTATAAAAATTAATCGATTCACTTGTTATCAAATTACAGACCTATTTCATTACTCTCACCATTCTCAAAAATGTTAGAAAAATTAATGTGCAAACACCTATTATCATATTTGAATAAAAAGGACATTACACACAAATACCAATTTGGATTTCGGAAAAACCATTCAACAACGTTGGCATTAATTGAAATTATTGACAATATTCTTAATGCTATGGATAAGGGGCTTTATACTTGTGGAATATTTATTGATTTTTCAAAGGCATTTGACACTATTAACCACACGATCCTCCTTTCCAAGTTGGAGCACTATGGTATTTGTGGCGTTGCGTTACATTGGTTTAGAACCTATCTAACGGATCGCTCACAATTTGTAGACTTTAATGGATCACTCTCAAACACTATTAAAACAAACTGTGGTGTTCCACAGGGTTCAAATTTAGGTCCACTTTTATTTCTTATTTATGTTAATGACATCTCGAATTGTAGCAATGTTTTAAAATTGCGGTTATTCGCAGACGACACTAATGCTGGGTGTCCTTCTTGACAGAAATTTGAGTTGGAAATTTCATATAAACGTTATATGTAAGAAACTTTCCAAGAATATTGGCATGATTTAAAAATTACGTCACTATGTTGATCTTGATACTCTAAAAAAGGTTTATTACTCCCTAATATATCCTTACCTTTACAATGGGGCAATTATCTGGGGAAATACATACCAATCTCGTCTTAAAGCAGCTAAACATTTTAAATAACAAAGCTCTCAGGATCATGACTTTTTCCGAACCTCGATCCCATGCTCCACCTCTCTACAAATTACTAGGTATTCTTCAAGTAAAAGACATTGTTTACACCCAAAAATGTACTTTTATGTACGATTACGTTAATAATAGGTTACCAGTAGCATTTTCTAATTATTTTACAAGCTCTTCAGATGTGCATCAGCATTATATTCGATATTCAACCCATAAATTTCATTTGCCATATACGTTTCTAGTAACTCAGGAAAATTCTCATTAAAATTTTCTGGAATAAAAAGCTGGAGGTCTCTTAATAATCAAGACAAATTACTGCCTAGGAAATCTCTAATAAAAAGAATTAAAAAGAATTAAAAAGAATTACCTTGACACCTATTTCTAACATGAAATGTTTACTTATTCCCTCTTATTACATATTCTCTCTTATATCTGAATTTCTATAATCAAATTAAACCTATTGTGTGTGATACAAATTGTTAATGTACAGTATGTGTGTATATATGTATTTATTATATTTCTTTATATATTTCTAAATTTATTTTCTTCTATATTATTATTTGCCATATTTAATTCATTGTTGTATATAGATCTTATGGGGAATTGGCTCGAAAACTTTAGTTACTCCAATTCCCCAGCACCGTTCTCTTTCATGTAAAACCGAGTGCAAATAAAATTCTATTCTATTCTATTCAAGAACACCAAGAAAGTATGGCAACAGTTGGTTCTAATACAGATTCAGATTTTAAAGAATTGTTTACAAAGCTGTATAGTGGCTTTAAAAACATTTCGGACAAACACACTAATATTGTTTGCTGTTGGCAAAATTGTGAGACCAGAGGAGAATTTGTGTCATCTGAACAACTTTTTCGCCATATAAAACAATTGCATGTACCACCACAAGTTGATGTTGCACCTATAAACAAACAATATGTTTGCAAATGGCTGGGTTGTGACAAAACCTTTTTATAGAAAAAATAACTGGAATCCCATATTGTTGGTCATACTGGTAGTGAATCAGATTATTTTTCCTGTTGTTACTCAAAGACCAAGCTAAGGCACTCAATATGCCATCCAGGCAAATGCGTTGGCATCCCTTAGTTTTAAAGTGGTGTCTCCATATATATTGCAAATCACATTCAACATATTCCGGACTGAGAGATTCAGGATTTTTAAGACTTCCTAGTGGAAGAACACTGTTGGATTATAAGAATTTCTGCTCATAAAAATCTGGGTGGCAAACATCTGTTTTCCAGGGAATGCAATCAAGCAGTGAGCAACAAAAAGTACCAAATGTCGGAAAGCTGGGGGCCCTCATTTTTTATGAGGTAAAAATCAAAGAAGGCCTATTGTTTGATCCATCTTCTTGGGAACTTATTGGGTTTGTTGACTTAGAATGTGACAATGCCTCTCCAGCTGGTAAACCAACTATAACAGAGAAACTTGCCTCGCATGTCCTCCAATTTTACTTCAAAAGTGTCTTTGCATCATTTAACTATCCATGTGGTTATTTTTTAACCAGAGGAATTACTGCAACCCAATTAAACCGAATATTTTGGGAAGGAGTGGGATTACTACATGCTCATGACTTTGAAGTGATCGGTAGCATCTGCGATGGTGCTCCTGAGAACAGAACCTTCAATGGTTGTACTGAGACAGTTAGCAAGACACATAATCCACTTTGTATAACAGTGGTCATAAAGATATGTGTCCAAGATATACCAGGTGCTTGTCACTAGATTCGAAGGACATACTCTGGGATCATGTTTACTTAGTCTATTTAAGAGATAAACAACAACACTTGTTTAGTACAGACTTAAGGCTCGCATGTACACCTAGACAGTCTGAGTAAAATGCGAGTTAAACTTGCAGTTCAAGTTTTGAACTCAAAAGTGCGGGAAGACATGGAGAAATATGAGGCAGATATAACATTATCCACTCAGAAATGTATACTTAACTGTGAGACATTATGGGATGTCTTTAATGATACTACACCCCTTTCATCGGAGAGAGATGTGAGACTTAGGAAAATAGAGGATGTACTAGATTTCTTCAAGATGTGGAAAAATGAACTTTCTGAACAATTTTCGTTAAAACTGAGCAATCATCTCGGTTTATCTCTTGGCAAACATTCTATGACTTACAGGTAAAGAAATTGGCATAAAACCTACAACCCCCAGCCATATAAAAGCTCAGCCATGATATATACTTCACTAAATTTAGCATTAGCAGTATGTAATTAGCATACATATCAGTGCTGACATTGTATGCAATAAAAGTGTATGGGGATGTGCAGGATCCGGATCATGAACAAAATGCAGAAAATGTAGATAGGATTTTATAATTAAGATACTATAGGATCCTTTTTAGGCCTTGGTTAGGATTGATTCTGCTACCATTAAGATATTAGCAGGATCTTGAATACGATCTTGTAAATTTCAGGATCTTAACCACTAGATTATATAGAATATAGTATAATATAAGATCCTATAAATATTGTAAATAATATCCACAACAACATGGACAAAGGCTTATTTTCGTGTGGTGTCTTCATTGACCTCAAAAAAGCGTTTGACACAGTTGATCACTCCATACTTCTAAATAAATTAGAACACTATGGTATTCGAGGTATTATAAATAACTGGTTTCAGTCTTATTTAACTGATCGAATACAGACAGTTCAAATTGGACAAAATATATCACCAAAAGAAACAATTAGATTTGGAGTTCCACAGGGCTCAGTCTTGGGACCTCTACTCTTCCTCATTTATATAAATGATATTCATACATCATCTAAAGTATTACAATTTTATTTGTTTGCTGACGACACAAATTTATTATACGCAGATAGAAAATTAAAAAATCTTGAAGCAGTAATTAATCAAGAACTGGTGGGAGTCTGCAAATGGTTAAATGCAAATAAATTGACTATTAATTTAAATAAAACAAACTATGTTATTTTTCGTTCCAATAAAAACGCGTTAACTATCAACCTTGTATAAAATTATTTGATAATAGAGCAAACAAATCAATTGAAATTGAGTGTAAAGAATTTGTAAAATATTTAGGACTTATTATTGATAAAAACTTATCATGGAAACACCACATAGAAAATATTGCTTCTAAAATAAGTAAGTCAATAGGAATAATCACGAGACTTAGGCATTTTGTGCCTCTCTCAACTCTACTTAATATATATCGTAGCTTAATTCAACCATATCTAACGTATGGTATAATTGTTTAGGGCGAATGCGTCAAAGGCGTATTTAAATAAGTTACTTGTTCTTCAGAAACGAGTTTTGCGGCTAATGAACTTTAAAGGTTATAAAGAACATGCCATCCCTCTCTTCACTAATTTAAACGTTTTACCCTTGAATATGATTTATTATAAATCGGTGTGTAATTTGATGTATGATGTCTCTAACAGCTCTTGTCCATCAACAATCTCCGATTATTTTAATCGTTCCAGAAACATTCATACACATAAAACTAGGCATTGTGCATCTAATAATTTTTACATTGAATATTCAAGACTAAATAAATTAAATGCCTCTTTTGCGAGATCCGGTGCGAAAATATGGAACAATATACCTGGCAATGTACGCGAATTAGGGAAAAAGAAATTTAATAAGGCATTGCAAAATTCTTTACTTACAATTCTTGAGCTGGAGGATGATTATGTTGATGTCCCTGTATTAGTTCAATTAATGGCTAAACAATAGGATTTTTATCTTTACGAATAGTTTCTATTTTTTTGGCTTGATGATTGGGAAAGTTTCTAATTAAAATCGTTACTTAGGTTATATCTTAATAATAATGTGTGTTAATAAATTATTATAATTTTTCCTTTTTTTCTTTGTCATCCGCCTCGACTAGCTTTTTAGCTATTAGCGGATGACATTATCTACTCTTGTATATAGTCATTTTTGTATTAATAAATTTGTATAATTTGTATAATTTGTATAAAGCTTTGTGTAGGATTTCCACCAGTAATATGATACTGTTGGACGTGGTGTAACTACTAAGGGTTCAGACCGGGTGAACCCGGGGGGCCCCCCAAGCCCAAGTGGCAGGGCCTTTTTTAACTAATGTACTGGAGGGGCCAAAGCCCCCCCAGCCCCCATGTTGGCCCCCCCAGTAAGCTATTTTGGCCCCCCCAGTGAAGGTCCCTTTTGTCCAAAATATAAGCAAAAACGGAGTTTAGAGGAATGTTATGGTATTCTCACAACAAAACCTGTCTTGTCTATTTCAGGGCTCCACTGAAAATCACTTTTGTGAGTGGACCCCCTCCCCTGACTAAATATTGTAATTATTATTAATGCACCTATCATTTGTTTCCACCAGCCTGCAGGGGCCAGGCTACCTGGGTTGAGGTTTTGACAAGAACTTGCATCTATTTGAAATTTCACTATACAACTTTTATCTATAGAGTGCCAAAAAACAAACATATTTGACAATAAATTTGGATCTGGGAGTGGGGAATTTGACAGCAAAATTAAAAAATTGTCAAATGTCCATGGGGTTGCCTGGCCCCTGGGGGGGGACAAATTATAGGTGCACAACTGCACCAGTTAGCTGGTTGAACGAACGGGGTTTAACATCAATGCTGGATAGGCTAAAACCTAATAATACCCTAATACATTGTTTTTAAGAGTAAAATGTACTAAATATGTAGTTTGACAGCATAATTGTTGTTTTTATCTAATGTATCTCCAAGAAAATTCAGCAATAAAATAAAGATTCTTTCATTTATTGAAGACAACTTTGTGTTGTTTTTTCTCCTCATTATTATATAATTTATATGCATTATAAATGTTTGAGGCTCAGGGAACTGTGTCCCAATTTTACCATTGACTCTTTAGACATGCTACTAAATGAAGTAGTGGATAAGTGATCGAAGTTGATCGAGCCACCATCGAACGGTCGCCACTTGTTTCCATCTACCAAACTGACGTTACGTGAAAACCCCATCGAACATACAAACATACTGTACTTGCCACGTTTTAAAGTTGAAAATGAAGTAATCATTTAAAAAATACTAGTGTGTGAAATTTGCCTGTTAAAGATGGCGTGGACTTGTACGTACAACAGATTGCATCACTGCACGATAAACAAGTGTTGTAAGTACGCTTTACAATTGTTTCATGCGTTTGACATTTCAGTTTGCAATTATTATAAAAATATAGCAACTTTACTGTAATACTATAATTATTTATACCAGTATACCAACTGTGGGTGTACTGTGATTTTCTGATTTGCTGTTTATAGACAGAGCATGAGCATAGTATTGTATGACTACTTAAACATCCTTATTCTTAAGTGTTTCGATTACAGGCAAAACTTGTTTTTCTTTCTTCTTTCCTTGAAAAGATGGCTTTCCTAGACTTTTAAGGAGTTTTGCTAGCTCTTTACCTGTCAGTTGATTTAATAACATGTGTTGAGCAGGCAGTTGTAATGTACATAGGTGATGAATAAATGCTGCAAAACTTTCAGATGTTTCACCAGCTGCTCTCATCTTTGATATTTCATCATCTACCACAGATTTATTTTTTATTTTGCTTTCTTTTGGTTTCATAATTTCCCTCCTAAGTGAAACACTGCCCTTCTTCACTGCCTTTCAGCCCTTCTTGAGTCCTTCTTTTCAGCCCTTCAGCCCTGTGTGAAACACTGCCTTTCAGCCCTTCTTTTTCTCGGATGATCTGTTGCTTTGACTTGAAAAAGAATGTTACTATTCTTTGAAGAACAATAATTGAAGCCTTGAGGTCCCAATTAGGTCCTATCAAGTTCATCCATTTTGTCCTTAAATCTTTATCAAGTGACAAGGCATCTAAGCATTCCCGAAGCACATTACCTCTCTCAGAGACCATGTTTTCATGCAGGTGACCTTCTACTCGAGTATGGAGAAAAGTGAAGAAAGAACTTGCCTTTTCACACACTTTAAATCTATGTGTTCCATCATGTTGGGCAACATCGTCCCCTAATTCTCTTATTATTGTTAAGGCAGTGGTTTTCTCAGCATTAACAAGTGGTGAGTCTGGATCATTATTTTGCCTTAGCTGTAAGTTTTCAACCCCCTTTCTTATAACATCTCTTGCCCTTTTTATTGCCCAACCGGCATGATCAAGAATGGTTTCTGTTTCAGTTTCATCTGGGTTTGTCACATAGGTGTGACATGTTGTTGTGAATTTTATTCAACTTAAAACCAGAAGCCCAGAAATGTTGTATACTGTGATTATAAAAACACTGAGTATAAAATAGATTTGGATATTGTATATTTTACTCATGGTTTTCCATGAATGTTTGTGTGTTTTTTAATAGACAATAAGATGAACTGATGAACAAGGCTATTATGCAAGATTAAACTGTGTTGGAAAAAAAATGTTTAATTATTTAATGTAAAAGTCTAGGAGTCAGGTCTTAAATAAGAAGTCTGCTAAGTTCTCTAGTAGGTTTCTAGGCTATACTGGCAATATAATACTTTCTAATTAAGACGTCCAAGATTTATGCAATATGATCGACTACAAACTGTATGTAAACTAATATGATATTAAAGTGAAATTTCGTTCGTTTTATTTATTGTTGTTTAGTTCATGTTTGATAATGATAATACAAAAGCTAGAGACAACTTATTCAGTTGAAACAACGTTAAAAACGGGGTGAAATGAAGTTAATTTCACATTTTTTTAAAAATTTGTTTTTATTGCACACTCCAGGAGTGTTGTTGCTAAGACATAGAGCAATGTTAAGTTAAGATTAACTACCGCTGACCGTGTAGTGCAGGACATTGCTTACCAGGCCCCGCATCACACGTCGATCAGCGAAATCACTGGCGTTGCGCCGCCCTATATATAAGCGCCCTGGATATATCATTAAACTGTGTCCGTGTCACTTGTTGGATCTAGCCACAGAGTAGATACATATGTATCTACTCTGTGATCTAGCCTAACAGATCTAGCCATAAATGTTGTTGGTTGTGGCTGTGGTGCCAGTGGGTAGAATAGATCCAAGATTCGGTAGTTGGCCGAATCTTAGATCTAGCTTAGGCGAGATAAGTAAAACACATCTCGCGCACAAATCGCCTTAATAACATACCCAATCTAGCCCTTAAAAGTTTATAAATAAGGCATCTATTAATTATTTTATCATTTTTATTTTATTTACTACACATTATAAAACTAATTAATAATTCATGAGGAAAATACAAAATAAATGAATGTTTAATCAATGTTTTATAAGCATGATAAAACATTCGCATCCGATCTTTATCTGATATACAAACTCTCGTCTTCGACTCAAGTTTTTATATCAGATAAAGATCGGCTGCTCATGTTTTATCTAGTACATAAAACACAATCATGTCTAGAATGTATTCAGCAGTCAATAGATAGTAACTTCATTCCATATAAACATGTCACTTCTCTTTCCCGCAATGGTGAGTAACTTGTCCACACACATTGTGATAAACAGGTCCTTAGACCTCTTCTTATACACGTCGACGAACGGCTGACAATAGTCTCAAGAATCTACCTCCTCCACAGGCCCTTTTCTGGGCAAATTTGTGGGCGGTGATATTTAGAAACGAACCTGCCCGTAATGCTCCCTAAGCGCCTGTGGAGGAGGTAGCTCAAGAATACTGTTTACACCAAGCCGTTATTTATAATTTGCTGATCTGTTTTTCAATACACCCTTTCGGTAATTACGTCACGATTCCCTTAGCTTCTTACCCCTGGACTCTCTGCCCTGGACCACAGTGCCTGGACTGAACTCGTTCTCATTAATTGAGAGCATTGATTTCCACAAAGCTTCCTGTTCCAGGTACGTCAAATGACGTTGCATGCAGAGACTTTTCCGGGGGAGCATGCCCGCATACCCCCTCATGCTTTCGAAGATCTATACCTGCGCATTCCCACTAGCCGTATTATTTAAAAATTATTTGGAAACGGTAGCCCTTCAGCAGTAAATGGAAAACTGATTTTCAAGAGGCCGTTAAACTTACAGCTGGAGGTTGGACAAGCAGGCCGCAAAGCAACATGGGTTTGCCGTTCCTAATTCCACGCGTGGCTTCAATGACTCGGACCTTTCCGGTAATTACGTCACGACTAACACTGTTTTTCAACTTAGGACCACCTTAAATGGAATGGATTTTAAGTTTGTTTCCCACCGTCTATGGTCAGAGGAAGCAAAACATCCTTCGTCAACACATGCATAAAATTTTTTTTGGATTTTGACCAATAAATGTGGTAGTAAGCTTAAACACGAAAACGAGGCTGAGGGGGTTTAAGCTTATTTCCACATTTATTGGTCAAAATCCAAAAAAAAATTATGCATGTGTTGACGAAGGATGCTCTGCTTCCTCTGACCATAGCCAGTGGCGTAGCCAAGGGGGGGGGGGGCGACCGCCCAACCTCTTTCACAGGCTCTTATCTCTTGGGGAGATAATACCCTGTATGGAGCTGGTCACGTGTCACCCGGATTTCGCGTGATAAATTGAGAATACACTTAGGGAGGGGACCAACAGGAGCGTGTTGTCTTCTGTGATATTGTTGCGTTTGGAAATGGGGCGATGAATTGAAAATTTGCAACAAGAAATTCTGACAAAACTGTTGTTATAAAATAGTCGCATTCATCATCATATCACTACCTACTGTATCCTGGAGTTACATTTCAAGCGATAAGTAGCGATAAGTTGGATCAGATTTCAATACACAACGCTAAGCACGCGTCGCACGGTATTTTAATATAAAACACAATCAATAAAACATATCTTCTATAGACTGACTGATATGATTGTTAACAGTGTTGAACCTTATCCTGTCTGGTATTCAAACTGCAAACAAAATGGATTTTTTTAATGCTGACATATGGAATTGCTATAAAATATCGAGATCCTACTGTGTGAAAACAATGCTATCCAGAGGTTAAATCTCGTTCAATATTGTAAAATATCCCGCCTTGGCATCGCTAAACGCGACGATCAAGAAGTATGTCGAAGTATACCTTTATCGGATAATTTTACCGTACTTTTGGTAACATAAAGGTAAATTCAACGGACTCTTCCGTGCGCGCGGTACAACTTGAATATTTACGATAAAACATATGTAATTATACTTCATATGTGTTAGTATCAGGGCGCTTATAAGAATGGGCGGTGAAACGCCAGCGAACGAGCTGAAACATGTGTGATGCACCGCAACCCCCCGCGTAGATTCGAAGGACGCCGATCATTTGTTTTCAAAATGGCTGGCTGCTTGAGCAGTGTTTGTCAGGACGAAGGCTCGGCCAAGTCTGAAGTTTATGTAGTTTATCAACATGTCCTTCAGTATTTCTGGAGCTTTGTGGCATTAAAAAGTAATCCATGTTCGGAAACTGGATCTGAGATTGTCACGGTGAGTGACGATGTACAAAAGGACGAAGCAGAATATGAGGCAATCCGTCATCATGCTGGCTGGGCTGTAAAAAGAGCACGCGACCAAATTCTTTCTGCATCAACAGGCATATCAATAAGAAAATCGAAGAATGACACTGGTGTAAAGAAGACCGTGTCAAAGCAATGTTTACTTACAATCTTGTGTAGGCTTGGGACTGATCAACGTCAAGATTCAGGACAATTTCTTTTTATAATAAACAATGCTGTACTGGATTTTTTATTGTTTTGCACGAAATGGTACAGGATTTTTTCAAAGGTGGGATAGATAGTAACACTGTTGTCCAGTGTTTGAAGTGTCTAGCAGAGAGCAAAGCTTTACGTGGTGAGTGGATGAAAGTTGTTGGTACCTTATCAGGCGATGAGGAAATAGCAGCAAGTGTCATCCTTCTACAAAGAGTGACCACCATGTTTATAAAGTCCAAGCAACAAATAATCAGAGAACAACTTCATCTGAAACCCCAAAAACAAAGCAAGAGCTTACGACAGACATTATCTGCTGGAAAAAAGTAGTGCAAACGTCCCACAAACCCCAGGGTGCATTCAAAGTACTGTATATAGACCTCTTGCTGTTGACCTTAAAATGAGCTCATGCGTTACATCTGGAGGACACTGAAAAGAGCCACTACTCATTAGAGGATATAATGACATCCAGTTGTTTTCATTATTTGGAATTTTATGCTATGGGTCAGTAGGACCAGGGCGCTTATATGAATTCTTACCGAGAGGAGCTGTTCAAAATTATGCAACCATTGGTCTCAATGACAAGTAAAAATATACACCTCAGAGGTAAGTTGATTTTTGATAAATACAGTTTACTTTTAAATAATGATGACCCTCTGGATTAATTACTTAGAATAGTTACAACTTACAATTATTTTACTGTTTTATTCTATAATTCAATGAACCACTCAACCAAATCATAAATACTATTTGCATTTCCTCTTTTTGGTAGATTATTATCACCATCAAAATATGTCAATGTTTCCTGTAGCTCATAAACGTTTGTCTGTTTATTCCCAAGTGCTTTGGCTGTCTGCACACAGCTGTATCCATTTATATTGTAAGAATATACGTATGCTGTCATGTTTTGGGTGCCACCGCACATTTGCCTTTGGGATGAAAAAAACGATTCCACAAAGTCTTGATTCAGTTTCACTGGCATGACAAACAAGTTACCAAACTCACTAACAAACTCTTCATTTTCCATAAACTTCACCAGCCTCTTGAATGCATCTATCGTACCCTATTTAAATGAAAAATTATTTGAAAGTTTTACGTAATTTTTACGTAATTTTTTCATAACAATTTTGAACTTTAGAAGTTAGGGTTCCTATTCTATGCTTATAGATGCCCCGGTTACATGAGCACATGACACATGAGCAGATAGGCAAGTTAACCCATTAAGCACCAGCGCTCTCCCCTTGACGAGTAAAATATCTGGTGTTAGACAGAGTAAAATACAAAAGTAGGGTGCATCAGGGCACATTGCTGCATAATGGGTTAATTATTACTGCAAATGTCTCACCATCAAATCAAACATTGTTTGCCAAGATATAAAGTGTTTAGCCTGTTCAGCTTTTAGCTTGAAAACTTTTTCCAGGCTGTGTTTCCAATTGTTGAAGTAAGTAACTACATCATCTAGAATTTGGAGTTTCTCCTTGTCTTTTCCAGGATGTAATGGATCAGCACTGTTAAAAATGCTCCAAAATTTATCACAAATTGAAATGTATTCTTGTGTAGCTCTTGTGTTTTCGTCATCACACATTCTCATTTCACCAGCCACTTTCTTTGATAGTGTTTGAACAGCTAATTTTACACGCATTTTACTTAGACTGTCTATATTAATGTGTGAACTTCGAAGATCTGTGACATAAAGGTTCCTTAGTTGTTCTCTCTTGTATACATTACGCACATGTTCCCATAGTAAATAGTTATTGTTGTTCATCATTTTCCGTGTAAATCGTTTATGATTCTCTTTAAAGCCACTATTAAACAAATTATTCCGAAGTTTTTTCATTAGGTGTGGTGGGTCAGACATATAAAAAATGGGATACTTTGAGAAGGGATTTATTCCTTCAGAGTGAAATTTATTGCTGGTGTTCATAGTGTAGAACGTTCTGTTTGACGATGCTCCATCACAACATACAAGAAGTACCTCAAATCCATAACCATGTAACAAGCTAACTCCGAGCCAGAATATTCTGTTGAGCTGAACTGCACTTGCACCTTGTGTTAAAAAATAAGCACATGGAAAGTCAAATTTAAAAAAAAGACTTCTGTAAAAAAATTGTAGAACATGTGTTGCCAGCCTATCAATTGGTTGGCTTTCCATATTTTCCTCAAATGCTTCTGTAAATCCGATAAGTTCCCATGAACTTGTGTCAAAAACCAGTCCTTCTTTGATTTTCACTTCATCAAAGAATAGACCTCCTAATTTGCCATGTTTTGGTGGTTTCATTTTATCATATTTACATTGCATATGCTCAATGGTTTCTGAATGCCATCCAGATTTCGGGGTGTTGAAGTTTTTATAGTCTGATAAAGTCCTACCACTTGGCAATTTCAGGGCCCCAGATGCCCGAATCCCTTCATACAAAGAGTGTGATTTACAGTACATTTTTAAGCACCACTGTATAACCAATGGGTGCCATCTCATCTGTTTGGCCGGTGTGTTCAAAGCAATTGCTTGATCCTTCAGCAGAACCTCCATTAGTTCATCTTTGACATATCCAGTATGATCTCTTAAATGATTATGGAGTAATTTTAATTTTTTAAACTGTTTATTACATTCTTCCCATTGACATGTATACTGCCTTTCTGCTGGGGCAACTGCAACAGTGTTCAGTTTCTCAACATGTTGTTTGCTGTGATTAAAAAGGAAATCGACATTTTCAAATCTTTTGGCGCACTCTTTCCATTTACATATGGGATTTTTCAGATGAGTTTTAGTTTCCAAAATTCCATTGTACATCTTCTTAAACATTTCTTGCAGATCATTATCTGTTTTTAGGTCCAACTGAGGTCATTTTATTCCTGTATTCCTCTAACCGTTGGCACTTTTGTCTCCAGAATTTCATCTCCTTAACTGAGTTTCTTGCATAGTTTAGGAGGTCTTCTTGCGTTAAGTAATCTAATCGCACCTTTTTTGAGCTCTTTACTTGGTCTTTACTTTCTCTTGACAGCATTGTCCTTAGATAGTGATTTGTGCTTTTGCATGCTTCACAAGTGTCAGGTGATCTGATCACGTTACTATTCACAAGAAATATTATGCATTTTGTTGATCTAATTACTTTTTGTTTATCTTTAGACACCATGATATCAACATATGCTGCTGGACTACCGTCCTTGGTGTTAAATATTGGTCGTTGTTCCATTATATCACTGTCATCTATAAACGACTTGTACTTTTCAAGATTACAACCTTGACACGATTTCATACTTCCAATGGTATTCAGGAACTCTTCAAGATCTGCGTAAGTTCGCAAGGTATTTGGAATATTTAACCAATTCAGTTCTAGATCCCATTTTTTCCCATCAAAATATATCTGCCAAGTTCCATCAGATTGAAACTGTATTTCTCGTTCAGCATAACCAGGGCACTTACCAAACAGATAGAAATGGAGGGTTTTCTTGTCAACATTAAAATATTTTTTCCACTTGGTAGTAAGTGAGGGTAAAATATCCAATTCAAAGTCTTCATTGATGCTGTTAATGTCAAACTTCTTTTTTTCACGTTCACCATTATTTGAAGACAATTTCTGTGATGTGCAATGGAATGTCAATTGTTGCAGAGTAGAATTGATTGTTACATCGTCCAGTTCAAAACCTTGTAATGCTTGTTCTAAAAATTGCTTGTTATGTTTTGTGAATGATATGACATTTGCTTGATAATAGTTCCAATTGTATACTCCATTTGTTTTCCCGAAACCCTTTAAAGTATTTGTACGGACGCAATGAAAATAGTTCCTAATGCTGTGGTTATTGTATTTCATGCCAGTGACTTCGAAGATTACTCGGCTTATTTCGTTATATTTATTAGGAGCAAAATTTTTTTAAAAGGTTTGATTTGGGAACACAAGTGTCATCAGTGAATACAGTAGTAATTCATCTTCTCTCAGTTGACAATTATTTGCAAATTGTACAGGGGTACTGAAAGCTGCGTCAAAACCAGAAGTTGTGGGACACGTAGAGTATAATGATTGTGCCCTGATGTTACTGAGACCTGTCGTACTTGCATTTGAAGGTGTAGAACATGAAGGCGTAGAACATGAAGGAGTGGAACAGGAAGCCGTGGAACATGAAGGCGTAGAACATGAAGGCGTGGAACATGAAGGTGTGGAACATGAAGCCGTGGAATATGAAGGCGTGGAATATGAAGCCGTGGAATATGAAGGCGTGTAACATGAAGGCGTGGGACATGAAGGCGTGGAACATGAAGGCGTAGAACAGGACGGCGTGGAACATGAAGAAGTTTCGCAAGAGTCTCTTGCAGGTCGAGGTGGAGTATCAAAATTAGCTGGCCGCTTGCTTATCTCACTCGGTGGTGAAAGGGCTCTTTTTGCGCTGTTTTACATGGTTCTAATAGAATAACAATAGAAGTTATTCATTATCTTCACAGGGTAATATAGGTTATGTGTACATCTTTGGTAAGACATATCAGCTATTATACGCAAATGTATGTATAATACGAACACGTAACAAGAAACAACTATTACTGAACCGTTTCAAGTACACTTGCGCAAACTATGGACCGCCCTTATAAAAGAACATAATTATATAGAGAATAATACATGGTGCGCGGAAATACCAGATGTATTTCGAGTGTTGAACATGATATCTCACGAGTGAGCGAACGATAACATGAGATAACATGATAAGATAACATGTTCAACACGAGAAATAAATCTGGTATTTCCAAGCACCCATGTATTTTTCTGTTTATTATATAAAGGACAGTCTTTGAAAAGAGATAATTTTTACAGAAAATTGATAATTGAAAAGCGACAATTTTCACATGTGAGATTATCAGTTTTATCAGTGCTCGAAATCTCTATAAAGCATGTGTACTTTATACGTATAATAAAGTTGTTTAAAATATGTTTTCAGTAATAGGTTTAATATTTGAAATGCTAGTAACCCTGCGCTTAAGAGCTGAGTGGCTAGTAGCCTGCGTGGCCGGCCCTCGTTGGAGGGGAAAAGAAGAACAGGGAATGAGGGCCTGCAAGAAAACCCAGCTTTCATGACTAAACGCTGTTCAATTTTTGAACGTAGAATTTGATTGGTCAACACCAAGAATTAATTGACATGTTTACGCACACAGAAATATATTATTACATTTCTTCGTCTTGATTGACATGTTTATGCACAAGCGAATACATTTCCTTCGGTTTGGGGTTTCCCCTATAGTCCAGCTGCATTTGTATTGGTCAATTTTAATGAGCCTTTATTAGGGCGTTTAGTCATGAAAGCTGGGTTTTCTTGCAGGCCCTCATTCCCTGTTCTTCTTTTTTTCAACGAGGGCCGGCCACGCAGGCTAAGTGGCTAGTAGTAATTAATACTAATTATAATGTAAAATAGTTATAATATAATTTCGTAAACAACATTGTTTATTTACCTTTTAATTGAATTTTAAATAATTATTTTTATCCAGACCAGTCGTTGTAAATCTCTATGAGTTTTTATCAATTTTTGTAAGAATTCTCTGTAAGTGTTTGGATTTTTTGGATTTTCCCGCCATTTATCATCTTTGTTTTTACTCGTCCCAGTCCCCTGGATATCTAAAAGAGTCTGAAGGTTGTTTTGTATTTTTTGGTTGTCGATTTCGAGAGAAAATTGTGGAAAAAGTTCAAAAAATTATGCGACCATACTTCTGTAAAATGGATCCTATTGAACAAGGCAGTAATTCTAGGCCCAGTCCTAAAGCGCATCACACATGTTTCAGCTCGTTCGCTGGCGTTTCACCGCCCATTATATAAGCGCCCTGGTTAGTATGCACCACACTTTAAATCCTAAATAGTTTTCATCGTCTTTCTAGCTTAATCTACTATAATATACAAAAGGGATTTAGAATACAGTTATTTAGTATTTGCTGAAAGTATCCATATCACTATGCTATTGTGTCTGTGCATATGGTCTGTGACTGTGAGACATCAGTGTCCAATAAGCCGACTTATTTTAAAGTCTTTGTCCTATAGTATAGATAAAATTTAGTGTACAACTATGTTTTTATTTTGCTGTACTATACACTCTACAGCTGATTCAATGGGAACTGTAACTCTGAAGGACTAAATTTTACATATATATATATATATCTGTGGAAAGGCTACGCATCAGTTTTTATGTCTCGAATTATGTATGAAAAATATTTTGTAAACTTGATGCGCTATCATTTCTTTGCATATAGCCTATATTTACAATACAATACTATATCGTAATTTGTATTATCCCCCAGCTGCGGACGAGGCTTTGCCTTCACTCAGGCTTCAGACTTGTACATGTTTATAGAATCGGCAACAAGAAGGAAGTTCTCGAATAACATAAATCATAATTTACCACATTTCCCTGAGAATTTTTGTATCTTACTACCTTCTAAACTGTAAAATGCTTCAACAGATTTTAGAGTGGACATCAATCTCCGGCTCTCCGCATGTTTATAGCTTGGCATATTACAAAAATATTATAAATATAGGTTTCTATATTTGTAGTGACGATTGATTTAATAATATAGACTAGATCCAGAGGCGTCTGATATGAAACCGTGCTCGAGAGAACATTAAACAACACCTCAAGCGCGGGCGAGTTACAGGCTGTCGTGAAACTTGCGGGCTGTCAGTTTCGCAAAATTCCCAACCTGTGTCGTGCCCATAGAGATTATAAATAACACTATAAAGCGCTGGAAGGCCTAGCAAAATTCGCAATAATCAACATGGCGGCGTATTTTCGTGAATTGGATTTAAGCATTGTAAGTAGATATAATCTTCACTATTGTATTAAAATGAAACGAAATTCTTTATATAAACGAAACACATATTTAAATTTTGTATTTTGTCTCGTTGATAGACTTTTAGTTTCAGGACACCACTGGCACTGAAAAATATTTGTTGGCTTGTTCACACAGAGACTGTGTCGACCGAAATGATTTGTTCAAAAATATTAACCAGCATTTCTCGACACAGCATAAACCATACAGGCTGGACATACAGGCTGCAAAATGCCATAAACTGGAAGTAAGGGGAAGGTTAATGGAACAAAACATGTTCACCGTGCGATGAAGTACATTGCAGTATCAATACGAATGCATTCATGTGCATACAGTATTGTCTAATAACCAAAGGTTTGACACATACCAGATTTAATTTTTATTAGTGAAATATATGGAGCCTGACTATCAGTATCAAGCTAACTGAAAAGTCAAATTGAGCATGATACTCTGGCCAATTAAATTTCATTTTATATACCCAATATTTTTTGTTGGCAAGTAAAATTATCTGGCATTAAACAAAGTAAAATACCAGTATGAGAAAATTAGGTGTTTTGCCCAGATTCAACTTACTTTATTATTTACTCTGTCTAATGCCAGACAATTTTACTCATGAATGGTAGGGTACTGCCTAAAACTTAAGTAAAAATTAAAAAATCTTATCAAAATCAATTACAGTGGTGCTTAATGAGAGGGGGCTTAATGAATTTATTCATTTAAAAGGAGGGGGCAGTGTTAGAGGGGCTCATTTGTGTTACAGGCCTAATAGAGAGAGTGCCTTTTTTTGTTTTTCAATACGACTTTGTGGTGTTCTGTCATATGCTGATAAAATTAACTTAACATAGTTGCTAGGCTTGCCTTTAAATTACAGATGTTCATGCATTTTAATATAACTTATCGTACATTTCTTTGTTTACCGCTGCAATCGTCATTCAATTGTCGTTCAAGCCAATCAAGGTCAATTTCAATGACCTTCCTTGACCCACAGAGCCTGACCTCAATGTTTCAAAATACTACTTCATTTCAAATCCAGGATTTTGGATTCTTATATACTCTATTGCTAGTAAACTGAAAACAAATTTGTTCCATATGTGATATGGGGCCATTCCCAAAATACATAATGCTCGTGGGGGTAGGGGGTGTTTGATCAGGAGTCACAGTGTCACAAGAGGGGGAAGGGGTATCACAAGTGATATCACATGAGGGGAAAATTTATCCCTGTCTATAAAAAAACAAGACCTTGCTTGCAAATATGTGGCCCTTAGAAGACAACTCAATGGTTTCTATCAAAATATATTGCCTGAGTGGGAAAGAACCTGAGTGGAAAACTTTTCAGGCCAAGGTTAAGGCATTAATTGAAATAATGTCTTGTACATACATTATTTTTTCTGCATAACTTTATTGGGGTAAATAAACATCTTTACAGATCAAATAATGCACTAATCGGCATCCCCAGGGGTTGACCCCCCGGGATACCTCGAGGAACTGGGGGGGGGGGGATTTGTCCCCCTCCAGGTAGGGAAATTGTTTTATCCCTCCAGGTAGGGAAATTGTTTGCATTTGGCAAGGGAGCGTTTGTAATTTACCTAGAGGGGGGGGGGGGCTATGGTGATTTTGAGAGGGGTCACTTTTTTAATATTACAATTTAGTTTGATAGAAATTGAATTGCTGCAAAAAAGTTTACACAGTTTCTTGGATCACAGAAATACATGTAAATCCAAAATGTCAGGTTTATTTATTAAATCTAGCTGTGTTTATTCATGTCAGGGGTTAATTTCGCTGTAATAAGGTGTATATTCAACTATCCAAGACCCCAATACGACATGCGTAAAGTTGACCCTATGATAGAAATCGAATTGCACCAAGAAATTTTAGACACCGTTTTAGAGCACCGAAACACATGTAATTCCAAATTTCAGGTTTATTTATTAAATCTAGCTGTTTTATGCATGTCGGGGGTTAATTTCGCTGTAATAGGGTGTATATCTAAGACCCCAACACGACAAGCGTGAAGTTGACCCTATGATAGAAATCGAATTTCGGGAAGACATTTTACACACCGTTTTAGATCACTGAAATACATGTAATTCCAAATTTTCAGGTTTATTTATTAAATCTAATTGTGTTTATGCATCTCAGGGATCAATTTCGATGTAATGAGGTGTATATCCAAGACCCCAAAACGACATGCGTAATGTTGACCTTATGATAGAAATCGAATTGCCGGAAGTCATTTTTACACACTGTTTTAAATCACCGAAATACATTTAATTTCAAAATTTCAGGTTTATTTGTTAAATCGAACTGTGCTTATACATATCGGGGGTTAATTTCGCTGTATTACCGAAATACATGTAAATTAAATGTAGCTGTGTTTATGCATGTCCGGGATTAATTTCGCTGTTATCGGGTGTATACCTAATACCCCAACACGACAAGCGTAATGTTGACCCTATCATAGAAATCGAATTGCGGGAAGACATTTTACACACTGTTTTAGATCACTAAAATACATGTAATTCCAAAATTTCAGGTTTATTTATTAAATCTAGCTGTGTTTATGCATGTCGGGGTTTAATTTCGCTGTTGTAGGGTGTATACCTAATACCCCAACATGACAAGCGTAATGTTGACCTTATGATAGAAATCGAATTGCACCAAACCATGTCAGGGTTTAATTTCGCTGTAATAGGGTGTATACCTAAGACCCCAAAACGACAAACGTGAAGTTTACCATATGATAGAAATCGAATTTCGGGAAGACATATTTTACACACTGTTTTAGATCACTAAAATACATGTAATTCCAAAATTACAGGTTTATTTTTTAAATCTAATTGTGTTTATGCATGTTGGGGGTTAATTTCGCTGTAATAGTGTGTAAACCTGATACCCCAACACGACAAGCGTAATATGTTGACCCTGTGATATAAATCGAGTTGCGGGAAGACATTTTACACACTGTTTTAGATCACCGAAATGCATGTAATTCTAAAAATTTCAGGTTTATTTATTAAATCTAGCTGGGTTTATGCATGTCAGGGTTCAATTTTGCTCATTTTCAACTTTCTCCACATTTTCAACTCACTCCGCATTAAATATACTAATTGAAGTTACCAATTATGCGTCAACCACTCCAATAACAACTTCAACAACCACAACATCTGTATATCAGCAGCAATACACGACCACTTGACGCAGAGGGGCAGATACATGTACGTTTAGCGTACCTATTTTTTAAAATGTACTGGCTGTTGTCATATGATCAGTTGATCACAGAATAGATAATTACACCTTAGCCTCCTCCGCAGGTAACTGTGTAGTTCTGCAACGTTATTAAGTATAAAAGATTTATCAGGAACGTAGAAAATACAAGGAAATAGTTCTGAAATACGATATGATATTTTAAAAGAAGAAGTGTCCCATCATATCCCATTACTTCCTACATTATCCACAAACCTCCCTATTTTTCCGCTCCAGGCCTTTTTAATTTACGCTTCTTGTTTATTTTAAAATATCATATCGTATTTCAGAAAATTTCAGAACTATTTCCCTGTATTTTCTACGTTCCTGATAAATCTTTTATAGTTACTACACAGTTGCCTGCAGAGGAGCAGGGCTTTCAAAATTATTTCAAGTAGGCGGCTGCGATGAGAAAGTAGGCGGCTGCAGTGACGTCACTCATCAGAGCAACGCTAAATATCGGGGTGGTGCTGATAACGCGCGCCGAATGTGGGCACAATTAGGTCATGCACAGTCGGGAAATTTTAAAATTTATAATCTCTGAAATGCCGTTTCTTGCACTTTGGGACGAAAAAGATTTACAGCATTCTGAAGGCCCAAACATATCATGAATAAAAATACTCTATTATTTTCTTGCCATGAGGTGCTGTGAGGTGAATGCAGAGTTTTTCGCTTCAGCTTGAGCCATTCATTATTACTGTAATTAAATAGTGTACAACTACTCAGGCATTTTAATTGTAGTATTAGTATACTGTATTTAACAAATTTACAGTCACTGAAAAATTGAAACAGTCAAAACTAAACAAAGTGATATATAATTAGCTAAAGTTCAATTTTGCTAAAGTGGGTTTTTTTGTCATTCCAAACGAAAACATGAATAATGCATGCATTCGTCCGACCACGTGCTATGCTCGAAGGCGCACATGGATTTTCCTGTGATACTTTGAGTAATTAAATTATTATGCATCAAAGTCCTCCCAGGATTACTCGAAGTACTGGCCTTTCCCGCTGACCAACAATTAAAGAAATTCAAAATGGACGAAATCAGTTTCTATCAACGAATATAAACATCGATTGTTTTTAATAAAAATGGACACTTTTGAGTAAGAAATGACTACATTGATGCTTAAAGTATCGAGAAAGGTGAAGAGCATATATTTTGCTTCTTGAAAGAAAAGTAGGCGGTGGTAAACATCGTGGCACCCGGCGGTCCACCGCCG
Organism: Trachythela sp. YZ-2020; assembly: GCA_016169945.1. NCBI lineage: Eukaryota > Metazoa > Cnidaria > Anthozoa > Malacalcyonacea > Clavulariidae > Trachythela > Trachythela sp. YZ-2020. The sequence continues at coordinate 1,217,754 of JADLSH010000333.1, forward strand.
GCCGCCGGCTTACTTTGAAAGCCCTGGAGGAGGCTAATTACACCTATACCTTCCTATTCTGTGATCCAATATGATCATAGATATGGTTGTCATGGAAACAAGAAGAATTCGTCACTCGTCAGTGAGCAAAACTCATTTTTTAGTGAAACATGGTGAAACTAGGTCATGTTTCTTGTAAGAATTGATGAAGGATGAGTGTTAGGAAAATCTAACACAAGTACTGTAATTACGACCTACGGGAGAAAAGAATATGAGTGAGATTCGCCAAGATTTATATAGATATATCATATTAAGGGATGGCTTGCATGGTCACCTTTGGTGTTTGATATACAAATTTCACCGTTGTAAAAGGTACAATTTCTATCCTTGTGTAGTAACAATAAACATCTATATATTTTATGAGTTTATCCACTTTCGTCGTTGTTTGCAAATATTGAAATATACCATTCGCAATATTAGCCATCTAATAATATTTTTACGACAAAAGATTCGATCTTGTCTTTGGTAGTTTGGTTGCTCATTGCTGGGCATATTGAAATTAAAAAGACTGATCTATTTTTTCACACACATTTTCAAATAATAATTTTTTAACAATTGCATATGGCACAAAAATAGAGATCGATATGTATTTTTTACAGTCAAATCTTATAAAGTAATTTTGCTCACTGCATGCACAAGAAGCTTTATATAATTATTTACAGTATGAACATATATTAAAGTCATTTTTTGTGTGTGTTTTAATACGAACCTAAAAGTCAAAATATGGCCTCACTGATGCTTGTAGTATATTGGTCCTGTTGCATACTGACATTGAAAAGACATGCAAAAGTTGTTTATTCAAAACATGTGAACCCGCCTCAACTTTTCCTCTGACTAGTGACTTGGAGCAGTGGCTTGTGCTGGCAGGAGGGGCCGGGGGCCCCATGGCCCCCCCAGCGAAATTTTTTAGGGAGCACCAAAGCATAAATGAGGCGCCGAAATTGTACAAAATCACGGAAAGCACACACAAAAGCGCCAATTTTTCAGATCCGAATGGCCAATGAGAGAATAATGAGATTGTTTGATCCACCATTAAGCGTTATTTGTTTCGACATTTGTGTAAAGTGTACGCGATTGCGGTTGCAATCCCTATCAGTTCTGCCACTGCTGAGCGCTCATTCTCAGCACTTAAGAGAGTGAAAACTCGAAATAGGTCAACTATGTTGCAAGGACAATTTTGATGGCTGTTGAGTGGGGAATTTTACTGTCTCTGGACAAAGAGCGCATTGATGTGCTTGCAAAGAGGTCAATGGAACTATCAAAAACACTTACAAATCAAACTTTGTCTTTATTCATAGAACTAGAAAACTATGTAAACATAATTTAATCAATAATATCTCTCGCACACAGTCTGGTTCAGTCGCTCACCAAATTGATTTAAATATTTCATCAAATCGCCTCTCAAAATGCAAGAAATGGCTTTTCAGGGACTATTCATTTCAAAATTTTCCAAGGGCCCTTGAAAATTTTGGGCCAGACCCCCACGGGCATCTCGCGTCTATGACGCTCGTCCATATACAAATTACAAGGAGGAAAGGGGGCGCCAAATTCCCAGCTGGCCTCGGGCCTCCCCTGGCTAACACGGGCCAGCACGCCACTGACTTGGAGAGTTCTGCACAAGGATAAAGTCTTCAATTTCAAATCGTTCCCAATCACAGTTCTGCAAGATAAATTACCTGAGTGTTTATCAAATTATTTTACAAGTTACTGAATCTATTTGACATGTGGTATCCAGGCGCTTTAAATAATTATAATACATGAAGTATTCAGACAGGCGATGCACAAAGGGGCTGTTGGGAAGGGTGACTCTTCCCATCAGCCCCTTCCCCTTCTGTTGCCACTACAATACTTCATGTAAACTCGGAATATACGCATTGCTGTTTTTTTACAAAGAGACGCCTGGGTACAAGGCAGATAATTTTTAGGGACAACACATGAGAAAAGTAAATACATTCATGATTCAATGAAAGGCAGGATCAGTGAAACTCAGTTTAATGAATCTTGATTTAGAGTAATTTTATCTGAGAAATACTTTAATAGCTGAGTTAAAGACCAACGATTTTCCCCACAAAAAGGATAATCAATTTTGTTTACTGTAACACTGACATCTTATTTTACTTTACAGCCAGCGTATTTAGCCAAGTACAACATTATGGAAAAGTCACAGCGACCAGGTACAATTAATATTTGATATTTGTGATGTTCTTCCTGCATAAATTATCCTTGCATGTACTAATTACATATTACAGCTGGCATTTTCAACCGGGAAAGCTAGACAATATTTTTTATAAATTTCTCCACCAATTGTTATCCAAACTAAATAATCTTTATAAATTATAACAATGAATTATCAACCATTCGACCATTATATTGTGTTTCACTGCTAGAAAGCCCTCCAGAGGTCCAATGGGAGAAATTTGACATTATTTACCGAGTGAAAACACTGATGGTCTTCTGTTTTATACTGGTTAGGCTGCAGGTTAATCAGTCAAATGGGATATGTATACAAGTGGTCGCGGTTGCCTAATAGAGGTGGCCGTTTAACAGAGGTCATGTTAACTGAAAATTACTGAGTAAGTATAGTTGGAACTTCACTAGCTGCCCGTTTACTACAGGGCCGCTTAATCTGTGTTTGACCGTAGTCATGTTAGCTAAAAATTTCTATATAGCTTGCTATACTTTGCGATAATTTTCCATTTAAGGTGGCTCGATACACATTTCAAAAATTCAGGTGTTCATCACTTTGACATGTTCAAACTACGCATTTTTAGGATGTATTCAGCAGATATTGGGGTTTTTATATATTTTCATATTTCTATACTTTCAAGAGAGCATGGCGACCCCCAAATTGTTTTCATGCATTATTTTACTAGGAAGAAAAACTAACAATTAGCAAAATATAAAAAAATTCTGTAATGCCTGCCATATTTTTGGGGAATGCGAAAATATCGTACTCCTCGGTAAAATGTTTTTGGCATTACAGATTAAATTTTTTTTTTGTATAATGAGAGTTTTTAGCGCTGTAATACAGCATGCATGCAAAAATTTGAACATAGGTCACCAGACAAAATAGGGAGATTTTTGCTCATTGTTTTTCTAAAATGGAAAATTCTTATGACGTCAGCAATTGACATAAAACGTTATAGAACACTCGCAATGACGTGAGATGGAGCGAGCAACTGCTCACGTCAGGTCATTTTGGAAGTTCTTTCATTTTGTTAATCAGTTTCCGCGACCTGCACGTAAAAATGGACACCCGGTTTTGTTCGCAATTCTTGAGCAGGGTTTTTGTGATAACTACAGTATATAGAGCAACCTTAAATAATTAGAATCTTGATTTAGAGTAATTTTATCTGAGAAAAACATGACTTTAATAGCTGAGTTAAAGACCAACAATTTTCCCCACAAAAAGGATAATCAATTTTGTTTACTGTAACACTGACATCTTATTTTGCTTTGCAGCCAGCGTATTTAGCCAAGTACAACATTATGGAAAAGTCACCGTGAGCAGGTACAATTAATATTCTATATTTGTGATGTTCTTCGCGCATAAATTATCCTTGCATGTACTAATTACATATTACAGCTGGCATTTTCAACCGGGAAAGCTAGACAATATTTTTTATAAATTTCTCCACCAATTTTTATCCAAACTAAATAATCTTTATAAATTATAACAATGAATTATCAACCATTCGACCATTATATTGTCTCTATGTTGTGTTTCCCTGCTAGAAAGCCCTCTGTCGAATGGGAGAAATTTGACATTTTTTACCGAGTGAAAACACTGATGGTCTTCTGTTTTATACTGGTTAGGCCACAGGTTAATCAGTCAAATGGGACTATCTATACAAGTGGCCGCGGTCGCCTAATAGAGGTGGCCGTTTAATAGCGGTCATGTGAACTGAAAATTACTGAGTAAATATAGTCAGGACTTCACTAGCTGCCCGTTTAATACAGGGCCGCTTAATCTGTGTTCGACCGTTGTCATGTTATCTAAATATTTCTATATAGCTTGCTATACTTTGCGATAATTTTCCATTTAAATAATTATCCTTTCTTCTGAATTATTCCTGAAATTTATCATGAGTCAGACAATAAAAAGGAACTATTTGGAGACCATTCGCTGTAACACAAATATTTTCATTCTCCCATAAGGATTCCACAATAGTGATATACCGTTAAGGGTAAACCATTGGTTAAACCTTATACATGTAGTATAACAACTTCCGTGGTGCCCACAACTATATATAAATTATGTAGCTAGTGCTCTGCCAAATATATTGGAATGGATGTCTTGAATTGCTACCACAATGGATAATGATTGTGTCGCAAGACATTAACAGAGCTCTCTGAATATATGGTGTTAGTACCATGCTTTTACCTGTTACACTAAACTCAATTCCATAAGATTTGAAGTTGTATATGACCGGGCTTAGTGACCTTGCTGATAATTGATTCTAAAACTTGTATTGTTGTAAGATCGTTGTCTAATAACCAAAGGTTTGACACATACCAGAACTGAAACTGAAAAGTCAAATTGAGCATGATACTCTGGCCAATTAAATTTCATTTTATATACCCAATATTTTTTGTTGGCAAGTAAAATTATCTGGCATTAAACAAAGTAAAATACCAGTATGAGAAAATTAGGTGTTTTGCCCAGATTCAACTTACTTTATTATTTACTATGTCTAATGCCAGACAATTTTACTCATGAATGGTAGGGTACTGCCTAAAACTTAAGTAAAAATTAAAAAAATCTTATCAAAATGAATTACAGTGGTGCTTAATGAGAGGGGGCTTAATTTGGGGGGGCTTAATAGAGGGGCTCATTTGTGTTAGAGGCCTAATAGAGAGAGTGCCTATGAATAATGAGCACAACATTCCGGGTCGTTAAGTGTTCCTTGCGCTTGAGTGAATTGAGATATTGACAGTATACAACATCACATTACCACAGTTTTGTATTTCCTAGTGTGATATTGAGGGTCTATAAACTGACATGTGATAATAAAACAGTAAAACTTAATTAAGAGTTGTTTGGTTATGGTTCAGTCATACAGAGTTAGTAACCAACATCGACTATCAAATTATGGTAGTGAGGCATGCCTGAGTGGCTATGTATAGCAGTGAAGCATTTTAGGGTCATCACTTGTTTTCTTTTATATCTAAATGTACATGAGTATGGGCAGTGGGGAAATAAAGTTTGCACAATTTAGCTGTATTTCTTTGTACCAGGCACTAGGTGGTAATTTTCAGTTCTTCGTCTTTGTGTTGTTGTCCGATCGCCATGATTAGTGGTTGATATCGTCGTATTCGTAAAATGTCACTTACAGTAGTGCATGAGCGTCCATTAATATGGCATGAAGTTTAGCTGCAGAGCAGGTATAGTTTCCTCTCGATTTCCATATTCATTATAATTACGGTGCTCCTTCACAAAACTTTCCCCAGTTGATTTACTGGGTCAGGATGGTCGCCCCTCTACTGACGGTGGTTTGGTTGTTCTCCCCACACATAGGCCTGTGACAAGTGTCCAATGTGGGCATGGAAGTATGATTCTGATTTTCATGCCAACGTAGTGGAAGGAGCTAAATAATCTGAACGCGGGACTCATTGAGTCAATGTCACAAATGCCTTCAACCACACCAAAATTGTTTGCAATAACCGATCGTCTCAGCCATTTGTTTATTTTGCTTGAGGTAGTTTATTCAATCGCTTGTACACTGGGGCAAACACTTTTGATTAGTGAAGTGCGATATATGATGCCTGTTTCTTAAATGACAGGATTTAAGGTTTGGGGTGAGGTTTGGGACGAGGTTTGGGACGAGGTATGGGATGAGGTATGGGAGTAAGGAGTAGGATTGGAAGGAAGCGAAGGATAGAATAGGTGGGTAGGGCAGGGTGAGCAACTGAGAACAAGGTAGTTGACCAATATTTTCAGCCCAGTACCTTAATTCAACTGAACAAATGAGGCGAGCATTGCTGAATAGATTACTATTTGAAATGCTCGTAATCATATGTAAATGAAATTGAGGTATAATTAGGTAATATATATGTAGATTAAGTATCACATGGTATTTATGGTATTGTATGGTTCGTGCGCCGACAGCTTCATGCAACCTCGCCACATCGGTTCAGACCAATATTTTCAGCCCAATACCTTAATTCAACTGAACAGATGAGACGAGCATTGCTGAATAGATTACTATATCTACAGACTACACATAAACTTATTTTAGATTCATGGCGGCTAGGTCGACTAGTGTTATACGTCTGCTGTTTCTATTAAGTTTAACACTACCTGGTACAGGAAGATCTCGTTTCACATCTCCCATATGCTTATTAAATAGCAAGGAAGCGAGCCCAAGGATATCTTTGAGGTATTGTATAAGGAACGGACATAAATTCAGTAAACCCCAAGGTCCCTACTACACAAATGGCTTAGCAACATTTAACATCGTACTACAGTTTTCTGGTGATGTTCAGCCAAACCCTGGGCCTATTGATAAGACTGTGTTAAAGCAAACTAGTAACGTAAACAATATAGCTACTGGTGGTGCACATATTTCTACAATAATTTCAACTCGTATACCAAGGATATGCAGAAAGTTTCAACGACAAGCGTGTCCAGCGAACTTAATTTATGTACGACCCAACGAAACGGCAAATAATATATCACATAAATCTTTAAGAAATGTCGGTTACAATTCCATGACACGCACGAAATAGGGTTAGGGTTAGGGATTGGGTCGGGATTGGGGTCAAGATCAAAGAGAAATATTTGTGATTGCGTGTCATGGAATTATAACTGAAATGTCAGCCTAGCTCACTTAAATGTTCGATCAATAAAGAACAGAGTCAACTATGTTCAAGTCAGAGAATTGGTAGCTGAAAATAACTGGGATATTTTTGCAGCATCGGAAACTTGGCTTAATTCAACAGTTGAGTAATGCCGAAGTTAAAATACCTGGCTATAATTTATTTTGGTTGGATCGATATTATAAACGCGGAGGCGGAGTATGTGCTTATGTGTGTGTGATAACTTGAAGGTAACATTGCTTAAAGAATTATTGTCTACATCGGATGAGGGCTTTCAACAGCAATGGCTAAGGATACAGCACGAAAAGTTAGTCATTTTTGCTTTGTGTAGTGTATCGACCACCAGACTGTGGAATAACCTGTTTGGATAACGAATTAACAACATCAATTGTAGAAGCCCTTTTATATGGTAAGGATATTATTATGATACTTGACCTAAACTGTGACCTACTTTCTGAAAAACCAGAATCTGAAGCACTGAAAGACCTTTGTGCTACTTTTAACTTATCACAAATGATATCAAAACCAACTCGTGTCACAAGGGACTCAGCAACCCTCCTTGATGTTATATTGACAACAAACCCACAACATGTTAGTCAAGCAACAATTCTGGAGAATTCTATTAGTGATCATTTTACCATAACCGCTTTATTACGCCTCAAAGCACCCAAACCATGCCCATCTCAATTTCGGACAAGGACGTATAAAAATTATGACAGCAAAAAGTTTTGTGAAGACATCTCAAAAGTCCCATGGCGTACTTTAGATGAAATAACTGACGTAAATATTCGCTTAGAACACTTCAATACCGAGTTTCTACAGGCGCTAGATCTTCACGCTCCTATGAAACTAATGTCTTTCAAACATCGGACGAATCCCTTTATTACACCTGAAATTAAAGAGCAAATGAAAATAAGAGATAAAAATTTATGTAAGGCAAGGAAAACACGTTGCGACTTGAACTGGGCCATCCTTAAGAAGTCAAAGGCTGAAACAAATAAAATGATTAATGAAGCTGAAAAGTTGTTTGTTGATAATGAGATCGCACAAAACAAAGACAACAGTCGAGCCATTTGGAAAACAATTAGGAGATACTTGCCGAAAAAATCTGGCGATGAATTGAAATTGGCATCAAATCACAGGATAATGGCAAATGAATTTAATTCATATTTTGCTTCGGTGGGCAGCCTTACAGCGGAAGCTGTAAAGAAATTGGCGCAAGACCACTCTATTCCAGTCGCAGAGTGTGAACCTGTAGAAGACTGCCCGCAGACAGAACAATTTTTTCTAAGTCAAATAACCAGGGAAGAACTGGATGCAACAGTAATGAATATGCTCTCCAATAAATCCCCTGGCAACGATAAAGTGACAATAAATGTATTAAAAGATTGTCTCTCTGTTGTGTCAAAACCTTTAACAGATTTAATAAATCTGTCGTTCACCTCTAACATATTTCCCACTGTATGGAAAATTGCTGAAGTTGTGCCACATGTGAAAGATGGAGATCCCGAAGTCACAAGCAACAATCGTCCAATCTCCTTATTAGTTGCTAATTCCAAGGTATGTGAAAGGATTGCTTATAATCAATTGTCATCTTACTCAGAGCGGTATATTCGACTGACAAGAGCTCAAAGTGGCAATAGACAGAAACATTCAACTGAATCACTTCACCTAATGGTAACCGACTATATTTTTGACGCTATTGATGAAAAGAAAATCACTGTGCTAGTTTTACTTGATCTAAGCAAAGCCTTAGATAGTATCGATCATGATATTCTCCTTCACAAACTAAGGCTTTGCGGAATATCGTCTCATACACTCGAGTAGGAGTTATCTTTCTGGTCAGATGCAAGCTGTTCGGATTGGTGCTGAAATATCTGACTTGATTCCCGTTACGAAAGGAGTCCCACAAGGAAGCATTCTGGGACCCCTATTGTTCAATATTTTCATTAACGACCTCCCTTCTATTCCACTCAAAGCAAGTTGGATAGTTATGTTGATGACTCCAAACTCTTTTTATCATTTCATGTTAGCGATTTACAAGATGTAGTGTTGACGATAAATAAAGACCTTTCCACCATCGCTACATACTTGTGTAACAATAGTCTTCTTGCAAACCCCGGTAAAACAAAAATAATGTTTTTTGGTACACTGCAGATGTTGAAACAAATTCCACTTGACACAACAATCACGTTTCTTGGGAAGACCATACATCCAGTGCAAAATGCTAAAGATCTTGGTTTGACTATGGATTCAACCCTATCCTTTGACGAGCACATTAAACAAGTTGTATTAATAGGATAAAGAATTAATTTGCGCCACAAATTCTGGAAACGATAATCCAATCTTGTTTTTTTCAAAGTTGTTTTATTGCTCATCTGTTTGGTCTGCCATAAGTCAGAAGAATATTAGTAAATTACAAACTGTACAAAAGCATTCTGTAAGCCCTAAAATTTTTATCCTTATTTTTATATATCGGATTGCTTTATCACCATAATGGGCTGACCATTTAACTTTCGAAGAATAGGGGGGGGGGGGATTTGGTTTCTGTGTAAGAATTTTCTTATTTTCCTGTGATACTGCAAGAGTAAGTTTTGCAAACAATTGTGTGTTACAACATGTTACCATTCTCCTTTTGAGGATATTTTTGCCCAGTAGGCTGTGTAGGAATATTTCAAAATCTCAATCCCACCTCAATAGTTAAATGGTTGGCCCCCAGAGAAGATGCATCCATGATAAAGAAATCTAACAACTGTATTCCCGAGCCGGTGCGAAGCGCTGTGCGAGGTTACTAATTGCTGCGAGCGAAGCGAGCAGCTTACTAATCGTGGATATAGTCGATTTTGGTATTTTTCATTCGAGATGATCCTCTGAGCCTGCGATGTATTGGACAGCGAAGTCCAATATTGTATTGAAGTCGCAACAAATACACAAATATATAAACGAGAATTGCCGTAAAAGGGCTAGATTATGTTCTATGATTATAAAAATGGTATCAAACTAAAGGGATTGGAAATCCCCGTCGAATGGTGGTATTTACGAGTATGTAGTGTGTAAACCAAAGGTAGGAAAGCGAAAGGAATATTTAATTAGTTTGTATTATTGTTAATTTGTAAACAATACAAAGTTCGATCAGGGGCGTTTGAATGGGGATAAAGCAGCCGCATAGCGTTGTAAACAAACACAATTTACTTGGCTAAAGAGATCGTAAAACGCTGAATCGAACGGTGGTATTGTCATCTACATAGCATGCACTGAACCGAAGATATGAACCTGCAAAGTCTTATAGCCATGTTGCTATATAAACATTAGCACCTAACGATAAAGGTGGCAAAAATTTAACTATTGCCTATGATACTGTTCAGTTCAAAGTACTTACTGTTCAACAATGAACAATAATCGATATATTACAATACATCAAATAAACAAATATGGTTGGTTTAATTTATATTATTACAAAGGTATCTGTTTCTAAACGTTCACGAACAATTTATCAGGTCAACAAACTGTCCATTAAATAGTTGTGTTTGGTGGTGAATAGTTCGGTTGGGTTAATAGGGTTTGGTAGTCAATAATAAATAAAGATCTGACCCCTCGCAGCAATTATCTTTCTATTAGAAATTACTAGTTCTACTCGGATATATTTACACCCGGTATGTGAAAACACAGTGGAATCCAAAATTGTCTGCCGCGATGTCATGGACAGTTCAGTGTTTTCTACGTTACACGCATGCACAAATTCAGGTGGAGAGAAACATACGGATAAACGTTTTTAAAAGATTTACGGCCGCAAAGCATCATGGGTAATGAGCGTATGTTTCCATGTGTGGCCTCATTTATGCGTTGACTGCCGTGAAGTCAACATCTCTGGCCATAGCAAATTCTGTGAAAATAGACGCTATTGTTACAGAGACTCAATGCCATCATTATGGATGTGTTTAGTGGTTTGTAATGTAGGTATAACAAGGCTCTTTGAGTCTCTCTGAGGATTTATTTGTGCAGAAATCTCAAAGGCCACGAGTGATTGTCTGTATTTGTAATGTACATTGTGCAAATAATGAGGAGTGCAGTGCAGACAGTTAACTAAATATTTATTGGCCAGATTGATTCTGCTGGCATCAAAGGATTCGACTTTTAATATGTATTTAGTTATTTATTTATCCCAATAGCACATTGTGACTGCTGAAAACCCGCATATTGAGGTTGTCAAGAACTTCTATATACTTTTTTGCAACAGAAATTACGGGTGAAATGTAGACAAAACAAACTTTACAGTAATATACAGTTCCATTTTTATTGAAAATACATAGAACATACATATTCTCCACATATATAAAGAAATATTAAAGAAAGCAAATATTCACCAAGAAGGCAAATTAACAATACAATGATAGAATTCAACCCAAAATACAAATCTGTAAATAAACAACAAATTTTACTTCTAAAACTCAGTACTTATTTCAAACAGTAAAGTCCACTTCAGAAAAAACGAGTAATCACTGCGTCAATTGTGGAAATTCGAAGTGTTCAACTTCAAAGATTGTTAACAGAAATGGCATCAGATTAATACAATATGGCGACGTACAGCCTACAAAAAAGATCAAAATAATGTTTACCTTGCAAAATACTGCTCACATAGGTAGATCAATAGTTATTGAAATAGCATGGATGCATTCCAGAAAAAAAATTGAATAACGATGACAAAATATTCTATATTTGCGAGTCGAGCGGGCCATCAGACAACAAATTGCAGACAGAGCCAGACACTAGCCCAGATATAAAATCTCTAAACAACATGCAAATAACTCCTAAATCTCCTAAAATTCATTCAAGCTTTAATCTATCACATTATGCAAAAATTAGCGAAATCGAACCATGGAAATTCGATATTTTCTATTTCAAAAGTTGATAGTTGAAACAGCCCCGTATTTCCACGTGACGCATAAGTGCCTGCATTAAATATAAAAATATAGTACAAAACGATGTTTACCTTCCAAAATTCTTCTCTTGGGAGTAGATTAATATTCATTGAATGGGTGTGCATCAAATTTAATTGCAAATTTGAATAACAAAGCGAAATATTTCCGTATTTATGAGACTGCAAATTTCACAGTCCACTTGCTTCTTGCGAGTGCTGAGAAAATAGTGTCTCCTCATTGGTCGAAAAATATCATGTGACAGCTGTCCACCCTCCTCTGTTCCACAATTATAAAAAAACAGTGGTTCATACAGCAATTTTCGGCATGCCATTCTGAAGGCTAGTTCTCATATGTTGCAAGAATCAGCGATCTCCATTGTCGGTGGTCATTGGTGTGTAAAATGCTTTGTCTGTCTGCAGAGAATACAATAAAACTAGCCTTTATTATAACATGGTCTATTCCCACCATCGGTGACAAAATATAGCAAAAGTAGCCCATTGTCAAACTGTGATGACTCTTCCTCAATAAAATGCTGTGATTTGTATTACTTTTCCTTGCAACAGAAATTATTACCTCATGCATATTTCAAAGATATATATGCTCTGACCTATATATAGTTATTCATGTCAATACACAAGTACACGTTTTATTAAAGATACTTATATATTGATTTGTAGATTCTTACGGAGTACAGCAAATAGAAGCTTTGTGTGGATGGTTTATGGGCAGGGCATCTTTTAAGGATTCTTCAGTAGTGGGGCAAAACTACCAAAGGGCCCAGCCCATTTTCTTTTGCCCTTCCCCCTGGATAGAACGCGAACACCAAAGTGGGTTTGGGGACATGCCCTCAGGAAATTTCTGAAATATTGGTCTTTGAAATAGCATTTCCTGAATTTTGAGAACACTATTTCAAAGAAATCTGAGTGCAATTTGTGATAATTTAATTAACATAAGTTTAAGTATGCTCACCAACAAATCTTTTTATTTAAGAAGTATCATACCAATTATATAAGATATACTATCGTTGCTGTGAATCACAGACATCCGGATTCTTGCTTGAAGAAATGTTTCACAAATTCCCTTTGTTTGTACAGTTCTTCACAGGGCTCTCGGTTTCTTCTTTCTTTCGAAGTTAAGAATTCTGACACCACCGGTCTTGGGTCAAAAAAGGATGCACCCTTTCCATTCAGAGAAATATGCAATATACCATTTATTGTCTCAGGATTAAGTGAAGACCTGCCCGATGTCTTCACATTGTTATAATGGGAAACAACTCGCTCAGTTGCCATGCTGTGAGGGACAAGGGTAAGAAAAGATGCTAGAAATTTCTTAAGCAAACCAGTACTTGCCTGTATCATTTTCCTAAGGCGAGGAGCATACGTAGTTCCAATGTCTTCCACCTCAACATGCTCAATTTTGGCCAGGTTGTTCCATGACTTGCAAACATCACTGACAAAATCTGACAGGCAGCTTTGTCCAAGAATCGAAGAAACCAGATTTCTACTGGCTAAAATTAAGTCCTTAGATGAAGATGCATCTAGAATACTCATCAAACTCTCAACTGTGCCATCATTTTCTGTGTTCATGCGTTGCCCAAGAAAATTGATGGCTGACTGCACAATTTCATTTCTTATAGCATTGCAACTCCAAATTTAGCTCCTCCTTCCCACCTGGAACTGGTATGTCTTTCACAATCCTCAAGTTCTGCAGAGCAGAATCTTTTGCTGTTAACACATCTGGAAGAATCAAGTTTGATTTCTGAAACAACTTCTGTAATGTCTTAAAGATTGTGCAGAGATCAAACATGACAGCTGTGAGCCATACCTACAGTAAAGAGTACAAAGAAAAAACAAGGTGCTTTAACAAGCAAGTCTTTGTAATCGTACTATTGCCACAAGCATTCACAAATTGTTGACCAGTTGAGTGTACTGACACTCTGGCAGTACTGAGTACTCTACCTGTCTTGATCCTTTATACCACTTCTCAAGGAAGCCTTTAGCCATTTGCTTTTCCTTACTATCGCTCTCTATTGCGCCATCTACCATATCCTGCCAAACTTTCCTTGCAGCATCCACAATCCTGGACATAACTTGTTAATAAAATTCCAAGGTGCGTCTGTCAGAGTATAAATTGTACTATAATTTCTGTATTTGACCTTGGATATCCCCCCTTCCCCCTAGACAATGTTGGTATGTTGCGTTTTAAGTCTGGGGATAATAATAATAGCAACATTGGTTCCCAGGAGAGGGGGGGCGAAAGCCTAATGAAGTTAGTCGAATGTGTGTTCCGGAAAATTTAAGCAATTTTATCAACTGTTATGTCCACGATTGTCTGTGAAACATTGCGGTTTTCGAAGTGACACGCAATCAGTTACTGACAATCTTAAGGTCCATTTTACACATTTGTTTATGGACAGACCACTAAGCTTTCAAGTGATGCTAACCTTTAAGTTTTTGAACTATTTTTAATGTTTAAGCAAAGGCAATGCTGATAAAGACTATATAATTATGTGAATTTGACAAAATATTGCTCACGAGCGTCTTTAGTGAAAGGGCATGCGTATGCAGTACATAAACCTAAAGATTAAAAATACTTTGTAAGAAATGTATCAGGAGAATTTAATATCTGTGTTTTGCCGTTAATTGGGATGCTTTGTAAATATAAAGTGGACATAAATCGCATTTTGGGGCGAATAAGACCTACTGGTATCCAGTGGTGCTGAACGGTTAACCACAGTTAACTCACGGTTAACCATAAGCAATAATGAGAACTTTGTGGCGATAAATGTGCCTGCATTTTAGCATATTGTGCTGTTTCTAAACATAGTGTTAACCATCGAAAAGAATCAAGTGTTCACAACTATGAATTGTTCAAAACTATGACGGTTAACCACAGTAATTTAAATATACTAAAGACTCAATTATATATACAAAATAGTGGTTAACCGTGGTTAACCGTTGGAATATGCCAATGCTAACAGTAATTGCTCCTAAAACGTTTCTTAAGGGTTCCTTCATATCTAATAAAAGAATCAAATCCCAAAAGGTATAAATTTATAACATTGCTTTAAATATAATTAAGATTTAGCTATGGTTAACCGTGCGGTTAACCGTCGAGTTATTATCCATTGAGTCTCAATCAAGTGCGCATCATATTACATTTGAGTTTGTTTTAAGTCTGGGGGTAATAATAGCAACATTGGTTGGGGGAGAGGGGGGCGAAAGCCTAATCAAGTTAGTCGAATGTGTGTTCCGGAAAATTTAAGCAATTTTATCAACTGTTATGTCCACGATTGCAGGTTATGCAGTACAGCAATCAGTAGATTTCTTGTGTGCTCAGCAAATCTGACATCAAAATGTTTGGGAAAGGAAAGGCACTTTTCTTCAACCTATTCAGAAAATTGAATGCATGGAACAAAGACCAGATTTAAATACTAGCAATAATGATAGAAAACAGTGTCAATAATCAGCATAATCAACCTTCCAACGAAAAGAAGATTTGGAAAAATAGTACATATTAATTAAATGCACAAAA
The DNA here is from genome assembly GCA_016169945.1 of Trachythela sp. YZ-2020. Taxonomy (NCBI): domain Eukaryota; kingdom Metazoa; phylum Cnidaria; class Anthozoa; order Malacalcyonacea; family Clavulariidae; genus Trachythela; species Trachythela sp. YZ-2020. The sequence continues at coordinate 1,233,065 of JADLSH010000333.1, forward strand.
TATAACATGAAGCAAACCTTATGAAGCAATTTTGTCCTGGGAGGGGATGTTCGAAAGAATGTTGCAACAGCAAGAACATTGGACATCCATATTGTGAGTTCAGGAACCTCAGCCTGAACTGATCGATGGCAGACACACCAAATTGTCAGAATATCTCTTCCAATATAGTCTTGCAGAAGTTTCCATAAACCAGCATTTTTCCCAGTATTTGCATTTTCTCTATCAGTGGTAACTCCAACCAATTTATCAGTGTCTATGCCAATGTTTTCAATACATGTGGTGAAAGAATCTAAAAGCCCCTCAGCTCCTCCTAAGTCACTACTTGCAATACCAAGAAACACTGTTTTAACACTGACTTCATCACATGGCACATACCGAGCAGTTATAAACTTGGAATCAACTTGCTGCTTGTCAGCACTTCCATCAAGCTGCACTGAGTAACACAAGCAGTCTTTTAACAATTGTGCAATCCCTGTGACTCAAAGTGGTGCAACACATGATTACTGTGCTCTACTGCAAGGGATCTTGAGGGCCAGCTTCGAGCACTTAAGGTTTCAACCTGCGAGTCATTGTAGGCATCGATTGCAATACGAACCAGGGCCTGTAATTTCTCGTCGTTCCACTTTTTAAAAACTCTTACCCAAGGATGCTTATCGGACTTATCACACCAAGCTCTGTCACAATCATTTAATCGTTCGGCTTCCTCATGTGCAGGAGAAAGTAAGTGAATCGACAACATGTTTAAGTCTGTCTTTTCCATCAACACGCACACCGTTTGCTATTGGTAACTGACAATTCGAGGTCATCTTTCGCACCTGCAGTTTGTACTTGTTACATAATAAGCATGTAACAGTTGGTCTCTTTCTTTTATCCTTTATTTCTTTCTTCAACACTAGGCACTTTGCAGCGTCCAGCAACCAGTCGACATCTAGTTTCATCCCCTTATACCAGTCTTTGGCATTATTAGAATCAGACTTTGACGTTGATACAGTTGCAATATTTTCACAATTTTCATTTGAAATGTTCGTAGTTTCCTTTGCTTCAGTATCGCTTTCAACAAAGACCATGACAGGTACAGGATCAGGAAGTTCAACATGTTGTGATTTCTCACCTGAAGACTCCATGATTTCACTTGGTCTTTCCTCAACTGTACCGATGCATTCGCTTTCTGTATTAGTTGCAGTACTGCTATTTGTTGTTGTTGATCTGAACATTTCAAACAAAGATTGTTGCCCTGGAGCATTTGCCGACTGTTGTAGCGCCTTTCTCTTGCTTTCGACCCGCTTTTGATGACCTTAAATTTTAGCTATTATAATCACAAATTTTGGCTACGAAGCTTCGACATGCCACAAGTATAAAAATAAATGGGCAAAGTGCATGCGCGCCACATGTTACCAAAATTAATTCCTGAAAATTCCTGATAGGTTGTCATACGACATATGTTACCTGAGATTTTCCCTGCCGTGTGTGTGTGTGTGTGTGGGTATATTTGTACAATGTGTTAAGCCCCTGTACAAACGAGCAAGTTTTCCTTGACAAGTTTTATTTGCCTGTGTGTATGGCAAAAAATGTACGACAAGGAGCCTTGTTCAAAAGCTAGTCTGCCAGCTTTTGAAAAACGAAAGTGTGTATGCAGTACGACACTGCACACTTATTTTTTATCTAGTTGAGTGGCCATTGCCACTATAAACATGAAGTATTCACTTGTGCTCGTAAAACTTGTCAAGGAAAAATTGATCGAAAAAAATCTTGTTTGTCGTACACACGAACAAGTAAACTCGACAAGGAACTTGTCAAGGAAAACTACCCCCGTCTGTACGGGGCTTTACACGGCATGTAATCTTCTGACTTACATTTCGTTTCACTGCATATTGAGTCCTTTCATGTAGTTTAAATTTAATATTGTTTTCAAACGTTTGTCAAAAATGTTACTTTAATTCTTACACACCATGATAGATAACAACAGTATAAAGCATTTTAGCAAGTATATATTCTATAATCTGTGAATTAAATAAATCTGAAACATTAGATGGGTTTTCCCTGTAGAGCGTACAAAATATATCAAAAAGACAAAATACTCAATAAACTGTTTATTATATGGCTCTTGAGATTGATTCTTAAATTAATTAAGGCATAAACAATAATTTTTCACCACCTTTCATGTTGAGACGTGAGATGGCTTCCTCATTAGCTATTATGTTACTTTTTTCGAACAAAGACGGTTGTTTGTCAGTTTGGCACTTTGGCTTCCATAACGATGGGCATTGTTGTTTTTTTGTTTTATTAATTTCAAATTTAAAAAAAAACTTTTTAATATTTTTTTAAAAATTAAATCTGGGACACCAGTCCGGATAACTAGTTATCCAGACCACAGTACGGCTTTTATCGGGCCGCTCGCGAGCCAATCAGAACAGCAGATTTCATAAAGCCATATAATAAAATAAAATATTGTATGTACCCACAGTACGGCTTTTATCGGGCCGCTCGCGAGCCAATCAGAACAGCAGATTTCATAAAGCCATATAATAAAATAAAATATTGTATGTACGTTTTTAGTGCAAAGTTTCTTGGAAACTTTGCAGTATTGTGATGAGTGGCGAAAATTAATATCAGTCAGGCATCGGGCATCATAGTGTAAACTTTCCGGGGGGTCACGCGATGAGTGCATGTACCTTCATTATCACCGATTTTTTCCAATGTTTTAACGCTTGCATATTATAGTCTCGTTTCGCACAAATTATGTTTTTTCTTGGTCAGTTTAATTGACGTTTAAGATTACTATGTTCAGTTATAAGTTCTATTATAGTATCAATAAGATTCAATATGACATGCTGCAGAAACGATCTGTCCTTCCTGGCGGCACAATTTCCGTTGAAATGTACGCGTCACACATGTGTTTTCAATCTTTTCATGTTCGGAAATAAATATGGCGATTTTGGAAGGGGCGATCAAGGTATTTTGAATTGATTATACTGACTAGAATCAAACTAGTCACAAACAGACATTCGCACACGACTTGACTGGTAGTAGTCTCTATATGGGGAATAACTTCATAAACTCTGTAAACAAATTTTATTGAAGTGACGACATCACCACATTCACTAGCAACTCAGTCTCAGGACTTCCTTATTTCTACTGGATTAGTTTATCTCATTTACATAATATTGTTTGTCAATCACGCGGTTTCGTCAGTTTCCGTGCCGTTGTTTAAATTTTCTAGTTCGATGTTTTATATCATGCAAATTTGAAAAGAAAGTATATATACTGTATGCAAGCCGCCAATTTTAAAATTTAATTATATACTGTATGCAAGCCGCCAATTAATTGTTCTACATAAAACTGTTTACATGTGCTAAATTTTAGCTTGTGGCTAATATTTCCACGTTTCTCGTCATCAATGGCAGGTGGAATAAAAACATAATTGCTAGATTATCAAAAGTGGAAGTACTTTATATATTATTTAATAAATGAGGGGCTGTGTTGTATCAGATGATGCAAACTCGAGACCTAGGCGACATTGTGTATTTATATATATTTAGGCAATATTCTGCAGTGTAACAAACTTCGCCAGGACAATTGCGATGACAATTCAAACTTACTAGTACTGATGTACAAACTTACTAGTAAATGTACTAGTACTGATGAAATAGCACCATTTGCAAGTAACTGAAATAATAAATTCAAATCAGTCATACATCAGATATAAGCCGAAACCTTGGTTAGTGTAGAACTTTGAATCAAACTTTTGACAGCATGCATAACTTTTAAACTTTTTAAACCAAATCAAACATCCAAACTAAATCAGTTTATGAATATATATTTATTTTAAGAATATAAATTTTTCTCCCTTACAATAACGAATTTTTCAGAATATAAATTATATGTTAAATTTTTACCCCAATGTCAATTGCTCATAATAGCTACCTGTTCGTTGTTTTATATATATATGTGCTATTTATCTACGAAATATGTTCAAGAATATGAAGTTTATAAATATTAATTTTAACTGCATAAGCAGTTCATAATATCCAAGTTCAGCATAAAAGAGTACATTTGCTCACAACGTTGTCTCTGTTGAATGTGATTTCGAAATTTTGTAATGACAACAATTTCTCGCAAAGTTCGTCGTCATCGAGGTTAGTAATGTCCCCAACCAACGTTTCAATGGAATCCTTGAACATAATGTACCGAACAAGCTTTTTATCATCAGGCGAATCATTCTGCTGGCAACTAAATTTACAACACAGATTAAGCTGGCACATGGAACTCCTCACGACGTGACCACAAGAGTTGCACTTGATGGCTACCTTCGCGCTGTCTTGCTTTATCTTTTTTTTACAGTCGCAACATTGTTTGTAGCGAATAAATTCCTCGATGGCGTGGATTAAAGGCACTTTTAACGAAGTGCTGCTATTAAAAAGATTGTTTTCTTTTGAAGATTCTACGAGGTTCGCCAGGGCATGGTCATCTTGCTTGGCAACGGTTGTATCTTTGGTCGTGTTGAGGGTCACTTCACCTCCAGGGACATTAACTGCGTCGCTTCGCACGCGGACATTGTTGAATGCATACACGTTATCAACAAGGATCTTCTAGACATCATTTTCCCAAAGAACGAGTTTTGCCTGTTTGCAAGATTCGTCCGCCACGAAACACTCCGCTTTTCGTAACTGAGACGAACCAATTACCTGTACGACTGCGTCTTTTGCAATTACTTTAGCGACAAAGTCTACCAAATCCATGTCCATCGAATTTTTGATGATAGATTGTAGATCCTTTTGCTGGATACTGCTGTCGACGAACTGAAAGTCGTATTCGGATTAATTTGGCACGGATATCTTTGTCATGTCGTTGACAAAGATTGTTTTCCCGTCCGACGCGTAGTTGAAACGATCCAACTTTACAGCTGTTTTCGTGGCTTCGCGCTCCGGCAAGATGCTGCGCTTTGTCAACGAGAAACACACACCCGGTACAAGACTACCTTTACACTGCAGCTTGAAATTGCTATACTCCGTATTCTTCAGACTATGTTTTGGTGGGGATAATGCTCTGGATATATATCGCACCACGCGCTCTCGTCCGAGCTCTCCTCGACGGTCTGAAACTGAACCACTGTTACATGTAAATTCATTTGCTCTCTTACGTTGTGTACCACTTGCCAATTCTTGACAGACTTTTGAAGTGGTTTTATCTTTCGCTGGCTTTTTTGATTTCACTGATTTCGACATTACGCTCTCTAAACGTTTTCGAGTCTACTTCTATGTAACTTCTGTGAATGTGGACAAAGCGCTCTAGTTTTGTAGCTACTAGCCAGATGTCAGTGACAACTTTGTCATGTCTTCAAAAAGATATATTGTTATGGCCCCTCCCATAGAACTTTCGATTTGCAACTTGCAATCAGTTTTCAGTTGGATTGACAGATGCAATCTCTCCTTGTAATAAACACGAAATGTTAAAAGTACTACATTAGAACCCGAATTCTACACAAGGCCGCGGTCATAACTATTTTTGAACTATTTTCATAACTATTTTTAGTTATGACCGCGGCCTTGTCAATTTAACAACAATTATAAAATATAAATTTAGTATCATTAATTTAACTTACTAATCAAAATTTCGTGTTAATATTTACGAAAAGAAGTTCTGTAAATTGACAAAAATATAGTTTTTGTTGCATGCCATTTATGGCATGCAACTTTCATACTGTAAAATTCGATGAGGTTTGTTTGTCTCCGCCCGCGATCATCAGAAACGACGATAGCGGCGGAACACTGCCGAGGCGAATTACGATAAGTTACGACTGCATGCTGGATCATGTGATTTCACATTTATAGTACGTTTCGACTACGTGTTCGACTACTTCGACAGCAGCTTGTGCAAAGGGACATATTTACTGTATATTTATATATAAAGAGACATTTTAATAATATATAAAAGCTAAACGTATAAAGTAAAGCGTGGTTTTCTTCAACTAATTTTTTTCTTTGTTGTAACTTTTTGTGTGTTTTGTACGCTTGTCGAATAGCATTGATACTTTTGGAGAAGGAGCAATTGTTGCTCGCACTGGTTAATACGCGTGAAAGGCCACGCTCAAGTCTAACCTCGCCGTTGTGCGGGTATAACAATTAGACCCATTGCCATTTTCCCGGGATTATTGACAATCAGACCCAATGCCATTTGTGAACAAAATAAGCCAAAAATACTTGGCACATAACTTTTTGTTAATTATAGCGATGTCTTTCTGATGACATCGTATCTAAAAATAAGGTTGTGTTAATTATAGCCATGTATCTCTAATTGATATAAAAATAATATCGTACTGCATGCGCCCCAAAAAAAGGCATAAAATACTTCGCACATAAGTTTGTATTTATAATCAGAGCGATGCCTCTCTAATATCATCATATCTGCATATAAATTTGTGTTAATCATGGCGCTGCCTCTCCCCATATAAATTTGTGTTAATTATAGCAATGCTGGCATATAAATTTGTGTTAATTATAGCAATATCTCTCTAAATGTCATCATACTGTATCTGCACTGCCCCATAAGTAGCTATAGTAGGTTTCTCTTCATAATGTAGCTCAGACCTCAGTCAACTATTCTGTACAACATAAAGCCTGCAAAGCGGTCGCTTTTTGAGGCGTTTTTACATATGGACGAGAAAAAATGGACGAGAATTGAACATAGGCGAAAATGAGCTAAAACTCCCACAAAATCCTAGCAGGCTAAAAACCTTAAAATTAAGATGTCAATTGCTTTAATAGTATGGTACTGGAAAAGAATCCTTTTAAACAAGTATCACGTGTACGGCAAGCGTTCCTAAAGCCACCGGCATGCAACATGTACGCACTGCACTGCGTACCTATTTTTAAAAGTTTTTACACTACTCAAATTCAACAGTACCAATGAAATCAATTTTTCGACCCTCGGCCTTCCACCCTCGACCTCCACTCTCGACCTTCCACCCTCGACCTTCCACCCTCGACCAAAACCCAAACTCGGATTCTTGTTGATATACAGTTATAAAATGTATTATTTTTATTGGTAGAAAATGGACTCCATAGTTTGTGACATTGGAAAAAATCTCTTCACTAGTCGAAGAGCTTGCGTGCTATCCCACGAATATATAAAAAGTATTTTTGTATCAAATAAACTTGATACCCATATTGCAACTAATGCATTACCCCTAAAACAAACAAGCATTATATTGCGAGTTCGTCTCATAATTTTGTTCGATGTAGACCACAAATTCTAAAACGTTTACAAGCACTGAACGTCAAAGATCGCGATTGTGAACCATCTAGAATCCCCGTTAAAAAAATTGTTAATTTGACGAGGAAAAATAAAAAGCGCAGACTTAGGCTAAAGTTGTTAATAAAGCACGATATATAATTGAATCCAGGTCCTGTTATAAATACTTCAATGTCAGTTCTAACAGCAAGACTAGCTAGAATAGGACTGAAGCCAGTAAACATTACAGGTGATGGTAATTGTTTCTTTTTCGAAGTGTAAGTTATCAACTTTATCAAACAGAAGATCGTCATGCACAAATTAGAGCTCTCGCCATCCAACATTTAATAAACTGCCCAGAACATTTCATAGAGAGTAATACACAGCAATCGTGGGTACATTATTTACAGGACATGTCAATGCTAGGAACATGGGCAGACCATATTATTATACAGGCAGTTGCGAATACGAATAGTTTGAGAATTCATATAACCGAAAGTGCACCAAATTTTTGTGAATCAACAGTTGTAAGCTCTGTTTATGTTGAGTCTGGGGGAAACGTAAGAGATATTTATATCGGACATCTTGATGAACTGCACTATGTGTCAACAACACCCACTGCACAACCTGTTTCTCAACAAGTAGAAAATGAGAAAGCAAATAAGCTGTGGTCAAAAGCAAACTCGCAAAATTCACAAACTAAAAGTAGAAAAGACTATATGAGAGAATACATGAAGAAAAAAAAAGGATGAAACATTTCAAAAAAAGGAAAATGAAAGAAATAAAACATATAATACATCATACAGAATATTAAATCCAGAAAAAGTTAAAGAATCGCTTAAAAAGGCCGCTGTGACATACAGACAATCAAATCCTGACAAGGTAAAACAAACAAAAATCACATGTAGAGAATCAAATCCTCAAAAGACTAAAGATTCTTTTAAAAAGGCCACAGCAACATACAGACAATCAAATCCTGACAAGGTAAAACAAACAAAAATCACATATAGAGCATCAAATCCTCAAAAAATGAAAGATTCATCTAAAAAGTCCACTGCAACATACAGACAATCAAACCTTGAGAAAAGTAGAGAATCATCAAAAATGTCAAGTAGAATTTACAACCAAAATTATCCACAAAGACTTAAAAATATTCAAAAAAGGAACTATATCAAAAGAAAACTAGCACATAATGAGGATAAAGCGGAAGTGAATAAACAGAAGAGATTGAAACTTAACTTCAATGACCATATTGCATGTGAAACCTCATCACCAGATGAGAATAACTCTAGTGAGGCAAGATAACCAATGACCATAGCACAAGTGACTGAAACATTTCATAAGAACATTAGTGTTGGACCAGAATATGTTTGTGGATGTTGTGATCAATTGTGGTATAGATCATCTGTCACCAAATGCAATGCCTCTTTATACAAGTCATGTTCAAACGAAATTCTCAATTTATGTCTTACTGGTGTCAAAAGCATTGATAATACTGAATGGATATGTGGTACATGCCACTCAAACCTTAAAGCTGGTAAACTTCCAAGTTGTGCGAAGGCAAATAAAATGACTTTCCCAGAAAAGCCCGATGTCTTAAAGGATTTAACGCCCCTTGAAGAAAGGTTAATTTCACAGAGAATACCTTTTATGCAACTACGTGAACTGCCTAGTGGACGGCAACTAAGTATCCATGGGAATGTGGTTAATGTACCTGCTGATGTTAATTCTACTGTCAGCCTTTTACCAAGACCAATTAGCGAGTCACAAACTGTTCCAATCAAATTGAAACGACGACTAGGATACAAACACCATTATCAATTTCAGAATGTGAGACCTTCGAAAGTTTTAGAAGCAGCACGATACTTGGTTCGTAACAGTGAAATATTCAAAAATGAAGGAATACAAGTAATGGATAATTATGAAACAAATCCACTTAACAATGAAGAAGAGTGGTCAGAATTTATTGCCGACAACACCGAGGAAACTTCAGACATTCTATCAAAGGAAGTAAATACTCAAAGTCAAGAAAATATAGCAACAATACAAGCAAGTAATGACTCGATTGACAATGACACAGATGATGAGTGGTGCGAAGCAACTGAACGATCATCAGGTGTTATGGATACACTATTACAAGAACCAGACATTACTCAAGATGGTGATAGAATAATAAGTTTTGCACCAGGAGAAGGAAATAGACCACTTGGTATTTTTATGGATAAAGATTCTGAATTCCTGTCTTTCCCTACCATTTATTGTGGAAAACGTCAAGCTCATAACAGTGAAAGACTTGTGTCTGTTCACTATAGCACACTTTGTAAATGGGAATTACGAAGCAAAGATAGAAGAGTTGCGCAGTCTGTGCCAAACATTTTTTATAAACTGAAAAAGCTACAAATCAGGCAAATTCAAGGAAGTGCAAATTTATCATTGCGTAAGTGTAAAAGAAAAGGTAAAACATATACAGCTGGCGAGTTAAAGTCAGAAAGTTCTGTAAATAAGCTGATTAATTTAGATGAGGGATTCAGAGTTCTAAGAAATTTACGTGGCTCACCTCCATACTTTGAAAGATGTAAAAAATATTTATTTGCAATGATTCGACAGCTTGGTAAACCTACGTGGTTCTGTTCATTTTCAGCTGCTGAAACTCGATGGGTTCATTTGATTAAAATTCTTGGCCGTCTTATTGACAAGAAAGACTATACTGATAATGAAGTGAAACAAATGACATGGCAGAAAAAATCTGAACTGATACAGAAAGATCCAGTCACTTGTGCGAGAAATTTTGAACATATGGTGCAATTATTTATCCACAACTTTATTAAAAGTTCAAGTCACCCAATTGGAGAAGTTGTTGACTTTTTCTATCGCGTTGAATTCCAGCAAAGAGGTTCTCCACATATCCACGGATTATTCTGGATAAAAAATGCACCTGAGTATGGAAAAGATTCTGACGAGGATATTGTTAGGTTTGTTGATATGTTTCATGCAAAGCTGACTCCGATGATTTAACTGATCTCGTAAATTTACAAAGACATAAACACTCCAAAACGTGCAAGAAAAGAGGTAACGCTGCTTGCACATTTCATTTTCCGTTACCACCAATGCCAAGAACTATGATTTTAGAACCTTTATCTGAGACTGACCTAGACGAAAATGTCGTGGATATACTAAAGAAAGGTTTAGAACGAGTTCGTTCACTATTAGACTCTATCAAAGCCGATGAAACTATGACCTTTGTTGAATTTCTTCACAAGTTGGATCTATCGGAACAACAATATATAAAGGCTATTAGGCTTTCTCTCAAAAATAATACTTTGTTATTGAAACGATCGCCAGCTGAGATTAGAGTCAACTGCTATAATCCACATTTACTCAAAGCTTGGAAAGCTAACATGGATATTCAGTTTGTACTAGATCCTTATGCTTGTGCTGTTTATATCCTTTCATATGTTACAAAAGGTCAAAGAGGAATGAGCAAGTTACTTCGTAAAGCATGTGAAGAAGCAAAAGAAGGCAATAAGAATATTGTAAACAAGGTGAGACATATTGGTAACAAATTTCTCAATGCCGTTGAAATAAGTGCACAAGAAGCTGTCTACTTAGTTTTACAAATGCCTTTGAGAAGATCATCTCGAGAGTTCCAGTTTATCAATGAAAGAACATTCCTATTAAAAAGCATGGACAAAATTAAAGATCTTCCTGACAAATCTGTTGATATCGAGTCAGATAATGCTATCAAAAGATATCAGCAACGACCAAAGCAACTAGAAAACGTATGTTTAGCAGATTTTGTTGCATGGTATAACTGCAAAAGTGAGAGTAATGAGCAAAAAACACCTAAGCCAAGTTCACTTTCAACAAATGATTATCTTCCAGAAAATAATTTGAATGATAATGTAGATGATGATCTTTCTGACGTGGAACAAACGACTGAGAATGATGCGGAATATGAAATGAAAGGAGGAATCACTTTAGTAAAGAGGAATAAGCCGAGGATAATACGGTCAGTTAGATTTAATAAAAGCAAAGATCCTGAAAATTACTGTAGAGAGCAAATTATGCTTTACACTGCTTGGCGAAATGAAACGACAGATCTTCTGAAAGATTTCCAAACTTACTAAGATCGGTTTGAAGTCGTCAAAGATGTAATCGAGCAGAACAAAAAACAATACGAGAATCATACCGAAGCTCTTGATAAAGCAGTGCAAGATATTGAAAATGATGAGTTTGGTAACGTAGTTGCCCCTAATGCACAATATAGAGATGAACAAGATAAAGAAATTGGATCGAAACCGAGTGAATTGTTTGGATGTTTCGATCCAGGAAAAAATAAACAACATACTGAATACGACTTAATAAATGATATTGGTATGTATCCAAGGACAAATGATGATGAAGGACTTGTAGTCAAGAGATTGAAAGATGCCGATTTTAGAAAACTTGTGCAATCACTTAATGTCGAACAGAAAGAGTTCTTTTACCATGTACTGAACTCTGTTAAGTCTGATAAGTTGCCATTAAGACTTTTTTTAAGCGGAGGTGCTGGTGTAGGTAAAAGTACTGTTACAAATACTTTATATGAAGCTCTTATAAGGTATTTGAATGTTCAACCAGAAAACGATCCCGATGATGTCAGTGTTGTGAAAGTAGCCCCAACTGGTAAAGCTGCATTTAATATAAGAGGAAATACCCTTCATTCCGCCTTTAAGATTCCTGCAAACAGAGGCTTTAACTATTGTACACTTGACAGAGATAGATTGAATACAATTAGATCTCAACTACAGCGAATGAAAGTTGTGTTTATAGATGAGATATCAATGGTAGGCAGTGGGATGTTTACTTTTCTTGACTTACGATTGCAACAAATTATGGGAACGAAAGAACCTTTTGGCGGTCTTAGCATAATAGCTGTTGGCGACTTTGATCATTGGATATTCGAGAACTCAAAAGATGGCTATACAGCATTAGCAACAAATCTCTGGCAACAATATTTTCAAATGTTTGAATTATCAGAGGTTATGAGACAAAGAGAAGACAAGGACTTTGCTGAAATTTTGAACCGTATCAGAGAAGGAAACCATACATCAGATGACATTGGAGTTTTAAAAGAAAGAATTTTAAAGCTTAGTCCTCAACATCCTGATTATCCGATTCGTTCAACTCATTTATTTAGTACGAATGACGCAGTCAATCAACATAATCATGACATTTTCAATAAATCTACAAACGAGAAGGTTGGGATAAAAGCAATTGATATTGTACTTGGAGATTTATCTGACGAGTTAAAAGAAAGGCTTAAGAAGCAAATACCAAACGATCCTTCCAAAACCATGGGCTTATACTCAGTTTGTTCCATATTAAAAGATGCAAAATATGACCTCACGACAAACGTGTCAGTTGTTGATGGTATGACTAACAGCGCTGAGTGTATAATTAAGAAAGTTGATTACCGTGTACCAGGTTCATCAAGACCAAGTATTATTTGGGTTTTATATCGCAAAGAATATTCTCATCTTTACAATGAAAATATCGATAGACATTGGGTTCCAATTTTAGAGGTCACAAGACAGTTCAGAAGGCACAAAATGCAAGTTCTTCGAAGGCAATTTCCTTTAAGGCCATTGGCAGTTAAAACTATTCACCGTTGTCAAGGAGATATATTAAATAAAACAGTTGTTGACCTTCCATCATGTAAACGAGAACATATGCACTATGTTGCACTTAGCAGACTAAGAAGCATCTCGGGACTACATATTCTGAACTTATATGAAAATAAAATAGCTGTGAGCAAAAAGGTTCAAGAAGAAATGACAAGACTAAGACAAAAAGTTACCCTCAACAGTCATCTTCCTTTTCTTTATAAAGACACAAGTGAATCATTTAAGATTTTATTCCAGAATGTGAGATCATTACATCTTCACATTGCTGACGTTGCGAGTGACTACAATGTAAAAGCAGCGGATATCAATATCTTTGTGGAAACGGCTCTATGTAGTAATGATTCAAATGCCTTATATGAGATTCCTGGCTTTGATCTTTTCAGAAATGACTTTTTGCCACATGGTGCCAGAACACCTTATGGAAGTGCTGTTTACGTAAAAGATGATGTACAACTTATCTCAGAACCTCTAAGGTGCCACTATAATGATGTCGAAATGACATTACTTAAGGTAAACCAACCAGTTAACAATTTACATATTGTTGGAATCTATCGCTCTAAATCAAAGGTTAAATTGTCAAAATTCATAGATGCTTTGAAACATTTGTTTTCTTCTTTTATAAATGATCCAACTACTCCTGTAATTATTCTTGGTGACTTTAATGTAAACCTTATTGAGAATGCATCGGACAAAAAAACACTTTGTAAATACTTAATCGAAGAGAAGAAGTATGCACAACTTATCAGCGAAGTGACAACTGACTACAAAACACAAATTGATCACATCTACACTAATGTTCCCGAAAGAGTTAAAAGTAGTGGTGTTCTTGAGTCATACTTTAGCGATCATAAGCCTATTTTTGCGTCGGTTATTTAGCATATAAATGTTTTAATATACGAACAACGAAAACGATTATATATAGTAAAAATGACAAGGAAAAATTAGAGAATAGATGAATACAGTAACGACGATCTTCATGCAAGTTAATCTTCAGAACATACAGAAAATCCCTATTTACCCCTCTTCGGGGTCAGTGTCCCTGCTTACCAGGGACGGAAGAAGGTTCCCCTGGAGCGACTTCAAGGTTTTAAAAAGGTAAGTTTTCCTCACTTTATATATAGTCGCTTTAGCTGTGTCCTTCCCAACTTTCTGTTATATCCAGACCTGATTTGATTTTATTTCCATTATTTTATATAGTGACATCATGACCACCGTATCCAACAAAGATCATGTGACCTACTGCAGAGAAAATTACGTGAAATCCAAAATGGACTTATATGGTTTAACATTTGCCAATTACATTTTGCTGCTGCAACAAGAATATATACAAAAATTCTTTACTGGACTATGGATAACACTATATGGATTAAATCATATGGATTATACCTGTGTCTTAGCAATACCTTCTCAACTATGCGCCACCAAGTATCAAGAAACTATACTAACGAGTAAAATATATACAATACAATCATGAACATAACGTGATATGAACTGCAAAAAGTACATGCTTTCCACAAAAATCTTTTAGAACCAGCGATGTCAAATGGTTATGGAATGTTCACATCAAACAATTAACACACATGTGTATTATCGCACATGTCCTTGCTGGTCATAAAGAACAATGCTGACTTAACCATTCATATGTCTACACTGTAAATACGTTGGTTACGATGTCTAAATATGAACACTACAATGAATAAATATACTGATAAAATAACAGTATTATATCAGAATTACTGTAAACCTTGTCACCAATATGATATGGGGAAATAAATATTCCAAAAACTAGTTCTGTTATCGTCTAGTACTTAATTTATCAGCTTTTTACTGCCCTAAAGCCAATTTGAAAAGTTAGACGGCCGGCCAAGTCATCGTATCTTGCAACTTGATGGCAATTTTATGTTAGAAGCTGGCAATAACCATATTCATACTCAGATAGATGTAAGGAACAAGGTTTGAGGTGTTGCCAAGCCGAAATCTTATATTTTGAATGAAAAAATATGATATTTCTAAGCCACCTTCCCGCGAAATCGCGGTTCTGCTGCTATGAGACAGACTTCTTTGCTCTGATTGGCTATCGGAATTGTTCCTAAAATGATCAGCCAATGGGCGAACGTCGAAAAGTCCTGACGCTTCCGGTTTTTGCAACATACGAGGTAAACAACATCAAAGTTATTCACAGTACAAGAAGAAATGTGCTATATATACGATTTTAATGATATTTAGGTAAGATTTTTCGTGTTAATGCGATCAATATTATCTATACTGATACAGCCCCCGTTTCTCCAACATTTGCTTAATTACTAAGTATCGTGCCAAAATGTTTTGTATTTTGTCCGGTGCTGAATTGTGTTGAGCTAAAATATTTTAAATATTTTATACTGTATCCAATCTTTGTTGAATTTAATTCAGTCAATGTTTGAAACCATACTCTCACATTGTATATCAGTCTACAAATGGAAGTGTATTGTAAGAGTTCCTATTTTGACGTCATATGCACAATTTCGTACCAGTCTCTTTTGCGCGGTTTTCAGATTTTTCACAACACAAAATTCAATGTTTAGACAACAATAACTTTTAAACTATAATTCTGTTTGATAACTTACTTATTTAAACCATAGATTTCAACAATGCAAAGTCTCATTTTATGACATGGGCACTTTAAGCATATATATCCCACAGTGTAAAACTTATTCGCACGCATGACAGACATGCATGACATGACATAAACATTGCACACAAAATATTTTGTGTTTGCATAATTACATAACTTTGGAACATTTTCAAACTGTATCAGTAATCTTTATATCGCTTTATAAAGATAAACCCTTTAGGAAGTAGACTCGCCTAGATTTAATCTTTTATGGCTCAAATAACATGATATCTTTTAATTTCATCTTGGCAGCAAACACTTATACATATTTAATAACACACCTTTAATTATCTTGACACTAATCCTAATTGATTTTCCGTCTAGCCTTCACTTGCTCGTCTATAAAAAAACCTTATGCAAAATATGAACGGGGAGGAAAGCAATGGCAGAAACTCACCAACTGCTTGGCCAAGGATATGATGCCCCTATACACAGTAGACAAATCTGGATTTAAACAGCTGTTGAATGATTTTGATCCGAAGTACAATATTCCCAGCAGAAAGTACTTTAGCCAAGCAATTCCCAAACTATATATATAATGAAACGAAAGAAGGCTAACTTCAAAACACCGAGTTATTTTCTGCCACGTCAGACATGTGGTCAGGCAAAACCATGGAGCTGTACATGTCCTATACACTGATCTGAATATAGGCTGGATAACGCATCTCTTAATAATTTGATGGTAAAAAGTGAATCAGTGCCGCCACCCGATTCTGAGGCCCTACTTTATTATAGATAGTATTACAGAATCCTAGTTTTTTCGCTTTTTTTGCCTTTTAAACGTTTCTGGCCGGGCCAGTTTTACTATCACAAAGCACACAAGAAGAATTTTGAGCAAAAAATTTGGAGTATTATGGCTTTATAACGCTGTGAGACTGGATTTACAAGTTCGAAGGAGTGAACAGCCCACATGTTAGTGATGTTTTGTTTATGATATTTCAATTCAAAATCCACTCAAAATATATAATTACTGGATGAAGGCACTCATGAATTTGATGAAATGAACCAGCTCAGCTGCAGTATGAACAAAAGCGTGAATGCGGTAATTTTTAAAACAGGAATTAGGAACAGTGCTACACTGGTTCAATATTCACGTACTGAAATGAACACATATTAAGTTTCCAATATTATTCAACAATCAAATATACTTGAATACTTGATATATATTAATTGTAACTAATATAGTAGTAATTATATGATTGGTGGTCAAAGAAAGAGACGTTTTTCTTCAAGTGTTGTGTGGCTTCTTAATTTCTTGTCCTGGGAGTGCAATTTTGTTAACAGTGCATTTGATGAAGTTGTGGATATATAACTGTTTAGTTCCAACCATAACCATGATTAAGTTATGACAGGAACCACAAACGATGCATGCTTGGAAATGTTTTCTACAGAATTATAGAGTGTCTGAGTGTCCAACTCAAGAATGCTATGTCTCAGGGCCTGTTTATATGATCCCAGCTAGGCGGGATGGGACAGTTGCTGAGATCCCACCTGCTTCCATCCCGCCTAGCTGGGATTCTGGCAATCTGTTGTAGGCAGGATGAAAAATCTAGCTGGGATCCCATATAAGGCTAGGTGGGATGACCTTTCATTGACCTTGCCTTCTGAGCATGCATAGTATGACGTGAACTACTTAACTGGCCTCATCCCAGCAATGTCTTTGTCCATACAAACACGCCATCCATCTAGGCAAGTTTCCCGGCTAGGCGGGACGAAAACGTCATGTCCCACCTACCTGGGATCATATAAACAGACCCTGAGACATAGCATGCTTGAGTTGGACTGTCAGACACCCTATAATTCTGTACAAAACGTTTCCAAGCATGTATCTTTTGCAGTTCCTGTCATAACGTAATCATGGTTATGGTTGTGGAATACATATGATTGTCTGTTTAGTTTCCATGTCACAAAGGCCATTGTTTACAGCATTCTAACAGTTTAAGACAATTATATCCACAACTTAATCAAATGCAAATGTTAACAAAATTGCACTCCCAGGACAAGAAATGAAGAAGCCACACAACACTTGAAGAAAAACTTCTCTTTCTTTGACCACCAATCATATAATTACTACCATATTAGTTACAATTAATATATATCAAGTATTCAAGTATATTTGATTGTTGAATAATATTGGAAATTTTGTTAGGTTATTCACTTAATATGTGTTCATTACTTCATTTCAGCATGTGAATATTGAACCAGTGTAGCACTGTTCCTAATTCCTGTTTTAAGGCAAAAAAAGGGGAAAAACTAGGAACTCAGAATCGGGTGGCGGCACTGATCGGCCACTTGACTTCCGGCTTCACTTTTGACAAGAGATGCGTTATCCAGCCTATATTCAGATCAGTGGTCCTATACCGTCCACTTCATTGACCCAGATTGGAAACTCCAAAGCAGATGTCTCCAAACTCTATACGTACCTGAAGATCACACTGCCGAAACCCTTGCTGATGGGATGAATGAAGTTTTAGATCACTGGAAACTTGCACCATCAAAACAAGTATGCCTCACTACCGATAGCGGAGCAAACATTGTAAAAGCGGATTGTGACCTCGATTGCCCGTGGATCTCCTGCTGTGGCCACAATCTCCACAATTTTTCTTTGTTTGGTGCCTTGCATAGGTGTATGTTGCAACAATACTGTTTCAAGATGTGAAGATGCTATCTAGAATGCTAAATTAAGGTTTCAATAATATTTCGATGACATCAGTAATATCTATGCATTGTATTACTTATTTATATACTTGTATAAATTAATTATCAGAAATATTACCCTAATGGCGTAATCTTGCTATTTTGACTTAAAGGAATGCCCAACAAGATGGGGTTCTATTCATAAAATGATTGCACAAATACTGGAGCAAGACAGAGCAATTTGGCGTGTATTATCGGAAGACCGAAAGGTTTCTCATCTTGTTTTGAGGTGGCAGGATATAGATGTTTTAACATCGTTGTGTACTGCCCTGGAACCATTGGCAGACTTTACTGATGCGTTATCAAACCTGACAGCAGACCTGAAAGCAAGAGTTCAAGCTGATTTCCAAAAACACTATACAAACGAAGCAGCTCAGACCATCCTTAATACGGCCACTTGGTTGGACCCTCGGTATAAGAGAGAGTACTTAACTGAGGAAGACAGCAGCAATGCGTCGGAAAACATAAAGGAGCAGATGATGGCCATCAAACTGGCAGGTGATGTCTTGAACAACAAGCCCGATTCAACTGACGACGCAACTGACAATCAACCACCACCAGCAAAGAAAGAGAAGTCACTTGTGAAGCTTCTGGGTGAAATGAAAAAATCAAAAGAAACAGCGCCAGTGCCTGCTACACCAGCAACTTGCCTTGCTCAGATCGAGCTAGAACTGTCTCGGTACCTTGGTGCACCCGTAATTGTCTTGGATGCCGACCCACTTCAATGGTGGAGTATGCATGCTGCTGGATATCCTCACCTGGCTAAACTTGCATGCAAATACTTGTGTGTTTGTGGCACAAGCTCCTCTTCTGAGCATCTATTCAGTGTCGCTGGCAACATTGTAACAAACAAACGGTCTCTTCTCAAACCACACAAGTGAACTGTTAAAACTTTTTATTCTAAGCCTAAGGACTGATACTTCTAAACATTCTAATTCATATTATTCATATTAACATTTACATTATCATATTATCATATTACAATTATTCAATTTACGTTCATATTACTGTACTATTGTCATTGGCGTGATGTTATTAATTACGGGATTGTGGGAAAAGGAAAATTATACTTAAAAGATGGTGAAATATTTTTCCTATAAAACATGTGCATTGTCCTCCTTTGTCTCGTAATATTGCAGTATTTTTTATATCTATAGTGATTTTTAAAGTCAGTTATAACTAGTATGTGGTTATTATAGTAGTTATTACGAAAATATAATGTACAGCGCCTTTACAGTTGTGTTTCATTGACTATAATTCAATAATAGCATGATGAAAAACCGGTTTTACGGTTTAACCGGTTTTGAGTCAGACGGTTTACCAGTTTTTATTTTAGTCAAAACCGCCCAACCTTAGGCCATTGTACAAGTTAGAGGCCCTTCTTCGAGTTACGTGCCTTTCTTCAAATTAAGGCTCTTCTTAAGTGCCATGTTGATGAATCCTATGAAATATGGCACTGCCATAGGCTTTATATACTGCTTTTTGTTGCTTTGACTACATTGTGTTCATCATGAAATTAGGAATTTGGGCTTCCTTACAAAAATTGGGGCCCCATTGCAACTTTTCAATGTGGGGCGTTACACCCCCATATATTCCACAGGAAGGCAATGTTCATTTATGTGTGTTTTTGCCATTGTTATGTGCTCAAGTGTGCCCTGCACACGTTAGCAGGTTTACAATAGATCAGTTATTGAAAGAAGGGTATTTAAATGCAGAAACTAGATAGCTTAATTGTTTACCAAATGGAATCTATTGGCCTTTTTCCAGTATTTGGGAAATCAAATGCCCTTGGCTACAAACACAAGTAGTGTGAATAGCTTAATAATGTCAACTCATGAAACTAATCAAACAAATCACACATCACACTTTGTTGTGACAGAAAAGGAACCCATTGCAATAGCAGGTACGAATATTGATCCACTATCCACTATAATATTGACCAACAGAAAAGGTTGAATGAAACTGAATCTAAAAGACAGGCTAGATTGAATAAGAGAAATGCTTTTGACCAAGAGAAAAGGTTAAATGAAACTGAATCTGATGGACATGCTAGGCTAAGTAAGAAAAAATCATCTCGCAAAAACACAATTTCAAGGAAAACTGAGTCAAACAAATAACTATTTCAAGAAAGATCACAAAACAAAAATATCAATACATCATTTTCGTGTATTTTTTTTGTGTAGATGCAAAAAACAGTTGTGTTGTTGCTAAGGCAGTGTTGCTAAGGCGATTTCAAATGTAGCCAATGGGTGTGCGGATTTTGCATACAGGACTTACATCTGAGGCCCCTATTAGAATGCTTAAATTTTCCCCTTTTGTTCACTAACATCTGTCAATTGGATGCCCTCTCTATTCTTTTACAATCTCTATGTTGTCATTAATATGCAGCCTGTTGGGTCAATTGAGAGTTGGGTCTCTGCATTTCATTCGGTGACGTCACAGAAATATAGAACACACCCATAGAGGACTAGGAACTAGTCTGATTAATTGTACATGTGTTGGTTATCGTATGAGGGGCAAGGCAATATCAGTTTTATTGCTTGAGGGACGATATCATAAATAAAATACAAAATAAAATAGTCAACATTGATTGACAATAACAATACTCCCTGAAATGCCATAGCATAGCAATAACATGAATTGTAATTCAACAAAAAGACCCAATATATAAACAAGCAAAATGTAAGTGGATTCATAGAAATAAATACTGGAAAAGTAAGTTTAAAGATATCATAGTCTTTACATGTAAATTGATAAACGTTTCTTGTGATTTTGTGCATTCAAATATCGACACTATGATCGATTATTCCATATTTTTATAATACCTTGTGTTCAGTTTTGGCTGTTGCTCAAATGAAACTTGTTTTTGTTTGACAATGTTTCATTATAATAACAATATAAAAGTAGTACATTTTTATGGCGCTATTTCCTATGGCTCAATAGCGCTGTACAATTTAGTTACATAAGGCGGCTTGATTGTAGAAATATTGTTACATCCAGTGGTAATAAATAGGAAAGTGAGTTTGTTCTAAAAATAGAGACCTACAATACAAATTACATGTTATTTACAATATCTATTAATATAATTTGCAAATATATACATATATAATAAAATTATTTACACTAAATCAGTTAGCTAGTCATAAAACTGCTCAAAAGATAAATCAGTTAGCTAGTCATAAAACTGTTTAAAAAGATCAGTCCTGATGATATGACAGATAATTTTGTTGATAATTTGGCCAGTATTATTTGTGAAAAACTATTTGATAATCTTTTAAGTTTGACTTGCCTAAATGTCGATTTTTATGGAAAAAAACTGCAGTAATGCAGTCTGGATAGAGTATTGACAATTTACAGAATGGTGACAGTTTCCTTCATTTGTCAGATCACATTTTTATTTAATTGATTGGCTAGTTGAATTCTATCATTCAATCTAATTGGTTGTTGTGGTGCAGAGCTTCAATCTGATTGGCTTAAACATTATGCAATTAATACTCAAGATAATGCGAGCAATGCTCAAAATAGTGTGATTTGGGAATTAATCGCACTATTTTTGACCAATCAGATTGCAAGAAATGCCATTGATTTCAAAATATATAATAAGGAACTTTCAGTTCTGTCTAACTGGCCCTATTATACAATTTTTGTAATTCTTCAAAATGTATAATAAAATCGAGTAAATAAATAAATAAATATAGTATTAAATGGCAATTAATCATAGTTATGATGGATGTTTATCCATAATCAAAACCAACAAACAAATATATATATATAAATCAATAATAAGCAAGTTTTATCATGCTAACCCACCACAGAAATGGATGTGGAAATTGGTATTTCCATTTTGCCTGTAAATAAATTCCATAAACATTAGTGCTTCAGACAGGAAACACTGATTGAACTCAGAGGAGGAATGAGGGTCTTCCCGAAATGCAACGCGTGCCGGGCAGTTTATCATATATACTCAATTTCCCGGCCTGCTCCGTCTTTGGTCGATTATTGCTCGCTGTGTTCACAAATGAGATTAAAAGTAAAATATTGAAAAATGGCGAGTTTTGGGCAGTATTACTGGGATGAAAGCTTCTGAATTAGATGGGCATGAACTTCTTTATGTTCATTGTGTGTCGAAAAACCTGTGAATATGATCACAGATGGATTACCGTGCATTCAACTAGAATGCTGCAAGGTTCATATAAGTTTTATGGATAGTTTGGACATTCGACGAACAACCCTTATTCCATCAGTTGTTAAAGGCATAAAAATCGAAGAAATGTTCGCTCATTGTAGTAGCCCTGTATTGATAGAAGCGCATACCAGTTCCGTTTTCAAGGTGAGATGATTTGAACGCATGCTTTTAATACTGTATATACATAATTTTGATTGAAATACATTTTGTATATTTCCAAAAAATAGAAGTTTTAAAAACAGATACGAAATACATACAATGTGTTTACAGTACATAAATATCTTTGAATAAGAAAGGATTTAATCAGTAAAAATGTAGTGAAAATTGATTATAATATATAAGGGCATAAAATAAATTTTTTATTTGTTTTTTTTTATCTTAATATTAAACACGTCATTGTTAGACTGATATTTAAGTTGTGTGTAGTTCCATGACCCCATTGAAATCAGGGATGGATGTGGCCGGCTATGTAATATTGTCATGTTGTGGGAGTTTGATATTTTACCATCACCAACATCCCAAGCGGTCCCTCCAGGTGACCTGGATATTCAAAATGATGAGCTGGATAATGTACTTCCACCAGTACCTTTAAACAAGCCAACTGAATGTAATTGTTTTAAACAACAACTAAATCCTGTTTGTTTGGCAAATATTGATGCACACTGAGTGGTACAGAACGAAGACCTGTCTAGTGGTGCTAGTGTTGGTGAAACTGAGGCAGTGAATGTAAATGAAGTTGAGGAAATTCAACAATTGAATTTTGGATGTGTAAGATACTGCCGTTGGTGACAATGTGGATGATGAAATGTCTGATGATGAGGACAATAGTTTGGATGCTATATCTATGTATTCTGAAAGTTTGTTGTTGTTGGATCTTGGCAAGAGAACAGATACCAAGCGGCGCTCACAAGGTGCATGTGGAGCAGATCATCAAACCTAGAGTTGACATTCAAAGTGGAACATGAACCAGACAATGTTCGAGACACAAATGCATTGAAATTTTTAGTGTTTCACAATGACAACTGGCATATAATTGGCTATTGTGGATTAAACAAAATTCCTAAACTCAAACATGCTCTGCATCGAAATGAGGTCATTCAATTACACTAGATACTTTGAAAAGGACATATGCGTACAGAGAAAAAAAAACTATTGTACAGTGCATCCTTACTGATTGTGAAACGAGGACCATGGGATAGAGATGATCCAGGAAATACATATAACAGCCATATTGATTGCTGATTTTGTGCTTGTTGGAAAGGTGGGTGAAGTCCATTGACATGTGTCAAATTGATCACTCAAATGTGCTTACATTTTATAATCAAGCAGTAACATACAATATGTCTTTGTATATAGATCAAGAATACCTCAGATCAAGCTTGAGTTCCTAATATATATATTATTGGATTCTATAACCAGTGAGTGCATTTCATATTCATTTGTCACTGTCCCATTTAGCTACCCACAGTTTGTAGCTTTAGTTTAGTTTAGTTTACATGAGCTTATGTGTCAAAATGCACAGTTATTGTTGAAGATACAAGTTGTATATCCTGCCTTCTGAGCATTTATATTCCCGAGATGCAATTTGCCACTACAGATAAAAGTTGCTGCTTTCCTCTGTTTCTCTTTCAGTATTGCTATCAAAGCTGACACAGAGATGAAAAATCGGAATGATCCTTACATGGCAAGTTGGTTACCTAGCAAGTTGGTCTGGATTACTGGTACTATAGATACATGTATCAAGCAAAGAGATTAGAACAATACAGAGAACAATCATTATCTGGCAAGTTGGTTCCTACCATCCAATGTCTATCTGGATTTACTTACTGCTACTGTATATTTTATTGTATGTAACAGTGTCATTGCTTTGTGATTGTGTACTAGTTACATTCCATTGTGAGGAATTTATTTACCCTGTAGACCAAAACAAGCAATATGCAACCAAGGCAACATGCAATAACTACACACATACAATTGGTTATTAAGAATTGATTTATTCAAATTGCATCTATATTAAAAAAACTGTTGCTTCATTTTCATTCCACCAATATGCATGGGATTAAGCATTTGGCAATACATATGAAAATGGTGCTTTACTGCATGCTGGTCATTTTCATTCCACCAAAACACATAGATAGTGTAAGGTGGATTAAAAGAAATATGAAAATGTGCATTTACTGCATTACCTACACAAATGACACCACCTTAGCCACCCCTTGTCAAGTTCTAACTAATGTAATGGTACTAACACCTGTATAAAAACTGCAAAACATAATTTATTATGCACATGTATTGGTAATTGAACAGTACCCTACTATTGATGAGTAAAATGGTCTGGCATTATTATTAGGCAATCGAGAGTAAAGTACAAACATATGGCACAATTGCCAAGCACACGCTAAGGTCATGTCATTTGTATATATGGGTGGCAATTACTCAAAATACTATGCATTAGATTTGCATTTAGTGCTGTTGTATGAACAGTGGCCAGTTGTTCAAAACCTTGTTAGCCTAACCTGGGAAAGTTCCCAAAAGCATGTTTATAAAGTTGAATAAATTATTCCAGAAATCGTTTCTACATCAAAAGTAGTTTAATTTCTATAGTTATGAAACAAACAATGGTACAGAAGTACACAACAGAGGGTTGAAAGTATTAAAGTAAACCTGCCCCAGGGTTAGCATTAATAAAATGTTTGAACAACTGGCCCCAGTATCTAATTCATGACAAATTGCATTGTTAGTTATATAAGTGATAATTAAATTGTGTTTATGTTGTATATGTTGCGTGTGGTCATACAATATTTTAGAGAGCCTGGGTTTTGTATATACATACATGCCAGTACTGTATTCACGAAAACATCAAATCAATACATAAATACTTTTACTTGCAAGCATTATATGTAATCACTAACACCATACTTACTCATAACATTTGCCACAATATGGTACCTTCATACTTACACACCACATAGCATACAGCTTACATACATTTTTCCAAAACACTATCACCAAGACAAGATAGCACAGATTGAGGCACAGTCCTAACAACTAAAAGCCATCATTTTTCCAGTTAAACACAGTAACATACAATAACACAACATACAATACTTGAACAAATTGATTATAAATTCAACTTTGTTATTAATAGTAATATTCTTTAGTATAACACGAGAAAGAAAAACGATTTTCACCTCAAGAGTGAGAACTAATTGGGGCAAACATTCTTTTAGCTATTTAGCTCTTAAATGACTTTAACACTCCATCTGCTATAAAGGATACTTTCAAATTACATTTTAAATAGCTTTACCTTTCTTAGCTATGCTAATTCTTACTAATTCTTTTTATATTGTATTGTTAATGTATATCTTAAACAGGGCCTCATTGAAAAACTCTTCGGAGACATGGGTACCCTGAATAAATATCATTATCATCATCATAATTATATTGATCATCATCACACAACACCAACATTTGTATCAATATGGTACCTTCATACTTACCAACCACACAGCATACTGTACATATTCCAAAACACATTTGCCATGCCAAGTATCAGTGTACAGTAGTTGCTCCTAGCAAAAAATGTTTTTCAAGGTCAATCCATTATCTGGAAATGTACCAAGGAGTGTTCTACTTTAGAGTATTTTACTCTGTCTAACATTGGACCATTTTACTTGTTAGTACTGGTGAAAGGCATAAAAACAACCCTTATACAATAAAGTAACCTTGCCTTGCACATGATCCAAGGGATGTCTAGAAAGCATCCATCAGCCAATATTCTTCAAGCAGATCTTCTTCTTCGACCAGATCTTCTTCCATTCTTTCAATGGGGGCTTCCAATATTGGAGGTTCCACGACAGGTCTGTGAAGGCGATGACGGATGACGAGTCTTCTCGTCTGTTAACAGCTAGCCTGTGAAGACGGAATGGATGATCTATTGGTTCTATGCCTTCTGGGATCTCGTTAGCTTCACTAAAACTTGGCAATTCTTCATCAAAATCTCTGAAGCGCTCATTGCTTGTCCAGTAGTAAAATGGCAAATCTTTGTCAATTCGTTTTCAATACTCTCTAAAGGAAAATATGTCTTACGTATATATAAACTTTGTGTATTACACAAATTATTCCTCACAACTTTCCTACATAAAGATTTCATATCTTTCACTGTAAAGATATTGCCAAGGAAAACGGTGCAACAATGAGATAAATGATAAGTGCCAGCTCTATGATGTTCTGGATATCAGATTCTCTTCTGCGATATTCAATGCTTTCGATGTTGGTAGTGACAGCAATCACAGTCTCTCTTGAGAACCCACAAATTCCTTTGATTGGTCTATAAAATAAACAAGATATTGAAACAATTCTACATATTTTCATATATATTGAAGTACCGAGTAACATGTTTCTATAATAATTATACCTGTTGATGTCAATGGTACCAAAATTAGGTGTTGTCTTATGCCATGGCATCCAGTCATCCAAAACCATGTTTAGCATAGTTCTTTCTGCATCGCTCAAGCTCGGAAAGACCTCTACCATCTGCTGCCTCGTGCCATCCTGCAACAATTTTAACATACTCTCCTTCCTTCTCATAACCATTTTCACTGAGAAATTTGGCAACAAGGTATGATAACATTCTTTCAGCAGCAACCATAGATTGTTTTCTTTCACCAGTAAGGGCTGCAAATGTCAATCCAGTGTTTGGATGATGCATCGCATCATCAAAGCCCTGTAAGTTGGTTCCAGGTGGCCCTGCTTCCCTTGCATGTTTCCAAATGCACTTTAGAATGTGGCAGTGATCTTCGGATGTAAAGATAGGTTGAAAAATCTACACCCTCTGATACATACTTGGCAACAGTTGCTCTGAATCGATATGTTGCAACAATGGATTTAAGCATATCGTCCTGGCTTTCTTCCACATTTCTGAATGGATAAGGTTCATATCCTTCTGGAACTAAGGACATCCTTGTGCACTTTAGAGCATCAAATAGACTTAATTCATCATGTCTCAAGTTATGCAGTGGGTTGACAACATTAGAAGGTATTGCTACAATCCTTCACAAAAATTATGAGACCACCTATATTAAACTATAATTTTGCCTCCCCTTCCCCCTACAGAACAATGTTGGTTGTGGTGAGCTTGAAATTTTGTTGTATAGTAGGTCTTCTAGCTATCAACATTGCTTGTAGGGGGGGAGGGGGAGCTTGTAGGGGGGGCGGGGGACTAAGACCATCAACTAATGCCATGAACTTGCTAATTTTATACATTTTTATACAAGTCTCAATATATTTTGTGAAGGATTGTCTTCAAAATTGAAAGACTTTGCATTGTACACCATTGTAGATCCCTTACAGAAAATTTTGTATAATGCACATGATGATGGAGCACCTTAACTTTAAGATTAAAATAGGTTTCGCTACTTGATTTAGAACATTTTTTTGTTAAGTGGGTGGGGTTTTTAGGGGCGTAACCTGAAGGCGTAACCTGAACGCCCATATAAAAATGACCTCAAACGCAAGTATAGCTCGAGAAGTAATCTCGATATAAGACATACATCATGTTTTATTATGTGACTGTATACCTACGGGAAGGGTGAAATTAATAAAGTATATGCAAGTGCGACAATAAAGAGGTCCCCGGGGCTTGGTTGGGGAGATGATTTTATAAGCGGAAAAGTAATTAAGAAAGGGGAAGTTTGAAGGTCTAGGGGAAATAAGGTATTGATCCTCAGAGACTTCAAATCTTTGCATATTTTG